>JAPVLO010000095.1:1343428-2686857 GCA_027257055.1 Cephalopachus bancanus | reverse complement strand
CCTCTATCTGTGTGACCTTGAGAAAATTACTGAGCCTGTGTGAATCTCAGTTTCTCCATCTCTAAAAGGAAATAATAATAATACAAGCACAATGACAAAAGATGCTTGTAAAAGTGAAGGTAAATAAAATGATGAAAGTAAATCCCTTCACAGTGACTAGCACATAGTAGATGTTCAATAAATATCTGCAATCCATATGATCAGCAAATAATCATAGAATATTTACTCTCTACCAAACATTAGACTGCATTCCAGGAATAAAGAGGTAAAAGATGAAATTCTAGAAGTGACTGAGTCTAAATCCTAATCTAAGTGGTATTGCAATTAAGTAAATAAAGTCAAGTTACTGTGACTGAAGGAGCATGTGAGGGCTTGAGGCACATGGGGAGGGCCATGAAAACCAGATTTCAAAAAGGTTCCCCTGAGGCATAAGCTTGAGCTGGACCTTGAAGACTAGATAGACACTAGCTAAGTAAACAACAGGGTACAGACTAATCTAGGCAGAAGGAACATGTTTAAGTGCATTGAGGCAACAAAGACTGTGTGACAGATTTTTTTAATGCAAATAATTGGCAGTCTACCTAAATGAGGGATACAATGTACAGCACATGATTCTGGAATGTATGCTTTCACTGGCCTCATTTATTTCACCATTTGATAACTGCCTAGCTATTCATCTTTCTCGTCTACCATACAATATGGCCCATGAAGACAGGAACATCATCTCTCTTGTTCAACATTGTATCTCAGGTATGTTCTAGAGTGTCCAGAACACAGAAGGAATGCAAGAAGAAATAAGTGAATACTACTTGTCCCAAACTACCCATTTTAAAATATGGAAGAATAGACTCAGAGAAGCTAATTCACTTGTCTGAAGACACACAGTAGATTCGATATCAAACTCTGAATGCCTGCCATCCTCCTGCCTGGTCTCCATGAGATAGCCTCCTTTGCAGGTGGGTAAAAACCGCCGTTGAGTTTTTACAGAGATGAGTGGGAAGAAGCCGTATGACAGCACTCAAGACAGCTCGAAGCGTGTCACCAGTCTGAAGTCTCTGAATTAGGAAGGCAATGTAATATTTTCTCTGATAATTTGGTAACTGAGGATTGACACAGAAGCATATAAATTGTAAAATGTATAAATTCTACTCTGGTAACTAGGAAGACTCAATATTCTGCTTAGAATTAAACAGGTTTTTTTTCTCTCTCTTCTAGGAGATCCAAGACATTTCACTGTAAAACTTTATTAGATGAGAGTCATAACAATAAGATCTAGGAATAAGAGGTAGGGCCATAAAAGCTGGAGTCTATTTTCATTGCCTCGGAGGCAGGAGGTTAAGAATGAAAGGAGCCCATAGTCCATCCAAGCAGATCCAGATGGAAACAAGGTTTTGTCACACAGAAATTTGTAAGAGCATTACTTACATGACCCACTGGACTAATCCTCAGTGTCTTGACTTCAGCAATCAGTTGGAGTTAAGCCTATTAAAGATCTTCATGTACAACAATACCTGAAGAGATTCCTTTATCCATGCACCTTTATCTAGGTGAACAGGAGTCCTTTGAGAATTGAACTCACTTACATGAATGAGAACTAACATAGTTTACCACAGAATTAACATAAACATAATGATAGATAATATTCAGGATTTCAAGTCTTCCTCATTAGAAACAAGTCCACCATGTCTAAAGGAAATACTTAAAAAAAATAACCATGTTCATAAGTGAGGAAATACTTTTCTTGTTTTGTCAGGATTTACTTTAAAGTGACCCTCTTCCTTGTGTTTAGAACTATTTTTCTCTCATGTCTTCCCAAACTAAAATGGCTATTTGCAACGACAACTACTTTGTTTGTATCCCTCAAAGTTTTGATTTTAAGGGTAAAATCAAGCTACTGCTCAGTGTGTCAGGATCCTTGACTCTCTGGAGATCCCAAGCCCTCACATTTCATGAGACATTAACTCCCACAAAGAGCTGGATGAACTCTGGAATTCTGTAGTTGAGGTAGAGGTCAAAATAAGAGAAAAGAAAGAAAAAAGGTATTGATTAATACTAGAACAAGTTAAGAGAGGTAAGCAAATATATCTTGACAGACTGGACTGAGATGGGAAAACAAAAAGTGTATCTACAACTGAGCATGAGAGACTACATGGCACTCAAAGGGATGCCAGGGTTTGGCAGCTGCAAGATTTGAAAGGAAAAGAAACGGAGCTGAGACTTGCTGGTTGTTTCTGTAACAAGGGCCTGCATGGTTTGGCAGAGGCTTCCCCTCATAGGTAATCAAACTGATGTTAAGAAGACATCATCAGTCTTTGTACACTTTAATAAGCTTGATTCTAATACTTCAAAACCTCTCAGCATAATGGGAGTAGCATATGGGAATATCAAATTCCTTAAAAAATTTTTGTTTCATCCAATGTGACTCAGAATTTGTATGCAAATCCAGATATTCTCACTTACAGTCTTTGTGATTGGGTAAATTAACCAACCTTTCTAATTCTCTGTTCCCTCATCTACAAACAGAAACAACCAAGTCTACCTTATTCACTGCACTAGCGAATGTCTATTGAGGGCTCACTGCATGCCAATCACAGCCCCAGGCTCCAGGGATATTCAAAGGACAGAATGTAGAAAATTCAGGCTTTCGTGGAGCTGCCATCCTAGTATGCTGTGGGGATCAGGCTGTTATAAATGGGGACATCCACACTGCCCTGGCACACTTGGCGTCTGATGTGACTATGAGCCCCACAAAACGCCCTTGTCCAATGACTTATTTTCCAGGGATGGCATGTGTGTGTATGTGTGTATGCATGCAGGTGTGTGTGCATGTGCGTGTGTATGTGTGTGTGTGTGTGTGTGTGTGTGTGTGTGTGTGTGTGTGTGTGTATGTATGTAGTTTTTGGCCTTTGAGGTTCTGCTCTGCCTCTGGCATCTGTGTCCCTGCCCAACTGCCTCTGTGCTTTTCCTGCACTGTAGTAATATCCTCAAATTCTCACTACCTTCTGGACACTTACTGTAAGCATTCAGAAATGCTACAGTCTCTCTATTTACAAAAACCCAACATAACACCAGCTAAAGCCTCCCTGAATCACATATCCTCTCAAGCTATGCCCCCCCAACAGCAACTTGCATCCTAGTGTCTCTGCAAGCAGCCTTCGTCATATCTACTCTCAGATGATCCATCCTGTCTTCCGATCCCACCACTCTCCTCAATCTGCTCTTCCTCAGGTCACCAGTGACCTCCGCCCGTGTTGTTAAACGCAACGTACATTCTCCAGTCCTTGTCATAAGTGATTCTTCACCAACTTTTTCCTACTAGAAATATTATACTCCCTTGGATTCCACGATTACCTGCTCTCCTGGCTTTCCTCTCACCTTTCCAGCCACTCTGTTTCAGTCTCCTTTGGAAACTCCTCACACTCAATCTGCCTTTCAAATGCTAAATTTGTTAAAGGTTTAGTCTTGGCCTCTCTATGTCTTCACCTCTGTTCATGATTACTTTCTTGTGTCTTACTTCACTCTCATTCATCATCTCCACCACTCTCATGGCCCCAAAGACCATTTAATTTCCTTTGTGCTTCCTCCCAAGACCTTCTCCTGAGCACAAGACACATACAGCCAACTTCTCAATCCACATCTCCACTTGCCTTACGAGGTTCTCAAATTGCATGTGCCCCAGCCTGAACTCATTTCCTCCCTAAACACCCACCCCTATTCCAAATATGTTCCTCCTTCATTACTCAACACCATCCACCCACATACTCACCCAGAAGCCAAGAGACTTACTGGGTACCCTCCTGTTCCCTAGAACCACATCCAATCCACCACTGAAGCCTGTTAATTCTGCATCTTATATCTCGGATTTGTCCACATCTCAATATCTCCACTCCCATCTCCCACAAATCACCATGGTCTCCAAATAACTTCCTAATGATTCTACCTCATCGTCCATTATCATCTTTTAATTTATTTTCTACTCAGAAACCAGAGTATGATAGTAAAACAAATATCTGATTATTTTACTTCCTTACTTAGCATGTTAAAGATACAGTATGTCTCTTACATAGACTGAATTTTTGATATGATTCTTGAAACCCTAAACAGTCTAACTTGCTAAAATTTACTAAACACACAACTTGCATTGGTTTTGTATATAAACCAGGTAGATAAAATATTGCTTTCCTCCCATCTTAAGAACTTTAAAATCCAAGAGCAGTAAGCACATACACATACATAATCATTCACATGTACGCATGTGAGCACACATATCACAACTTGAATCCAAACCCCCTTCATATTTTTATAAAATTCATATTTTTAATGTATTAAGTATTTGTCTTTATTTTAGGTTTTAAGTGTATTTGAGTGAAGGCTTAACAACCCTCACACAAAATGAAAGTCCTTGGTGCCATGAAGCTAAAGAATATGAAGGGATCTTCCTTCTCCTGTACCCTCCCCACCTCTGTTCTTCTCACAGGAATCAGGCTCTGTGACATGAGACAAATGAACTGCTCCAGAAGTTATTACAGAGATTGTCTGAGCTCCACTTTTCCTTGATATACAGATCAATCTGGAGGAAAATGTCCTTTGTATCTTCACCAACAGAATCTTGAGGAAGGAGCCACAACTACAAACATAAGCATTGTAAAAGTTGCCCTGCACTTGTGGTGTCTGCCTGTGTGTCTGATGCCTGTGTGTCTGATGAGACATTGCCTTGCATTTGTGGTGGCTGCCTGAGTGTCTGATGAGACACCCATAAATTCTCCTTTTGCCCCTTTCCACGCCATCACTCTGTCTCAAGATAAATATTGTGACAGCTGGATCATCCACTGGATGCCAGTCTCTGTCCTTTGAAGTTGACTATTGGACAAGTCAACCACTCTTTTGCTCACCCTTCAACACTTTTCACCCATCTGTTGGTTTGCCCAGATGGTTGAGGTTCAGCTGGGAGAATAGTGGCCTATTTACTCAGGTGTTTTGGAGCAGGAAAATGTCCACTTTATAAACAAGTCTTTGCCTTGTCTTGCCTGGGGATATGTTTCTTCTATATAAAATTTAAATAAATCAGTTTCTGAAGAGTGGTAACCATTGACACCATTTATACTGCATGACGACTCTTCCCAGTGGGCCAGAGAGGTTTCAATTACCTCAATAGGAACCACCACAGAAGTGACATGATCTATACTAGGTTAGTCTCTATTAACTTTATAGCCATTATCATGGGCCCATGTCTCAATGTACTAGAAAGAGAAAGTGGCCTGCATTAAAATGGCTTGTTTGTGCAAACTCCATACCAAACAACTCCTGGGGTCAATAGGCACAGAATCTGTCCTAGAACATCACCAATTAGACAAATAGGCACATACCACAGCATACTGTGCATGGGCGTATGCAGACAAACTCACAAGCATTTGTACACTGACCCATTACAACAAAAATCATGAGCATGTGCACTCTCACACTATCAGATTATAGTGATATGACTAACAATAAGAAACTATTTTATTTCATAGCAAGTGTCACCATATTGAGTTACAGATTTTCAGGCAAAGAGCAGATGACTCTCTAGTGACAGATAAGAGAAGGTCAAAGAAGACTCCAAGTGAGATGGGGGATGGAAGTAAGGAGGAAGGACCAGATGGAATGATGTCTAGTGTTAAAAATAGACTGACAAACTAATAAGGGGGTGTTATAGGGCAGCACAAGGGAACATTTTTACTCAACAGGATATTTGGATGAAGCAGTTAAAAACTAGGAAGGAAAGGCCCATATCATCCATTTAGGTTAAAATCATATTATTTTGGGGAGTCCTAATTGCAAGCATTTGTAATCAAGTAGGCACACTTTTTATAGAGTCTAAACACAATGGTCATTCTTGTAACCTGTACTCCTTCTGATTAAAAGGAATATGATTAATGTGATGACATATTTGTCTTGAGTATAGGAAGGGAGTATCCTCTGAACTCTGGGTTTACTCTTGAACTATTGATATTTGTCACACACATGTAATAAGAAAATAGGAGTGTACTCTAAGGATACACAGGAGCATGGCCTCATGTGGGACAATAACCAGAAAATCCCTCCTGAAGACCAACACAGACCAGATATCCTGGTAAACTGCTGCTAGAACACAGAGACCCAGGAAAACACAATGAGCATCTTCAGTCAGTAAGCAAAGTAAAAAGCATATGTAGACAAAATTACCATCGAAAATCTCTTTCTGATGTATATTAACATTTGAAAATGACTGATCTATGTTAAAGAAAGAAAGGAGAACTCTAAATTCACATGTCAAGGCAAGAAAGTCATCCTGTTTTTAAGATCATTGTGAAATCTCTAATGGTAAAGAGGGATCGGGGGAAATTTTTCAATATCTCTTGCCTAAATGGTTTGCCCTTTCTGGGTCATTTTAAAGAGACCTTTAAAATTAAGTCTCTACCACTTTAAGAATGAGGGTAGAACTTGAATTTGTTTGTTGCTACAAGGACTTGGGTGGGGGTAATGTTGGACATTCATGCAAGGAGAAGGGGACTCCACTGCAAGGAGGAAGATGTTGAGGTTGACTTCATATTCCTTATATCTCCAGTGGATACAGCAGTGGCCCTCAAAGGACCACAAGGAGAAAATGTTTCATTTCCTTTATTCTATCCATGATTCAGCTGTATTGCTTGAGTCAAAAAGAACAAGCAAACAAATGACCAAGTTAAAGTCAGTAGACTCACCCCCACTCTTAGAGAGAAAGCTTCTGGCTCTAGAGAGAGCTAGCTCCTCAGTGAGGAGGATATTCAGGGTCAGGTGGGGCTCCTTAAATGCTTTCTCTTCTTTCCATTTGCTTCAGGGATGCCCATGCCCCCCCCACCCACACACACAACTTGAAAAGTGAGAGCAAGGCCCAACCCTTTAGATTTCTAAAGGGTAAAGTTATTTTTTTTTCCTTCTGTGTTTACAATCGGTTGCTCTAGAGAGATTAACCACTGACCTGCAATCGGAGATGAGAATTGAGTAAATGTTATGTGATGGTGACAGTGATTGTGTTCTCACTTGAAAGAGTTCATTCAGAGCACCATTCCCTCATAAAACTCAGAGGGATATCAATTCCAGATGTTAAGTTATAATCATGACCTTATTTATCACAACATACTGCAGATTGATTTTTTTCTTTGTCATCATTAAATTTGTCATTTTAGAAGAGATCAACATTCCCAAATTAACTAACTTCCAATAAGGAAAGAAACCTTTATATAAACAATTGTTCCTCTTCATCATTAATTTAATTGAAATCGTGCAATTATGGTAAGAGAGGAAATTGCAATCACAAACTCTTCTCTGCTACTCACTCTTCCTGTGTTTAAAAATAAAAGTTATCCTCCCAGCAAATGTTCTCTACAAAAATATAAGTTGCAGGATAGGATCATTTCACAACTTCAAATAAGTTTTCTTATTCCAAGAAAACACTTCTCAAAGTTTCCAAAACTTTAACTGAGCTACAAGATATATAAGTAGTTTAGATATGACCAAGACAGTGTCTTCCTTTCCCGGCTAACCTTTTATTAAAAACTACACACTTTATTTCAACATTCTGAACAGATCCTAGACAACTCTGTGCATACAAGTCCCAGAGCAGACATAAAAACCAGATGGGAAAGAGATTTACAAGAACCAATCTCAAAAGAATATTTGCAAGCAGAATGTCAACTCAACATTGATTTCAGCAATGTATTTTGATTTACAATACAGATGTCTTTTCAGAATTTTCATTTCTCCTTATGTATGAACAAAGTGCAGGGAGGATATAACTCCAGCTGCTCACTTCAAATGTTCCAGCCCTAAACAAACAAACAAAAAATTTTATCATTTACTTTTATTCTCTGTGAAGTTCAGACTTTTTAGTAGATTTTATAGGCAAATTGCTAAATCAAGAAGTTGCCCCTATGCTTAAGAATATTTTCCTAAGGATACAACTTTGACACATCTCAAGGATCTTAACAAGATAGACGGAGAATGAAAGTGTTTTTTGTATTCTCTCACTCACCAACAGTATATTGAGGGGACAAACAGTATACATAGTAGGGACAAAGGGCTTTGTGCACTGTGCTGGGTCCTGAAGATATAAAAAACACCTTCAAGTAGTTTACAGTCTCCTTGAAAAACAGGCTGTGTTGTAGAATATACAAAGAATTATTTGGACACCACAGAAGGAACCACATAGCTCTGTGTGGTTAGCAAGAGCAAGATAAGAAGAAAAAAATGGAGGTGACTAGATACATCTGTCATAAGCATGTAACTATAATGAAAATTGAACCCCTGTGGAGAGATTGCTTTTTTCTCGTCCTCATTGGTCAAAGGAAACAAAATAAATTCTGAAAGAATTTATTGGACCCATCATATGAAGATTTCCTGTTGAGGGAGAGTGCCCGCTCCATGGAAGATCTGAAGTATACTTTTGTACCCACGTGCGAGGTTCCTTTGATTTTGTGTGTGTGTGTGTTTGAAAAATTGCAATATTTAATTCCAACATTCTTCCAGGGAATTTAATGTTTCTACCATACGTAAGTATAATGAGGACCTTCACCCATGATTTACTGAGCTCCTACTGATGTGTCTGGATTTGCGACACAGGGAAGAGAGAAATGTGGTGGGAAGTCAATAACAGGGAACTTGAACATGGCAACAGTGTACAGGTACATTCGCACAGCACTGTGAGCAGATGACCCAAATTCTTTGTGGAGGACTGCATGTGTCAACTGGTTTAGGTTGATTTTGACAGTGTAACTTATTCAAAAATTCTCAGTTTTTACTGACCCTATCAACCTAGGCTAAGTAAGAAAGATTTAGTCACTCAAAAAATCAATTCACAATAAACCTTCCAAGATAAAATGTCACCTTCTTCTTTCTTTTCAAACAGAAAAGAAGAAGAATTAGAGAATAACATCATTTTAAAAATCCTTATTATGGTCGGGCTCGGTGGCTCAGCCTGTAATCCCGCGCCTTTGGGAGACTGAGGTGAGTGGATTGCCTGAGCCCGCGGGTTCGAGACCTGCCTGGGCAGCGAGACCTCATCTCTACAATAAATCAAAAAAATCAGCCGGGCGTGGTAGCGCGTGCCTGTAATTCTGGCTACTCGGAAGGCTGAGGTGGAAGGATCGCTGGAGCCCAGCAGGCGAGGCTGTGGTGGCCAGGAGCGGCCACTGCACTCCAGTCTGGGCAACCAAGTGAGACTCCAACTCAAAAAAAATCCTTATTATGCAGTCTACTATGAGAAAAGATAATGCTCTCTACTGGGCTGAATGTTATTCAGTTAGACTCCTCTCTCTATTAACCAGTACTTGTACATTCTTTAACATGCAGTGTACCTCTAAAGAAATGGTACCAATTCCACATGCGACACTCATTCACAAGTTTTAGTATAAAGCTCAGCCAGACACTCTGAAAGCCCCTATCTTACTATTTCATCACAATAATTTTCATGATTTGCAAAGCACTTTGACATTCATTATTTTATTCAATCTCTGAAACACCCCTTTAAGGTAAGTAAAGTGTTAATAGGCCCATTTTAAAATAAGGAAACATTTTTCAATTGCTTATATAACCTAATAAAGGTTATGCAGCTAGTGATGAATATTCATAATGATGAACTCTAGACCTCACAAGAATGGTTGGACATGACCTATATCGCTTGTGTTAATTATTTGGTCTTATTTTATTCCAATTCGTTGAAAATATGCAATCTAAGTATGATAAAAGGAGTCACTAGGGATTAGCCAAAAGATCTGATTAACTCAAATGCCCTAAAATAATACTAAACATTCTAAGTTTTCATTTTATAGAAATGCAGCTCAAATTTGTAAACTTCTTAAAGAAAGAAAAGTGACCCTGGAAGAGTTTGGGGGGTGTAAATTTCTAACTTTTCCTTGAAAGCAATAATTCATCAAAATGTGTATTTGATGAAAAACTGAGCTGAGACCTTGAAGGGGTGTGATTACAGTAAGTCTATGCTCTAAGCTCCCAGGAACATATTCTGTGCTGCCAATAGGATTCAAGATTGACAGGAGGAGCGGTAAGCATTTTTTGTTTCTCTCCAGTTCAGCCTCCTTGGATTGATAAATGGGCTTAGCTGCATCTTTCCTGAAGGACATTGTTTAACATTCTGTAGGTTTAATCTCCCAGCACTAGATGGAGTTCAGGAAGGGAGCCTCCTGCAGGAAGGTAGGTGGTAGGCAAAAGAGTTTTGAAGCCCGGACTCCAGTGGAGGGAGCTCTTACTCAAGTGCTCACTTGGCTGAACTCAGGAAACATTGAGAGCTATATGGAAATCCCTGACTTTACCTACACTTTAAAGAAATACTGGCAGCATCAACGATAGGAGCGCCTCTAGGTCTATGTTTATATATTATTCAATACAATATGAATTCACTGGAATAAAAAGAAGAGTTTGGAGAACAAAAAGAATTTTTTCTCTTTTTGCCTCAATTAAGACTCATTTGGCACACTGTTACTGCTTTCTAAAATGAATTCTGTGCCTATTCTATTGGTTCCATAAATATTTATTGTTGTATATGAACTAAGGAATTAACTCAATTATCCTGATCATGAAAACAAAATATATTTAAAAGGCCTTTTTTGCTTTGATTGTCTTGATTATTATAAGTAAAAGTGTTGCCATTGTCTAACTGAATTTTTAATGTTTGTCTAGAAACAGTTTCACTACTTTTCCTGCTAGAAAATATTTTCAGTCTGTTGGAAGTCAAACACATTTAAGTGATTCCTAAAGATCTGCTAAGAATAGATAACACGATTCTCTAAGTTACTCAAGAGTCCTTTACAGGTATTTACAATATGCAGGTAAAAGCTCATTGTAATGAATTCCCCAGGACATCAGTTAGGTTGTAGTGGATCTGTGTAGTAATAAAGACATCGATAGAAATGACTTTCCCTGTCTTCTGGAGGAGGGAATGAAACAGTCTCTCTGTAGCAAGCTAACAAGTGGGAGACCAAAACTAGCTCTGATTCAAGCAGGGACAAAATGAATGTGTTGTGCCCACACCTCACTCTCCTTCCTCTCATTCTGAGCCCTAGCTTAGGTAAACGTTCTGGATGAGGATGACTGAGGTGAGGTGGGGAAGGAATGAGAAAGTGTAAAATGCTTCATGATAGCACCCAGCATCCTATACTCTCTACTGCACGCAGGATGTTACCAAGGTTTCTATAAACACTCCTCTTGCTAAGTTACTCCTAAAAAAAAGAAAAAGAAAAACAGAGAAGGATGACTCTCTGTAGCCTCAAGCACATTCTTGAAGGGTTAGTGCGCTGAAGGTTCTCACCCAATGACTTTGGCCCACTCACCTGCCTCTGTCTCTTGCGGTCTCCCCTCCTCAGCCCATATGCTCTTTGCCCCAACTAGACTGAGTCTGCTGGATTATATCCTGCTTTCATGACTGCAAGAGGGACCTGCTACAGAGCCCTGCTCCTCCTCGAGATCTCATTCAGAGTGGCACCACCATCAGAGCCCGAGCAGTATTCCTAGATGTGGAATATGTCACCTCCAGATCTCAGAGTGACTGAGCAAGCAGTGTACTTCCTGCTTACAGTAGAGCATGGGTGCAAGATGCAACAATTTACTTCAAAGAAGATGACCAAGCGCATTCTTGGGCCCTGGACCCCTAACATCTTCAGCGACTGGCAGGTTCCCGAGCATTCAAAGGACTTTCTTCTACCCCCAGGAAGGCATGTGCCTCTCCAAGGCCTCCAGTGTGCCGACCCCTCTGGCTTATTCTGACTGATCAAATGACTTCATCACCATAAAAGATCTATGTGATGTTCTGCAGAATATTCATATGATCCAGAGTTCTTTTGACTATAACATGACAGCAGATGAGAGAGTTTTGTCTTGGGGCAAAATGATAAAATAGTTTTTGTTTTTTGCATGTGAAGGAGAACTGTTTCTAATCCTCTTTTCTGATTAAAATAGATATATTTATGTATATCTGAATATAGTGTATATTCATCAAATTAATGACTCTATATCATGTGTCTGAGTCCTTATTAATCTCCTGTAGCAATAAAACCACATTGTGCACAGCAACTATGAGCAACGATACAACTTGGTTGACATTGTGATTGCCTGTTGTTATTTTCTAGGATCCATCTAGTTTCTGCATGGCACAAATAAGATTAAGCTAGGATGTGATAGGGACCACTATCACTGAGTCCTTTATTTAGATCACTACAATTAATATCTCTAACATCTGCCTTCCCCCAGATGTGATACTCTTTTTGATTTATGATCCTGGCCAAGGCATATGAGACAGTTTCAGAAGCTTCTACTTGACCTTCCCAGTGTGACAGCTATTACCCCATAAGACCAGGATGCAATGTAAGAGTTACTCCAAAAGCCAACTATATCAATTCCAATTACACACTCAGGAATTGGGGAAATGATCATAGGGTATGACTGTAGATCCACCACAGCTAGACTTTGGCCAGGATCCTTTTTATCATCTGCTTCCCTTCTACCCCCTCTAACAGAGGAGGCATAAAAATGCTTCAGGTTACTAGGCAGAGGCATCAACACAGACCCCATGTCCAACAGGCCTCTGAATGTTTGGCTATTACACTTTCTTCAGTCTATAGTCACTCAAGCAGACTGCTGATTCTTTTTGAGAAGGATTGGGAGGATCTGTACAGAGTCCTTCACCTGATAACCCCACCCTCTTGAGTGAGTGGGCCTGTCTGAAAACTGGCTCAGGTCCAGAAACTGGGCCAGGGAATGTGGCTTTGGTTGGGCAACAGGCTTTAGCTTCCTGTCTATCAATTTTTGTCTTCTATCAATTAGGTTGGCAGCCTGTCTATTTTGCCCAAAGGGACACCATGCTCTAGCAACTATCTTCATAGTTCTCTGCAAGCCAGGCTGCTTTGACTGCCACTCTGATCTTGTCTATTGTGAAAAATAATAATCTCTAAGCTTCTGGTGTTAAGAACTGGGTCCTGGCCTCTATTTCTTTGGAGCTCTATTAACCCCATTGCTATTAGGGAGCCACATTCTATTGGTGGTTTCTTCTACCTCTAGCCTTGGTCTTTAGAAGAGAGCCAACAGTGAATTCATAGAAGTCCCTCTCAACAGTGTATGGTCTGGGTGAAAATGTGACTTAGGGGACCCTTCTGTGGAGCATAATCCTCTGGTGGTTTCTCCGCCTTCATGTAATACACCCATTCCATCATGTATGTCTCACTCAGCCTTTTAATTCCACTTGTATATTGCACTACGCAGCGCAAGTATTTCAGCCTCACTCAATGTGGGCCACTGATTTATCCAAGATATAGGAGCCGTTTTAGCCACAAGTTTCAAACATCTTCTAAATCCCTTTTCAGAGTGTTGAATTCTGTTCCCCAAGAGTGCTCCCAAGTCTATAAGTCCTTCAATAATCAGTCACAGACCTAGCCTCCTTGATGGAATGCCCTCAGCCTCTAGCAGATGGGTTCTCCTAGCCTTCCTGGCCCATGCTGGCAAGGTCATACAGCTCCTGTCCTCCCTTATCAGCTGCTTCCCATACTTGGCTAGGTCATGCTCCACTAACCCCTGGTTACAGACCTGGAAGGAAGGCAGTGTGGCAGCCTCTGAGAGAAAGATAGCTGTCATCTTGGCTTCTGGCTTTAAGGGGGGGGGTGGTCTTAGTTCTTAGTGGAGAAGTGAGCAACTTCTCTATGCTCCGAAGACCAAAGACCAGTTAAGTCAGAGAAACAGAATCTTTGAGCCAAGTGTCCTCCTCCCATGTGTCAGGATCCTTAGGTTTTCCCAGAAAGAGTCTAGACTTTTACAGATCTTCCTCATTTTCATATTCAACTATCTTAAGAGTTCAGCTACTCTACCAAATCTTATACTTGATCTTCGGTTTTTTCTACTCCCTCACTGCATAAGACAAGGATTTCTTTATAAGTTAGAGTAACTTAGTAGCCATCCAATTCCATTGCCTTGATCTTTATTATTCTTCAATACATTTCAAACTCTGAACCATTGCATTGACCAAGACACACTCCTCCTCCAGGACACCATCCCAGCTCAACATCCCAGCTCCTCATGGGTGAACATTTTTAACAACTGACAACCACCTTGTGTTAGGGGCTGTCTATGAGGGATGGAATCCTTATAACCAGTCAGCCAGTGAGTGGTCTGTTTCCAAAATCTCATCTTACCATTCTGGTACCAACTTGATCATTTTGTATTCTCCAGGAGAGAAGAGCTGAGATGGACTTTGGAGTCCAAGGAATTTCTTGGCATGTGACTCCTGTAAAAAGAGAAAGGAAAGGAGCAGGATGGGTCAGGAAGAGACATTAGACTGTAATGCACATCTCACAAGTTTCTATCTGCCCAAAGGCACACTCCAGAGCTAAGATTGCTCTTTGGAGGATTCCTATTTGGGTGGGGATGGCCAGACTTTTGTACCACCATCTGGCTTAGTCATGGGCCAGTGACCGCCCTGATAATAGCAAGACCTTGACTCAAATGCTGAGTTGGATCAAGATGAAGCAAACAGTTAGAGATTGTCAACAAACCACACCATTGCCTCTGGGCAGGGAGTCCTTTCTTGAAAGGGTATCTGAGCCCCACACCTCATTTCTGTCATGTAAATACCTTGGGAGGTGGACAGACCAAGCTTTAAATCACAAGATAATTATTGTACTGCCTTTTCAGTAGATATACAAAAAAATCTTTAACTTTTCAGTCAAACAAATCTCACTCATAAATATCTGAAGGTGGAGAGGGAGGGGAAGGCTGGACTAACTAAATTATAAGATAGTGTTTCTCAGCAGGAGTTCTATGGAATCCTGCTGTTCCCAGATTTGTGGCTAGGAATTCCACGACAGATTATGACTGAAAAAAAATTAACATACCATACAATGTTTGCTCCCAGAGATGAACAATGTCTAAGCTGCCCTGTTATCTATTTTGATAGAGGCCTTTCAGTCCTGTATACCAATAGGACTCTGCTCATTTGCGTTAAGTCCACTTTTGATGTGGGATAGAGAAAGTCATTGATAATTGGCAAGTACTTTACTGCACAATAGGGAAGACATGAGGCTGATGGTATCAGCTTATCTCTCTCAACCTCCCAGCATGTACCACCAGCTGATTTATAAAAAATTTCCATCCTAAAGCAGATATATGTATATGCCAATGTTTAGCTGCCCCTGTCATTTTGCTGTTACTGCAAATGTTGCAAAATGTGAATCGTGTAAATACAAATTCAATTGTGTTTGAAGTTTTCATATGTGTGGTGATTTTCTCATTCAGTTATTTTTTATGCTCTTATGTTTTTCTTTCTTTTTTTTTGTATTTTTTGAAACTTGTTTTGTAGCCTAACATATGGTCTATCCTTTGAATGTTCAATGTGCTGAGGAGAAGAATATGTATTCTGCAGCTGTTAAGTAAAATGTTCTGTAAATATCTATTAGGTCCATTTGGCAGATTAAGTTCAATGTTGATTTTCTGTTTGGATGATCTGCCCAATGCTGAAAGTAGGTGTTAAAGTCGCCAGCTATGACTGTATTGAGGTCTATCTCTGTTTAGTTCTAATAATGCTTTCTTTATATATGTGGATCCTCCAGTGTTGAGTGCATATATGTTTACAATTGTTATATCCTCTTGCTGATTTGACCCCTTTATCATTTACCCTTATGTGTTATATGTTGTTAATGTTTGTGTTTTAAAAACATATCTGTTGATACAATTGTGGCAGGATTTTACAGAGATAGACGGGACACTGATAGATGGGAAGCAGTTTTTTTTTCATGCCAGCACCAGTTCAGTGGATTCACATCTGAAGGCTGAGCCCCGAGTGCAGGGGGGCATTCCCCTTTATACATTTTTAGCTTCTTTGTCCCCCCAATAAGGCTTATATATTAATAACATACATTCTAATTGGGTATTTCACAGCTCAAGGTTGTAGTGCAGTTACACATGTGCACTATAGATTGGGGGCTACATTCCTTTCTAACATAAATCTTTCTAAGAAAACTCTTATCTTACGGTGCTAGGAGAACCTTTCACTATTCTGGGAAAGCTTTTATCTTACTGTACTAAGGGGGTCCCTTCTCTATCCTGAGAAGGACTTCATCTTATTAGGCTTGGGGGTGGGGACTCCTTGCCTCACAATGTGATGAGTTTTTAAGGTTGGTATAATGCAAAAGAGAAGGACTCTAGGCTCAAGCCTACAAACAAGTTGGTATGTCTACTCATAAAGAATTACAATCTTTTGAGTCATTTCACTGTACTAGTGATAAAGATCTCTCTCTTTCTTTCTCTCTCTCTCTCTCACACACACACACACACACACACACACACACACACACACACACACACGAGACAGAGAGAGAGTTTGGTATGACAATGAAAGCTGCTTATTGATTATCTTAAATGGCCTGGTAATCTAAGTTGTCCGATTTTTTGTGCATTATCTGTGGCTAGCAACTTAGAATTGCAGCAAAATTTAAAAGACACATTTACAAATCACATGCATCTGAAAAGTAAAAGGGATGATTATTTTGAAGGGACACTGGAAGTTCCAAAAATTTTGTTAAAAAAATAATAACATTCAGTGAAAGGACTCAGGAGCCAAGTTATTTTGTAATAGAACTTACTGCCTCAAAAAGTAAAGATATCACAATTATTAGGAAAAAATTGAATATTGTCAGCAGGTAATATTCAAGTGGATAAAATACAGGAACAGGTTTAATATCAGAAGTTGAGAAGATCCCACTGTTACTCTAGTAAGTCAATGTATTAATGACATGATTAATAATTTTCATAGGCTAAATAACATTTATTAAAATCTATTCGCAACCTTTTTTTTACATCAAGCATACCAAACCCATCTTTAGAAAAATTAAATTACTTTTTACCTAAATCAGTTATTTAACAGAAATGTATATTCTTGTCTTATGAGCTTTAAAAAAATATTTAAAAGAAAGAAAATAATTCCAAAATAGGTGACCTGAGTTTACTTACCTGATCTTTTCTTTTTATTTAAGAAAGTATAGCTACACAATTTTTTTGAATTTTACGTATGGACCAAAACTACTTTTTATACAGTATCTACTACACGTATTATGAAAGATTTTCAAGTCTATTTGGATCATATTTTAAAAGATCAAACAGGACTATAAAAAGCAAAATAATTAAGGCTTCCTCTTTTTCACTACTGACTAGTATTACAGTGTGAGAAAGCAGAATCACATAAAAAATATACTTTATAATTAAGCTAAGTAAATTCATATACAGGAAAATATCACTGAACACGCTAAAGAGCATTGGGAACCAAGCACGGCGGCTAATGCCTATAATCCCAGCACTTTGGGAGTCCAAGGCTGGAGGATCACTTGATTCCAGGAGTTTGAGACCAGAATGGGCAACAAAGCAACACCTCGTCTATATAAAACATTTTAAAAATAGAATTAAAACATAAGCGAGGCAAGGTAGTATTTGTCTGTAGTCTCAGATTCTTGGGAGGCTGAGGCGAAGGGACCCCTTGATCCCAGGAGATCAATTGTTCCTGCACTCCAGTCTGAGAGCCTGACTCCAAAAAAAAAAAAAAAAAAAAGCATTGAGATTATTATAGGATTATTTTATCTACAACTTACTGGTAACATAACATATAGAAAGTTATAACATTATACAGGGATTCCCTGAGACCCGAAAATTTTTTCTGGAGTCTTTCTAGGATAAAAAGTTTGCAAAAGGCTGATTTAAGGTTTTCCTCACCCTTCCTCCTTCCTGCCATGTACAATTCTGACTCAGGGTGAATATTTCCACACACAAAAAAAAAGCTACTAAAGTTTTTCTAAATGACCTGGAAACTCTTTCCTTGATTCTTTGCTGAACTGTCAAACATTGTTTCTTTTTAACTATATTAAGGCTTAATCTGAGACACATACTACTAACTCAAATACTGGGAAGATAAGAAATATGAATGGTTAATGGTTAAAATGGACAACTCTCTAGTGAAAGGAACCAAAATACCCTCAGGAGAAGGATCTCTGAATAAAATTAAAGACTAAACTTGGAAAAATAAATTTGGAGAGATGCCAAGGCAGATTTAGAGGCAAGCAAATTAAACTTAGTGAATTTCAAATTAATTTCACAGATGGTATCCAATTCTGGTGTGGCTGGCAAAGTTCCAGGTTATACTGGAAATATAAAGAAAAAGCAAAAATCTTACTTCCATTTTCTTTGAAGATGTAAGATGCTTGATCTTTATAATTGTATGTTTATATGTATGTTTGTGTTTGTGCATATGAATATGTATGTTTTGTGTGTATTTAGTCAATATAAAAATTAACAAAAGGAAAAAGTAGCCCAGCCTGTTAGTATGCTAAGAAATAAATTCTCAGACACTTGTCAAGGGAAATATCAAGTAAATATGTATTGGGTCTAGTTTTTAGAACTGCCAGATACATCTTGGTATGACATTGAAAATAAACTTAATCTTTGCTTAAGGGACAGGATTATATATAAGTAATATATATATATTATAGCCAAAATCTTGCCACTATACTTTTTCTTATGTAAAAATAGAAAATAAACACAACTGACTGAAAAGATATATAGAAAAATCAAATATTTAATGTTCAAAATTATACACACACACTTTTTACTATCCCAGAGAATTGCAGGATATTGTTTTACTGACAGTTATATACTTGGAGATTATTCACCTTTTGCTTCATTCTTGTACCCTGAGACATTCTATTCTTCTTCAATATTAGCACACATATCCATGGCAGTTTCGAGACTTTTTAGTCTCCTAACATTCTAAGTGTAGGGGCTCCCATCCCATATTATTAAAAACATATAAAAATGTACCCACATCAGATGTTAAACATAACTTCCCTAAAATGTTTTCAAAAGGTGTTTTTTAAATTGTTATAAGTTTGAGTTTTCTCAAAGATAAATGATTTATTTTGTTCTTGTGGTTTACATTTCTATTTAAGTTTATGTTTAAGTAGAGTTAGAGTGAATTACACCTAATATTATGTTTTTTAGACTTTTAATTATACTTTTGTCACTTTTTATTTTCCAGGATTTTTTTTTCTTATTTGAAGCCAATAAAATTTTTTTTCCAGATCTAAAAAAAAGTCATTGACAAGCTCATAGACTAGTCTAGACACTAAGTCTATAGTGCCTAATGGATAAAACTGCTGTTTAGTTACCACTAATGATGCTGTGGTTGTTATAAAACCAGGTATTATAACATGCCTATAATGCCCTACATCAATTTTTCTATGCCTTCTTCTCTGGTCCCAGTTCATGAACTCTTTCCATTTTTAATCTGTTCAAGTCATATTGCCAGTCTTTTTGTTCCAAGGACCATCATGTATTGAAAAGAGAGAGGATAGTAGTTTGAAAAGGTATCAGGATTGAGAAAATGATTTTTAGGGTTTTCACTTTGATTTGTATAGCTCAGTTGAGCATGCTTGCAGGCAGACAAGAAGTAGCCATGGAGAGAAAAACAGCCAGAATAAGAACAAAGGGCCTCTGTCACTTTTTAAAATTGAACTCCTGCCCTACCTTAGTGCCTGGTAGCACATAGTGGAGACCACAAGTCAATCTTTTGTGAAGGACAGCGTCATGCAGTGGACGCCTTGATAGCAGAAAACATGGTTTTCTATTGCTGGGAAAGAATCTTCGTCTGGGCTCCCTCATGTGACTGTAGACAGGATTCAGTCCTTACAGCATGTTGGACTAGAAGGTCTCTCTTCCTCTCTGCCTGTTTGCCAGAGCCCTCCCTCCGTTCCTTGTGACATGGACTCTCCATAGGACAACTCACACTGTGGCAGTTGGCTTCCTTCACAGCAAGTGAGAGAGCAAGAGAGCGTGAACATCCAAAGAAGAAACCAAAGCATTTTTTATAACCAAAGCTCAGAAGGGGCATCTCATTACTTTTACTGTATTCTATTCATTAGAAGTCAGTCAGTAAGTCCAGTCTACACTCAAGAAGAGTAGTTAGACAAGGACATGAATATCTGGTGGATAATTGGTAGTCATCTTAGAGCCACATTCACCATCTAGTAGAAGACTTGGGCATCTGAACAAACAACAGGATAAGACGCTGAATAATATTTCTAAAAGCAGATAACCTAGAATGTTATCCCTATCTGGACCAGAGAAGAAAATCTTCAGATAAGGTGACATTTAAGTTAAGATTTGAGGAAAGAATAGAAATTCACCAAGCAGAGAATATATTAGGAGCAGAAGAATAGATGCATAGATAATTAGATATGTTTCTGGATTTCAAGGATTTCAGTGATCATGAAGGATATGTTAGGGAAAAATGGCTGAAGATAAGACAAACTGACAATCACAGCCTCTGGAATTTCTCATCTGTTATGGTGAAGAGTTTAGATTTCTTCTTATATTGGAATGATGTCACCAAAAAGGAAGTGATGAAAATCTTATCTTAGAAAAACAGTCCTGGTTAAAAAAAAAAAGTGTAGGATGACTGAAAGCAGAAAAAGAAAGTAGATCATCCAGTAGCATGTAATAGCATAGACAAAGATATGGTGCACTAAGCTAGTCAGTGGCGGTGAGTATGGAGATGTGGAGTCAAATTTGTCAGATATGGACAGGGGCTGAAAGAAAGCAAGATGTAAAGAATGACTTCAAGTCTCCTGGCTTGCATGACTAAGCAGATGTCGATGAAGAGAATCATGAATGAATGAAAGAGGAAGATTTTCTTTCAGGATGTGTTGAGTTTTGATATTGTAGATACAGTGTTGTAGGCTTTTCTTCAGAGACAGGGAAAGGGGAAGGAAATATAGAGCAATCATCACTAGGATGGAGTCAAGAAGGACCCAAATGAGTTCTACAAATATTTATTGAATGTTTGAAATATTTTTGGCAACATCTTAAATGTGGTATCATGATCCGTTACATTAAAGTACTAATATATAGGTTAAAGTCTCAAGAAATATAAAGATCTTCTGAATTATCATTAAATTCAGATGTACAATTTTAAATATACTATCCTCATAATCAATTCTGGACTTCCAAAATTTGTACAGAAATTAAGATGAACATGAAGAAAAAAGTACAAGGGGGACGCCCAAAACGCTAGAAGTATCTTTTGGAGGGCAGGCCCCTTGTAGTGTACCCAGAATTTATTTGTCTGGATCAAATAATCAACTATAGTTTTTACCTGGAAGTTTTGAGAAGGTTGCATCGTGACTTGTGGAAGAGACATTCTGAGTTGTGGCAAAGAGGTGACTGGTTCTTCCACCACCACAACCCACCTGCCCACACTGTGCTGAATGTTCAGCTGTTTTTAACCAAAAACAGCATGACACACAAGCCCCATCCTCCCTACTCAACCAATCTTGCCCTGAGAGATGTTTTTGTTTTTGTTTATTTATCAATATTATTTATTATGATATTGTGGGGTACAGTTAAGGGTTAGGTATACAAATACGTTTCATTCAGGCACCCCATTGATAAGAGATGTTTCTCCGTCAGACAGATGTTTGCTACCGTTAATCCCATCTCCCTCCCCCGCCCCCGGCATAGTTTCCCACTACTGTCAGTCATTTTCTTATAGTATTACATTGGATGTTCAAGGTCCATTATGTGAGTGAGAACATGTGATACTTGGATCTTTGTATCTGTGAGTGGTCACTCAGTATTATAGACTCTAGTTCCATCCAGGTTGCTGTGAAATTCATGATTTTGTTCTTTTTTATGGCTGCATAGTATTCCATCATGTATATGTACCACATTTTTTAATCCAGTCCTCTTTTGATGGGCAGCATGGTTGCTTCCAGGTTCTTGCTATTGTGAACAATGCTGCAATAAACATACGTGTGCAGGTATCTTTTTTATAGAGTGATTTGAGTTCTTCAGGATATATTCCCAGTAGGGGTATTGAGGGGTCATATGGGAGGTTGATATTTAGAGCTTTTAGGAATCATCACACTGCTTTCCACAGAGGTTGCGCTAGTTTACACTCCCACCAACAGTGTAGAAGTGTTCCCTTTTCGCCACACCCTCTCCAGCAGCAATTATTTTTTGAATTGTTGATAATTGCCATTCTGACTGGAGTTTGGTGGTATCGCAGTGTGGTTTTGATTTGCATCTCCCTGATGATTAGTGAGGTTGAAAATTTCTTCATGTGTCTGTTGGCTGCTCGGATGTCTTCCTTTGTGAAGTGTCTGCTCATATCTTTTGCCCATTTTATAATGGGGTTGTTTGCTTTTTTCTTTTCAGCATGTTTGAGTTCCTTGTAGATCCAAGATGTTAAGCCTTTGTCAGACTTGGTATTGGCAAATACTTTTTCCCAGTCTGTAGGCTGTCTCCCTGCTCTCTTGATGGTTTCCTTGGCTTTGCAGAAACTTGTCAGTTTAATGAAGTCCCACTTGTCTATCTTCTCTCTTATGACATTTGGGTTTCGGGTTTTGTTCAGGAATTGGAGTGCAGTTCCGCTTTCCATGAGGGTATGTCCTTCATTTTCTAAGGTTTTTATTGTTTGAGGTTTTACATTTAGGTCTCTGATCCATTTGGAGTTAACCTTTGTGCATGGGGATAGATAGGGGTCCTGTTTCAATCTTTTGCATGTGGTCAGCCAGTTTTCCCAGCACCATTTACTGAATAGGTTCTCCTCTCCCCAGTTGTTGGTGGTGGAGGCTTTGTCAAAGATGAGTTGATTGAGAAATTGAGGTTTTGCTTCTGGAATCTCAGTTCTATTCCATTGATCTATATGCCTGTTCCTATACCAATACTAAACTGTTTTGATGATTGTAGCTTTATAGTAAAGTTTGAAGTCTGGTAATGTGATACCACCTGCTTTGTTTTTTTGTGTTGTTTTTTGCTGAGGATTGTTCTGGCTATTCTTGGACATCTGTGTTTCCATATGAATTCCCGTGTTGTTTTTTCTAGGTGTGAGAAGAATGTTGCTGGTAATTTGATAGGTATTGCATTGAATTTGTAGATTGCCTTAGGTAAGATGGACATCTTCACAATGTTGATTCTTCCAGTCCATGAGCATGGGATATTTTTCTACTTGTTTGTGTCATCTTTGATTACTTTGAGCAGAGTTTTGTAGTTTTCATTGTAAAGGTCTTTCACAACTCTGGTTAGGAAGATGCCAAGGTATTTCATTTTTTTTGTGGCTATTGTGATTGGAATTGTGCTTTTTATTGGGTTTCTGTTTGTTTATTATTTGTGTAAAGAAATGCGATTATCTTTTGCACATTTATTTTGTAGCCTGAGACTTTGCCAAAGGCCTTTATCAGTGTAAGGAGGTTTTTGACAGATTCTCTTGGGTTTTCAAGGTACACAATCATATCATCTGCAAAGAGAGATAACTTGACTTCCTCTTTTCCTATTTGGATACCCCTGATTGCCTCCTCTTCTCTGATTGCTCGAGCCAGGACTTCCAATACTATGTTGAACAGGAGGGGTGAGAGTGGGCATCCTTGTCTTGTTCCAGTTTTCAGGGGAAATGGTTCCAATTTTTGTCCATTTAGGAATATGCTGGCTGTGGGTTTTTCATAGATGGCTTTTACTATTTTGAGGTATGTTCCCCATATGCCTAGATGTTCGAGGGTTTTTATCAAGAAGGGGTGCTGGATTTTATCAAAAGCTTTTTCTGCATCTAATGATATAATCATGTGGTTTTTGTTTTGACATCTGTTAATGTATTTAATTACATTTATGGTTTTACGAATGTTGAACCAGGCTTCCATCCCAGGAATGAAGCCTACTTGGTCATGATGGATGATTTTTGAGATGTATTGTTGAATCTGGTTTGCTAGGATTTTGTTGAGGATTTTAGTACCTATGTTCATCAAAGATATTGGCCTGTAGTTCTCTTTCTTTCTTGGATCTTTACCTTGCTTGGGTATCAATGTGATGTTGGCTTCTAAAAATGATTTGGGGAGAGTTCCATCTTTTTCAATCACCTAGAATACCTTCAGTAGGATTGGTTCCTTCCATTTTCTTCATGTGTGTTTGTAGGGATATAAATTCCCTGCTTACTACAGCTTTTAAGGCGTCCCAGAGATTTTGGTAAGATGTTTCTTCATTTTCATTTGTTTCCAGGTATCTTTTGATCTCTGTTTTGATTTCATCATTGACCTAGGAGTTGTTTAGCATCATGCTGTTTAGTGTCCATGTCTTTGTGGGTTTGGGGGGACCTTGTTTTTGTCAATGTTTATTTTTATTCCACTGTGGTCCGAGAAGGTACATGGTAGAATTTCAGTCCTTTTAAATTTGCTTATCCTTGATTTATGGGCAATTATGTGGTCGATCTTAGAATACGTTCCATGCAGTGATAAGTAGAATGTGTATTCTCTGGTCTTTGGATGGAGTGTTCTGTAGGTATCAATTAAGTCCATTTGGTCCAAAGTTACATTGAGGTTCCAGATCTCCTTGCTGTTTTTTTGTCCTTATGATCTGTCTAGGGTTGTGAGTGGGGTATTAAAGTCCCCAGTTATGTTGGTGTTAGAAGCAATAACTTTCTTTAGTTTTCCTAGAAGTTGCTTTATGAAAGTTGGCGTACCTATGTTGGGTGCATATATGTTTAGGATAGATATTTCTTGTTGATGGATTGAGCCCTTTATCATTATGCAGTGGCCTTCTGTATCTTTTTTGATTTTTAATAGCTTGAAGGGTATTTTGTCTGAAATTAAGATCGCTATTCCTCCTTTCTTTTGTATTTCGTTCACCTGAAAGTTTGTTACTCATCCTCTTACTTTGAGTCTGTGGGTGTCCTTTCTAGTGAGGTGAGTCTCTTGAAGGTAATAGATTGTTGCCTGATGATATTTTATCCATTTTGCCATTCTATGTCTTTTCAGTGGTGCATTTAGTCCATTCACATTTAGGCTAATAATTGAAATGCAAGAGTTGATCCCTATCATAAGGTTCTTACAGAGTTGTTGTTACTGTCTGTTGTCTTTCTTTTGGTTTTGGAGTTGGTTCATGTGTGTTTTTAATCTTTTGCCTGTACTCTTGTGAAGAATGTTGTTGTTCTTTTTTCCTTTCTTCTGTGTTCAGTACTTTCTTAAGTGTTTCTTGTAGAGGTGGTCTGGTGGCAGCGTAGGTTCTTAGGGATTGGATATCTGGAAAAGATTTCAATTCTCCCTCACTAATGAAGCTTAGTTTGGCAGGGTAAGTTATTCTTGGCTGAAATTGTTTCTCTTTTAGAATTTTGAAGATAGGGCTCCAGGCTCTCCAAGCCTGAAGGGTTTCTGTGGATAAATCTGCTGCTGTTCTAATTGGTCTTCCCTGGTAGGTAGTCTGGCCTTTTTCTCTTGCTCCCTTTAGGATTTTTTCTTTTATAGCTACTTTGTTTAGGCAAATTATTATGTGTCTGGGAGTTGGTCTTCAGATTTATTGTCTTGCAGGGGTTCTCTGAATTTCTTGTGCTTGAATTTTTGCAACACTGATGAGATGAGGGAAGTTTTCTTGAATGATTTCATGAAATGTTTGTTCCCATGTGACCTCTGACTCTCTCTCTCCCTCAGGAAGACCAATTATTCTTAGATTGGGTCTCTTGAAATAATTATTCATCTCCTGAAGGTTTTGTTCTGACTTTTTAAGCTTCTTTTCTATGTTTTTGACAGTTTGGATCAGTTCTGTATGTTTTTGGTTTTTTTGGAGGTTTTTTGTTGTTGTTGTTTATTTGTTTGCTTTGTTTTTTATCTGTTTGTTTCCCCAGATGAAAAATGTTCTATAAGGGAAGCATTTTGCCAGTGTGGAAGAGGTGAAACAAAAAATGCCAGAAACACTAAAAGGCATCAAACTTGACAAGTTCAAAACCTGTTTTGAGCAGTGGAAAAAGCATTTTGATAGGTGTACTGCATCAAACTGAAAGTACTTGGAAGGTGACTAAAGTTTAGACATGTAAGAATAAATACACAATTTTTTATAAATAAATTCTGGATTTTTTTGGTCCCTCCTCATAGATGATTGGAACACACACCAAGCAACTAGATTCAACCATATTTGAATCACATGTACTGTTTCATTTCCCAGAGTTTGCCTTTTATTGCTATTTATTCTCTCTTGATTCAATTAGGAATGTAGCCTGTAATTTAGAAGTAATTCTACATTTTATGTGGCTAAGTTTCACATAAACCACTAATAAAGTGTAGGAAAGGACAATACTCCATGAATCTCTTATGTATTAACCTGATTACTAGAATTAAGTCACTTAGTTCAATTCTGCAGCATTTAGTACACAATGCTGATGTATCTTGGAGGTTGTAATTCAGGATTTAGTTAATTAAAGTTTGAAGTTACTTGTTAAAACTGTAATTGCACAGCGTCATGATTGGGGGTCTTTCAAACATTAAATTGTTATTTACACAAGTGGTGCTGAGTTTTTAGTGAGGGTGTGTGTGTACACATGCATACAATCATATATATGCTGATGCAATATTTTAGACTTTTTTCCATCATTAATATGTTCTTGGAGAAAAGATATGTGCTGTAGTTGCTAAACTTTGATCACGGGTTTGTGTGTTTGTGCCAGCTCTCTTTTTAAAACTCATTTCATGACAGTGAAAAGCTGCTAGAAACCAAGATGAGAGAATAGATGAGAGATGCAATCCCATCAATGAGACCGACACAGACTCGGTTAAGATCACCAATGGACCTAGAAGATAACATAGGTTCTACTAGAGACCTCTAGGACCCAAACTGAGATGCAGCAGTCCAGAGTTAATAGCATGTGTCCCAAGGTTAAATTGGAGGAAGTGGGGCAATGCTATCCAATAAAATTTCTACTTCTGTAATCCTGAGCACACTAGCTTCACTTTCTATTAATTGGTTCATGGGTGTCAAGCATAAAATAATAAACACATTTTGATTCTAGAATATTTGAGTTTTTTGGCTCATTAGGTTGCAAGTGATAAAGCCAGGATCTTCTCTTAAATCATGACTCTCAAATATCAGCTTCTCTTCCCACCAATGATCTCAAGATCCAAGAAAAATAAAGAACCGTTTCATACCTCAAAGAATCACTGACTCTTAAATTAGCTTATCTGAGTCCCAGGTGGAACTCATTCCAAAAGTTTCATTTTCACCAGTTGCTTCTTAACACCAGTTCTTTTGGGGGCTTGGGCAGCTCATTTACCACTGGGAAATAAGGAGTTCTGGATGAGTGACAATTTTCAGAAAACTGAAACTTATTCTTAAAATGTAGAACATTTATTTTAATTGCATTTGACTTAGATATTTTCTATCTTAAAAGAAGATATGGAAAATAATTTAATCTTTTGGATAACCCAGAAGCAGAGTAATAGAAATAACAAGATCTATCAATTTGAGTCAGAAAACCTGCAATTAAGATCTGGTTCTGAGTTCTGGGGAAGATGGCGGCTGAGTAAGGGCTAAGGAGTTAGTGGCCAGACTCTCCTGGTGCAAGGGCTGGTGCGGCAACTGCTGGGCTTTAACCCTAGTGATTCCTGGAATGCAGAAGCCAAGCACCATTTTTTTAAGTCAATAAAAACCTTTCTGGGGAGAAAATGCTGGCAGAGACTGACTAAGTGGGGGCTCATGAGAAAGTGGCCAGGGCCCTGGTGCAATAGCTGGTGCTGCAGCTTTTCTGCTTGGTCCCTGGTTCTTCCCAGCTCACAGAAGCCAAGTGCCATTTTTTTAAAACAGACAAAAGTTTTCCTGTGAAGAAGCAGTGGGGAGAGATTACAGTCCCAGGCTCTGCCTCACCACTCCAGTAGGAGAAGCTGTCGGCCTGGCTCCAGGCTTTGCCTCACCACTTCAGCACCTATCAGGGCACTGGCAGCAGGGGCTATGGAGGGAATCTAGAGGCAGAGTCCCAAATAGAGGATAAGAGAGGAAAGTGCTCTGACTTACTCACCATGGAGCAACAGAACCGATCTCTGTGACTGGTGGATCAACTAATCAGGGGTTGATCATGACCTAGAGGAAATATCCTGAAAGCACAAACTTCAGAGGGACTTGACGAGTGCTGAGTCCCAGAGCAACAGAACTGATCTCTGTGACTGGCGGATCAACTAATCAGGGGCTGATCATGACCTAGAGGAAATATCCTGAAAGCACAAACTTCAGAGGGACTTGAGTGCTGAGTCCCAGGAACCCCACCCCCAACCCTGATCCAGCTGTGGGACAAAGGGTGTGGCCAGAAAAGGATGAGGAAGGACTCCAAAGAGATCAGTGGTGAGTCCGGAGATGACCCAAACACCCTCCTCCCCAGCAATCCTCTGAACATCAGACCAACACACTGGGTCACAACTGAGAGGGATGAACTCAGGCTGAGCCTGGACATCAGTTGCAATAGGAGAACTCCATTCCAAGATAGGCCTGGCTGGGGCACCCACTGCAAGTACACACCTGGGGAAGAGACAATCCCACACCTCCCCACAAGAAGAGATCTCCCTGACCATACAAGAATGGGAGGGGAGGACTGCAGCCCCACCCACCTCCATTGCCCCTCTTCCTTTCCTGCTCTGAACACTGGGGAGAAAGTAAAAGAGGTGGAAGCACTGCAGGAGAGACCAGATAAGAGGAACAATTATAGTGCCTACCACAGAGGGCAGGTTGCTTAATTTTTATTTTTAATTCTTTATAATTTTGTGCCTGCTTGTTAATTATCTATTTTAAAAATATTTTTCCTTTGTGCATGAATGTATACATGAGGATTTAATCTAAATCCCCTCATTTTTTTTCTTTTTCTGCTTCTTTCTGCTTTTGTTTGTTGTTTTCTGTTTATGTGTATATGTGAATGATTGAGTGTTCATCTTCCAATTTTGCTGTTGTTGGCTTATTTTTGCTTTTTTGTTGTTCTGGGGTTTTTTATTTTCTATTTTTTATAGTTTAAGGTGTGTGTCAATATATGTGTGAGGGTTCAATCAGAATTCCTTTTCTTCCCCCCATCCAGTCTTTCTGTTTTTCTTCTCCATTCACTTTGTGCTAGGAGTGTATGTGTGAGTTCAGTTTTCTTGGTTTTCTGTTGTTGTTTGTTTTGCTTCACTTTGTTGTTATTCCAGTTTGTTTTGGGGAGCGTGTGTTTGTGTTTGTGTGTGTTCAATTGTTTTTTGCATTAGTTTCTGCTTTGCATCATCATATATAGTGGTGGTGGGGAGTGGGTCTCTGGGAACACATACCACAATAAGTGAACATTGTAATTTTCAAGTAGTTTCTGAATCCTAGCACCCACCCCTACTTTATTCAACTTTCAAAAATTACAAGAGACAGTAAAGCTTCCCACCAACCATGCTATTTCAAAATAGAACAAATTCAGATCCCAGATCAGGGAAGAATAGAGCACTGAGCAAACATAAGAAGGAAATTATTCTGATTCTGAATAACAGAACTAAAGAGAAAAACAAGAGATCTGTCACAAATGAGAAAAAGTTGAAGTAAGATCACAGGCAATTTCAAGTGTAACAAAGAGAAAACTCCAGAAAAACCAGACCTTGGTGACCAAACAATGGAAGTCACCTACAATTGGCCCCAGAACAAAAAAGAGATTCGAAAATGAATGGAAAGAGTGAATAAGACTCAAGAAAGACAAGATGCAACACTGAAAGAACTTGTAACAGATATTTTGGCAATAAAAAATTTCATCCAGGAAATAAATAACAAGATGACAAGCATGGAAAGCAGAATTAATCTAGCTGAAGAAAGAATCTCAGAACTTGAAGACCAGAACATGAAAGTAACCAGATCTGTAAAAAACGTAGAAAAAAGACTTAGAAAGAAGGAATAGAGCTTAAAAGAGATGTGCGATTATATCAAGAAACTATGACTGATTGGTATCCCAAAAGAAGAAAGGGAAATGGAGAACAACTTGGAGCAAGTATTCCAGGAGGTAATCCAAGAAAATTTTCCCCATCTCACCAGAGATGTGACCAGTCAAGCACAAGAGATACAAAGAATCCCTATAAGACATTAAATGAGAAAACCAATCCCTAGACACATAGCAATTCCCCTATACAAAGTAAGCACAAAAGAAAAAATCCTAAAGGCAGCAAGACAGAAAGGTCAGACTACCTATTGGGGAAAACCAATCAGAATAGCAGCAAACCTATTGGCAGAAATACTATAAGCAAGAAGGGACTGGAGTCCAATATTCAAAGTCCTCAAAAATAAACAATTTCAACCAAGAATTTCCTACCCAGTCAAGCTCAGCTTCTTCAGTGACGGAGAATTAAAATCCTTTCCAGACACCCAATCCCTAAGAGATTATGTAGCTTCCAGACTAGCTCTACAGGAGACACTTACAAAGGTATTAAGCACAGAAGAAAGAAAAAAAAGAATAATCACACAGTTAGTTCCCAAGAGAACAGCAGAGCACAGAATCAACAAAGAATACAGCACAACAAGAAACTTGAAAACACACACATACATCAACCCCAAAGCCAAAAGGAAACAAGTAAATAAAGAAAAAACTTTATAAGAACCTCATGACAGGGATAAAAAAAATCACATTTCAATAATAAGCCTGAATGTGAATGGATTAAACGCACCACTGAAAAGACAAGAATGGCAAACTGAATTAGAAACCATGACCCAATTATTTGCTGCATCCAGGAAACTCATCTTAACACAAGGGACACACACAGACTTAAAGTTAAAGGAGGGAAAATAAGTTTCCAGGCAAATGCATCCAGCTACCAACCCAACCCTCTACTTGGAATGTGATGGGCAAGCCACATGCCACATGAAAATCTCTATTCTTATTATTTAATCCCCAACAGCCTCCCCCACAGCCTTCCCTGTCTTAGGTAATGGAAACAACATTCTTCCTGTTGCTCAACTGTGATCTTGGATTCATCCTTGACTTTGCTTTTTCTCTCATGTTCCATTCAGCAAGTCCTTTCAGCTCATCCTTCTTCATATATCAAGAGTGTGGGCTGCTGCTGTTCCACCATATGTGTGGGAGTCTCAGGTCTCAGCTAGTTCCCTGGCTACATCTTCTCTCACCCCGGCACCAAGCACCAAGCCGCTGGTCACTCAGGGACGCTCTGGGCGCCCACCCCTCAGAGACACTGGTCCCATTCCTGGCCGAAGTACACTATGGGGGGGCCCAGGGCCAGTCTCACCACTCACTGCCTGCCTGTTGGAACTTTGGAGCTCTGGAGCTCTGGGCCCACCCTGGCTGAGGCACTCAGCATATGACCCCAAGCTTGGGGACCCAGACAAGCAGAGAGAAAGGGATCTATGAAAGAGAATCTGCCTCGGCCTTTCTCCAGGCAGAGCTTTCCATTGCCCTGCCCACCTATCAAGAAACTCTACCTCAGTTCCTAAGGACCCAAGACTACATACTGCTGAATGGACAGATTGTAAGGCAGAGGGAAATAGGTTCCAGTGTGCTCATACACCTGTTTGTGAATGCTAGAATCAGCAAATACATTCTGAATCACAGCTTCCCTCTCAATTAAACCTCAAAACTTCAAAAAGTCAGATTGCAGCCTACACTCCAACCTCAAAAGTGAACAAAGCCAGACGACCCTCTTAAGGAAGAACAGGATATTGCAGAAGAGAAATAAAAGCAACCCCACCTTCCCTCAAAAACAGAATTAAAGAAGGGGAGGGAAAAAGGAAAAGAGAGAAAAATCTACACAAATAAAGAAAAACCAAAAGTAAAGTATGGGTCTCTCCCAGACCCCTGGGAGGGCAGACACCAAGAAAACTGACTTCAGAATGCAAACAATGAAGAGCCCCCAGAATGAAGGGTCTCAAACTACAAACCTAGATATCGAGACATTGATGGAGAGATTAAAAAGAATTGAGGAGACACAAGAAGAAACTAGGAAGGAGCTGATATCTGAGATAACAGTAATAAAGAATACTGTGAATGAAATAAATAACAAACTGATAAGCATGGAAAGCAGAATTACCCAAGCAGTAGAAAGAATCTCAGAGCTTGAGGACCAAAATATAGAACTAACCCAAACTCTTAAAAACACAGAAAACAAGCTCAAAAAGACAGAACAAAACCTTCAAGAGATGAGCGATTACTTCAAGAGAACAAACCTAAGAGTAATTGGCATTCCTGAGGCAGAAAGAGAGACAGAGACCACACTGGAACAAACTTTCCATGAGATCTTTCAAGAAAACTTCCCTTATCTAATCAGTGATGCAAAAATTCAAACACAAGAGATTCAGAGAACCCCTGCAAGACAACAAATGAGAAGACCAACTCCTAGACACATAATAATTCACCTAAACAAAGTAGGCATAAAAGAAAAAATCCTAAAGGCAGCAAGAGAAAAAGGCCAGATCACCTACCAGGGAAGACCAATCAGAATAGCAGCAGATTTATCTACAGAAACCCTGCAGGCTAGGAGAGCTTGGAGCCCTATCTTCAAAGTTCTAAAAGATAAACAATTTCAACCAAGAATAACCTAACCGGCCAAGCTAAGCTTCATCAGTGAGGGAGAATAAAAATCTTTCCCAGATATCCAGTCCCTAAGAACTTATGCTGCCACCAAACCACCTCTACATGAAACACTTAAGAAAGTACTAAACACAGAAGAAAGGAAAAAAGAACAATGTTCTTCACAAGAGTACAGGGAAAAGAATAAAATATACATGAACCAACCCCCAAACCAAAAGAAAAACAAAAAAAAACCCAAGTGGAAGAACAACAACTCTATAAGAACTCTATGATAAGGACGAACTCTCACATTTCAATAATTAGCCTGAATGTGAATGGACTAAACACACCACTGAAAAGACGTAGAATGGCAAAATGGATAAAATATCACCAGGCAACAATATACTGCCTTCAAGAGACCCATCTCACTAGAAAGAACATACACAGACTCAAAGTAACAGGATGGGAAACAAATTTTCAGGCGAATGGAACAAAAAAGAAAGGAAGAGTTGCGATCCTAATTTCAGACAAAATACCGTTTAAGCTGTCAAAAATTTAAAAAGATACAGAGGGCCACTACATAATAATAAAAGGTTCACTCCATCAACAAGAAATACCTATCCTAAACATATATGCACCCAACATAGGTGAAAGACATTGACTCTAACACCATCATAACTGGTGACTTTAATACCCCAGTCACAACCCTAGACAGATCATCAGGACAAAAAATCAGCAAGGCGATCCAGAACCTCAATGTGACTCTGGACCAAATGGACTTAATTGATACCTACAGAACACTCCATCCAAAGACCACAGAATACACATTCTACTCATCACTGCATGGAACGTATTGTAAGATCGACCACATAATTGGCCATAAATCAAGCATAAGCAAATTTAAAAGGACCAAAATTCTACCATGCACCTTCTTGGACCACAGTGGAATAAAAATAAACATTGACAAAAACAAGTTCCCCCCAAAACCCACAAAGACATGATGCTACACAACTCCTGGGTCAATGATGAAATCAAAACAGAGATCAAAAGATACCTGGAAACAAATGAAAATGAAGAAACATCTTACCAAAATCTCTGGGACGCCTTAAAAGCTGTAGTAAGCAGGGAATTTATATCCCTACAAACACACATGAAGAAAATGGAAGGAACACAAATTAACAGCCTAACAAGCCACTTAAGAAAGCTGGAAAAGCAAGACCACAAAAACCCTAATTTCAGCAGAAATTCTTCAGCAGAAGAATCCAAATCACCAAAATAAAAGCTCAAATCCAGGACACAGAAGACAAAAAGATAATACAAAAAATCAATGAAACAAAAAGCTGGTTCTTCAAAAAGATAAACAAGATCGATGGTCCCCTAGCTATACTGACCAAGAAAGAAAGAGAAAAAAACCAAATAAGCACAATCAGAAACACAAAAGATGAAGTCACATCTGACCCTGAAGAAATACAAAAGATCATTAGAGACTACTACATACACTTGTATGGAAACAAACTTGAAAACCTTAAGGAAATGGAGTACTTTCTGACATCACACAACCTACCTAGGTTGGAACAAGAAGAAATTGAGACCCTAAATAGACCAATAACAATCAAGGAAATCAACTACATAATAAGAAAACTACCTACAAAAAAAGCCTTGGTTCAGATGGCTTTCCAGCAGAATTAGACAAGACATTTAAGGAGGAGCTGATAACAATCCTACTGAAGGTATCCCAGAGAATTGAAAAAGATGGAATTCTCCCCAAATCATTTTATGAAGCCAACATCACATTGATACCCAAGCCAGGTAAAGATCCAGCAAAGAAAGAGAACTGCAGGCCAATATCTTTGATGAACATAGATGCTAAAATTCTCAACAAAATCCTAGCAAACCAGATTCAACAATACATCTCAAAAATCATCCATCATGACCAAGCAGGCTTCATTCCTGGGATGGAAGCCTGGTTCAACATTCGTAAAACCATAAATGTAATTAAATACATTAACAGATGTCAAAACAAAAACCACATGATTATATCGTTAGATGCAGAAAAAGCTTTTGATAAAATCCAGCACCCCTTCTTGATAAAAACCCTCGAACATCTAGGCATATGGGGAACATACCTCAAAATAGTAAAAGCCATCTATGAGAAACCCACAGCCAGCATACTCCTAAATGGACAAAAATTGGAACCATTTCCCCTGAAAACTGGAACAAGACAAGGATGCCCACTCTCACCCCTCCTGTTCAACATAGTATTGGAAGTCCTGGCTCGAGCAATCAGAGAAGAGGAGGCAATCAGGGGTATCCAAATAGGAAAAGAGGAAGTCAAGTTATCTCTCTTTGCAGATGATATGATTGTGTACCTTGAAAACCCAAGAGAATCTGTCAAAAACCTCCTTACACTGATAAAGGCCTTTGGCAAAGTCTCAGGCTACAAAATAAATGTGCAAAAGATAATCGCATTTCTTTACACAAATAATAAACAAACAGAAACCCAATAAAAAGCACAATTCCAATCACAATAGCCACAAAAAAAATGAAATACCTTGGCATCTTCCTAACCAGAGTTGTGAAAGACCTTTACAATGAAAACTACAAAACTCTGCTCAAAGTAATCAAAGATGACACAAACAAGTAGAAAAATATCCCATGCTCATGGACTGGAAGAATCAACATTGTGAAGATGTCCATCTTACCTAAGGCAATCTACAAATTCAATGCAATACCTATCAAATTACCAGCAACATTCTTCTCAGACCTAGAAAAAAAAAACACAGGAATTCATATGGAAACACAGATGTCCAAGAATAGCCAGAACAATTCTCAACAAAAAAAACAAAGCAGGTGGTATCACATTACCAGACTTCAAACTTTACTATAAAGCTACAATCATCAAAACAGCTTGGTATTGGTATAGGAATAGGCATATAAATCAATGGAATAGAATTGAGATTCCAGGAAAAGCCTCCACCACCTACCACTAGGGAGAGGAGAACCTATTCAGTAAATGGTGCTGGGAAAACTGACTGACCACATGCAGAAGATTGAAACAGGACCCCTATCTATCCCCATGCACAAAGGTTAACTCCAAATGGATCAGAGACCTAAATGTAAAACCTCAAGCCATAAGAACCTTAGAAAATGAAGGTCATACCCTCATGGAAAGCAGAACTGGCTTCCAATTCCTGAACCAATCCTGAAACCCACAGGTCATAAGAGAGAAGATAGACAAGTGGGACCTTATTAAACTGACAAGCTTCTGCAAAGCCAAAGAAACCACCAAGAGAGCAGGGAGACAGCCTACAGACTGGGAAAAAGTATTTGCCAACACCAGGTCAGACAAAAGCTTAACATCTTTGATCTCCAAGAAACTCAAATGTGCTGAAAAGAAAAAAACAAACAACCCCATTATAAAATGGGCAAAAGATATGAGCAGACACTTCACAAAGGAAGACATCCAAGCAGCCAACAGACTCATGAAGAAATGTTAACCTCACTAATCATCCAGGAGATGCAAATCAAAACCATACTGAGATACCACCTAACTCCAGCCAGGATGGCAATTATCAACAACTCAAAAAGTAACAGCTGCTGGAGAGGATGTGGCGAAAAGGGAACACTTCTACACTGTTGGTGGGAGTGTAAACTAGTGCATCCTCCGTGGAAAGCAGTGTGGTGATTCCTAAAAGCTCTAAATATCAACCTCCCATATGACCCAGCAATCCCCCTACTTGGAATGTATCCTGAAGAACTCAATCACTCTATAAAAAAGATACCTGCACACGTATGTTTATCGCAGCATTGTTCACAATAGCAAGAACCTGGAATCAAACATGCTGCCCATCAAAAGAGGACTGGATTAAAAAAATGTGGTACATATACACACTGGAATAATATGCAGCCATAAAAAAAAAGAACAAAATCATGAATTTCGCAGCAACCTGGATGGAACTAGAGTCTGTAATACCGAGTGACCTCTCACAGAAACAAAGATCCGAGTATCACATGTTCTCACTCATATAATTGACCTTGAACATCCCATGTAATACTATAAGAAAATGACTGACAGTAGTGGGAAACTATGGGGTGGAGGGAGATGGGATCAACGGTAGCAAATATCTGCCTGGGGATGGGGAAACACCTCTTATCAACAGGGTGCCTGAATGAAATGTATTTGTATACCTAACCCTTAACTGTACTCCACAACATCATAATAAAAAATATTGATTAAGTAAAAAAATAAAAAAGCGTGATGTGAAACCTTCTCATCTCCTCCTGGTCACTGCCTTGGACCAAGCCTCTGATACCTTTCCTTGGAATTGTTTCTGTAACTCCATGGCTATTTCCTTCTGATCTCAGCTTCCTACGGTTAAGTCCTCTCCTCTGTACCACCCAACCTTCCACCCCGACTTCTCACTCAGAACACAGACTCTCTAGGACACAGTAGCCCATGCCCCCTGCCTTCCTGCCCCTTCCTTGTAGGTGCCAGCCAGTCTGGTCTGCTGACAGGAAAGACAGCTCCTTCTGTAGGGTCTCTCAACTCGGTCTCCTTTGAGTCATCGGTCATGCAAGATAGAGGACAAGAAGCTAGTGACTTGCAAGCTGTCTGGAGTGCTTTTAACACAAATCCTCCAAGGTTTGACACCTTATCTCCTCTAAGTCTTTGCTTAAAGATGATCTACTATGTGAAGTCTTCTCTGGCTATTTTACTGAAAACAACACAGTTTGTTCCCTTTCTCTGATTTGTTTTTATCCACAGCCCTTATCACCATTGACATAGGATACATCTTACTTTACTATTTATTATTTTATTTATTTCATGTTTATTGCCTGTCTCTCCCATTCATATGGGCAGCAATTTTTCTTTATTTCCTTCACTGCTTTAGCCTGACATATATTAGATGCTAAATAAATATCTGCTAAATGAACATTAAATGAGTCATACAAAGAAAGAAAGAAAAAGCTAGCCTTTTCAGTAATAATCAGGTTCACAGATACAAACAGAACTTTAACTTTAATATTCTGTTAATATTATGAATAGTAATATTCATAATATTTCTTATTAAATAGGGAAAAATGTGTGAACTAAAAATAAAAAGAAAAAGGAAATCCCTATTTTTAACTCTGAAAAGATAGTCTTCTTAAGAATATATGAGACTTCTCTGATTTGGGTGTGTTTATCCATTAATACTCATCTCTTCTTTTGTGCAGCAGAACAAGAAAAAAATCTTGTCAGTGAAAACAAACCATTGATCATAGGAGACAGGGAACAAGCTGTTAATGAGTTTCAAGTGGTTACAATGTATGGGTTCAGGCACATTTGAAGGTGCTAATAGATCTCTTCAGTTCTATATGATTCTTAACAGTCGTGGCTATTTCAATGACTCATTTGATCTCACTAAACACTTTCCCAAGGACTCAATTCATTTCAACAAGCTTTTATTGAAGGCATGTGTGAGCCAATACCTGCAGTGTACTTTTTGGTGAAATAAGAGAACTACCTAGGAAGACATACTGGGCTTCCCTTTGTAATGCAAATAAAATTCTCAGTCCCGAATTTTTGTGCAATGTGGAAATATATTGCATATATAATTATCCCTTTGGGAGGGAGCAACAGCCCCCTAAGTCAACAAAACCAAATGATGCTGTATCCGGACAATATGGAGACACACTAGGGTAGAAGTGGAGCTGAGACGTTGAGTGATAAAGGAGGAAAGAACAGGGATTTGGTGACAAAAGGAAAAAGACGTGTGCTCCAGCCTCCACTACATATGAAACAGAACTAAGAAGAATCTTTAGTTCCTGCAGACATACAGACTAAAGATCGTGCATGAAGCACCAGTACAATGTATGGCACACAATAGATGTTCAATCATGGCGGGTATTATAAAACAAGTCATAGAAAATTAGATATAGTCCTTTTATTGACAACCCACTTACAACTCAAAATATCTATTCTGTGATGCTCAGGAAAGCACTGGCACTTTTGATCTCTCATCCAACCACGATCCCATACTCCCCACTTTTGCTTCTCTCCTGTATGTCTCGTTGCTTGCCTTGACTGCATATATTCATGAAGAAGCAGAAAGGAAAATGGTGGCCTGACCTCTGAACCCTGCTCTGACTCTAAAGAGACTGAAGGAAAGAATACAAGAGATAAGAGAATACTAAATACAGCTTCGTTTCCCAGATGTGGTGTACAACCCACCCACCCATAACAACTACAGATCCCGGGAAAAATTCAGACCTTAAAATTGTGCAGAGTACAAATTAAGCAGGCAGATTCTGAAGGGAATTGGGACCGTAGAGCAGCAACAAGAGTGGATGGATTTTGTTTTCCTCAATGGCTTTGACTCAAGTTGGGCTGCAGTTGCAGAGTCTCACTGCTGCACAGGCAGCAGAAACTATATGGGAAGCCCCATCGTCTTTCTGACTGGAGGAACCAAGGAAAGGAAATGGGGCAACACCAGTCCCTATTGGAAAATGAGGAGAGAAACCCATAAGGCAGAGAACCAGATGAGTAGATCCTCTAATTCTACGTATGAAAACCAAAAGTGGTTCAGGCTGACCCCTTAACCATGCACATGTGGGACAGATACCAGGTTACTGGTATTAAAAAAGGAATCATCAACAAAATTTCTGAGAAATATAACAGAACCCAGAGTTTATACAACAAAACTTTCAGAATGTCCATGATAGAATTCAAAATAACTCAAAATATAAAGAACCAGAAAAATACAACGCATTCTCAATGACTTTAAAAAGTACTGCCTCTAAAAGCTAAATTTGTCTTCTTCAGCGCTGCCTACCAAGGTGGCAGCCATCTCCTTCCCAGCATCATGGCTGCCCTCAGACCCCTGGTGAAACCCAAGGTAGTCAAAAAGAGGACCAAGAAGTTCATCCGGCACCAGTCAGGCCGATATGTCAAGATTAAGCGTAACTGGCGGAAGCCCAGAGGTATCGACAACAGGGTGCGTAGAAGATTCAAGGGCCAGATCTTGATGCCCAACATTGGTTACGGGAGCAACAAGAAAACAAAGCACATGCTGCCTAGTGGCTTCCGGAAGTTCCTGGTCCACAATGCCAAGGAGCTGGAAGTGCTACTGATGTGCAACAAGTGAGTTGGACTCACCTCATGGTCAGAGATCTTATTGTGCTGAGATTGCTCACAACGTTTCCTCCAAGAACCGCAAAGCCATTGCAGAAAGAGCAGCCCAGCTGGCCATCAGAGTCACCAATCCTAATGCCAGGCTGTGCAGTGAAGAAAATGAATAGCCAGCTCATGCACGTTTTGTGTTTAAATAAAACCATAAAAACTGCAAAAAAAAAAAAGCTAAATTTAACATTTTAAAATGGTATCAGGCAAAGGACTTGAAACCAGAATGTATTTTTAAAAATCCACAGAACGTGTCAACTTAAAACTGGGCCAAAGATTTGACAGACATTTCACAAAAGACAACATACAAATGAATAATAAGCACATAAAAAATGTTAATTATCATTTGTTAGCAAGAGAAAACATTACAGTGAGGTACTGCTAACTATGTTTGAGAATAGCTAAAGTTAGAAAAAAGGCAGTATCAAGTGTTGGGAACTGCTGCTAGGACTGTAAAAGGGAACAACCACCTTGGGGAATAGGTTAGCAGACTTTTAAAGAGTTAAATATATGCCTCCATTACCCAGCCATCCAATCCTTAGAATCTATCTACTAGAAATGAAAACATATGTCCACATAAAGCCTCGTACATGTTCATAGCAGCTTCATTTGTAACAATCCCAAACTGGAAATAACCTAAATGTCTATGTGCAATAAACAAACACAGAAAATATGGTATAACCACACAATAGAATAGTGCTCGAAACCAAAAGGTACTTACCTTTAACGTATGCATCTACATAGAGTAAAAATTATTATCTCTAATAAAGAATCCATGCCAAAAAAAAAGAGTGCTGGCTGCACGTTTTCATCTTTACAGACGTCTAGGAAACCTAAACTAACCTCTAATGACAGAGATAGATCAGTGGTTGCCTGGGAGGGTGACGTGCAAGGGCACACAGATGCTTTGGGAGGGGACAAAAATGCTCAATGCCTTAATTGTGGTGATAGCTTTTGGGTGTCAATTTATGTTAAAGTTCTTAAAAATTGTTCATCTAAAATATGTGCAGTTTTACTGTACATGAATTTTACTTAAATAAGTATGACATTAAAGTATTTAATGCTCCTTGTTTTTAAAAAAGATATAGATCTACTTTCAGAGATTTTTATAATCTGGATGTAGATAAAAATAAAACAGGAAAATTTTTAAAAATAAAGTAAAATAGGTTCAAAAAGTAGAGATAAAGGTAATAATTTTGAATTTAGATATGTAAGCTAAAAACTCTTGAAGTGTAAGTTTTAAATAAATAAGTAAGGCTCACTTACCATTTATGACTTTGTGCAAAGGTAACTAATAAATCTGGTTATTAATATTCAAAGCACAAAGCAGGTCCTAGTTGTCTGTTTAAGCATTAATTGAAAAACACATTAGAACTATGTTTGAAAATGGACCTTAAAACTTCCCCTGTGCGTATTCCAGAGCCCTGCATCTGCAGACCTTCCGTTCTTGATCATTAAAAAAATGATGATAGAAACAATAGACCTGCTGAAGACATTTTTCCTAATGTATGAGACTTACAAGTAAGCCTCTTGGATTTCGCAGGACCTTAAGCCTCTGTCTTCTGACTCAGTCACTAAAAGGAATTTTTTATAGGTCACCAAGTATTGCTCAGATATTCATGACAGGTCTGGCACTGTGCTAGGTATTTTGGGGTAGGAAGGGTTACACGGTAAGAGTCACTCTCCCTGCCTTCATTAATGTAAAAATTAACCTAGCACTCATGAAGCAAGTAAGGGTTAGCAGCATTATCCTAAGTGCCTCCTGTCCTTATAGTGGCTAATCTTTTAATGCAATTAAAAGATAAGAGAAGGGCAACCCCTTCAGATCCCCTCCCACCGGGGGAGCTCTTTCTGTCCTCTCAATAAATTCTGATTTTTCACTTAAAAAAAAGAAATCTGAGAAGAAGGTGGCATGGAGATACAGAAATAAGTGGAGGATCTTAAGAAAGGTAGAGGGGAATGGGCAGAAGTGGAGAAACAACTCATTGTAATTCACTCATTCATTTGATCAATATTAAGAATCTACTATGTCTGAAGCACTGAGAAACATTCCAAGAACACAGTGGTGACCAAAACCACAAATAATCCTTACCCTACATGTTGCCCCCAGTCTACTAGAAGGAGCAGGTATCAAATAAATAGGCCTGCAAATAAAAGCGTAATTGCAATACAAAACTTGTGTCATCAAGGAAAGGTGGCTGCAGGGATGGAAGAGATGCCAGAGCTGAGAACAGGCAGGGAATGAACCAACTATGCAGGGTACCAGGGCATGTTCAGAAGTCCAGATTTTAAGTGCACTGTCATGATCAATTGGTGAAAAACATGCCCTATGAGGTCAAATAAAGTCAAGTAAATAGATGGTGTGCTGGCTATATGTTCCCAAGAGCAGCCTCCCTCCAGTCTTCCCTCCTGACACCACCAGCCCCTCTCACAAGTTCCGCTTCTCTTTGGGGTCACGTTTCCACCGGCTTCCTTCCCTTTGTCTAATTCACTCTGTATTTCCCTGTTCAAAGTCTTGAGGAAGACAATCTTATCCACTCAGCTCACAACCTTCATCGTGCTTGGGCAAAGCTTTCTGTACAGTGTTACACATTACTGACCAGCCTAGAAATTGGTGGCCCTTGGGTCACATGCATATCTCTGATCCAGCTATGACTGCGAGTCACTCAGCACAAAAACACTATGTGAGGCTGCCCTATGGGAGGATGGCGAGGACCGTGACTGATCTGCTCACCACAGCAAAAAAAAAAAAACAAAAACAGGTTGCTCTAGTAGAGTGGCAGTAAACAAGGGGAACCTTGAACAGCAGAAACTGAGACTTACAGAGATCGCTGGACTCATATGAAAGAAATAAGCAGAGATTGACATACAGGAGAATTTGGGGAAGACAGGTAGGTTTGTCTTCATTTTCTCATTTTCCATTAGACCACAAACGAAGACTCAAAGGTCATAATGTTGCTTTTTTCTTACCCGCTCAAGGTCAAATGTGATGAAAAAACAGGTAAAGATGTCAGAGGCATTAGGGTAAATATCAGCCTTATTATGGATAGAGCCTAATGGATTACAGAATATGGCTTAGTTTTACCTTCCCCTTGAGTCAACAGCCAGTCTCAGGCAAGTGGGGGTGGGGGTGTGGGGCAGAGCCTGAGAAGAGGAGGGGAAGGCACGACTGTTCAGAGGGCCAAGCTTAAGGGTGGGAAGTGGACCCTGGACCCAGTGCCATCACACAATCACCTCTCTGATCTTGGGAAGGAACTAATGAAAGGCAGAAGCTTGTTTCAATTAGTCCTGTCTGAAAGCTTGGCAAGTATCAAGGAAGTCTTCCCCCAACATTTCTCTGTCCTGAACACTTGTGATTCCTCAGCCCTGACTTGCCTGTTTCACCCTCTGCCAGTACACAACATGTTCCCTCCTCCTTACCACCACAATCTGCTTCTCCTCTTTCAAGTCTGCTCAAAACTCAGCCTCTATATAGGGTCCCCTTAAGAGAATCTCTTGACTTATACCATTATTTTTCACCCCTCAGAATATGTGAAAATACTTTACAGTATAGGTATATCATGACCCTATCTCAACACAATCTGTTATGGAACTATTCTCTGTGAAGCAATTATACTTTTTTTTTTTTTTCAAAGTGCCTACTCTGCTCTTTGCAGATGTAAACCACTAGGAAATGAAGCAGTCAATTTTGTGTGATTTGGAGCAGGGGAAGTGTGGGTGACATAGGTATTGTTGAACAAGTATCCAATCATCCTAATGCAGTACAAGATCTGAGGACCACTCTTTAGGACATTAACAATAACACAGAAGACATCTCCATGCAGAGCTCTATAAAAATGTATGAAAACAGAAAACTTCAGGAGACGTTACAGCAGAAGTTATAGTTATAGGCCTTAGTAATTTTTTACTAGTTTGTTTGGTGACTATACAACTGAAACAAGAGGGTCAGAATAACTAACACCCATCAGCGTGCTAGGACATGTGGTTGTGAGACATGTCAACCAAAAACAACAGGCAAATTCACATATAGTTTAACTCCTTTCATCCCAAATTGTGTTTATTTAATTCCAGCCTCATGCCCTCAGAAATGATGCTTCCAAATGTCTCCTGATCCTGGCTAAGTGTATCTAAATACTGGACTTTGATTGTCAATAACCGTGATACTTATGGAAAAAAAATAGGCAATTAAATTGTCCAAAACTGTTGACTAAGACATGCAAATTTTCTAAACCTGGAGGAGAAACTGTTCTTGAATGTGAAGTTGTGAACTAATTCATGCATTTCTTAAGTATGAGATTCTAAGTAAGCATCGTGAAGCAAAGGAAACCTTTACTAATGAATCTTCAGGGACCAGTTAGCACAGTTTGTTAAATAGGAATGCCAATTAGGTCTAGGCAATTGTCTAAATCAACCTAAACGCTTGTTAGTTTGACCAATTATAGGTGCCCAATAAGTGTTTGTTTAAATTCAATAATTCTCTGTCCAGAGGGAATATTCCTGATCATGAGTGGCTGGATTGAAAAATATAAGCGATTAGTCATGAATAAATTGTGCATAAGCTGGTGCATCTCAACATCGGAGGGCCCATGTCATGGCATCATGGCTCAGTCAGATCCCTTTCATTTCCTGGGTCCTCTGCAAAGATTGCCAGATGGACCTAGACTATTCTGAAGCTTTTCTGTGGCATGTATGATATAATGAAAAGTGCAAGAGTTTCAGAGTGAAACACCCAGGTTATATAAGCCAGCCCAGAACCATCTAACTATTTAATGGCAAAGTGCATCTGGAATTCACCATGCTAACCTGTGGGGCATCTTCCTTCCATTATGTCTCATCATATCATCCTTTCATCTATAGTTCTCCCTTTCCTATCCCTAAGCCTGCTGTTTTCCACTTGCATTTTCAAATATCGATTCTTAGGTTCAGACTAACAACCATGGCCTGTAGTCTTTTGATTCAACCTCCAGTGTCCTGACTCCACAAAACCATCCAAGAATTGTTTGCATGTCATGTCTCCAGGATGCTAGAAAACACAATGATCAGCATTTCCCAGGACAACATGCACAAAGCTAGCTCCCACTCCACAATAACACAATTCTGGAGGCTGAGGGCAGTGGATCAAGTCAAGAAGGATTCCAGTTTGCCCTTGAGTAATTTAAAGCAGAGGCAGTGAATCACTGTGTCAGGATAAAATACCTTGGTATCAGACAAAATCCCACGGATTTTACAGCAAATTTCAAATTAACTTCAGCTATTGGTGTTAGATTCAGTTACCTGTAACAAGAATCCCTAATAAACACTTAGCCAAGCTGTGGCCATAATTCCTGCATCCCAGCTAGTAGAAGGAGAACTGGAGGCCCCCTCTCAACTGCCAGTAGCTCTCAAGTCATGCATACGTAGAGTGCATTGGCCAGAACTTAGCAAAATGGCCTTGCCAAGGTGCTTGGAAGCCTGGGATCCAGCCTCCACCTTGATGCCATCTAAAAACCATGTAATCTCTTGCTAAGGAAGAAGCCAGAACAGATATCAGATAGAAATTGTAGCTCTGCCCCATTTCCTCACTACCTGTGGGACTTTGGGCAATAATTTCTGCTATAAATTTCTCTTCTATAGTTGAAGATAATGCATCTGTGCAGGTTATTTTGCTCAACCTATCAGTAGTCACAAGATCCTTCCTGAAACAATCTATTCCTGTGTCCTCCATGGCAAAACACTACCCTGACTGCTCCAGCTCTCCCCCATGCTGTTTGTTGACACTGCTGCCTCCTCCCCATGTTCTGTTCCTTCATGTTCCCACTGGCTCTGTCCTGGGACTGCTTCTTCCTGGCATCTCATTCTGCCCTATCCTCGTTGGTGCACATGGTGAAAGGAAGAACAATTCACATGTACTGAACACTTGCCATATGCTAGGAACTTAAGCAGTTGTATACAGCATCTTACTCAATCCTGTCAACAGCCCAGAGGGAGGTATCATTGCCCTTCTCATGTTGTACGTGGAAGTTAATGTGATTTGTACACTGCTGGGCAATGCTGGGTTTGGCTTTTAGTCCAGGATGTCTGACTCCACAGGTTTTGAGCTTACTACATCCTACCCTTCTTCCCACCAAAACAACAACAACCACAACAACAAAAACAGAGCACAAAATAAAAACATACCAGGTCCCATGCATATACTCAATTGCTTACTGGATAGATCTGCTTGGTTATTCTACAAACATTTCACCAAGTATTTATTGAGCATTTACTGTATGCCAGGCACTGCTGTAGGCACAGCCAAATCCACTGAAATCCAAATAAACAGTATATTTAGTTGAGGGGACAAACAGTAAAATAAATAGCATCGGTTCATGATAAACACTATAAATAAAAATAAAGCAGGGTACATGAGTAGAAAGAGATAGGAGGGCTATGTGGCAGGTGGAATAATGGCCTCAATAAAATGTACACCTTGTAGTCATGGGGAGCTACAAATATGTTGCATTACACAGCAAAGGGGATTTTGCAGATTAAGCATAAGAGAGATTATCCAGGACAATGTGAATGAGCCCAATATAATCATACGGGCTCTTAAAGGCAAACGGTCAGAGACACGTGACAATGATCACAAAAGAAGAGGCAAGAGAGATTTAAAGTGTGAGCGGGACTCAACTCATGGCTGGCACTGAAGATGGAGGAAGGGACCATGAGTCAAGGAATGCAACATCTCACAGAAGCTAGGAATGGCCCTCAGCAAGATGTTGAGGACAACAGTCCCACAACCACAAGGAACTGAATTCTGCCAACAACATGTATGAACAGGGCACAGATTTCCCCTCCAGTCTCCAGAAAGGACCACATCCTTGATGTTGGCTTGGTACAACCCATACCAGGCTTTTCACTTACAGAACAATAAGCTGAACAATTTCTGTTGCTTTAAGCCCCTACATTCTGCTCATTCATTCCAGCAGCAAACAGAAATCTAACACAGGCTACTTTAAGTAGGGTATCCAGGAAACACCACTCTAACAAAGCCTTGAGAGACAGGAAAGAGGGAAGAGCTTCCCAGGCCAAAAGGAATGATCTTGAAGTGAGAAGAACTTGGAGTGCAAGGAATAGCAAGGAGGTCAATATGGCTTGAGTGACGAGGCTCAGCTGGAGGAGCTAAGATGGCCAGAGAGGGCAGGCCACCACATGTGGAGGTATGAAGGTCACACAGTTTTGAATTTTATTCCAAGCATGATGGGAAGACACTTTGGTACAGAGGGTCATGACCTGATGTCCACTTTTAAGTTCCCCTGTAGGTAATGTAATGAGAGAGGACTGGAGTGGGCAAGGGTAACAGGAACTGAGTCCAGGTTGGAAACTCTTGATTGTTACCCAACAATCCAAACAAGAGAAGACAGCCTGGACTAGGGTGGAAGAGGCGAAGTAATTGGTCACATATAAGATATACATATTTGAAAGTTCAAGTTCCTTGCATTTTCTGATGACTTGGAGGTGGGAAAGAAAAGCCAGGATGAGTAGCATGGCACATGGTGGTGTTAACCAGTGAGATAGAGAAAGGTGTAGTAGAAGGTTGGGGGACCAAGAGCTTGGTTTAGACACAAGTTATAGATTCCAATCAGCTCCAAGACAAGACATAGGCTTTTAGGTATGAGAGCCTGAGTTCAGGGACAGTGTAGAATGCAGGTATGTGGTGGGCAGAATAATTATTTACCAAAGGTGTCAACATCCTGGTCCCCAGAATCTGCACACTATGTTACTTAGTACAAGGAATTAAGGTCACAAATGCAATTTAAGTTGCAAAACAGCTGACCTTAAAATAAAGAGATACTTGGTTATCTAGGTAGCCCAATGTAATCCAAAGGACCTTAAAATGGGGACAAGAGAGGCAGAGGACTCATAACTAGAGGCAAGATATTGTGAAGAAACTTGACTAGCCAGTTCTGTCTTTGGAAATGATGGGTGCTGGTTTTGAAGTTGGTGGAAGGAGCCATGAACCATGGAATTAGGGTAACCCCTAGAAACTGGAAAAGGCAAGGAGACAGACTCCTCCTGACAGCCTCCAGAAAGGAAATACAACCCTGCCAACACCTTGAATTAGTGAGCTTAGTGAGACCTGTTTCAAACTTCTGAGCTACAAAACTATAAGACAATAAATTTGTGCTATCTTTCTTTTTATTTATTTATTTATTTTTTTGAGTTGGAGTCCCACTCTGTTGCCCAGACTGGAGCGCAGTGGCCGCTCCCGGCCACCGCAGCCTCGAACTGCTGGGCTCTGGCGATCCTTCCGCCTCAGCCTTCCGAGTAGCCAGAATTACAGGCACGCGCTATCACGCCCGGCTGATTTTTTAATTTATTGTAGAGATGAGGTCTTTTGCTGCCCAGGCAGGTCTCGAACCCACGGGCTCGGGCAATCCACTCACCTCAGCCTCCCAAAGGCGCAGGATTACAGGCTGAGCCATCAAGCCTGGCTAAATTTGTGCTATCTTAAGCCACTGGGTTTGTGGTAATTTTTTAGAGCTGCAATAGGAAATTAATACAAGGCATAATTTCTCTGACATTTGCTTTTTCTTCGTTGTATCCTATCTTGGTAAATGACATGAACTTCATTCGTTTGTTCATGGTAGAAATACAAGGGGAGACCTTCAAAAAACCAAAATTATTTTTTGGAGGACGGTACTCTTGTAGTACAGGTTTCCCCAGCTAGGTAAGTATTCTAGGAACCCATCAGTATTAGTGTGCCAGCTAGCATTGTTGTGAGAGGCTTCAGCGTTTTTGTTTTGCTTTGTTTTAGATTCTTTCAATCCATTTGCTCATTTCATGATTGGTGATTTACAAGAGCACATGTACACACAGTGCTGAGGGTTCAGCAGTTTTTGACCAAAAACAGCGTGAGTCCTATGCCCCACCCTCCCTCTTCACCTGATCTATCCCTGAGCGACTTTGTTTCCCAGATGAAAAACATCTTCAAAGGGAAACGTTTTGCAGATGTGAAGAGGTGAAACAAAAAACAGCAGAACCACTAAAAGGCATCAACATCGATAAGTTCAAAAACTGGAGCAGTGAAGAAAGAATCTTGATAGGTGTATCGCATCAAATGCAGAGTACAGAAGGTGATTAAAATTTAAACATGTAAGAATAAATACAGTTTTTTATAAATAAATTCTGGGTTTTTTCTTTTGGCGGGTGTCATATGTGCCATCCTTGGTTTCTTCTCCTCCATGCTCCCAATACAGACAACCAAGTTTTCCAGGTTCTACTTCCTAAATTTTTTTTCAGAGTTACCCACTGTCCCATCTCCAACACAGGTCATGATCCTCACTCTCATCCCACTTTGAGTGAGGAGAGAGAACAATACACACCCACCAGCCATTATCCTTTTAGCAGATAGCATAAATCTTCTAAGATCAACATTCCTGGTCATTCCTCTCTCCTTGAATCTCTTCATTAGATTGCTGTTTCACTAGGAATGAAGTCCCAACTGCTTGCCATGGTTTCGAAGGTCCTGCAAAGTTGCCTTTCTTCAGCCTTACTTCCTAACACTTGTCCTCAAGCTAAACTTCTTTCCCCCTCACTTGGAAGACACTAGAAGGCCCCCTCACTTGAGGTGTTGACACTGGCCTTCTTGTCCCCCCATAGAAAAGACCTGCTGTTCAGCACTCCCTTCCATCCACCTACAGGGCCTGATGGCTCCCTTTTGGTTGTTCTCCAACTTCTAAATCATTATCACTTGATCCAAAACTTGAACTTTTGCTTTAAGACACTCAGTACGTAATTTATGTTTTGTGTATCTTCCTGAGAGCAGAGCTTTCCCTGGTTTGCTCACTACTCTTTCTCCATTCCCAGCTCCTAGATAAATATTTGTCAATAATTTGTAAATAAATTACACTCAGTAAATATTTGCCAAATGGTCAATGTTCACTAAACAACTGCAAATTACAATGTTTAAAATCTCTAGGATGGTTCCTACGCTATTTTTAGAAATCATTTTCTGGAAAGTCTGTACTAATAGAGTGTTCAGATATTTTTTTAAATGGGCCAATTTTACATTCTTGATCTCCCCATCTTTGAAAATGGGAAATAAGAGGTAGGTGACAGATTTTTTTTTCTTGCATTTATCATGTCGCTCAACAATCGTTCAAGTATTTATTGATTCAGTACGGATCACTAAGTGCTGAGAATACAGGAAATGAACAACATAGTCTGTTCTTATGAAGTTTGCATTTGTGTGTGTGTGTCTGTGTGTGTAGACAGGGTGAGGAGAAGTCAGGAAGTAAACAAAAAATTATATAAACATCAATAATAAGCGGTAATGAGTGCCAGGGTCAGAGTGTGTATGCATGTACTGGTATGTGGCATGTACACGTGTAGACGTGTATGTATGCACGTGTATGAGCGTGTATATATGTGTGTGCGTGTGTGTGGTGTTAATCTTCACTTCAAGAGATGGAAGCTGCTGGAATAACAGGACACATGGGCAGGGCCAGGAGCCAGTCCAGCCCACGCACCCTCCCGGAGAGGCCGCTTTCTGGAAACCTGTTTCCTAAGTTCGAGTCGTTGACTGCAGTCTCCACGCTGAGTGTCACTGACTCAGCATTTCCGTCCCCTGAGCCCGGTTCCGCGCAGCAGACGCACTATACACTGACAGCACCTTCACAATTCGTAGGCCTGTTAAGAGAAAAGCTCAGCACCCACAGGGAACCCAGCACAGAAACGCTGCTCTCCGGGGAGGCCTGCCCACCCCCACCACGCTACCGCCCCCTGGCTGGAGTGCGACTGGTGATTGGCTCTTCAGCTAGTCCATCTCTCCCCGCCCGCCTTGGAGGCCGGGTCCGTCCTTGCCCGATTTTGCACCAGAAGGGTTCCCAGGGTTCCGCTGAGTGGGCGGGGCCCGACGTCGACTGACGTGTTACGTCACGGGGGCGGAAGTTCAACCTCTGTTTTGAAATCTGGCCGCTGGGGTTCTACTGCTGCCGCCTGTGCGGAGGCCTGCAGCCGCCCAGTTGCAGTCGAACCCCGGACCCTGTCTCCCACCCTGCGGATCGAGGCCGAGCCATGTCTACGCCCCCTTTGGCGGCCGGGATGGCGCCCGGGCCGTTCGCCGGGCCGCAGGCACAGCAGGCCGCGCGGGAGGTGAATACTGCGTCGCTGTGCCGCATCGGGCAGGAGACGGTGCAGGACATCGTGTACCGCACCATGGAGATCTTCCAGCTGCTCAGGAATATGCAGGTGCCAGGGAGCCTTGGGGATCGGTGGAGGCCGAGGGGGACAAAGGGGTGAGGGTGGTCGAAGGGGAGAGAGTCCTGGGCCGACACTTAACATGATTCCACCAGCACATTTCTGTACCCAAGAGTCTGAGACGTTGAGGGGATGTCTCTATCCAGCGTTTCTGGAGGATGAAGCCGCATCTTCTAGATTCCACCGAGCTCTTTAGTGACCGTGTAGACTCTTGTGCCTGTGATTCGGCCTCCACTCCCCTCTTTAGTCTCTTCTCTTTTTTTGAGTCAGAGTCTCACTCTGTCCCCCAGGCTGGAGTGCAGAGGCACGCTCACCGCCACCGCAGCCTCGACCTACTGGGCTCAGGTGATCCTTCCGCCTCAGCCTTCCAAGTAGCTTGGAACCACAGGCATGTGCCACCTTGCCCGGCTTTTTTGGGTTCTTTTTAATTGTAGAGACGAGGTCTCGTCATGTTGCTCAGGCTGGTCTCGAACCCCTAAGCTCAGGCAATTCTCTCGCCTTCGCCTCCCAAAGTGCTGGGATTACAGGCTTGAGCCTCCGCACCCGGCCCAACTCCGCTCTTTAGATTGCTTTAGATTTTTTTTTTCCAGCAAAATTCCTTTTGGAGGGTTTACATTCTGGTAATAATTTGAAGAAAAAGTTTTCCCTCCTTTTTTTGTTTTAGTACAGTAAACTACACTCATCTGAAGTTTGACACACACGTATATGTATCTATACATATGCTGTTTGTACTTGTGAAATCATCACCACAATCAAGAGTGAACACTCATCACCCTTAAAAGTTTCTTCATGCCTCTGTGAAGTTTTTATCCCCCTCCCCAACTTCCATCCCTAAGCAACCACTAATGTGCTTGCTGTCATCATAAATTACTTTGCTAGAGTTTAGATAAATGGAGTCATACAGTCTGCGGTTTTTGTGTATCTGGGCTCTTTGCATGCATTAATGATTCCTTTGTATTGCCCAGTGGTGTTGCAGTGTGTGAATATATCACAGTCTGTGTCTGTTCATCTGCTGATGGGCATTTAGGTTGTTTCCACTTATGGGCCATTATGTATAATGCTGCTATGAACGTTTGTTTGCAGATTTTTGTGCGAACATGTTTCATGTCTCTTGGACCAACAGGTGTTCAGGAGTGGAATTACTGGATCATGTGGTACATGTCTGTTTAACACTTTAAGAAGCTTCCAAAGTGGCTGAGCCACTTTACGTTTCCTTCAGCAACGTTTGAAGTTCTAGTTTCTCCTCTTCCTCTCCATCACTTTGTTATGTCTTTATGTCTTGCAAATACTTTTCCTAGACTGTGGCATTTCTTTTCACTCTCTTCATAGTCTCTTTTGACGAAAAAACATTTTATTTTAATGGAATCCAACTTACTGATTTATTCTTCTACAGATTTTGCTTTTGATGTCATATTAAAGAAATCTTTGCCTATGCAAGATAGTGAAGATTTTCTCTGATGTTTTCTTCTAGAAGTGTTAGTTTTAAGTTATACTTTTAAGTCTATAACCCATATTAGCTTTTTTCATATAGTGATGGGTATGAATCCAAGTTCATTGTTTCAGATGTCCAGTTGTTTTTGCTAACTCATTTTTAATGCCTATCTTACCCACTACGTGTCATAGATGCCATTCTTGTTTTACAGATGAGGATTCTATAGTTGAGAGGATAAAGTGACTTGGCCAGACCTAGTCAGTAGTAGGTTAAATTTGAAACCAGATGTTCAAACTCTTGCAACTCTTATTTCTATAGGTGCCCTGTAGGGTGTATTACTACCTTTTTGAAAGTGGTTGAGATTTTTTTTCCTCCTAAGTGTAAGAGCAATTTAGTTTCAAGGAAATCTTTTAGACTCTATCAATAAGCCAGTGTGATATATATACAAAGGAAATCCAGGAGGAGATAGAAAATTATTTGGCAATTATTTTTTAAAATGAATAGATTTATATCTAAAATGATTAAGGTGTGGATTAAAGATGTCTCAGAATTTAGCATGTGTCTTTATTTTTAATCTGCTGTATGCAAAGCACTGAATTAGGTCTAGTAGAGGTAATAGTAAGATATACCAAGTACTTTCCTTGGTCAGGTATACTGCTGTAGAAAAATTTTTTTTTTTGAGTTGGTGTCTCACTCTGTCACCCAGACTGGAGTGCAGTGGCCGCTCCCGGCCACTGCAGCCTCGACCTGCTGGACTCTGGCGATCCTTCCGCCTCAGCCTTCCAAGTAGCTGGAACTACAGGTGTGCACTACCATGCCCAGTTAATTTTTTGATTTATTGTAGAGATGAGGTCTCACCAAGTTTTCCAGGTGGGTCTCGAACCCGCGGGCTCAGGCAATCCACTCACCTCAGCCTTCCAAAGGCGCGGGATTACAGGCTGAGCCACCGAGCCCGGCCTAGAAGCATTTTTAGTAAGTACTCTTTTGTTTTTTGTTTTTTTGTTGTTGTTGTTTAGTTGGAGTCTCACTCCGTCACCCAGGCTGGAGTGCAGTGGCATGCTCACAGCCACTCCAGTGTCGACCTGCCAGGCTCAGGCGATCCTTCCACCTCAACCTTCAAAGTAGCAGGAACTACAGGTGCGCAATACCACACCTGGCTAATTTTTTGATTTTTTGGAGAGATGAGGTCTCACCAAGTTGACCAGGCTCGAACCCATGGACTCAGGCAGTCCTCCCACCTTAGCCTCCCAAAGTGCTGGGATTACAGGCTTGGGCCACCATGCCTGGCCTTAATAAGTACTTGTATTCCTATTTTACAGTTAAGGAAACAAGGCTTAAAAAGAGAAGTAGAGTATTCAACATCACATATGACTAGTAGCTCTTCCTAATGACCTCTTTAAGCAATTTGGTGTCAATGCATATTATTAAAAGGGATATAATATGAAGGGAACCCCCCTCAAAACCAGAATTATATTTTAGTGGGTGGACCCCTTGTAGTACAGACTTTCTCCCCTAAGTGTTCTAGAAAGCCATTGGCATCAGTGTACCAGCAAGCATTGTTATAAGAGGCTCCGTTTGGCCTCAGTGAATTTTTTGGGGGGGAGATTCTTTCAATGCATTAGCCCATTTCATGATGGAAGATTTACACAAATAATGTATAAACCACACTGAGTGTTCAGTTTTTGACCAAAAAACAGCATGACCACCGTGTCCTATCCTCCCTGTTCACTGGATTTCACTCTGAGTAACTGGCTTTTGTGTGTGTGTGTTTCCTGGTTGAAAAGTTTCTCCAAGGGAAATATTTTGCCCATGTGGAAGAGGTGAAACAAAAAACGACAGAAACACTAAAGGGTATCAAAGTTGACAAGTTCAGAAACTTTTGAGCAGTGGAAAAAGCGTCTTGATAGGTATATTGCATCAAACAGAGAGTACTCTGAGGGTAACTGATGTTTAAACATGTAAGAATAAATACACAATTTTACAAATAAATTTCAGTTTTTTGAGAGTTCCCCCTCATACAGATCTCTATTCTATACAGAAAGGACTAAACTTCAAAAAGTATCATCAATAACTAGATTACAGGTGGACATATAGTCAAAGCCAATTTGTAAGGAGCTGTAGTAGGTACTTGTGTGCCTTTTATTTTGTGAATGTTGTGGTCTGATTAATCTAAAACCTTTGGAGGCATATTATAATTGACAGAAATGACAATAATAATGTATTTCCAAAATGTTGAAAGAAGAGGTGATACAAACATGATACTCTTAACTACATATAACCTAGTTATTAATACATTTTTTTCAAGTATTCAAATTTTAGAAATTATTCAATGTGTTATTAATCTGTAAGGGTAAAGCATCATAAGTACCAGCTGCCAAGATGATTTTTAAGCATTTGATTTAGACTCTCTACGTGGCCAGTGTCCTTTAGCAGCTTGAGAGTCTGATAAAGACTGGATTCTCCTCTAAGAAAAATGCAGGTACACATATGTTCTGAAAAAATGGAGTTAAATGATGTCTCCCCAAGTATCCCTAAATTCCAGATTAAGATTCCCTGTGAAAGATAGCATTGCTTTGGTTCTATTTATTATCCTTTGAGTCTTTTGTTTTATTTGTTGAGTACTTAATGCATTCGGAATTCAGGAATAAAAAGACATTTTAGTGAATATTTTTTCTCGGGCCCCTATCTGCTAGGTACTTAATCCCTCTCCCACTATTTGTGTGTATCCTTCCAGATATTCCATACATATTGAAGATATTTTTGTAGATTATTTAACTTCTCCCTTTTTACACAGATAATGGTATCCATACCATTTTGTACCTTGCTTTTTTTCCATTCTATTTTGGTGTTTTTTTCATTTTCATACAGAAAATACTCACTTTTTTCTTTTTATATGTATAGTTTTCACTGCATGGAAACACTGTAATTTATTAAACCAGTTCTCTAGTGAAGACATTTAGTCTGCTTTTAATATCTCGTTTGGGCTGCAGCAAATAACTCATACACAGATGTGCAAGTATACTTGTGGGAAAAAGTTTTAGAAATAGTCATGTGCTTTTTAATTAGATATATTGCCCTCCACATAGACTGTACTAGTTTATGCTACCATGTCCTAAGACCAACACAGTGAGTTACATATTTTTGAATCTTTGGTTGCTTGATAGGTGAAAATTCCACTTTCCATTTCTCCTACTTTGATTGAGCTTGAGTATTCCTTAAAATATTTATGAATCATTTATATTTGCTAAATGCTTGCTTATATTATTTGCCCAGTTTTCTACCTTTTTTTTTTTTTTACCTTTTTTTTAACCCCCCTCCCCAATTTCTAGGATTTAGTTCTTTACTTATTAGAGAAACCTGCTCTGTGTGACACATCTTGGCAGCTATTTTTCCCCCCTCACCCCTCCAGCCTTGTCTGTTTTTTTACCTTTGGCTCTGTTAATGGTAGTTTTTGCTATGCATTTTTTTGAAAATAGTTGAATTTATCAGTCTTTTAGGCTTCTATGTTTTATGCCTCGTTAGGAAGGCCTTCCCCGCTCCAAAATCAAGAATTCACTGTTGTTGTTTCCAGTTTTTACATTTAAAACTTTGGTTCTTATAGAATTTATCCTATTAAAATGTGTGAAATATGTCCCTAGCCTTACTTTTTTCAAAGTTAGTTGAATTTTTCTCCTCCATTGACTTCAGGTAGCCTTTATACAAATCATTCTGGATGTTCTATTCCATGTAGCTACCTGTCTTTTATGTATTAATACAAAACTTAATACTTTTTGAGGCTTTATAATGTATTGATACTTATTTTTCAGAATTGCTTTAGTTATTCTTGCTTATTTTTCCATATGTACTTTAGAATCAGCTTGTTTAAGTCTAAGAAAAAAGCCTGTTAGCATTTTTATTATACTTGTTCAACCTAGAAAGACTCAAAATCATTATGATACTGAGTTTTACTAACCAAGAGCACAGAACATCCTTTTTTTGTTTCCTCATATTTTAAGTTTTCATTTGTGTCTTGAGATTTTAAAAGTTTATTCCTAGATATTTTACTTTTTTGTTGCTATTTTAAATGAGGTCTTCTTCTCTTCCCATGTTTTTGTTTGTTTTTACAGATAAAAGCAAAGCTGTTGCTTTCTCTTGATTATTTTTGTTTCTAGCTCTTTGAGTTATTTTACTTTTAGTAACACTTTATCATATTATTTTTATGTTTATGCTACTTTCTTTTTAATGTTTCATCCTTCCCCCCACCTTTTTCTTCTCCAATAGCATTGGCCAGTGCCTCTGAAACAGAGTTCACATGTAGAATTAGTGTTCTTAGTAGACATCCTTTTCTATTTCTGAACCCTGTGGCAATGCTTCTAATGTTTCCACCTTAATCATGGTGCTCACTTTTTAACTGAGACTCATGTATTTGATCACATTGGGGATTTTTTATCGTGTTTAAAATTTACTTTTTAAATGGACGTTGAGTTTATTGAATGCCTTTTTAGTGTCTAGGGTGGTGTGATGATATATTTATGGTTTCTCACCCATATTCATGAGTGAGGTGGTTGTGAATGAACTTTCCAGCTGAACAGCTCAAGTGCACACTAAGGGCTCTCAGGTCCTGTTAGCATGAACACTTTGTGGGATGGGGACCTCATCCTCATTTTCACTGCTCTACCCCACCTTCTAGAACAATAAGGACACATGAAAGGTGTGTTGTAATTTTTTTCAATGCATTCACCATTCCCTTCTTTTAGAAACTAGTGTTGTGCTATATAAAAACAAAATTCTAGACTTATACTAATTTAGCACATTTGAGCAGCGTGATTCTTTGCATTTCAAAAGCATTTTGTTTTCATTTATGATGGTGCTTATCAAGAGTTCTTTTACATGATGCGTACTTTTTTTATAATTAATCAGTATTTTTTATTATGGTTTTGTGGGGTACAGTTAAGGGTTAGGTGTACAATTACGTTTCATTCGGGCACCCTGTTGATAAGAGGTGTTTTCCCAGTCCCAGACAGATATTTGCTACTGTTAATCCCATCCCCCCCCATAATTTCCCAGTACCGTCAGTCATTTTCTTATAGTATTACATTGGATGTTCAAGGTCCATTATATGAGTGAGAACATGTGATATTCTGATCTTTGTTTCTGTGAGAGGTCACTCAGTATTATAGACTCTAGTTCCATCCAGGTTGCTGCGAAATTCATGATTTCGTTCTTTTTTATGGCTGCATAGTATTCCATCGTGTATATGTACCACATTTTTTTAATCCAGTCCTCTTTTGATGGGCAGCATGGTTGTTTCCAGGTTCTTGCTATTGTGAACAACGCTGCGATAAACATACGTGTGCAGGTATCTTTTTTATAGAGTGATTTGTGTTCTTCAGGGTATATTCCCAGTAGGGGGATTGCAGGGTCATATGGAAGGTCAATTTTTAGAGCTTTTAGGAATCGCCACACTGCTTTCCACAGAGGTTGCACTAGTTTACACTCCCACCAACAGTGTAGAAGTGTTCCCTTTTCACCACACCCTCTCCAGCAGCTGTTATTTTTTGAGTTGTTGATCATTGCCATTCTGACTGGAGTTAGGTGGTATCTCAGTGTGGTTTTGATTTGCATCTCCCTGATGATTAGTGAGGTTGAGCATTTCTTCATGTGTTTGTTTTTTTTTTTTTGAGTTGGAGTCTCACTCTGTTGCCCAGACTGGAGTGCAGTGACCGCTCCCGGCCATCGCATCCTCGACCTGCTGGGCTTCGGCGATCCTTCCGCCTCAGCCTTCCAAGTAGCTGGAACTACAGGCACATGCTACCATGCCCGGCTCATTTTTTGATTTATTGTAGAGATGAGGTCTCACTGCCCAGGCGGGTCTCGAACCCACGGGCTCAGGCAATCCACTCACCTCAGCCTCCCAAAGGCGCGGGATTACAGGCTGAGCCACCGAGCCCAGCTGACGCGTACTTCTTAATGAATTTTGAGTACAGATTTATGGGTAAAATAACCACCTGAGATAAAATAATTCCGTCTATACCTTAAGACCTACTGTGTTGTGACATACTAAGTATGGTGACATGAGTCTAAGTTCCTGTCGCATGGGGAAGACATCACCATCATGCTCCTTGTTAGCACCTAATGAGAAAGCAGGGCCCGTTTAAACTTTTCTCTGCATTGTTAGTGTCTGTGCAGGTTCATAAATTGAGAGTTCTTGAGGACAAATCTTACATTGCATTGGGGAGTTAACTCTTAATGCCTTCCCCCTTTTAAATGTTTTGACTAATTCAGCCTTTGGTATTTTATCACATTTCTTGGAGTCATTGTAGAGTGTTTTAATACTTGAAAACTTGTGAAAATCCTAATAATATCTCACTTCAAAAAATTTCAGCAGACCTGTCTCCGTAACTCATAAGCCATTATATTACAGGAAATTTGGAAATGAGAGAAATAAGGAAATAAATTATTCAAGTCTATTTACCGTCTGCATCTTTCATCCACTATGCATAGGCCTTTCCAATCTTTTTCCTGCTTATGGTTTTAATGATTGCATGGCCTGTTTTCTTTTCTTTCTAAGCACTGTGTCATGCTTTTTCCCCCTCTTACATTTCTAACTTGTCTGTTTAGAAAAATGTAAGAAAGAAAGGGTAAACTGAAGTCTAGAAAGACTGGACTGATCTGCTAGCTATTAGATAGTAGATGGTGCCTTGATTTAAAATCACAATTCTAATCCCCAAGATAAGTGAACTCCTGTAAATGAAAACACCTGAATACTAGAACACATGATACTGTATACATATTCTTGAGTCAAATATAGGATGATTCCACAAACTAAATTATAAGAATAAAATATTGCAAATGTGTACAGAGAAAGTTTTTTTCATGAGTTTCAGCAGCGCACAGGAGGTACGTATTTAGTTTTAAGTTCTAAATAAAGTAATAGTCAATGTTGTTGGCCTGTAGTGTTGTCATCATTTCGATATGTACTTCTGGCTTCTTTTGATATAATTCCTGAATTAAAAGTATATAAACATCCAAGATGAAGTTATGATCATAGAAGGAACTTATAATAATTTATTTTGATATTCAAGTACACATTACACCCATATCTCCTGTCATTACATTTTTTTTGTAAGTAAAACTTTGAGTGACAACTTTTAATTTAATGTATGCCTTAAGCTTCTTAATTATCTTATCATAGTTAAGGTATTTTGAGACTATTTGTGTAAAGTAGTTGCATATTTTTCATTTTCTTCTACTAAAATATTTTCAGCTTCACTTTTTAAACTGTATTTTGCTTTTAAGTTCTTGAGTAAGTTCAGCAGTTACACTTATATAATAGTAATATTAAAAGTGTGAATTCTTTTGTAAAGTATACTTCAAAATTAAAGGGAAAAGATGTTTCAACTGGTCAGGGGGCTTATCACAAAGTTTTTTAGGGTGTTTTACAGCACGAAAGCAGTATGCTCAGTTGCCAAAAATGAGTACGCATTACTCTTAAATTCTTAAAACTGCACCTGATTAGTGGTGAGAAACAGTTTGCTTTTATGCAGCCTTTTAAAATGGCGGCATGTTAGCCTAACTTATAGAAAATCATGATTTTCATCATTGTATATGTTTGTTGTTCTGTTTTACCCAATAAGTTGCCAAATGGTGTCACCTACCACACTGGGACCTACCAAGACCGGCTCACAAAGCTGCAGGATCACCTTCGCCAGCTATCCATTCTCTTCAGGAAGTTGCGGCTGGTCTACGACAAATGCAATGAGAACTGTGGAGGCATGGACCCCATTCCAGTAGAGGTGGGTCTATGACAAATGCACTGAGGACTATGGAGACATGGACCCCTTCCCAGTAGAGATGGGTCTATGACAAGTTCACTGAGAACTGTGGAGACATTGATCCCTTCCCAGTAGAGGTAGGTCTATGACAAATGCATTGAGAACTGTGGAGACATGGACCCCTTCCTGGTAGTGGTGGGTTTCGTGGTAGAGGGAGAAGGAGCATAAGATGTAGGTGGTCAAGATGTTTGTGATTTTTTTCTCTTTCTCCTATTTTAGCAATATTTTCAGATTTTGAAGTTTATAGGTTTTACTTTTGACCAGAGAAGATGAAAATATAATAAACATGCATAGAATTTCTACTCTTATTCCATCTTAATAATTGCTTGAAGACTTGGACATCCAGGCTTAGAGGGATTTGTTGTTTGGGGAGCAAATGGTTGTCTGTAGCAATTTTTATCATTGTTGTCAATGTCGTCTTTTAATTAAATCAGTAGCATGATTTTCAGTAGGAGTTTTAATAGTATCATAAAATACTTTTAAGGTGGTTTTATAAAAGTGCTTTATAGCTAAAAGATGATTTTTCATTATTAATTTAGATTTGATACTTAGCCCAGTGGAATCACTATATTTTTAAAATGCATTCTCTAAATTTAATCTCGGGTTGTATGTATTTGGCTAATTAGGTATAGGATGTTTCTATAGGTGGCCGTTTCCTGTTGACAAGTGATATATCTGCCACCCAAGATAGCTGGGCTTGCTGGATTGTCCTCTCACTACATGTGAAGGACTGTTTCATGTGATTAGTGTTTCCCTTTTGAGTGATTACTGCTTCCCTTTTGAGTGATCAGTGTGTGAGAGATGAACAGAGAAGTATAAACTGCCAAAGAGCCTGAAAAAAAGGGGCCAAAGATGTGGGAGGAAAAATCAGACAGTGGTCAGCATTGTCAGATGCTGCAGAGAGGTCAGATGAAAGAAGGACTGTAAACTTTCCAGGAGACTTTGCTGGTTAATAATTGTGGCCATATTTGAGCAGAGCTTCAGTGAAACAGTAGCGGTGGGTGAAGATTGAATAGGACAGTAGGAGATGTACCCTGCAGATGGGTGTCAGTCTTTCAAGGAGACTCAGATAAAAAGAGACGAAAGCAGTAGATGGAAGGAGGGATGGACTCGAGGGTCTGGGGATTTCCCTCCAAATGGAAGAGACTGGAACATATTTAGATGAAAAAGGAAGAAAGCTATAGGGAAAGGTGGGGAAAGGAGGGCTAGATAAGGAAGATGGGAGTGGGGCTAATCATCTTCGGGAGGAAGGCCAGCTCTGTTGGGAGGGGGGACGGAAGAAAGGAGAATGTAGATGTGAATAAGTTTATTTTTGCCCCAGGAACCGAAGAAGTTCGGCTTAATGGCTTTTATTTTTACCTGTTATTTCCTATTGGCCTGTTCCTGCCTTGGTAGCATAAGGTAGTAGAGACTAGATGATTCCTGAAGTAGGTCACGTTTACGAGGGGCTCCATCAAATACATTTCATCACTAGCTATACAGAGTGAATTATAATTCTGCTGGAAGCTTCATTGCTCTCTAAATTTGTTTCCCCTGCAAAAAAACATTCTTACAACTGAAGTTAAGACATGTAGAAATTTACATAGACGCTGAAGAGATTGCAAGTTAATAACATTTATATAGTGCACATCCATGAAGTTCTTTTCTTTCTCGTACACATGAAGGAAAGCCTGTTTTGTCCATCTCAGTGGACTATCAATCTCTTCAGTGCAGGAATCTTATTTGGCATTATTTTTGCAGTGTCTCACTCAGTGTCTGGCCGTTAAATATTTGCTAATTGAATGAGTAAAGTATTACTTAATTATATGTGACAGCCAATGTTATGGAGGCTCTTTTGCAAAACAAACCTGGAATGGCAATGTGTAGAGACCATTGAATAGCCAATTGCTAAAGCTCTTTTTTTCGACATCACCAGAATTGAAATTTACGTTTATACTAATGAAAAAAAAGTATATAAAAATGAACTCTGTCTGATGTGTTCTCTATAACCAGTGTAATTAGAAAATTTTCATCCTGTTTTTGACCTTTAACTTGTGTCCATCACTCCCAGCAACTTATCCCATATGTGGAAGAAGATGGCTCCAAGAATGGCGACCGGGCTGGCCTACCACGTTTTGCTTGTGAAGAGAGGCGGGAAATTGCTGAAGTCAATAAAGTAAGTTATTTGTCTGTACGTTTTATGTTTTAGTCATTGATAGAAATTGCTAGGGAGTCTAATGTAACTCTAAAACATAATTTGAGTTGCAGAATTACATGAAGTTGTTTCTGTGGCAAACTTAACCTATTTAGAATACAGCCAAGAACTAAAAGGTAAGCAGAAATGCTGTCTGAATAGTCAGAAAAGAAATTGCAAATTTCTTTCACTAAAGCTCTTGGAGAGCTCTCTAGGCACTCAGAAAACCATTTCCTTCTGCTTTTCTAGGCAGAATTCTACCTTTCTGCTTTAGCATATTTGGAGCAGCAAATGATAAAAGTGTACAAGTAGGAAGTGTCTTAATACCTGAATAAGAAATTGAGAGTTATCAAAGCATTATCCTACCCCAACCAACCGAAAAGTTTCTGACTGAAATGCATTTATTGCTGATACTTTCAAAAATATGTTCAGATAGTTTTCATGAACCAGAAATAGGAAATATTGTTGGTTCATTCTGTGGTGGAAACATGGCCCTATCTTCTCAAAAGCTGATGGGAATAGCACAGTGAATAAAACCACCAGCCTTACTCTTCCACTTACGAGTACAGATCACCCCACTCCTGAGATTCTTAATTCTAGTTAGTAGAATTTTGCCACAGCCAAAGAGAGCTTTCTGAAGTATATGAGGATAATTCAATTCATACATAATACATAATGTCAATAGGCTATATTGGAAAAAAAAATGTTCTCACATATCTAAAAGATACTTGGTAGAATTCAATACTGGTTGCTGATTCAAAGAGCATTTAAAACCATTAACCAGGTAATTGTTTTTCAAAAACCTTTTTATCTTAGATAAATAGACAGTATTTTTCATACAGTTAAAACATAAAATTATTCCTGTTAAAAACAGGCATAAAATAAGATGCTTTACACCACTATGTTTAATATTATTATAGAAGTGATAGTCAGTAAACAAAGGCAAGAAACAGATAAATGTTGGAAAACAGGAGTTACAGTATTATGTACAAGCTTGTTACAACTCCAAAGTACTGAGTTGATAAGTAGCTAGAGTCTAAGAGTTCCATAAAAGGATCTAATACAAGATTGATCCCATGCCCTCACAATGCTGGAAACCAATTAGAGTATAATATTCTATTCACTATTGCAATAATAAATATTAAGTACAAAGGAATTATGTCAATGATATATGTGAATAAACTTATTAAGATACATAAAAGAAGCTCTGAATAATTAAAAGAACACAAAGTTTTTGAGAGAGCTATAAATATTATAAAAATAACAATCTTTATTACTTCATTTTTTTTTTTTTTTTTTTTGAATTGGAGTCTCACTCTGTTGCCCAGACTGGAGTGCAGTGGCCGCTTCCGGCCACTGCAGCCTCGACCTGCTGGGCTCCGGCGATCCTTCCGCCTCAGCTTTCCGAGTAGCCGGAATTACAGGCGCGCGCTACCACGCCCGGCTGATTTTTTGATTTATTGTAGAGATGAGGTCTCGCCGCCCAGGCGGGTCTCGAACCCGCGGGCTCAGGCAATCCACTCACCTCAGCCTCCCAAAGGCGCGGGATTACAGGCTGAGCCACCGAGCCCGGCTACTTCACATTTTTTATACAGTAACAATCTAAATCCTCGTAAGACTTTTCTTGAAAGCAAGCAAAAATAGGATTTTGTACAAATTCAGTCAAAAAACAAATCCAAATGGCATTTTTTTCTTAAAAGTATATCTTGCTATCAGAGAAAGCTCTAATAAATATGAGTAATAAAGCAGAATTATTTGCTTCTAAAATTAAAATGTAATATTAAGCATATTATAAAAACAGTAACTAAACATGTAATACTGGCATAATAGACAGATTGGTAAGAAAAACAGCCTTCCTATTGCATATAAAAATTTAACATGACAGAAGAGAGATTGTGTGGAAAATTAGTCTTTAAAAATAGAAAGCTTGGGGGTGAAATTAAACTAGGGTTTACAATACACCATATATCAAAATGAATTTCAGAGTTGAACATAAGACCTCGGATAATTATAAGAAAAATGTATTTTAAAACTCAGGAGAAAGTAAAAAGATAAATAGAGTTTGTAGATTAGAATTTTGTAACTTTTTTAAAAGGTAAAATGCAGATTTAGAAGATTATTTCCAGCAAACATGATAATAATAGATGACTATCATAATAAAGAACTAGCAATGGAAAACTGGTAGGGGATGAAGAGGGGGACTTTTAATTTAGATCTTGAAAAAATAGTTGGTCTTTGGTAGTACAGATATATGTGACATTCATCTATTAAGAAATGTTATATTTTCTGTTGATAATATATGTATTAACTCAATGAATATGGTCTGCTTATTATTTTCTTCATAATAAGGATTTTAAAAATAAAATACAGTAAAATACAGTATGTATATAAATAAAACACCATTGTAATGGTAACTTTGATTTCAACTTAGCACATATATATTGCAAATATAGTTTTGTTCTTTACCATAGGGGATTTTTTAATATTTTGGAAAAAAATATAGCTACATAAATTCAGAAAGATAGTTTTTTATATATGAGGGGATACCCAAAAAATGGAATTCATTTGTAAAAAATTGTATATTTATTCTTACATGTTTAAACTTCAGTCACCTTCAAAATACTCTTCATTGGATGCAATACATTTATCGAAATGCTTTTTCCACTGCTCAAAACAGTTTTTGAACTCATCAGCATTGCCTTTTAGTGCTTCTGCCATTTTTTGTTTCACTTCTTCCACGCTGGCAAAACATTTCCCTTTGAGGACTTGTTCATCCAGGGAAGCAGAAGAAAGTCACTCAGGGCAAGATTGAGTTAATAGGGAGGGTAGGGTATAGTGGTCATGCCATTTTTAGTCAAAAACTGCTGAACACTCAGTGCAGTTTACACATTGTTCATGTAAATCACCCATCCTGAAATGGGCAAACACAGTGAAAGAGTCTCCAAAAAAATTCACTGAAACAATGCTAGCTGGTACATTGTTATCAATGAGTTCCTATAAGGCGCCTGTCCTATAAGGAGCCTGCCCTCCAAAAGATAATTCCACTGGGGGGGGGAACCTCCCTCATATGTTTCATTTCATTAAGCTAAGTTCCTATTTCTTTTTTGTCCAATTCAATGGTTTAGAAATAACGTCATTTATAAAAATGAAAAGACCTTTTAGGTGGTGGCTCAAGCCTGTAATCCCAGCACTTTGGGAGGCAGAGGCAAGAGGATTGCCTGAGCCCGTGGGTTCGAGACCAGCCTGGGCAACATGGAGAGAGCTTGTCTCTACAATAAATCAAAAAATTAGCCAGATGTGGTAGCACATGCCTATAGTTCCAGCTACTTGAAAGGCTGAGGCAGAAGGATCACCAGAGCTCAGCAGGTCGATGCTGGGGTGGCCGTGAGTATGCCACTGCACTCCAGCTTGGACAACAGAGTGAGACTCAAAAATAAGAAAAAGAAAAGACCTTTTATATAATCAGAGTATAATAATACTTTGACTTTGAGAGTGTGTCATTTTAAAAATCTTAACAGCTGTTGAGCTGGAGCTTTGTGAATTTTAGGTGAAGGTTATAATGGATACAAAAGATGTAATATATAAAAGGACTTCCTTCTCTACAGGAGGAGTTAGTTTTTACAGCCTCTCCTTGACTCACCTGCATAATTTTTCCCCTAAACCTTTCAGTGCAGTTATATCATAACTTGAGTTCAGTAAATATTCTGTGTTTATATAATTATGGCCTCATAAATATTGATTATTGCTAAGCCACATAGTAAACTAGGGTTACATTGCCTTGGCCAGATAATTTTTTGTTTTTCTGGAGGTAATAATGACCTCTTTCATTTTCTAAAATCTTGGTGAGTTTTTTATGTGCCCAGGGCAGACTCTCAGTAACTTTCCACATGGTCAGAGTTGCCAGAGCATTTCTTGGTTCTTGCCTACTCTCCCACATCCTTATCCAGGGTCTGGATCTGGCATTCCCTGGGCCTGCTCTTTAGCCCTGACGGTTTCCTCCCCCATTCTGTAGGGTCCACTGTTTCCTCAGTCTCATGTCTTCCTCGTTGGTTTTCTTCCTGGTTGGTAACGTGTTCATGTATCAGTGGCTCCTTTTAGGAATGCGGGAACTTGAGTGTTGAGTCCTCACACATCTGTGTAGTTGATGGCTTTGTTGGCTATAAACTTCCACACGGTGAATTCTTTTCCTTGGAGATCTAAGGCATTTTTTCATGATCTTCTATATACAGTTTTGGAAACTTTTTCTTTAAAGGGCCAGATAGTATTTTCAGCTTTATGGGACACACATGGTGTCTGTGTCGATGTAAAAACCATCCTTAGCTTGTGGTCCTTAAAAGCCAGGTCATGGGCCATAGTTTGTCCACCCCTGTTTTGTTTTGTTGCCTTTCTAAATGAATTCTCTGACAAATCTGATGAACATCTGATGCTTAAATGGAGCTATTTTTATCTCAGAGTAAGGCACCAGAGTTCATTGGAGGCACTATGAGTTGACTTTGGCAAGCAGGTTGACTTTTTTCTTTGGGGGATCCCCTGCTATCAGTTTTTCTTCAGAGAAGACTCTTCCAGTGCCCTACAGAAGGAGATACTCTCCTGTCTTTCTGGAAGCATGGTGGGTGGAAGAAGTGTCCTGGGGGCCCAGAGTTCAGGGGCACACTCCCTGTTTTCAGCTCTGCCTTCTATGCTGGTACTACTGAGCCCACAGCAGTTGTGGTTCTGTTTCACAGGCAGCCAACCTCCTATTCCCTGAGGGGCAGGGCAGGACAGGGCAGGAGGAGAAGGCTCTTGACTGCCCACTGGTCAGGAGTGAAGAGCACTCTCGAAGAGTCCATGAGGCACGTGGTCCCCTTTCAGCCATCCCTCCATTTTCCTCCAGGCCTCCCCTGGTGTCTTTGCCATGGCCCCTGCCTCTGGTTCTTCACAGTGGGTCAGCTCTGTTCTCAGGGGCATCCCCCGGCTGTCTCCTTCTCTCTACTGAGTCAGTGACCACCCCTTCTTTACTTTTCACCTTAAAACTTACCACCTTGTACCTGCTATTGTCTTCCTTCTGATCATATCTCTCCATATGGGTTTATAGCTTTTTCATTCCTCTCTTGCCATTTTTATTAGGGTTTTGAGAAAAAGAAGAGATAAACACATGTATTTAGTCCACAGTGTTTGTCTGGGACAGATTTATTTCAATACACCAAATAGATAGTGTTTCTGAAAGTTTATCTGTTTATGGAATAAAAGTCAGTATTTTAGATTTTGTTTTCCCATTTACACCTTGGACATTTGAGATCTCTTTCTTTGATTAAACCACTTGCATCTATTATAAGTGCTTTTTCAGGATAAAATATGTTTTAGTTAACATGATAGCAAACTGAAGGTTATTACAAAGAGGAAAGAATTAATTTAGATGTTTTAAAAAGATAATTCAGAGCCGGACTCAGTGGCTCATCCTGTAATCCCGCACCTTTGGGAGGCTGAGGTGAGTGGATTGCCTGAGCCCGCGGGTTCGAGACCCACCTGGGCAGCGAGACCTCATCTCTACAATAAATAAAAAAAAAAAAAATCAGCCGGGCATGGTAGCGTATGCCTGTAATTCCGGCTACTCGGAAGGCTGAGGTGGAAGGATCGCTGGAGCCCAGCAGGCGAAGCTGTGGTGGCCGGGAGCGGCCACTGCACTCCAGTCTGGGCGACCGAGTGAGACTCCAACTCAAAAAAAAAAAAAAAAAAATTAGATGTTTTAAAAAGATAATTCAGAGGCGGGCTTGGTGGCTCAGCCTGTAATCCCACATCTTTGGGAGGCTGAGGTGAGTGGATTGCCTGAGCCCGCTGGTTTGAGACCCGCCTGGGCAGTGAGACCTCATCTCTACAATAAATCAAAAATCAGCCGGGCGTGGTAGCACATGCCTGTAATTCCGGCTACTGGGAAGGCTGAGGCAGAAGGATCGCCGGAGCCCAGCAGGTCGAGACTGCGGTGGCCGGGAGCGGCCACTGCACTGCAGTCTGGGCGACAGAGTGAGACTCCAACTCAAAAAAACAAACAAAAAAAAGATAATTCAGAAGGAAAGTATCTTCTCTTGAGTGCCATGGGAAAGTACTCATTTCATGGCCTTTATTCTTCAAACTTCTTCACATGCTGTTTCTCTTTCCTAGAATTTAGGATTAAAAATATGATTGAAATTTTTAAAAATATTGAGCTCATGATCCATCGATTTTTTTTTCTTTGCCTTAATGGCACACACAGCTGAGAGTGTTTCTGTGAAAACTGTTTATTTTAAATAGCTGTCTAGAGGATAAAATTCCCTAATTTAATTGTTTAATCACATGGATGTTATTAAAAAATTAAAAGTTTCTTGATTTGACTTGATAAGTATTTATAAATATCTGCATTCATAAATTTTTGTCTTCCCTTTATTATGTTAATCAGTGCACATTCTTATGCAAATATGGGGTTGCTTTTTTTTCAGTTCATGCAGTTAGTAGATGATAGTTTTAAGTTTGCAGAATCTTAGTAACAGTAAAACTCGGAAAACGTCTTACCTATTTTGGTATTGAGTACAAAAAGGACCAATTTTTAATAATAGCTATGTCTTGTGGTGGGATACTAAGAGGCACTATTAAACAAAAAGAAGAACACATTTTGAAATGATTGACAGGGATTTTTGTTTTCTTGTTTGTTTTTTCCATTCTTTTAGGTTTTGGGGGAAAGATTTCTTTTGTGGCTTGGCATGTGGTTGCATGAAGTAACTAAGTTGCTTTATGGATCTATATAATCATTAATAAATTTATATTTCTTACATTCAATTATAAACATGCAGAATTTTATTACAATGCATTTTTATTCTACATAAGCTACATAAAATAGGTATACTTACATACCCCTCAGTTAACCCTCACTTCATCGTTTTAAAAATATTCCTGTGTCATTGTGTACTTGAAATTGTACAGAACAACATGCTGATGGTGTGTTTACTGTTAGTCTTTATGGTCTGTCTGGTTTCTGCCAACGCATATCATAGTGCCATGAAAGTTGGAGGCACACTTGTAGTCAGTATTTGGTGTAAAGCATAGCAAAATAGCCAGTTTTTAATAGTCAGGTTTTTTGGTTTATTTAAGTACATTCCATTTTCTCTTCATATATTCTGGAATCCTTAAGCAGATACCCAAGTAAATAATGAATATTTGTTTGAGACTATATTTTTTGGTGACATCAAAATGAGTTTTATTTTGCTTTACAGCTATTTTCTTGGGCAAAATGAAATTGAAAAGATAAGTGGGCAGTATTTACAATAGGGTTGACATATAATTGAGTCCATGTATTGAGGAATTAAAGCATTTCTGATCAAGTGTCACAGCTTTTATATGAATATTAAATTACATGGGATGACTTAGCATAAACATATTTTTAAAATATCTACTCTACTTACACATTCACCTGTTAATGTAGCAAATTAGGCACAGCTGATGGATTTTGAAAATAGCAGCTGTCAACCTCTGTTAAAATCAATCAGTGGCAAGATTGTATATATTAAATCCTATATCACGTCATGAAAATTTATTTACAATTTAAGTACTAATAAGCATAACTGTCAGTCTTGCTGTTGATAGTTTTGTTTTGACTCTAAATATTCTACTTGTATGCTAATTTTTTTATTTAAAACTTTGTGGTGTCTTTGAGAAAAACTATGGAAGAGCCTTATAATACATTTTTTAAAATTTTTACTATTGCCTAAAGTTGAATATTATCTTAAAAAATACTCTGTAGTTTTCAGCTCTTTAATTTTTTAAGAATTAATGTGGCTTTTTTGAGAATATTAAAATTTATATTTTCAAGTAAGTATTCTTTGGAAATACTCTTATTGGTAGGCTATGTGCTTATTTCAGTGTGAAACCATATTGGGAAACATCTGTAAGCCCTGGGTTGATACTGTTTAACACCCCCCCCCAAGAATACAATTGTGTTGATTCTAAGTGATTACTTTAATTTCTGCTGAAAATGTGATCACTGAGCATATTTGCCAGGCTTGGCCTTTGAATGGTTCTACACTGTCTCGGAAAAGTAAATCCCTCTTGTTACTTCTGCTCATGGATATGGGTTTGCCACCATTGAATGTATTTTGGGGAATCCATTCCACATGCTGCCCAGTTAACCTTTTTTACTGCATTTTAATCCTATTTCTTCCTGAAATCAAGAATATCAGTGAGTCTCCGTTCCCCACCAGCAACCCCAAATTATTCTCCTTCCTCTTGTGACTCACCACCAACTTTTCAAACTCCAAATAATGCATCTTCCCTGTGTGCTGATCTTTGCAGTCAGAGGCCTGTCGATCTGATGTTTTCCTCTGCCATCTGCCTTACTGGGACTTCATCTAGTCATCTTTCTCCTTGATACTGAAGTTCTGAAACTTTTGAAAGTTATATTTGAGATACATCAGAACTTACTAATTCAAATTAGTTTTGTTTTTTTAAATTAACTGACCTTCTTTTTCTGCATTTTATTCTTACTCAGTAACTCTTCTCCACCCTCATGAAAAATTAGAATTGAGAGGGACTTTGTGGTAGCTGACGTATTGAGTCTTAGACTTTAGCAGTAGTAAAGAGCTGCTGGCTTTGGGCCATTTTGAAGCCAGCCTCGCTAAACCATATTTACTAGTTTTTCATCACGTGTTTGTGTGATGACTGTCAACTGGTATGTGGGTATGCACAAAGTACAGCTGGTAGGGGTCTTAGATTATGTAATCCCACATAATGAGAAAACTGAGGAGAATGAATTTAAACAAATTCAAAGCGCAAGTTAGAGGCAAGGTTAGAACTGGCACTGAGGCTGCTGCCTCCCAATACAGCAGCTTTCCTGTTTCTGTTTTGCTTGCATGCTTGATTGCTGGAAGAAGGGTCAGTTTCTTTACAGTAAAAAAGACTGTGGGCTTAGTCATTCTTATGTCTCCCAGGAATCTGGTTGATTTTGTGGTTTGATGTACACAGCTGATTAAATAACTGACTACCTCATACTCATGATGACACAACCAAGAAGATGGATCATCTGAAAACTGAGCAGGGAGACTGAGTAGCTATTTCCCAAAGACTGCTAAAATGAGCTTTGGTTTCAAGCCTCGGGCCCTGTGTGGTTATGTGTGTTATGTGTGTTACCTGACTATAACTCTCTTTTCAAATGTGATTTTCATGAATATTGTTAAAGATCATTAAGGTCTCTGTTAATTGATTTTCTGTTACCAGTAAGAGTTTCTTGGTCTTCCCTTTTAGCCCCTCCCTGTTACCTCTCTAACTCTGCGTACAAGCGACTTAACCTTAGTCTGCTTTTCAATAAAATCAGAATTAAGACTTTTAGGCCTCTTTCTAATGAACATATACTAATTTATCTGGAAGTATTTTGGTATAATATCTTTAAAATTATCTAATTATTTCCAAATGTTATCTTTCTAAAAGGTTATTGAGTAATGGTTATTATTTATTTTTATATCTAGTAAACACACTGAGTAGAAATTCACTCTTTTACTTGCTTTATCTAAGCAGACATGTACCACTTAGGATTTGAAGAAAGGATGCTTAAGAAGAAGTCTGTAATCACTGTCTAGTAGGAGCCAGGTGTAGAGGTGCAAAGACTCACCCGTGCACATCCAGGCACTCAGCATATCTCAGTGTTGAGGGAGGCTGACTTGGTGCTGTGCCATTCTGTCTTCAGTATTGAGAGTTACAAACCTGCACTTCATGCTTCAGGCAGTGACTTCCGCCATGTTTTCGAAAGACCAGTTGCACTGGACATTTTGTTTTTATTATACTTCATTTTCTCTATTGATAGTTTATGTTCTGTGCCTACCAGTGACATTTGTTAAATGCTTACTTATGTGTTGGGCATAGTTCTGACCCTTGATGGGAATCAGATCATTTAATCTTCAACAACTCTTGAGGTAGATTCAGTTATTATCTCAATTTTTCTGACGTGGAAACTGAGGCACAGGGAGATTGAATCATTTGGTCAGTGTTGTGTGTTTAGTTAATGGAAGAGCTATGTCTTCAAGCACTTCAGGAACTTGCTCAAAGTGTGTGCCCTTGACTGTTAGGGTTACACTCCCCTCAGGAATCCTGGGCATTTGGGTTCTTCAACAATTAAAACATGTAGCTGGTTTTCTCTGATAGTGGAAGTGGAGGAGTAGAGGGCTGTGGAGACTGGTGCCATAGGCCTCTACTGGCTGAACTAGAACTCAGGGTGCCTGTCAGTAAGCATTGAAGGCCAGAAAAGAGTTGAGACCATCTGCCTACGGGAGTGTTTAGCTTAATTTCCATCTGGATCATGAGGGTCCTAACTCATGACACTTTAGTTTTCTAACATCATGGTCCCTATTTCCTGAAACATTTTTGGTAAATTCTTTTGTTTCTACAGAAACTCAAACAGAAGAATCAGCAGCTGAAGCAAATCGTAGATCAGCTACGGAACCTGATCTGGGATGTGAACGCCCTGCTGGCCCTGAGAAACTGACTCACCAATGCGCTAAGTTTCCTGCCATGCATGTCAGATTGGGTTCCCAGATTGTTTTTCCCTTTGAAGAAGATTATTTATCTGCTTGTATTTAGTCACCAAAACTAAAGTCCCTATTTTTACATTGTTTTTACATTAAAATATTCATTAACTTTTTTTTAAGGCTATTGATTCTATGAAAGTTTATTGCAACAAACTTTGATAGAGTTTGTGTTTTGGTTTATCTTCATGAATTGACTAATTGTTTTTTTAAAAGGAAAACAGTTTGTAAATAAATTTTTTAATTTGATCAGTGGCTTTGCTTATTTCAATTACCCTTTTAGAAGAAAGTTAAAGATTATTTCTGCAGATAAAAATATCAAGTACAGTCAATCTGTATATAAATCAATTAAAATTAAAGATATAAGTTACCCTTTCAGCTCAATTTTTAAAAATCTGTGTTAGTTCCAAACTAGTTAAAATGAGAAAATAGTTAAGTTGGATATTTCAATAAGTAGGTAAAGATGACTTTTAACATATTCTTCACGTTTATTTTTAACTGAAATCATCTGTCTCTACAAGGTGAGAACACAAATGATTTGAGGATGGCACAAACTGAAACCACAACTGTGGTTTATCTGCTATGTGCTTTTTCAGCCAAGGAGCAATAACCTATCTCATTTTTTAGACACACCTTAAAGTAATAAGTGTGTTTTGGAAAAAGTAGATTTTTAGGAGTTTAAATGAGATAGTTCTATATGACACGTGCTCGTTTGGTCTACATTAAGTCCTTTGTAGATCTCCCTATGGGAGCTGGTCTCTCAAAAATAATAGATTCTCAAATATTCTGAGTCCTCTCAGAAAGGGCTTTTCCAGTTTGATTCAGAAGCCCCTACCTATCTGGCCTGAGTTCTGACTTTATGAAAAATACTGCTATTTGACTTATCTTATTGATGGATGAAGTTTCTCTGGAAGTTTACCCAGGAAACTACTGGTGTCCTCTGGAGAGGGGACCAGGGCTAAGAAGGCGCTATACTATACCCCTTTGACTTACAGCACATGCAAATATTTGCTATTCAAAAAATAGGTACAATTTCATTTTAAGTTATTCAGATTCCCACCTTTCACAGGTTCCAGTGCAGGAAGACAAGACAACCCATGCATGCCTCTTGAACCCTTGAATGCTGGCTTGTCAGAGCATTTCTGAGCATGAGCAATGTTGGGTGCTCAGCTGACTTCCCACAGTGGGAAGCTCTACAGAGCAGCAGGGCAGAAGGAAAAGGTGTATGAAGTCGAGACAAGGAGGAGAAATAGGACTAGTTCAACCAACCATGATGCTTCATGACATCCAAGTATATTCTAGTTTTTTTGGAACATGCAGGGTTTTTACTAGTTTTCACTATGTAATATGTTCCTTGCATGGCTATTTCCTATTGTGAATTTAGTGCTGTATTGCTGGTTACTCTTGTGAGTTTAGTATATTGGTATTGACAACTAAGATGGTTACAAAAATGTTTTAACCTAAGGTTTTTGTTGCATTAATTGTCACACACAACTGCTTGGCTTATTCAGAGCGCCACAAACAGCTCTTGGAGGGAACGTGGGAACTGCATCCTTTTGGCCTTGGTTTCTGTAGAGACAATCTTGACTGTCGAGCAATGGTCAATGTGTCTGTGCTCAGCCATGGAACTGTAGCCCTCATTGAGGAGGGTATATTCTCAACGGATATAGATTTACCCGGTCACTCACAAGTCTACTTGGAACCAATCATGAATGTAGCAAGGATTATTAAACACATAGACCCCACTAACTCTCAAAGTTCTAACTTTTTCTTGAGAGCATGCCAATAAATTGAAGAGCAAAGAAAGTGAATTCAAATGTAATGTGTTCCCTCGGACGAGTTAATCTCTCTGTCTTCTGTAAAATGGAGGACAAGTTAATCTCATAGTGTGTGTTAACATTTTGTTTTCAAAGGTGGGAACCCAGTTCAAAGTGGCTTAAGCCAAAGGATTTCTGTAGTGAGAAAAGATGCTAGAGGAGAGCTCACCGAATCAAAGAAAATTGAGGGAACTAGAGCTTCAGGAAGTAGAACCAAGATGCAGTGCCTGAAGCCTCTCAATGTCGACCCCTCACTTCTGTTTGCTCCATTTTCTCTCATTGCAGACAGACTTTCCCCAAATGGTGAGACAACCTTCTACCATCTTACTTTCACATCTTTACTGTATCCTGATCCCAGAGCCCAGCTGCTTCTTCTCCAACTCTAAATTGAAAGATCCTAGAACGGACTCTAAAAGGCTTCGAACCAACCTATGGACCAATTGTAGTATAAGTGGGTTCTATGATTAGACTAATCCAGATTATAAGCCCATCCCTGTGACCAGGAATTGGCCATGGGAGTCATGGGAACGTATACTGTGCAGGGAAAAAATATGAGAAGAAAAAGGGGACCAACTGGAAAAATGGCTAGAAAAACAAACATGGCAACCACAGTCTACTGGTGTGTTCTTTTTTGGCTATAGCACTATCTCATAGATAATATTCAACCTCCAAATGCCCAAGAAAAGTTTACAGAAAATAAAATGTGTCATCAACCATCACAGGAAAATTACTAGTCTTCATTTTAATTTTTTCTTCTTCTGAATATGTGTACTTCTGTACTAACATTTTTATTTGCAGCTGTTTCTGGGCTGCTGTTTCAACTAATGGCATTGTGATCTTGTCAGGTCTTGGTTAGCCTGGTTTGCAAGATAGATAAAAAGGAACTAAGAAAAGATAAAATGAAAGATTTGGCATCCTGGTAGGAACATTATCTTTAAAAGAATTTGGAAATCTACAGCCCTGATTATTCAGACATTGGATCCCTTGGCACCATTACAAGCCAAAATGTGTTAACTTGACATTTTGATGTAGTTTCAGCTTGAGTAATTCATTTTCTTTTCCTAAATTCCCACTGAAGTTTGAGCTAGATAGAAGAGTTTTTCAGCTTTAAAATGTGTGCTTTTCCTAAGGCCTCAAAGAGTTTGTTATCCTGAGTGTTCTTAAATTTGTTCAACACAATCGGATGCCTTAAATTTTTGTCTAGTCCTTTAAAACATTAGTGCATCAAGGACTGGTTTTTAAACCTAAACTGAAATGTATTATGTGTATTTTTTAAAACACACTAGCAATCTTGAATTATTTCATACCTTTTTTAAAACTAAAGAGTTAGCTATTAGATTAACTTATTAACATTTTTAAAGTTTATTTTTTTACATAGAATAGACATGCATTCATTCAAATGATTGATAGAATTTTCAACAACTTTTATGTTTCCAGTATGTAACTTGCATTCCAAAAGCTGCTGGAAGATTTACAAAGAAGGTATAAACCTATATTTCCTCTGTACTTTGAGATTTTTATTATACTCCTAGACACAATCAAGACCACTAAGCGGCATATTCCTTGTTAGAACTGCCTACACCCGTTTTAACTTTTTCAGAGGTCTTTTTGACATTTGGATTTACCACATAGGTACTGAATCAGAATTTCTAAGTAGAGTCTAATAATGTGCATATTTAACAAGTTTTCCAGGTGACCTTTCACTGAGACTGTGACAATATATTGTTCCAAATGGTTTAGTGAGACTTGTTATGAGTATTTCAATATGACAAATTGTCACAAAAATGGCAGTATTGATGTAAGATATATAGTCTGTCATATTTAGAGTCCTGGCCTTTTGAGTATTTAAAAATAAGATTCTATGGCAGCAGTTCTCAACTTTGGCTGCATGTTAGATCAACTAGGAGAATGTTAAAATTCCCTGTGCCAAAGCCACACCCCAGACCAATTAAATTAGAATTCTGGGGTAGGATCCAGGCAACAATGTGTTTTAAGCTTCCCAAGTACTCCTAGTGTAAAAACCACAACTCTCTACAGATTTATAGACATGGAAATAATCTTGAGGGACTGTTTTTTCCAGTAATAGTTATTTGGAGCATCGAACATTTTCAAGAGGGCAGAAGTCAAAAACTCGCCTATGTCCAAGTGTATTTTTTTGAGGGTACATGACTAACCCTGCACTCTTGGGTGTCATAGTCAAAGAACTCTCACTCTTGTCATCCACAGCCATAACACCAATGGAAACAGAAGAGGTAAATCCACACAGTAGGCAACTCTTACAGGCAAAGGGAAGGAAGAGGATGGTGGCATGCTCTTCCATCCTAACAGGTCATAGCATCTCCAAGGCGTTAACAAAGGAGACTGAAGTCAAAGGAAGGCCACATTCCCTTCCCTGTTCCATGCTAAACATGGCCACATCTTATTTTAGACTGATGAAGGAACTAACTAACAGCCATATGTTGATCACCCACAGACTCCAGGCACCAGGCTAGGAACTGCGTATACCAAGGTGGGAAGGGCCCTTTGCCCAAGAGTTGTGGAATACAGCTAGAAGAGAGCCATTCATACATACAAGTTCTAAGACAGTCAGAAGACTTCATATTCACCAACTGGACGTTCACCAACCCAAAAAAACAACAAACTGTGCCTATTCCAGTGACACTTAAATCTTCTTGGTACCAAGAGAGCAGATCACAGAGGTCTTCCTCCCACGGGGTACCACACAAAGAGGGCATCTCTGTGGTTACAAAGTTATTACCATATATTCGCAGACCTGTACAATCTAACCTAGCATCAAGATACAAGAAGGCAATGCTATACAAATGTGGAACTCCAGAAGATGAGGATGTATCACAGCTTTAATTGCAATAAGGTGAAGGAAATAATATTCAAAACAGCTTTGAGGGGGGGAAAAGTCATTTGTGAAAGCTCAGTACTTAAAATCTACAGATGGCAGAGCTAACAAATAAATAAATTAAAGAATGCAAAGTGTGAACAGAAACATAAATGTGAATTAAAGCCATACAAACTTCAAGTTATGTATGAAGTAAGTATTTTAACCACTGGCACTAAAATTTTAAATTGAATTCTCTGATGAAACAGAAAACTAGCATAATGGCCTGAGCAAAGAGTGGTTTGGGAATTATAGCTGGTGGGAAAAAATATATGTGTTTCCCTGTTTTGCATAGACAGTCAAGCAAGACAGATGAGTAGGAAGTGCTTGCCAAGGTGCAAACAATAGTCCAGGTGAGAAACAACCAAAGCAAAGGACAATTTCTGTAGCAGAACTGGAATGAACAAGAGCCTGGCTTTCTCCACAAGGTGTATCCTGATGGCTTTCTGTGTGTGGCCCATTCTTGCCAATCCTGGCAACACTGTAGCCATACCCCTTTGGCCTAGTGAGGTCAGAGTTCTGTGTGTCTCCTAGAGCTACTAACCTTTATTTGGGGAATTTTTTTTTTTGTCCTGGACCTTTAAAAGATTTTGTAATAAGTGTTTTGTACCAGGGCTGTGTTCATTTGTGGCTTGTTTGCAACATCTTCTCTGTGGGGGGGGAGAGGAGTCGGCGGAGGAGGGTCTTCTCCCTTCAGAAGGAGGGACACCACCAGCTCTTTGCCAACCCTTGCCCTCCCATGGAGTCCTGAAGAGCGGGCGAGAGTGTGCACCTGGGGACAAGTAGCCCAGTCCCAGCTCTGCCCATCACCATCTCTTCCTTCTAAGCAGATTTTTTTGACATGTATGATTTGATTTTCTTTTCTCTAAAAGAAACAAAAAATGTGTTCTCACATGGGTTTTATTTTTAAACAACTCTGAGGAAAGTTCATAGTCACAAGAGCCAAATATTCAAAACCTACCAGTGCTTTGCCAGACCGGCAACCCCATCATTGCAAGGATGGCATGAAGGGGTTCACGGTGTACCTCGGACAGGGAGGGCTGGGGGTTACAGATGGCAAATATCACTGCCTGACTTGGAAAAAAGCTACAGACTTCAATTCACATGTGTCTCCCCCTCCCCAAAAACTGGCTCTCTCTGCAAATGCCTTCAGCAAAGCAACACTGAAGTTTCTTCACACTCATAGTGGAACTCACAGTGGAACCTCAACTGCATCACCACTGCTGTTTCCCCGTCAGTAAAGTCCTGTTCCCCGCCGACCCGAGCTCTTTTAACCGCATCTGTGTCATCCGATTGCTGATGTCCTACCAGTCTCTGATTTCTGTCTAGCTTTATTCCAAATATACTTTCCAAGTGCGCACCTTCCCTACACACTTCTAGGCAGCTGCAGCAGCTGCCTTTCAGGAAGCCCTACCATTCCTCCGTCACGCGTGGGCACATCCAGGGATGGCTTGGCCTCTCCCTCCACCGAGATGCCCTATCCCCTCTTCCTTTTGCCTGACTAAATCTCAACCATCCATCAAGGTTAGTGTCAAACCCCACTGCTGCCACAAAGATCTCGCCACACTGATTCCTGCCATCCCTGAACTCTGGGGACATGGCAACAGGTCATACCTGCCTTTTGCTCTTGCATGCTGGTTTGGCTGTGAGCTTCACCAGCCCAGGGAAAGTGGGACGCTCCCTGGATCAGATTCAGCTTCCTGTTTCCAACCCAGCACAATGCAATGACATCACAGCTCTTCAGTGAAAAGTGGCCGGGTTGCTTACATCAACATTCGGGCGGTTATTGTTGAAAGAAGTTCGGCGCCAGTAACGACTCCTTACCCGTTTAAGGCCAAGAGATGAATTAAAGCGGTGGTTACAAGGGAAAAAGGGGGAGAGAGAGAGAGAGAGAGAGAGAGAGAGGGAGGGAGGGAGGGAGGGAGGGGGGGAGGGGGGGAGGGAGAGGGGAGAGAGAGAGAGAGAGAGAGAGAGAGAGAGAGAGAGAGAGAGAGATGCACGGAGAGAGGGCTGTATTTACTAGCCTGACAGGGGCTGGAAGGGGCTGTGCTAGGTTCTTATTGGAGGAGCGGCATGGGAGCAGGGTGGGGCCGCCGTGTTATACTCCTATTGGACGCATAACAAAGCTGGCCAAGGGTTGGAGGCTTGCTGGTTTGAACTTCGCGCCCATCGGGAATTGTGCACACAGAAGCCGGACCTAGGGCCTTTGTTGTCTGGTGTGTCCTCACCATGCTCCGCGCCATTCTGGGAGCCGCCCCTCTGGTCGCTTCCTGCACCCTTCAATTCTGTCACCTGGGCTGGAGTGCAGTGGCACAATCATGGCTCAAACGATCCTCCTGCCTCAGCCTTCTGAGTAGCTGGGACTACAGACAGGCACACATCACTATGCCCAGCTAATTTTAAAAAATTAATATTTATCTATCTATTTTGAGTCAGAGTCTCACTCTGTTGCCCGGGCTGGAGTGCAGTGGTGTGATAAAGATGATCGTGGCTCATGGCAGCCTCGACTTCCTAGCTTCAGGTGATCCTTCCACCTCAGCATCCCAAGTAGCTGGGACTACAGGCATGCACCACCATATCCTGGTAATTTTTATTTCATTTTTTTGTAGAGATGAGGTCTTGCTATGTTGCCCAGGCTAGTCTTGAACACCTGAGTTCTGTAATCCCCTTGCCTCAGCCTCCCAAATTGTTGGGATTACAGGTAGGAGCCACCACGCCCATCTCTATGTCTTTTTAAATAACACCTCATGAGAGAAATAATACTTTTGAAGTAAAAATAATTATGTGTTAGTGAATACATACATAATTAATACTTTCATTTTAACACTCAGAAAATTAAAGACAAACCAAAATCTTAGAATCAGCTATATCCAATATCAAGAGAAGTTCAAACTCATGTATTGAGAGCCTACTATGAAGAGACCATGTGTAGGGTAATGCTTGATGTACAGCAAGTCATCAAATCATGAAAACAAACATGTGAGATAGACATTATCATTCCCTTTTTACAGACCAGAAACCTTAAGCACATGCTAGAAAGGGGACAAGGTCCGAAAGCTAGGAATAGATTTTTGTGCCTAGCCCTTTTCTACATGTAATAGCTCATTTAACCTACATAACTTCCCAATAGGAACTATGTGAGGGGGGATCCAAAAAAACCTGGAATTACCTTTTGGAGGGTGAACTCCTTGTAGTACAGTCTTCCCCTGCTAAGTGTTCTAGGAAGCCATTGGCACCAGTGTACCAGCAAGCATTGTCATGAGAGGCTACGTTTGGCTTCAGTGAAAATTTTTGTGACAAGCAGGTGACTGGTTCTTCCACCATGACAACACACCTGCCCATACCATGCTGAGTGTTCAGCAGTTTTGTTCAGAAAAAAAACAACATGCCCCCATACCCCACCCTCCCTGTTCACCTGATCTTGCCCCAAGCAACTTTTTTGTTTGCTTGTTTCCCTGGGTGAAAAAGTCCTTAAAGGAAAATATTTTGCTGATATGGAAAAGATGAAACAAAAATGACAGAAGCACTAAAAGGCATTGAAATAGAGTCCGAGTGCTTAATTCACCGACTCCAACACCAGAAGTTCAAGTTATAAAAAGGAGAGGTTTTTATTAGCCAAGAGCTAGGCCAGCGGCCACTTGCCTGCTGGACATAACAGTCTCACAGCAAGAGGCCCTGATTAACTGTAGGGGCTTGCTTAAGAAGGGCTAAACCACACTGGGACTTTTCAAGTGGGCTAAACCGCAACATCCTGGAGGCCTAGGAACCTTTCAAGCAATGCAAGCATGATTCACAGAAGTGAAAAAAAACTATTAGACAGTTTAACCCAAACAGCAAGTGCTGTTGCCAGTTTCCAGGAAGGGAACCTTTTAATTGTGCAAAGGTTGAGTACATGTTTAGCCTAATTTTTGACATCATAGATGTCTTTTTAAGCCCCCTTCCACATTCCCCGCTTTCAGTTGTTCCTGGAGTTAAATCATTGACTCTTTATATAGGGGATTATATTGAGTTCTGAGGACCATCAATTTTATTGATGACACACTGTTTTTAACATAACCAAGGAGATTTTTAATTAAGCAAGGCCCTACTGTTATAACTATTAGGAGCAGGAGGAGAGGTCCCGCCACTGCTGAGATCAGGGTTGTGAGCCAGAGGGACCAAGAGAAGAGGGACTGATACTAATTTCCCGAGGCTTGTCTTTGTAGCTTTCTTTGTTTTAGATTGTTTTTTACCAGGACAAGAGTGTCTTGGATGACCCTGACTGGTTTGCATAGAAATAGCACGCTTCCCCCAGGGCCATACATAGCCCTCCCTGCTTTATGAAGAGGAGATTAAGTCCCCTCCTGTTTTGGACCACGACCTCTGCTAAGGAATTTACTTTCTGTTTTAGGCGGGATATGCTTGACTTTATGAGTCCTAGGTTTTTATTAACATGTTTACTTAGCTCTTTGAGGTTTTGGTTTCCAACAACCAGAGAAGCTGTACTTATTGCTGTGGACCCTGCAATTCCTAGGCTAATGAGGAGGGGCACTAATATGGGGACCTGTTTGGATTGCCCGAGGCCTGAGAGTTCAAGGCGTTCTCGTTCCTCCATCTCTTCATAGATATATACCTGGGGTAGTATATGCACTAAGACACAGATTTCTGCGATGTTCCTGAAATATTTTAAAGCAATACAGGGTGTTATACCTTACGTACAAGCAAACCAGGTGGTGGGGGGGTGCAACAGCCATGTGGAGGTTTTTAGAGGTTTTTGGATTGGGGATACTTATTACAGAGGTGGTATCACACGGCATTTGGTAGGGAGAATTACTTATATTATAAGAGGGAGAATAAAGGCAAGATTCATGTCCTTGAAGATCTCCCAGAGTAAGGGCCGAGTTCTGTCCCCAGGGACATAGTTCTAAGGACTGAGTTGTAGCAAGGTTAAGAATGTGTACGTGCTTTTTAGTGTTGCCTATTGAGAAGTTCACTGCAATTTCTACATAATAAGGGGGTCGAGAATTTAGGCATAGCCAACAGTTTCTTGTTACTTCAGGATGAGTAGCATTTGCCAATTGGTAAACAGCGGATAGCATAGGGAGAAAATGATTTTCATTTCCGGGCGCTAATGCGGTGGGTAGGGGAGAAGGACCTGCCCCCCAAATTGTAGGGTAGGTAGAACCAGACACCTGGGGTGGTTGGGTTGGGGGGTGTTTAGAAGGTTCAGGTTTTTGGAGAATTAAGTTGCTATTGGGGCCCATAGGATTTAAGATGTGGGGGATGGCCTGCCTTTGAATAGTAAACAGCATGCCAGGATCAGGTCCTTCAGCATACATTTTGAGCCCCCACGTTTTACCCATTTTCCATACCTGGCGGATGTTGAGGGCATCCCAAAGTATTACAGTGAGTATTATAGTGAGTTTAAGTGGGTTGCATGTTTGTATGTGGCTGCATTGGGAAGCAGGCTTTTTTTTACGTTGGCTTATGTGGGGGTCTCGGTTTTTCCAAGGAGCAATAGTTTCGTACCCCCATACAGCACAGTGGTATTGTTTTACTTTGTGGCAATGGGCTGGTCCCGATGCCGGGCAAGTATAAAAACCAATAGATTTAAGTTTTTTAAAATAAGCTAAGGTGCTGCACTTGTCAGTGTGTGTGCCCCTGAGAGTTAGACCTGGCCATAATTTACAAAGGTTAAAATTAAAGACAGGCTGCTCGTTTTCTCTGTAGGTGGCAATTACGGTCCCAGTGACAATATTTCTCAGTTCCCAGGAAAAATTCCCTGGAGTATAGGGATTACGCGGGTTAGGCCAATAGGCATCAAGCTGGGAAAAGTATGCAAGGAATATGATTAAGATACCGGGGCCGCAAAAGTCTTATCTTTAGAGGATTTTCTCCAGTAGCTGGTGTGATGACTTTTCATGTTTCCGGGGGCGCGGTGGTGGCTACCTCTATTTGTGAATGATGAATCCAGGGGCAGACACCGCTGACTTTGACGGCCGGAGGAGTAATAAGGATTACTATGTGAGGGTTTTTCCACCTTGGGGTGAGAGCCTCAGCTTTGTGCCGTTTTATCCAGACCTGGTCACCAGGCTGGAACGGGTGTGGATGTTCCGGAACCAGTTTCTGGAAGTCTGCCTGCACAGTCTCAGTGACAGCTTGCTGAACTCTTTGAAGAGCCTGCAGTGACTGAAGCAAATTATGATTAGACAGTTCTAGTGCTTTTTTCAGTCCAATTTTTGGAAGCAACGGCAGGGGCTGTACAAACAGAATTTTGAAGGGGGTCAAACCCTTGATGTAGGGTATACACCTGAAGAGGGCATAGGGAAGGAGTATTACCCAACCTTCGCCGGTCTCCAGGGATAATTCGGTTAAAGTCTCCTTAAGCGTCTGATTTATTTTTTCTACCTGTCCTGAACTCCGGGGATGATAAGCACAATGTAAGTTCCAATTTATTCCCAAGGTTTTTGCAATACCTTCAGTAAGTTTAGAAATAAATGCTAGGCCATTATCTGAGCCTATTGACATAGGTAGACCATATCTTGGTATGATGTTATTTAAGCGCTTTTTTTTTTTACTCTTACAGAAGCAGTTTCAGTTTTCGTAGGAAATGCCTCGACCCATCCCAAGGAGGTGTCTACCAAGACCAATAGGTATTTATATCTGTATTGCCCAGGTTTGACTTCTGTAAAGTTTATTTTCCAATGTTTCCCGGGGGTTAGGCCCCTATCTTGGACCCCTTGGGTAGATACACTGACCTTAGCATTATTAGTCTGCTGGCATGACACGCAGCCTTGAATGAGCTCCTGGGCGAGCTGGTCCAGTTGAGGGAGACAGAATTTTTTTTCCTAATTTCAGTTAGTTTTGTTCTTCCCAAATGAGTACCTTCGTGGAGCTACCTTAGGATTTGTTGTCCCAGGACTCAAGGGAGGAAGGTTCTGCCGTCCTGAAGTTGAAGCCATTCATCTGGGATTGAGGTTGTCTGCAATTTCTGTGCAGCGAGGAGGTCCTCTTCTGTGTATTTTGGTGGCTTATATAGAACCGGAGGAGGCAGCGCCAGCAGGCAGGTGGTTCTGCAGTAAGCAACTTCTCTGGCTGCTTGATCTGCTTTTTTATTTTCTATTGCCTTTTTTGAGTTCCCTTTTTGGTGGCTCGGGCAATGGATGATGGCCACCTGTTTGGGGGCCATAATGCTGCCAGGAGGTCTAAAACCCCCGTTTTATTTTTTATACTTCTCCCCTCTGTGGTGAGCAATCCCCGTTCTCTGTAAATTGTCCCATGAACGTGTGCAGTTGCAAACGTGTACCTGCTGTCAGTGTAGATGTTGACAACTTTTTCTTTACCTGGTTTCAGGGCCTCAGTTAGGGCAATCAGTTCTGCTTTTTGGGTCGATGTTCCCTGCAGAAGAGGCTTTGCCCAAATAGTTCCCTGTAGAGTGACCACCGCTGCCCCTGCATACCTTACTTTATTCTGGATGAAACTGCTGCCATCCAAGAAAAGCATCAGGTTGGGGTTTATTCTCAGGACATTGGTTAGGCCCCAGCGCAGCTTCTGGAACTCAGTTGTTTCATAACAACAATGCGGTGGCCCCGTGGGACTTTCTTCTGGTAGTAAAGTTGCAGGGTTCAAGCTGGGGGTATGCTGGTACTTGATGCTGGGTTGATTTAAAAGCAGCGCTTGACAATGAGTTATTCAGGCATTTGACATTCATTTGTCAGGGGCCCCTCAGAGTAAAGACTCCACTGCATGCGTGGCCATGACAGTCAGATTCTGCCCCAATATTAGTTTGTCTGAGTTTTTTACTAACATGGCAATGGCTGCTATAACCCGCAGGCAGGGCGGCCAGCCCGAGGCTACCAGGTCCAGTTTTTTTGATGGGTAGGTGACCGGCCTGTTCCATGGGCCAAGCTTTTGGGTTAGGAGCCCCTGGGTGATGCCTTGTTTTTTATCCACATAAAGGTGGAAAGGTTTTTCCATGTCCGGCAAGTCCAGGGCTAGAGCTGAGACCAGGGCGGTTTTAAGGGCTTAGAAAGCTTTTTTCCCCTCTGGTATCCATTTAAAATTAGCCTCTGGTTCCTTGGTTATTTTGTAGAGGGGTTTTGTGAGTTCAGCAAACTTAGGGATTCATAGTCGGCAGTATTCTACAGCTCTCAAGAATTCCCGGACCTGCCTTTTGCTTCCTGGGGCCCGGATGCCTGCTATAGCCCAAATGCGCTGGGCAGTTAGGGATTTTTTTTACCTTCCTTGAGGTTATACCCAAGGTATGTGGCTACAGTCACACAGAGCCTTTTTTGCTGACACCCTATACTCCAGAGTCTGAAGTTCTCTAAGCAGGTGCCTGGTGGCACGCAGGTACTCACCTTCTGATGTGGCTGCGATTAACAGATTATCTACATACTGCAGCAGAGTCACTTCAGGGTGCTGTTGCCGGAAAGCTCAGAGGTCTTGGTGGAGAGCTTCATTAAACAGCATGGGAGAGTTTTTAAATTCTTGTGGGAGTTGTGTCCAGGTTAACTGGCCATTTTTCCCTTTTTCAAGATCTGTCCATTCAAAGGCAAACAAGGGTTGGCTCTGCTTAGCCAATGGGATGCTGAAGAAGGCATCCTTAAGGTCCAGGACAGTGTATACCTGCCTCTCTGGAGTTAACCACTGAGAAGTGTGTACGATTGGGAACTGTGGGATGGATATTCTCCACTCGCCTGTTGACCTCCCTGAGGTCCTGGACAGGGCGGTAGTCTCCTGTGCCCACCTTTTTGACAGGAAGAAGCGGGGTGTTCCAGGATGACTGGCACGGCACTAGGATTTTAGCTTCCTGGAGACACTGGATGTGGATTGCTATACCTTTCCGGGCCTCTGGGAATATAGGGTACTGTTTTACCCTAATGGGCATTGCCTGACTTTTGAGATGTACAACGACTGGCAGTTGATGGAATGCCACCTCAGGGGAGTTTAATTTGGCCCAGACTTGGGGAAACTTATTCTGCAGCTGGGCCAACGGTATGGCGTTTGACGAGCCAAGAGGGATCCCACCTTCTGTTAACACGTATTCCTCACTTAGGGGAACAGAAGAATTTTTGATGCCCCAGGTGGGTTTAGGCTTACTGCTGCTGTGGTTTCCTCAAAATCTATGTTGACCTTAAGCTTGTGTAAGAGGTCACGTCCCAGGAGCGGGTATGGGCAGTCTGGCATTACTAGGAATGAATGAGTTACTTCCCCTTTTCCCAAATTAATTGTTTTTTCAGTGGTCCAGGGGCATAATTGAGTCCCGGCTGCCCCCTGGACCAAGGAATGCTTATTCTGAAGCAAGCCGTTGTACTTTTGGAGAACTGAATACTTAGCCCCCATGTTCACTAAGAAGTGGACAGGGCTTCCCCCGACAGTAAGTTTCACCCTGGGCTCCGGGGGCGGGGATTGACAAAGCCTCGGCTCCATCAGTCAGTTCGTAATTTAAGCACAGGAGTAGATTTCGGTGGGTAGCCCCCGGAGGGCACTCTTGTGGTCGAGGTGGGCTGTCTGGGCAGTCTTTTACCCAGTGCCCAATTTTTTTACAGTAGGCACATTATTTTTTGCTAGTGGAGTTTTTCGCCCAGTGCCGTTTCCTCTTTTCCCTGCTGGCTGCTTGGGTTTAACTTACTGTAAGGCTGCTGCTACTACTTTGGCTATCTTTTTGGTCTTCAAGTGAGTCCCTGCTACTATAGACCTTCTGAGTTACCTCAGTTAATTCTGATAAACTTTTCCCTTCAAATCCTTCAATTTTCTGCAATTTCTTTTTTATATCAGGGGCCAACTGGGAGACAAAGGCTATAACTAAAGCCCTCCGATTTTCTGGAGCCTCTGGGTCTATGGGAGTATACACCCAATAGGCCTCCATAAGACGTTCCAGAAAAGCCGTGGGAGATTCCTGTGGGCCCTGAGTTACCTCACTTACCTTAGACAAATTTGTGGGCCGCCTGGCAGCAGCCTGGAAACCCCCCATTAGAGTCCAGCAATAGGTGGTGAGACACTCCCTACCATGATTGGTGTTCGGGTTCCAATTAGGCCTCTCAGTGGGGAAGACACGGTCCACATGGTCCTGCTCTGCTGGTCTGCCATCCGATCCCAGGACCAATTTCCTTGCCTCCTGACAGATTCGTTCTCTTTTCTCTGCAGTAAAAAGGGCTTGGAGGAGCTGTTGGCAGTCATCCCAAGTGGGTTGGTGGGTGAAGAAAATAGTTTTAAAAGGCCTATGAGGCTCTGAGGTTTTTCGGAGAACGCCAGATTGTGTTGTTTCCAATTGTAAAGATTACTAGTAGAGAAAGGGACATAAACCATAAAGGGCTGGCCTCCCGAACCTCCCATGTTTAGTCCCAGGGCCTGTCTCAGAGGAAGGACTGTGGAAGTTTGTGGTTCTGAGTTCCCTGAAGATGAGTCGGGGCTAGTTGGTTTGTTGGGGGTGGTTGAGCCCTCAGAAGATGCATGGGGAAGAGGGGGATAAAGGACTGATATGAGGACCCGCTCCTGGTGAGTGACGTGCTGAGAACCTTGTGGGCCCTCCACTCCTGCTCAGATGTAGAGTAAGGCGGGGGAATTTCATCGTCCTCCAGTGGGCTCTGGAGGACTTGAGGTTTGGCTTTTGGAGTTTTCTGTAGGGCTAAAACACGAGAAGAATTAGCTCTCTTTTTAGCTTTCTTCATCCATGGTGGCTGCTGCATTATCAGGAGGTACCAGGTAGTGATGTACGGGATTTGGTCCAGGTGGCGTCGACAGACGAACTGTTGGATCTTTCCCACTATGGCAGGGTTGAAGGTCCCCTCCGGCGGGCAGCTGCAATTAGGAAATGTGGGCCATTCGAGGGAACAAAAGGTGGTTAGGTTTCCTTGGTTTACCTGATAACCTGACTGCTGTGCCCGTTCCTTGGAAATTCTTGAAGTGGCACAAAACCAGTTGCAGAGGCGTGTCAGGCTTAGAGCACTGCTGCCCCATGATGTCAATAGCAATGACACAACAGTGACTAACACTGAACAAATAAAGACAGTAACACAAACTGAACAGACAGACCTAACTGCCCAAGGACAATACCGGAGGGCCCAGTGACGTCTCACTGGGACCTCAGACCCAGGAATTAGCGCTGCATCCAGCTTTCCTGCGGGTCCAACCAGAAGTGTGCACAAACAAAACAGGAATTTGACTCACCTCTCAGAGGACTCTTGGGGACGTTGTGAGTCTGCCAGAGATGACAATCAGCCGTTTGTGAGTCCATAGACTCACCAGGCCCGACGAACACTGAGGTTCCCAGGTATGCAGACCCACAAGGTCAGCTGGTGATTGGGGCTGGGGATTAAGCTCTCGGATATCCCGGGTGAGCCCCCAAATGAAATAGAGTCTGAGTGCTTAATTCACCGACTTCAACACCAGAAGTTCAAGTTATAAAAAGGAGAGGTTTTTATTAGCCAAGAGCTGGGCCGGCAGCCACTTACCTGCTGGACATAACAGTCCCACAGCAAGAGGCCCTGATTAGCTGTAGGGGCTTGCTTATGAAAGGCTAAATCACACTGGGACTTTTCAAATGGGCTAAACCACAACATCCTGGAGGCCTAGGTACCTTTCAAGCAATGCAAGCGTGGTTCACAGAAGCAATCCCACCCTCGCCTTGGGAGGCTGAGGTGAGTAGATTGCCTGAGCCCACGGGTTCGAGACCCACCTGGGCAACTTGGTGAGACCTCATCTCTACAATAAATCAAAAAAATTAGCCGGGTGTGGTAGCACACGCCTGTAATTTTAGCTACTTGGAAGGCTGCGGCAGAAGGATCGCCGGAGCCCAGCAGGTCGAGGCTACGGTGGCCGGGAGTGGCCACTGCACTTCAGTCTGAGCGACAGAGACTCCAACTCAAAAGAAAAAAGCTGTTAGACAGTTTAACCTAGCCAGCAAGTGCTGTTGTCAATTTCCAGAAAGGGAACCTTTTAACTGTGCAAAGGCTGAGTACATGTTTAGTCTAATTTTTGACATTGTAGATGTCTTTTTAAACCCCCTTCCACAGCATCACAATTGACAAGTTCAGAAATTGTTTTCAGCAGTAGAAAAAGCATCTCGATAGGTATATTGCATTAAACAGAGAGTACTTTGAAGGTGACTGAAGTTTAAATATGCAAGAATAAATACACAATTTTTTATAAATAAATTCCAGGTTTTTTGGGTCCCTCTTTGTATTATTTCTCACATTTTAGAGATCAGGAAGCAAAAACCCAGGGAGATTAAGTCTCTTGCCCAAGGCCTCACAGCTAGAAAGTAACTGAATTGGATTCATATCTCAGTTAGTCTAGCTCCAGAATCCTTATTCTTAACTAGTACACTGAGTACAGGAGTCAAAACATGGTTACATCAGAGACAGATGTATGTGATATTAAACTCTTAATGTCTCTGGAAGATTTACACTTCTCAGGCCTTGAACTTTTTCTAGCAATCAGCTAAACCCTTGCCCTAAAAAAAAAAAATTAAAAATGATAATATTTGTACAGACTTAGCACAGGCCTGTTTCACAGCAAGTACTTCATCAATGTGGAGTGCTCCTGCCAACACACTGCAGCCAGCATCACTGGCCCTGTTCATACAACTGGCTGCCCCGGCCACTTAAGGACTATGGCTTCCCAGAATAGTGAATGATATCTTGCTGGTTTCCTAGGCCTTTTATCACAAAGAAGAATTTAGTTCCCTTTATCTTTTTTTCTGCTTCTGCAGGGCTGTAAAGAATTTTTTAACAGGTCACGAGCACATTATCTGAGAATGGAGCTAACATCGCCTTCCTTTGTGTTTCCCTCCTCCAGATACCCTTTGTACTTCCTTTTATCTATTTTCCTTGCCTCTAGTTAGTTACATACTTGCTCAGAAACCACCAGGCTCACTCGAGGCCTTCGACCATCTGGGATGCGGAGGCAGTGGCAGATCAAAGTAAAACTCTGTCCTTGCACCCACAGAGCTCCTTAGGAAAAGATACAGGGAGACCTACGCTCAGGACAGGCAGGGCTTGAAATGCTCATGCAGGCTGGATGAGAAGAGGCTTTACTTCCTGCTCAGGATGGGTTACCTTCTCCAGGAGACTGCGTAGACAAGACATGACCTGTAATGGGCTTGCCAGCCACTCATCCTTCAGGTGGATGAGGTGCCCTGAATGCCAGCAAAGAGAGTAATTCCTGTCGCATAATAGGCACTCAATAAATATTTGTTGGGGGAGGGGAGATGAGTGATGACAAATGACCTGTGGGCCACAATGGGCACTATTTAGGTGATGGGCACACTAAAAGCCCAGATTTCACCACTATACAATTCATCTGCGTAACCAAAACCACTTGTACCCTTGAGGTTATTGGAATTAAAACATAATAAAGAAATAAGTAAATAATAAATATTTGTTGGATGAACAAGTGACATAGAATATTAAAAAGTATTTATGGAAATAACATACACTTGATTCTTAAACAGCAAGAATTTGAGCTGTGCCGGTCAACTTACACATGGATTTTTTTCAACAAAACATAGATCAAAAACACAGTGTGCATAGGATTTGAGACCCATGGATGACCAGGGCCCACTGTGGGACTTGATGAAGTACAGACTTTGATACATAGGGGTTCTAGAACAAACCCCCCACGTGTACCCATATGTAACATTCACTGACCTCTGTGCCATGTGGTTTGTATCCACCTCACCGTATCCTTACAGATACTACCATGGGATATGTTTTATAAAAACTCTCATTTTACAAGTGAGGAAGCTGAGGGTAAATAATTTGTCCTCAGGATGTGTAACTAGAAAATGACACAGCAAGATTCAAACTTAAGTAACGCTTATTGTAAAACCTATGCTCACAGCTACTGTGTTTCACTCTTAAAGGACCAGCTTTGCTTGACTGTGTATGTGTTAGGATATTCTGTAAAGTAAGCTTTGAGTCTCTGCCTCCAGGAGTTCACATGACCTGTGAACACTGCATTTTGAGCAGTATTTTAGATCTGAATTCAACGAGATGTCATAACTCTATGATCTGTGTGACTGGCACGGACGTATGTGCCGGCTCCTTCCCCAGGGGCCTGTCAAGTTAGTGCTAGCCAATGCCAAACCAGCCACCACAGCCACTTTTATCAAAAAGATGGGTCTCTGCCACTTGAAGTGGAGCTTTCTGCAAAAAATAGATAAGAGGAAAACAGGAGAAATTGTCGATCCTACTCCTCTTAAAAATTTTTCAGGGAGGAAGGGTCATTTTGTGCACTTTTGGAGAAGGAAGGCACTTTACCTGGGCACTTTACCTGGGAACTCTAGGGGCAGGCTTCAGCTGCATCCTCCCCTTTGGAATTGGAAGAGACTAATGACTTCCGAATTCCACTAAAGACAGAGAGGAGGCTGCGAGAGCCATTGTTGACCTGACAATGGAAGATAATTTTCTTTTTTAAAAAAGTTTATTTATTTATTTATAATAAAGATGTGGGGTACAATTCAGGGTTAACTATACAAACATTGATCATGCAGGTACCCTTGTTGATGAGGTATGCCCCTCCCTCTCCTAGCAGTTTCCCCCAACTGCCAGTCCCACCCCGCCTTCCCCTGACAGCTTTCCACCAATTGCTTTCTTACAGCATTATACTTTTTCAAGGTCACCTTATGAGTGAGAACATATGGAACTCAGTTCTTTGTTTCTGTGATAAATCACTAAGTATGATCAACTCCAAATCCATCCAATTTGCTGCAAAGTCCATATATTTGTCCTTCTTTATGACTTCATAATATTCCATTGTGTATATGTACCACATTTTTTTAATCCATCTAGCTTTGACGGGCAACACGGTTGGTTCCATGTTTTTGCTATTGTGATTAGAGCTGCAACAAACATACATGTGCAGGTATCTTCTTTGTAGAATGTTTTGAGTTTCTCCGGGTATATTCCCAATAGGGGAATTGCTGGGTCATACAGAAGGTCAATTTCTAGTTCCTTCAGAAATCGCCACACTGTCTTCCAAAGAGGCTGTATGAGTCTGCATTCCACCAGCAGTGTAGAAGTGTTCCTTTTTCTCCACATCCTCGCCAGCATCTGTTGTTTGTTTTATTAATGATGGCCATTCTTAAAGGTGTTAGGTGGTATCTCAATGTGGTTTTGATTTGCATTTCTCTAATGATGAGTGAGGCTGAGCACTTTTTCATGTGTCTGTTGGCTGCCCGTATATCTTCTTTTGAGAAGCGTCTATTCATGCCTTTGCCCACTTTTTAAAGGTGCTGTTATTTTTTTTTTTCGGCGTGTTTGAGTACCTTGTAGATCCTAGATGTTAGCCCTTTGTCAGATATGCAGTTGGCAAATATTTTTTCTCTTTCTGTGGGCTGTCTCCCTGCTCTCTTGATGGTTTCTTTGGCTTTGCAGAAGCTTGTCAGTTTAATGAGGTCTCACTTGTCTATCTTATCTCTTATGGCCTGGGCACTTCGGGTTTTGATCAGGAATCGGTTGCCAGTTCCAACTTCCATAAGAGTGTTTCCTGCATTTTCTAAGGTTCTTACAGTTTGAGGTTTTATGTTTAGGTCTTTGATCCATTTAGAGTTAATTTTTGTGTATGGTGATAGGTAGGGGTCCTACTTCAATCTTCTGCATGTGTTCAGTCAGTTTTCCCAGCACCATTTACTGAATAGGTTCTTCTCTCCCCAGTGGTGGTTATTGGAGACTTTGTCAAAGATGAGTTGGTTGAGGAATTGAGGCTTTGCTTCTGGAATCTCTATCCTGTTCCATTGGTCTATGTGCCTGTTCTTGTACCAATACCAGGCTGTTTTAGCCTTATAGTAAAGTTTGAAGTCTGGAAGTGTGGTACCTCCTGCTTTGTTTCTTTTGCTAAGGTTTGTTTTGGCTATTCGTGGTTGTTTATGTTTCCATATAAATTTCTGTATTGTCATTTCCAGGTCTGAGAAGAATGATGTTGGTAACTTAATGGGTATTGCGTTGAATCACCAGATTGCCTTTGGTAGGATGGACATCTTAACAATGTTGATTCTTCCTATCTATGAGCATGGGATATTTTTCAATTTGTTTGTGTCTTCTTGGATTTCTTTGAGCAGTGTTTTGTAGTTCTCGTTGTAAAGGTCTTTCAATTCTCTGGTTAGGAAGATGCCAAGGTATTTCATTTTTTTGGTGGCTATTGTGAATGAGATTGTGCTTTTTATTTGGGTCTCTGCCTGCTTGTTGTTGGTGTAGAGAAATGCAACTGTCTTTTGCACATTTATTTTGTACCCTGAGACCTTCCCAAAGTCCTTTATCAGTGCCAGCAGGGTTTTGACAGATTCTCTTGGATTTTCAAGGTATAGGATCATATCATCAGCAAAGAGGGATAACTTGACTTCCTCTTTTCCTATTTTGAAACCCCTGATTTCCTTCTCTTGTCTAATTGCCTGAGCTAAGACTTCCAACACAATATTGAACAAGAGGGGTGAGAGTGGACAACCTTGTCTTGTTCCAGTTTTCAGAGGAAATGATTCTAGTTTCTGATCATTTAGCAATATGCTAGCTGTGGGTTTGTTGTAGATGGCACTTACTAGGCAACCTGATTGCTTTTTAAGAAGCCGAAAGCAGAAGGCTGATTTCAGCAACTACCCAAGAGTCTGTGAGTGCAGCCACTTCTGAAGGGATGAAGGGAGGCAGCTTCACCAACAAGCTCATTTCTGCCACCTGGGAGAAAAATGGGTCTTACAATATTTTCACATTAGGTCAACGAGCAAGCATCCTGTCCAAGAATCTGTCAAAGTTTGTGGCCTGCTGAAGCTTATAAAAACTTAGAAAATGTTACCAGGAAAATCTGATGATGAGGCTTAAATCAGCCTAGACAGATGTACAGAAAGCTTTTAAACAGATAGATATTGTAATAAACAGACTGCTTTCTGAACATTTAAACTCTACTGTGATAAACCTGCTGTCTCAAAGAAGGGGGAGATAGCTCCTTAACAAAGCATTGGGAAAAGATGGCATCAGTAGATAAATATATAAAAATATGTTATAAAATAGATAAATGTAGGTATGCATATTGTTACATACATGATGTTTACATATAAAGTAAACAAAAAAATCATTGTACTGTTTGTTGATTTTCCACATTAGAAGTTTTATCAAGTAGCTGTGACAATATTCACATTCAATCCAAAGCAATGCTTGGCACTATGAATTTTTCTTCAGATTTATCTAAAATGAACTGAATACGTACTCTGAGCAGGCAGCATTACATCAGGTGACCTATATAGATCAAATCATTCAATTACCCCCAACCCTCCCAGGTGGTATTAGCCTCATTTTTTAGATGAGAAAGTTTAGGCTCAGAGAGACAACATGACTTTTATGTATCAGATAGGGTGCTTTAAACCATAGATAATGATCCCTAACCATGACTTAAACAAAAATCTTTTCAAGTTATTCCTCGTAACAAGGAATCTGGAAGTCTCAGTCCCTGGGTTAAGTCAGTAGCTTAATAATGACATCAAAGACCCTGGCTCTATTTATCCTTTCACTCTTTCTTGGCATGTTGGCTTTTAGTCTGCAGGTTTCTTGTCTCATGATTGTATGATGGCTGCAGTAGTTCCAGATATCACGTGTATACACTACCAAGACCACAAGCAGATAAAGAGTGCAGTATCCTTTTTCATCAGGAAAGAAAAACTTACCCAGGGTCTCCTAACAGACTTCTCCTTAAATCTAATTTGGCAGAAATGGACCACATGTAGCTGCAAGGGATGCTGGACAAGTAAGTATATAGCATTTTAGCCATTGTCATTAAAGGATGGCTTTGCTAGGAAAGAAGGGAGGGAGGAAAGGGAGGGAGCAAGAGAGAGGAGAGGTATGGCAACTGAACCAGCACTAACAGTGTCTGGCACACTTACCAAAATTATAAGTCAACAGAGCTAGAATTGACTCTCTTTTCAGAAAGCATTTACCAATTCAAAGGGCTTAATAGCAAGAAGACAAATAACTCAATTTAAAAAAAGACAAATGACCTGGATAGACATGTCTCCAAAGAAGTTATACAAATGAGCAACAGGTATAGGAAAAGACACTCAACATCACTAATCATCAGGGAAATGCAAGTCAAAACCACAATGAGATATTATCTCACTTGTTAGAATGGTTGTATCAAAAAAGACAAATGATAACAAGTGATGATGAGGATGTGGAGAAAGGGAAATCCTTATTGTTCCTCAAAAAACTAAAAATCCAGCAACTTCACTTCTGGGCATATATCCACAAGAAATGAAATTAGTATGCTGAAGAGATGCCTGCACTTCCATGTTCATTGCAGCATTATTTGCAATAGGAAACATATGAAATCAAGCCTGTCAATGAAAGGATGGATAAAAAAATGTGATGTATATGCACAATGGAATACTATTCAGCCTTATAAAAGAAGAAAACCTTGTGACTTGTGACAACAAAGACGAAGCTAGAGGACATTACACTAAGTGAAATAAGGTATTGCGTTTTCTCACATGTGGAATCTAAATGAGTTGAATTCATAAAACCAGAGAGCATGGTGATTATCATGGGCTAAGGATGAGGAGAGGGACATGGGAAGATGTGGTCAAAAGCCTAAAGTGGTTGGGCACAGTGTTTCATGCCTGTAATCCTAACCCTTTAAGAGGCTGAGGTGAGAGAATTGCATGAGTTCAAGAGTTCAAGATCAGCCTAAGCCACACAGTGAGACCTCAGCTTTACAAAAAATTTAAAAAAAAAACAAACAAAAACAAAACTAGCCAGGTATGGCAGCACACACCTGTAGTTCCAGCTACTCAGGAGGCTGAGGCAGGAGGTTCAGTTGAGCCCATGGAGTCAAGGCTGTGGTGAGCCATGATCATGCCATGCCACTGCACTCCAGCATGAGCAATAGAGTGAGATCTTGACTTGGAAAAAAAAAAAGATCTAAAGCTTCAGTTAGATGGGATGAGTAAGTTCTAAATTCTAGACATCGATTGTACAGCATGGTGACTTTAGTTGATAATAATGCATCATATACTTGAAAACTGCTGAGGGTAGATCTTAAATGTCCTCATCACAAATAATGATAAATATGTGAAGTGATGGATGCATTGATCAGCTGGATTTGATAATTTCACAACATATACATATATCAAAACAAAAATAATTGCATACCGTAAATATATGCAATTATTGTCAATTAAAAATAAATACATAAATAAATAGTTTAATAAAACAAAACAAACAAGCAAGCATATACCTTTTACCACAACCCATGCAGAAGAAGCAGGAAAGTCCCTCCTCAGTCGCAGCCCACATCTTTTAATACCAGTGATATATCCTTACAGGAGCCGCTGAAAGGTTTTTGGGAAGACTGTTGGTGACTGTGGAATAGAGATTTCCTCTGTAAGCATGGGGAATTTGTTCCCTTTTCCTGAGTGTTTTGAGTTTGAGGTCTTTAGGGAGATAAGCAGATTTCCCCTTGGGGAACAGAAAGTCACCCCCATCTGCTGGAGTCCAAGGAGGGGTGGGGATCTGAGAACTTCTTTTACCTGGCTTGAATCAAATTTGCCACTGGTTCAAGCATTTGTCAGGTCTTTAAATGTCCTTCAGTCCTGTGCCCTTTGCAATAATGTACAAAACTTTCCAACTCCATTCTCCTTTTGGGTTTCCATGCTTCTTTCTGAGTGGTCCAAATGTGTTCTCATATTACACCACATACACATTTTGTTGGGCATCATTAATACATTCCACTGCTGCATATGGAAAATTGCATGCAATAATTATAAAATAGTATTAGAATTACTTGCAATATATTGACTTGCATGAATATATATATATATATATATAATGTGAATTTAAAACTTTTATTTTCATTTGCAGTTATCAATCTCCAAGAGTTCAAGCAACAAAACACTGAGTATAGATTGTGTGTTTATATGCACATGTATACATGCACACACAAACACACACACAACCTTCCTGGATATTCAATGGGGAAATAAAGAAAAGAGAGAAGCCATAATCCTCACTCTCAGAAGTTTATCAAAAAAGCAAAAAAGAAAAGCAGACAAGGGAAATTCAGATATAGACATTGGTGTGAATTCTGGTTCTCTCATCTTGGCATGGGACACATTACATCATCTCACCGAACTTCAGTTTCTCACTTAAAAAATACCCACTCTCCATGACTGGTGAGGAATTTGCTGAAAGAGTAAATGAAACATTCAAAACAATGTCCAGTATTACCCATAAACACTCAAAAACGTTATAATTTTGTTCAGACAAAGAGGAAAAATGTTTTGTGTCACCAACAAGTTTGACTTTCTTGGCCCTCAACTTTTCAAAACTCTTCAAAAATGTTTTAGGAACCCTAAAGTCATCAGGCGGAATCGCTAATTTCACTGGATGTCCCTGGACATCCTAAGTCCCAAGTGACAGTGATGGCCGATAGATTTATCATATCTGTGATGGGCAATGGATTTATCATGTTTGTCATCATCTCTTTTAAAGCAGGTTTCACAGTCAATTTTTATTAATGACTACATCTCCAGTCATCCACACAGGCAGGGAATTGCCCTCTGATTCTGGTCTCTAGGCAAAGAAAAAGTATTTCCTCTCGTTCCAGTCACTCAACTCTCAAGGAAGAACATGGTTGAACTAATGACCCAAATATCAGGATGGTTTTTCGAGTGTTTGGTGGTCCCTGTTTCCATTTCCTCTCTGCTAGTTAAGTAGGATGTAGTATTACAACCCTTAATCCATGGATCATTTTGTACATTCAATTTTGAGAGGCCTATCTCAGATCTATAAACTATCCTCACTTAAGTAAAGGAATTTTCCTCCTAGTTCAACTCAACTATCTGGAACACTACATTGAGATTTGTTATACATTTCTAGCAGGTAAAAAAAAAAACAAACCAAAAAACTCACTCCTTTATATAGCATTGCCATTGTTCCCTGACCTTAAACTTCTCTCTAGGATGGCTTCATCAGGGCTCCTCAGTGGTGAGCTAGAACCAGCTGGTACAGGCTCTTGAGAGTTCATTCCACATGTCCCTTTCCTACTTTATGTTCAGAGATGTCATGTTGCATGAAACTGGCCATGGCGAGAGGATTTACACCATTGAAATAAGAAAACACTATAAATCAGAGCATTCTTTTCCTCCAAAGAACTGGCTCATAGCACAGACATACCTGCTGTAAGTGAGGGGTATTGTCTCCCTGGCATAATAACATCATACAAGCATCCCAATACTACTGCCATTTCCAACACACTCTAATTCTGCTCACCACAGATAAATGCATTTATTTTCATTCTATCCTTGGTAGAAATGGAGATCAATTGGCTACCATCTAACATCAGCTCATGGAAACACTATAGAGCAACAATTTTAATGTACATAAGAATCATCTGGGGTGTCTATTTAAAATGCTCTTTTGGTAACTTCACTCCCATGATTTTTATTTAGAAGATTTGCATTAAGATCTGGGATTCTGCGTTTTACAAAATGTACTCCAAGAAGTTCTAACACTGGTAGTCTTTAGACAACATCTTGAAAATTATTCAAGTCTGGAACACATCCTCAGGGAAGCAGCTCACTGCATTCACCTGGGGCTTCTGTGCTCTTCCACCTCCAGTGCCCTGTGTCTCCCCAGAGAAATAAAATATTATGAACCCAACACCCAACTCTGAACTCAATTGTATATTGCCAACTTGATGAGTTTACAGTAGCTGTCTGTTCAGACAGCAGTGAATGGTTGAGTAGTGTGATTTCTAAACCATTGGATTCCCCATTAGAAAACTGAGACCCACTGGAAAGCTTCAGGTTGCTAGCATTCCGAGAACATCACCTCCAGCTGAGATCAGCAGTGTGTTCTCAGAGCGTTTGGCTCAGGTCTTCCAAGCATACCATTATTATTGTAATGGATTTGGGAAATTACATGTTCTCTGATAATAACCCATGAAAGGAATACAGAAGAAGAAATTACAGAAGGAAGAGACTTGCTACAGGCCTTTTGTAGGTGCTGGTGACCGAGTTAGCTTGGTGGTTCTCAGATGATAGAATTAGATTTAGTCTACTGGGCATCACTGGATCTTATTAAAGCACCAGTGAGAAGTGAGACTTCGCATCTCTGAATGCAAGTCATGCTTCCTCACCATCGAGACCCTGTGAGCTTTCTGCTCCTCCTCTGGCCTTGTCTCCACTTTCTTCCCATGCTCTCTGCCCTGACTACCCCCACCTCCTGCTCTATCCCTTCTGGGACCAGACATGTCTGTACCTCAGGCCGTTCGCGCTTGACCTTCCCTCCCTCAGCCTGAAATCTTGTTTCCCTAAATAGCTGCCAGCTGACTCCCCCCACTCTCTGCTCAGATGTCATCCATCACAAAGCCCTTCCCTGCCATTCCTGTCTATAAGAGCTATCTCCAAACATCTTCTATTTCTTGCCCTGCTTATTATTTTCTAGCCTAGCATTTTATTTATTACTTGTTCATTGTTTGTCTTTCTGTCTAAAATGTAAGATCTATGAGCTGTTTCCACATAAAAAAGATAAAGCGCCAGGCTCAGCCTGTAATCTTGCACCTTTGGGAGGCTGAGGTGAGTGGATTGCCTGAGCCCGCGGGTTCGAGACCCGCCTGGGCAGGCGAGACCTCAACTCTACAATAAATTAAAAATCAGCCGGGCGTGGTAGCGCGCGCCTGTAATTCTGGCTACTCGGAAGGCTGAGGTGGAAGGATCGCCGGAGCCAGAGCCGGAGCCCAGCAGGTTGAGGCTGCAGTGGCCTGGTGATGCACTGCACTCCAGTCTGGGCGAAGTGAGATTCCAACTCAAAAAAAAAAAAAAAAAAGATAAAGCAAACAACAACAAAAACAACAGCAAAAAACCACAATGGCATCCTCAGTTCCTGGAACTTCACATGGTGAGGAACAGCATTTGTTGCTGAAAGAAGGCTGTGCTGTGGTCAGGGAGGGCTGTGCACTGGTGGGAAAGGCACCAGCTCTCCAGAATCCATAGTGGAGTTTCTGGATCTAGCCCTGTTCTTGAAACAGAGATGGCCAGATTGCTCATGGGAGTCACATTCACCTCTTCAGCACTCTAGCTCTGCAGAAGGGACCGTGATTGAGCCCTGTTTCCTTTCTATTCTGCAGCTGCCTTTTTTTTCCCCAGAGGGGTTGTCCCCACTTATGCTGTATCAGGAAGACCTTGGCCATGCAGATCTTGGCTCTCACATACTCAGGGACTGCCTAGGGCACCATTGCTTAAGGTAAGGGGCTAGTTCCCACCATCCACTTCCCAAAACTCCCTGGTCAAGTCTCACCCTTAGCTTTTCCCTTGGCTCCATGTGCATAAGCAAGAGAATTCTGGCAATTCAGGGGGACCCATCCAGGAGGGGCCCAAGAGAATTGGCGACATACTTAGTGTCTTATTACAACCACAGTGCCAAATTTACAATTCAGTTTAATTTCTTGTGTTTGGAACCTACTGTTAGCACTTGAGCAGTACCTGGGACACAGGGGTAAACCTTCCCTATCTTTCTTTCCGCCTAAGTTCTGCTTTGTCCCACAGTAGACTGCATTTACTATACATGCTAGCAGGCATTGGAATCTGAGAGCCCTGGGTTCAAATGCTAGTTCTGACAATACTGGTCACATTCCTTAGACACTGAATGAATCCCTCTTAGGAAATAACACTTATTGAACAGTTACTTTGAATCTGGGTCAAGCACCTTATACATTCAAATGCTCTTCATCCTCAGAATTCTATAATGTCGGTACCACAATTAACCAGGTGTTACATGTAAAGAAACATCAAGAGAGAGTTTAGGTAACTCGCCTAAGGATAAATGTCAAAGCAAGGATTTGAACCCAATCTCTATCTCATCACCACGTCACTGTGTCACCCAGAATTCTGCCTCATCACTATGACACTGTGGCAGCCAGATCCCTGCCTTATCACCACATCACTGTGTCAACCAGATCATTGCCTCATCACCAGCTCACCATGGCAACCAGATCCTTGCCTCGTCATGGTGGCAACCAGATCCCTGCCTCATCATCATGTCACTGTGTCAACCAGATCCATGACTTATCACCATCTAACTGTGTCAACGAGATCCCTGCCTCATCACAATGCCACTGTGTCATCTCCATCATTGCTGCTATTTTTAGAATTGTCACTTGTGAAACTCTGGTTTCTGTGTCCAGGCTCTCCTGCTGTCCTCCTCAAGTGTTTCAAACTCATCCTATTTGTATACCTGGCAACGTTCAAAACTAGCTACAATGCTACAACCTCAGGAAGAAAAGGGCCTCCATTCTTGGGGGTGTTTTTCTCATAGCAGGACACAGTCTGTTATCATGGATCCAGAGTTTCTTGAGGATTCCCACTAACAGCAGGTCATTTGAAAAATCTATTCAATCTCCTGGACCCTCAGATTTCTCAACCATAGAAGGAAGCCTTGAATCAAAGGCTTAATAATACTTATGAATGAATAGATGAATAGCATTGATTCTCCTACATCCAATGATTCTGTAGTCAATATTCAATGTCTGACAGCTTCAGGTTTGTTACCTCTGTGGGCTTTGTTTGCAGGGCTCCGTGCACATTGACTTATTTCCTCCAGCACAGAAATCCTTGCTCAGAGGATCTTTGATGCTTCACATCAGCCAGACAACACAAATTAGTCCAGTCCCCTGAAACCTCCTTGGGTAAACTGTGAATTCATTTCTTATAATCTGCCATGACTATTGCTAATAATGACAGCTAACATTCAATGTACCACAGACTCTTCTAATCATCTTACGCTTAATTAATAACCAACTTAATCTTCATAACAATCTCATGATGTAGTTACTATTATGCATACTCAGCAGTCAAAGGAGAAGTAATCAGCATCCTAAGTATTTGAGATTTTTCTCTTCTGAAACACCGCAACGGCCATGAAATAAACAGGGGATATGAGGGCCACCCAGGTTCCAACGAGAGAGGCAGAGAGGCCTGCAGGAGTAGACTGCCCAGCTGCTGTTCAGGGCTCCTGTGTCATCTCAGCACTGACAAGGGCAGCAGCTGTTCCTCACCAGCCCTGGATAAATCTGGAAACTGGAGAACCCTGCTGACCTGTGTCCTGTGGCACTGGCATCTTCCCTCCCTGGTGAGGTGCCTTGGAGACTGACATGTCTCTCTGTTCTAGAACATCCGGAGAAGAGGCTACTGCTTTGATTTCCTTGTCTTTTCTTCCCCAAACACCCAGGGGAGCTGGATGTGTCAAGTCTCACCTCGGGTAGTCCTGAGGAGGTAGGAGAGGCATTGATGGTGGAGGAGGTACCTTTCTGGAAGTCAACAAAGAGGATAAAATGCATCAAAAGAGAGCCGCTGTCAGCTTTGCTCTTTGACCAGCTCTGTCATTTTATAACTTGGGGATGATAGAGAAGGGCAGTGACGTGTCAACCTCCATTCAAAGAGCTGTGGACATAGTCCTGGCAAGCTTGGCCTTAGGTGGCTACAGGATGACCTGCCTGGATGTTCACTCCCTCAAGATGAGAGTGCTGCTGCTTTCCTGCCAGTAAAGGCAGCTCTCCTAGTTACACTCTTTTTGCAACATGGAGTGTCAGGAATTTTTCAAAAGTGTCACAAATTCACCTTTAACTTTGTTCAAGGAGACTGATATTTTTCTGTCTTTAAAAAATTTTTTGGTTGTTTGGAAGTTTCTTAATCTCAGCAGTTTCCAAGTCATGCTCAAAGAGTTCACTGATTTGGTCATTCCATTAAACATTTGTAAACACACAACTGCTTGGCCAAGCAGTGAATGTGTTCCTCAAAAGCAGCCCAGATGTCGATCTTTGGGGAAGTGTCTTCCTGTAGACTCACACTGAAACACTCAGACTGCTTTATCTTCTCTTCTTAGATGTCATCACAAAGCAACTTGCCTAATTTGATCACTGTACAATGTACACATGTATCAAAACATCACATTGCACCCCATAAATACATACAATTATTATGGGTCAATTAAAAATAAAACTTTAAAAAAAAGAAAGCCTCAAGAAGTGGCAGCAATAGCACCTTACAGCAACAGGAGTTGTAAGTACTTCTCTTGATCTTCCCTCCATTCTTCACTAGAAACTGGAGTCTACAAGCACTTAAGTGGACCAGAGGAAGCTGCTGTTTAGAGGAAGCCTCGAGAACATTTCAGTAAAGAGTTCTTCCTGAACTCTTCTCTTCAAAATTTTGTTGCTTTGCTTATTTTGTATTCAGTCCTATAAATCTTTGACATTCTTAATCAAAGATCTTCTAGAATTTCCAAATGCAAAAAGTTTATTATGACATATTCTTCCCATCCCCACAAAAAATTCAATAAATATAATCAAATATTTCAGCAATATCTTCTGATACTTTTTTTTTAAGAACAGTATGTTCCACTCTTTAATTTATCCTAGACTTTTGTTTTCTGAATAAAAATCAGTCATCAATTATATGGGCCTAATCAATACCTTTTAAAAAACTTTTACCCATGCTCTTTATTTTAAAATTAGCTTTGAACTTCATCAAAGCAATGCAAAAAATTGTTTAAAAATCAAACAGCAGCAAAAGATTTATAATAGTATACAGCAGTTATATTTCCCACTACCAACCATTTTTGACTCTCTTAGCTATTTCTTCTAGATTATACCTTCATAATTTTATAATATATTTATTCTTGTATTTTCTCATACATCTGTTTGAGACATTGACTACTTTTATCTCGTTAGATGAAGATTAACATCCCCTCTTCATATCCACTGACATGCATACTCTCACCCATCTGACCATCCTTCAAAAATATCTTGCTTCACACTTTTTGGATAAATCGTACGTATGCCTATATTTTATGACTATATGAATAATAAACTCTGTTAAGCAAAATATCCTTTCTTATAAAACTTTTTATTTTCCTGGAGTTTACAGTTGCCTTGTTTTTTTAATGTGATTAAATTGTTGTGTCCCATCACTAACAATAACCTACAGCTTTAATAGATCTGCACTTTCATGACCCCCACCCCCAGCCCACACTATTCTCCACATGGTCAAGCACAGGCAATACTTCATCTTTACATTCCCATTCCTAATGCAGCAAATGGCACACATTTCATGACTTTTTATTTTAAACAAAGAAATAAAGCCAATATGCTGTCTTGAGTTGCCATTCTTCTATAACAAAGCTCCACTGTGATGTGCTTTCTGAGTTGGCAACGAAGTTCACTCCATAAATAAAAAATCTTGTAGAAGCCGGGCTCGGTGGCTCAGCCTGTAATCCCGCGCCTTTGGGAGGCTGAGGTGAGTGGATTGCCTGAGCCCACGGGTTCGAGACCCACACAGGCAGGTGAGACCTCATCTCTACAATAACTCAAAAAATTAGCTGGGCATGGTAGCGCACACTTGTAATTCCGGCTACTCGGAAGGCTGAGGCTGAAGGATCGCCGGAGCCCAGCAGGTCGAGGCTGCGGTGGCCGGGAGCGGCCACTGCACTGCAGTCTGGGCGACAGAGTGAGACTCCAACTCAAAAAAAAAAAAAATCTTGTAAGAAAAAAATTAAATTTGTGCCTCAGCAAAAGAGCAGAGCATCACACTAGGAATTTTTAGGTGTTTGGTGAGAGGTAAGCACCTCCAAGTTTAATCCCCATATACTCTTCTACTGGCCCAGTTCAGATGTAGAGAAGACCTAGGAGGCTTGTTAAGGGCTTGTAGTATATTTACACACGCATACATATGCACACGAACACACACATCTGTCCTAGGTCCTAATGAGTACAGGGTGCCTGAGTGCACAAGGCAGCTGTTCGTAGTTCCTAGTACGGCTGGTAGAAGGTCTTTGAAAGACAAGGCACTTCTTCCCATCCCAGGGCTGTCAGCTCCGTCTGTATGGCTGTAACCTTGTTTCTTGGCATCTTTCCTTATCGCTGTTCACCTGGAAGGTGTCCTTGCCAAGTGGAACTACATTTGCTTTCTATACCCATCTTCCTCTGCCAAACAAGTACACTGCTACAATCAATAAAAGACTGCTTCCAACTTCTGATGCTGCACAGGCCTCCAGATAATGATGGTCAAGGCCATGAAGAAAATGCACAGCCCTCGCTGAGGATAAATCCCATGTTGTAGCTCACCCATCTGAGACCCCAACCTCCTCTAACTCTTTCTTGGGCTGGGTCCTAGGACTAAAGATACATCTGGAGACAAGTGCATCAGGGCAGCAAGGCAGGGAAAAGCACACAACGGCCATAACTGTCCATGGGGTGCTCAGAAGAATCATTTGGACTGTTGCCAGCATCATATTCTTGTTACAATGACTTTTGTCTACTTATGCTGATGAATATTATTTTCTCTTGTGAAAGGAATTGAAGTCATGATTTTTATTTTTAGTTATCAAGGCAGGAGATAATGGGCATGGCCCAGCAGTGAGGTTGAGAGGAACTTTCTTTTTTTTTTTTTTTTTTTTTTGAGTTGGAGTCTCACTCTGTCACTCGGAGTGGAGTGCAGTGGCCGCTCCCGGCCACCACAGCCTCACCTGCTGGGCTCCGGCGATCCTTCTGCCTCAGCCTTCCAAGTAGCTGGAAGTACAGGCACGTGCTACCACACCCGGCTAATTTTTTGATTTATTGTAGAGATGAGGTCTCGCCAAGTTGCCCAGGCGGGTCTCGAACCCATGGGCTCAGGCAGCCTGCTCACCTCGGCCTCCCAAAGCGCAGGATTACAGGCTGAGCCACCAAGCTGGCCAAGAGGAACTTTCAAGTGGACACCAGAGTAGAGACAATCTCCTGGCAACCACAAGCTAGGTAAGAAGCTAGAAAGAGCCATTCCCACTCACTCAAATGGCCAAAACTCAGATGTGTCTTACAGAACAATCATTGCAAAGAGCTTCTGCTGATAAGATTTTTCTCTGATATTATTGGATACCTCGCCTCATGTCACGGCTCCAGTATCACATTTTAATGGCAGAAATCTTTCTTTATAGTAGTTTTAGCCATCAATCCCTTAAATAAAGATGATACATTCTCAAACCATCACATTAACAATTCAGACTGAATCAACAACAGCTTGCTGGGGTGCTTGGTTCTGCAGAAAGAACACAGCACATTGAACTTTCTCTTCCTTGAATGGGCAGAGGAATCTGTTCTTTTGTTTATCAACATCAGGTCGTTCTAGGTGTGACTCCAAGGGCTCCATTCCAGTAGCTCCTGAAGCAGCCTGGGAAAATTCACTGGTCAATTAGACATATGGTCTAAATGTATAGCTAACTGACAATGAATGCATTTTGATACCGTATCTGCTTAGGAGATTATCTACAAATTGCTTTTATGCATTGGATGGCTCCAAAGTGCTATATGGACATCTGTTTTTGTTGGGCACAAACATGCTATTCACAATGACAATGCTATCATTAACTGAATCATGGCTTCATCTACTAGATTATGCTGAAAATTTCTAACTTATAAGCATTTGTGGTGTGTGTGTGTGTGTGTGTGTGTGTGTGTGTAATATTTCTGGGTGAAGGATTTCTTATGTAATGTGCCTTTTCATTCATTCATTGTAAGCAGATCACTGTCCTAGCAGTGCATAAGCACACTCTTCCTAAGTGGCTCATTTCATCTTGACCCCGGAGTCACAAAGGGGAATTGCTGTTCTCAGTGGCATACCTAGACTCTGATAATACCAAGCCCATTTAAGAAATTCTCCTGATGAAGCTATCATGCATTTATTTAACAGTCAAAATAGATCCCAGACAAAGCCTTCTGAGACACCCATATGGCAGAACATTCCTCAAAATATCTGATCATTACCTCCTCAAAACTGTCAAAGTCATCAAAACCATGGAAAGTTTGAGAAAATGTCACAGTCTTCTAGAGGAGACTAAGGAGATCGGATAACTCAATTAAATGAGATCCTGGAACCAAAATAAAGATATTAGGCAAAAACTAAATAAATGCAAATAAGCTATAGCTATTTAGTGAATAATGATGGGACAACATTGGTTCATTAATTGTGACAAGTGGTTCCTATTAATGTAAAATGTTAACAGCAGGGAAACTGGTTCAGGACAGATGCAAACACTCCGGACTCCATGTGCTGTCTTTGCAACTTTTCTTTAAATCTAAAACTATTCTAATTTTTTTAAAAAACAAATAAACAATAAAAGAGATCATACTGAGAGGGATTTTACAGTTTGCCTCTGACGGGAACATTGGATTCTGGGTGAAAATTGTTAGTCTCTGCTTTAATTTTTGCGCTGTGGCTGCAAGTACAGACCTGGTCTTAAATCACTTTGGACAAGTAATTTCTCGGTAGCTCTGTCTCCTTATCTGTAAAATGGGAGTAATGGTGTCTACCTTGCAGCTACCTCCAGAAAATCTTAAAAGGTTCAAAAGTGCTACCATAGTGTCTGCAAACAGGATGTGTTTGCAGTAACTGCTTTTATAAATAATAATACAAGAAATGTGGATTTTCCTATTGTGTGACTACCAGCTTCAAGTAGAAGATCTTACAGAACAGCATTCAGGTATCTCGCCGACAGAACTTCAAGGTTATGAGAAGCTGTTGGGGCATGGGAATGTAGGGTATGGGCACATGGGGGATGGGGATGTGGGGCATATTTCATGCCAATGAGGGTGGCAGGAGACATCTCCATGAAGGAGAAAGGTGGTTGAATGTTGGAGACTCTGCTAAATTGAAATGGGGGCAATGGCTTAGAAGCTACAGATAGATTAGTCACAGGCTATTACTTGACTAAAACCCACTGACACATTTCAATGGCAGATCTGGGTGATGGGAGCAGAGGGAAGAAGCAGGTAAATGAAGCTGCCCTTGTCTGTTCTCCACCAGGCCGCCCTTGCTTGCGATGGTCTGCTACTCATGGCGTGGCCATCTACATACTTGTAGCTATGATGGGTCATTGATTTTCACATTCGGTTTGATGCTCGCCTTGTGGTTTGTGATTTGAAAATCTATTCTACTCAGAAGGAAGCTACAAATGACCATCAAAAATAACAAATCTTGAACTCCAATTGCCCAGAAAACAACAGCCTCTCAAATTGATGACCTGATCGTCAAGGGCATTTTCTTCCATTTCTGGAGCTCTGAGAAACATCAACTGTATTAAAGGAAGAGTGGACCAGCTTCCCTCTTTCTAACCAATTGATAAACAAGCTATTCCTGAAAACCTTTTGTCTGCTTCCTCTAAAAGTCCTAGGAGGGACAATATTAATATACCCATTATAAGGTGATTACATATTTGAATTAAAACTTGACATTTGATGATTGGCTTATTGCACATCTGAACGGCCTGCTATACCAATAACCACATGAAAATCAGTTTGCTGGATGCGTTTTTCAAAGAGCAGGTCAAAGCTAATAATCTTATTTCTCCTCACTTGGTAGAGAGGCTCAGTAATTGGCCACTTCAAGACAATGGTGTGACTGGGCTCACAAAACCTAGTAAGAGATAGCATAAATTTACCAATCATACTTCCAGTTCATCCTAGCAAAAACATCACAGGGATATAAGTGACCTTTACAAATAGGCTAGGAAGAAACCCAGTATATTTCCTAACTAAGGAAAATGACTCTAAAATCCACCCAAAAAATATTGCAGAGCAATCCTGTTCTTTTAGAGTAAATTAGAGGGTGCTGATTCTATACGTCTAGTCGTGATCAAAGATGGTGTCAACTTCTCAATTAGGATGAGCCAGAGGGCTTGCAGGTAATGACCCATTTTTGACAAGCATCTATCAGAGCAAAAGCTACCATCTCTCAAAAAGATTCCCAGTCCCAGCCAGTGTCCAATTAGTTTAAGTCATCGTCCCTTCAGGAAAAGTTTAGCTCCGTGAAAGAACCTAGGAGACCCATTGGGCCTTTTACCAAAGACTGCAGAAGGATAAGAGGAGGTGATTTGCAAAGGGAGATTGTCAAGCGTATTTCAGGAACATGGCTATCACATGAGGTGAAAGGCATCTCCTGGAGTTGCTGCTGAGAAGGAATAAACTTCTCATTCCCCTGAACTCTTTCCAGGTCACCTCCTCCCCTTGCTTTGAGAAGAAATGAGAGGGGGAAAAAGAGGTAATAACTGCCTGGTTGTCCCCAATTAGTTACAGCCTCACAAGTCCTCACAGCCTGGGCACTATGGCAGTATTCACTACCTCTCTGTACCTCAGTTTGTTCATCCTTGAAATGGGCATCATACACAGTAAGGAACTTGTGGGCTTTAGTGTGGATTATGTGAGTTCATTGCATGCAGAACCTGTTCAGTAAGTATTTGGTATTATTGCTATGATCCTATTGTCCATGCTGGAGAAGATGGTTCAGTTTCCCTGTGAAGTTGAAACCTCACGGTGACCACAGAAATAGAAAGTGTCACTTAGGTCGCAAGATATTGGGGATGAAGGAGTGTTTCCTCCAAAATATCAACTTCCCTGGATGGCCACAGGAGAACCCCAGCCCTGGCGTGGCTGTACAGCACTCTCTAGTTCCTACACCAAGCAACTGATTGAAGGATAGATGCTTAACTGAAGCCACTCCATTGAAGTGCCTGTTTAAAAGGGCAGAGGCTTCACCTGTCCTGTGCCAGCCTGTATTTCCTGCCTCTACTTCAAGGAATGCTAGATGAATTGGGGACCTAACAAGAAAGAAACGATCCCTTTCCACTAAGGTTCTGAACTACTGAGGAAGCTCCTTGAGTTACTGACAACCATTTTACTCTCATGAAAGAAGAGCTTGTTTGAGGATGAAGCCAAGCCAGAGGACACAAGAGCCCAGAGAACTCCTGAAGGCATTTCAGCACCTAGATACAGCTGTGCCTGAAGGAAGGATCCTCTTACTAGTTAGAGGTGACAATAAAGTCAGTCTCTTCTCTCTGTGATGTTTTTATTGCTCTTTTACAATCAGTTTTAGTGGGGTTTCTTTCGACTCAGAGTCCCGAGATTATTGTCTCCATACTTGGGTTTACTCAAACAATGGTGGGCCATATTAAATTGAGAAGCAGGCCAGGCACTGTGGTTCACACCTTTGGGAGGCCCAGGAGGGAGAATTGCTTGAGCCCAAAAGTTTGAAAACAACCTGGGCAACAGAGTGAGACTGTCTCTACACACACACTCACAAATTCAAAAGCCAGGCATGGTGATGCATGCCTGTAGTCCCTCCACAGAAGACTGAAGAGGAACGCCCTCCTGAGCCTAAGAGGTCAAGGCTGCAGGGAGCTGTGATTCTACACACACACTCACAAATTCAAAAGCCAGGCATGGTGGTGCATGCCTGTAGTCCCTCCACAGAAGACTGAAGAGGAACGCCCTCCTGAGCCTAAGAGGTCAAGGCTGCAGGGAGCTGTGATTGTGTCACGGCAATCCAGCCTGATTGACAAAGTAAGACCCTGACACACACACACACACACACACACACACACACACACACACACACACACACAAAATGAAAAGAAAAAAATTGAGAAGAGAGTGAAGGACATAGTCCTAGGGGAGATGAGGAGAGAGGCGGGGATGCAGAGAGGCAGATGAGGGTCTCCAGAGCCCTGCTTTAGATGAAGTCATGGGACTCTACACTTCCTGTCCTAACAGAAGCCTCAAGGGGAGGAAAGATTCACACAGTTTTCACGAATCCTTATGGCCAAGATATTTTCCAGATAATCCAATCCCAATTTTTGCAGAGAAAGATGAACCCAAGAGCGCCTTTGACGAAGTTTGCCTGGTCTGACAGTCTTCACACCACAAAATATTAGTTCCATCACCTGTAAGGTTGGCGTTTTGGAAACACATAGGTGTGTTTCAAAGTTACACCTTTGTGAAAAGCTTTTACTTATTTGTTTGTTTATTTATTTATGTTTAAACGAAGTTTCTTCTTCTGAATTGGCCTCAACCATTTCCACTTGAGTGGAAGGAAAACCTCGGTCCAAATCACTCCAGGTAAGGACAACATCTTGTTTGCATTTTAATTCCTGTTCAGCAGAATACCAGGAAGCAGGCTAGAGCCTCCTTTAATCAATTTCTGCCGTGGCCAAGCCAGACATATTTCATCTCCTGATTGGACCCTTAGGGCTGAATTTGCAAAGAATGCGTCCTAAGCCATTAAGCCAATAAATGAACCTATTTTCAAAAGGACTGCTTAAGTAGCTAGTTCAGTTACTTATAGGGGATTTAAAGATATAAAACCGCTAATTCAGGAGTGGAGGGGATGCAGACCAGAGCTTATCTTCCAGCGGACAGAGACATCCTGGAGGGAGCCAGCGGCCTCCCAGAATAGTCAATCGCCTAGACCAGTCGCTCTGGCTGCCTTTGTCTAGAGGCACGGGAAAAAGATGTCCATCTGGCATTTGCCTTGACAGCTGTGTCTAAGTAGACACTGAAGCTGCATGTCCTCTAGCTGTCATGAGGTTGGATTTCAACAGAAAGAGAGTGGTAGTTAAATAGTTTCTGCCAGAAAGAGAACAACTAAAAGGCTTGATTCCATCCTGATCTTGTAAAAACAGGGCAAATGTCTTTTCTTCATTGTGGTCAATCTTTCTAGCTCTACACCTTATTATAATTATAGCTAATCCATGTTAATTATGATTCAATTAGCAACTGAAACCTGATGGACTCTCCTCTCTTGCAGTTAATGAGGAAAGTCAGGGTTTCTTCTCAGCTTTCTCTTGGTTCGAGTTCTAAATTCATCCCCTGAGGGTCTTGGGGACTGAGTTTTTTTTTTTGAGTTGGAGTCTCACTCTGTCACCCAGACTGGAGTGCAGTGGCCGCTCCCAGCCACCGCAGCCTTGACCTGCTGGGCTCCGGTGATCCTTCCGCCTCAGCCTTCCAAGTAGCCGGAATTACAGGCATCCGCTACCACACACGGCTGATTTTTTGATTTATTGTAGAGATGAGGTCTCGCTGCCCAGGCAGGTCTCGAACCCGCGGGCTCAGGCAATCCACTCACCTCAGCCTCCCAAAGGCGCAGGATTACAGGCTGAGCCACCGAGCCCGGCTCGAGTTTTTTTTTCACAGATGCACTCCTATACAAGGTCATGTTTAATGTTCATGTTTCTCACACAGAAGTCATCCACATTAGTTTATACTTCTTGCTAGTATTTTCCAAAATGTGTTCCATAGAAAACTAGTCTTATAGATATCCCTGAGAGGAAAAACGAAAGGGATTCCACAGTCAAATAAGCTTGGGAAACATTACATGCTTTCTCTTTCCCTCTGGGATTCACATGCACTATACAGCATGCTAAAGGCTCTGAGAAGTCATGCAAAAAACAAAACAAGCAACTGTTTAACTGTGTTCTGTCCAGTATTTAAAAGATAGATTCATCTATACAGACTTTTCTTCATAGACCTCTGTTAATGGTCCAGCTGTCTGGGAAACCAGGTGTGGCTCTAGCTTCAGAAACAAGTGCTAAAGCTTCCCTTTGTCCAGAGCTGAGAAGAAACAATTTTTAAAATGTGTTAATGGTATATGTGCCTTTAAGCTTTGTGTTTGTTAAGACTCTTGACTTAATTCAGAAGCGTTTTAGGATGGGGAAAAGGTTGGTCATCGTTGTTTCCTGACCTAAAGTACAAGATTTTGCTAAGATACTCTTTTTTTTTTTTTTTCTTTCTTTCTTTCTTTTGAGACAGGGTCTTACTCTATTTCCCAGGCTGGAATGCAGTGATACCGTCATGGCTCACCACAGGCTTGACCTCCTGGGCTCAGGTAATTCTTCCACCTCAGCCTCCTGAGTAGCTGGGACTACAGGCCTGAGCCACCACCCCTGGCTAATTTTTTTTTTGTAGAGACGAGAGCTCACTATGTTGCTCAGGCTGGTCTCAACTGGGCTCACGCTATTCTCCTGCCTTGACCTTCCAAAGTGCTAAGATTATAAGCATGAGCTATTACCCAGTCAGATTTTGCTAAGATATTTCTAAATGTACATCTTGGTTAGACAATATGTTAGTTTTTGTAGTGGCAACACAATTCATGGGCATTCTCTTTTTACTTTTTATTATTTACTTTAAAATTTAGAGGCAGAAGCCAGGCTCGGTGGCTCAGCCTGTAATCCCGCGCCTTTGGGAGGCTGAGGTGAGTGGATTGCCTGAGCCCGTGGGTTCGAGACCCGCCTGGGCAGCGAGACCTCATCTCCACAATAAACCAGAAAATCAGCTGGGCGTAGTAGCGCATGCCTGCAATTCCGGCTACTCGGAAGGCTGAAGCGGAAGGATCGCCGGAGCCCAGCAGGTTGAGGCTGCGGTGGCCGGGAGCGGCCACTGCACTCCAGTCTGGGCGACAGAGTGAGACTCCAACTCAAGAAAAAAAAAAAAAAAAAAATTTAGAGGCAGCATCTGACTATGTTGCCCAGGCTGGACTCAAAATCCTAGGCTCCAGCAATTCTCCTACCTTGGCCTCTCAAAGCGTTAGGATTGCAGTTGTGAGCGCCCACAACCGGTCAGAGAATAATCACTTCAGTTCAGCCAATTTCCTGAGGTAGGAGTACAGATCCAATGAAAGGACAAAGCTATAGGTGCTGAGGGGACTCTGATATCCACACAGAGAAGGCATTCCTCCATCCTCTTCATCAAACCTCGATCTGAGGCAGGAAGTGTCATCTCCAAACATTGTACCCAACACAGAGGACTAGAGTGAAAACTCGTGTCGTTGATCTGCAGTCTTGTCGAGGCAGTCTCTGGGTGGGTTTCCTGGAAGCCTGGATCTGACTGTGCTCCCCACCTCCCAGTCTGGCGAGCACCCCTTCGACCTCTCCTCCAGGGAGCAGGAGGCAACAGGCAAAGACGGCAGGGGAACAAAGGCACTGGAAGTGAATCCATTGGAGACGAGGGGGCGGAGTTACAGTGTCTATGGGAAGTTCTCCACTTGTCCTGTCTCAATCGTCTCGGCCTGGAGCATCCCTAAACCAATTAATTAAATCAACTTATCAAAGGTACCAAGCCATACTTCCAAGGGAGAAATGCTACGTTTGGATTCCTAAGATATTTCTGACACTAAAACTTAAAATACTTCATATATATGTTACATATATGTGTATATAATTACGTTTGTTTATTTATTTATTATTTTTGAGTCAGGGTCTCACTCTGTTGCCCAGGCTGAAGTGTAGTGGCGTGAGCACAACTCACCGCAGCCTCAACCTCCTGGGCTCTGGTGATTCTTCTGTGTCAGCCTCCCAAGTAGTTGGGAATACACCACCACACATGGCTAATTTTTATTTCTTATTTTTTGTCGAGATGAGGTCTCACTGTGTTAGGTTGACTGGTGTTGAATTCCTGGGCTCAAGCAATCCTCCCGCTTCAGCCTCCCAAAGTGCTGGGATTACAGGCGTGAGCTATTGATCCCAGTTATTACTTGTATTTTAAAAGATGCCAAACCAGGCACGATGGCTCATGCTGTAATCCTAGCATTTTGGGAGGTGGAGGTGAGAGGATTGCCTGAGTTCAGGGTTTCAAAATCAACCTGAGCAACACGGTGAGACCTCGTCATCACAATAAATCAAAAAATTAGCCGGGCATGGTGGCACATGCCTGTGGTTACAGCTACCTGGAAGGGTGAGACAGAAAGATCACCTGAGCCCAGCAGGTCAAGGTTGTGGTGGCCATGAGCATGCTGCTGCTCTCAGCCTAAATGACAGAGTGAGACTCAAACTCAAAAAACAAAAAAATCAAACAAAAAACATGCCTGTGCCATTGGGGTGCAAAGCTTATACCATGGGACCATTGCCCAAAGTGACAAGGGGCCCACCAAGAAGTGGGTGTATCTCACCCAGTGTATTAAATTCTGTGGTCCCAAGAAAACTACTACACCCTTGGCTGGGAACCACATTCTTAGTCACCAGCATGTGCAGTGTCATTAGACGAGAATCTTTCTCTTGTTCCTCAGCCCCCATCCCAAACTGTCAAGGGACTATGTTTCTGAAAGAATTAACGCCTGTCAAGTACCTGAAATATCTAAGGGCACTTTATGTAACAGCAGAAACCACGACATAAAGCAGAGGAAATTCAATCTACTTCTTGTTTTGTCTACAAATGTCAAACACCTGGCTAGATTGATTTTCTGATTGTGCTGATGGAGTGGATTGGCGGTTTTCATGTAACAAGCACACCATGTTAGCCTTCCCTTTCCTAAATGTGCTTCTCACTGGCATCAAATGATCATGGATTAGTAAGATGTCCACTCTGTAGAACATTCTTACTTGGAAACAGGCTGCTCTATTGTAGGAAGAGGCATCTGTGTGTTTGCAAGACAAATTTTTGAGGAAAGAGTATCTACAAGGAATTGTGGGGGTAAAAAAGTAAACAGACATGTCCCCTGCCTTAAGAATTCTCGAAAGGTCCTTGTGGGCAACCATCAGGGACAGTGGGAGTACATACAAGTACACACAAGATGGCTTCATAGAGACGCACCATTTTAAATTTGATTTTATTATTTATTTATTTAGTTTTATTTGAGACAGGGTCTCACTCTGTTGCTCAAGCTAGAATGCAGTGGCACGATCACAGCTCAGTGCAGCCTCGAACTCCTGGGCTCAAGCGATATTCCTGTCTCAGTCTCCTGAGTAGCTGAGACTACAGGTGCCACCACATCTGACTAATTTTGTAAAATTTTTTTGCCCAGCCTGACTGGTCTAGTACTGCCAGCCTCAAGCGATCCTCCCACCGCAGGCTCCCAAAGTGCTGGGATTACAGACATGAGTCACCCTGCCTGGCCAAGATGCAGTGTTTGGCATGAGCTTAGAAATGTACAAAGGATTTTAATACTTTTGAAAAAGAAAACAGCATCAGCAGAATCACAGATACGGCAACATCGCCGTTTACCTGGCGGTGGTCAGGGTGTGACGGCTACAGGAGTCACTTAGTCTGGAAAGTTAGGTTGGGGCTCGCTTGCAGTGATCTTAGATGTTGACTCCAGAGGCTGAGCTCATGAGGTGTTCACAGAGGGCTTTGATCTCTTGCGGCCATGTCATGGAGAGAGAGCAGAGTGGCCAGGAGCAGGGGCTTAAGCCCAAGGCCCATGTTCTGTTACTCAACCCCTGCGGGCTCAAGTTGCCTTACCTGAAAATGAAGACAACATAGTCCTTACTTCTAGGGTGGATACAGAGTTAAGTGAGATTATTCAGCTATGTACAAATATTTATTGAGCAACTACACTTTTCCAGGCACTGTTCCAAGTGCTGACAACACAGCAGTGATTAAAAAGGCAAACTCCTTAGGGGGATACTTTCTTTTGTTTTTTTTGAGTTGGAGTCTCACTCTGTCGCCCAGACTGGAGTGCAGTGGCCGCTCCCGGCCACCGCAGCCTCGACCTGCTGGGCTCCGGCGATCCTTCCACCTCAGCCTTCCGAGTAGCCGGAATTACAGGCATGCACTACCACGCCCAGCTGATTTTTTTGATTTTATTGTAGAGATGAGGTCTCATTGCCCAGGCGGGTCTTGAACCCACGGGCTCAGGCAATCCACTCACTTCAGCCTCCCAAAGGAGCGGGATTACAGGCTGAGCGCGAGCCCGGCAGAGGGATATTTTCTAATGAGGGAGACAGACTGGACACCAGACAAATTTATAGATCACAATAAGTGCCACGAAGAAAACATAAATCAGGAAAGGAAGATTGGAAGTATCAGGTTGATGAACTGAGAGGGTGACTTAGGAAAACAGACATCTGGGTGTGTTACCATAAATATCTGCTGTCAGAACATTCCAAGAAAAAGGAGGGGCACATGCAAATGTCCTGGGGCAGGGGTGTGGCTGGGGTATTTGGGGCCGACTGAGGAGGTGCCATGTCTTTGGAGCAGAGTAAGTAATGCAGGTTTCAGCAGGGGTTGGGGTGGGCACTGGAAAGGGATGATGACTACCTAGGGCCTTCAAGGGTCACATTAAAGACTTGCCTTTTATCGTGGGTGATAAGAGAAGCTGCTGAACAGTGTCAGGAAGTTGGTGCCATGATCTTATTTTTCCATAGGACTCTCAGGCAGCTGGATGATTCCCATATAGGGCTTAGCAGAGCTGGAGGCCTGGGGTGGCCTCTAGGCATGTTAGCTATTACCCTTGGTCTTTTCTTTAGTGTTGCATGATAGGGTCTTGGGGACACCAGATCTCTAGTATATCTAAGACCCACAGGACACCAGAGTCCGCTCAAATCCCCTTCTAGGTTCCATTTCACGAGTAAGACTTGCATGGCTGGACAGATGGGTAACTCACTCCATGGAAGGATCTGATAGACTGGCCACTGGATGCCTGCTCTGGCGATAGTGTCCCTGGAGCTGCAAGGTGAGGTGACCACACATGTAGACATCAGGTTGTCATCAAGCTCTGTGTGCAGACCGAGTTATAGTGTGTGGCAGGAATTGGCAGGAACATGCTTTTCTGGAAAGTACCTGGGGTTCTTGGATGCTGCATGGGTCATTCTCAAGCCAGCCTACCATCAGTCTGTCCAGTCCTATAGCACCGAAAGTCCTGGAGTCACCTGGCGCTGCATGGTGGCAGCTCCTACTGTGCATTGAGAGCCTATTTGTTCCTCCCCTGCCATCAGGAACTGCTGAATTAAAAACAATCAGAACTAGAATGCAGGCAAGGGTGAGCCCCGTGCAGGAAGGCAATCATTTCCAAGCACAGCCAGTGTCAGGTGTCAACTGATAAGACTGGCAAAGCATTCTGAAAGGCAGTTTGGGTAATAGGCATCAAAAATCTTCACAGAATTCATAACTTTTTGCTTAGTAATTCCACATAGGTACAAAAATGCCATTGAGAGGTAATCTATGCACATACAAAGCAGAATTTAAGGCTGGGCAGGGTGGCTCATGCCTATAACGCCAGTGCTTTGAGAGGCCGAGGTGAGAGGATTGCCTGAGCCCAGGGATTTGAGACCAGCCTGGGCAACTTGGTGAGACCTCATCTCTAAGATAATTCCAGAAAAATTAGCTGGGCGTGGTGGTGCATGCCTATAGTTCCAGCTACTTGGAAGGCTGAAGCAGAAGGATCACCTGAGCCCAGCAGGTCGAGGCTGTGAGCATGCCACTGCACTCCAGTCTGGGCGACAGAATGAGACTCTTACTCAAAAAATAATAATAATTTAATATATCTACTCTGGTTCAAGGAAATCATCGAACACTCATCATGGATGTAGGACTCCATGTAGTCACGTTGCCAATGCATGGTGTGAGCAGGAAAGAGACCGTATTTGGGGTTGGGACAGCAGAGAAGAGACCATGGGCAGAAAGCCTCCGAGCCCCACCTTGCAGAGCAACTACATGATCTTTGAACCTCAACCATCCTGGCTCGCAAGGCCCTACTTGCATTTCCAGGTGAGCCCACATGTCTCCTCCTCACTTTCCACAATTACAACTAGTGGGCTATATTTGGAATGTTTCAGGGAACGAGAGCCTTTTCCTGTGCTATTTTTTTTCCCCGAAATGTGTACTGCATAATGTTAATCGTGTCAAAGTTAAAACAATACACAGAGACGAATCTCTAAATTAAGCGTTCTCTTTGGGAATCATGGAATTGCCATTCAGGGCATAGGCACAAACAGGGCTGGTCTTCGGTATGCCCGGAGAACAAAGAGAAGGTTGGGGTTTTATTGGAAGGAGAGATACTACTTGTTGTTTTGAAAGAAAACTCATTGGCACTTGGAAAGAATGCTTTGGGGAGCTGGCAAACTTTGACTGGAGTGTGATGGTGCCAGGTAGAGCTGATCTGGAAGTCATAATAGGTTGATTTGCAGTCACCAAGTCAAAATGGTCTTGGGGTTAGAGTGACTGGGTTTGGGGAACATTTTTCAGTAGTGTGCCTTGAGTGCTTAGCCCCTTAGCCCCTTGACTCAGATTTGGTTGGGTATGACAACGATGGCCTAGTTAGTATAATCAACTTTCACAATAGGTACTGGCAGATATGCATAGATGCTACTAGAATGCCTTCCATAGTCAGTTCCTTGGGGGTGGGTGATGTGGGTGAGGTTATTCGAGCATCTTGGCTGCAGAACTTCTCAGATCCTTTACTATGCATCAAGAAGCTTCCAGAGTGAGGCATTGTGGGCAGAAGAATGTCCCAGATTTATTTAACGATGGAGGGTTAATTTTTTTTTTCCTTTTCACACCCATTAGCATTCTATACATCAAATTCTTGAAGAATACAACTTTGGGAACTTCTAGATTGGCCTGGATCCTGGGCCTTGTTAAGGTAGAAACATACCTCTCCAGACCAGCCTCTATTATCATAACTTCAGGAATGTGACTTCTGGCTGGTACCCTTCCCATCAGCTCTGGTCAGAGTATATCCATTGATCAAAGACCCAAAGCTCAAAAAAAAAAAAACCATGGTGGTACAGGGAGCCTACAGCTTTGAGGAGCCATCACACTCAAGATCTTAAGCCCTGTCTATAAGCAACACATGTGCCAGTTGCTGGAAGATTTGTATATTTTGATGACAAGACGTCTGTGCTAGCTGTCAGTCAAGAGAGGCCTGAGGAATTCGCAAGAGGGTTTTAGAAAATGCCCGGGATGACGTGCACATCCTACATTCTATGCTCATCCTCCACATGCTCTCGTGGCAAAGGGCTACACATCTAAGAGGACTGCAGTACCACAGTGAGTGTCAATGGTAGTCAGCAATCACGTTCAGAGAATGCCGACAGGCTGCAACTTGCATTTGCGTCACATCCAAAATAGCTACCCACAGTTACCCCTGGACAGGAGGTCATCCCAGGACCCAAAAGAGGCAGTTCCTGTTTATTCACATCTTTAGGGCAGAGTGTTTAGCAACCGCACCACTGGGACTGTGGGTCTTGGGGTCTGCCCCACATCCCAGCATCATGCTGCGGGATACCGCACGCCAGTGTGACAAGACAAAATCAAAATATGATGCGTTGGCCCAGCAGCCCCTTCTTCAACTTTGAGGGAGCAGAGCTGCCCAGACGCTCTCATTTCTGCAGAGTGAGTTACCCATAAGCCTCACTACCTAACCAAGGCTTGTGAAGAGGGTTTGAACTCACAGCCACAGTGATGTGAGTGCTTCAAGTAAAATGCAAACCCGCATAGGAAGGTAAGGCTGCAGACACTGGCAGGCCTGTAGGGAATTAAGAGGGCATGTTCTGGGGGCCATTGCTTGGATTCAAATCGTGGCTACACTACTGTGACCTTTGTCTTCTTAGGTGTGTTTAATTAACCTCTTGTGTCTCAGTTAACTCATCTGAGAGTAAAAATAATAAAAATCAATAACCCTCATTCAGTTTACTGTGAATATTAAATCAATTACTACATGAATAGATAAATAGATTTTGGAAATGTACCTGGAACAAAATAAATGCTGAATACACTGTAAACTATTGTTATAAATTAATGGCTCTCCATAAAAATGTGTATTTTTTTCCTATTTGAAAGTATGTAAAGTCAGAACATGATCTCCAGAGCTGAGAAATTCTATTTCCGAGCCAACAGTCCAATAGAGGATGCTTATATTTTTTCTTTCAAATATTTTCTCCACTTCTCTGCTCCTTCCTCTTCTCTAAGTAGACTCTTCAAAAAATATATGGTTCTCTGCAGACAAAACAACTATACTCACATATTCCTTTCTGTGTCCAAAATGTGTTTTGCAAACCATAGAGACTAGGTAAGACAGGATTCTAAGTATGAAAGGTTTCATGCTCTTGCTGCATCTGGCCTGCCTGGATCTTGTGATTTCTGTCAACCTTTTCTGGGAGTCATTTAAAGGCTGTCATGGGCATCTCAGATAAAGTATGTGCTCTGGTTTGGTAAGAGTTTTCCTGGGGAGCTATTCTAGGAAGCTAGTTCATTCTACTCCAAAGAATAACCCCATCCTGTTGAGACAAAGGTGGCCAGGCCCAGTGGCTCATGGTTGTAATCCCAGCACCTTGGAAGGCTAAGGCAGGAGGATTGCTTGAGGCCAGTGGTTAGGGACCAGCCTGGACAACATAGCAAGACCCTATCTCTACAAAACATAAAAAAGTTAGCTAGTGGTGCCTATATTCCAAACTATTCTGAAGGCTAAGGTGGGACGTTCATTTGAGCCTAGGAAGTCAAGGCTGCAGTGAGATGTGATTGCACCGCTGCACTCCAGTCTGGGCGACAGAGTGAGACCCTGTCTCTCAAATAAAATAAGATAAAGACACAGGAGTTTGGTAAACAGAAGTCACCCATGATTAGAAGCACAAGGTTTAGCTGTGAACCACTGAGTGTGTCTTGTCCTTTGGAGCAAGTGGTCACTGAAGAGACAGTCCTTGTGCCTAGAAGGACCTCAGAGAAAGTTGGGAGAATAATCTGTACCATGGGGATTGAACCTGGAACCACAAAGCAGACCAGAAGAAAATGAGGAGCCTGGTAGAATGCAGAGGAGCACGGCAGAGCTGGGAGGCAGGGCACGGGTGCAGAGGTACAGGGGGACACGACCCAGGAGAGTCAACAGCAAGTGGAGAAGAACAGACATAGGTGGGAGGAAAGGGACCCCTGATGATAGGTCAATAGGGACGCAAGGTCTGTGTGCTGGATGGATCCAGAGAAGAGGAGATGTGTCCTGGAGGAAAGAGAAAGGAAAATAGACTCCAGGTCAGAGGCCACAGGAACCATATCTGGTACCTGGTAAGCAGGGTTGGGTGGCTGTTGGGGACCATTCGCCAAGTTTCATTTAACGACTGGGAATCTGGAAAACGCTTAGCGTATAGGAGGGAATACATCATTTACAGAGAAATAATTTTTTTATTTGAGAGTAGTTTTTTCAGTCCCCTGTGGAAATTTCCAGCTCCAGGAACTGAAATAGGCCAAAGCATGGCCCCACCCACACAGCACCAGGAACATCACCCTCACGAGGCCAGCTGCTCCTGCCTGGAGGCCAGCTGGAGTTTCCCGCACCTCTGCCTCCCTAGCAGGAAGAAGCAAGGCTGGCAGGAACTCCGAAGCAGGCGGCGCACCTCCATGCCCAGTATTCTCTGGGTCTCACGGGAAGGTCAGCTGTTTTATCTCCACTTTGAGGACTATTGAGGTCGGCAGAGGTTAACTAAAGAGTCTCGGGATATAGAAGATTTTGAGAAAACCGAACTAGAATTCAGAGCTCTCAAACCTTTTGTAAGAGGCCAATATATACACAAGTGCAAATTAAACGGCGACTTTCACATACATTTGGGGGTTGGGAAAAGAAAAGAATGCAGCAAGTGAATAGTGAGTCTGAATATGGCTCTAATGGGCCCTCTGTCGTCAGCAATTTCCCTGCTCCACCAGAGAGCAGTTCCGTCACAGGAAAACTGCACAAGCACAATTTGATACTAATAACACTAGCTACCATTGATTGAGACCTTGCTTTAGGCACCATGCTAAGCACTTGATAGAAATTAATTCATTTGACACTCACAATAATGCTGTCAAGTAGTTGTTATTATATCCATCCTACGGATGAGGACACTGAGGCATCAAGAGGTTACATGACATCTGAAGTCATGCAACAGCAAAGGGCAGAGCCAGGCCCAGTGCTCAGACAGTCTGACTGTAGCTCCTGTGATCTTAACCATCACATTCTGCTGTGCATTGTTTGAACACCATTGCATCCTGGCATAGCCCTGCAAGCTACACTAAATCTATTCCTCTTACATTCATAATCCAAGTCTCTGGATTAGAATGTTTGCATTCATAGTTCGATTCCTCTGCCACCGGCACCATGTGACCGTGTTTAATCCAAGGCTCAAACATGACCTTCAGCTTCTGGAAGATAGGCCCCTCATTCTACTTGCTTGTGCTCTTATGGCCTGACTAGATGCCTGGCATGCAGTAGTTGCCCATTGGGCATCTGGTCAGTGGATGAAGCTGGCACTGGTGAAGACTAGTTGACACCATCAATGTTCTTCCGTATAGGAAGAGCCCGATTCTGCACACAGCACAGGGAATTGAAGCTAGTTGGCTACATGCCTGTCTCTCCCACTAGCCCCACAGGCTCTAGAAGCACAGGAACTGTGTTTATTTTTATTTTTTATCCTAAGTGAAAAGCAAAGGGCCTGGGCAACTCTGCATTCAATAATTTACTGGTGAATAGGAAAATTCGGTACACAAAACCTCACACCTACCTGCAGAAAAGCCTGCTGGTAGTGGCACCAGGTATCACATGAGTGTTGCTTGGGTGGCCAGGATGCCACTGTGGTCTCATGTTGACCAAGGGGAGGAATTCATTGAGTCAAATCAACCAGCGCCCATTGAAAGGACAAAAGGTACCATTTTCCAAGCCCTGAGCAATGCCTGGGGCAGAAAAGGAGGGGGTGACAGAAGTCCTGAAGTGGGGACACAGCCTGGGAGGAGAGGGGGTTTCGATGCTCATGAAATCACCAAGTGTTCATTACAGGAAAATGCCTGCCCTGAACAATGATGTGTACCTCACAGTGATCACCTGATGTGCTGAGCCAGGGTGAGAGTTCATGTTGGAAAGAAACAGTGGGATCCATGTGTAGTAGGTGAGAACTGTGTGTAGAAGGTGGGATCCGTGTGGAGAGGATGGGATCCATGTGGAAAGGATGGGACCTGTGTGGAGAGGGTGGGACCTGTGTAGAGAAGGAGGAATCATGTGTAGAAGGAGAGATCCATGTGGAGAAGGTGGGGTCTGGGGGGAGAAGGTGGGATCTGTGTGGAGAAGGTGGGATCCATGTGGAGAAGGTGGAATGTGTATGGAGAAAATAGAATCTGTCTGTAAAAGGTCTTTCAACCATGCAGATATAGTGGGTGACCAGGAACCTTTTGTTGAAAGGAAGTAATGAAGGGAAGCGGCAGAATTTCAGGAGCAGGACACAGGGTTCTCATTGGCAGAGATAAGAGCAAGGAGCTCGTGTATGAAGGTCTGGAATGGGATGGACTCTTTTTACTTGGTAGAATCTCTGGCAGCATGGCTAAGTAAAAGGAAAGTCATCTTGAACCAAAAAGGGCCTGCTCAGTGCCACAAACCACACCTTATTAGGAATGCCAACCCTCTGTCCAGCAGGACATTTTGGAAACACGTTGCCAATTTCTTTTTTTCTTTAGAGTTGGAGTCTCACTCTGTCACCCAGGCTGGAGTGCATTGGCACACTCACAGCCACCCCAGTGTTGACCTGTTAGTCTCATCTGAGGCTTCTGCCTCAGCCTTCCAAGTAGCTGGAACTATAGGCGCGTGCTACCGTGCCCGGCTAATTTTTTGATTTATTGTAGAGATGAGGTCTTGCCAAGTTGCCCGGGCTGGTCTCGAATCCCTGAGCTCAAGCAATCCTCTCACCTCAGCCTCCCAAAGTGCTGGGATTACAGACTTGAGCCACCGCGCCTGTCCCTACTTTGCCAATTTCTTATAAAGACAGAAACTGGGCCCTAGACCATCAATAATCCTCATGGTTCATTGTTCCTTTTTCTGGGGGAATTCTAGTTCAGCCACTTATCTAATGTCCCCCAGTTATGAAATTAGATATTGATTACCCTAAATGTACTCTTAAAAGTACTAATTGGTATTCTGAGAAAAATGGACCAGTGGTCAAACAGAACTGGGAATCACAGATGCAGTGGGAAGATCTCTGTATGAGGAATCATGGCATTCGAATTTGAGTCTTGGCTGTTTGACCTTGAAAAGTCACTTTCTCTCCTCAAATTCCCGGTGTTTTGAAACCTGAACTGCCTAAGCAAAAATCACTAATCAGATGAAATAAAGTATGTGAATCCTTTGGAAATGCATAATGGAGCAAAATCACATAAATGAGAATTTATTATAAATCTTTAAATGCTTATTTATTGCTATGGGCTGAATTTGATCCCCACCCCCCAAATGTGCATGTTGAAAACCTGACCCACTGTGACTGTATTTGGAGACAGGGCCTTTAAGAGGAAGTTAAGGCTCAGCAAAGTCATAAGGGTGCGATCCTAACCTGAAAAGGCTAGAGGCCTTATAAGAAGAGAGTGGGATCTCCAGCTCATTCCACACACCCACACCAGCAGAAGCCATGTGAGGACACGGTGAGAAGACAGATGTCTGTGAGCCAGGGAGAGGGCCCTTGCCAGAACCTGGCCATGCTGGCACCTGCTCCTTGGACTTCTCATCTCCAGAGCTGTGAGAAAATAAAGTGCTGTTGTTGAAGCCACCCCGTCTGTGGTATTTTGTTGTGGTAGCCTGAACAGACTAAGGCATCCATATATGTTAATATTATTATTCATGCTTCTATTTCTATTTTTACTGTTGATGTAAGGCATTCAGAAGGAAAAGTTGGCATAAACATGGGAAGGAACACACTTGTCAGAAAAATGCTCTGTGGGAGCAAAACTGAATATTTGAGACTTGGAAGATAAAAGGAGTTCAAAAAAACAAGGCCCTCAGTGACATAGGTAACCTTGTACAGAACTCAGCACAGGATTTCTAAGGTGCAAAGCAAGGCTGGAAAGAAGGCAGGTGACATCAAGAAGAAACTAATCTGCTAGACTATGGAGTTTAGTGAACGATAAGTACCAGTTCAAGAAAAAGTAAAACTGATATGAAGGGGATCCCTCAAAACCAGAATTATCTTTTAGAGGGCTTCTCCCACTAGGTAAGTGTTCTAGGAACCCATCAGCAGCATTGTTGTGAGAAGCTGCATTCAGCATTAGAGAATTTTTTCTTTTTTGGAGATCACTGCATTTGTTCATTTCATGACGGGTGATTTATGAGTGTACCTGCCCAAACCTTACTTGAGTGTTCAGAAGTTTTTGACCAAAAACAGCATGACCCCCGTGCCCCACTATCCCTCTTCACCCGATCTTTCCTTGAGTGAATTTGTTTATTTCCTGAAACAAAAAAGGTTCTCATAGGGAAACATTTTGCCAATGTGGAAGAGGTGAAACAAAAAACAGCAGAAGCATGAAAAGCCATCAAAATTGATGAGTTCAAAAACTGTTTTGAGCAGTGGAAAGAGCATCTTGATAGGTGTATTGCATCAAACGGAGAGAACTTTGAGGGTGACTGAAGTTTAAACATGTAAGAATAAATACACAATTTTTAATAAATAATTTCTGGGTTTTTTGGGGGGTCCTCCTCTCATATGCTTTATATTTTTTCATTTAAAGGGGTAATAACTATAGAAACCCACATCAAAAATATTTCTATATCCATATTCTATATCTATATTTCTATATCCAAGATTTTTTTTTACTAAATAGAAATTATAAGTGAGAATACTGGTCACCCTGTTTAACTAGTCCTTTGTGAAACAACCAGGAATTCTGGAATCCTGAAGAGGAGGCTTATCATGGCAGCCTGCATTTTGCTTATCTTTATTCTCCCTTAAAACTACAAGTTAACTTCACCCCCATCTACCCACAGGAGTGCAAGGCCACTACTGTGTTCATGGCTGTTGTCACCAGGAGAGATTCTGGGAAAGCTGTCCAGCTTCTCTGTCAGGAGCTGACTCAGTAGCTTCAGAGGAGGCATGAAGTGATGTCATCAACTCTCCTCCCACCCACTTTCCTAATTCACGATATTCATTTGTTGATTCGTTTACTAATTCATTTTTTTTCAGCAAATACTTATTCTTTGTACTAGTGCCACGGAGCTTCACAGAGCTTATGGTATGCAGGAAAAGGCAGACAATAAATAGCAAATTATGGAATTTATTGTATTCAAATACAATTATAACAATGGCTAGAAAAGAATTATCAAGTGCTCTGGGAGTGTAAAGCAGTGTATCCTAATCTAGCCCAGGATGGCTTAGAAAGACTTTCCTGAAAACCTGGGATTACAGAAGCTGAAAAAATGGTGAGGAGAGAAGGAAAAGGAAGATGTATAGCCCTGGGGATGGGCCTGGAGGCAGGGAAGGAACAGTGCCTCTAGGAGCCAGAAAGACACAAGTAGCCAGAGCATGGACAGTCCCAGGAGCTCGACAGGAAATGGAAATGCACTTTCAGAGTAAAGGAGGCTACTGAGGGTTTCAAGCCAGGTCCACGTGGTGGACTTTCTCTGCTTCCCTCAGTGTCTCCTATCTGGCAGGGTTTGCTTTGCAATGCCACACTATCCTGGCTAGAGAAAGATGGGAAGTGCTACTCGGTATCCGATGGTGCCATGTGCTGCCTGGGTTGTTTTGTCTTTTTTCTGAACACAGCTAAATACATAAAGGCAGCACACCAAACATCTATTGACTCTGATTAGAGAAGAGTCGTTGCTTAACAGCTGCACAGTGTTTTGCGAATGGAAAGTAAAATGGGAAATATGACAGTGGCCCTGCCTGAGAAGGGGCCGTGACTGGAACCTCGAGCGAGGTCTCCCCATGGTGCCCTCCCATGCCAGGGCAGCTGTCCTGCTGCCATGGAAGAGCAAGGTCATTCCAGGGGCAGAAGAAGTGTACAGCACGAGCAAGGCTTCACTGCTTCCCTTTCATCTCAGATAAATGCTATACCGTGGGACACAGTATGAGTGGACAGTCATTTCAGTTTAATACACAGTCCTTAGAGGCTGGGTAGCTAACCCACCTTCCCAGTATAACCACTTCCTAAACAGTAGGAAGCACAGCTGAAACCACCACCAACTGCACATAAGCACATAGGCAAGTGGCCTTAACTAATTTTAGTTAATTGGCCCCAATTAAGCCAAGCCCTAGATTGCTCAAAAACAGGAGATTCATTCATTCATTCATTCACTCATTCATTCAAGTGTTCATTAAATAACTTGAGAACCATTGCTGAACTCCAGTCTAGACCCGCAAGCATACTGGCAGGCCTAGTTCCCACCCTCGAGAGGGAAGGGGGTGCCTTCAGCAGGTGAGGACACTGAGGAGACAGCAGCTGGTGCTGTAAGAGCACATATATCATACAAATACACATTTTAACTTTTCATTCTGAAATATGGTATCGACTCCAAGGAAGTTTCAAGGAAGATCTGGAGTATGCTTCCCCAGAATCTCCCAACAAGAACATCTTACACAACCATGGTACAGTATCCAAGCCAGCACATGGACATTCGTACAATTTACAGATCTCAGACTGCACAACTTTTACATGCTTGTGTGTGTATGTGTGTGTGTGTGTGAGTGTGTGTGTGTGTAGGGGGGTTCTATATTGTTTTGTCACAGGAGTGGACTTGTATAGCACCACCGCAATCAAGATATAGAGTTGCTGCATCACCAAAAAAGGAATTTCTCAAGTAATCTTTTTAGGACAATATGACTTAAAATATACATGTGTATATATGTGTATATATATGTAAAACGGATGCTAAAGGAACTCAGTTGAAAAGATGAAGTTTTTGCCCTGAAGGAGTTCACACTTTAGTTATTTGAGTAATTGGGCACTCCTTAACTTTGAATTAGTTCTGTCAGGACTACAGTTGACATTCCTGGGTCTCAGTGAGGCCACTGCAAGGGCAGGAGAGAGTTGGCATTTTGAAGACATACTGTATCCAGGGCATCCTCTGTGCAGCTTTGCCCTGTCCATGCCTGCTCATCCCACAAATCTCCTGTTCTACCTCCGAGGACCTGCCCATGGCCAGACCCACGAGCCAGTCCAGCCAGTTCTCAATGTGGGGCATTGTGATCTTAGCACATCAGATTCTTAGTGAATATCATGAAAAAGTTATTGTGTAGGGACATGGCCTTGAACTTGTTAGCCAGAGGAGCAAGTTCCTGGTCTCACTCCTACATACTACCACACCATAAATTCCTTACTGGCAGTGACCCACAAACGCACAGTGTCTTCTAGTTGGAAGATGTACACTTAGGCTTGTTGCCTTCTCTTACAGTGGTGGAGATCCCTGGCTAGAACAGCAGAGTCGGTCTTTCCCATTGAACCAAAGACAGAGGGTCATAGGAGATGGGGTGATGGAGAAATGAACTTTGCTATGAATCTACTTTTAGCAGGCACAGCAGAGTCCATTACATGACCTCACTGAAGTCTACACTGAGCAATTTTCCTATTTTATCAATGGAGGTATAGTGGCTCAGAGAAATCAAGTGTATTGCCAAAACCTGTGCATCTACAGAGCAGTTTGACTCCACTTGAACCCAGATCCTTGACAGCACAGCCCAGTCTTTCCACAGGGAGGCAGTTCCAGCACCAGATAATTGTCCAGTGCCCAAAACTCCACCCTGGCACTCAGTTCCTTTGATTCACACTACAACAAGGCACAGTGAGACTCAGTGCATTTTGCCTTTATCCATCATTTCTATCCCAGTGGGAAATAACTTATAAGCTTTTTTTTTTAACACAGCTGGAGAGCAGGTTTGAAAAGTGGAAAATAACTGAAGGATGGATCAAAGAGGAGCACAAAGGACACCAAAGATGAACTCTGCCTGTGTCAGAGGGTGACCACTCTGCAAATCTGCTCAGGAAGGACTGACAAAGAAGCACTGATTCCTCTTACACAGGTCTACTCTAGATTTGACTGGTTCATCAGGAAACACCTGGCAGTGATACAGTTTAGATGTTGTCCCCTCCAAATCTCCTGTCAATTTATAGTCCCCACTGTCAGATGTGAGGCCTCGGTAGCTCAGCCTGTAATCCCAGCACTTTGGGAGGCTGAGATGAGAGAATTGCCTAAGCCCAGGGGTTCGAGACCAGCCAGAGCAACTTGGTGAGACCTTATCTCTATGGTAAATCAAAAAAAACTAGCCAGGCATGGTGGTATGCATCTGTAGTTCCAGCTACTTGGAAGGCTGAGGTGGAAGAATCGTCCGAGACCAGCAGGTCAAGGTTGTGGTGGCCATGAGTGTGCCACCGCACTCCAGCCTGGGTGACAAAGAGTGAGACTCCAACTCAAAAAAAAAAAAAAAAGAAGTGGGGCCTCATGGGAGGTGGTTGGGTCATGGGATCCCTCATGAATGACGTGGTTTCATTCTCATGGTAATGAGTGAGTTCTTGCTCTATGAATTCATGTGAGAACCGATTGTTTAAAAGAACGTGTGCCTTCTCTCTGGCTCCTGCTCTCACTATGTGACACGCCTGCTCTTCTTGCCTTCCCCCACCTGTAAAATATTCCTGAAGCCTCACCAGAAGCTACTTCTGGCACTACACAGAACTGTAAGCCAAATAAACCTCCTTTCTTTATAGATTACCCCATCTCAGATAATCCTTTATAGCAATGTAAACAAACTAGTACAGCAATAAATTATCCTTTAACCTGGAACTTTTGTGTACAGTTGAGTATGATAAATTGATTGCAAAAACAATTTCAATTCTGCACCCCCCTACTGAGTTCATACACATGACGTGTGGTTTGGAAGCTCATCCTACACCCTTGAGTCTGGGCTGCCCTGTGATTTGCTTCAACTGATAGAACACGAGGCAGGGGAAGGCATAGTAGCTCCAACCTAGACCTAGCAGGCCTTGAGTGATCCTCTTGCTCTCTAAGACCTCTGCCTTGCCAGGTGAACACTCCTGGATTCGTCTGTAGGAATGTGGGAGGTTGCCGGGAGCAGAGCCAAGGCATCTCTGCCAAGGCTGTCACGGACACCCAGCCCCAGGTGACCTGACAGCTGATAACATGCACGCAAGTGAATCCAGAGGAGGCCAACCAGGCCTGACCAGACTGGCAACACCACTCACCATCCCACAGACGTATCACCAAGACCATGCTCATGTTCATTAGTACATGTCTCTGAAGTCTGTGGCTGCTTTCATACAGTGTGATTGTGGCAATAGGGAACTGATATAGCAAGAACCATGACCCCTTCCCTATCTTGGGTATTTCATTTTCTCTGCTGAGACGCAGCAGATCCAGAGCTTTATCTGACTTATGCTGGATTCTGCCTTGCGAGAGCCAGCAGCACCCTCTGGCAGAACAACAGTGATGGGTTTTGCTCCTGTGTGCAATACAGCCCACAGATCTCTCGTCGCTGCTCCCCAGAAGGGTTGCAGGCAGCCTGCCGGCATCATCCTTCAATGAGAACGAAGGTAAATCGAACACTAGCTCTGAGACCAACCACCTCCTCTCCAACCCCCAGTAAGAGTAAGAGCTGACTAGGGAACTTCAGGTGCTAGGTTTCTAGTTTCATAGACCAGAGCCACAATATTTTCACACACAGATATTTGTTACAAATATTTATAGGCGGGGGACATCATCTCTCAGAGCAGCCTGGATTGTGATATTCTCTGCCGTCAGTAGATGTCATGTAACTCCATAGTTTCTCTGACCCTGATGGATTTTTTGTAAAAATATGCTTCAAACAGAATATTGATCTTCTTAAATTCCTTTTCAAAGGCTGAAATTTTCTCCAAGAGACAAGGAAAGAATGCATTATCATGATCTATTAACAAGCATTTCACCAATTAATTCTTATTTGTACTTTATGGCTAAATTCAGAAAATCAACCAGCCCTGTGTCCCTAGTTACAGATTCCAAACACAAAGCCATCGATAACTTTGATGACTACTGGCTTTCCTTACCCATCTTCACAATTATCCAATAAAAAGCTTTCATTTCGAGGCAAGCCACAAAGACAATTTAACCACTCAATACCGCCATTGCTGTGCATCGGCTGACTCAAGCTTGTCCTTAACCAATCAATATAAAGACTGAGCTCCTTCTCTCCAGTGGAAAACACAGGCCAAGGACCCAGAATCAGCAGATTGGTCTGGGCTTGGATAAACCCAAGAGGATTATTTGTATGCTGTCTCTTCAAGAAACTAGCATTTTCTCTGCTCAAAGTGTGTATACGTCAAGTCTCAAATTGCTCCACACAGGCTATACTTAATGAAAAATGCAGGTCAATGCAATATTACCCCAGTGCTTGCAGGCACTTGTAAAAATTGGGTAGACCAGATGACAGAAATTTAGATACAGCTTAAATTGTGCATCTAGCTATTTCTGATTTACTCAGAAGCTTCCAGATATCAGTACCCTTCTATTCATAGTCTGCATTCTAATTTTTTAGAAACAGTAGTTGGAACGAGTCAACCTTTAACATTAAACTGAAAAAAAAATTAAAACTCAATTTCAGTAGAGTCATATCCCACACACACAACAATTAGGTTCTGGCTAGGGTAACTTCAGATTGAGAAAGTAGCTGGTAGCTATTTTATGTCTCCCATTTTTCATGAAGTTCAGAGAATGCATTCTGTGTGTAGCTTCTGTGACTGTCTCTGGACTGTGAGAGGCACTGAGGGAGTGGTAATGACAAGGAGGGTAGAATTGGGTGGCTGCTTTGTGAGGAGAGAGAATGCAAATTTAGGCAGCTGAATCACCAATTTAAAGCAAGCTGTGGATGTCAGAAAGCCTCCTTGGTGGTATTCTAAAAAGCTTTCATCTCCTATGGCTGGAGAGACAATTGTGCTGAAAATCGAGCCCAGAGCATCATTGCGAGAGTTGGAAAACTTCAGAGGGAACTGACTTCTCAGTTTTGACAAGTCTCCTAATCCAAAGTCAGGGTGTCCATAGGAGGAGATTTAACCCAGGAGAAGACCCTGAGGGTGTTGTCAAGGAGGGAGTGAGATCTATGGGGATACCTCCCATGACATGTGCACAACATCATGGTGAGAGCCTGAGCACTGTACTCGACACACTGTTGGGATGGCTCTCAGAGCTTGAAAATGGCAATGGTCACATTAAATGCAGTAGAACTGACAGAATTTTAGGAGCAGAGTATGGAGAAAAGGATCAAAAAGCTCAGAGGAGTGAGCGTACAGGAATGGGTATGACAGGGCCATCATCTGGTCCTGTTCCATGAGAGGGCCCAGAACCAGTTATTTTTCAAGGTACTGGGGTGGGGACAGTAGCACTGTTGAAAGGCTCACCAGCATCTGTCCTCTAGATCAGGATAGACTATGGGCAGTGCGGCTGTAGAACTGGCCTTGTTGGTAACAATGTGGATGAGGAAGATTCAGAAGGGCAGAAGCCAGGGGTCATTACTCACCCACCAGAGAGAAGTTGGGCTCAGTTATCTTCATTGGCATCCAGGATGAAATCGCTGCCAGATGGCCCTGGACCAGGAGGATGTGTAGACACAGCTAATTGATCATGGTAAGGGCAAGATAGATGGACAGCCAGCAAGGGTTTTCCTCAATACAGTCAATCGGAAGAAAGCAAGGACGGAAAAGGAGAATGCTGAGGTCAGTTGCCCAGGTGAAATCCATGCTCTTTTGCCCGTGTTCCAGAGCTAAGTAAGTTCTCACACTTAGAATCCGTTGATCAAGGAAGAGAACGCTCTGTACCATCACAGTCCTTCCCCCAAATCTGTTTCCTAGCTATTTCCTTAAGGGAAATAAGGGAAAACATACTGGGCAATGGGAACTATCTGCTCTTTTGAGGGTTGTGGTACAGCAGGTTCAAGTTGACACTGTTACCTGGAGACCCACAGTGCCATTATGGCCCACATGGAAGATGAAGGTTTCATGGGAACAATCAGTAAACTCCTGGCACAGTACAACCTCATATTGTGCCCACTGGACATGTGAAACCCATGAGTTTCCTGGGTCTCAAATGCATGAACAGATTACATTTGAGCAGATTTTAGGTAGATTACAATGAGCAGAAATTATGAGCAGACTTAGCAGTTGGCTGAACCCTCTTGGCCAAGATGGTCATTAAAAAACAACATTTAATCCCTGGGCAAGGGCAGAGCAAGGGGTGGCCCTGAGTGCGCAGGTCCAGGATTGGGGGTAAACAGGAGTGGCCATACACTCCCCCACTCCTGTGCTCAAGGTGGGATCTGGTTCTCCTCAGCTCTGTGACATTGATTCACGAAGTTCCTTGTTGCCAGAGAGAATTTCTGTCAGGGTCCAGTGAATCCCACTATACTTAAGTCTCTTGGCCCTGCCCAACACCTTGGGCTCCTTGAGCCAGGAGACCAACAGCCAGAGGAACAGCTGCCGTGTGGAGGAGGTATGTGCCCTTGACCACCATGAGGACAGTGAAACATGTGCTTACAACTCAGGGTATACTAGGCACTCTTTGTGTTTGTTATCCATGGGCAAGGACAGAAGCCACTGCTTAACTAGGACCTGGGAGCAGGGGGAACAAGATCTGGGTCCCCCTACTCAGGCTAGCCATCATGACCCACAGCGGTGCCAGTTGAGAGGCAGGAGCATCAAGGAGGTGGTGTGAGGAAGAAAAGAATGGTTACTAATGACAGCCTTGGAGGTAAGCCTCACTAATTCCAAGTCTTGTTAAGTTTTCCCAGAAACCGTGCTCAGTCAGAATCCTGGAGAAACATCACATGGAGTGGAGTGAATGTAGTGTGAGGAGGGGGTGGACGTGGGGAGGGCAAGCGGGAGATTGGGGCTGATGATCGGGGCCCCATCCACATCCCCTCGCAAGGGCAGCACACCCATCACCTGGTGCTATGCATGTTCAGATGATCATTCCTAGCTTGTTCTTCTCTTCTGCCATTGGTCCATGGGGAGATCTTGTACAGAAACATCTGGGAGGTTCTGCATCCCTAGGACAATAGTCCATGGCAACTGACAGATGGATGCCTCATGGTGAACAGCTCACGCTCAGGCTCCTCATGAGGTCAGGATGCAGCTGGATGCCCCCAGCCATGTCTTTGCCCAGCTTCTTCCTCCGCCTCATCCTGCTTCTCCCACTTCTCCACGGGTTTCCTTAAAAGAATAACTTCTGCAACCCACTGTCATGAGAATCCCTGTCTCTGGCTCAGACCCCAGGGAAACCACCTAGAACACTCACCTCTAAGTTCCTGTGGCTTTTACTACAATTCATCAGAAGCATCCACGGCTGAGATTCCCTGCAAGTCACCCTTCCCTCCTGTGCACAAGATAAATCTGTTCCCAGTGGCTCCCTTGGCAACCTGGGTCTCCCTCTGTCTTGGCCTGACTGAGGTAGGGGCTTGTCTGTCACCAGTGTTCTCACTACTCCCCGAATCTGAGATTCAGAGCAGCTTTGTATTGCTCATATAATCAAGGCTATGAAGGGATGAAAGACATTTGGAGGGAAGTGATCTTTTCCACACTGAATGTTACGACTGACTAGCCTGTTAACCAGATACTGTATAATGTAAACATTGTAACCAGACTGATAGTTTGACCACGCCCACCCACAAGCACACAAACACACCCCACACACATGAAACTGTGGGTTAACTGGCAGTGTTACATTGTGAATGAGTTATCTCTTTCCACTCTCTTAGGTTCAACAACGTTCTGTTTGTGACCACAACCTGGAGACCATCCTGCGATGTGTCCCTGCGCTCAAGGCAAGGAAGTGTGTCCTCAGAACTATCAGGTGTTCGGGAGCATACTTGATTTCAGATCTCATCTTGTGGAACAATGGCTGTATTAGTCAAGGAGACCAACTACTGCCACAGACATCCCCAAATCTCCACAGATTTGCACAATAGCAGGCCAGTGGAGAATCATATGTGGGAGTTCTAGGAAGTGGCTGCCCTCCCTTCTGCCTACACCGGGGCACTTGGCACCACCTGCAAGAACAGGTTCCAGGAAGGCAGTTTCAATGCAGAGTCCAGGAGGAAAGGGAGAAATGAGACACTGATTAGCTCACTCTGCCTGTGTGGAATTCCCGCCTGAGTATTGTATTCTTCAGCACCTCCTGGGACAGTCATAGGATCTTCATGGGAAGGACCTCTGAGGAAGTTGGCTCTCCTTTCTTCACCAAGATGCATGAGATCATGGTCTCCTCCCTAGTGGCAGGACCAGCAACTCACTCACCACCTCTTCCTGAGACAAACAGGCCTCAGCAGTAGGTGTCTGCAACACACACCATTCTTAGAAAAAAAATCCTATGGGTTGGCTTTTGAGGGTCTTGAGTGTTTTGTTTGAGCTACTGATCTTAGCCATTGTCAATGGGTTGCCAAACACATTTCACGATGGTCAACACCGGGAAGTGCCTCTGCTGCTCTCAACACCTGTTCCAACACAGTTTGATACAAAATCTGTTTCTGTGGCTTGGGGACAGTCTGATTTAACAAAATTGTTGCCTGTTTCTCCTCTGCCCCGCCTTTGCATGTGCTTGTCACAATCCTGCCAGCCACCCTGGGACCCAAGGCCCAGGTCCTTTATGTTGCCTTGGGTCATACCTTAAATGATGGGTCTCTGGTACCTGTCACTGGTTCCCTCTACTTACCACTCTTTTGGTTTTATGCCTTCTTTTCATCTCATTGAGCATCTAAACCAGGATGAACATCTCACTGGTAGATTACCCACCCATCCCTGACTCTTTAGCCCTTGTGTAGTAAAAGAAGGGAAATTGTACAACACTCTGAAGAATGCATTTAATTTACTTGTTGAGTGCTGAACATAGGCCAAAAGACAATGATCAAGAGGGCCTTGGTCCCACCTTCACAAAGTTTACAGTCTATAAAGGAAAAACACCACTTCTCCCCTTAAACATGTAGTTATTGAGTGAAAGCATGGTCCACTGTGATAAAGGCTATGAAAAAACAAACAATGGGGCATTGTACTGAAATGCCCAGAGGCTGGACAAAGTGCGACTTGTCTGAGAAACTAAGGGAGAGTAGTTGGCTGGGCGGAATGTACAAGGCTTGGGATAGGGCAAATGGATGAGATTGGGCAGATGAGTAGGGGTCAGTCATGCCCCACCTGTTGCCACCTGAGATGCTGGACACTGGTTGATAACAGGCATGTATTCACGCACACATATGTAACACACACATATACACACACACTCAAGCATGCAATGTATCACTGCCACCACAATAATTTCTCTCCACTGCACCAAGATCACTCTCCTCTATCCAGCACTTCTGGCAACACTGTTTCCTGGAGAAATTTACTAGCTATTCCAGAGCAGCTATTCACAGTTAGGTTATGCTCTGTGTTCATATAATAAGTGGAGGCAGTCAGTTGTTGATCTAGCACCTTGAAGGGTAAAGAGTTGGACAGAGTTCTGTGCTGGGAATACTCCTATGGCAGCCTGGCCTTTGGGGCAGCCAAGTACTTGAGCAGAAGTCCATGGATACAGCATGTAGCTACCTAGGGCCCACCCAGCCCCCAGTAGCAAGATAGCTATATTCCAACTCTCAACCCAAACTCAATTCTGGCCACAGCAAATGGCATTTTATATCTCGATGTAGCCTAGAGTGGAAGGTTCTTGCCTGTAAGACTGTGAGGCTTTAGATGCCTCTCATCTGATAAATGTGAACAGCTGCTCTCTGTTGGGGAGACCAGCCCCTTGTGAACAAAGCCAGCAAATGAAGCACAGAGATGCACTGGTGTGGGTCACCCCCACCCCCACCCCCCGGCTTTAGCCTCTCAACATGGAAAGACACAATTAGGGGCATATCCCAAGATAAGTATCCATAATATTTGCTTCTTACATCAGGGCCTTAACTACTATTTTGGTGTTTGCTAATAAGTTTACTGGCGTCTCTCTTAGTCCGGTTTTTGACTTTGCCATTGCTGTGGAGGCTGACTTTTTTTTTTAATAGACTGAAAAATACCCACTGACTGCCTCAATCATTAACATAAGAGTGGTTGCTCAGTGCTAGAGCTGTCTCAGACCTCACTCAATGTGTTCTGTCATTTCTCTATGCTGTGTCAAAAAGAAAGACTGTTTAAATGCTCTTGTGGTATACCTCCAAGATAGCATCCAATGACTCTGTATTTTGATGTCCCTGCCTTAGTGTGATCCCCTCCCATGGAGTGCCAACTGGGCTTTTGACTCACTTCTAATGAAATGAATGGGATGTAAGCTTCAAGTTTAGATTCTAACACTGTGGCTGCCATTTGGGTGCTTGCCTGCTGTCTCTCACTTGCTTTAAGAAAAGCCAGCCTCTGGGTTGGGAGGTGAGCTCTGGAGAGGTCCAAGGTGCAGCTGGGAGAGAACTCCAATCAGCTACCATTGAGGAACTCGGGAGGAATTAAATTCTGCCAGGAGTGGGCTGAGAAGTAGACCATTCTCCCACTGAGCCTTTGAATGAGACCACAGCCCCAGCCCAGAGCGTCACTGAAATCTCATGAGAGACCTTGAGCAAAAAGCACCCACCATTGTATTTCTGATCAATGGGAACTATGAGATAACTGTTTATTCTTTAAAAAGTTTTTTTCTTTTACTTTTTATATTGAAATAACTATAGATTTATAGGAAATTTCAGGAATGGTACAGAGAGGTCTCATGTACTCTTCAGCCAATGGTTACATCTTATATAACTATTGTAAAACATCAAGACCAAGGACAGAACCAGGCACCATATGTGTGTGGAATTCTGTGCCATTTACCCAGTGTGTAGATTTATGTTAAATCAAAACACAATATTGCTCTATGCCACAAAGATCTTTTTCATACTACCCCTTTTAGTCATATCCATCATGCACCCCACCCCTCTTCTCTGGAAACCACTGATCTGGTCTCTATGTCCATCGTTTTGTTATTCCAAAGATGTTATGTGAATTGAACCACACAATATTTGACCTTTTGAGGTTGACTTTTTCATTTGCTTAGTGCCCTTCATATCCATCTGCTTTTTGTTTTAAGCCATTAAGTTTTTGTAGTGATGTGTTACGCAGCAATAGATAATTAATACACCACTCTTGTGGGAAAAATTGCTTTCTGATTAGAGTGTGAGCTGAAAATAGATTTACCTTTGAGCATAGAAACATGAACATTGACTGAATGTCTCTTGTAAGTGTGCATCATACCATAGAAAAGAAATTTACAATAACCTCAAACTCGTGTTCCTAGGAATCCCTTATTCAAACAATTGATGAGTTAAAGAGGATTACACTTGCATACATATAAATCAACTTTTTAAAATGTTCATTTTATTTTTTTAATTTTTATTTCAATGGCTTTAGGAGGTAAAAATAGTTTTTGTAAACCAACATTTTTTTAAAGATGTTTTACCAAACAACAGTGCCATGAGCAGTATCTCTTTGGAGAACACGCCCATCGAGTTAAGCACAGAGAATAGGTGTGACATATTGGTGGTTATGACTGGTCTCTAAATGAGCACAATTTTCTTGGGGGGAGATGTGCATATCCTTATATCCTTGAGCCTCACAGCTAGATATTCTGATTCCATAGTCTTAAGTACGAAGACTTAGGATTGTATCATGTTTCACAAGCACTTGGGGTGATTCTGAGGCAGGTGTCCCAGGAGCATATTTGAAAAACATCATTTTCCAGCCGTTTCTTCTTGCCATGGGTTTAGCCAGTCTGGGGATACCTCCCCATTTCCTTTAGCCAAGATAGTTTAGCTTGCTGTCTTGATATTGCTCATTGACCAGGAGGGAACAAACAAGATTGGGAGTCACAGATAGGAGACATAATACTAGACCTGCCACCTCCTCTCCGTGAAGCCTGAAGATAGTTCCTACAGTTGTGCCAGCCTCAGCTACACAGGTCGTGTGAGGCATTCAAAATATTGTAAAATAATGTGAGTACGTGGTGAAAGCACCATAAACCCAGGCTGTCTTTCAGTGCTGTTCTCCGCCCCTCCTCCATGACATCGTGTAGAAGCCTGGCTGCCCCTTCTCATGGTGCCTGGCGAACTTGTCTCTCCTTTCCACTGATGGTACCACATGTTCTGCCATTGTGTTGGGGCCTTGGTAATCACACCACATTTGTTACTGCTTTTACCACTGTTGTTCGTGCAGCAGCAACATGGCAGGACATTCCTCCATATAAATCATTATTTATGGGCCAAGTGCCAATAAAAATAACCACGGGAAGTATCTGACGCCTGAGTTTGTTTTCTAATACATTTTTTCCCTTTGTAAAGGACACCATTATTAAAACACTTTGTAACAATTTTCTCAAACCAGTTGCCTCTTTACAAGAGTCTCTGGTTGGTAATGAAAGAATGAACATTAAGTGCTTTTACATAAGTGGCTGGAGGAAAAATAGGAATGGTTGTGTTAAGAGGAACGGTTATTTAATTATGAGCATTTTATGTTGCTGTTAAGGTATCAGAACCCCACAGCTTGCTTTACCAAGACCTCCTTTCTAAATCTAGCTTGTGCTGGTTCCCTTCCATTTTCAACATTTCGTTTCCTGGGCAATTTAAAAACAGCAGGCCAGTTTGGGGATAAACATTAAAATACAAATACTTCAGATCTAGTGAATTTGCAAAGCAGCCACACAAAGCACTTGCAGTTTTAAGCATATTTTTAAAAACACACATTGCTTGGGGACTGCTGTGCCGTAATATCTTACCCTGAATAGGGTGCTGATTCGTGGCAATGCATTTAATGTCAGTACTTTTATTATTTAACATAAAATTCGGGCAATAGACCTGGCCCAGATTCAGAGGGAGGGAGAGCTGACAAGTTTCTGCCTTGTTGATGTGTTGTTTAATGGGGAATCTGGATTTGCAAAACACATTGACTAGCCACTCCTGGGGTCTTCCAGGGGTCCTCCAGGGGCCTCTTTTGAGTTGTGAGTGCAGTTAGTGTCATAAGGGTGGTTGCTTTTGCACACACAGTCATGGCCAAATATAAGCAGATCTCCTCCAATGCTTGCAAGGGATTTCCTCCTCGTGTGCTGGCTCTGTTGTACCACGGCTCAGGGAGTGAACATCCACAGTGCCACCATACAGATGTGGGAGCTGAGTCTTGGATGAGTTCAGCAATACATGCAGAAAGAGCATGAACCCAGGTCCTAACCCATCATAGAACTCAGCCTACTTTTTTTAGTCAACATCTCTCCAAGACATCAAAATGATTAACATTTCAGGCAAACAATAGGACCCTGTGGTTGGAACAAATCAAGCAGGTTAGCTATTTGGGAGTGTTGGTTTTGCATATACAACATGCCTTTTCCCTGTTGAAGTCCTGTATACCTTTCAAAGCCCAGTCCTCCTCTGTGTGCCCTTTCCCAGTTCTACCAAATGTCACTCTACTTTCCTCTTTCAAAAATAGTTATAAAGCACTTTTTGCGCTTGGCACGGAACTGAGCACTGGGGACTTAGCAATGGGAGGGACAGAGGTGGTCTTGAGCTTCAGGAAGCTACTGTCGTGCGGTGTGGGACAGGTATTAAACTTCAAACTGCAAAAATGATTTTTAATGTCAGTGGTGATAAAGGCTACAGAAGTTAAGAATATGGAGTTTTGAGGATGCAGGATAAGGATGCCTAAGCTCAGAGGAGGGAGGAAGGAGATGGTGGGAGGTGACGTTAAAGAGCCAGGGGTGGGTTTCTCTGAGGAAACAACTGGGCTGTTAGTCTTTGGATCATGACTGGTGGTTTACATGTTTTTCCCCCATTGATCTATCAGCCCTTGATAGTGGGAACCCTACTCATCTATATGCCATTCATCATCAGCGAGGTCCCTCAGTGATGATATTCGCAGTTGTTCTGTTTTGCCCACTGGACCAGGGAGTTGACTATCCCCTCCCTAAGCCTCAGGGTGAAAATGAGTTGATGCTGGGCTTCAGCAGATTGTTGCCTTGTGTTCTAGGAAGATGAAACAACGGGTCAGGGTTGCTTGCTAGTACCCCCTTCATCAGTGCCACTAGTTACATTACTATCACCATGAATAGTCTTGTGTTACATTTCTGTATTGCTGTCTGCGTGTCTGAAGCATACATCGTGTTTATTCATCACTCCCTTATGCTAACAGACCTCTGTATATTTCAATGATATTAATTATTGTTAATGAATATAAATTCAATCAATAATATTAATATTTATACAACAATTATTTTGTGCCACACCCTCCCCTAGGCCCTTCAGAAATATTACCTGATTTCATCTTTGCAGTATTCCAATAAGAGAGGAATCATGATTTTACAGATGAGAAAACTGATGCAGCAAAAGGTTATAGTACTTGTTCAAGGACCCAATAAAGGGTGGTGGCACCATATGAACTAAGTAATCTGCATCTGGAGTGTGAATCTTAGGCTCTATTCTAAACTTTTTGTTTATGTATTTATTTTTAGAGGCAATGTCTCTCTCTGTCATGCAGGCTGGAGTGCAATGGCTCCATCATAAGTCACCTCAGCACTACCCACTGGGATCAAGCCATCTTCCCGCCTCAGCTTCTTAAAATGCTGGGATTGCAGGCCTGAGCCACCATCTCCAGCTATTCTAAAGTACATTTTTAAAATAATTTGTCTAGTCCAGAGCCCATCTAGTCCAGTGGCCTTCCTTATTCAGTAATGGATTGCTGTGGAATTTTATTGTCTCATCTAAAAATGTCTTGTATGGGTACACCCCATGAGTCAGTGCATTTCAACCTCACTACCTCACAGGAATGTCCACCACTAGAAGTTGGCACTGCCTTGAATCTGAGATAAGGAGACATAATACTTTATTCATCAGACCCCACCGGTTACCCATTTGGACTGAATAGACCCACCCACAGAATGATTGGCCTGTATGCTGTTTTTTTGATAAGTGTCAAGGACAGCCAGAAGGCTTCAGCTATTTCCACTGGTCAGCCTGCCCAAGGGATTCAGAACTGTTTCCACATAGTTCAAATCTTCAACAGTTCTTGATTAACACAAACTGAAATTGCCACTTTCTTTTCAGTTCCATTAATTTCCTCCTTCACGTTGGAGAAGCACAATGCAAGCCCACCAGAGTCTTTGCACCTGGTGTGACCAGTCCTCAGAGTAGAGCATGTGTGTGGTCTCCTATGGGCCAAGTTCTTGGAGAGAGAGAGCACAGAGCTCCACTGCCTCTCCTTTTCTCTCCCTAACTAATTGTGTTAGATTTTCCAGGACAAGAAACATCAGAACAAAGGAATCTTTGGTCCATTCATTCACTCATCTCCTTGGAGATCCATCAGTGCTCACTCACTTTTAATATTACTTAAACATTTCATTCTCACGTTACACAAATGCGTATCACATTTATTTGCTCTCTTAGGATTTTACTCTTTATGGAAACATTTCTTTCTCAGACTTTCTCCTGGTAGATTTTTCCTAGTTTTCCTTTTTTCTGCTATCAGCCCATCATCATCAAAGCATCCTGCTCCTCAAGCTGTGAATGCTGGAAAGTGCTTTGGCCTGGTGGTCTGGAGTCTGGGATTCTAGTCTGGGTTCTCCTCTTAAGCCAGACATGATTACATCCTCGCCCAAGTCCTCATGTTTTTCATCTGTAAAATGAGGTGTGCAGGTAGGTGGTTGGATCATTGAAAAGACCTTGCTAGCTGTAATTTTTATTTTTTCTGTTCCTATTTTTTCTGATTTTAGTTAGGTGCTAAGGTTACATAAGATCAAAGTAGGTGAAGGAAGACCTGGAGATAAGGTGGCCAGGTATCTCCTTGTGTGATTTGATCAAATTGCATGAAGTGGGAGAGGGGGAAGTTGTCATTCCTAACTCACAAAGACAGTGTCTGAGAAAACAAATCACCCTTCCTTCCTGGACCCCTTAAATGACAGCACACTGGTGGCAAAGATAAAATGGAACTCAACTTTGCCATGACCACACTTGATCTGGCTGGCATGTCTTATCCAAGTGACTGCATCTTATCCAAGTGACTCTTGACCAAAAACAGGCAGAGGAAGAATTATGTATGCCTCTGGATTTTGGGTAGTTTTCCCTGATATTAATCACTTGTCAGTGAATTTGTCCCTGAGCCCAGAGCTGGCCCTGCATGGTATAAGAAACTAAAAGGACTGGTTTATTGACTTGATATTTCTAAAACTGTGCCTATCTCCCTGCACAGCTGTAACCCCTGCAGATTTGGGCGCACCTTCACACACTTCTTGGAGACTCTCGGGCTGTTAGCTCTGACAGGCTTCTCATTTCCTTCCATTTCTGACTCTCAAAAGACCTATCCTGGAGCTCAGACAGAGGCAGCACACCCAAACTAGATAGTAATGTCTACACTTCCTGCTGCAACCATTGACATCTATTACAGCAATTGGATCCACTCTTTTAAAGCCTTCTCCATAACATGAACCAGGAGAGAACACTTGACTTTGGAGCTGACACCCCAAGTCCTTCAACAGCTAGTCTATACCCCCAATTAAAGTTCTTAACATGTCTTGAATTTTGAGTTGTTGGGGTTTTTAATTAAATATTGGAGGATTTTGGTGCCACAACATGACAGCTTGTTGACAAATCATTTACACTACCATGTTACATTATTTTTAAAGCACTTTCCCTACTATGCAAAATCCTCCAAGACATGCAACCAATAAAAATACTGGGGTTTTCCATAAATTAAGAAAAGATGCATGTAATTTTGGTTAGCATTTCTCTTTCTGAAAGATTCCAGAGAAAAATCTTTCCTTCTCATAGTTATTAACATTTAACAGCTCAACATATTTTAGGAATTTCTTTCTTTATAAAACAGTTATGAACTATTAGGCATGTTTTAATATACTATCTTACTTCATCTTTATATACATTCTCTAGCATAGTAATTTATTTTATTTTATTTTTTATTTTTAAATTTTAAATTCAGGTTGTATAAGTGCATGTTTGTTACATGGTCTATTGCATCCTGATGGGGATTTGACTTCAGGGGTCCCCATTCCCCAAATAGTGAACATGGCTTCCCGTAGGTCATTTTGGAGCCCTCACTAGACTCCCTGCCTCCTCCTCGTTGAAGTCCCCAATGTCTACTACTTCCATCTTCATGTCCATAATCCCTATTGTTTTACTCCCACATAAAAATGAGAACACGTGGTGCTTAGTTTTCTATTGCTGAGTTGGCTCACATAGGTTCATTGGTTCACATTGGTTCATGCATGTTGCTGCAAAGGACATGACTAATTTTGTTCCTTTTTATGGCTGTGTAGTATTCCATGGTGTATCGCATCACATTTTCGCTGTTGATGGGCACTTAGGTTGGGTCCATGACTTTTGTAGCATAATAATTTCTTAACCCTCCTTAAGGAGGTGAGAAAACCGAAGCCCAACTAGTAGAGCCGCTTGTACAAGGCCACAGAAAAAGAAATCGGAAAAGCCAGGGCTCAAATTGACTTTGGGTCAGGATCCATTATCAAACTGTGGCCCTTTGTTTCTTTCTAGTAGACGTCTTCATATCTTTTCCTTGAGGCTTTCAAGAGTGACCAATGACCGCACAAATGTCTTTCCAGTCTTACGACTCTATGATATTGACTAATTCCTACCTTCTTTCCAATGTATCGACCACCTACTGTGTGCTACATGCCAAGCATACAAAAAAGAAAAGACACTGTTTACACTTTGGAACACATTACAGTGTCTTTTTCAGTCTTAGGATGGTCTCTGGCATTCATCTACGCATCTGTTCATTCACTGACTGAGCAAGTACTTACTGAGCACCTACTTTGTGTCATACTAAGACCTAGGACTCAGTAAGTAATTCGAGCTTGTCCCTGAACTCATAGGGCTTATGCTCTGCGGTCTCCACCTGGCACTCCCTTCTTGAGCTCTTTCCCCTACACACGCTTATTCACAGCAAGGCGTCACACGGGAATGGCTGCTTATGGGTTTTCAAGTGGAAATCAAGGCTGTGAGGTGCTCTGTCATCTGCTCTTGTCCACTTATTTGATAGTCAACCATTTCCACTTCCATCATGGTCCCAAAAGATATTTTCCTGTATTTCATTTCTTCACCTCTTCATTTTGTTTTCATTTAACCTTTTATGCGTGCTGTTCCCACCTCCCCCAACTTGTCTGCAAGCTCTGAGTCACTCCACGGTGACTCCACACGCAGTACGGGCTATAAAAATAGTCCTCGCATAAATTCCAAGTCCATTTCTCTGGCCCTTGTTGTTGCTATGTGTCTATAAACATGAGGTGACAATGCTAAAGTCTTGTTAACAGGCTAGCCTGTGAGCATGAGTAACACATGCATCTCAAACATCAAGCTCCCAGCCCAGGCAGCAGACGCTGCCTGAGTATGCTACCAATGACTGTAACTTTGTGATAAACATGACAAGCGTACTTCTAGACATTATGTAACTCCCCAGAGTGGATTTTAGGCTTTTCTTCCTTTCTCAAAAATAACATGGTGGAGGGGGCTGTGGAGGATGGGAGAAGGAGTGGTAAAACAAAAGGCGCACATTTGTCTCTGTTCCTGGGTTTTCTTATCTCGAAAGTGATCATCATAGTAAAAAAGTCTCTGTCTAATCTCTATCACCTCTAACATGTGAAGGTGTTTTTGTAAACAATAAGCATAAAAATTATACCATGGCCGGGCTCGGTGGCTCAGCCTGTAATCCCGCGCCTTTGGGAGGCTGAGGTGAGTGGATTGCCTGAACCCGCGGGTTCGAGACCCGCCTGGGCAGCGAGACCTCATCTCTATAATAAATCAAAAAATTAGCTGGGTGTGGTAGCGCGTGCCTGTAGCTCCGGCTACTTGGAAGACTGAGGCGGAAGGATTGCCGGAGCCCAGCAGGTCGAGGCTGCGGTGGCCGGGAGTGGCCACTGCACTCCAGTCTGGGCGACAGAGTGAGACTCCAACTCAAAAAAATATATATATATACCATGAACAAGGTTTAAATCGTATGCTATGTTACAGATCAGTTTCATTTTTTCCTTTTATTTCCCATTCTGTGCTCTCTTCTTCCCAGATTTGTAACCCATTTTCTCAGGGCCATGCTCCTGGCTTTGATAATTTTATTTACACCAAGATGTTAGTACTTGATGATGGCTTCATTCTCAACTATCTTTAGATACTACTGGGTGTCATGACGTTCCCAAGTAGGATGAAAAATCCTTGACACCATTCATCCTGCAGTGTATTGAGAGGTGCCTGATCCCACAATCCACCCTCGAGGCCAACACTGTTAAAAGATCACGTTTTAGAATGTCAAAGAATATTCCATGTATTGATATTTGAAAGCACAGAGTTCATGTTTGTGTATTCTTAATACCTATGCCAGGCACAATTCTAAATGTCTTACATGGATTAATTAAATCTTCATTGTAACCTGTGAAGGAGACGATATTATCCTCATTTAATAGACCAGACAGTTGATGCATGGAGAGTTTAGGTAGCCTGTGCAGTAGCACTCTGCTCACAGGAAGAAGAGAAAGGTGAACCCCAGACAGTATACTGTGCACCTGCCCAGTTAGCCCAGCTACCCAAAAGCCACTGTAGCAGTGGCTGTGGAAGACAGATTCACAGTTTCAGAACTCCCCAGGAGGAAAGCCAAGATCCCTTCCCATGTGCACTCAAGACACTTGGCCAGCCACACAGGCTCCATTTTTCTCTTCTCCATCATTCACGTCTATGTTTTTGTACCTTTTGTGTGCCCTCCACATAGCCTGCACTCTCACCTTAGCCAGAGGCATATTCATTTTCCAGAAGTTTGCTTAAGGCTCATCTCTCATGGACACATGTAAATACCAGATCCAGGCAAGTGTAGACACAAATATAGTTCCCATCGCCCAGAAGACACATCTCATGGTGCATCTACCTTCACATGCTGCATCCCTATTGACCTCTCTGTCCACCGATCAGTGTCCTTGGAAGCTGGGGTAAGACTGTCTCTGTTTCACCAGCACTCACTTACTATCCAGTGCAGATGGAGAGATTCGAGAAAGCCCATCAGGTCTGAGTGGGGCTGGAAGGAAACTGATTTTGCTTTATTTCATTTTATATATTTATTTAGTTTGCAATCATTTCAAATACTTTATTTTGTAGGTCCGTTACCAAATCACACACATTTCTGCATCTCAATATCATAATATTATTCCTATAAATGGATCAAAGACCTAAACATAAAACCTCAAACTATAAGAACCTTAGAAAATGCAGGAGACACCCTTATGGAAATTGGAACTGGTAACCAATTCCTGATCAAAATCCAAATGCCCATGCCATAAGAGATAAGATAGACTAGTGGGACTTCATCACACTGGCAAGCTTCTGCAAAGTCAAATAAACCATCAAGAGATCAGGGAGACTGCCCATTGACTGGGAAAAAAAATATTTGCCTACTGTATATTTGACAAAGGCCTAACATCTAGGATCTATAAGGAACTCAAACGTACCAAAAAAAAAAAAAAAAAGCCCATTACAAAGTGGGCAAAATATGCAAACAAACACTTCTCAAAAGAAGACATATGAGAAGCCAACAGATACATGAAAAATGCTCAGCCTCACCAGTCATCAAAGAAAAGCAAATTAAAACCACACTGACATACCACCTAACTCCAATCAGTATGGCCATCAGCAATAACTCAAAAAACAACAGATGCTGAAGAGGATGCAGGGAAAAGGGAACACTTCTACACTGTTGGTGGGACTGTAAACTAGTATAACCTCTGTGGGAAATAGTTTGGCGATTCCTAAAAGATCTGAAAATCGACCTTCCATATGACCCCACAATCCCTCTACTGGGAATATACCTGGAGAAACTCAAATCACTCTATGAAAAAGATAACTACACACACATGTTTATTGCGGCATTATTCACAATAGCAAAAACATGGAACCAACCATGCTGCCCATCAAAAGAGGACTAAATTTTTTTAAATGTGGTACATATACACAATAGAATATTGCACAGCTATAAACAAGGACAAAATTATGAACTTGCCAGCAATTTGGATGGACTTAGCGTCTATAATACTGAGTGATATATCACAGAAACAAGGAACTGATTATCACATGTTCTCACTCATAAGCGGACCTTGAACAATGTTGTAATACTATAAGAAAGGAATTGGCAGTAGTGGGAAACTGCCAGGGGAGCAGAGGGGGGGTCACCTCATCAACAAGGGTAACTGCATAACAAACATTTGTATACCTAACCCTGAATTGTACCCCACTTCTTTAAAATATAATTTTTTAAAAATAATAAAAATAAAAAGTATTTTTAATTTTATTTTACCTTTATATTCAAGGGGTACATGTGCAGAATTTCTATTTGAGTGTATTGTGTGATGATAAAGTTTGGGCATCTATGGAGCTCATCACCCAGATGATGGGGATGGTATCCCAAGGATGGTTTTTCAACCCTCACCCTCTCCCTCCCTGCCCCCTGTGGTGTCCCCCGTGTCTGCTGTGCCATCCTTGTGCCATGTGTGGTCAGTGTTAACTCTCACTTATTGGGAAGAGCATGTGTTATTCAGTTTTCTGAGAAACGGATTTTATGTCAATAAAAACTACATCTAGAATCAGATTCATTCACAAATTTATTCCCACTATTTGAAGAATTTTTTTTTTAATTCTGGAAAGCATGAAACATTTCAGTTTTCTTCTGTGGTTTTCCAAATCAGAAAACCACCTGGGAGGCATATTAACAGGTTGAATAAACCACTCACTTCTCGTTCGCCACGCCATGTGCAGGCTGAACATGACCCAGGAGAGGTTTCCTGCTCTCTCCTCTCTTCTACTGCTCCTTAAGAGGCATCTCTCCAGTCCAGTCACTAGCACACTGTGACCACAGAATCTGCGCAGGGAGAGGAGAGGGCTAGGCCCAGACAGAGCAGGAGGAAGGAAAGGCCAAATCAAACAGACGGATCTGCCTGGCGAAGAGTGGTGCTACAGGGAGGAGGCCAGAGAGCAAGAAACCAGCAGGCTGGAGGCAGAATGAGATCCTGCAGGTGACCACAGAGGGTTCTGGAGCAGGCACCCGGTGAGGGGATGAGGGGAAGGGATGAGGGGGAGGGAACAAGGGGACGAGGGGATAGATGTTTAGGGGAAACTGTGAGGAATAATACACAACATGGATTGTCTCTCATTCTTATGAGAGATGTGAATAAAAACTTTTGAAAACCTGTGATTTACCTCCGCTATCCTACTACCCAAAGGAAAAGAAATCAGTCTGCTCACTGCAGCACTATTCACAATACCAAAACCATGGAACCAACCTAAGTGCTTACCAGTGATTCACTGGAGGAAAAAAAAGTGGAATATATACACCATGAAATACTGTGCAGCCATAAAAAGGAGTGAAATCATGTCCTTTGCAGCAACATGGATAGAACTGGAGATCATCATGCTAAGAGAACTGACTCAGAACCAGAAAACCAAACGCAGCATGCTCTCACTCATATGAAGGAGCTAAATGGTCACAAAGATGGAAATAATGGACACTGGGACACCAATAAGCAGGGAGGCAGGTAAAGAGGTTAGGATTCAAAAATAACCTATTGAGTACAATGTTCACTATCTGGGGAATGGACCACCTGAGACTCTATCCCCACCACTACACAATATGTCCATGTAACAAACATACATGTGTACCCCTTGAATCTAAAAAAAATATGAAAAATAGAAAAACTATTTTAGGTTAATCAACTGTAGTTCTTTAAATGTGACTTCATTTCAGAAACAGAGCCAGGTCTTTGGGGTACCTAAGGCTGTATGTACCACTTCATTCTGGAATTTTAGTTAAGACTACACAGCCGCTCACAAGATGTGTCAAAAGATTTTCAGTTTTTAATTTCCCTCAAGGGCAATGTCCAGCAGGAGTGAGGTGAATTTACACCTTATCAGCTTACTATGGTGATTTTTTTGATTTTCCTTACAGGGAGCACTGAAGCTGACTCTCTGCTCTGCCCTCTAACGAGATTTGTCTAAGGCCAGAGACATCCTTGATTCAGAGGGATTTGTGCCATTCATGATGGAGCAGTGTTTCTAAAACTTTCCAGGCTCCGAATCCCTTTGGTAGGAAGTAGGCAAGTTTCACAGAAAAATGAATGCTCATAAGTAAATATGCAAAGTTTTGCTTACACTTTGGGTATTCTCATGCATGTCCTAAAGTCTTTTCATTTGCCTAGCTGGCATCCAGGGTCCCATGGCACCAATCCTCTTATCCCTAGATGGGCTCACTTTGGCTACCAAGTCCTACCATGCAAGTACATGCATGTCATCTTACTTTCTGTCTCAAAGAAACAGCACTTATGGCCAACGTGACTGTGGGAAAATCTAGAATTTTGCCTAACCCTAATGTGATTCTGGGACCCAGAATCCCCTCATCTATGTCCAGAGACCACAGAATCACTCAGAGGGTTGCAAAGACAAAGTTGGTCTTTATCATTTCCAAGGCAATCTAATGTCACTGTTCTGCATTGGGCATTGCTTAGTAATGGATATGCTGCTCTGAGTGGCAGGTGTTTGATGAACAGTTGAGTCCTTAGGTAAGAAGAGTCACCCCTGGAGGGAGAGGTCAGAGATAACAGACTTTTTCCAATTTCCTGGGCAGAAGCCCACAAGGGTGCTCCTGCTGCCACCCCGGTACTATCTGTAATTGATGAGTGGCTCTTGGAGCAGTCCCCAGCTAGAACATTTTGCAGTAATCCTCTCAGACGATACTCACTTTCTGCCTATACGTCTTATAATTCAGACTGTCCACCCAAATTACCCCTCAAGGAGTGGAAGTAAGGCATCTTTCTCCCCTTCACTTCCTCCCCCTCCATCACTCCTCTCTCACAAGCAGGTCAGCACAGCCAAAGGCCTGTTACATTCATCTCAGATCTGCCTGCCAAACAAAACAGCAAAATTTCCTCAACTCCTCCAAAGAAACTTTTGACAGTCAAGTAATATAACAGTTCCAACCTGATGTCACATACTTTTAGAGTACAGTTTCTCATATCTTGCTGCTGCTTTCTTCTAATCATTTTTTTTTTTTTGAGTTGGAGTCTCACTCTGTCGCCCAGACTGGAGTACAGTGGCTGCTCCCGGCCACTGCAGCCTCGACCTGCTGGGCTCCAGCGATCCCTCCACCTCAGCCTTCCAAGTAGCCAGAATTACAGGCATGCGCTACCACTCCCGGCTGATTTTTTGATTTATTGTAGAGATGAGGTATCGCTGCCCAGGCGGGTCTCGAACCCGTGGGCTCAGGCAATCCACTCACCTCAGCCTCCCAAAGGCGCGGGATTACAGGCTGAGCCACTGAGCCCGGCTTCTTCTAATCATTTTTATGAAGAACATATATAAAAATAAAATATTATGTCCTTAAGAGTTATATAACACTGGGATGTGTGTGTGTGTGTGTGTGTGTGTGTGTGTGTGTGTGTGTGTGTGTGTGTTTCTTCACTAAGACATGAGCCTTTCTTTACTGATAGGCAAAAAAGACCAAAAGGCAGGGGGCCATTCTTAATGCTAAACTGCAAACAGCACCTGCACTACTAGGCCAGAGTAATACCTTAATATTATATCATTATACTTATATTAGTTAATAAAACAAAATTTGGGTAACAAACAAAAGTATGTTGATTCCCTGCAATACACTGAGGAGGGTCCCAGAGCCAAGGGCAGTTGAGTGTCTTCTGAAACAAAAATGTCAGCCTCATGTCAAATACATTTGACAGTTTTACAAAAAGAAAGCTGTTTTCTTTTTGAGAAGGGAAAAACTTTAGAAAGTGTGTGAAAAGGAACAAAAAAGTTTATCAATGCCAGAATGAGGAATATTCAGAATAAAATCACTGCAGGGAAAAACGAAGTGTTCCAGTTCCCTGTGTGATGTCAGAAAGTGGTTAAGCCTCATCAGGAATAATTCCTTCCATATTAACCCCACTACGATTATTAGTAAGAGTGAATCCGACATCTGTGAGTTCTTTATTCTTTTCAAGTTGAGGGAAATACATATACCTTCACTCTTGCCTTCAGCGGTGCAAAACCCAGGGTGTATTTTGACATCCTAAGAGAGGGAACTGCACATACTTGTCTGTCATGACCATGTGTCATTCTTGGGGGTTCTGTGGTCTCTGCAACCCTTCCTCTTTGGAGAATCCCTCCTTTGTGGGCAAAGCAGAACTCATGTGTCCCTCTGAAGATAAATGACCCCTGATGCTCATGTCACAAGAGGCCCTTGCACCTGGGTACAGATCCACAGCCTGCGCTCTCACAACCTGATTTCTGTACCCAGATGAAGCTACAGAGCAGAGGTCCTAGAGAAGAGCCCCTGGCAGGGGTGAGAGTCATAAACAGAGCTGTCATCCAGAGCAGCCAAGGCATCCAGGAAGTGGGTGGGGGATAATCATAGCACCAGTGGAGATGGGGGGGCACCCACAGCACCCATGAGGATGGAGATGGGAGAACCCACAGCACCGTGGGGATGGAAATGGAGGGGACACCCACATCACCCATGGTTTGGAGATGGGGGAACACCCACCGCAGCAACACAGGCTGCAAGGGGAACACATCCTGCTGGGAGCAGTGTTTTCCAGAGGGCTTGGCTCCAAGGTGTGTCTGAACTGTGGCTTCCTGTTCTGATGTCTTCCAGCTTAGATCTCCTGCAATCTCTTCCACTCTTGAGCTGTTCACTAGGCATCTCCTCACTGTCTTTGGAGAGTTGTTAAAGCAAGCTTTTGGCACTGATGCATTATGGCAATCTTACCTTTTATCTTTTTGTGTTATTAAATGTTTTTTTTAATTTTGACATCATTTAAACATACACATAAGTTACAAGAGTAGTTCAAAGAATTCCTACATATCCTTTCAGCCAGATTTCTAATGTTAATATTATTCTACACAGTCATCCTCCTCCTCCTCTTCCCCCGCTCCCTTTTCTCTTCCTCTGCTTCCTCCTCTTCCTCCTCCCACCTCCCACTCGCTGTCCTCCTTTCTCCCTCTCTTTCTGTGTAATTTTGCTAAACTGTTTAATAGTACACTGTAGACGTGATGACTTTTCCTTAAAATGACATTGGATATTTACTGAAAAGAAATTCTATTATTTAGACATGGCACAACTTTCAAAATCATAAAATTAATATGGATATAATACTATTATCTAATCGGTGAGACTTATTCAGAACTTGTCAATTGTCTCAATAATGCTCTTATAGCAAAAGAAAATTCAAGATCATTCTGGAACTATTTAGTACATTTTAAAATAAATTTATCTTCTGCTTAAATCAGCAGGAGTCCTTTTTGTTGTCTGTGACAGATAACTCATATTGATTTTTAACAAAATGAAAACAGGAATGAGGTTCTGCAAGTAACAGAATTTAAAATGTCTAACTACCTAAGTGGAAGAAGTGGGACAAAGATGGGGGAGCCTCAGTGGTCTGGACTGGTGAGTCATTGAACTAATTTATGCTGAACCTTTACAACCATCTACATGCCTAGGAAAGCTGTCCTGTAAAGGACAAGTGTAGAAATTGTCCAGGAGGTTGGCAGATGCCAACCATGTCTTCTAGTCATCAGTGGGATCCTGTAAGAAGGAAACATAAGGAAAAAGTGGCCCTTCTTTCTCTGTACACAATCATGTCTGAAAGTGGTTGGCTGGGATTCTAATATCTGTTTTGTGACCAGGTGGAAAAGACTGAAGGCAAGGACAGTGTTTGAAGATGGCATGGACACAATGGCTCTCTGAGAACATGGAGGGGAGTGGTCCTACCCTTCAGCTTTGTGGGATATAATTTCTTATTTTTTAAATTTTTTTATTTCAGTAGCTTTGGGGGTTGCAAATAGTTTTGGTCTGGGCTTTAAGTGTACTCGCCCACCTGTGCACACTGTAGCCAACAGGTGATTTTTTTTTCTCTCCTCTCCATATCCCCCACTTCTGATTCTCCTGTGTCCATTTTACCATTCTCTATGTTTGCATATCCTTAGTTTGGCTCCCACTTATAAGTAAGAACATTCAGTGTTTGGTTTTCTGTTCCCAATTTCTCACTGTTGAAGCCAGTTTCTGTCATGGTTTCTATGGCATGTAAATGAAAACACCCTAAAGATAAACATATTCAGTTAAATGACTCCAGCTCTGTGGTGACATTTTGCTTGATGGGCTGAATGTTCTCATAAATATAAAAGTAGAGGAGGTGTCATTATCCTCTCCTATATCATGCAGCTTGATTCCTGGATCCTCCTAACCAGGCATTTCTTTCTTTAACACATCAGAGAGGGTGGAATAAAGGCTTGTAAACCACCAGGGACATGTAAACTACCACTGGTGACAAGAGCAGTACAGAAAAGCCTGTTACAATGAGCTTCTCCATGTTCTTGCATAACAGATAAAATATCCCAACAACACTTATGAAGGAGTTAATAGTGCTAAGTTAGCCTTTTACAGATTATTTTATTAAGCTATACAATGTGCTATGCAACAATCATTGCTCTCATTCTACAGATGAGGAAATTGAGGATTAGGAGAGATTAACCAATGTCATCAATTGCACAGAGATTTTATAATGGAATTAAGATTCAAAATGAGGTAGTGTATTCCACAGGTGGTGTACTACCTTTTTAAATAATTAGTCCAAAATGATGACTCCCCTTAAGGAATAATTAAACTATAGGGTCAATCTGAACTGAAAAATAGGCATGTTTGTTGGGTGAGGGGTGTGATAAGGTTACCATCTCCAGACTCTCGTGGGTGCCCTTGGAGAGAGTGGTAGTGTTAGTTTGGAAAAAGGGTGTGGATGTCTTTCCCCTACCCTACTGCTGAGCAGCCACGACCACCCAACTGCCTCCACAGAGAAAAAGAGACCAGCACAGCAGGACCACAGGGGAACTGTAACATTTTCAGAGGAATTATTATGCTTAACAAAAGCCTCCACAGAGCAGTGAGGGCTGACGGCCTCATTTTCTGGAAAATGAATCTGAGACACTTGCTCAATTATATCTCTGACCCACTCTCTTGTGCTTCAAAGAATAAGATAGGCTTGTGGGCTTCCCAGGGCGGGGAGATGCTTGCTTATTTCGGCAGAGTTCGTGACCCTCTCTCAGCTGTGCAAGGGCCCTGTTCTCCATCCCATCCGTCCACGCGCAGCCTGGTGCTCCAATTTCAAAGACAGACCTCACCAGAGAAGCACAGGGCTCTGCTTCTATCTCTGATGACCCATCCCTTAAAACGTGACTTGAGTGCCACACACCCTGACTCTGAAAGAGACGAGAGGTAGAGTATTTGTTAAACAGTACAGGAGCAATAGTGGGGTGTTTCTCTATAGGTCGAATGCTTAACTTCCATCCTAGAGCAATAATACATTGTCATTATCTCTCCATCATAGCTCTAAACGGTGAACCAACTCATTTTCTTGAGATTACTTAGTGATCCATTTCCATACTCAACCACTTATTACCTGTGGGGGGGAGGCGGAATAGACCACCCTTTGTGATATATGTACCTTTTGCCAAGTGCTGAGCTTAGAGCTATGTATACATTATATTAATTAATTCCCACAACAAGCCTGTAATCTGGTCATCTCCAGATAACAAATGAGGACATGAACTCATGTGACTTTACCACATTCCCGCAGCAAGTGGTGGTGACGTTAGTATCAGTAATACTATACTGATATGCCCATGTTGAAGGATAGATCCAAGACCCTCCTGATCTGTCAAGATGCCATTTCATCTACTTCCTGATATAACAGAGCAAAAGATAAAAATAATATGGACAATTGCTGTGCTGTAATTAACCTTCTTTCCAGTAGGATTAAATGTTAAAAAGAGGGACATGGCATTGTGGGTGTTTGGGGAAAATAATCCAAATTATTCCAGAAAATGGAATAGGACATTACTCATTTTTCAGCATTTGACTTTCTTCTTGCAAAAGCTCATCTGATTTTCTTCTAACCTGAAGCTTGCTCCTTCTGAGGCTCCATTTCTAGTTCCTCCTTCTCTACTAACCCTTAACTGTGTCCTCTATTCTCCTTTCTCTCCAAATTCCTACTCTAGGTGATCTCATTCTCTTCTATAGCTTGAAATAACATTTTTTTTTGTTCTGATGACTCATAAATCTCTATCTCCAGCTCTTACCACTCCCCTGGGCTGTAGATTTATATATCCAACTGCCTACTTGACACCCCCTCTGAGCTAATAGATGTCTCAACTTCAGTATGTCCAAAATAAAATTCTTGATTTGCCCACAGCTGTCTTCTTTAACTCAGTTAATGGCACCACCAACTTTCTTGGGTCCAAAAACTAGAAGTGACCCTTATTTTCTTTCTTTGCCTCCCATATCCAGTCTATCTGAAATCTTGCCTCCTCTTATTTCCAAAATATAGTCAAGATCCCTCCACCCATCTCCATTTCTATTGCTACAACCCTGATCCAAGTGACCACTATCTCCCCACTGGGCAGCAGTGGGTTGCTTCCACTCTTCCCCTGCTGGCATCATTCTCCACACAGCAGCCAGTCAGCATGAGCTTTTCAGAGCATAAATCAGACTAAATCAATCCATTGCTTAAAAGCACCCCGTGGTTCCACTGGGCTTAGAGTAAAACAGAAACTTAATGTAACCAAGAACGCTGTGCCTAGGAATCCCCCTCTTGCCAACCTCTGGGACATACAGCACACTCTCCTCACATCCTCCCAGCCTCTCCTCCATCCTCCCAACACACTGAGCTCATTCATGACTCTGGCCTTTTCTACCTGCTACTCTTTCTGCATAGAAGTCTCTTTCCTCAGATTATCTTTGATGTCTTCTTTCCCCTCATTTGAACCTCAGCTCAAATGGCACTACGTTAGAATGGTATTCCCTAGTCATTCTAGCAAAAATATCTTCCTCCACCCCCTCCCCTAATTTTCACTACAGACCATCAATCAGCTTTATTATTTTACAAAGACTGACATTGTACGAAACATGTTCTTTTGTGTTCATTGCTTGTTGTCTCTCTCTAGACATAAGCTACACAAGACAGCCCTGTTCAAGAGAAAGTGTACCCATCAATGATCAGCTGGGCTCTCTCATACCACAGGGAGGTTGAGGTTCCACAGAGATTGGGTGAATTAGCTCACAGTGGTGTCACTCAGGATCAAGTCATGCATTGCTTACTCATCAAAAAGCATTCCAATTAAAAGACTGGTTTATTCCTTGACCCAGGGGATAATATGTTCTTCTCAGAAAACAGATATTATAGTCACTTCAGTGAACTTTCTATTTTAAACTAACAAGTCATCAGTTTTATCTATAATCTCTTAGAAGCTTAAATGTGTATTCCAGTTGCCTGCGACAAAAATCATGTGATGACAATCAAATTTCAGGGACCCATAAAACTGAAGACTAAGTCTTTTCCTGGTCAGATAAAAAAAAAGACCTAGAATTGGAATAATACTGTATCAAGTATGTAAAGTCTGTGATATGACTCAGTCAGTGGTCAGTAGCAGGTAGCAAGGAATCTTTAGTTGCAGCTGGAAAGACAGAAATCTGTTATACATAAAGTATTCTATAAAATTGTCACCTGTGAAAACTTGAAGGTAATGTACTTTGTGAACTTATAGCTTTAGAGGAAATGATTGAAAAACAGAACTTTTATAGCAAGTGCTGATTGCTGTTGGCTGCATTTGACAAAATACTACAATAACACAATGATTTAAAAACAGAATTAACTGGAAGAAAGTACGAAAGATGAAAGAGATAATCTGGAAAATTCAGAGACTGGAAGGACTAGGAAAAGGCAATTGTTTCTTATCAGTTGGTGAAAGACTGATTAGAACACAGCCTTGCTTCAAGAAATAAATCAAGAGTATGGTTTTCACACCAATTTTTAAACTTTTAAATGGATTAAGATGGCACCAGTTTAGCCTTTCATTTTGAGAAAATGACCCAAATAAAGAAGACTAAAGTGTTACTCTTTACTGAAGCTTGGTTGGCTTAAGATACCTACAGCTCAGATGAAACCAAAAGAGGTATGTCTCAAAAAAGAACTGTTTGTAGTTATTGGCACAAGGATTTGACCGGAATCAGTTATTAAAAAAAAAAAACTGATTAAATTCTTGAGAAAGTTGTATAGCCAAAGAAACAATGAACCTTCTGAAAAAGTTTGTGAAAGTTTGTGTAGTCTAAACACAGAAATGTTAACAAGAGTTAGGTTTGTGAGATTCTATGAGCAACCTGAGGCTAAGAAAGCATCTCATCCTTGAAGAACAACACATCCTACAGTTTACTCTTCAGATGTATCAAGGGCAAAAAACAGAAGAGGAATGACCCCCGAAAGGCAATACCAAGAGCCATAAATAACAATGGACTGGAGACCCCTACCCAGGGGTTCTGGAGAACCGAATTCAGAAACCAAATCAGAACCTAATCAAGAAACTTTCTTTGTCAAGTAATATGAACCAGCCACTTCTTTCCAAAGGAAATGTTACAGACACTTTGCCCCTATTCTACCATTCTGTACTTGGTATAAGGGGAGGAGACAATCTGTTGTATTTCAGTTGGTTTGAAGATCAAAAGAAGCCATATCCAGACTTGGTAAAGAGATCACTTGGTCACCACACAGAAATTATGGAATTAGAGTTTTGTGCCTTGATTGGATAAGACTTTGGAGTTGTCTCTCTAGGGACAACTAAGTACGTTGAATATTGACCATTGGTGATATCCTGAGTGTTGCTCACAAAATATTTCTAATTCTCTCATTCCCAGTTACATGGAAGGATTATAATTTCTTGCTCCCTTTTGGATGGATGGGATATGTGACTAGATCTGACCAATGAGTTGTGAGCAGAACTGATATTTTACTTCCAGGTTAGAGCATTTGGTTCCCATATGAACCTTTCCAGAGCTCTTCCCTATGTGGCCCTGTGACCAGTGTTCATTTGATCCTGTCTTCAACCTGGGATCCTGAGCAGCTGTGCTGAGTGAAGCTGCCTTGATGATTCACCAAAGCACATAGCACAAATCTTATTGTTTTAGCCACAGATATTTCAGAATTTTTTGGTATTTGAGGCAGTGCCTGAGCCTCTGGTAAACTTTCTTCTTTGACAACCTTTAAAAAATTTGTATTTGATCATCTTATAACAATGGATTAATACTCTATGCACTGTTTTATGACCTACTCATAAACCAGTCTCTTATATCTTTCTGTATCATTTATATATTTTTATGCAACATCAGCATTCATAGCTACCTAATAATCCATGATGGGAATGTTATATAATTTTTATTCAAGCCTATACTGATAAGCCCAAATGAGCCACTGCAAGCATTTGGTATTATAAATAATAATATAACATATATTCTTACAGCTAAACCTTATGGTAGCTTCAAGATGATTTTTTCAAGTCTTAGAATTTGTGCATTAAAGCATGTGCAAAATTTTAAAGATTTTGACATTTATTCACTTGTTCAGTTTGTATTCTAGACTTTAGGGATAAAGCAGTAAATAAGATGCACAAAGCCTTGCTGGAGCATATTACCAAATTGCTTTCAGAGAGTCTATGATGTCCTCCAGCACATCCCACAACCAACAAAGTGAGCGCCCACTTCCCACACCTGTGGCCCCATATGCTATCCATAACACCATCTATCCAGAAGATCTGAAAATGATGAGAGTGGTTAGACTACAGTCTAACCAAAACACACTTGTTTATTTTCAGAGGAGTGTAGTAGTCAACCTTCTCTATCAGGAAATGGAGCACATCCTGCATGTTCAGGGTACTTGATTGCCTTTCTCCAACGGCACAAGTCATTTGTTAATATCTCTTTTCTTCCATAAACTATCAGGTCCTTGAAAAAGAATGAGAAAGAGTGTTTAAAGAGATGTTAATGTAGCTGATCCCTCAAGCCAAGCTTCAGGAGATGCTCACACCATCTGGCCTCACCATGTCAGTAACAGCAACAGTGAACCCCTGGATTTTCTCTGTTCACATCACCCCTTTCACTGAAAAGCAAGTTAGTTATGCAAATAAAGGCAGAAATTGTTGTGCAGTTGAAAAGCCTGGCCATAGCAACTGGTCATCTTTTGCAAACTAGTAAAGATGGAGTTGAAGAAATAGTTATAAGTTGGCAATACTATAATAGATATTGATTTTCTCCTTACAAAAAAAAAATTAAATGAAAGTAGACATCTACAGGTTCTTTTTTCACACCAATTTCACATGTGTGTGCAATGGGGGTACATGGTGATGATGGAGAAGAGAATCTGGTACCCAAAACCCATGGGAGTTAAAGTTCAAATTGAAAACTCTTACCCTAAAAATTCACTGGCAAATTTGTATGATGAAGGTTTAGGCATGATTATTTTTCAAGTCTCTCAAGGGGGAATTTTGGGAAGAGCCTAAAGGAAAATGGTTTCGATTTTACAAGGAAAATATTATTTTTCAATAAGATATAAAATATTTACTATCTGTCAGTGATGGTGTTCTGAGTGATTCGTAGACATCACTGTGACAGTGCGATGTTTGAGGATGCGTTTCATCCAACATCAGCAGTAATTTGAGGCATATATCAAAACTTTAAACAAAATCCAAACCCCAGTGGGACAGAAGTTGACTATCTCTGAAAATAAGTGTATGCATATCTTAGTTCTCTGTGGATTTGTTTTCTCAAATATTCCTACTTAGATTTTCCCACTAAATTTATAAATTTTGATCAAGTGTCGGAAAATGGTGTGCAATATAAAGATTTGAAAAAGGAAACCCAATACACTCACTGCAATATTTACTTAATTTACCAAAGGAATTTTCTTTCCCTTTGAGTTCCTTGCTGAGTCCTTGAGGAATGTTTTGTCTTTCTCTAGAGTGGGAATGCACTGTATAAATTTTCCAAAAACCTGACTTACACTCAGTCTCCTACTAATAGGAAAAATGTCTCCGCAGGCATTCAGCCTTCTTATGTAAACTGCTCCCACCTCACTGACCCAAGTTCACTTCTGTGGCTCCTCCCCAAGTCCTTCTGCTCTGGGCAGGGCATCTACACCACTTTTAAAAATCCTTTTCTATCCTGATTGTCTCTCTTTTTTCTTTACTTCTGCTTAGTTTCCCTTCCCTTGCATTTATTTCTTGTGTTTGTCTTCTGGCTACCATTTACAATACCAGGCTCTGTGTTCCCTGTAAGTCCAAGTCCTGACTCAGCTCTGCTCTTAACCCTGCCTTGAAGTAGCTTGCTGAATAATGAATATTCTCTCTCTCTCTCTCTCTCTCTCTTTTAGATTCAAGGAGTATATGTGCAGGTTAGTTACATGGGTATATTGCATGATGATGAAGTTTAGCCTCCCATTGAAACCAATACCCAAATTGTGAGCATATGGTACCCAACATGTAGTTTTTCCTTTCCTCCTCCCCACTTTAGGAGTCCCTAGTATCTGTTGTTACCATTCTTATGTCCATGTGTATCCAGAGTCTAGCTACCACTTTATAAGTGAGAACATGCTCTGTTTCTGAGTTAATTCACTTAGAATAATGGCCTCCAACTGCAAACATATGAAAAAAGGCTCAACCTCACCAATCAGAAAAATGCAAATAAAAATCACTACGAGATAATACCTCACATCAGTCAGAATGGCTATTATTAATGTCAAAAAAACAACAGAGGTTGGTGAGATTGCAGAAAAAAGGGAATGATCATACCCTGTTGGTGGGAATGTAAGCTAGTTTAACCCCTGTGGAAAGCAGTTTGGAGATTTATCAAAGAACTTAAAATATATTTGTCACTCAACCCAGCAGTTCCACTACTGGGTATCTACCCAAAGGAGCATAAGTCATTCTACCAAAAAGACACTTGCACTGGTATATTTATCACAGTACTCTTCACAATAGGAAAAACATGGAACCAACCTAGCTACCCATCAATAATGAATCAGATAAAGAAAATGAGACATGAACAGACACTTCTCAAAAGAAGATATGCAAGCAGTCAGTGATGAAAATATTTGGATTTCCCACAGATCAGGCATATCGAATGATAATATCCTTGCTTATATAATGACTTGGGATTATTTATTTTTTAACTTTTTAGGCAGATACATATGTCTGACTTATCCAATAAATATTGTAGAAAACTTATTGGACTAGGAGCAAAGGTCATGTGGCCCACCATATAACATTTTGAATAGTACCGTAGGCAAATCACCTAGCAATGGTTTCTTTACCTTGAAGAGAGAGTGTAGAATTACAATAACATCATCTTTAAAGTACCTTCATATTTAACATACTATGAATATTCAAGGGTAAGAATTACCTTTTATTTCCCGTGTATCTTCCATAACATCTACCACAGAGTTGGACAAATAATAATGAAATAAATGTAATTTAATAAATACAACAGTACCTATTGGGAGATGAATAGATGGGTGGGTGCATGAATGGATGGATGGACAGATATAACTCTGTGAGCTTATCAACTTTATAATTCCTCATTTCTTTGAACCAGCTTAGAGTAAAAAAATCATCAAACATTTAGCTGCTCTCTTTCTATATTGATCACATATATTACCAGTGAATATTATTCCTTTTTTCCTCTTGTTTGCTTCCCAAATTGGCTTCAATAAAGAAAAGTTCTCTGCCTTCCTTACTCCCTTCAGAAAAGCCCTGTAGAATCTACCTATTCAAATAAAGATATCTAGTTGCCTTTATAACTTTACTGAAAAAATAAATCCAACCCAACACTGAAAAATGTTATGATTTTTTTAGATGACTGGTTCTTACAAGATAAAATAATGTTGCATAACCAAGACCTGAAATTCAATTCTCATCTGTGGTAACTCTGGCTGTTTCAATTTTGTGAAATCATGTTCATCAACAATTTGACAGAGAAGAGCAAAAGAAATGATTTCATGTCTTCTAATAGCTGCAGATTTGTGAGCAGAGAGTAAATGACTAGAGTATATTTGAATCAAAGTGTGAAGATATGCTTAATTCTCTTCCACCCCTCATTCTCAGCCTCATCTTTAAGATACAAAAATTAATTCTCATATACACCAACCAGATTCATATCTCCATGGGATTAACCTACACGTGGAACTGTGGAAGTTGTTCTGACATAAGCCCTTATTCAAAATATTCAACCTATGAGATAATTCTTCTAACTTACACAAATTCTATCTTGTTTCAGGCATAATCAAAATATCTCTGTCCATTCCAGAATCAAGTTATTCCATGGAGACCGCTGTGCAGACCACCCACTCTGAGTTTTAAAGGACATTCTTAATTTTAAAAGCTTTATATGATAATTACCCAAGTATATACCTACTTGTCAGGTTGTATGTCAATTTTTAGTTCTGTTCTCATGGTCACCACTGCCGTGGGTCATAAAGTAGTTTTAGTAATGATCTTGGCAATACTCTTCTCAAATTTGTATTTACTCAACAATCATATAATAAATAGACATGTAGTCCCTCAACAAATATTGCTAATATTTATTATGTGTTTATCAGGCATCAGGTATGCTGCCATGACTTGGAGATACAATGATAAGTAAAGTACAATATTAACACTCTAGAACAGAAGGCAGCTAACTTTTCTGTAAAGGACTAAGTAGTATCTATTTCAGGTTTGTAGGCCATATAGTTTCTATCGTGTCTACTCAACTCTACCATTGTACGATGTTCATGCAAAAGTAATTGCAGTTTTTGCATTACTGATATTTGCCTTTTGATATTGGAATACATTCTTAAATAAATGTGGTCATGTTACATATCATTTTAATGTGCATTTCTTGCTTTATGTATTTTTGCTAATGATTTATTACTTGCTATTTATTTTATATTTATTTTAGGCTATGGAAATGATGCTAGACTAAAAACAAATTTGAGCAATTTTCTTATTCGAGTTCAAAATGGGTTGTAAAGCAGTGGAGACAATTTGCAACATCAACAATGCATCTCGCCCAGGAACTGCTAACCAACATACAGAGGAGTGGTGGTTCAAGAAGTTTTGCAAAGGAGATGAGAGAATTAAAGATAAGGAGCATCATGGCTGGTCATCCAAAGTTGACAACGACCAATTGAGAGCAATCATCGAAGCTGATCCTCTTAAAACTACACGAGAAGTTGCTGAAGAACTCAGCCATTCTATAGTTGTTCGGCATTTGAAGCAAATTGGAAAGATCAAAGAGCTCAATAAGTGGGTGTCTCATGAACGACCCACCCCAAAAAACATCGTTTTGAAATATCTTCTCTTATTCTATGCTACAGCAATGAACCATTTCTTGACTGCATTGTGACGAAAAGTGGATTGTATGTGACAACTGGTGATGACTAGTTCAGTGGTTGGACTGAGAAGCTCTAAAGCACTTTCCAAAACCAAACTTGCATAGTCACTGTTTGGTGATCTGCTGCCGGTCTGATCCACTATAGCTTTCTGAATCCCAGCAAAACCATTACATCTGAGAAGTATGCTCAGCAAATCAATGATATGCACTGAAAACTGCAATGCCTGCAGCCGGCACTGGTCAACAGAAAGAGCCCAATTCTTCTCCATGACAATGCCCGACTGCATGTCACACTACCAATGCTTCAAAAGTTGAATGAATTGGGGTACATAGTTTTGTATCATCCACCATATTCCCATAATTGCTTGCCAATCGACTATCACTTCTTCAACGTTTTGCAGGAAAAATGCTTCCACAGCCAGCAGGAATCTGAAAATGCTTTCCAAGAGTTTGTCAAATCTCGAAGCACAGATTTCTATGCCATAGGATAAACAAACTTGTTTCTCATTGGCAAAAATGTGTTGATTATAGTGGCTCCTATTTTGATTAATAAAAATGTGTTTGAGCATAGTTATAATGATTTAAAATTCATGGCCCAGGAGTCAGGGGGAAGATGGCAGCTGAGCCAGTTGGATTATGCGAATCCTGGTGTGAGTGAGTGTATGGAAAATTTTGTGTACATGCTGGTGAGCGAGTGGGCATGTGAGTGGTTGACTGAGCAAGACCTAGGGAGGCCAGGGCTCTCCTCATGGACCAGTTTTTGGCACAGTTGCTGGGCTTGGACCCTAGCAACTCCCGGGATGCAGAAGGTAAACACCATTTTCTTTCTTTCTTTTTTTAAAATCAACAAAACGCTCCCTGGGAAGAAAATGCTGGGAGAAACTGTCTAAGCGGGGGCTGTGAGCAAGTGGCCAGGTACCTGGTGCAACAACTGGTCCTGCAGCTTCTCTGCTTCTCCCCTGACTTTTCCCTGGTCACAGAAGCTGAGTGCCATTGTTTTTTTAGAATGAACAAGTTTTTCTGTGAAAGTGGTTGGGAGAGACTGTCGCCCCAGGCTCTCCTTCACCATTGACAGGAAAGACTACCAGCTCCAGGCTTTACCTCACCACTTCAGCACCTGGCAGGGCACTGGCAGCAGGGGCTGGAAAGGGAGTCCTGAGGCAAAGTCCCACAGAAGAGAACAAAAGAGACACCCCACCACTATCTTGAAGGTGGGGCAGGAAAGTGCTCCAACTTGTTCACCACAGAGCAACAGACCTGATCTCTGTGACTGGTGGATCAATTACTCAGGAACTGATTGTGACCCAGAGAAAATATCCTGAAAGCACAAACTTTGGAGGGACCTAATGAGTGCTGAGTCTAGGCGCTCCACCACCTACCCATATCCAGACGTGACACAAAGGACCAGAAAAGGAAAAGGAAGGACTCCAAAGAGATCAGTGAAAAAATCCAGAGCCTGGATCAGGGAACAGAGGACTGAGCAAACATCAGAAGAGAAAACCTCTCTCATTGATAGTGAATAACAGAAATAAAGAGAAAAATAAGAGATATGTCACAAATGAGGAAAAACCAAAGGAAGACCACAGGCAATTTCAAATGTACCAAAGACAAAACTCCTGAAAAATTAGACCTTGGTGCCCAAACAATGGAAGTCACCAATGACTGGTCTCAGATACAACAGGGATTAGGGAATGGATGGAAAGAGTAAAGAAAACTCAAGAAAGACAAGATGCAACACTGAAAGAACTTGTAACAGAGATTTTGGCAATGAAAAATTTTGTTCAGGTAATAAATAACAAGATGACAAGCATGGAAAGCAGAATTAATCTAGCTGAAGAAAGAATCTCAGAACTTGAAGACCAAAACACAGAATTAACCTGATCTGTAAAAAACATAGAAAGAAGACCCAGAAAGAAAGAGTAAAGCCTACAAGAGATGTGTGATTATATCAAGCGGCTGAACCTACACCTGATTGGTATCCCAGAAGAAGAAACAGAAATGGAGAACAACTTGGAGCAAGTATTCTAGGAGATAATCCAAGAAAACTTTCCCCATCCCACCAGAGATGTGACCAGTCAAGCACAAGAGATACAGATTACCTCCACAAGACATCAAAAGAGAAGACCAACCCCTAGGCAAACAGTTATTTGCCTACACAAAGTAGCACAAAAGAAAAAATCCTAAAGGCAGCAAGAGAGAAACGTCAGACTACCTACTGGGAAAAATCAATGAGAACAGCAGCAGAACTATTGGCAGAAACACTACAAGCAAGAAAGGACTGGAGTCCTATATTCAAAGTCCTCAAGATAAACAATTTCAGCCAAAAATTTCCTATTCAGCCAAGCTCAACTTCATCAGTGTTGGAGAATTAAAATCCTTCCCAGACATCCAATCCCTAAGAGATTATGCAGCTTCCAGACCAGCTTCCAGAAAACATCAACAAAACAAAAAGCTCATTCTTTGAAAGAATTAACAAGATTGATGGACCCCTTAGCCAGGTTGACAAAGAAAAAGAGAGAAAAAGCCCAAATAAACACAACCAGAAATACAAAAGATCAAATCACAACTGACCCAAAAGAAATACAAGACTATCAGTGATTACTATGTACACCTATATGGAAACAAATTTGATAACCTAAATGAAATGGAGGATTTTCTGACATCACACAACCTCCCCAGTTGAAACAAGAAGACATTGAGACACTAAATAGACCAATCACAACCCAGGAAATTGATTCTGTCATACAAAAACTACCTACAAAAAAATAGCCCTGGATCGGATGCCTTTCCAGCAGAATTCTACAAAATGTACAAGGAGGAACTGATATCAATCCTATTGAAAGTACTCCAGGCAATTGAGAAAGATGGAATTCTCCCCAAATCATTTTACAAAGCTAACATCACACTGATACCCAAACGGGGTGAAGATCCAACAAAAAAAGAGAACTGAATGCCAATATCCCTTATGAACATAGATGCGAAAATCCTCAATAAGATTCTAGAAAACTGGATCCAAAAACACATCTCAAAAATCATCCTTCATGACCAAGTAGGCTTCATCCCCAGGATGCAGGGTTGGTTCAACATTTGCAAGACCATAAATGTAATTAACTACATCAACAGATGCAAAAAAAAGAACCACATGATTTATCATTAGATTCGGAAAAAGCTTTTGATAAAATTCAGCATCCCTTCTTGATAAAAACACTCAAACACCTAGGTATAGAAGTAACACACCGCAAAATAGTAAGTGCCATTTATGACAAACCCACAGCTAACATATTGCTAAATGGCCAGAAACTTGAAACATTTTCCCTGAAAACTAGAACAAGACAAGGCTGCCCACTCTCACCCTTCTTGTTCAACATTGTGTTGAACAATGGGCCACTAGCTTGGGCAATTAGACAAGAGAAGGAAATCAGGGGTATCCAAATGGGCAATTAGCCTGGGGAATTAGACAAGAGAAGAAAATAAGGAGTATAGGAAAGGAGGAAGGCAAGTTATCCCTCTTTACTGATGATATGATCCTATACCTTGAAAATCCAAGAGAAACTGTCAAAAACCTGCTTACACTGATAAAGAACTTTGGCAAAGTCTCAGGGTACAAAATAAATGTGCAAAAGAGAGTTGTATTCCTATACACCAACAACAAGCAAGCAGAGATCCAAATTAAAAGCATAATCCCATTCACAATAGCCACCAAAAAATGAAATACCTCAGCATCTTCCTAACCAGAGATGTGAAAGGCCTTTACAATGAGAACTACAAAACACTGCTCAAAGAAATCCAAGAAGACAGAAACAAATGGAAAAATATTCCATGCTCATGGATAGGAAGAATCAACGTTGTTAAAATGTCCATCCTACCAAAGGCAATCAACACAATCCCCATTAAGTTACCAACATCATTCTTCTCAGACCTGGAAATGACAATGCAGAAATTCATATGGAAACATAAACAACCATGAATAGCCAAAACAATCCTTAGCAAAAGAAACATAGCAGGAAGTAACATACTTCCAAACTTTACTAAGGCTACAGTCATCAAAACAGCCTGGTATTGGTACAAGAACAAGCATATAGATCAATGGAGCAGATTCCAGAAGCAAAGCCTCAATTTCTCAACCAAGTCATCATTGACAAAGCCTCCAACAACAACCACTGGGAAGAGGAGAATCTATACAGTTAATGGTTCTGGGAAAACTGGTTGATCACATGCAGAAGATTGAAACAGGACCCTACCTATCACCATACACAAAAATTAACTCTAAATGGATCAAAGACTTAAACATAAACCCTCAAACTGTAAGAAGCTTAGAAAACGCAGGAGACACCCTTATGGAAATTGTAGCTGGCAACCAATTCCTATTCAGAACTCTTAAGAAATAAGATAGACAAGTAGGACCTTATCAAACTAACAAGCTTTTGCAAAGCAAAAGAAACCATCAAGAGAGCAGGGAGAATGGGAAAAAGTATTTGCCAACTGTATATCTGACAAAGGCCTAACATCTAGAATCTACAAGGAACTCAAATGGGTTGAAAGGAAAAAAATAAACAGTCCCATTTAAAAATGCACAAAGACATGAATAGAAACTTCTCAAAAGAAGATATACAGGCAGCCAACAGACACACGAAAAAGTGCCTCACTCATCAACAGAGAAATGCAAATCAAAATCACACTGAGATAGCACCTAACCCCAGTAAGAATGGCCATGATTAATAAAACAAACAACAACAGATGCTGGCAAGGATGCAGAGAGAAACTAATGCTTCTACACTGCTGGTGGGAATGCAAACTAGTGCAACCTCTTTGGAAGACAGAGTGGTGATTTCTGAAAAAACTAGAAATTGAGCTTCCATATGACCCAGCAATTCCCCTACTGGGAATATACCCAGAGGAACTCAAATCATTCTACAAAAAAGATACCTGAGCACGTATGTTTGTTGCAACTCTATTCACAATAGCAAAAATATGGAACCAACCATGTTGCCCATCAAAGCTGGACTGGATAAAAAAAAATGTGATACATATACACAATGGAATATTATGCAGCCATAAAGAAGGACAAACATATGGACTTCGCAGAAACTTGAATGGATTTTGAGTCATTCATACTCAGTGATCTATCACAGAAACAAAGTAGCATATGTTTTCACTCATAAGCGGACCTTGAACAATTATTATAATATTATAAGAAAGGGATTGGCAAACTGGAATTCCCTAGTGGAAAACTGTCGGGGGGTGGGGTGGGATTGGCAGTTGAGAGAAACTACTAGGGGAGGGAGGGGCATACTTCATCAACAAGGGGACCTGCATACTCAACGTTTGTATACCTAACCCTGAATTGTACCCCACATCTTTATAATTAAAAAAAAAAAGAAAGAAAATAAACCAAACTATACAAATTAAAAAAAAGAAAATTCACGGTCCAAAACCACAATTACTTTTGCACCAACTTAGTAGGAGGAAAGCAGCTATTGACATATACATGAATGAGTCAGGCTGTGTTGCAATACAATTTTATTTCAAGAAACAGGTGACAAGATTTGATGTGGGTCCACCAGTCAGTTTGTCGGCCCTACTCTAGTTGCTTAGGGTCTAGACCAGCACCATCCAATTATAATACATAAGGCACAAATGTGAGCCTTTTATACATTCAAGTAGGCACACTTTGAAAAGTAAAAGGCAACAGGAGGAGTTAATTTTAATATATTTTATTTGACTCCATATATCCAGAATAGTATCATGTCCACATGTAACCAGCATTAAAAATTACTAAGTAGCCAGGTTCGGTGGCTCAGCCTGTATCCCGTGCTTTGGGAGGCTGAGGTGAGTGGATTTCCTGAGCCTGCGGGTTCGAGACCCAACTGGGCAACTTGGCGAGACCTCATCTCTACAATAAATCAAAAAATTAGCCGGGCACTAAAAAATTAGTGGTAGCACGCGTCTGTAGTTCCAGGTACTTGGAAGGCTGAGGCGGAAGGATCGCTGGAGCCCAGCAGGTCGAGGCTGCGGTGGCCAGGAGCAGCCACTGCACTCCAGTCTGGGTGACAGAGTGAGACTCCAACTCAAAAAAAAAAATTACTAAGTAACTCTCCTCTCTCTCTCTCTAATAAATTTTCTAATTAAACTACATTTTTCAACCTAAAAAAACTACTAAGTGATTGTTCTGCTTTTTTTTGTCCTAAGTCTCTGAAATCTGATATGTGTTTTACACACACAGCACTGCTCCATCTGTCCCAGCCAAACATCAGGTACTCAGATGCCATCACAGTGATTAGTGGGCCCTGTGTTGGACAGCCCAGGTCTCAACAGATGAACAAGCTGGTCATTGACGGGGACGAGCAGGGAGTATTTAGAGTGAACCTTAAGAAATAAAAGCCTACCTCATCTATATGGTGTTTGTGGCTGGTGGCCAGGGAGGGTTTCTTAGAGGAGAGGCATGGGTTGGATAGGAGCTCCCTAGCTGAGGACAGGGAGAAGAGGGTTCTGGGCAGAGGGAAGCATATGCATTAAAACCTGGAGAGAGGGAAATATGTGGCTTCTCAAGAATGGATGCTCAGGGCCAGAGGGAGGGTGCAGACCCTGAGCTAGGCAGTGGCGGTGGGAATGGTGTGGTGGGAAAGATGCCAATGAAACAGAATTGATGGAGTGTCAAGATGGAATGGCCATGGGGATGTGGAAGGAGGGAGAGGAAAGGATGATGCTGAGAGCTTGGCTCACACAGAATGCAAGGACGTGGCTGTCCCTGCCAGGTTAAGACATGCAGGAGTAAGGGTGGATTTGGGGAAAGGTGAGGGCTTACTCTTACCCACCTAGGAGGCCCTGGGGAGGCACTGAGACAGCAGGAGACATGGCAGACCAGACCTGGAAGGCCCTGATGGCTACGGCCACCCTGGAGCTGGGAGCAGACCCCCCAGCCCACACCGTTCTCTAGTGTCTCTGCCACCGCAGAGGGCTGAAGTCCTGCCTCTGGCTGCCCAAAGTGCCCACTCCATCCACTCTTCCCACCCATGGAGCTCCTGTTCATTTCCAGGTCTCAGCTTGAGATTCACTTCCCAGAGACTTCCCAGACACACCAATGATCCCCTTGCTGTCTACACTCTATGAATTCTTCCTCAGTGGCAGTGTTCACACTCGCTATTTCACATGTATTTGTGTGACTATTTGATTAGTGACTTTCTGTCTATTTCTGTATCTGCTCCTGTTTGATGGCACACTACCCTCTGCCAATTACCTGGCACATCCTAAACGTTCAATAAATACCAATGGAATGAGTAAATATAATATTAAATTTCCCTGTTGAAATACAAAGTTATCTAGAAAGAATTTATTGTAAACCTTACCATGTGTTGGTGCAATGGATTCTAATACTTATCCACAAACACAATTGAACAAGAAGTGTTAACCTTCTTTATTTCTCTATACTTTAACTTAGTTTTTCTTTTTAATTCTTCATTCACAGTCAATGCGGCAAAAATTTAATTCCAGTCATTTTATGCTTCCTACCCTCACTAGAGGCATTCCCTGCCCAGAAATCCTTTTCCTGCTGTAGTAAGAAGATAGAAATTCCTAACTTTTCGTGTTTCCTCTAAATTTGGGGTTATGCCAAGAGACTTCACCCTTCCTCTGAGGGCAGAGGCTTTTAGAAACCACAACCAGGAGGTTAATTTTCCTCCCAGTTTTCTGTTTTATAATATCCACTTCCCTTGGGTAATAAGTGGGTACTTCCTTGAGTACAAAGCTGTAGCTGCATGAATGTAGTAGAGAATGGAAGAGAGAGATAAAAAGAGAAATTTGGGGAGGTGGTGGTAATAGCATATTGGGAAAAAAAGTCCTATCACACTCACTTATTTAAAAAATAAGGGGCTAGGCGTGGTGGCTCATGCCTATAATCCCAGCACTTTGGGAGGCCGAGGTGAGAGGATTGCCTGAGCCCATGGATTCGAGATCAGCCTGGGCAACTTGGTAAGACCTCATCTCTACAATAAATCAAACAATTACCTGGGTGTGGCAGCGCGTGATTATAGTTCTGCTACTTGGAAGGTTGAGGTGAAAGGATTGCCTGAGCCCAGCAGGTCGAGGCTGTGATGGCCACGAGGGTGCCACTGCACTACAGCCTGAGTGATAGAGTGAGACTCTGACTCAAATAATAAATAATAGGAGGTCCCAAATGATTCTGAATGAATAGACTTAGCATCATAGAGATTTCAGCTGCAGCAAGACACAGCACTTACTCAGTGCTGTGTCTTGACCAATTCTTTCCAGGTTTAGTCTGACTCCCAGGCAGAGTCACATCTCACTCCTGGATCCCCTGTGGAACACGGCACAGTCAGGGCTGGAGTGAGCTCTCAGCCCATAGCTCCTGAATTAACGGCATCCTACATGTCTCCTCCACAATGACTCCTTCAGCGCCTGCCAGATGACTGCCTCCACCTGTGGGTCCCCCGATCCACAGGGCATGGGCGCCGAACCAGGGACCTTGTTCTTGCCTTACTCAGTGCTGTGTTGTCAGTACCTGCCACAATGCCTGGTGGAAAATAAATGCTGAACAAACATTGATCGAATAAATAAATGAGTTGAGCCACGGCTAGGGGAAGAAGGGAGGGAGGAAGGAGTGGGAACTTGGTGACACACTGGGTACCAGGTCCACTACTGGGGGAGAGAAGGCCAGATAGGAGCCCAAACTTCACCTGCATATAATTTATTAATGTAGGAAATCCTCACTTATGCCCTACAGCTGAACTCAGCTAAAATAAAATAGCAAATGTGTAGAGCAGGCAAAGGGTGGATTAAAATGTATAGAGCCAAATTCCCCTGTCCTTCAAGTCCCAGCTCACATGTTTAGCCTTTGTCTTCTTGGCAGCTCCCTTCAGACAGTTCTTGCCCTACCTCTGACCTCCCCCAAATACTTTGTTTCTCTTAGAGCATTTATTAAGAAACGATATACACGGTGGACAAAGGTACGAATCTTGGAGCGAAGACATTGTGACGCCTTAGTTTGGGTACTAGTTGAGGTCTGTGGAAGCCACAGGATCTTGGGCAAGTCACTCAAGGTCGCTAAGTTCTGCTTCCACATCTGCAAAATCTAGACTTTTGTATGGTCAGTTCCATTAGGGTTGTTTTAAGGATTAAACCAGGCAATACATGAAAAACATTAAGTCCAAGATCCAACACACAGTAAGCACTGAAAATTACCTTGCAGGATGATAGTTTTAAACCTGCTACATTTATTGAGCACATAGTCTATTCCAGACACTGTGGAAAGCCCAGGATAAGGTTCCCTAAATAATATGGGTTTATATGGGCTTTCACAATGAAGTCATAGTTGATCCTGTGGGTTATTTTACCTGTCTGTTATTATGAAATTGAGGTTGAAAGGGATTACACAAAGTGTCTGAGTTCTCATCACTAGTAATTAGATGCACTGCCGTTTGAGCACAGCCGATAATGCAGCAGCCCCACACTGTCCCCGTGGATGTTCACATCTCATGTCTTGTACCAGATTATAAATTCCATTGCAGGCAAGAATTTGATCTGATTTATTTTTGTATCCCCTGAAACATCAGGCTCAATGCCTTATATGCCAACGATGAGTAAATATTTATTAAGTGATTGAACACAGAGTGAAGGGGCCCCAAAGTCAAACTGCATCAGTGTCATAATTTTGTCCCAGCATTGACTCTGCAGAAGTTGCCCACACGTTTAGGCAGTACCCTGCTTTAGCAGCACCCACCCCAACATTCACATTGTAAAGGGCAGGGTAGAAATGTCATGGAAATAGGTCCTTTGTGCCACCAAGTCTATCTACATGTTGGCTGAACATCCAGTATTTAGTATCCTAAAGAGTTTGTATTTATGTTATGCCAGTAGCGTAGCAACACAATTCATTAGTGCACTCTACACATTTGAAATGTTAACAATCATTGATGATTGGGTGCTGTAATCTTTCTCAGAAAACACCAATAGCAACAATAGTCTGGAATAATAAATTGAGAACTTGAGCTTCAGACACAAAACAGGAACAGCTAGGCCAAGAGTTGCCAGCCCCAGACTGGAAGGGACTAGAATGGGGAAGAGTATATGAGTTCACAAGATCACAAAAATGCTAGAGCAACAGTTCCCAAAGCTTGGTCCACTGACCATTAGCATTGACATTGCCTGGGAACTCAGCAGCTGTGCAAACTCTCAAGGCTCACCCAGTCCTTGAGAATCAGACAGTCATATGTGAGGCACAAGAATCTGTCTTATAAGAAGGCCTCATGATGCTCCTGATGAATGCTCAAGTTTGGGAACCACTGAGCTAGAGTGTTGACCTTCACAATGCATAACATTATTTTACAGATATGGATTCTGAACTGCATAATTTTCCAAGATCACACCACTAGTTGATAAAGACCAGAATGTCTGTCTACTGGTTCCAGATAAAAATGGATGGGAAAGATGAAGGCAGAAGTACAGAAAGTTTGTATTTCTGGAGCCAAAGTTCCATGTATACCTAGAGATCGTGGAACCAGGTAGCAGTCCTCCTAGATGGAGACCACAGGGACTGGCTCTGATAACCGTTGACTAAATGGTTGAAATGCGAGAGTAAAAAGAATTAAGCCAGTGTTCTCCATTGCAAAGCATTTAATATGCGGATATGTAGTATTACCCCTCCAGAGGACAATAGAATATGTAGTTGTTGTTTACCACAAACTCTATACTAGGTTATAGAAACAAAACAAAACAAACAAACAAAAAGAAATGCCCTCAGGCTGCCCAGTTGTGGGCAATACACTTTTGCTGCTGTTTCTAAACTTCAGAAATGGCTTTTAAAGGTAGGATGCAGGGAGAAAAAAAAAGGTGGGAAATGCCGTTGTACATCGTGTCAAAATAGTAAGCAATTTTTGTTTTATAACTGATTTAAGTTTTATAGCTGATTTGTTTTATAACTGATTCATATAAAAATGCCAATCAAACCAGTCTGAACCAAAGGTGCTTATCTTGTAGTTTTAGGCTTCTAAAGGGTTTCTGGTTCCCAGGGATCTATCAATTCCCTGAAATCATAAGTAACATTTTGAGTATGTGTACAAGTGATAGTTTTTGGAAAATTTCCAGATATTTTAATTAAATTTTCTGAGACCTATGGCTTATGCAATCACTAGATTTGTTCACTACATGAAAACACAGTCAGTGAAATCCAGGTTTTCCTTTAGCTTAGATTCTCTCAATTTCTCTCTTAATGCTACTACAAGATTCTCCCGACTGCTCATGCTATTTCCATTCCAGTCTTTCTTCGGTCCATACTCTAATTTCCTTAAACTCCTAATCCATGACATGCTTAAAAATCTTTGGTGCACCACCATCTCCTGCCAATTCAAGTACAAATGTCTAAGACTTCCTTCAATAAGGCTCTCATTACCTTGTCTTATTTCGCCCTTTGTGGACCCTATAGTCAAATGGACAACTTGTTTTCTCCACAGATACACTCACCCTCACCACCTGTGTATTTGAGACTGCCTACTTCTACTTCCTTCTTCAACATTCTTCACATCCTTCCCAAAAGCCTTCTCTGTCATGAGGACTTCCTGATTCCCCAAATATTCATTATTATTTTCTCCTCCCATCATGTCCCCAAAGTAAATATGTGTTAATCTCTTATGAAGTTAATCCTATCTGGAATACATATGTGCTTTATGGGAACTGTTGTGACTCTTATTTTTAATTTGTCATTGGACCCTTTTGCTGGATCACCTCATTCAAGGCTATCACCAAGAAAGCAATATTGATCTATCATGCATTATTCTGAACCACTCAGATTTTGCTTAAAAACAAAGTTTTGTTTTGTGTTTTCCATTCAGAAACCAAGTTACAGACAGCAGCTTCTGTGCAAGTTAGGTTTGTTTCTAATATGAAAGAATGCAATTAAGGCAGATCAATAAAGCAACAAAGATTTTTTCCTTCTTCTTTCTTCCTTGTGTTGAAGAACCACCATGTATATTTTCAGAATTCATGAGCTAAATATAGTCATTTTTGTTTTTAATACATCAATTGACCTTCAGTATTTATCATTTTCTATTCCTATTTCCTTTTCTCCTTCAATAGAAATGCTTTTATTTTTTAAAAAAAGAGAAGAATAAAAACAAGGTGTTGAAAGTAGGGTACAGGGTGCCAAAAAGACTTCTTACATTGATAGAAAATTCTAACAGCCAAAATTCCTGCCAAAGTTGGAATTTCCCAGGAAGAACTGCAGAGTGTTAGAATCCTATTTATAGACGTTCTAGAATGACTCTACTCATAGGAATTGGCAAGACTTGCCTAGAGACAGAAAGACACATGCCCCCCACCTCAGCCCAAAGCCTCAGCTGTCTGCTTCAGTTGGACATGCAGACAAAATCACAGTAGAGTTGGGTTGGAACACAAAAGTAGATGGCCCGTGACCATAAAAACAGCAGAGTTCAGACTCTTATCTGGCATCCATACCATCACTATGAATGTGCTTATGGGAGCTATTGTAACTTTTGTTTTTAATTTTCATTGTATCCTTTTGCTGGATCACCCCATTCAAGCTCCTTCAAGAATTAACTCTGTGTGTATTAGGAGGATGGAGGGTTCTAACCAGGAGGCTAAAATCCTCTAGAGCAGGCGTCCCCAACGGCTGAGCCACAGACCGGTGACAGTTCGTGGCCTGTTAGAAACCAGGTCGCACATCAGGAGGTGAGCGGCATGAGAGCAAGCAAGTCTTCATCTGTATTTATAGCAGCTTCTCACTGCTTGCATTACTGCCTGAACTCCACCTCCTGTTAGATTAGCAGCAACATTAGATTCTCATAGGGCCGCAAACTCTATGGTGAACTGCACATGTGAGGGATCTAGGTTGCACGCTACTTATGAGAATCTAATGCCTGATGATCTGAGGTAGAGCTGAGGCGGTAATGCTAGTGCTGGGGAGTAGCTGCCAATATGGATTAGTGTTAGCAGTGAGATTTGACTGCACAGAGACCATAATAAATCAATTGTTTGCAGACTCATATCAAAACCCTATCAGTGAGTGGCAAGTGAGTTGATATACTACAATTGCACAGCTGTATCAGGTGACAGGTTTTACGTCAGAATTCAACATTTACTTTATTTTATTTATTTATTTTTTTGAGTTGGAGTCTCACTCTGTCGCCCAGTCTGGAGTGCAGTGGCCGCTCCCGGCCACTGCAGCCTCGCCTGCTGGGCTCCGGCGATCCTTCCGCCTCAGCCTTCCAAGTTGCCGGAATTACAGGCATGCGCTACCATGCCTGGCTGATTTTTTGACTTATTGTAGAGATGAGGTCTCACTGCCCAGGCGGGTCTCGAACCCGCGGGCTCAGGCAATCCACTCACCTCAGCCTCCCAAAGGTGCGGGATTGCAGGCTGAGCCACCGAGCCCGGCTTCGACATTTACTTTAGTCTGCATGTGGTGTGCCCATCATTTTACCTTTTCCATCCATACCTCTTTTTTTTTAAATGGGTTATATAATTATTTCATTATATATAATTATTTCATTATATATTACAACGTAATAATAATAGAAACAAAGTGCACAAAAAATGTTAGGCACTTGAATCACCCCAAAACTACCCTCCCTCCCCCTCAGTCGGTGGAAAAATTGTCTTCCACAAAATTGGTCCTTAATGCCAAAAAGGCTGTGGACTCTAGTGGGCAAGAATCCCCTTTTACTCATTCCAATCAGAAAAGAGAATTTTAAATAAATTCATTGGCTCTGGGTCTATTCACACAACCCAAATCTTTCCTGAAATAAAACTTAGGCATAGAACTTTGAGTTTCCACATTTAAAAAAATCTACCATATTCATCAATTTATAAACTTATCAGCCAGGCATAGTGGCTCACACCTATAATCCCAGCACTTTCGAAGCCAAGATGAGAGGATTACTTGAGCCCAGGAGTTCAACCAGTGTTAACCCAGTGGTTCAGTCAGTGTCCAGTCAGTCTGGACAACAGAGCAAGACTCCATCTCTATACTAAATAATAAAATTATCCAGGCATTGTGGTGTGCACCTGTAGTCCCAAGCACTTGGGAGATTGAGGTGGGAGGATTGCTTGAGCCTAGGAGTTCGAGGCTGCAGTGAGCTATTATCATGCTACTGCACTCCAGGTTGGGCAACAGAGTGAGACCTTCTCTCCAAAAAAAGAAAAAAGAAAATTTGAGTTCACTCCCTCCTTTCTCTCATCAGCTAGTGACTAATTGGCAAATGTAAACAGAATGACAGCTAAGTAAATCCAGGTGTTTAACTACCACTCCTCCAAGTATTTATGCTTAAGCATCTCAATTAACTGTTCTTTCTCAGTAAAGTTTATTTATTTCTGAGATATATTTGTTTTCCAGCAAACTCAGTTTATGTACAAATGAAAAGAGCAATCTCCCAAAAATAACGTAATAGGGTCCTAATCTCTTAAAATTTTCTATCTGACTTTGGACAAGTCTCTGCCTGCTTGCCTTGGTTGCTCTCTCTATATATAAAATGGGGAAGAATGTCTTTCTTTTCTCATTAAGTCTTGTGTCTACTCTAAGTTATGTGATGCAATAATTCAATAAATGTTAAATGATGCTAACAGCTTGCATCATATCCTTCAAAAGCACCTTGAGTGCATAGGATGAAACCAATAAATAAACTAAAATCAGTTCGATATCTAGGAGAACTGCTTAATGAAAGAGTAACTGAGGTAGTCCCAAGTTAATTATTACCAATCAGGGTGGGTGTGAGAGATGATTTGCTGTTTTCGACTTCAATTTGAGAGATTGATTTTATGGCTTCTCAGGTCTCCTTCACTGTTGAAATCCTACTAAATAAATGGAGAATCAATAAAAGAAAAATCTGCTGTTGCTTAAGCCTGGGTCCCTGTTCCCTCCATCTCCCTATTTTTTCTAAAATTAGTAATGCTATCATGGTTCTGTTCTGATTAAAAATCTAGATACGCATAGCTTTTTTCATAATATAAATAATGTGTATGTAATGATATTCATTGTCATGGTCTTTTTACACGTGTTGTGCACTACTGCAGAACGTTGGAAAATTCTACAGTTAAATATTAAAACAGAAGACCTTCATAAACATATGCTTATTTTCATTTGTGCTTATCTATTTAATAAGCCATTTGATCTAGAATCTCCTTCCATTACTGTGGCTGAAATTTGACTAACTTGCCTCCTTAGGAACCAATGTGAAGGTTGTGATCTTGCAAAAATTACATTTTATTATCATTTTATTTTATAATGATATAGAAAATGTGGTCTGCCCCACATAACAGCAGGCTCACTAACGCCGAGTAACGCTTCATTTGCTCAGGAAGGTTGGGAAATGAGGTGTCTTTACTGCGATTTGTCCTGATAGCTGAGGCTTATTCCCTTCCCATGCCAGAAGGTTCTATTTGAACTAATTTTGGTGGAAAGGCTTCTCAAATGCATTACACAGATTTTAGCCTAATTAAATAATCTTAAAGCTGTTAACCTGTCGTTACTGACAAAGTCAGCACATAGCTCTCAGTGTAATCTGGGCCACATCATAGTCAGAGGAGGCCTGAGAGAGGAAACTCGCTTGCTCCCTTGCACAATGTTCCCAACCTGGTCTGCCTTTTAAGTCGTGTCTGTCACAGACTTTTTATTTCCTCTCTCACTATTAGTTGCCCTTTTATCAGTTTCTGATACTCCTGCTCCAAGGAGTTTTTCATTCCTTTAAATTCCTGTTTTCAGTTTGTAGAGAGCCCAATAATAACAAAGTCCTGTTAGAACTATATGGAAAACAGGTGTCATTCCATTTTCACATATAAGCTCCAAGGGCGGAGGTACATTGTGGGGTCAGTAAGGATGAAAGCGGATTCAGTGCAGACAGGTTACAGATGGTCCAGTTGCCCAGTTCTTGGCTGGGACCCAGAGAGTGAGGTACCAAGAGCCTTCAGCACCAGCAAGTGCCCATTTTATTTTGCTCTGTACTTTCATCTCATTATTTCACCCTAACAGTGTGTCCTTAACGTGATTGTAGATAAAGTACTTGAGAGCAGGACACATATTTCACTCCTCATCTCTTTTGCTATACTACCTAATAAGTGCTGGGTATGAGAAAAATATTCATGCGATTTGGCTGTGCTACACCTTCCCCAGCTCATGGGAGGAGTCCACACTGAAATGTTAATTCAATGATGCTTACTTCTGTTATTTGGCATTATTTGTGCCAAATTTGCACTCCAATAGAGTTGACTGGCTTGCCCTTGGCATTGCTGTAAACAAATATAGCGATTTCTTGTTTAATTTATGGCACTGTAATTGGAAACCAGTCTCCATCGCAGTTACTCTCATCGAGAATGTTTTTTTCTAGTCTGTATCATTTGTAAGCAAAATCTCCAGCTCTATTTTGAAGCCTTTATACAGCCCTTATTTGTTGTACCTTGCACATCCAGTAACTAATAATCACTGATATTTCTTAAGTTGTGCCTGTCCCTAATATTTCTAACAGTCCCGTCAAAGGATCTTTGTTTTTTTCTTTGTCATGACTGTCAAAAGAGTTTTGATGAGAAATGGTCCTCAAAAACAAAATGCAAAGTCACTTTAGTTTAAATGACTGGCCCTTTAGACTTTTATTGTGAACTTTTTGTGTCCTGTGTTATCTCAATTATTCTCCTTCTGTAAAAGTCACTTTAGGAAATCATCTTTTTTATGGCATCAATTTTCTGAGCATCCGGTCCTTCATCTGCCCAGAACAGGAAAGTGCCTGCTCTCTCGGCCACACTGCAAACAATTCTTGCTTCTGTCTATAATGGTTTGGTTGCCTCTGAAAGCATTTTTTAAGCCTGCAATGTGTCCATGCCACTTGTCTGTAGACACTCAGAAGATGGGGTCACTGATCTAAACACAATGTGCTAGTATCGAGCTTTGGTTATCATTTTGTACCTGTGGAGGGACTTGTAGAGTGACACAGCTTTATACGCATTACCTGAAACCAAACCCTCCTGGAGAAAGGAAGGTCCATTTAGTTTCTAATCCTATTGCAAAAATTCACTTGGTATTTCCTTTAACATGACCTTCTTTTCTCAAAGCTAACTTTTTGAAACACCGTCTCATTTAGTTGTAAGAAAGAAGGTACAAAAGTCACTTGTGTGCTTATTGCAAACTTTCATTTTTCTTTGTGACACTCTTGAAGATCCAGAATGACTACAGCCTATCCTGCTCCTGGAGCTGTTTTCTCTGCAAGCAGAACATTGGACTAACAATATTGTCCCATAGCTGGCTCAATAGAATGTATAGTAAATGCACTATATGTGTTAAGGAGTAAATAAAAATATATCTTAGGGGTAATAATGAAGTATTTGAGTACTCAACCAAAGATTTAAGACATGAAGCATTACAATCCCCCTTAGCAAGCTCTCCCAATCATGTCACCCTTTCTCTTTTCCAGAGGTAACCTCTGTCCTGAATTGTCTCTCGGTCTCGTCCTCTCTTGCTATCTCCCTCACCTTCTCTTTGTCTCTCAATATCTCTCTGTCTCTCTCTCTCATACTCATTCTCTCTTTCATAGTGTACCACCTTTATATGGTTTCTTAAATAATGTCTTGTTTGATACTTGTCTTTTTATTTATACAAATACAATTCTATATGTATTTTTTGTGGTAGGCTTATCACATTCCTTATTATATATTTAAGATTCATTCATGTTGAAGCAAATAGCTCTATCTCATTCTCTTTAACTATGGCATAGTACTCCAGTCTATTAATATATCACAATTTAGGAATCCATTCAACTGTTGGTAGACAATTTGAATAGTTTCCTGGTTTTAGCTATAATGAACAATACAGCTTGACCAGCCTGGTGTTTTCTGGTATATGCATGCTAAGTTATTCAAGGACATAATCTGGAAGTAGAGTGCGTACATTTTATTGATTTCATTTGGACTGTGTGTTTTGCATAAGAAACAATTCCATTTCAAATTCATCTGACTATTATTTTAGAGAGTCTTCTAGAAGTTCTGAAATATTGTCTTTCACATTTACATCTTTTATCTGTGTGGAATTCACTGTAGTTTGTGGTGTGTGACACAGAACCAATTTTTAACTTTGTTTCATTTGAATAAACAATAGTACAAGTGCTGCTTATTAAACATTCCATCCTTTTCTCACTGATCTGCAATTCCTGAGAGGGCATAAATTAAGTTTCATATATTTTCTGAGCCTATTTCTGAGGTCCTTGTTTTGTAGAATGTGTCACTTGGTATATCCCTGCAACAATAGCACATTGTCATAATTACCATAGCTTTACACTTAAATTTAATCTTGTAGAGCAAATCTCTTTATTTAGAAAGATTGTTCTTCAGAAATGTTTGAACTAACTTTAGGTTAGGTTTTTAATTTGGGATTTTTCTTCTTTTTAATATAAATTTTTCTTTAATTTAATATAAATTTCCCTTTAAGCATTTCTTTTACAAGAGAAACACTTTAGAATCAAAGACACAAATATGTTGAAAGTAAAATGATGGGAAAAGATATCCCACTCACACAGTAATCAAAAAAAAGTGGAGTGACTATACTTACATAAGACAAAATAGGCTTTAAAACAAAAATTGTTACTACAGACAAAAAGACCATGTTATAACAATAACCAATTCACCAGGAAGATAAAACAATAATAAACATATATTTGCTTAATAGAAGAGCCCAAGAAAACATGAAGCAAAACTGAAAGAACTGAAGGGAGAAATAGATAATACACTACTCTACTCTCAATAATGGATAGAACAACTAGACAGGAAATCAACAGGAAATAGAAGACTTGAGCAACACTGTAAATAAGCTGGGCCTAACAGACAGCTTCAGAACCCTCTATGGAACAACAAACGCATCCGTGTCATGTGCACATAAACGCTTCTCCAGTATAGAGCATGTGTAAGGCTAAAAAACAAGTCTCAGTAAATTCAAAAGGAGTCACATTAATGTATGTTCTCAGACCACAAAGAGATAAAATTAGAAATCAATACAGAAGGATATTTAGAAAATCTATAGATATGTGGAAATTAAACACACAATAATAAATAAATAAATGAATCAAGGAAGAAATCACAAAGGAATCAGAAAATAATAGAGATAAATGAAAGTGCTATAACAACTTGAGTTTCACTTGCAAAAGAATGAAGTTGAATCCCTATGTCATGCTATATACAAAAATTAACTCAAAATGAATGAAATGCCTAAATATAAAGCTAAGATTATAAAACTCTTAGAAGAAACTGTAGGCATAAGATCTTCTTGACTTTAGATTAGACAATGGCTCTTAGATATGACACCAAAAGCACAAGCAACAAAAGAAAAAAGTAAATTGGACTTCATTAAAAGTAAATAAATTGGACTTGTGCTGCAATTCAGTACAATAAAAAGGAAACCTGAAGAATGAGAGATATTATTTGTAAATCATATATCTTGTTCAGATCTGATATCCAGAATACATAAATAATTCTTATAACTCAATAATAAAAAGACAGCACCATTTAAAAATGGGCAGGGTGAACACAGTGACTCAGACCTGTAATCCCTGCTCTTTGGGAGGTTGAGGTGGGAGAACTGCTTGACCCCAGTCTAGGCAACATAGCGAGAACTGGTCTTTACAAAAAATTCAAAGAATTGGCTGGATGTGGTGGTACACACTTGTAGTCCCAGCTACTCAGGATGCTGAGAAGGGTAGTTCCCAAGAGTTCAAGGATGCTGTGAGCTGTGATTGTGCCACTGCACTCCCATCTGGGTGACAGAATGAGATCTCAACTCAAAAAAAATGGGCAAAGGATTTGAACAGATATTTCTGCAAAAAATATATACAAATGGGTCAATAAGCACATTTAAATATGTTCAATTTCATTTGTCATTGGAGAAATGCAAACCATAATTGGATACAACTTTACACCCACAAGACTGGCTACAATAAAAAAGACAGAAAATAACAAGTGTGGATGAGGATATGAAAAAATTGGAACCACCATATGTTAACGGTAGGAATGTAAAATGATGCAGCTGCCTTGAAAAACAGTTTGGTGTTTTCTAAAAAAGTTAAACATAAAATTATCTTAACATTCAGCAATTCTACTCCTAGATATATATCCAAGATAATTAGGTATATATAAGTGCAGATGTATATCACCTTTATGTCCACATACACATATATATGTATATATATATATATATATATATATATATATATATATATATATATATACAATATAAAGATATGCCAAAACAAAATCTTGTGTGTGAATGTTGAAAAGAGCATTATTCATAGTAGCTAACAGGTACAAACAACCCAAAGATCCAACTTGATGAATGGATAAACAAAATGTGGTGCATCCATACAATGGAATGTTATTTGACCATAAAAAGAATGAAGGTCTGACACATTCTACGGCATTGGTGAAACTTGAGAACATTATGCTAAGTAAAGAAACCAGTCCCAAGAGGCCACATATTGAATGAGTCCATTTATATGACATGCCCAGAAAAGGCAAATCTGTGGAGACAGAAAACAGATGAGTGGTTGTCAGAGACTGAGGTGAGGGGTGAATGGAGGGGGGCTAGCTACAGTGTTTCTTTTGAGCTTGATGAAAATGTTACGGAATTAGATAGTGGTGATGTTTGCATATATTGGTGATTATACTAAAGGGGACTGAATTAGTCACTTTAAAATGGTGAACTTTATGGCATGTGAATTATATTTCAATTTAAGAAATCAACTTTGGGCTTACTGATTTTCTCTATTATGTGTTTGTTTTCTAGTTTATTAATTTCTGCTCTGATCTATATTCTGCTGTTATTTTCCTAATTCCTTTTTAATTTTCTCTTTCTTCCCTCCCTCCCTCCCTTCCTTCCTTTCAAACTAGAAACAGGGTCTTGCTATGTTGCCCAGGCTGTTTTGAATGAAATTAAGATATTTTATTCAACAGCATTTAATGTTACTACTAATTTCTCAAAACATCTGATCTTTATGAATTGCTAACCAACACTCAATCATGTATGTATCATTAGTTATGTCAAATGATATGCTGATTTAGCATCACACAAAGAAACTTCTAATTAATCATCTGATATGATGACCAATTAAACTGTTTTAGATGTCAGTATTACATAGTCATTAAAACTAGGTTTAAATATTTTATCTGCTCTTAAATATACATACTATAGATATAGATATAAATTAAACTGTTTTAGAAGTTAGAATTGCATAGTCAAACTCCTCGGTTCAAGTGATTCCCCCACATTCGCCTCCCTAAGCACTGGAATTGTAGGTATAAGCCACTTTGCCTGGCCTTTATTTTCTTAAATTAGAAATCTAGCTCATTGTTTTTGAGTTCTCATTATTTTCTAATAGAATTTATGTTCCTATAAATACTACTTAAGCTATTACCTACAACCTTGATAACTAGTACTTTAATTATTATACAGCTTGAGTACATTCTAATTTTATCTATGCTTATCTTTCACCATAAGTTGTTTTAAAATGTATTTTTGAACTTCTAAGCATACACCTTTTTTCTCATTATTATTTATGCTTGATTTTTAATCTAATTGCAAATTTTACCAGAAAATACAGATTGTTCAACTCTGTTTTAGTTGCTGCTTGACATCATAAACTGTTCCAACATCTCAGTGGCTTGGCATACACACACAGCAGTTTATTTGTCACATGAAGCAACTAATCAGCAGACTTTCCTTGGTGACTTTTCTTGAGGAAACTCAAACGAGTGACTTTGTCCCCTGTGGCCTCATCAGACACCCTGCTCCTCAGAGCTGGGTAGCGAGGAAAGGCAGAGTACACATCAGGACCACGCAAGGTGTTTTCATGGCCAGGCCTAGAAGAGGTAGAACCGCTGTCATCTACTTGTCTTTGACCAGAACATATCTCATGTTTTAGATACCAGGAGACTGTATAATGGTGTTTTGCCAAGGACTCGGGAAGGAGGACCATGGTTAAGGAACACCCAGTGACTTGGCCATAGGTTTCTATCCCTTGAATTTCGCTGAGACCGATATTGTGACTTACCTATGATAAATTTCCATAAGTTTGTTGTGTTTTCTTGAAAATTAAATGTGTTCTGCAACTGTTGGATATAGTGTTCTACAAATGACTCTTCAGGTCCATTCAAATCTTTTATGCCCTTACTGATTTTTTAAGTGTGCTCAATCTGTCAAGTGATAGGAAAATACTAAAATCTCTCACTTAGATAGTGAAATAGTCTCTTTCTTCTTGGAGTCCTATTAATTTTTGTCATACATTTTGAGGCTATTACATGCATACAAGTTTAGAATTATTACATCGTCCTGATAAATGGAATATTTTATCATTATTTAATAGGCATTTTATCTTTAATAATACTTCTTTCTTTGAAGTATCTTTTGTCAGATATTAACATAATCACATCGGCTAGCAGTAATCATACATATTTTCAACCAGCATGAAAGTCTTATTAAAGGATTATTTTACATTTGATGTGCCATAATTGATTATGTTAATAATAATAATTGGAGGAATTTTAAATTTATAAAGTACTTTTATATGTGGCTTTATACTTTTTTCATTAAGATATTTCATTCAAAAGCATCTGATGCTACTACTAATTTCTCAAAACATCTGATCTTTATGAATTGCTAACCAACACTCAATCATGTATGTGTCATTAGTTATGAAAAATGATATGCCGACTTAACATCACACAAAGAAACTTCTAATTAATCAGCTGATATGATGACCAATTAAACTGTTTTAGATGTCAGAATTACATAGTCATTAAAACTAAGGTTTAAATATTTTATCTGCTCTCAAATATATATAATATAGATATAGATATAAAATAAAGTCATTTCTTTTTCACCAACCCTTGTTCTGGACTTAGAATTACCCTGCAAAGTATAAACCTTCTTTATCAATCACTTCAATCCATCAATTTATTGTATCACTTTTCTCTTCATTGCCGGCTCTCGTTGACCTGTATTTTCTTTGCAATTTCAAGTACAATGCCGTCACAGCAAGAATACCTTTCATCTCAGATAGCTCTTTGAAGTATAAAAAGCACTTGTAGGAATATTCGTAGGTGCTCAGTAACTGTTTGTTGAAGTGAATTATCCTGCTTCTTCATGATTACAAAACAGGAGTTTAACAACGATGCAGTCAAGAATTTTGTGTGTGTGGCACTAAATGTCCTGAAAGCTGAGTTTGTTTCTGTCTCTGTGTCTGCTGTCTCCAGTCCCAAGCACTTGAAATGCCTGCTGCAATTTCCTTCTTTATTATATGCTAAGAATGCAGTCAAGAGAGACTGCTCACCTCCATGAAGTACAACTAAGCCAAGGACGGTACATTCCATCTTTATCATTGAATATAGATTTCTGTGAAAAGGCCAATCCCTTTTTTAAAGCTGAATGAATAACCTGAAAGTAATTTACAGCTGATTAATATTTAGGGACCAAAAAATTCTAACACTAAAATATTTCCCAGATTTATTGAGCTTTACACTGATTGGGATAAGATTGAATTTTCATTTTTTTCATTCACTCAGTTCTTAACTTTTTGGTTCTGAGCTAGTAGGTGGAATGTCACTGCCATGTTGAACTCCATAATTCTGCTACCTTCATGGAATTAATCTATTTCTCTGGCAAGACTGCCAGCTTAAGAGAATCCTCTGCCTGCTGAGCCATTTGCAGTGATGGATGACACAAGGAACAGAAGCACTTCCAGTTTGGCATCTTTTAGATATTAACTGGAGCTTTTATTACACATCCTTTCAGTCTTACACTTATTTTTCTTTGAACTCATTGACTTCTAGACAAGAAAATGACACATTTCCTTAAGGAATCCCCTCTAGCCAGCAGCTGATGTCATTTTTAAAAGAACATTTTAGAAAAGACAGAAGTGACTCTTAAAGTTTGATGTTCTTCCTTTGGAAGCAAGGTGAGCTTGTTACAATATGTGAACAAGGATTTGTTTACCTAATAATAGACTCTATCCTGTAGAGAGAACCATCTGAAGTTTGAAATAGGTCATTTTATGAAAATTAAGAGAGAACAATGGTTTACAACATTTGTGATGACTTTCTGTGTAAGCAATGATTACTGCTGTTTGCCGAATATTTTCATTCCTCCCATCCACGTGTAGGGCAGAATTGTACCACCTGGCGTCCTTGCAGCTGGGTGGGTCATGTAGCTCATTCTGCCCAGTGTATATGCTGAGTATATGTGTGTGTCACTTCTGAGCTGCCTCAAGCGATGCTGGGCCCTCAGGGCTCTCTTGTCCTTCTAACTAGCAACTGACAATGTTTGAGACAAGGACTGTCTCCTCAGTCTGAAGCCCTGAGTCACTAAGGAGGAGTCATCCCAGCTGATCTGCAGCAGAAACAATTTTTTGTCACCTAAACTACTGAGACGTAGGATTTGTTTGTAACTTCAGCATAAACCAGTTTTATGTTTTATTTTAAAGACATTGTAGAACCGGCTAATGCTAATAGGTAAAAATTGCAAATCCTCTCTGCTTAGATAAATTTAAAGATGAACCATCTATGGCAAGGTTTTAAGGATTTCTAACTTTTTGAGGTTGTTAATAAGTTCTTTGAGTTTGAGATTGTCAATAAGGACAACCATATTTTCTCATAAATTCTACCTAGTGTTGGTGAATATTCCAGATGTGGGTGAACTATGGACATTTCTAACATTTGAGAAGCATGAATTTAAGAGTATCAGTTTTATTTCTGACTACGTCCCTTACGAACTCTTTTTTGCTAACCTCCTGAAGCCTCGGTTTCCTCACCTGTAGAATGGAAATGATAATAATACTGCTCCATGTGGCGGCTTCAGAGATAGTACTAGTCAGAACAGTATAGCCCCCGTCATGCAAAGGAGTAAATGTTTATTAGGGCTAGACTTAGAGGAAGTGCTTGATGAATACTGGCTCTTCTCCCATCTTGAAGGGATAATGAGACAAATTCAAACCACTTACCAATATGCAGGGGTGTTGCCCCACACAACACACTTTTCTTCCCTTTTCATTCTACCTGATTCTTTTGGATTCTGCTTCATTTTCATGAGAAAAAAATCAGCCTGAGACTCAATTATTCTATAGTATTTGTGCCAATAAGTCATTGGTACAATCTGAGCTTGTGTTTTGAGTCAGAATTACATAGTCAGTGGGGCAGACATTTGTGCCATTTTGAAAATGAGCAGGTTAAAGGTAATTATTTACCCATGTTAGTTGATTCTGCCAGAATCTGACCCAGGATGGTCTGAATACTAGGCTTGTAACCCCCAAATAGAAGACACATAGACCCAGGTTTGCTTCAGACTCTCTGCGTATGCCTGATATCCTGGCACCGCATCTGGTTTATACTTATCTGAGATTCTTCATTTTTATAAAAGTATTATTATGGGCATAACGTTAAAACATGCCAGGTTAGCAAGGTTTCACTTCTCCTTCCAGTCTGTGCCATGGCATCATCGAGTCTATGTGTCTATGCATAGGCCATAATAAACAGAGTTCACGGTTTTATCTGAAAGACAGTCAGATAGGACCTGTCCTCTTCTTCTGACTCTTGCTGGATGCAGGGAAGCTGACACCTTTCTCTGAAGGAAAAGAAGAGATCTTGTACACTAGAGTCTGGGAAGAAACTAACTCCATCCAATATCTGGCGGTGGTGGTGGCAGAAGTGTCCAACGGGGCTGCCCCATCACGAAAGTGGAACTGGCATGCTCATGGTACTGTGACCAGGGCTACAGTTGGACGGCACTATGGCCAAAACTACAACCACATGGTACTGTGACCAGGGCTACAGTCACATGGTACCACAGCCAGTACTACAGTTACATGGTATGGTGGCCAGGGCTACAGCCAAATAATACTGTGGCCAGTACTACAGTTACATGGTACTATAGCTAGGGTTACAGCCACATCATACTGTAGCCAGGGCTACAGTGACATAGTACCATGGCCAGCAGTACAATTACATACTGCCATAGCCAGGGGCCAGGGTTATACAGCCACATGGTACTGTGGTCAGGGCTACAGCCACATGATACCGTGGACAGCACCACAGCCTGTGGGATGTAGTAAGCACCGATGCCCAGGCTATAGAGGCAGGGAAACTTGTAAAATGGCAGGTAGGCATCTGTAAAATGGGTAAGAAATTAAGTTTGAGAGTTTTTCCACAGAGTGTGTGGAGAGTACATCCCACTGTAAGGTTTTCTCATTTTATCGTATGCTCTAAATCAGCATTTTATTTATGCTCTTAAATGATAGCTTTTTTAAACTTCATAATAGCTATTTCTAGTAGCAATGAACTCAGAGGGAGCACATGTTTAATAAAATTTCAAGTAAAGAACTTCTGTTTCTTAAGAAAGTTGAAGAATATGTACCTTGCACAAAATGTTTGCTGGCATTTGACATTCAAGTTGGGTACCCTAGTGATGGTAGGGTAAAACTTAAAACTTAAGCTGTAGGTCTACTGAAGAAACAGCAGCATCTGTTTCAAAAACTAGTCGTCACTTTGTGCAGGGTTTCCTGAAAGTAATGGCTTAATGCGACTTATCACTAAACTTATTAAAATATCAAAGGAGGAAGTGCACAAATAAAAGAATGAGCCCAGTGAGTGCTGTGTGTAACATCTAAACGTGGAATGTTGTGAAGGCACTTGGGAGTGTCTCCACTTGTGCTGAAACCCTTTTGAGGGAAACTTCTATTTTTAATTGGATACATTTATATTCTGTACTGAAAAAAAGTGAAAATAAGGATGGCTCTGATTTTATGACATCTCAATTTGGAGAAACATTCAAAAGAATCATAAAAACAACTTAATGGAAGAACTTTGAACTATTTAAAAAAGACATGGAGGCAAAAAGAGAGTCTGCATGAAAATACTTAGGTTGATATATTTACACATCTTTATTTTTAAAGTGGAATTATATTTGAAATTATTAGCATATTTAATAGACTCATCTGTGGACCTTAACATTTTTAATTGAGTAAACACACTCTCTTCAGAAGCTAAAGTGCCTGGCAAACTCAGAGAAAATGCTGCTTTGTGGAAGATATTCTCATCAACCATAACTACACTTAGAGTAAGACTGCACGTAAATTTATCAGAAAAATTTAACGACAATATGTTGAAAAAAATGCAGACATACATATATATTTTAAGAAAATACCAGAGAAATGGCATGAGAAACAGATATGGCCAAGAAAATGATAAATGTATGTGAAGTGTATTGAGCACAGTTATTCTGTTTATGCTATTTTAATGTTTCAGATAATCGATGTAGTAATCAGTGGGACAGTTTTTTATTTTGCTTTAATGTAAGATGTGTTAATGGAGATGTGTTATTTTTATATTTACATAGAATTTTGTTTTTGCAAATGGTTTCTGACAGAACCCTTTTATAAATACAAATGCATTTTATAAAAATCAATGTATTAATTAACAAGCAAGCATTCCAGAAAACATGACTTTACCTTGTAGGCATTCCTCTTGGTCTAACAATCACATGGCCAATCACCCAAAACAGGAGTCCACAGGCACAGCCTGCAGGCAAGTAACAGCCCTATCCCCATCTTGACCCTGGATGGGAAGGCAAGTCTCGCCGGGGCATGATGGTGAGTCCTTGGATAGTTGTTCAAAGAAAGAATTGATTGTGATCATCATGCCGCCTCCCCTAATCTTCAAGGAAAGTGTCTCTCTTCTGGGTTCCTCTACATTCAGTGGCATCAAGGACTCCAGGACACAGCAGTCACCTGAGTGCTGCAGCTGATAAATGTTTTCATTGCCTGCAAGAGGTGTCCCGGGCTGTGATGTTCTCCAGTGTTGCCTGAATTACAAAGGGTGTCACATGCCTCTGTGACTCTGAGGAGGCTTTGTCACAGAGCTCTGGTCTCTGTCACTCGCAGTGGACTGGCATCTTTCTGTCACTCATAACTCTCTGGTCTCTGTCACTCACAGTGCACTGGTCTCTGTCACTCACAGAGAGCTGCCCTCTGTCACTCACAGCACCCTGGTCTCTGTCACTGACAGTGTACAGGTCTTTGTCACTCACGGAATGCTGGTCTCTATCACTCACAGTGCACTGGTCTCTGTCACTCACAGAGTGTTTGTCTCTGTCATTCACAGAGCATTAGTCTCTGTCATTCACAGTATGCTGGTCTCTTTTACTCACAGCTCTCTGGTCTCTCTCTGACACTCACAGAGTGTTGGTCTCTGTCACTCACAGAGCACTGGTCTCTGTCACTTGCAGTGCAGTCCTTGAACAGTTGTTCAAAGAAAGAATTGAACGTGACCATCATGCCGCCTCCCCTAATCTTAAAGGGAAGTGTCTCTGTCATGTATAGCTCTCTGGTCTGCCTCTGTCACTCACAGAGTGCTGGTCTCTTCCTTCACAGCCCTCTGGTTTCTGTCCCTCACAGCTCCCTAGTCTCTGTCACTTGCAGAGAGCCGATCTCTATCACTCACAGCTCTCTGGTCTCTCTGACACTCACAGAGTGTTGGTTTCTATCAATCACAGCATGCTGGTCTCTGTCACTCACAGTGTGCTGGTCTCTGTCACTCATAGCTCACTGGTCTCTGTCATGCAAGCCCTCTGGTCTCTCTCTGTCACTCACAGAGTGCTAGTCTCTGTCACTCACAGAGCACTGGTCTCTGTCCCTCACAGCATCCTGGTCTCTGTCCCTCACAGCACCCTGGTCTCTGTCACTCACGGCACCCTGGTCTCTGTCACTCACAGAGTCCTAGTCCCTGTCACTCACAGAGCACTAGTCTCTGTCACTCACAGCATGCTGGTATCTGTCACTCACAGCACCCTGGTCTCTGTCACTCACAACACCCTTGTCTCTGTCACTAACAGCATGCTGGTCACTGTCACTCACAGAGCTCTGGTCTCTGTCCCTCATAGCCTGTGGGCTCCCTGCTCATGTCTGCCTGTGTAGATAATGCAGCGCTTGGTACCAGAGCTGTTGACACATGGGTTCCTCACACTCATTCTCTCTCTGGCCATTCCTGGGAGGTAAAACTGGACAGTCATCATCTTGAGTTCACCATGGGTCTCTGAAGCTCTGCGCCAAAAGGAAGTCTCCCCAGTGACTGCCACAGGCCGTAGTCACAGCAAAGACATCCCTCAAGAAGGCACTCTTACCACAAAAGTCAACATTTTCCAGCACACATGGATAGCAAACTGCGTGTGTCAACACTCCTGAAGACACTTCTACCCACAAGCATGTTTCTTCCCTGCTGCATCACTTGTGAGCTCCCTGAACTCGAGTTAGGAATCCACCATCCTCTGGCTTTTTTCTTAATTTACAAGTCAGCAAATATTCTGGCACTGAGACCAAAGCTTTGGAAGAGAGATGCAAGGTGGAAGGAGAGTTGGACAAGAAGATAGAAGCAGTCATGGTGGGAAGGAGCTCTTTATGCTCATTTGTGAGTTTCCATAACCACTATGTGAAGGCATCTTTATAATCCTCTTTTACATATATGGGAAACTGAGGAGCAAAGGGATTAAGTGATTGACACAAAGTCACATCCATAATAAAGACAGAACTAGGACATGAATCTGGGTTTGCATGTTAAGCCTGTGATCACTAAGTTATATCTCTGCCCACCATTGAGAGTGTAGGAGCAGGAGGAAGAGAAAGAAAAAAAAAAGCATGGGGCAAGGGGGGTGGGGAAGACAAGTGGAAGAAGGAAAATGACAGGTGGTGGAAAGAGGAGTGGGGTGTAAAAGGGAAGGCATTGGAGCGAAACATAGGAAAAGAGAGAGAGGGAGAGGAGACAGGACAGGGAGAGACAGAAGAGAGAGATGGCGGGAGGGAGAAAAGGAGGGAGGGAGGAAACAGAAGGAGAGAGGGGGGATGGGGCAGGGAGAGAGAGAGAGGTGGGAGAGAGGAAAATGAGAGAGAGAGAGGAGACAGAGAGAGAAAAAAGAGAAAAGATAGGTGGGGAGAGAGGTGGGAGAGAGAGAGGAAATCAAGAGAGAGGAGAGAGAGAGAGAGACAGGAGATGGATAGGGAGAGAGAGGTGTGTGTGTATGAGAGAAAGAGAGAAATGAGACTGGGCAGAAAGAGAAAGAAAGAGACAGAGAAGGAGAGAGGAGGTGAGGTAGGGAGGGGGAGAGGTAAAAAAGAGAAAGAAGGAAAAAAGAGAACGAAAGAAAGAAGACACAGGGTAGGAGAATGAGAGCTGAGAGAGAGGAAAATGAGAAAGAGAGGAAAAAGAGAGTGAGAAGAGATGTGACAGAGAGAGATGGACATGTCGAGTGAGTCTTAGTCCTAAGATCTTCTCTGGTTCAGAGTGGGGGTTACCTGATGCCTTGAATCCTGTAATCTGTGCCTTGAAAAATCTTGAAAAAATTTAACAATTTTGAAAACAGCTGGCCCGGCGTGGTGGCTCACGTCTATAATCCCAGCACTTTGGAAGGCTGAGATGAGAGGATTGCCTGAGCCCATGGATTTGAGATTGATTTATTGTAGACCTCATCTCTACAATAAATCAAAAAGATTAGCCAGGCATGGTGGTGCGTGCCTGTAGTTCCAGCTATTTGGAATGCTGAGGTAGAACCCAGTAGGACGAGGCTGTGGTGGCTGTGAGCATGCCACTGCACTCCAGCCTGGGTGACAGAGTAAGACTCCAACTCAAAAAAGAAAAAGAAAAAAGAAAACAGCTGCCATCCTTTCTTCAACAGTCATCTTTATTGTTTTCATATCTAAGCGCCAGCTACAACTGATATGCTTAGAGGAGCCTTCAACTACTGACTTTCGAGTTAGTGAGGTTCAGCCTCCTCTTCTGGAGAATGAGTAAATTTCCATCCACCTCACATCTCATCATAAATACAAGTATATAAGTAAAGCACTGGAATTTGTGGAGCAGCTTCCTTTGCACTGAGTGCCATCTCTTTGGTCATAGAACTAAGACCCAGAAAGGGAGAACTGGACAAAGGAAGAGGAGGAAATGATACCAAACAGCTTCTGCTGAGTACTTGTGTATCAAGGACTGTGGACCACCAAGGTGCATCAGGACGTTTGAGTCCTCTTCTTCCCTTCTACCCGAAAGCAAGCTCTGGCCTGTGCTTTTAGTCCTGGACCCCCTGAACCCAGGAAAGGGTAGAACAGAGAAGTTCTGAGGATGGGCTCAGAGCAATATTGCTTACCTGCCATGCTCCACGAGCTCTCGTTCCTGTACCCCCTCGAATGGCTTCTCCACTTTGAGCAAGCTCTGGGCTGCAGCTCTGGGCTGCTTTGTCTGCTGGCTCCCAGCTCCATCCAGACCCCAAAGGCACAGGTCTCCCCGCCCCACCACAAGTAAACTTAGTTGGGGCTGGAAAGGACATTGTCTCTTGAAAGCCACAAATCCTGCCAGGAGATTCCACTCCTTCTGCAGTTTTTGCTGTATTTGTAACACCATGACTTGGGTGGTAAAGGATTCCAGTCTTGCTCATTGTTAGAGGCTTTGGAGCCATCCTTTATTGGCTCCTTAATCCTGCCCTCATCTTTGTAAGTAATCTCATCATTAAACTGCTTTCAAATCTCTTTTAGGACTTGCTATCTATTTCTATCATCACAATTCTCCAACACAGTCGTGGAATGTTTGCATGATCTTAGATAAGTTCCCTAGCTTCCTAAGCCTTGGTTTCACCCTCTATAAAATGGGGATTTCATATTCCAGAGAGGCATTATGATCATGAAAGGTGAATAAAGTACACGTGCTTTGATGCCTAAGACCTTGCCAGGTGGATAAGCAGCAGCTGTTATTATTTACAGCCTACTCAGAAAACACAAATACACACAAGGTGAGACTTAAATACAAACCCCCACCATACACACACCTGTACCCCAGGAAGTTCTCTGGCAGTACCGAACATGCATGTGACTATCTAAATCCTAAGGTCTCTGGAAGCTCCTGACTCATTCTACTTCAAGTGGGTCTAGAACCTGCAGCATTTTTACTGAGTTCATGAGACTCAGAATGTAAAAGAGAAAGGAGCACACATACAAATCAACCTTCCATCCTGGAGGACAGAGACTGCCCTTTATACAATTAGACAGAGGCTAATCTAAGTCCTAATGCGTTCTGCCAGAACCCAAGGGCCCCTAGAGCCATCCTTTTAATCTAAGAAATAAATCCCAACAGTATCCAGTGGCCCAATATCCACAGTTATCTCATAAGAACACCCCACTGCTCCACCATAGTCCTGTGTCTGGGGACTGCAAATAGGTTTATTTCTAAGTGCCAGCTTGGATCAATTGGCAGTGTTGCCTGAAATGCTGGGTGGAGAAAAATGCTCAGTCCAAGTGCAGGCTCAGCAGGAAAAATAAGTGTTGTGATTGATGAGCAATGTCTGCTGTAGACTTGGGGTGAGGGAGAATGCCCACACTTGCTGTGTTAAGGAATTTTCTGGAAGATGAGAGAATAGGATGGTGGCTTCCCCATGTCCAACACTGCTTCATGTCTAATAATGTCCTTCTTTGTCCCTTCTCTTGCAGAACCTGTTTCAGATACATGGTAATGGCTGAAATTACAGATACGTTTTTCTCATTTAGACCTTTCATTTTTTATGTGCATTTGCATTCAGCAGTAAAATTATCCCACAAATCTGGTATCTGTTGTCAGCATCTGGGGATGCTTTACATGATGGTGATTCAAGAGCTTGAGCTCTCTACCGGACAGTGATCAGTCAATGATGTTCAGCAAGCTCACTCAGCTCATCTCCTCAGTGAGACGTTCATGCGGCTCAAGGCAAATGTTTAAACATTGCGTTAATGCACCATATGTCTGAAATGTTTTCATTCCATCTGACATTTTAAAAAATCCATTTCAGTGGAAGCCCGCCAAGTAAATTTGCTTCTCTAGAAGATGATTACTCCATTCATCTTAAACTCAGTTCTCCTGAACCTCTCAGTCACAATGAACTCTTCATTTGGGGGCTTCCCATCAAAGGACAGTGTTGCCTCCCTGTCCGGACTCCGGCAGTATGGGGAAATGCTGGGCTAGGTGGTTCCACACGGCTCCGTTTACATCCTGAAGGCCACACAAGTAAGTGTAGGCAAAGAAGGCTCCAAGAGGAGTCAGTCATCGACCTAGGTCTCAGTGAAGGGGCAAAGTGGAGGCCAGGTAAAATAAAAGGAACCAAGTCGGGGGATTGGAGAGTCAGAATAGGAAAAACAAGAACAAAATACAAAGGCAAATAAAGAACAGTTACAACAGGATGTGGTTCTAGCTCTTACTTTTCAAGTCACACACTCCTAGCAATAAAAAACAATACAGAGGGTAAAAATAATAACCCTAGAACTGTGAGGCTTAGGCATGGTGGTTAGAAACACAAACTTTGATATCAAATAAATTAAAGTCTCCAATCTTGTCTCTACCAATTACCAGCTGTGACCTTGGGCAAACTATTTCATCTCTGAGCCTAGTTTCCTCACAGGGTTGATTAAAATATTAAACACGGATAGTGGGTGGATATGAAAACTCATATTTGAAAAAACAGAATTCAATTTTTTATGAGTAAATTCAACTTTGTGTATAAATTCCTAGTCTGCCTATAGCAGAAAATATATTTTATCACATTGCAGTACAATCAACTTTTATACTGGGATTTTTATAAAACCAATTAAAGTATCATTCTTTCAGTCTTTATCCCATTTGAATCTAAGTCACTTTGGGGTAAGAATTAATGACTTCAGAGGCTTTTCTACTGCACCTGGTCTTCTATCTGAGGGTGAATAGGTCAATAGAGAGGAGAGGAGTATTCCACAGAGACCTCGCTTCTAACCCTGGTTGGTCTTCGGTTGAGGGGTCTCATTCTACTCAGCCTTTGATCATAGCCTGTCTTTTCTTGTCTGTCTTGGTGAAGTTGTTCCCACCAAACCCTGAACATCTTGGGTTGGCATCACTCAAGTGCAGCTGTAACGCTTGAAATCTGTGTGGCTTGCTGGCACTGCTAGCCAGTACCCCTGGCCAAAGGCCCTTGCTGAGTCAGGCATGGTGGCTCATACCTGTAGTGCCAATACTTTGGGAGGATCACTTGAGGTCAGGATTTAGAGGTTAGCCTGGACAGCATAGCAAGACCATCGGTATGAAAAACTTGTTAAATATTAGTTGGGCATGATGACACACCTGTAGTCATAGCAACTTGGGAGGCTGAGGCAAGAGAATCACTGGAGCCCAGGAGGTTGAGCCTCCAATGAGCCACAATTCACACCACTGCACTCCAGCCTGGGCAATAGGAGGTCCCTGCTTTCTACAGCTTCCCTGTTCTGATCACAGGCCTGTTCCTGTCCATCAGTCCTCTCTGTGGCTACTCATTTTCGGAATCTAGGATTTTGATGAAGTATATTCTTTGAACTCCATGAGCTAGGATTTGCAAATGAAGCATCAAGGCCAGAAGGACTGAAGCAGGGGGGTTAGCATGAGCCTTGCGGTAGGGAAGTACAGGGACTGGCCTGAAAGGCAGCTTCTGTCCCTGGAGCGGGAATGGAAGACCAGCACATAGACCCTAAGAAGGGAGAAGAGCTGGAGTACAGACAAGTGAAGTTCTCTTCCAGTCCCCTTAGAATTAATGTTGGGGGATCCAGTCACCACCAGTTAGGGTCAGAGGGTGTTACTCTTGGCCTCCCCAGAGCTCATGCCTTTCAGAGCTGACAGTCTGCATGGCGGCAAGATCAACATGGTTTAGATGCTGAAATAGAAGCGACTGATGAACATGACAAACGGAAGGGCTTGAGAGAGCCTTCTCCCACCTCCCACCCTCTCTATGCTCTGGTCCCATTCCCTGTAGTCTCAGGAATTTGATGTTCCCAGGTACCTAAGGGTGGAAGAGAAGATAACAGCCAGCCCCCCAAAATTCAGAAGCCCCAGCAATGACTGAGCTGCAGTCCAAGCCCACCATGGGGGAATCACCAGGCCTTGAATGCAATATGCAAACATGTCACCCTGCTGCAGACACTTAAGCAAGGGACACAACCTGAGCCCCTTCCCAGAAGAAGACCAGAGAGGCCTCATGCACTGACACTTCCAGAAGAAGGAAGTGTTCCTCTGATCTTCTTGGAAGGCAGAGGAGGGAAAGGAACTATCCAAACAGGTCTCCACTTTAAGCCAGAAGGCCAAGAAAACTTTAATGGATGGGAGCAAGGATTTTCCCCATCAGAAGGGTAGTAGAGTGAGATTGAAGTATGGAAAATAAAGGAAGATAGGGGGCAGGATTGATCTCTGTTTGCTTTCCGTATATGTAGTAGTCTGCTTGAGCAGTCACAGACTTCCACAGACTGAGTGACTTTAAATATAGAAATATATCTTCTCACAGTTCTGGAGGCTCAAGTTAACATCAAGGTGCTGTCAGAGCTGGTTTCTGATGCGGCCTTTACCTTTGGTTTGCAGATGGTGCCTCTGCTCTGTGTTCTCACTTGGCCTATTCTCTGTGTACACAGAGCTCTGGGGTCTCCTTCTCTTCTTACAGGAACACCAGTCCTAACGAATTAGGGCCCCACTCTTATGACCTCACTTAACCTAGATTATCTCCTCAAGTGCCCTCAATTTAGATATAGTCATGTTGGAGCTTACAGTTTTTTTTGTTGTTGTTTTGTTTTTTTGAGTTGGAGTCTCACTCTGTCGCCCAGACTGGAGTGCAGTGGCTGCTCCCGGCCACCGCAGCCTCGACCTGCTGGGCTCCGGCGATCCTTCCGCCTCAGCCTTCCGAGTAGCTGGAACTACAGGTGCACGCTACCACACCCGGCTAATTTTTTTTAATTTATTGTAGAGATGAGGTCTCACCAAGTTGCCCAGGCGGGTCTCGAACCCACGAGGTCAGGCAATCCACTCACCTCAGCCTCCCAAGGCACGGGATTACAGGCTGAGCCACCGAGCCTGGCTGGAGCTTACAGTTTTAATATGTAAATTTTTGAGGGACACAATTCAGTCCACAACAGAATATGAACTAGAGTTGTAACATAAATTTTTTGTATTATGCAAATAAAGACCTTAGTTCAGCACTTGAACTTAATAAGTGCTTCACAAGAGGGAAATGTAATAATACTATAACTGCTACATTATAATAATAAAATTAGCTAATGTATAACGTGTGCTGGCTGTTTTAAAGAGCAGTGTATGTGCCTCTGCATTTAATCTAACAACAATTTCATAATATATGTGCAATTCCTCTCTGACTTCACTCCTCTCAGCTCTTCTAGAAGAGTAACTTCTCAGTCCACACCCAAAATTCAGCCAATAGCTCAGAGAGTCCACAATGTGTGTTTTCCATGGGACACTAGCTTGTCTGGAGAGCACAGTGTTTCAGCTGTCTTCCCCCAACTGTCTCTGGCTTACTGGGTTGATATCTCTAGTCACTCCCGACACCAAAAATGTCAGTCATGCCACTGGTACCCATTGAAGGCACCATGGCAACTGCTTAGACAGATGAAGGTTCTGCTACTGATGATGCCACCACTGAGAGCATCAAGCAACAACGTCACTAAAGCAGCCATGTTCCTGTCACCACCAATGCTAACATAGGTGTGCTAATCCTGCCCCTTGTCCAAGCAACCTCAGCTTATCACCCAAGCCAACCACCCTTTAAAGCAGACCACAGTGGGAGTCATTCAATGAGTCCTGCTATGCTCTGCCCAGAACCACCTGACCCTTCTAAACTTCTGCATCTTCCCTACCTTTACACCTATCATCCTGTATTCATGTTGATAATTCAAAATTTTATGATGAATACAGTTTGGGCTTAACAGAGAGTTAAGAAAACAGATGCAGACACAGAAAAAAAATAAGAAGACCATTCAAAATAGATTAGGCTATGACTAAGGTTGGAGATGTCAAACAGAAAATGAAAATAAGAAAAACAATTTGGGGTTAAAGGCTATGCTGTAGGTGAAATCACCTAACATCACAAATGTTTTTCTTGACATTTAATCCCAATGCATATCCTCCCTTTTTGTGTTCAGTAGTTGGTTGGTAAGTGGTTAATACCTCTAGAGATTTGCCCTGCCATTCTCACAACATTTTCAGGAAAAAATATACCTTAACTATTACGTAAAAATAATCCCATGCACAGATTCCACTGCCTTTTTTCTTTAGCTTTATTTGATATGAAGCTGTCATTTTTCTCTGAACACCAGAGCCCTGAGCTTAGGGAGAGAAATAAATCTGCAGTTCATCTTCCCACAGATGTTGTTTTGGAGTGTCTCCATGCGATGCCTCCAAGATAAAGCAATCAACCTGGGGAGGAATGAGGAGCCCATATACTACAAAGTGACATATCATTATTACCATACCTATTAAGTGAATAAACCAGCCAGAGCCCAATTACATCGTTGCAACATACAATGAAATATCTCTTAAACAATTCTTCAACAAAGAAATAAACCTGTCATGGAAGAGGAACTTGCTGTACATCAAGGCCATGTATTGAGGAAGTGGTGCCAGTGTCAGGGTCACACCAGCCATAACTCAATGTGCAATTAAGGGAAATTAGAGGCAGTCCCTCATTACACACATTCTACACTTTGTTTACTGTGCCACAAATTCTGTAGTGGAGTCACTGGCTTGTAGCAACAATAGCTCATTTAATGGAAAATGAGAATGTAAACAAAGGATGTTTGATGACTGGGGGTCAGAGTACAGTAATTGAAGTTTCTTGCCTTGTGTCCCTTCTCCAAAACCGCGCTTCTGAATGGAGCTGAGCATGAAGTAGCCACAGTGAGACTAGCATGGCATCTCTGAAATTCTACTTGAGATTTGAGAGAACAGGGGAAAAATTGAAACAAGAAACGAAAGTGTGTCAATGACTTTTAGCTCTAAGAATAAATTTCCAATCAATCATTTCACTGAGAATCAGGAGGAGAGGAGGAAAAAAAATTCTAAGGCAGTCATATTGGGCTGAAACTCACAAAGAAAGTGCTGGTCTATAAAGATCACCTTTGAAATATGTCAGTCCCCTCCAAAAGTACTTATTGAAAATGTTCTAAATCTTAAATTCTGACAAATTCAGTCTGAAAACCCCACATTTGCTTATAAGTATTCTTTCTACAAACTCCCACTATTCAATTATAGGCAAAGAATAAAAGATGTGACTTTAAAAGGATGAGCTTCGAGGCATTCGTGTGGTATTCAGATGGCTGCCCTACTGGGAAGCTTGGGCTTGGGGGAAGGGTAGAAATTGATCACAGAGAGTTGCTAGCAGGTCAGCTTTTGAATCTGGCTCTTGGGTACTGGATCACCTTATAAACCTCTGACAGAAAGTGAGTGTTGGATTTCCCAAGTTGGAAATAATTATTGGCTTCATATAACCTCATCTTGACTTTGGAGTGGAGTTCAGGTATGTGGCAGCAACAGCAGTATTGGCAGCAAAGAAATGGGACCACATGAGCTTTGGAGCACCGCTGACAAGAAATCAACTCCAGGGACATTTTTGGATGAAGGTTTTGCATCTGAGACATTTGAGTTCTTTCCTCCCTGGAGCTTTTATAATCCCTGACATCTTGACCACTAACTCTCCCAGTGTGAAACAGGCATTTGCATATTTGATGCTAATTATCCATGTAAAGATTACAGGTAACATAATTTTTTTTCTAAGAAAAATTCAGAATGGCTCAATGATATTGGAACTTGCTTATTCACTGTAGGATCTCTTCCAAAAAAGGGTGTCTAGAGTCTGAGGCTAGGCAGAAGTTTGTTGCTGGAGGGTGATGGGCAGGACAGGGAAGACTGTGAAGACAAAGTGAAATGCCAGAATTCTCTAGGAGGGCAGGTTTTTACTTCTGAGCAATTAGAGGTGTCCTCCGAAGTCAGAACTCTGCCAAGCTAGAAAAGAGGAGCTATTTACAATTCTGCCTCTCTTCCGTGGAGAGAAAAGAGACTGTCACAGTCTTAGTCCTTCCCAGATGTCACAAAAATATTTATAAAATCATGATTTTTCCAATCTTCTCTGATGCTCCCTTTCTAAAAGTAGTTTTGCATTGCTGGGAAACATTTCTGGTCAGTATTCTGTCAGATTTTACCTGGCTCTTTGATTCATTGGACACTATAAGGAGAAGCTGGTGCCTAAGGTTGCTGAAAGGACTACACTGGTCCAGGTTTCAGGAATTGGGTTCCAACCCTACCTACACTCTTTGGATAAGTGAATTAGTAAATCCCGTCTACAAATAGCAGTCTGAAGTCTTTATCCCACAATCCCTCACAGTGGTTGTGGCATAAATCCAACATCTGAGAGGTAAAAAAGCCTTTCATTTTCACAGTCCATCTGTGCATTTATACATTTATTCAGCAAATGATTGGTGGGCATCTACTATGCATGCAGCACTGGTTGCAGTTGGTAGTGAAGTTTTGCAAACCTATTGGAGGCCTATGGCCCCCTAACTGGTATCATTGTCATACAATCACATTATATCTATTTTTTTTTTTTTTGAGTTGGAGTCTCACTCTGTCGCCCAGACTGGAGTGCAGTGGCCGCTCCCGGCCACCGCAGCCTAAACCTACAGGGCTCCAGCGATCCTTCCGCCTCAGCCTTCCAAGTAGCCAGAATTACAGGCGCACGTTACCATGTCCAGCTAATTTTTTGATTTTATTGTAGAGATGAGTTCTTGCCTGCCCAGGCGGGTCTTGAACCTGCGGGCTTGGGCAATCCACTCACCTCAGCCTCCCAAAGGCGCGGGATTACAGGCTGAGCCACCAAGCCTGGCTCATTATATCTATTTTAAGAGAATATCCTAAAGTGAGGTAACAGATTATTAAGCTTTCTAACACCTGCATTGTCACATCAAAACAAAGATGACCAGCACGGGTAAAATGCAAAAACAAAGCTGAGTTTACTACTTGCTGAATAAGGGAGAGCCAATTCACCCAAAAACCAGTGCGGTCAATCACTCTGCATTCAAAAGGGGGAGGGGGTAAGATAATTAACTAAAAAGAGGGGGCTTTAGGCAAATAAGTCTGAATCCTGAAATATACCACTTCCATGGTTAAAGAGAGAGTATTGAAGTCTCTTTTAAAACTGGGCATTCTCTCTATATAAAAGCTCTGGTGTGATTTGCAGACAGGTTAGGGATGGGGTTCACAACACTCTAGTGTGCTCAGGATCACACAGTAATCCATTTCTGACATATATGTTAGTTTGGTGGAAATTTCATCTAAGATGGCATTTTTTTCTGACTGTCTCTTACCTCCACCTAGGAAGCTTCAGGGGTATGTTCTGAGTTCTTGGACACATGCACATGTCCAGGCAGAGTCAGAGACCATTTCAAAGTTTAGTTCAACTTCTATGGTCTGAATGTTTGTGTCCTCTCAGAATTCGTAAGCTGAAATCCTGACCCCCAAGGTTATGGCATTAGGAGATGGGCCTTTGGAAGTCTGCACTCTCAAGAATAATTGGGATTAGTGCCCTCATCAAAGAGATCTCAGAGGACTAGCTAGCTCCTTCTGTCATGGGAGGACATAGCTAGAAGGCACCATCTGTGAACCAGAAAGTGGACCCTCTCCAATCACTGAATCTACCAGTGCCTTGCTCTTGGACTTACCAGCCTCCAGAACTGTGAGAAATAAAGATCCATTAAGGTACTAAGTTTGTGGCTTTTTGTTGTAGGTGTCTGAACAGACTAAAACATAAATTCCCCCTCCAGCATGGGAATCCTTTCCATATTTTTCTTTAAAATGTTCATCTGCTCTTCACTGGTCATCTGAGACTCCTTTTTGACTCTAACAGCTCATTGTCAGAGATCTCCCTTATGGTGAACTGATATCATCTTTCCACAACAAGCCATTCGAACAACTGGAATGTATTGTGTGCTAAGAGCTCTATGTGCATTGACTACTCACAACAACCAATCACTTTAGGTCTTACATTCTACCATTCTTCCCATTTCTAGGTTGAATCACACTTTGTTCTCACATTGATACAAGTTTTATCCAGGGAAGAGCATCAAGTTTTTGTTAAATTATAATACCTTTGTTGACCTCTTTGCCTTCAGCAATGCATAAAGCTTCAGTCTTTGGAAATATGTTTTTAGGAACAACTGGTTTCCTTCCCTATAGTATAATAATTATTATAATAATAATTCTGAGACCATCATCCTGAAAGTTCTATTTGGTACTCCATCCTCTATACAAGTATCTTTGCCTTGTTGTTTCCCTTAGCTAACATAACTGCAAAGCAAAATTAACCCAACAGTCCTCCCTGGAAAGTCCCTCTGTAGACTCTCCTTCCTTAGACATTCTCTCTCAACATCCCCTTTCCTATTTGCAATCACATGACCACCAAATTGCTGAGTTCATCTCTACTTCCAAAATAATTGCCTCTGGTTTTTTAGGGACACTATCATTGGCACTACAATTTTTTCAAGGAAAATATTTTTTAAATGCATGTAAATTAATGTTAAATAAATCAAATACCAGTAGCATTAAATTTCCTTCAAGGGGAAATGAATCTAATTTTTTTCTGCTGTTTCTCACAGTTCTGGAGACTGTGAAGTCTAAAATCAAGGTGCTGTTTGATTGGTGAGGGCCTGTTCCTCACTGACAGTGCCCTCTAGCTGTGTCTTCATGTGGTAGGAGTTAGCTAGCTCTCTAAGGTCTCTTTTATAAGAACACTAATCCCAACCATGAAGGGCAGAGCCTGGCAAAGTCCCCACCTCCTAAAACACCACCTTGGAGGGATAGGAATTCAACATATGAATTTTTAGGGGACACAACCATTCAGACCATAGCAACCTCCCTCCAAAGGTGTAAGTAAAGACACCTCCACATGACTCCAGCCTCCATCTGTCATGCCATTCCTAGTTTTCAGGTCTTCCCAGCTGAGCGCCAGACATCTTGGGGCAGAGCCCAGTCGTCCCTGCTTTGCTCTGTCTTAATTCCTGGTCCACAGAATCTGAGCGCAAAACAAAATGGTTGTCTTTTTCCACTAAGTTTTGAAGTGGTTTGCTGTTCAGTAATAGTAGCTAGGACAGGAGCTTCTTTTTCTATGGGGGCAAATGTTACTTGCCATGTCATCGTTCATGGTTACTACTCCCATCCTTAGGGGTCATTTATACTGAGAGCCACTGGAGAATCCAACAAAGGAATAAAAGGTTTATCCAGGCTGTAACCTGGAGAGAGAAAGCCTAAGGAGAACGTTGGAAGAGGAGGAAGGGATGGGCTCCTATCAATTCCTGATGCCATGCCTTGCCGCCTTCCTCTGTGTCCCACTGTCTTGTATTCACAATGCTTTTTCTAACATCTTATTATCAGAGTGAGCTTTTAGGTTTTGTTTGTTTGTTTTTGAGCTGGAATCTGACTCTGTCATCCAGGCTGGAGTTCAGTGGCACAATCATGACTCACCACAGCCTTAACCTCCTGGGCTAAGGAAATCCTCTTGCCTCAGTCTCCCGAGTAGCTGGGACTACAGCTGTGCACCACCACATCTGGCTAATTATATGTATTTTTTTTCTTTAAGAGACAAGGTCTCGCTACTCGCTATGTTGCCCAGGCTTATCTCAAACTTCTGGCCTCAGTCTCCCAAAGTTCTGGGATTATAGGTGTGAGCCACTGCCCCTCAACCTTTTAAAAATTTTTAGAGACAAGGTCTCACTCTGTCACCTAGACCAGAGTGCAGTGGTGCAATCGTGGCTCACTGGAGCCTCAAACTCCTGGCCTCCCCAAAGCCCTGGGATTATAGGCATGAGCCACCATGCCCAGCATGATCAGAATTTTAATAATTATCATTTCAACATGTTTTATTTTTTTTAAGTTACAAAAATATCCCTTTTGTAAAATGTACTTCTACCTAGAACCACAGCCCCTTCGTGATCCTCACAAGGATGCTCTCAGAGCCTCTCCCAGCAGATAGAAATGCGGACAGTGACAGATGCAACTGCCTGTTATGTATGCACTCCTACAGAGATCACATTACTGAGAGTAGGTGCTCAACTCATATTCACTGGTGGGATGAAGGTCAAGGTGCTCCTTTGTTTGAATTGATGTTCTTTTTCTGTCTCTTCCCACCTGGGCCTCTAACTGGCCTGGAACATAAGTTGCAGAGGAAAGTATTGGGAGGAGAGAAAGTCTGTGGGGAGGCCAGAGCTTCAGTACACGACAATCTGGAGGACACCCGTCTTGGTATAATCTAATGCTTCCAGAAAAGATTCTGGGATTGGGCTGAACCTGGGAGCAGAGTCTGGTTGGGCCACAAATGTGTCTAGGAGAATCTTCTGTGCTCTGTCACAGCTGGAGCACAGCAGCCAACCAGACAGCTGAGTCCTGACGGAGCCTGGATCTAGAAATCCCTTTGTTTCACAGCTGTGCCCACCAACTGGCCTAAGCCAACACTGCCCCTTTTAGGAAAGCAACTTGACTTTTGGTAGAAACCTATAGGTTCAACAAAGACAAGAGCTTGTATAGCTCAGAAATACTCCTTGGAGGGCTCTTGGATGTGTATTTGCCTAGGGGTCCTTGACTATTAGCCAAAAAGGAATAACTTGTGGTGACTCGGAGAGTGTCCAGCAATTGTGGAACCCTTCTCTCACTCATCACCACTGTTGGCATGAAAAGTCTCTGAAGAAAGCAGCATTCACACAGTCCTATTCCTGTCACTATAGAAACTGCCACAGTCCCTGCCCTCTAAGAACTTACATCATGCATTTAGTAAGCTCCTTATGTTGACTGACAACTTTCCATGGACACAGCAGACAAAGACGGAAGTCTTTAATAAATAACTTTAATTTTTTCACTGGGAAACCACGTGATTTATAAATGGAGATGTGATGACTCCCTGAGGCAGGAAAATGGGAATATTGGTGATGGCACATGAATTGTGGAATTCTTCTAGTGAGAGGAGGATGGTACCATTTGTCTTGATCTATGCATAAGAAAAACTGGTGGTTCTTATGTGACTGACCTAAGAGTAGACTGACCAACCATTCCAAGTTGCTCAGGACTGTCCTCACGTTAGCACTGGACATCCCACATCCCAAAAAAACCCCAAGTCCCAGGTAATTCAAAATGTTTAGTCACCCTGTAAGTCAGAAGACTCCCCAAGCAAAATGAGGTCTCCTACCAGCCGGTTAACAGAAGAATCTAAAATTTCTGCCCTTTTTTATTAAAAGTCAAAAATTTCTAAAAAGGAAAGACATTAACATCTGAGTACAGATTACTTATAAGATTGGCACACTATTTTCGTTGATTCAACCAATGTCTATTGAGCATCTGCTACCCATGAGGAGGATAGTACCAGGGACAGGGTGAGAAAGAAATCCCTAGGCCAGACTTTTTTTTTTTTTTGAGTTGGAGTCTCACTCTGTTGCCCAGACTGGAGTGCAGTGGCCACTCCCGGCCACCGCAGCCTCGACCTGCTGGGCTCCGGTGATCCTTCCGCTTCAGCCTTCCGAGTAGCCGGAATTACAGGCACGCGCTACCACGCCCGACTGATTTTTTGATTTATTATAGAGATGAAGTCTCGCTGCCCAGGCGGGTCTCAAACCCGCGGGCTCAGGCAATTCACTCACCTCAGCCTCCCAAAGGCGCGGGATTACAGCCTGAGCCGCTGAGCCCGGCTCCTAGGCCAGACTTTAAGGCACTTACCGCCTAGAGGGCAAGAAAGGCAAGCATACGCGCACTGGCAGCAGAGAGCACCAGTCCACACTTTTGTCATGTACATAATAATACTGGAGCAACTAGTACAAAGGGCAGCTACCAGGCCTTGGGAGACAGGGCAGGTGTCTGAATGGTTATATCTGAGCCCTGAGTTAACCAGGCATTAGTAAGGTGAGAGGCAGGAGTAAGAAAGAGAGTCTCCAGAGATGGAGAAGTAGGGACAATGGCCTCCAAGAAAAAGGAGATCATTGGTTTGAATCACAAAGGAATAGGCCAAAGAAAACGCTAGTTTTCTTGTTCTGGAGTATAACAGAGACCAGTTGTAAGGTCCAAAGGGAAGCATCCATTCTGCCCTCTGAAGATTCACAGGAGACATGGCATACACATATATTAGCATGCACGGGGGAGAATCACAGATGGCTTCACCACACAGTGGGGGTACAGATAGTCACATGTCCTTCTTCTTAGGGGATGGAGAGATAAGGAGGTGTGGATGATTTTAGGAGGATGGTAAATGATTCTTAGGAAATCACAATGGCTTGCAGGACACACGGTGCCTGGGACAAAGTCTGCTGGGCCCACAGAGCACATGACAGCAAAAGTCTGTTCAGGTGTGTTGATGGACATCAGTCTTTCCTCCTGCAATATGGGAAGTTAATGAAAACTCAGGGGAGGGACAGGAGGTCATTGTATTGTTCTTTGGCAGGTGTGGACTTCAGGCAGATAAGGAACTTCAGAGAACAATCTCATTCCATGCTTTGGAGACACTGAGTACTAAAAGACAAGAGGGGGGAAGGACAGACAGCCCTTAAGGCTTCTTCAGTTCCAGCTATCAAAGCGCCATAGTTTGGGGTATCAGTTTCTGAGCCTCCATGCCAGTGTTGCCTGAAATCAGCCACCTTTTTTATTATTTTTTCATTCTAAAAATGATAAACACGCCATAAATACGGTTTCTTGTTTTTCACAGAGAAAGAGTCCATTCTAGCCTTGAGAGAGAGAGAGAATATTTGCCTCCCTGAGTTCAAACTACTCAGTGTTTGTCCTGGTGTCTCAGCCAGGTAAACCTAGGTGACAACTCATCCCTGCCCCTTCATTCTCTAACCACCCCTCAGCATTTGGGAACAGTCTCTGGGGTTAGATCTCAGGTTATGTCCCTATGGAATGAATACAGAACTTATTTGTGTTTAATTTTTAGAGCCTTAGAATTTCTTGTGGATTTTTTTCCCACCAGGACTCATAGTACTTTGAAGGTATAGCGATACGATAAAAATCAATCATCAAAATAAGAGTAAATACTTGAACTGACTTGAACTAACAAATACTAAAAATGAAACTTTTCTTAATATCTTATTCTTAGAAGTAAATCATTTTGATGAAAAATTTAAACGGCAAAGAATATTAACTAAATACTATACCTCTCTATTCTTCCTGCACCCAACCACTCCAGAGATGCCAACTGTTGACAGTTTTCTATTTTTTTTCAGATATTTTCTACAAAAATACTAGCATTGTCGGATGGATGGATTGATAGTTGAGCTACAGAGACCCGCTGCTGTCTGTCAATATTGCCACAACCTCTAGAGGAGAGCATAGTGAGTGTTCAGGTGGCCTACATGTACCCACATTCCTGAGAGTTAACAAAGAAGAACATTTCACCTTATCTCCGATGCACTCTCAGTAAGTAACTTCAAAGACTCCTTAACTTCCCTGCGGACTGTGCCCAATTAACTGAGAGAAATTAATCCCCACTTGTTCCCTTTTCTTCATAGTCATAGATTTGAATAATATAGTATCAATGCAATCATAAGTCTTGTGATCTGTATAACTTTTGCATGCTAATAACAACATGTAGTAATGAATGACGTCTTAGACTTTATTAACTTCCTTCACTCTATGGCTTGTTTAGCATTTCTGCCTGGTGTTACTGATAAGAAACTGTGAGACATCTCTGGTAACCAGTGTAAGGAAATGTGAACCATAAATGTCATTACTGGCAAAATGTGGCTGTAACTTAAGTACTATACAGTGCTCTGTCAGTCACATAGTCAATGCATAGGTACCAACAACCCTAAACTTATAAAAGCAGACTGTAAAACCTGAAGGGTGAGCAAACCCATTTCAGAAAGGCCAGGAGCCAGGCTCTGCTCCCTGGATTCAAATTCAGAAATAAACTTCTTTCTGTCAGTTTCCTGCCTCTTGATTTATTAGTGTCAACGGATAGCAGTCAAGCGTTACTCAGACTGTAATGGATGGTTTTTTTAAAATGCCAACAATATTGATAACATTGTTAAGTTATTCACATTTTTCACTTAGCATGCTCCTGAATTTTCCCTAAATTAGATGTATCAGTCAGGTGTTGCTGCAGTAATGTTACACAACAAACAATAGCCACTTAGAACATATCACAGTCACATTTCAGGACTTAGTTTTACAACAACCCTATTTTAAAGCAAGCTGGCCTGCCTTGCTTTCTCCAGAATAAAACCAAAAGTACCGAGACACCTAGTGTGGGTGGGTGACTTGGGTTGGTGTTTATGTAGTTAAGGTATTTCCCAAGAGATACAGGTGATTCCAAATTCTGGAACTATAACAGAATTATCACCCAATTTAGGACACTTAAAAATACTGCATGATTAACAAAATAAATGCAGTTTAAAACATCAATGCTTTATTTATTGAATTAAAAGTTGGATAATACGAACAGTTTCACGTAGACTCTTAATGGTTCACAGCAAGCATTTACTTTTTGCTCTGTCATGTGAGGGTGGCAGGTGAACTGTTGTTCTGTGGGCTTGACTGGGTATACCTGGCTCTACCCCAAAAGGCTCTGTAAATTAATTTTTTGAATTTTGGAATCCCAATTGACAGAGTGGCCACCATGGGACATCGTGCTCATGTGATTGAGGGCTGGAACCCAAGGTCCCAGCCAAGTGAGGCAACCGAATTTCAGGATGTGGCAAATATCACACCCATTCACATTCCTTGGGCAAGCATGCTATATGGCCAAGCACAATGCCAGTGGGGCAGGGAGGTCCAATAAGGATGGGAAAGAGGTGAGTCATTGTGAAGAGACAATGTCATCTACCACATTTGTGCCTACCCATTCTTCTGAATGTTTGCATAGTATTCTACTGAGAGGTACATCAATTACATCCTTTTCTTTAATTTTAATTTTAATTTTTTAGTTGGGTCTCCCACTCTGTAACCCAGGCTAGAGTGCAGTGGCATGTTCACAGCCACTGCAGCCTTGACCTGCTAGGCTCAGGTGCTCCTTCCACCTCAGCCTTCCAAGTAGCTGGAACTACAGGCATGCACCACCATGGCCAGCTAATTTTTTGATTTATTGTAGAGATGAGGTCTCACCAAGTTGCCCAGGCTGGTCTTGAACCCATGGGCTCAGGCAATCCTCTCACCGTGGCCTTCCAAAGTGCTGGGATTACAGGCATGAGCCACCACAACCAGCCTACGTCCTTTATTTTTAATTTTACAATCAGTGCTGCAGTAAGTATCGTTAAAACACATACCTTTAAATACTTGTAGAAGCATATTTATAGAAGCAGAATCACTTGAACTAATGGTATGTATATTTAATTTTTGTAAATACTCCTTAACTGCTCTCAAAAAATATGGTATCAATTTATACTATCCCAAGATATATAAGAGTAATTGTTCACAAATCCTTTCCAAACTGTTTGTATTATCCAACTTTTAATACAAAAGGTAAAACATTGATGTTTCAAACTGCATTTATCTTGTTAATTGTGCAGTATTTTTAAGTGTCCTAAATTTGGAGATAATTCTATCTTCATTCCAGAATTTGGATTCACTTGTACCTCTTGCAAAAGACCTTAACTACATGAACACCAACCCAAGTCACCCACCTCCTGTGCCAGATTTCTCGATACTTTTGGTTTTATCCTGGAGAAAGCAAGGCAGATCAGCTTGCTGTAAAACAGAGTTGTTGTAAAAGGTTTTCAGCTGGAGAACCAACTCCTGTCATGTGTCTTTTCAAGTCAGGCTGTGAAACTGACAATAGACTCAGCTGGGAAGGGTGATGTGATCTATTAGTGATGTCTGCCATGAACCAGGAAGTGGCAGGTGGCCACATGTGTAGCACGTATTTGCCTTCTCCACTCTTAAAGATGCTAGAACTCCATCAGTATGTAATCTTCTCCTTTTCCATTTAATCTGTCTCTGGTCACAGAAGACAAGTATTGAGCAAATACTTGGTAAAAGGATGGCGGGCTCTTTCCCATGCCTGCACTACCTGTTTGTATCACACAAAGCTTTTTAAAAAAAAGTCACAGAAAACAGCTTTGAAAAGAGGCCTAGTAAATATTTTGGTCATGTTTTGGTGTGGGCTTTGTTTGGCCTTTTTATTTGCTGAGCTCAGTGCCTTGGGCTTTTAAAGACACTCTTACCATCAGAGCAATATTATTTTGCTAACCCACTTCCTGGTGATGTTTGAGAAATGGTTAATTATTGTGGGGGGTTTAAATACAGTGTCAAAATAAATCATGTCAGGACACTTTGGTCGGGCTCAAGGTCAAAGGCAACCACATTTCCCAACAACAGAGCAATATAATTGTTCCTTTTCCCACAGATAACTGTGGTCTTCCTGTCAGCCTACAGGAATCCCGTCCCCAGTCCCCCACTGTAACCAGACTCCCAGCCACAGAGAATCAACACTCTCCTCCGCAGCTTCCCACAGGCTCATCTGTCACTGGTACACTGGCCTCACCCCCAAGTATTGCAGTGACCGCAGAAACCACGCAGAGCTGGGATGGGGCACGTGGTTGTGGACAGAGTCATCATTTTCAACACACAGAGATGAAATTACTCAATCTTTTCTCTGATGAAAACAAAATATTGAAATACAGCTTTGGAAACAAATGCTTCCCCAGTGGGTAGATGTGTGCTATAAAGACAAGACCGTGTTCTAGATTCCAAGTTAGAGAAACAGAGACCAGCAGGACAAAATCCTGAGAACCCAGTAAACACTAGAGTGCGCCTGGCTCAGAGAGACAATGGGAGGTGACACTGAAGGGGGAAAGGAGATGGTCATCTGCAGGAAAATTAGGCATGTTTTCCAGAAGAGAGAAATATTGAATTGCCTTAGTTGCAAATGTTTGGGAACCCCAAAGAAAAAGACACGGCAAACTCAAATGCACCAAAGAATAACAAAGCAAAGATGACCTTGGGTGTGAAGTGGCAATTCTTTTTTCAGGTGGCTGAACAGTAATCTTCCAGGGAGAACAGCCAGAGCCCCTTCCCAATAGACATTCACCCTCGGCTATGAACAGGCTACTCTTGGCCCACGACTCTGCAGATTTTTCTCCACCTCCAGGCTGCTGTGTGACCTCACTTCTACCTCAACATTCAGTTGGCCACGTGAGACTTCCTACCTGCAATCTGCTTCAGTTGCTAGGATGTCATGAAGATTAATTAATAACATTAATACACTAAATGTTCTTCGGGATGGTCAGAGAGAAAGTGCGGTGATGATCATTATTGCAATGGATTACCAGCTAGAGTACTGAGATGGTTAAGGAATGATACTTGGAATTAGAAAAGCCAGCCAAATGGTGATCTTTGAATGGTTTCAGATACCCCTGGCCCAGACAACTTCTTCTATATTCTTGCCCAGGGACTTAAAATGTCTGCAATTATGCTAATGTAGTAGAAAGTACATTGAACTTGGAGTCAGAAAGCCTGCATGCCATTCTGTCTGTTACTTACTGGCTGTGTGGTCTTGTACCACCTGCATAATTGTTCCGAGTCTCAGTTTCTCTGTCTGTGAAATGTCTATATGCCTCACGGTATTCCTGAGAAATCTAAATGAAATGTGAATACTTCTGAAAATTGGGCTGACTATGCAAAGAAAACAGCTTCAGTCATTGTAGGCTATGTATCCCTGACTACAGGTTAGTTTATAAGACACAATCCTCTGACATCAGTACCTCTAAAAGAGATCATTTGGGGCTCTGGAGAGGGATCTGAAAGGGTGATTTGGTTGTAAAACTGAAGGCCTTGACGGTCAGGCATCCACTTAGGGTGCCGGGGTGTCTGTGATAGGTCAGGGAGACCCCAGATGGAAGGTCGGCCTTTTGCTCCATCCTGACTTGAGGCCTCCCTACAGGGAGTGGATGGTAAACTTGTGATGCCTTAAAATATGTGCCTTGAAATGTGAGGTCTGGAAAGAAATTAGTGCTCATTCTAGTTCAATTCCTTAACTTTATAAAGTAAAAACCCAAGACTCCACTTTCCCGGAACACCCCTTTCTTCCTGATGCCAAGGCCAGGGTCATTTCCACTGCACACCAGCCCCAACATGCAGTTGGTTATTAAGCTCTGTGGTGTAACCATACTGAATCATTACTCATACCCAGTCCCGTGGCCCCAACCCAGGTGCAAACCCCCAACATTATAGGTTTGGGCTAGTACAACAACCTCAAATTCTATTTTCCTCTAATTTCTCTTCTGACCCCCAATTATCTCTAAACTCTGATCTCAGATTAACCTTCTAAAAAGTTCCACTGAATAATGACTCCCCTATTCAAAAACACACTTATGGCTGTTGTGTCCAGGAGAAGAGTTAACAACTATATCTGCCTACCCTATCTGCATTATGAAGTAGTCTCTATTCCTCAGGGAATGACACCGTGGGCCATCACCCCTTTTGCTTCAGTTCTAGAAAGGGATTGACAAAAGTGATAAATGCACCACTTCCCTGGGTTTGCTGTTCATCTTAAAAAGAAATCCAATTACAGTCTGCAATTGTATTTTGGTAAAGCATAATGAGCTCTCTTTGGAGTTGCCTTATTCAGATCAAATTACTTCTTGGTAATTTAAAGCACATTACATTTTCCAGATACCTTTCAGTATACCCATGGTGTCTGAGGGCCCGTGTAACTATTACACAAACATTGGCCAGCCAACTTTGGGTGACTTCACAACCAAAGGACCATTGTTTGATTGTCCACAGGCAAGTCCCTCTTCATTTTCCTCATGCAGGGAGGTCAAAAGTCAGATAACGCTTCAGGAGCAAGTTACTTCTCAGGGGCTGAAAGCGAGAGTTAGAGAGAGCTTTCTTCTAAAAACATTAAGCTTTCTTCTAAGAACAATACTGCAGAGAGCTCTACACACTTGTGTATGAATGGTCAACATCACCAGGCAATGAGATTTCTTGGTCAATTGTTCTCATAAATGACAGAACCATCTGATGACTAACAAAAATGACAAACCCTAAAACATCAACCAAGACTCTCAAGAATGACGTTTTCTAAAGCATTTTCATTTCTAAAAAGAAAATGACAGAGAGAAAATAAAAGCATGTGATCAGAAGTTGTGACAGTAAGGGAGAAGAAGTAGAACTGAATCTTTATAATGGCAGATTGTCCCCTGATTTCTTCTAGAAAGTTCAACATGTGAAATGTCAGCAGATCTGAGTTTCATTAAAATTTTTTCCACTAATTTTGACAGGCCAGAAAGGTCATTTGAGAGTTTTTAAAGTGCAGCATGACCTGATTTTTCTGGAGTATGATTCAGCAGAGAGACTCATAAAGATATGTTTTCCCCTTCCACACAATGAGGATAATAGCCATAGAGATCTTTTACTCTCAACATTTTTGCCCTCATTTTCAAGTCTGTGTGTCATCAGACCTTATCATCTGATGACTTTCTCTTTCTCTATTAGTTTTCGGAAGGAGTTAGGGTTTGAAGAATTTTTGTACAACAGGGTCCGCTTCTCTTCTATTGCTGGAGTCACATGAATACCACTTCTGATAATTACCAAACAGTGCTTTAATGTTTCCAATGATAGGCAACATCCATTGCTAGACACTGGTATTTTGGGCAGAAGATTAATTGGATTCCAAATGAAAGGTGTGCTCTTTTCTGTCTTGAGAAAAGAAAGCAAACAGAAAGTTAGCAATACAAGAACTTGGAGAGCCACAATTAGGTGACTCCCAGAAACAGAAAAGTAAATTGCCTTCTGAGAGTCAGAATGCAAAATATGAATTATGGGTCAGAACGCACCTAGGGAGAGACCCTTGATAGAGACAGGATTGTTTCCCAGTAAACAGAACTTTGCAGGAGACCATTTGAACATATGATCATAGTTTTGAAATTATGTCAATCTTGGATTCATGGAGGAAAGAAGGGAAAGTTGGTCAATTATGAGAACAAGCCAAAAAGGAAGTTACCATGACCAGCACTGGCAGTGCCCAACTAAGCACTATCCAGGAAGAAGAGTGCCTTGGTTATTAGAGCATTCTAGCCTTCAGGGTAGTGTAATTCCAGTGGAGGTGGATAGAGAACAATTTTAAGTGGATTTCAAATTCAGTTCAATAGTGATGAAATAAGGAGGCCCAAATTTAATAGAGCTTAAGTGCATAGAATATCTATGTTCTCTTGTTCCCTCAGTCAGGACTACCACTCAGACCCATCTCCATGTTACCTTTGACCAACTAATGGTTTTTTTCTCTTTCAGCTTTTAGACTAGAAGTCATTTCTTCCTAGGAGGCTTTCTCCAACACACCTAATCTAGATCTGATGATTGTCCTGCATTTTGTATAGTGTTCTGCATTCCTTTTATCATAGTCCTAGATAATGTCCAGGATATCATTATCTGCTTCTCAGATATCTCTCCTTAAGATTCCTAATAGCAAAGGCCGGGTTTCTTTTTCATCTCTTATAGCCTCAGAGCACAGCAGAGTACCCAGCACGTCATAGTTGCTCAATAAGAATAATCTTTGGGCTGACAGATATATTTTGACTACAGGAAGAGAATGTGCTGATCGGACCAAAGTGAATCATTCTGGTTGTGGATCACCTCAGATTCCAGTGGGATTCTGTGGGTGTGAGTCATTTTCTGAGGTTTGGTCAGGCCCTGAGCACTGACTAGAGCCAGGCTGTCCTTGGCCTTTTAAGCAGATCAGATTCAACTGGCCTCTCCCTCAGGTGGGGCCATTTTCTTATATTTCATACCTCTTCTAACTTACTGTATTGACTTCTACCTATTCCAGAAGACTTGTCCATAGCTGTATCTCTCAATTTTATAATTTCCACAATAACCAACTTGATTGTTCTCAATTCTACTTGCAAGCTTTATAGAAAGAATTTCCTGGAGAGAGACTGGGCATTTGAAGTTATTAGTTAATCTGCTTTTCAAAATTAGGAATATAAAAGAACTATTTTGGGAACTTTCAAAGTCCATGTTGAAAATAGAACAGCTTTTGCAGCTTTTATAACTTGTTAGGAAAGAAAATGAATGAACTAAACAACACTCTCCTACACTGCCCTATAGGGAAGGATGGTAGATTTTAAATGAGGTGGTAGGAAGAATGCAGTCAGAAAGTATCTCTATAAGAAGTATGGGTCAGAACTATAGATCTAGTGCCTACTGGTAAAGAGTTGAAAAATAAATGGTAAGAATTAGAAGAGAGAAACCCGACACTGAAAGAAAGATGGGTAGGAGAGAACAACAGTGTCCTCTTGCAGATGAATTTCAAACCTTCTGAAGCAGAACCATCCTATGCTGACTGCTGAGAAGAATTTAGGCTTTCACATCTTTGGGAAGAACACTGCTGGGACCTAAAAGGAAGAGACTGTGAAAGTTGCTGTAAGACCCTTCTCCAAGCACAGACCTGGACAAGCAATTGGATAGATTTGTGGTCTTGAAACATCTACTCAAGATGTGGCAGAGTCTGGCATGGCTCATCAAACCCACAAATTGCTACTTGCTTTTGATGATTAGCTGTGGAAAAAATGACACAGTTGGGAAAAAACTGAAATGTGTCTCCCCAAATCCTGTGATACTGATTACAAATCGAAAGGCTAGAAAACACCTGTGTTCTCACTTCTTGTATTCTTTATTCCTTCTTCCAGTTATTTTTGAGACTGAAGAAGAGCAGGCCGGGCTCGGTGGCTCAGCCTGTAATCCCGCGCCTTTGGGAGGCTGAGGTGAGTGGATTGCCTGAGCCCGCAGGTTCAAGGCCCGCCTGGGCAATTTGGCAAGACCTCATCTCTACAATAAATCAAAAATCAGCCGGGCGTGGTAGCGCGCACCTGTAGTTCCAGCTACTTGAAAGGCTGAGGCGGAAGGATCGCCGGAGCCCAGCAGGTCGAGGCTGCGGGGGCCGGGAGCGGCCACTGCACTCCAGTCTGGGCGACAGAGTGCCTGGCCACTGCACTCCAGTCTGGGCGACAGTTGAGACTCCAACTCAAAAAAAAAAAAAAAAAAAGAAGAAGAAGAACTCAGAGTCAAAACTCCATGAAGACCATGCCCATCTTTTCGTCCGTATACCCAGCATGGAGCCTGGAACATAAGGAAGTCTCTGGTGGGACGAATGTAGAAGGCAAATGGATGGATATGCAGGTTACATAAAAGAGGATGAGTTAGTGTTCTAAAGTAGAGGTAGAAATTATAAACCCAGATTTTAATGAACATGTCATTTAAAAATTGCATTATTCATTTAATAAGTTTCTATCAATAATACAAAGAGAATTGCATTGCAGGATACTAAAACTCACAGGCAAAATCTCAGCACCACTGTTGGTAACATTCAAGGAGTTGTGAAGAATGAAAGAGGCTTCAGAAATTTGGAGCCAGGGAAATGTTATTAGGAGGGAGGCAAGGTGATATTGGAAATGACAAATGAAAAGTCTGAGCTAATACACAGAAATTAACAATTACCTGTTTTCCAGGCATTTAGAAAAGATACTGGTGATTATGAGAAGCTCACAGTGAAGACCTCAAAATGATTCTAAATTTAACTGAGAGAATATGAGTATTATTATTAATGAATATTCTTCAAAGAAGAGCAATGAGGAGAAATTAAACTTATGAGATTTGTTTTAAAACTATGTTAAGCAAGAATAACAAAACCCATATGATATTATTTCAAAATTAAGAAAGCCAATCCAGGGAAAACAATAAGTTAATATGTGATTTTAAATACTACAGACATGGAAGAAGAAAGCATCATATAGCATAGGGATTAAGATAATGGTAGGAAGAGAAACAGCATAGATGTTTCAGTACATTCAAAGAATCTTTAATGCTTTAAACATTTATATTAATGCAGTTAAACATTTATATTTATGCCATTTAAAAAGATGGTCATTTTGGAGAGTTTGAGTAATCAGATTCATTTTTATAACAAATATTCATTAAGCAACTACTCAGTGGCAGGCACTATTCCGGGTACTAAGAAGTCAGTGGTGAGCAGAACAGCCAGGGTCCACACCGTCAAGAAGCTTAAATTCTAGGGGAGGAGACGGGCACTAACAGGTAAAAAATTAGAAAGAAAAGAATTCTGCCTAGAGAGTGTCAACACAACACAGAAGCAATTATAAAATGTACATAAAATGAAAAAGAGATGTAACTGAATAATAAAATATTTGCATCAAAAATGGTGGAAAAGAATGCTTCCTTAATAATCTTAGAATGCACACATATATTTTTAGGAACTACCCATAGGACTGTAATAGCTAAGTGATCAAGCCTCAAACAAACACAATTTACACAGGAGAAAATACAAATAGGAAACAAATGTCTGGGAAAATGCTCAAACTAACTTGTAATCAAGAAATGCAGATTTAAGCAACTTTTTAACATCTGCTAAGTTAAAAAAAAGTTTGAAAAAATAAAAACCAGGATTACAGGAAGAATGACAACATAAACACAGTCTCCACTCCCCTCCAGGAAAATGATGGAAATTACCAAAGAGGGGGGAGAAGGGGTGGGGGTAGGAGCACCAGCAGTGAACCAGGGAATGGTGCCAACCACACATGAACCATAAAGTCAGGAATTTCTGCTAGTGTCGATATCCACTGCACAAAGAAATAGCTACCTTTCCTCAATGGCAGTTGTAAGAGGGAAGCATGGGAAATTGTGGCAAAGCTTGTGAGCTGGTCCAGAGCAAATGGAAATCAACCATGCTTGAAGTCCATGTTACTATTGATGGGAATGTGCGCAGCCCTGGAGGCCAGGAAGAGATGAGAAGGTACGGGTCATTCTTAGCTCTGTTTTTCATACTTGGCAACTAAGTAGTGGGCACTAGTCAGTTAAATACGAGTTTGGGGTGGGGTGGGGTGGGGGCAGAATTCCTATAAGGTCTAGAAGCCAAAGCAGCCTGTGGGAGACATGGGAATTAATCAAATATAAACAGCAGAAAGAAAGGCAGGGAGAACATATTTACAGTCACATCAAGCAGAAAGCCCACAGGACAAAGACTTTTTCCCTGAACGGAATAGTTCCTATCAGTGTTCCTTTGCCCTAAGCCTGAGGCTCAACATAGAGCTGGAAAGACCCTCCCCGAGAGATAGGACTCTCCTCCAGGCCAGTGAGGCCACCACTTCCGCCGTAATTTCAACAAAGAAAAACGATGCCAAGTGCCCAGGTTTTAGCCTCTATGGCTCAAGGAGCCTATCTTTTTCAAGTTGGTAAAGAACATGTTTGCTCGTATGATGCAGCCTCATCCAGCCCTTTACTTACTTTTGATGTGGAGCAGCCCAGTGGTACTCAACTGTGGAAGAAAGCAAGTCTGGATATAGCTTCCCCCATTCAGAGGTGAGTGAGGAGAAAACCACCAGTAAGGATCTAACAGACAGTACAGAGAGAGTGAGGCACCGTGTAAACATGCAGGTTCTGGAATCAGAATCCCAGCTCTACTGTTCACTAATTGTGCATCCCTGGGCAAGATCATTAACTTTTCTAAGCCTCATGTATAAAATGAGAGTAATCATCATGAAGAGTAAATAAGTACATAAAATACTTACCAAAACAGCCAGCACAAGGTAAATGTTAGGGATTGCTATCATCTTCTTATTTTATTAAATCTAAGAAAAATTCTGTAACTAATAAAGAGAAGCAAACTTTACATACATTATTAATGTTTTTTAATCAAGTATTTCTGACTATTCTTTCAAACACATGTGCTTCCCACCTCCTTTAAAGGTAGGCAGGATGTTGTGACTTGTTTTGATCTTTGAAATAAAAGTGAAAGTCATGTTGCCTCGCTTCTGGGAGGCAACCAGAAGATGAGTGCATGACTTTACCAAGCAATGTCCTTCACAATCACAGCAACCCTCTGCATGGTAGCTGCCCCAGCTATTTGTAGGTTGGAGTGAGAATAACTTGACACAAGGGCCCCACCAACATCAAGAGCATGAGTGAGAAATAAAACCACTAAGAAGTCGAGGTTATTTGTTACTGCAGCACAGTGTGACCTATACTGACTGATACAGAAGTAAAAGGTAAAAGAGGAAGATGTTAAAAACTTACTTCCAGGGAAGAGTAGAGCGTTTTGGACAATAATTGCTGTATATACCTAGAAATACCCATAAAAATAAAATAGGTATATGAAGCAATAGTTAAAACACAGGATGTCAAGGCCTTTGAATGGGATTAACAGTGAGGTAGCAATGTCAAAGGAAAGAAAATCAGGAAATAAGTGTGGCAAATGCTGAGTCAAAACCAAAACTATCATTTACCACCATGTCAGAGGTAGGCCCACCCTCAGTGTTTGGAAAGTAATCACAGATCTTTTGTAGCCCAAAGATTGCTACAAAAATATCCATTGCAGTATTTCTTAGAGTAATAAAAAGGAAAGACTGAGGGAATCCTAATATCCAAGAATAGGGAATTTGTTCAATACACCCATACAAGTCTTTCTAACTATAGCATTGCTGTCCAGCACTAATGGAAATGTTCTATATCTGTGCTATGCAAACAGTAGCCACTAATCATGTGTGGCTATCGAATATTTGAAATGTGGCTGGTGTAACTAAGGAAACGGAACTTTTAATATTATTTTATTTTAACTAATTTTAATTTCATTTAAATAGCTACATTAGCTGGTAGCTTCTGATTTCAACAGCCATATTTAAAATGATGGCATAGATCTATACTTTTTAGTGATAAAAATGTGCATAATTTATTGCTAAGGTAGGTTACATACAAAGCATTTATAATTAACCTTTTTGTGTGTATGCAGGAGTGTGTGTGTGTACTCGTATATTAACTGAGGACTCCATAACAAGGTATTGTCATGGGCACCAGATAGTGGCAATATGGATGATTTATACTTTCTTCTTTAATCCCCTCTGTGCTGTCTGAGGTTTTCAAATAAGGTTGCAATATTTTTATGTACAGAAAGGTATGACTATTTTCCTTTTAAAAAATAAAATGTTTAAAGTTGATGCTTGTAATTCTGCAGGAAAACTGCTGATGTTATTACAAATTGATATCATTATTTTGGAAAATATTGAGTAGGTTTACACCTCAAGAGTGCATCCTAAAATAACTCTTAAAAGAAGGAAAAAATATTTATTCAAAAATTCTGTCCCTAGGGAATAATTATTCCAAATTATTTTGCAACAAGTTAATTACAGCCCTCTTAAAATATATCTGTAGATTATAATGGAAAGTGAAAAGGGGAAAATGTTAAAAGCTGATTTAGGATAGGAGAACGGCATCTGTCTTATTTGTCTTTATATCTAAATGCTACTCTCTTAATAAATAAATCTCTGGAGAATAGCTAGTACATCAAATGGACAAGCAGCATTCACTGCTGGAAAGCAATTCCTGGTTCTTAGTGACAAAACAATCAAGGTTTATTGGCCATCATACCCTAAGCTGATGCAGGGAAGAAAACGCCCTGCATGGCTCTCTTCTGGGGAAAACTCTCATCCCTCCACCTCCAGTCACTATGGGAGGGAGGAAAGAATGTGGAGACAGTGAGGGAATTTGAGGACCAGGTCTTGAAGTGGTCCACATCACCTCTGTCCACAGTTTCTAGACCAGGATCTAGGTACCCATCCCCGATCCAACCACCAGGAATGCTAGAAAATGTAATCTTCCTCTATAGCCAAGAAGAATGGTGTCAGTTAGCCAGTCTCTCCTGAATGTGTCATGTCACACCAAATTCAGTCACTTTCTTGGTAAGATTGTTAAACGGGTCAATCAAGTTGATGACTGCTGCTATTGGAATGCCCAATATTATATTTTGGAGTTAAAAAATACAAATGGACAAGAAGTATATGGAAATTCATTCAACATCTCTAAGCACCAAGGAAAGGCAAATCAAACCACAAGGAGAGATTAGCTCACACTTGTTAGAATGGCCATTGGAAAAACAAAAAGTAGCTGGGCTCGGTGGCTCAGCCTGTAATCCCGCGCCTTTGGGAGGCTGAGGTGAATGGATTGCCTGAGGCTGCAGGTTCGAGACCCGCCTGGGCAGGCAAGACCTCATCTCTACAATAAATCAAAAAATTAGCCGGGCGTGGTAGCACGCACCTGTAATTCCGGCTTACTCGGAAGGCTGTGGTGAAGGATCGCCGGAGCCCAGCAGGTCGAGGCTGCGGTGGCCGGGAGCGGCCACTGCACTCCAGTCTGAGCAACAGAGTGAGACTCCAACGAAAAAAAAAAAAAGAAAAGAAAAACAAAAAGTAACAAGGATTGGCAAGAATGTGGAGAAACTGAAACCCTGTGCACAATGTAAAACAGTACAGTAATTATGGAATGCAGTATGGAGGTCCCTGAAAAAAATTAAAACTAGGACTACCATGTGATCCAGCAGTCCTGCTGCTGAATACTTACCAGAAAGAATTTAAATCTGGATCTTTAAGAGACATCTACACATCCGTGTTCATGTGGAATTATTCACGATAGCCAAGATGTGAAAACAACTTAATTGTCCATTCAAGAAAAAGAATGGATAAGGAAAATATTCTCTATCCAATCATAGTGTGTATGTGTATATATGAGATCTGACAATTAAGTTCATGAACTCATCCTAGAAAATATGCTACATACCTCATTCCTGAATATTCCTATGGTCACCTTCAGAATATTCCCTTTGGGAAGTTGTGCATGATGCCAGTACCTAGTCCATCCATCAAAGCAATTTTGAAGCTCTTTCTGAAATGGTCATCAGAGTTGTTATAGTATTATATTTGATGCCCTGGATGTCATTAAAATGTCTTCCTTTCAATATTTCCTTTATCTTTGGGTAAAGAAAAAAGTCACTGAGGGCCAGATGAGGTGAGTAGGGAAGGTTTTCCAATACAGTTATTTGTTTACTGGCTAAAAACTCCCTCACAGACAGTGCTGTGTGAACTGGTGCATCGTGTGATATAAGAGCTCCTTCAGGACCATTTTTGCACACACCTTTCTCATGCCAAGATTTTCAACTGAGATTTTCCTATTTCTCTATTGATGTTTATTAGGTCTGTTATGCTTCTCACAGTCAGCTGATGATTTTGGCACACAATTCAACAAATTTTTGCAATGTTTTAATCAATTCTGCTCGTTACTAGCCATCCTGACCTCTCAACATCAGTGACACTTTCTCTCCCCTCAGAAAAAATTTTAACTCATTTCGACACTGCCATTTTCTTCATGGCGCTATCCCCATAAACTTGGACTAATGTGTCCCTGATTTCACTTCCACTCTTGTCAAGTTTAACAAGAAATTTAATGATTGTTCATTGCTCAATTCAAGCATCAATATTCTCATACGACACACAAAAATCATGCAACAACACCACTCAGCAAGACATCACCACACAGTGACACAAACACAGCTGTGAGACACTGTTACACCAAGGTTATGAAACCTTAGAGTCGTTTGTACAACACTGCCAATGTAAGTACAATGGCAATTTCACAAACTTAATTGTCAGGCCCCATATGTGACAACATGGGCCTTGAGGGCATTATATTAAATGAAATTATCTAGTCATAGAAGGGCAAATACTGCTTGATTCTACTGCACCAAAAATAGGAAAACTGACAGAAGCAGAAAGTAGAATGGTGGCTTCCAGGGTCCTTGAAGGAGAGGGATGGGGAGTTGTTCAACAGGTATGAAGTTTCAGTTTTGCAAGATAAGTAAGTGCTAAAGCTCTACTTCACAATGTTGTACTTAAAGTCAACAATATTGTACTGTACACTTCAAAAATTGTTGCGTTCTTACCACAATAAAATAAAATTATTTTTAAAAATCCCTTCATACCACTTCTACTCAACATCATACTGGAAGTCCTAACTAGTGCAGCTAAAAAACACACACACAAAAATGCAAGTGTAATACAATATAGCTCTTGTTCCTACCACTTGGAATGGACCATTTTTTAACATTCTGGCATTTTTGTTACGGAATCATGTTGCGGTGTACATATCACGCTGCACATTTCTTTTGTCATCGATATGTTTTAAGAGCAATCAGTGTTCATACTTAGCATTTCAGCTTATTTCTTTTACTTACAATAATGTAGTTCGCTGCATAAATAGGCTGTATGTTACTTATCCATTTACCTGCTACTGGATATTGTGATTATTTTCATTTTTCTCTATGACTATTTAGCAAGGGACATCCTTCAGCATGTCTCCTCATGCAGATGTGAAAGTGTATATATTTAGAAGGGAAATTGTGAAGTTAAAAACACTCTACAAACAAGTATAACCTGTAAACATGCATGAAAATGTAAAACACATGCTTATCAAATTTGCAGGTGACACAGACTCAGAAGGGAGAGATGATATGGTAGATGACAAAAATCAATGTTCAAACTTTTCGTAAGTGAGAATACTGAGCCATAATCAGCAAAATGAGATTTAAGGAAGATAAAATCACATTTATTTGAAAGAATTAAATGCCCATTCCAAAAAGGCAGAGCTATCACTTGACAGCAATTTATTTGAAAAATGTCTAGGATGTTAGTGAGCTTTGCTGTGAGCCAATGGTGTGACATTGTTTTGACCCAAAAAATGTAGACAGGCCGGTCTCTGACTTATGATGGCTTGACTTAACAATTTTTCAACATTACTATGGTGCAAAGTGATGCACATTTAGTAGAAACCATACTTCAACCACTATTTTTTACTTTTGGTACAGTATTCAATAAATTACATGAGATATTTTACATGCTATTATAAAATAGGCTTGGTGTTAGATGATTTTGCCCAACGATAGGTTAATATAAATGTTCTGAGCATATTTAAGTTAGGCCAGGCTAAGCTAAGCTATTTAGCAGGTTAAATGTATTAAATACATTTCTGGTTTATAATATTTTCAAATTGCAATGGGGTTTATCAGTACCTAACACCATTGTATGTTGAGGAGCATCTATATTCATATTCACAGCTATATTCATAGAAGAAAGTTTGGGAGGGCCTCAACTTTAACCTTAATCCTAATCTGCCATATCAGAACTCTGTGGCATTCAAGTGAAACCAGTTCATATTAACATAAGCAAAAAAGAGAAAACAATTCCTTCACATACTGCATGCAGAAAGGACAGAGAACTAAAATCAGGACCTCAACGCTGTTGCGACTCTCCATGCCTTCTACCACCTGTCATCCATGAACCTCTGCCTGCTGGATCTCTTCTCTAAGCTGCCAATTGCACGAGGCTGGCTATAGCCTCAAGCAGATCGAGATGATGCCCATTTGCTGCTCCAACTTGGGAACTCCCAGGAGAGGGCTCTGAGTGGCCCAGGGCAGGTCTCGTGTCTACTCCTTTGACAAGTCAGCAGGACAGTCCCTCCAAAATCAATGGAGAGGAACAACACACAGATAGCTTTAGGAGTATTGTAATTGGCTGAGAAGGCACCCAATTTGCATCTTCCAAAGTTCCTGTACTTCATCCTAGGGTTGTCATTAGGCAGGTAGTTATCTGCAAGCATGCTTTCAAGCATGCTTGATCACTTGACATGCTTTTCTTAGAATCCTCTCCTTATTCTCAGGCTGTGTGGTCAATGTCACATATATGGTGAGTCCCAGATATTTAAGAGGCAAGTAAGCCAAAAAGTGTGGTATTTTTTTCGTGGTGTGATTTTTTTTCCTCGTGAATTTTATGTTTTTGAGATTCATAAAAATAGAATAGTTAATTATACATTATGGCAGGCATCAAGAAACATACTCCCATCAGTTGGATGGAGTCCTTGTAAACAATTGCCTCAGGTGGAATCAGAATGTCCACTTAGACTGCGTGTCTGGACTGTTACCAAACCTGACATCTGTTGAGTTTTGGCTGCGTGCAGTCCTATAGATGTGACTCTGCACTAAGGAATGTATAACTTCACAGGGCCAACTCAGTCACAGACAACCAGAACATCTGGATCACATACAGAGGAAAATCTTCATTATCCACTGGCTTCCAAGTGGAAGTCCCTCGATAAAATCCAAACAAGAAAAAGATGTTTGGAAGAAGCAAGATTTCCAATAGGACATAAAGGAGTGAAAGCTATTTGGTTAAAAAGTAAAAGAGAATGAGACTTAGTATCCAGACTCACATTTAGAATATTTTCTAGGCACTCTACATCAAGGGTCTAAAACCAAATTCAGAAGCAGAATCATCTGGAAAACCTGAAAAAGTCAGAATCCTGATCCCCAATTCCAAAGATTATCTTCCAGTTCTTGTGAATGGAGTTTTATGATTTGTACTTCTTGATAATGATAGTAGTTGGTAATCTATAGCACTTACTATGTGGCAGATCCTTCTTCTAGGTGTTTTATGTGTAAATCAGCTCACTAAATTCACATTTTTATAATGAGTTAGGGACTGTTATTATCATCCTTAACAATGTGGAAACCAAAACCCAGAGAGGTGTAGTGCTAGGATTTGAACCCAGGCAGTTGGGCTGCAGAGTTTGCTAACCACTTTTTGCCATAGAACATTTTTTTAAAATGATGCCTATCAAGCTTGCTGGATAATTCTGGTGAATCCAGTGTGGACCAGCATTTAGAAACCACTGCTCTGTAAAACATTAGAAAATTATCAAGCACTGAGCACTAATCAAGGGTAGGGACTCTGTATCATTCAGTGCCTGGCACATCATAGATACAGAATATTGCTGGTCATATTCCAAGCAGAAGAAGTCCTTAAAAGCAAGGGTTTTTACAGGGGAATCCACTGGGCCTGCTACAGTAGGAAGAAAGTAGGGCAAACTGAGTGACTCATACCACATTTTCTGTCCCCATTAAAGGGAAGTGCCAAGAATCAGAGTAAGAGATGCATCATCCTGACCCTTCCCTTACTACCCCGCCCAGTCCCTGAAATCTGTGCCAATTTATGCCCATAAACTATCTTAATTATTTGGAGAAACAAGACTCTCAACTCTTCTCTTTCAGTTGATCCTTTTCTTAATTCCATCTTTTTAGGAACATTATGGAGTATTAAAAAGGAAAAACCTCCTTACACTGATAAATGACTTTGGCAAAGTCTTGGTGTACAAAATCAACATGCAAAAGACAGTTGCATTTCTATGCACCAACAACAAATAGGCAGAGAACAAAATGAAAATCACAATCCTTTTTATAGTAACCACACACAAAAAAAAACCCTTGACATCTTTCACCAGAGAAGTGGAAGACTTTTACAATGAAAACTACAAAAACACGACTCAAAGAAACCAAAGAGGACACAAACAAATGGAAAAACATTTCATGCTCATGGATTGGAAGAATAAACATTGTTAAGATCTATCCTACCCAAGGCAATCTACAGATTTAACGCAATACCCATCAAATTACCAACATCATTCTTCTCAGACCTGGAAATGACAATACCGAATTTCACATGGAAACAAAAAAGAGTATTAATAACCAAAACAATTCTAAGCAACAAACAAACAAACAGAGTGGTAGTTATTACACTTCCAGACTTTAAACTTTACTATAAGGCTACAATAATCAAAACAGCCTGGTAGAGGTACAAAAATAGGCTTAGAGACCAATGAAACAGGATAGAGATTCTGGAAGCAAAAACTTGATCTCTCAATCAACTCATCTTTGACAAAGCCATCAATAATTACCACTGGGAGCCGGGCTCGGTGGCTCAGCCTGTAATCCCGCGCCTTTGGGAGGTTGAGGTGAGTGGTTTGCCTGAGCCCGCGGGTTCGAGACCCGCCTGGGCAGCGAGACCTCATCTCTACAATAAATCAAAAAATCAACCGGGCGTGGTAGCGCATGCCTGTAATTCCAGCTACTCGGAAGGCTGAGGCGGAAGGATCGCCGGAGCCCAGCAGGCGAGGCTGCGGTGGCCGGAGCGGCCACTGCACTCCAGTCTGGGTGACAGATTGAGACTCCAACTCAAAAAAAAAAAAAATTACCACTGGGAAGAGGATACCTTATTCAGCACATGGTGCTGAGAAAACTGGCTGACCATATGCAGAAGAATGAAACAGGACCTCCTTATATCACCATATGCAAAAATCAACTCAAAACTATAAGAATCTTAGAAAAGAACACAGGAGACAGCCTTATGCACATTGGAATAGGCAACCACTTCTTGATCATAACCCAAAAGGGTATGCCATAAAAGATAAGAAAGACAAATGGAACCTCATCAAACTGAAAAGCTTTTTGCAAAACAAAATAAACCATCAAGAAAGCAAGGGGACAACCCACAGAATGGAAAAAAAGGTATTTGCTAACTATATATCTGACAAAGGCCTAACATCCAGGATTTATAAGGAACTCAAATAAGCTGAAAGGAAAAAAACAAACAACCCAATTAAAAAATGGGTAGAGGACAAGAATAAACACAACTCAAAAGAAGACATACAAGCAACCAACAGATAGTACATGAAAAAATGCTCTGCCTCACTAATCGCCAGAGAAATGCAAATCAAAACTAAACCAAGATACCTCCTTACCCAGCAAGGATGACCATGATAAATAAATAAATAATAGATGCTGGCATAACTGCAGAGAAAAGACGTTTCTACACTGTTGATGGGTAGTGCAAGTTAGTCCAACCTCTATGGGATATAAAATATAGTGATAACTAAGAAATTGACCTTCCATATAACCCAGCAATCCCCTTCCTGGGAATATACCCAGAGGAGCACAAATCATTTTACAAAAAAAGATAACCGCACATGTATGTTCATTGCCACACTATTCACAATAGCAAAAACATAGAACCAACCCTACTGCTTATCGAAAGTAGACTGGATAAAGAAAATGGGTTACATATACACAACAGAATACTACACAGCCATAAAAAAGGAGAAAATCATGGACTTCTCAGCAAATTGGATGGAATTAGAGACAATCATTCTTAGCAATCTATCACAGAAACAAAGAACTGAATACCACATGCTGTCATTTACCAGTGGGACTTCGAACATTACTCACAATAGCACATGGAAGAGAGCAACAGTCATGAAACATTGCTGGTGTTGTGGGAGGGAGCAGGGACGAAACAATATAAAGGGTACCTGATCCTAAACCAGGGGAAGCGAGGGCCAGTTGGAAGTCTAAACTTCACCTGCACATAGATTACTTATGTACCTAATCCTGACTTGTACCCACATCTTTTAAATAAAAATATATATTTTTTAAAAGGATGTGAAATTTTAAGCAGTTAATTTCTCTGCTTGTTTAGAGCACAGATAAACTGTTTGTACATAATAAATACTTATTGGATGAATGGGTGAGTGAGTGGGCAGATAGGTGGATGAATGGATGGATAGATGGATGAATGGATGGATGGTGGGTGGGTGGGTGGATAGATGGATGGCTAGATGGATGGATAAATGGATGGGTGGATGGATGGGTAGATGGATGAATGGATGGATACGAGAATGGACAAATGAGACAGGTAGACATTTAGTAGTAAACCACTGTCCAGTCTCCTAAGCATTTGACAGGATTAGCTCTCCCACTAGCAGCATGCACTATGGTGTTAGGGTCAAGTGCACAGTCTTTGGGTTTGGAGACTGAGGTTCAATCCTGCCTCTACCACTCACTAGCTCTGCGACCTTGGGCAGGTAACTTAACTTCCTAAACCCCAGTTTGTTCTCTTTTGAACCAGAAATCATAATGGCCCTTAAACTGGGGGTAAGAGCAGCATCTGCCTCCAGCAGTATTGTAAAATAATGTACACACTAAGCACAGTGTTCAGCAGTGGTCATTATTTCATAAGAAATGATATTGAATATGGTTGCTTGGAACTTGCCTTCTAATATCTTTCTGCGTAAAACATTGGAGATATTATTTCTTCTGAAAGGCAAAACTGTGGGGAACATGGCAGGCAAATAAACATCAGGTTTTATTCTGACTGGGAAGGAAGAGGGAAAAGAAAAGAGAGAGAAGGGAGGAAATAGGAAAGGAGGAGGGAGGGAGGGAGGGAGGGAGGGAGAGAGGGAGGAAGCAGAGAGGGAGAGAAGAAAGGAAGGAGAGAAGAAAGGAAGGAGGAGTGGATCCTCCGAGCTTAGTTTGCTTCTGGATACTATTTATTTGTTGATTGATGTGTTTATCTTAGTGTATCAGAATCAAGGGATTGAAATAAAATGAAAATCAAAGTGCTTCGGAGTCAGTGTAGCACTCTGGAGTTAGACAAAGACTTTGCTGGAAGCTCAGAAAGGAGGGAGGAACGGAAGGAGAAAGGAAAAAGGGAAGGAGGGAGGCAGGGAAAAGGAAGGAAATATTCTTAAAAGTCTTCCCTCGCGGGCTCGTGGCTCAGCCTGTAATCCCGCGCCTTTGGGAGGCTGAGGTGAGCGGATTGCCTGAGACCCGGTTCGAGACCCGCTTGGGCAGCGAGACCTCATCTCTACAATAAATCAAAAAAACCAGCCGGGCATGGTAGCGCATGCCTGTAATTCCGGCTACTCGGAAGGCTGAGGCGGAAGGATCGCCGGAGTCCAGCAGGTCGAGGCTGCGGTGGCCGGAAGCGGCATGCACTCCAGTCTGGGCAACAGAGTGAGACTCCAACTCAAAAAAAAAAAAAAAAAAAAAAAAAAAAAAGTCTTCCTCTTCTAAAAACCACACCAACATTCTTTATACTATTGTAATTCAAAAGGTTCAGCTACCAATGAAGCTATCACACTTATAATTTATTTCCAGGACAGGAAACACAATTTCTGAGAAAACGGCTTGACTTTCTGGAAAGTCTGGCAAGCTTAGTCCAAGTTCTGAAGAAGGGACATTTCAAGGTCATGAGCTAAGTTCATCCCAGCCAAAGAGCTGGGCTTATTCAACGGATCCTCCGAGCTTAGTTTGCTTCTGGATACTATTTATTTGTTGATTGATGTATTTATCTTAGTGTATCAGAATCAGGGATTGAAATAAAATGAAAATCAAAGTGCCTGGGAGTCAGTGTAGCACTCTGGAGTTAGACAAAGACTTTGCTGGAAGCTCAGCTCCTCTGTTGAACAGCTGCATGGCCTTGGGCAGATTGCTAACAGCCATACACCTCATCTCTTCAGTTGCATGGGGAGGGAATGACGTCTCTTTTGCCTCCACGTGTGGGGAGTTAAACCAGACCTCATATAGACAGTACCCCACCCAAGGCCAGGCACATAGTAAGCAAGAACTTGCAGTAAGCACTCAGTAAATATTGGCTATACTTATGTCTCATTGGTATTATTATTCCCTTGACACTTCCTGCTTATCTCCTTCAGAAGAACCTAGTGCTCTCAGACAGCAGTACAGGCTCAACATGGTCTGTGGGTAGAGTCAGAAAGCCCTACGCTTTGCACCTGACTGAAAAAAAATCACTTCTTTGTCCCCATCTTATTGTTCCTCTGACAAGGATGATTTTCCTTGTCTCTCTTTCCCAAATTCCTTCAGGCCTCTTCCTCTCCCTGCCTGCAAAGGTCCTTAAAAACCTCACTTTTCCCAGCAAACTTTGCCGCAGACTAACTGGAAGTGAAGAAAGATTTCTCTCTTTGTCTTGCACTGATTTTGTGACCTGTAATTCCATTTCAACAAAACCACTTGCACTAATGCTTATACACAATGTAAATTATTCATTAGAAATATATATCTTTTTGATGTTGATATACTTGCAGCATATCTGCAGAGTCTATTATATCAATTAAGGAAATAACAGGACTCTCAGTCACCAAGGGTGAATGGAAATTTCTTCTCTTTAAGTAGGTAAAAATGTAAGGGGCATGCAGATCCGTCTTGGAAATGCAGAGAACTAACACCGCAGGGGACTTTGACATGTTCGTATTTTAACACGCTCAGTTCATAAATGCGGAAAATAAGTCCCAGCGCATCATAGCATGGTTACAGCAGGTTCACGGCATTCTGGGATTTAGAGCCTGGAGGCTGAAGAGGGAAAAAAGATTGGGATGGCAGAGTCAGGTATATAGTGGCTAGGATGCAGGAATCGTCTATCATCACAATCATCACCATCATCATCATCATCATCTCATCCTCACAACAACAGTCAGTAATGATGATACAATTTGTTCACAATTGTCTTGGCACTGAGCAAAATGCTTGGCCTTTATATAGAAAGGTCACTATGGTAAGACAGTAGAACACTGAACATGCCAGACTTTGAAAACTGTGCCAGTGTTGGATAGTTGTGTGACATCTTATCTGACTACAGGGTAGCACATACTGCTATGAGAGAAGGCAGAATTTCTTCAGAAGGAAACAGACATGGCCACCATAGACAATCCTAGAAAGTGTTTCACCCAGGGTAGGGAAAACCTACATGCCAGTGGCAGCTCCTAGATTGAGAGAGAGGAAAATTTTCCTGCCCCACTCAGACATCAGAGGTCATTAGGATGGGTGTGGTGGCTCAGGCCTGTAATACCACGCATTGGAGGCTGAGGTAGGAGGATTGCTTGAGGTCAAAAGTTTGAGACTGGCTTGGGTGACATAGTATTTTAGAATAAAAAGTATTTAAAACATATTTTTAAATGTGAACCCCCTCAATTCCATACTACCCTGAAGGCCAGCCGAGAGTCCTATAAAGGCCACAGAAGAAAATTTGTGGGAGGAGAAGCACAGGTACCTGAACATGGCTGTTCCAGCTGCTGGCACCTGGCTGGACCAAGTACCTGGAGCGAGACATTCGTGGCTCCTGCCCCGCTGGCTCTCCTATGTTTCCCGGACTGAATTTCCATGTAGGATTTTTTTTTAAGAGAAAGTCTCCTGTCCAGCCAGTCAATAGTCCTATGATCAAAAGTCCACAGCAGAAGGTGCTTTGAAAGAGCAGTTATGCCGCCTCTGGTCTCACCTCCAATTCTCCATGTAAAGCGAAGTGTTCTATGGGGACATCCCTCCCCCACGATCTGGTCTTGGCAAGGAGGGACAATGGTGGAAGTGGGGTAATCGCTGCCATATTGATTTCCTGTGTGGGCTTCTGTGGGCCTCCAGGGAGACACCACTGTTTTCAGGACCTATATTAGCAGCTGTGCCTTTTAACCTCCGGCCGGCTGGCAGCGTGAGTCCAGCAGAGGCCCCAGCTCCAATTACTTCCCTGCTGTAGCCTGGCTGGCCTGGAGATCGCAGCTCTGCGTGCTGGAAATTGCACTTCCCACTAGCACAGGGACAAGAAAACAAGGCATTCAATACAACCCAAGCTACAACTGGCACAGCCAGGAGACAAGGAGGACTTGTACCTCAATCAGCCAGCAGCACAGCCATCCATCAAGGGAAACCTGGACACCCCTCATGTCCGTCCATCTTGGACCCTAACACAGAAACCACATGGAAAACCTTTCCCCAGGAGAGGCTCAGGACAACTGGTCCTACATGTGGCAAAGGCCATCATTCCATCAAAGCACTTCAACTACATAGCCTGGAGGGGAAGACCCAGACACCAACAGGTGTTAAAAATGTGCACTGCTCATAGGGGATTATTCTCTGCTTGCATGCATTTCTGGGAACATTGGCAAAGACTGCTACCTTCCAAGTGAAATTGGACACAGAAATGACCATGAAACATAGTGGACATATATCACCTTCTTTAGAGACTTGTAGCCATCTTACTGCAGCTGAGACTTGGGTCCCTTGCAATATTCAACAAGTCCCTTAGGTTGGCCTAGTGCCCAAAGGGAAGCTGTTAATATTCTTTCACTTATTCGTGTTGGTAAAAAATTCACAATGCCAATTTAGTCCCATGCTTACCACAGTCCTCATCACATTCTGTGTGTAACAGACTGTTCCCAGTTAACTTGCAAATTACTCTTGACTTGTCCCTTCCTACTGTTTTTAGTGCTTTCCTTCAGACCTCAGAAACACACCCAAACACACAATCCCAGAACTGTATTTCAGCCCATCTCATGGGTATTCAGCCCTTCTCATGGGTGCATCACAGCACTTCGGAGCAGGGCTCAGAGCCAAGCTACTGGGTTTGATTCCTGCTCTGCCACTGACTGGCCATGCAACCTCGGGTAAAGTAATTCCTCCCTGCGAGCCTCAGTCTCAGCATCTGTCAGATGAGGATAATGGTACCTACCGAATAGGACTGTGGCAAGAGCACTTAGAACTACACTTGCCACAATGCTGGTTTTTATCTCTTACTACTGGGGCTGCTCTATGTTCAGCTCATGGTTTCCTGCTCCCGTGGTCACAGGGATCATTATAAAAGTGCCCTTCCAGGAGTTCAAGCCTGGGCAGCATAGCAAGATTTCATCTTTGCCATAATTAAAAAGAAAAATAATTAGCCAGGCGTGGTGGCATGGGTCTGTATTCCCAGCAACTTGGGAGGCTGAGGCAGGAGGATCACTTTTAACCCAAGAGGTCAAGGCTGTAGTGAGAGCTGTGATTACATCACTGCACCCCAACCTGTCTCTAAAAAAAAGTGCCCTTGAACTTTATCAAGTCCTCAGAAACTGCTGCATGATGGGTGAGGCAGTGTAGCTAGAGCACAGAGGTGATGAAGAGAGCTAGGATTTCTGGAGGCTGGCAGGAAGGTGGAGTGTGCTTCAGAGTTCATAGTATCCACATGGGGGCCCGCAGCACCCACTGTGGAGGGCAAAGTGCAGGGCTTGCAGGTGGCGACCCCACACGTCACAAGCTGGGACAGTCTTCCTGAAGCCAAGGGCCATTTGGCTCTGGCAGGTGAGACATGCTTGGGCGATGGCGTCAGTACAATCTGTTTGATACAGTCTCCAGCCATTTACATCTGTCTTACTCCCTCATTCATTCATTCTACGATGCCTCTCTGTTTCTTTGACACTCTCCTCTCATTCCACATGAAAAGTCACAAGAGCACTGGGAGCGAGGCCAGAGAATGAGGGCCTTGAAGGAAACTGAGGCTGACACCTAGTGAGGGAACATGGAAGGGAGAGTATACAGTGCGAAGTGAAAACAACGTCCTTCGCTGGGAAACTACAGGATAAATGCGTGAGAGCAGGAGCAGTGCCGTCAATGTTTCCCTCCAGAAGACAGAGTGCAGGGGCTCTTGCTAAAGGAAGTAAACTCTGTCACCACTAAGCTCTGCGTGGGTCACACTCCCAGGAAGCCAGTTGCTTTATTTTAAAATTTATTTTATTTAATTTTCTTTTAGAGATAGGGTCTGGCTCTATTGCCCAGGCTAGAGTGCAGTAGTGCAATCATAGCTTACTGCAGTCTAGAACTCCTGGACTCAAGTGATCCTCCCACGTCACCCTTTCAAGTTGCTGGGACTACAGGCCCATGTCATCATGCTCAGCTAATTTTTTAAATTTTTGGTGAGATGGAGGTCTCCTTATGTTATCTAGGCTGGTCTCAACTCCTGGCCTCAAGCAATTCTCCCACCTCAGCCCACCTCAGTAGCTGGGACTACATGCCCATGTCACTACACCCAGCTAATTTTTTTAAAAAAAATTTTGTAGAGATATGATCTCACTATGCTACCTAGGCTGGGCTGGTGCCACCTGCACATGCCACCTGCACATGCCAGATTCCCCCATTTAAGGAGATTTGTGCTTCCATGTACCCTTTTCACACTGGCTGCCCCACCTAGCAGGCGCCCAGATTCCTGGCAGAGACTGCCGATGCTACACTGGTTTGGAGCTCTACTATGTAGCCAGCCAGGGAAGAAGCCTTTTGAGGGTCTTGCCCTAATTGAAGAGAAGCATGAGACCAAGGAGAATCTGGATATGTGAAACCTGAGGAATCCACAGAGATATCACAAGGTTCCTCCCACGAGTGCAGTAAAAGCCTTTCCCTGAAGGGCATCATCAAGGCTGGCTTTGAAAACCTCTGATGTCAGTTTACACTCCAAGCCACTTAGTAAAGAATCTCTGGGGACAACACCCAGATGCCAGTGCCACACATAGCCAAGCTCCAGAGTCACTGCTTCAGGAGTTGTAGGGAGGCAGAGTAAGTGTGTGTGAGTGTGTGTGTGTATGTGTGTGTGTGTATACACACGTGTATGTACTATCTGTATAATATATATAAGCACTATATAAAGTAGTATTATATATGCATACATGTACATATATATATAGACATAAAACACATTCGGGCATTATATATATGTATAGATGTACATATGCATATATGTATATATCCTGTCTCTATATGTATATATGTATACACACGTGTATGAATGTACTAGCTGTATAATATATATAAAATACTATATAAAGTAATGTTATTTATACATGTAAGTACACACATATACACATATATAAATCATATATGTGCATGTATATCTGTGTATATGTATATATATATTTACTGTGTGTGTGTGTCCAAACCTTGGAAAAAAGAAAGAGAATGCCATGCCTTTTTCAGGGTCATACTGAACATCATTCCCCAGGCCCATCCAAAAACTAATTACCTAGGGTAATATACTTCTGACTTTCCCCTTGCTGTTCATTAAACCACAGACACTGTTCTAACTTAGCCTGTACATTTTTATCCAGGCCACATGTAGATGGTTTCCATTCAGCAACATAGATAACATGATGGTTCTATCACCCTGTAGGATATTATGCAGTTCTATATCTTATCTAGAAATCGCTCTAATTTAGCAAAGTTAGCCTAGTATTCTTTTTTCATTGTCTACAAATATCTAGTCCCTCTATTTTTCTTTGAATTATCTTTACCGTATTTTGGTTCCCTCATTAATGAACTGAATACATTTTGACATGAATTCATTATATTTCATGTGAAAGTCTTTTCTAACTCTTTGAAAATCATACTTTGAAGGTAGACAATCACTTTTATACTCTCCATCAATGCCTTTCACTTGCCTCCAAGGCCTGCACCCTCTAAAAACCCTCTCCAAGCAGCTCCTCCAATGCTGGAAATTTCCATATGGGAACTCATTGCTGAGTTAAGTCTGCTGTGTCATAGCAACTTGGGTGCATGTGAGCCAGGTTGTCTAGCTGGTCACTCATCTGTGACTCTGTGGGAATAAAACCATGGAAGATCTGTGTTTTGAAAAAGCAGCAAAGAGTCAAGAAAAGCAACACTGTGTGTGGAGGAGGGTGATCTAGGAAAAAAGAGGTAAATGTGATGACCAGAGCCCCTGAGGATGGAGGGGGAAGAGGGTGCCTCAACTGAGAGGGAGGTAATAGACACAGGAAAATTAACTGCCTGCTTCTGAATGTTGATCCAGACACAGAGTAATACAATGGACATCAGAAACTCAGAAACACAGAGGAGGGGGTATGAGGGATAAAAAATCACCTAGCAGGTACAATGTACACTATTCAGGTGACGGTTATATTAAAAGCCCAGACTTCACCACAATACAATTCATCCGTGTAACCAAAAACCACATATACCCCTAAAGCTGTTGGAATTTTTTTAAAAAAACTTTTTTTAAGAAAAAAATTGCAGATGAGAAAATAATTGTTGGCCAGTGATTAACCTGGCTCTGCTATATAAAGATGAATGGATAAATGAAGGAGTAAAACAGATTTAAATGACTAGAGCCTGGATCAAGTAGGCTGTATTGACCCCATCTTCCAAACATATCTAACCTGCCAGAGCTGCACTACTGGTGGCTTCAGGAAGAAAGACTGTCGGCCACCCAGTGTGTGTTCCACCAATGTACAGGGCCAGAGCTAGACCCAATCATCCCTGGCCCTGTCTTTTCCACTGATCATGACCTTGACAAAGTCACACACAGGCTGATTCAAAAGAACCATTGCTTCTATTTGAAAATTCACTAGCTTCTCTGACCACTGTCCTGTGTAATAGTTGTGTGTTATAACTTACCATGGAAAGTCACCCTACTACTTTCTTTGCTGGAGTCAGGAGACCTTACTTCTGTTACATTTGCTTCTGAGAAACTCAACTGAGCAAGCAAATTACAGATCTGAAGTCAGGGATGTGTCCCACCCCCACCCCTGACATGGGTCACACAATGAACTAAAGTCAGCATTCTTCAGATAGTTCATCAGCAAGGCAAGGAGACCTTTCCTGCAAGGTCATTGTACCACTGAAGCAATCATGTGTGTGAGTGCTCCCAGTCAGACTGAGCTAATTTCATAAGATGTAATCAGAGATAAGAAGCAGCCACAGGGGTTACAAAAATATACACATTGAGCACTCTCACCAAGAGGAAGAGGAAGTTTGCTGGGAGGTACAGGGAGAGTACCAAAGTGATAAGAAAAGTGAGCTAGAAAATAAAATGAAGATTGTATGAGAAGTTAAGATAAATAACAGAACAACTCTTTTTCTACTATAAAAGGATTACGAGGTCAACTGAGGACTCAGCAGAGTTTTGTCAAGATAGTAAGAAAGGTTAGTTGCCAGAGGAGTTGGGCATTATAGAGAAGATGGATGAACGTGTCTTTTCAGTAATCACCAGGGAGAAAAATGCAGCATTCGTCAAGGCAGAATGCTTCCCTTACAAAAGAAAATGCAATAGTGACAACCACTGGGGCAGAAGCATCTCCAGGAGGAAGGGAATCTAGAAGTCCTTTTGGAAATACTCAAGCCAGGAATCTCCAGAGCTCCCAAGGTGGAGGAGAAGCAGTTATGAGCACATGGGTCAATGAGAAGGAGTTCATCTTCTGAGTCTCAATTCTAGGAGACTGGTAGACACAAATGTCAAAGCTGGATATACACTCCTTTCCCCATTGCCAAGTTTCATCATTTCTTTCTCTATTACCTGTTCATTCTTGGGAGAGAGTTGGGTTAAATATTTCGTCTTAGACTGAAGAGAACTGATCGGGAAGCTGGGAATAAAAGCTTTTGCCAAAAGCCTGTGCTATCAACTTCTACACCCAGCTATGCCAAGCTGGGTGTAGAAGTTGAGTTTCTCAGAAACTCAGTTGAGTTTCTCAGAACAACAGAAATTTCCTGTTTAGTCTGGCCCTATTAGACTCCAATACTTTTTTTCAGTGATTGGTGTTGAGAAAACGCTTTAGAAAATGATCACATTATATCCCTACCTCACATCATCTAGAGAAATAAATTCCAACTTGACTTTTAAAAACTATTTAAAAATTAGAAGAAACTATGAACAAATGTTGGAGAGCGTTTTCCTACCTAGTAGCTAAGTCTCAGAAAGAATGAAGCAAAAAGTGAATGCTGTGTGTCTGGCTCAGATCCCAGGGTCGTTCTTCTCCCATGTGATATACCGATTTTGCAGGTGTTGCTGTAATGGGCTCTCTGGAGGGTTGTCCATGGGCAATTTATGCCTCCTGGGCTAGAAGCTTCTGTGAGCTATCCCCCTCGCCTCTTGAAGCTGAGACTGTACCTAACCAGAAACCACGTCTTTGCTTCTTTTCCTTTCCCACCCTAATTCCCTCACTTCACTTGGAGTATTTCTCTAATAAATCGCTTGCATACAAATCTCCACTTCAGTCTCTGTTTTTAGGAAATTCAATTATGATAATGACTTAACTAAATAAAAATGTAAATAATTAATAAATAAAATTTTTAAATTATTTATGTACTGATTGATGCATATATATGTGCATAGGTCTATATCAATGCCATGGACTGATTGATTGTATCCTCCTCAAAAGTCATATGTAGAAGTTTGAATCCCAGTACCTCAGAATGTGATTGTATTTGGAGATAAGGTCTTTAAAAAGATCAGTAAGTTAAAATAAGGCCCTCAAGATAGGTTCTAATCCCATGAGTCCTTGGTGTCCTGATAAGAAAAGGAAATAGACACACAGAGACATCAGGGGCATGCATGCATACAGGATCAACTGTATGAAGACACAGTGGGAAGGTGACCATTTATAAGCCAGCGAGAGAGACCTCAGGGGAAATCAAATCTGCTGACACCTTGATCTTGGACTTCTCGCCTCCAGAACTGTGAAAGAATACATTTCTGATGTTTAAGATACTTAGTCCTTGGCATTTTGTTACAGCAGCAGGAACAGACTGAGACAGTTGCTATTATCTTGTCATCAGTTTTCTGGAGTTCAGTGCCCTTGTCTACCTTGTCCAAGGTAGCCCACCACCCTGTCTGATCTCAGACACAAGAGGTGAGAAGAGAAGAAAACACATGTCACTGCCCAGTAAGGGCAGGTCCTAAAAGGGCACACATCACTACTGCTCACGATCCATTACCTGGGATACAGTCACATGGTCACAGCTAGCTACAAAAGATCTGGGAATATAGTTTTATTCTTATCATCCATTTATTGAATCCCAAGTGTTTTTAGAGTGGAAGAAAAGGGAAGCAAATGTAGGGGGAGCAAAAAAAATCCAGAATTTGTTTATTAAAAAGTGTGTACTTATTCTTACATAGTTTAACTTCAGTCACCTTCAAAAGCACTCTGATTCAATACACCTATTGAGATGCTTTTTCACTGTTCAGAATAGTTTTTGAACTCATGAGTTTTGATGCCTTGTAGTGGTTCTGCCATCCTTTTGTTTGTTTGTTTGTTGTTTGTTTGTTTCACCTCTTCCTCATCGACAAAACGTTTCCCTTTGAGGACTTTTTTCATCCAGGGAAACCAAACAAAGTTGCTTGAGGTGAGATCGGGTGAATGGGGAGGGTGGGGCATGGGAGTCATGCCATTTTTTTTGGTCAAAAACTGCTGAACACTCAGCATGGTGTGGGCAGTAGCGTTCGTAAATCATCCATCATGAAATGGGCAAATGCATTGAAAGACTCGCCAAAAAAAAAAAAAAAATCACTGAAGAAAAAAAAATGGGAATGTTTATATACTTCTAGCAAGACCCAGGTGAATAAATTGATACGACCCCTATGCAGTATATTTGGAATACTTTTCAAATTAGTGAAAAACAGACATGCTATTTTTTCCCCAGCAATTCTATTTGTAGGAATTCAGCCTAAGATCACCATCATGGCTATGTACTGAATTTTACCAGCAAAGATTTCACTGTTATATTGTTTATAATTTTTTAAAAAGCAAAAAGCTTTTAAATCTCTAAAAGATTAAATAAATTACCCCAAATCTAAAAAAAAAAATCAGTGAAGCAAAATGCAGCCTCTCATAACAATGCTAGCTGGTACCCTGATGCCAATAAGTTCCTAGAACACTAACCTAGCAGGGAAAGCCTGTACTACAAAGGGCTCACCTTCGAAAGATAATTTCGGGTTGTTTTGGGGTTCCCCTTTGTACATTTTAGGACAAACCCACTTTTTGTCACAACATCCTCTCCCAGGGGGGCTGCTGAAGTGTTAAACTCTATGAAACACATGCTCTGAGACCCTTCAGAATGGCTAATCCACTCCTACCTTCCAGCTTCACCCATTAACCATCTAATGAAATTGGAGAAAATAAAAGGAAAAGAGAGAGAGTATTTGCTGGGTGTTTCAGGAACTTTCTACATCAATTTAATCTACACAGCACCATGGTGAAGCAGGCATTATTATGTTCATTTTGAAGATAATGAATGAAGATTCAAGAACAGAAGATAAAGGGGAGGAACTAGTATTTTTTTACCCTTTTTTTTTAAAAGCCAGACACTTTATATTCATTACATGCGCCAAGAATTTCATGTTCAATAACTCATTACACTCTACTGATTCAATCAGATAAGCACATTTTTCTTCTATATATAAGGACACCAAAACTGGGAAGATAAACCTGGAATCTGAATCCAGGTCTACCTCTAATAACCAAAATATTTTCATTATACTATCGTACTGCTGTCAGCTACAAATTTTCTAATGTGCATTGATGATTCTATTGACTCACTAATTTCAACAAAGGGCTTTAAGCACCTAGGAGGTGTCAGGCCCAAGTTCCTGACCACTTAGAAACCACTTTCTAGGTGGGGGAAATATTCATTTATGGAAAACAAACAAAAATTTATTTTATGCTTATTATGACTAAGACATGTTATTACAAAGACAAATAAGTGTAATGACTGGCATACAGTAGTACTTAATAAAGACTGAATTAATCAGACAGCCCTCAGGGACACCACAGCCTATTAGTTTGGGTTCAGAACATTGGGAAAGTGGAAGAGGGTATTCTGCGCCCTGTGCTGTCTTGGCTGGCGCTGTCAATCCTGTCATTAGACCAGCTGAGTTGAAAGAACTATTGGTCACAGCTCTGCCTTGACAGTAACCTGCATGTACAGACATTCTTATTCTCTGGGTCCCCTGTGAGTGGGATCTGCTCTGCAAACCAAGGACATGAAATAGGACTTGAACTTGGAGCCGGTGACTGGGAGATGAGCTCAGTCGGCCAAACTTGCTGCAGATTTTGCCTCTTGTCTATCAAAAAACCTGGTCATGATTTCAGGGTGATGAAGAGAAACTTGAGAAACAGGCACAAAAGCAAGAACCCGTTAAATATATCTGTGTCAAATAATCCTGGATTTGGGAATGAATACAAGGTGTGCCCGAGTCAGATGAACTCAACATGGGAAGATGTTGCTGAAGACTTTCCATTTATTACCCTTTTAGTTTTCCCTCAACCTCCAGTCTCCTTCCAGGGCAATTCTGATCACACATCTAGGACTCATCTAGCTGGAGCCAAAGGTAATGATGGTTTGTGATGGGGAGTTCTTAAAGGAAGATATGAATTTTAATGTCTGGATGGGTGCCTAGATGGAAAAAAAAGTATGAGAAGGAGAGAGAGTTGAAATAGGATGTTTATAGAATGGAAAATGACCTGGAAAGGTGGATGGCATTCTCACCATTCTGGCACCACTACGCGGCCGCTGGTCTTTTTATGGGACAGTCACTGTCTTCATTTCTGTTTGATGGCTGGACTGTTGACAGACATCAAGAGAATCTCTGATTCTAAAAGAGGAAAAATGGAAGGCAAAAGCAAGTTTTTTATGGACTTGGGGGCATCTATTAACCTATCTTCTCATGGGATTTTGTATTGGGTCAGGGGAGTGGATGACCATGATTTCTTTGCATATATGTAGATTTAGTCAAAATGTGCATGAGCACACCCATAGTGGCTTCAAGTGTGGAATATCTTTAGGGGAGATAAAAAGATGAAAAGCAACACAAAGTAATCAATTCAAATGTCTACATCCTAAACCAGTGTTACATTGACAGTGCTATCACCTCAGAGAGTGCACTGATTCCTGTGGAGCTGCCACTGAAAAAACATTTTTGGAATTTCCTTCTGCTTTTTTTTCCCCAAATGCCTTTGCAGCCATAGTCTGTGTCCTTTAATAAAACAATTCTCATTGCTTTCTAGCCATTCTTTGTTTTCAAAACACATTTGTATATTACAAATGATGGTAAAGGATATAGAAAAAAGAAATATAGTTTATATCTTAGCATGGAAAAATTGTATTCAAATGTAAATATTTTTGTAGAAAATTCAGAAAATAATAATAAACACAAAGAAGAAAAATGGAATTTTCCTGTCATCCCAGCACTCAAAGAAAAACACTAGTAACACCCTTGAGGCTTTTTCATGCACACATATGTGGCAGGTTTGTGCACTTGTTCTCACCGTGCAGGTGAGATAGAATAAAAAGATAATGAGTTCCCTACTTCTCTCATTCTACCTTTCCACTTCTATTCTTTCAACACACACACATACCTTTGGGAAGACACCACAAAGACAAAAAAAAAAACAACAATCTTTTTTTGCCTTTGAATTCTAAGGTTTAACCTCATCTGTGCCTCTAAATGTAAGTGTGGATACAGATTGGATTTGAGGGGTGGAGACAGACAATGTATTTGGGTTTTAGGGTCAACAAAGAAATAATCAACCAAGACCTTAATATGAAAGACTAGGTTTACTATGGAATGAATTACCCCACAGGGGGAGGAGAGAGTTAAACTGGAGCTTAAGATGAAGGGAGGAGAGGTCCCAGAAGGGAGCAGAAGTTGAGAAGAGAGCACAATGCCAGGAACCCCGTGGGCCCAAGGCTACACCCCTCCCACCCAGCACCCTAGCAGTGGCAAAACCTCCAGCGGTGTCCCTGGAGGTGGAGCACCAACCAGCACTGCCTTGAACAGTGGCAGAGCCTCCTGCAGCCAGTGCTGTGATAAGTCCAGTGCTGTGAGAAGTACCACTCTCCCCACCTTCCAAAACAGCAGCCATTGTTAGCATTAAGGTGTATTTTGAGAAGTTTCAGCAGCAGAGGCCATGTCCATGGCCTAAACACAGGTGCCTCTTTCATTTCTTGGCACCACAAAAGTCCTGGGATAGTAGGAAGATCCAAGGAAGGGGTGTGTGTGTGTGTGGGTGTGTGTGTGTGTGTGTGTGTGTGTGTGTGTGTATGGGGGAGGTGTGGAGAGAGGAAGCCCCATCTGTCCCTGATGCGACTCTTTCTTTCAGTCACACAGGACAGGATTCTAAGCCAGATTTCATCCATATTAGTAAAATAAAGAAATGTGACAGCTCTTGCACCTGCACAGAAAAAGCAAATTCATTCCTGATAGAAATGTGTTTCTTAAAACATAATAAGAATGGAATCACACTGTGTAATGCATCATAATCATCCCAAGGTGTGAAATATTCTCTTGCAACATAATTTAAAATAAGCTGCATAGTAACTCATTGTGTAGTCAAATTATAAATTTTCCACTTCTCCATAACTAGATCTTTAGATGGTTTCTACTATCTCTGTAAGAAAATTTCTGAGATAAACACTCCTATCGCTATACATCTTTACTCACATCTCTTACTATTTCATTATGATAATTTCCAAAGAAATTCCTGGGTCAAAAGTTTCATAGAATCCTAAAGTTCTTGCAGTCCTGATATGCATTGATAAATTGTCCCACATAAGTGTGGTGTTACCTTCACCAGCAGGTTAGGTAATCTCCCATTTCCTGGTCCTCTCCTGAATTCTGGGAGGCAACATCTTTTCAATGTTGGCAGTTGAATTGGTGAAAAATGATAACGCATCTTTCAACACTTTTTTAAATAAGAGGGTAATTATTTCTGTTACTTACCTTAGTTTCAGACTTCTGACTGATTTGAAGACCTAACTCTTCTCCACAGATCCAAGTGTGGGCTGCTAGGGACAGGAGATGGATATGCCCCATGCTTCTAGGAATATGCTCCACTTGGACACAAAAAGAGGACCAAGGGGAAGGAAGGGACCAGGCTCAGAAATGTCCCTAGTGGGGGCAGCCAAACACCAACTGTGTGCACTCACATGGGTTACTTCACCTCTAGTTCTCACGCACTCCTCAGTTAAAACAGGTTAATCACCCCTTGGAACTTGGTAAAATTTCAGAAAGTGCTAGCTGTTATTATTAGTATCTAAGGCTTTATTTTGGGATTCCTATGTTGGAATTTACTTTTTTCAAATTACAGGCATCATTTGTACTTTATTTTTCCAGATGCACATGAATTCCTTGTTTTCCTCAATACAACTTTATTTTTTCAAGAAATAGCAATACAGAAAGTTGGAAAGTTTGAAATAGAGAAAAAGAAAGAAGAAAAAATGCTAACACCGCGATTTTTTCTGTCCATTCTTGTCTTCATTTGCATGTGTTCACATAGGAATAATGATCATGCATATGTAATTTTGCATCTTAATTTGTGCATTTATGTTAATTTTTACTGGTATTTGGGCTTGCCTTTGTTGGTGTCTGCATTTTATTCCCTTGAGTGAATGTCCTGAAATTTATGTGATGATTCTTTTATTATTGGGCATTTGGGGATTATTTTAATTTTTTGTTATCATAAGTACCACAATTGTAGACATTGTCTTTCACATATGCTTTCCATAGTTTGACTCACTCCTTAGAGTTTATGACTAGTAATGTATTGCCAAACAGTGTTTACCAACTGACAATGCCACCAGCAATCTGAAAATACATTTTATTGCACCCGAGGTAGTGAAGCTTTCTAGCTTTGGTTTTATATATATATATATATATAAGCAAACTTGCAAAAAGTAACCCCATTGCCTTTCAATTTGCATTTCTTTCATTACTTGTGATGAACAGTTTTCTCTCTTACTTACTATAGTTAGTTGTTCTTCCTCTTTTATGATTTTTCAACCATGATGATAGCTTCTTGAATTGAATTATCTTAAAAATGGTTTTCTATTCACCTCAGAACACTATTACATTGTCACCAATGTTTATTTAGTGCCTACGTTATGCACAGAACTGTCAGGTACCTGATGTGGGTTTGATCCTGTGGGAGGGTGCGATTGACAACAGTAGCAGAGGAGCTGGAGGGACTGGGGATCAGTCAGGACAGCAGGTGCTGCCCAGGGAGGCCATGATGGTTGAAACTGAGCATCTTGGACATTTATTGACATTTGACTTATTCTTCTTTGGATTGCCTATTTAAGCCATTTGTTTATTTGTCTCTGTTTTGAAGACTTATGGGTGCTCTTAGTATATTTTTATTACATTTTGAAATGTTTTGTCATATGTGTGTGTGTAAGAGAGAGAGAGCAAGAGTGAGAGTGAGAGAGTGAGAGACCTGTTTATCTCTATATTGATTATATTAATTTGACAGGAATAGGAACAGGAATTTCACAATCTATCACCATTGTGATTACCCTTACACTGGGTAATTTTTAAACAACAGAAATGTATTGCTCACAGTTCTGGAGACTGGGAAGTCCAAACCAAGGTGCAAACAGATCTAGTGTCTGGTGAAGCCTCACTCTTTGCTTCACAGATGGCATTTTCTCACTGTTTTCTCATGTGGCAGAAGAGGTTAGGGAGCTCACTCCAGCCCTTTTAGAAAGTCACTAATCCCATCCATGCAGGAAGAGTCTTCCTTAATCATTTTCCAAAGCTGCCACCTCTTAATACTATCACATTGGGAATTAGGTTCCAACATATAGAATTTGGGGGGACACTAACGTTCAGACCATAGCAATAATCTAAGTCTGTATACCAGAGAGAAACCATGCCAGCTCCAGAATGTTTATGTTCTGCTATCTGAGAAAGAAATGAATGTTTCTCTTGCTTAAACCACAGATATTTGAGTGTTTACTATTGCAGTTGAAACTAAGTCTCATCTAATACTGAGGTATTAGGAGATCTGTGACTATCCAGGCTTTGTCAATGACAAATCCTTACCTCAGGTCTTCCCTAAAGGGCTCCCAGTCACCAGGCAACGCTGGTCTGCTTGGTTGATGATACCTTCCCACCCTCTGACTGGCTTGTCTACACACAGATTTAATGTTCCCACCTGCATCATGGGCAACCAGTCAAAATCCAATCTTGTCTTGAGAGCCCTTTCCACAGCCAGCCCTGTCTGTAAAGCCTTCCCTGCCGAATGACAGCTTTTTGGGATCTCTCCCTCATCTGAGCGCCATGGCCATTGACTGTCCCATCTGTCATTCGGTTCCAGCCCTGCACTGTTTTCTAGTCCATGAGTTTTCATTTTCTTTTGCTTCATGACCTTATTCTTTATATTAACAACAAACCCATTAACCGCAAGAACCGTGTTTTAGACACTTTCATCAGATCTTTGCATCTTCATCTGATTTTGGAAGTCATTTTTAACCATGAAGCATCTTGCTCTGAACTCTCAAAGCACTTGTGGACTTGACTTTAGTAATTTGTTTATATCTCTTCCTAAATTGTGATGTTCTCAAAGGCCAGAAATGTGTCATAATAATTTCTGCATTCACAGCACCTGATTCATGCAGGTTCCTCAGCAAATGCTTACTGATGGGTGCATAAATGGATCTCGGTAACCCTCGAACATCTAGAATAATGCCTTGTGTTTAACGCCTAGATGCCTCTAAACTAATAACTTAATGTAAGAGTTGTCAAGGAAGGAAGCGTTTGGATCTTTGGGTTTGGTACTTACATTAGTAAAACACTTTCCACTGTAAGCAGCAGAAGCTTCACACACTGACTTATGCAAAAAGAAATTTCAGCCTCATGTCATATAGAAGTCAAATGAATACCTTTAGATATCTCTGGGAACATACATGCAAAGTAAGTCATCAGGGCTCTGTATCTCCCTTTCTCTCTCCATGTCTTGAGCATGTCTTTCTGTGGTGTCTCTCCGTGATAGCTTCTAGTAGCCCAGGACTTAGCCTAGAAAACCCAGCAACCCAACAAAAAACATGCATCTCTACCAAAAGGGGAACCGAGGCTATTTTGATTGCTAGATCTATCCTGGACATGTGTCCAACTTGAACTGGACACACCAGGTCACATGTTTGCCCCTGAAGATGGGGGGAGGGCCAGCGGGGTTGGTCCCATGCAAGCCCTGTAATAGAGAAGGGTTATGCACCTGAAAAAGAGAAAGAGGATATAAAACAGACAGATTGGCATCTGTCTACTGCCTTCCTACTTTGAAGCTGACACCTCCCAGATCCAGCTTCTGCATGAAGTTTCTGTGGGATGCACACCATTCCAGCTCTTGCCATTGCAATTATCCTGTGTCAACTCAAAGCATTTCTTCAGGGTATCCCTTTGACCCCACCCCTCCCAGCACTACCTAAGGGTAGTTGTCAGCTTAGCAACAACAAGCAAGTGGGCATCTCAGAGTTAGGAAGCTGCTTGGCCTTCTGACTACTTCAGACCCAGGTTCCAGGGTGATGGGAACAGGTCCCTGGTGATGCCACTTGAGAGGACTTCACTTCTCGGCATTTCTTCCTGACAGGAAAGAAATTCAGGCTGACCTTACTGACTGGCCCCACTAGCCTGTCAAGAAGCACCTGGTAATTACTCAAATAAAGTGATTTGTTTTTCAATTGAGATCAGAGTCATCCTCAAAAATCCCCAGAAGGCGCTGAGCTTCTTCCACCCTGAAACATGGGCTCCTTGAGCAATGCAGGAGTTTGAATGTCACCTTGTTCTGGTTGCCAGCACTTGCTGAATGTAGTTTGTTCTTAATAGGAGAAAAGCTTCTCAAGGTTATACACCAAGAGGTTCAAAAAATAAATCCTGGCTATAACTCACCTCAGAGCTACCCACCCCTTTTCAGATCCTTGGTTCCTTCTACCAAACCACACCCTGGCATCTCTGAAATCTCAACCCAAGCCAGACTTTGTGCAAGACTTCCGGCAGCACTTTGGCCCACCTGAGCATGCCCTGCGGTCAGTGTCTTCCTCTTCTTTTCTATTATGTTCTGAGGTCTCTTTAACACACCCATGATCTCATTTAGTTACCAACGCAGGCCTGGAACTTTACAGTTTAAAAATCATTTTTCTAAGCTTTATTGTGTATGTCACAGTGGCACTGAGGAATACATATTGCTATTGTGCTCTGAGTGACAAGAAAACTGGAGATTTTTTAAGTATTATGGAATAGCTTAAAGTCATGTGACTAGTCCGTGGCAGAGCCAGGTCTCAAACCCAGGCCCTTTCATTGAAAATCCCTTGCTTTTTGTCCCATGACATGCTGTCTCTAATGATTTCCCATAGGATATCCCATAGGATGGTCTTGACCCCTCAGAGGGTCTGCAGTGTTGAGGATACAGGGAGCAGGGCTTTTTGCTTCTGGGTTCCATCTGCAGAAAGCCTGGCCCCACTCTTATGGGCTTAGTGTTCCTAATCACTTGCTGGGAAATGCAACTTGATTGCTACGCTCCTGGGTGCAGTGTCTACCAGGCTACTCTAAGAAAGGAAGGCCAGTCGGGCTCGGTGGCTCAGCCTATAATCCCGCGCCTTGGGAGGCTGAGGTGAGTGGATTGCCTGAGCCCGTGGGTTCGAGACCCGCCTGGGCAACTTGGCGAGACCTCTTCTCTACAATAAATCAAAAATCAGCCGGGCGTGGTAGCGCACGCCTGTAGTTTCAGTTTCTTGGAAGGCTGAGGTGGAAGGATCGCCAGAGCCCAGCAGGTCGAGGCTATGGTGGCCGGAAGTGGCCACTGCACTCCAGTCTGGGCGACTGAGTGAGACTTCAACTCAAAAAAAAAAAAAAGAAAGGAAGGCCATGTACTCACTGGCACCGGGAGCATGTGCTGAGTGGAATCCTGCCCTGGTCGTGTGTAGAAGTAGTCATTTGCACATTCATCCATTCAACCAATGCCTGTTTTCTGTCCTCCACATACAGGCAGCATGATAGGTGCTGGCTATGCACAGGTACGTGAACAGACACATCCCAACCCTGAAGAGCTCACACTCTGCAAGGTCTTAGAATCTAATGGGAGCAACCTCATGAGGAAGTGTTCATTGTTCCCACCTGTATTTATTTTCTACTGATGTATGACAAATGACCACAAATGTTGCAACCTAAAACAACACCCACTTATGAACTCACAGAAACTAGGCAAACTCTCCTGGGTTCTCTGCTGAAGTCAAGACCAAACTCAACGGCCAGCCAGGTGGGGTTCTTATCTGTAGACTTTGAGGTGGACTCTCCTTCAAGTCTCATTCCAACTGCAAGCAGAGTCCAACTCCTTGAGTTTGTGGAATCAGGGTCCCCATTTTCTTGCTGGCTATCATCTGGAGCATCTCTCAGTTTCAACACGCCACTCTGAGGTCTTCCCTATGCAACTCCATCTTTCAATCTCTTACTTCCCCTTTTGCTGCCAGTGAAGGAAACTCTTTGCTCTTTTTTTTTTTTCTTTTTGGGTTGGAGTCTTACTCTGTTGCCCAGGCTGGAGTGCAGTGACACACTCATGGCCACCCCAGCATCAACTTGCTGGGCTCAGGCAATACTTCCACCTGTCTTCCAAGTAGCCAGAACTACAAGCACATGCTACCACTCCCAGCTAATTTTTTGATTTATTGTAGGATGAGATCTCACCAAGTTGCCCAGGCTGTTCTCAAACCTGTGCGCTCAGGCAATCCCCTCATCTCGGCCTCCCAAAGTGCTGGGATTACAGACTTGAGCCACCACACTTGGCCAACTCTCTGCTCTTAAAAAGTCCTGTCACTAGACCAGGCTCACGTGGAGTCTCCCTTTGTACGGCCACCTCGCTGTTTAACATGGCTACTCACTGAGGAACGGGTCATCATCTCCACAGGTTCCACCAGCTCAAAGGGGATGGGATTATGCAAGGGCCATCAAAGAATGAGCCCACTACACTGCCTCTGCCCAAATTCAGTCATCACTTCACATGAGCTCGTGCCTCAACCTAACAAATATTTTCCTCTGTTCTGCCTCATCCATCTGTAACCAGATGACCACAGCTCTGTACCTTGGCCTATGATAGTCTCTCCACTTGGAATGTTTTCCCTGATTCTTTTCCTCCAGCAAAGTCCTCCTCAAACTTTAAGACTCCACAGCTATACCTTCTGAAGGGTCTTCTCAGCACCCAGCCACCCTCCTCTGCGTTCCCATGGACCACACCAGAACCTATGCCAGACTCTGATGGTCTTAGTCACCAACTGTGAGATCCCTGACAGCAAAACTGTGTGTCATTCCTCTTTGCCTTCCCAGGGCCTCCCACGGATCTTGGCACGTAGGAAGTGCTTAGAAAATGTGTGTTGAATTGAATTGAACAGAACCTTCTGTGTTCTGTTCTGGAGCCTGATGGTTGGTAGAGCAGCACAGATTTGAGATCTAGTCTTGGGGACAAAGCAGAACATCTGTAACTAACCACAGCATGCATTCACTGATACTCAGATTATTGAACTCCAATCTTCCATTAGGAAACCCCCACACCCCCACTTTCCATTCATGTGATTAATATGGGGTGTCCCTACTGCCCCATCCAAGAACAGACTCACTTAATGACTCAGGCTTTGCTAGTAACAGGCACTGTGGCTGATTCCAAGGCGGGCACCCAATACAGGTCAGCCAGTGAGAAGCCTTTGGAAAAGCGTTCTCCCATCTGTCGGAGTTGAGGAGCTAGTGGGACAAAGGCTTGGAGCCACTAGAGCCTTTGTCTGCCTCCTTCTGAGGGAATCCTTTCTTGTAATGAACCAACACAGCTAAATGCATAACTAAGAGATGACAACAGTGAGATACCAAGTCCTGAGGATATCACAAGCTGCTGGATGGAGCCTTGCCCAAAGCTTGTCATCTCCTGAAGTGGCCAATAAACAAAATCCTGTTTTACTTAAATTTCCACTGGCACATTTTCCCATTTATAAATTGGAGCTGGGCTTGTGTCACTTACAACCATAAAAAAAAATACTGAAAAGCAGAGTAATAATCTCTGATTAAGGAAAAATCTAAAAATAATCACCACCACCCTATCCCCTAGAGACTGAACTTCAGGGTCTTGGATCTCTTGGCTCATTATTGGTCTTCTTGAAAATTGAACAAATAGGGCCATTGGAAATGTCATCACCTTCCAGCCTTGTCCAGCTAATTCGCTGGGTCGTTTTGACCCTGTGTTGAATTCCAGAGACTAAGACTTTGGGGCTGGCAGTGCAATGGTTGATGGGACAGAGTCAGTATTGTTATCACCTTCAGAAGCACCGATCTAAATCTTGTGGCCAAGTTTTTCTGAGGGACACCAGGTGTGCAATTTGTAAGCAAATGACAATCGACATGACTATTGATTGCTTTGACCAGCTCATTACAAGTCTGTAATTTCCTGAGTCTAGCAGTCTCCTGTGTTGCCAATGCTGGAAGTCTCCCACAGGATCTCATCTGTTGGTCCTCAGATCATCCCTGGAGAAGAACTTCTTTTCTGATTGGCCTTCCCTATGTCCTCCTTCATCCCTCTCCATAGCTGTTATGCCAAGTTTCAAAGGGGCTTTCAGCTTATTGCACAATCAGCTCTTCCTCTGAGACACTCCCATCCTCATCATTACCTCAGGGTATTGGAACTTTGCTGTAAGCTGCTGATAGACCTTAAGAGAGCCCAGCTGTTTCTGGTCCATAACAGCCCCTTTCAACTGGGTCGCCTTCCAGGAACAGCTGCAAAATCTCCAGAAAGGAAGGGAGGAGATGCATTTAGCCTGATAACGAATCAGTAAGGAGTGGCTGGCTTACCAAGAAAAGCTGTGATGCAGATGGGTCCACCCAACAACTCCCCCACCCTCCAGGAGAGAGGCAACTTGGTGCTGTCTTTCTGTGAACACTTCCCAACCAATGCAATAAAATCAGGAGTCACAACCCACCCCTGCTCCCAGGAGAGGAGCCTGGGTGGGCTTTCCTCCTTGCTTCAGCATGATTCACAAAAAGACCTGTCAGTGGTTACAAAAAGATAAGAATGCACATCATATATGTGATATGTACTCCTTGATGCCAAGTGAACAACATGGCAGAGGTGCTGGTAGCTGACATCTACCACATGCAGGGCACAGGGAAGGGTGCTCAACCTAGGTTTTCTTCCGTATCCTTACAGCAAACCATTGACGGGTGAGAAAACCAAGGCACAAAGAGATAGAATAACTTGCCCAAGTTGGTACAACTCAGAAATAGTGGAACTGGGATTTGAACTCAAGTCTGTCTGACTCCTGCTTATGCTCTGAACTATGACACCATTCTGCTGCCTGGATGCCAGCCAGTCAGAGCCCCATCGGTTCCCTGATCAGTGCAGAGCCTGGCATTTAGGGGGCACTCAGTAAAGATTGACTGAATGGATTTTTTAAATGAAGACAAATTCACATCACTCTTCTTCTATATATGCTGCTTTCTCTTCTGAACTGCTACTTACCCCAACCACCTTAGGCGCTGGAAAATATATGATGACTCAGCAAAATTTATCTGCCCCCGTCATGCACAGTGTGAAAAGACTTCACAAGAAGTTCCCCTTCCTCATCCGGGGGCAGTCTTAGCCACTCCCTCCGCACTTTAACGTCTCTATTTTTGCCTGTGTGGCACAATTCTTTATGTATCAAAGGTTCCATTCTCTCCATACCCCATGAGAGCTGGGCAATCTTGAACTGATAATGAATGAGTAGGGAGTAGCTGGTTTACCCAGAAAAGCTGTGATGCAGATGGGTTCACCCAGCAATTCTCCCCACCCTCCAGGAGAGAGATAAATTGGAGCTGCCTCTGAGAGAACACTCTCTTATCAATGCAATGAACAAGAGTCACAACCTACCCCTGCTCCCAGGAGAAGAACAGGCTTCTTCCTCTCTCCCTTTCTGTTGCCCCAGGAATTACTCCCCTAGTTCTACTAATTCCCAAGGGCTTTTCATCTCCTGCTGTGTCCTGTCTCTCAAGCTCCAGCTTCCTCTATGATTGCTTTTGTCCATTATTTCACCACTTTCCAGTGGAACCCGACACCTTCTTTGAGTTCTGCATCAATAACAGTTTTCCACGAATCTCATCATTGAGTGGGGAGGGATCAACAGGAATCAAACGGCATTGCACTCTGCCTTCTACCATGTTGTTTGCTCCTAGCCTTACCCCTCTCTTCCTCTCTCTTATGAGCAATGTAATTCCTCCAATTCTTCACACGATCCATGCAGAGTAATCTTCCCCAGAATCCCAGCGCCAGTTAACATCAAGACCTGAGAATGAAGGGGCCGTGAGAGAGTGAGAGTAGGGGATGCGGGAGAGGTAGGGTTCATGTCCTACCCCAAGGCCTCATGTGTTCAACAATTATTTATTGAGCACGCACTACCTGTGAGCTAATTGGGATACAGAGATCAAGAAAAACAGATAAGTATCTATCGTTAGGAAGGTTACATCCCAGAAGAGGAGTCACAAAGCAAATGAATTAACAAGGTGATTTCCGATTGTGATGGCATGAAAGTAACTTGTGGGGTAGATGGTGCCTTATTAGGATAGGGTGGCCAAGCATGGCCTGACCAACCAGAGAGTTGACATTCAGGCTGAGAATTGAAGAGGGGAAGGAAGGAAGTATGAGCATGAGACAAGTGAGATAAACTGAAACAAATGTAAGGGCAAAAACTCTGAGGCAGCAATGAATTTTGTGTGTTCTAGAAAAAAGTAAATGAGAAAGTGGCCGTAAAATATGAAGACAGAGACAGGGAGTGGCAGAACACATGACAGATTTAGATGCTTTTTCTTTCACTTTTGTGGAAATCTATTGAGATTTCTGAGATGTGAGTGATCAAAAGCATTTTCTCTCATGAGTATTTCCTCATATCTATTTACACATGTTTCCCTTACCAAAATAGGAGTTCTTTGAAGCCATGAACCATGCTTATGTCATTTCCATCATTTTGTATGAAGCAACTGGCCCAGTGTCTAGACAGATACATGCTCAGCTCAGGTTTTACAAATGAAAGAAAAATGTTTGAATACATGAATAAATTGTTATTTTTGAAAAGCATAATTACTAAGCACTTCAACATTTCTTTAATATTTATGAAGACTTTGGCCGTGAGGGGTTACCAGGCGAGATCATACCAGAGAGGTCTGTTCTTCTGCCATCCCACTGACTCTTGCCCCATCCTCACTGTCCCTCTCATTTCCCTTCAAGTCTCCCTTCGTCAGTCATTAAGTAGAGCCTTCCCTTTGACAGCTGCAACGTAATTCTGGCCCCACCCAAACCCCAAGCATTTCTCAAAATAGTTCCGGTAAATTATAAAGAAAATTCTGGTGAAGAATTCTGGCAGCAGCTATTAATATACAAATAAATATTGACTTTTTAAAGCAACACTAATGTTAATGTCATTCATTGCAATTAGTGATTAATGGTAATTAATAATATTAATGACTTGTGGAAGTCATCACATGCAATTTATTTACAAAATACAGGCATGTGTTGCCGAATGGTGAGAATTCTGAGAAATGCATCATTAGGTGATTTCATTGTTGTGCAAATATCACCGAGTACACTTACACAAACCCAGATGGTACAGCCTACTATCCACCTGCACTATGTGGTACAGTCTTGCTCCTAGGCTTCTACACATCATATGATGGTACTGAATACTGCAGGCAATTATAACACAATGTAAGTATTTGCGTATCTAAACATAGAACAGGAACAGTAAAAATATGGTATTATAATCTTAAGGAACCACTGTTGTATATGTGTTCCACTGTTAACTGATATGTCATTGTGTGGTGTATGACTACATATACTTGTTTAATCCAAAAGAAGATGAGAAAGGGTAAATAAAAAACAAAAAAAAAAGATGTGATTTAAAAATAAGATGGCAGCATAAGACCTGTATCAGTAATTACATTAAATATAAATGGTTTTAAAAGTCAAATTAAAAGGCAAATAGTGTCAAACCAAATCAAACAGAAACCAACTACATCTGCATACGAGAGACAGAACTTAAATATAAGTTCACAAGAAAATTGAAAGTAAAAGAACAAGAAGCTATATAATGCAAACTTAATCAAAAGAAAGCTGATATTACTATATTAATATCAAATAAAGTGACCTTAAGCCGTGCAAAAAGAAGAGCATTTCATAATGATAAAAGGAAAATACTGGAAACTCAACGAGAGAATACAGCAATCTGAAATTTATGTATAATTAACAACACAGCCCCCAAATATACAAACAAAGGTAACAGATTGAAAGGTGAAATAAACAAATATACAATCACAATCTAAGGGTTAAATAAAAGTTGCGAGGAATGGCAATGAGAATCCATGTCAAAACATGTGATATAAAGCAAAAACAGTACATATATTAGAAAAAGAAAAAAAATCTAAAATCAGTGTCATAAGCTTTCATTTCAAGAGACTAAAATTTAAAGAAATCCAAAGTAAATAAAAAAATAAAATAATAATTATAGAAGTAGACACTGATGAACTAGACAACAGGAAGACAAATAAGAAAAATCAACAAAGGCAAAAACATGTTTTTAAAACATTAACGAAATTATTAAACTCCTCAAAATCATTGGCCAAGGAAAAAAGATAAAAGACAATATCGGGGGAAAAAAGAGAGTCACCATTACAGTTTCTGCAGAAATTATAAGGATAATGCAATGAATATATGCTACAATACTTCTTATATACTCTTAGCCAGAATATGCTAATAATTCTTACAAATCAATAAAAAGAAGTACAAATGATCCAACTTTTTCAAAAGCAAAACCCATAAAAGGCAGTTCACATAAGAAAATATGCAAATGTTGATTAACAAATACATGTATTCATCAAGCATGTGCAAATTAAAGCCACAATAAGATACTACTACACCTACATAAGGAAGACCTAACATTATGGTCAAATTCTGACGAGGATGAAGAGCAATTAGAATTTGCAAATACTGTTGGAGGGAATACACCTTGATATCTTTGGAAAACTGTTTATCAGTATCTCCTAAAGCAAATATACTTGTTCTTATGAACCATCCATTTTACTCCTGTGTATATAGCCTCCAAAATATGTGCCTATGTTCAACAAATGCATACAAGATGTTCACAGCATCTCTATCACAAAATCTCCAAACTAGAAAAAACCAAAAATATCCATGACCAGGATGGATGAAACAATAGCCACATTCAATGACACAAATCTTAGAGACAGTATTAGACAAAAGTAGCTACACATGAAGTGTCATACCTTATGAGTCCATTTACAAGAAATTCAAAATCACAAAGCTGATCTATAGAGTCAGGGTGTCCTTTTGGGTGGTATATATTGGCTAGTGGGAATCGCTGGGCACTGGAAATAGTTCTGTGTCTTGGTCTGACTGATCATCCTATAGGTGTAGACATCTGTAAAAGTTTATTCAGCTCCGTACCTAAGATCTGTGTACTTCTCTGTATATGAGTTAGGCCTCGGTTAAAAGGTACAACACAAAAAAGTTATGTATTGCTTAAACATTTCTTAAACAAAAACAAACTAGCCATTAAAAACAATAGTCATGTAATAATAATAATAATTCCAATTGCTTCTTCACAAGTCTATGTTCCCCCAGCACAAAACTACAACCAATTCATACATAATACCTTTACTTCTTGGCACCTAGTAGGCATGTAATATGTAATTGTTGGGTTTACAGAGCTACAGTAATGGGAGGGCATACGTTGATCATGTTTCCCCTTTCAGAGTACTCTCTCTAACTCATCTGATGGTGCAGGCCAGATGGTAAATCTCTAGGAATTCATTGTTTCCACTGTGTTGGGCCAATAAATCATGCCAGCTACCACATGGAGATGTTCAAGCTTCTGAAAGTACCAGCCTCAAATGAGCCCCAGAGCTGGCAGGTACCTGGGAATGCTGAGATGTAACAGAATGTCCAAGAACATCAAGTGGCCTCCGTGAATGCTTGGTAGGGTGGAAATATAAATAGAATTCAAAACAGTAAGGCAGTCATGTAGGCAAAAGTAAGGTGACTTTAAGGACTTAAAAATGAGGTTACTCGATGAAGATAAAACTACTAAAATCAATTCCTAAAATATGACCCTACCCTGATAAAACGACAAAAAAAAGTTTCTGTCAATGTCTATCAATAACTGCCTAAAGAGTTTGGGGAAATGCTCAAAATTCTAATAAAGGTAATTACAGAATGGCCTCAAGGAAGCACAAATTACACTGACATACCTCAAATTGGTATCAACTTGACACAGCAGGGTGAGCCAACATATCAGAGAAAAACAAATTGATTCTTGGTCACTAGGCCAGAGTTGATACCTGACCAACTACACTGAATCTTGCTGGAAGGAAGGGTGGGCAGGCATGATGGGATGATGGGCACACCATCTCTAAAAGGCCAGAGTAGCATAAAGGGAAAGATGTGACAGTATTTGCCAGTCCTCTCTTGACTTCAGATCAGAAAACAAAAGTATTACGGTTAAGAGACGGGAGTACACTGCTGAGGAACAAATGGAATTTTCTGTAGCATTCTTGCCTAGTGACAATTGCTTTTGGGTAGAACCACCTCCCTTTTCTCTGAGTCTTCTACTCAGAAATGTTCTGAGACCTGTAGTCCCAGCTACTTGAGAGACTTAGGAGGGAGGATTGCTTGAGCCCAGGAGTTCAAGGTCGCAGTGAGCTTTGATGACACCACTGTATTTCAGCCTGGGAGACAGAGTGAGACCTTGTCAAAAAGAAAAAATGGAAGGAAGGAAGGAAGGAAGAGGGAGAAGGGAGGGAGGGAAGTGGGGTGGGGTGAGGTGAGGGACAGAAAGGAGGGAGGGAGGGAGAAATAAAGGGAAAACGTGCAGTGGCTTTATTGAATGTCCCATGTGGAGCCACATGTGGGGAAAGAATGTGAGCATCGTGATCCGATTGCTGATCATGGTCATTAACTAACATTTATTGATCATTCTGAGCAGTCACTTGCTGTGCTGTATAACTCAGGTTAAGCTCAAAGCACATTTCAAAAATGCTAAATCTCACTGGTTTATCCCAATAAGAGTTTAAAGTGTCTTCCTCCTTTCTGCCACGTGTGAGTCTTTGGCGGGGCTGGACAGGAGTCTCTGATCCACACATTCTGTCAGGATCCTAGGCCTCCGCGAGTCCCGGCACTGTCATCCCCTAGGTCCTCAGAGATCTCTTAATTCACCAGGTAATAGAGAGAGAGAGAGAGCAAGGCCTGCACGTGGGAGTGGGGTTGGGGGAGTGCGGTGGGTCAGTCCAGAACTGACACACTTACTTGTAGTCACTTTCCAGTGACAAAACTCAACACATGGTCACATCTAACTACAGGAGAGGCTGGGAAATACTTCCTGAGTACTAAGAAAGGAAAAGCTAGAAGTATCATCATGCCCCAGTAATCTCCCTTGTACTGAGTGCTTTACATTAATTATAACATGTGATCCTTATCATGTGCCTGAAAAGGTGGTAGCATCACTGTACGGTCAGCTTATCGCAGAGGAGTCTGAAGGACAACTGGGATTAGTAACACACTTAAGAGCAGGCAGCTAACTATACTGAGCCAAAGCAAATTTAGAGCACGTCTCTGGACTCCCCACTTTTAACCACTATGATACACAGTGATCCTATCTATTGTGGCAAATTAATAAATTGACCTTCAGATTTACACATTTTGAAGCATTTACAAGACTGAGTTTAAACTGGAGGACTCGATTCCAGCGCTCAGGGAGCCACCAAGGAACTTCCTCCTACGAGGTCATGATGAGCCCACCAAGCCCTCCAGATGACAGTGCATCCAGTCTGGGCAAATGGAAACAAATAAGGATACGAGTTAAGAGTAATGCACACTTATCATCAAGCCAGGCATAATTCTTAGTATCTTTAAATCCCTACCACAACTCTATAAAATAAGTACTATTGTGAAGATACTGCACAGAGCACAGAGAGTTTAAGAAAGTAACCCAAGGCCACACAGCCAGGAAGGGCCAGAGGCAGCATTTGATCCAAGGCAACTTTAGTCCTAGAGTCCATGCTGTGAGCCACTATGTTGCAGAAAAGAACAACAAAGATGGCACACTGTTGGTGGTACACTGTTTTCATTCACAATGATTTCCACAGTCATTACATAGAATGAAAACTCGATACAGCTAAATCATCACCTCCTGTTCCCAGGAGGACAGGGCACTTCTTCACACAAGACAGGTACACAGGAAGTATTTATAAAACTGGTATTACTTAAAGTGTCTTAAATTGAAGGCTGTAACATGGTGCCCTTTTTCCTTTAGCCTACGTCCACAAAATAAAAAAAGCTGAGTATTTTACATAAATTACCTCATTTGACCTTCCTTAAATTCTACCAAGGAAGTAATTTTACCTCCATTTAACAGGTCATAGCACCAAGTTTTAACATAAAAAAACAAAGTCGGGTGACATCTCACTTAGACATGAAAATAAACCTCCTGGTAACACTTTCATAATGATCTCTGAGCATCTCTCTAAATGACAAGAAATATCCTACTCTGGCATTCTAAGAATATAGGCTGTTGAAAATTCAGGACTTTGCTTTTCACAATTCTCTATTTTACTTCCAGGGAAGTCATTTCCGTGAAGCACTGGTGTGAACAACAGTCACAAGTGGGAAGAGCAATGGGACAAGGAGGAGGAGAAGGAATGAGACAGTCCTATAAATTTAGAAACAGTGTGAAAAAAAGTAAGTTAGATTTCTAGCTTCTATTCCTGGCTCTGCCTCTGTTTTCAAGCCAGCCAGCCGCCTCTCTACCTTTTCCTCCATTAATTGCAAAAGGTGGAGAAGAATCCAGACTTGGTACAAAGCACCTTGCCATACTTAGATGAAAAATCTTGCAGTGTGGCCAGTGCAAACTCAGAATTGATTATGTTGTGAAATCCACATTGTGTTGTCATATATTTGTTTCAAGTGTTGCAGGGATACTTCTACTCTGGATTCATAAGGTCAGAGAAGACAAAATTGCATTTTAAGATGGGAACACCAAAGATGAATGCAGCACATTGAAGACAGAAATGGTTTTCAGCAAAGCTAGCCCTGCAACAACTCATAATGGCAGTGCGATTTGTGATCTACCATGTCTTCTTTTCTTTCTGCCCTAATTCTTCCTGATTAAATTCCACTATGTAGCAGTTTTTATATTGCATGTTGATTATTATTATTTGTATATACAGAGAGTGCCAAAACTGTATATGCATTTAAAGAAAGGAAAAACTGTATTAAAAGTATAATACTTAATATATACCAATAACAAAAGATGAATACAAGTCATGTTTGACTTCTGCAACTGCAAGAGGTGCTCAGAGTGGTTGTCATCAGCATCCAAAAACTTCTGATTACCTCGAATTAAAAAATATGAAGATACATCTCTTAAAATGTGTATACATTTTTGTGTGTGTGGCACTCCTGGTATTTAAGAATTGCAAGTGCAGTTTTGTTACCTGGATATACTGCATTGTGCTGAAGTCTGGGCTTTTAGTGTATCCATCACCTGAATAATGTACACTATACCCATTAAATGGTTTCTCATTATCAACCCCCTCCACACCCACATTTTATTTTTTATGGCTGAGTAGTATTCCGTTGTATATATACACCACATTTTCTTTATTCAGTCATCCCTTAATGAACACTTGGGTTAATTCCATGACTTTGCAATTATAAATAGCACTGCAGTAAACATACAAGCACAGATGTCTTTTTGATATAATGATTTCTTTTTCTTTGCATAGATACCAAGTAGTGGGATTGCAGGATCGAATAGCAATTCTATTTTTAATTCTTTGATAAATTCCCACACTGTTTTCCATAGGGGTTGTATTAATTTGCAATCCTACCAATATGTAAGTGTTCTCTTTTCTCCTCATCCTCACCAATATCTATTATTTTTTGTCTTTTTTAGTAATAGTCATTTGGACTAGTATAAGGTGATATCTCACTGTGACTTTAACTTCTCTGATGATTATTGATATTGAGCATATTTTCATATGCCTATTAGTCATTTGCATATCTTTATGAAAAGATAATTGAAAAATACCTATGTTGCCCACTTTATTTATTTATTTTTTTGAGATAGGATCTTACTCTGTGGTCCAGGCTGGAGTGCTGTGGCACAATCCCAGTTCACTGCACCATCTACCTCCTCGACTCAAGTGCTCCTCCTGTCTCAGCCTCCCGAGTAGCTGGAGCTTCTACTACACCTGACTAATTTGTAGAGATGATGTTTCACAATGTTGCCCAGGCTGGAATTGTTTAATAGGATTATTTGGTAGTTTGCTGTTGTTGAGTTGTTTGAGTTCCTTACAATTTATTAGTCCCCCGTTGGATGCATAGTTTGCAAATATGTGTTCCCACTCTGCAGGTTGTCTGTTCATTCTGTTGACTATTTCTTTCCCTGTGCCGAAGCTTTTTAGTTTAATTAAGTCCTATTTGTCTATTTGTGTTTTTGTTACTTGTGCTTTTGAGGTCTTAGTCATGCATTATCTGCCTAGACCAGTGTCCAGAAGAGTTTTCCCTAGGTTTTCTTCTAGGATTTTTAAAATTTCAGGTCATATATTTAAGTCTTTAATCCATCTTGAGTTGGTTTTTGTATCTGGTGAACGATAAGTTACCCCTCTCAGGAACATTGCACATTAGAATTCCAAGGAGGAAACAATGTATATGCCCAGCACTGTGGCCTATTAATTGGTCTTTCACTGTGATATGAACATCATGCTGTTGGGAGAGGATGGTGAAGGAGAAGCAGTGCTGAGGACCTTCTTAGTATCATGAAGTACTCTTAACGCTGTTAGACAGTTGTGGCACTTGCATGATCAGTACAATTCCACTGGTATCACTAACAATAGCCATCTCAAATTGTGTTGATTGTGGTAGTTTTTAACCTGAGCACTGGAATTTCATGAGACACACTGAGTTTCCATAGAAAAAGTATGATCACGGTCACATATTAGTGTGGGACCATGTCTATGAAGTATTGATCCAGGGGTGGAGTCTTGACTATAGGCCATTTATTTTTCACAGGGTTTCAAGAATATCCAGTCACTATTAAACTCCTCCTTTGACCAACTTAAGCAAGTGGTCCAGGGTTATATCAGTACTGATGTTCATGCCAAGCATTAATCTCTTGTGATCCACAAACAAATCTTTATGATGCCAAAACAGTGTCCTTCAGAAGTACCTTTTTTCCACAGTCTCCATCATAATTGTCCCAAACCTCCCCCAAAACAGGACTTTCTCCTTAAGGCTCACTGGAGAAATGGGTCCTCCAACTTTTATCAGACCCCAACTCCAGGGCATCAGTATATTTTCATGGCTCTGGGTTCACATACACTGATGTTTTCTTCATATCTCCCAACCCCCTTCCCTTTCATGACCTGAGGCATCAATCTCTTTTTAAAAGAAGTCTTCTTAATCTGATGTAAATCACCTCAGGTAAAATAGATGGCTGTAAGCTATTGCCTCCACCATTTTACAAATGTGCTCAGACATCCTGAATTTCTTTTAGGCTCGCCTGAGACCTCCTTCCTTCTTCCTGCACATGAAAGTACAGAAGACAGGCTCATATAGCTCAGTGTCACTGTGTCTTCCCAATCCTATTTCATTTACTTTCTATAGAACTATATTCAAAGACCAATCATCTTCAAAAAGCACCTAAGGCTAAGAACCCCCTTTTAAGTACTTTAATACAAGTTTTTCTTTTTTTCCTTCTATATGTAGCAAGTCTCCACTTTCCAAATATATGTATATGACTCTTATAACAACTAAACTTCCCCTATTAGGAATCTTATTCCTGTATTACTCAAATCTCATAGCAGTCTCCTGGTAACTCAAAGAAATATTATGCAAAAAACCTCTACATTTTCACTCCTGCTTTAACACTGTTTGGTCACATCTTGGGTAGTGACTCATTCTACTGAACACATAGCGAAGAGAAAAACATAGTTCTTAGTTTAAAACATGAGCAGTTGTGTCACACATCTTTGTGTTTTGGTAAATTCAACATTGGAGAGTGAGAGAAAGAGACCTCAATAGCGCTTAAACCCTTTGTCTTGTTAAGTAGCAAAAAAATTCTTAGACCAAATTAGTCATGTAGTGTAAAGTTCATACTGGTTCTATCATCTCATTACTTCTGGGTTCTCAATAAAGGTAACCAACTTTGGGGGAAGACAACTTCAAAGTGTCTCCCTATACTGTCACACACAAAATCTTGGTCAAAAAAGATTTTTTAAGTATTTTCATTCAGACACACATGAGGAGGTTAATCACTTGGTTCATTATATGAAAATAATGTAACAAGCCCCTGAACTTAGAATGGTCCTGAAAAGCTACATGGACACTGCACGTTAGAATTATGATTGCGTGTCGTATCTCCTTGAACTATTTTAGAAGAAAAAGATATTGAAACATATACTCATGGATTTTTTAGAGAATTAAAGTATGTCATGAACACAAGCTGACTTTAGTTACTTAGAGCAGATGGGAGTTACACAAGTACCAGCAAAGGCAGGGCATATCCTAAAAGTTCAAATACTGCAAGTAGTATCTCATCTCCTTCAGATCCCAATTACTTTTTTTTCACATGTATTCATTTGACAAAAATTACTGAGTACTTAACATGGGCCAAATTCTGCATATACCTAAATGCTACAACAATTATAGTGTGTTCATTCCTCCAAAGCTTGAAAGCTATTGGGATATATTGATTCACAAAGATATAATAATCTAATAATATAAGGAGTGTAAAGAATGTAAATACAAAGTACAATGGGAAACCACCACATTAGTAGATTAAAGGAGGATATTCTTTGGATCCTTTTCAAAGGTGCTAATAAGGCATGTGATAGCATTCAGCCTCTGGGCCACAGGGCGGAAAGCTTATTCCTCCTCACTAACAGAGGAGCTTCTGCTCCCTTCCAATAAGGGGGCATATGAGAACCAGGACTTAGCCCCCTCATTCTACCAGCTACTGGTAACCCGCTCCTCAGAACAGAGGGAGTAGCAAGGCTGGTTAGTCAGCTGCCATTTACTAAACCCATCAGGGTGTCCTCTTGCTCCTGTGGACATTTGGACTTTCAGGCAGAAAGCGCTCTTCTTTCCTCCCTGCTTGTCCTCTCCATCATATAGAATCGCTGCTTCTCTACCTCTCTCTCTTCCCCCTCTTTTTCTCGATTCCTCTTTCCCCCTCGCGTCTTCTTCCTCTCCCTCTACCTCTTCATCTCCATTACCCTCTATTTCTCCATCTCCTTCCCCATTTCTCTCTCCCTCTCCCTTTTCCTTTCTGTCTTCATCTCTAGGTTCATTTTCATCTCTATCTCCATCCCCATCCTCCTCTCCGTCTCCATTTTTATCTCCCTCCCCATCCACCTCTCCATCTCCATCTACCTTTCCATCTTCATCTCTATCTTCATCTCCATCTCCATCCCCAACCTCATCTCTGCCTCTTTCTCCATCTCTATCATGTACTTGTGATTGGGTTTGCGAAGCAGGCCCAGATTCCAGGCAGGTAAACTTCTCCAACAAGGTTAATCAAGATCTCTTTTTTTTTTTTTTTGAGTTGGAGTTTCACTCTGTCACCCAGACTGGAGTGCAGTGGCCACTCCCGGCCACCGCAGCCTCAATTCTCTGGGCTCTGGCAATCCTTCTGTCTCAGCCTTCCAAGTAGCTGGAACTACAGGCACACGCTACCACACCCGGCTAATTTTTTTATTTATTGTAGAGATGGGGTCTCGCCAAGTTGCCCAGGTGGGTCTCAAACCCGCGGGTTCAGGCAGTCCACTCACCTCAGCCTCCCAAAGGTGCGGGATTACAGGCTGAGCCACAGAGCCCAGCTAATCAAGAGCTCTTAACTGTGCTGGATGATTGACACTTGCTCAGCAAGATTAAGTGGGCACTTTGCTCCTATTTGGCTGGGGAATCTATAAGTATCTCTGCTCTATAGTTTAGGATTCAAAGAAGAAGAGGGAAAAGGTTTAACCTCCTCACTTCCAACCTCCTACTCTGCCTTACTTTGCCAGTCTTTTCTCCTTTTGCCAGCCTTTTCTTCTTTTCTCTTTCTGGACACTTTAATGAACTCACTACCTTTAACATGGGATTTTAACTATTGCCAACATTGTTCACTCATTCACTCACTTATTCATTTAGCAAATATGTGAGCACTCACTTTGCATCTAGCTCTGTAAAAGTCAACGGAATTCAACTGGAAGCAGCACAGTGGTCCCTATCCTTGTGAACTTGTATCCTCCTCTGGACAAAAGATAGTAAATAAACAATTCATAGATATTTATAATTAAAGACACTTTTGCTACATGTTGGGAAAGAATAGTTGAATGAACAGTAGATTATGAGCAGACAATTTTAATCTATGGGATTAGGAAGGCCTTCTTTGGAAAAGTCACTGACATTTAGGGTGAGATATGATTTACCCAGATTGGCAGCAGGAGGAGTAAGACCTTGGATGAGGAAAGAATTGGAATAAGAAAGAGACAAGAGGCAAGCTGGAGAGTTATATCTCCAGACATCAGAGAGGGCCTTCCAGGTCTTTTGAAATGGATCTTAAAAGCAATAGGAAGCCGGGCTCGGTGGCTCAGCCTGTAATCCCGCGCCTTTGGGAGGCTGAGGTGAGTGGATTGCCTGAGCCCGCGGGTTCGACCCGCCTGGGCAGCGAGACCTCATCTCTACAATAAATCAAAAAATCAGCCGGGCGTGGTAGCGCATGCCTGTAATTCCGGCTACTTGGAAGGCTGAGGTGGAAGGATCGCCGGAGCCCAGCAGGTCGAGGCTGCGGTGGCCGGGAGCGGCCACTGCACTCCAGTCTGGGCGACAGAGTGAGACTCCAACTCAAAAAAAAAAAAAAAAAAAAAAAAAAAAAAAGCAATAGGAAATTACTGAAGAATTTTAAGAGGAGGAGAGACATATTCAACTCTGTGTTTTCAAAGTTCACCTTAACTGCTCCGTTACAGATGGATTGCAGAGAGGTTGTGGATAGACCCGTACAGAGGCCTCTGCTTGGCCGATTATGGGAGCAATGGATAGAGAAAAGCCAGTGAATTTAAGATACAACTTGGAGGTAGAGTCAACAGCCATAAGTAATTGAAAATATGCAGAGGATGAGAAAAAGGAAACTGACAAGGATGGTTTCCAAGCTTCTGGCTTGAGCAACTGCATGTAGGGTGGTGTCCCTTTATGAGATGGGAGACTTTACAGAAGGAGCACATTCAGGAACCTGGAGGAGAACCAGGAACTCCCTTCTAGACAAGTTGAGTTTTAGGAGATATATACAGAAGCTGCTAGCAGTCAGTTGAATATTCGAGTCTGCAGCACAATAAAAAAAATATGACTGAGAAGAAGATATAAATTTGGAACCTATGAACATGTAGAAGGTATTTAAAGCCCTGTGAGTGGGGCAATCCCTTAGGAAGAAGGGAAGAGATTGAGAGAAGGAGATTGGGTTACTGCTAGAATTAACTACTGTTCACTGTCACTGGGGAGAGTTTGTCTTTGAGTATACAAAGAATAATGGGAATATTCACTTTCCATTAAAGTGATGGGATTAGGGTATCAGGAACATTTTCTACGTCTTTTCTGGCCACCCAATGGTTGGCATTTCCTCCCCTTTCCCAATCCCAAAATTCATCTGCAAAAGTGCAGTACTGTGGAATGTGAGAAGCCCTAGTAAGTAAGAGTAAAGAAATACTCTGTTGGATGTGTGTCCTTTTTTTCTGAGTATGAGGTTTTCTCCCCAAAAGTGCCATCTACAATTCTATAGTGTTCCTCTTCTCACCACCCCTGTTAGCCTAGTGAAATCTCCATGTGAGAAGCCAGAGAATAGCCATCAAATCCCCCCATTCAGATGCCTTATGGAAATTCACTGAGTACATTGCAAAAGGAAGAGTCAAATGCCAAAGAGCATTCTTCCCACATTAGTCCCTAGGTGGATATTTAACGACAGCCTCTGGGTCTAGGAAGCATTCACAAGTCTAGCATGGTTACTTAGAACTTCACATCAAGAGTCAGTGGGTCTTTGTCATGCAGCTTGTGTTTCAGGAATGCCCACTTGAACATGCACCTCCTCCTCATCTCCTTTTTCTTGTTCTTTTTTTCCATGATTCTTATAAATGATGCCCAATCCCCATGGGCCAAGCACAAAGAAGAGAGGTCTCAAGTGTGAGAAGAAATATGTGACAACTGGTGCCTTAGAGCCTCATTGAGAGAAAGAAAAAAGAGGATAAGACCAATTTTAAATTTTCCTACAGTGCTTTGAAAGTATTACCTCACTTCATCAGCCAAATTTTGGTGTAATCATGGAAAGCACTTCATGACATGGAATTATTGGTTACCCCAAAATGCCAAGTCAGCAGGGTGTGATGGTACATGCCTGAAATCCTGGTGCTTCGGGAGGCCAAGGGGGTGGAATCACTTGAGGCTAGGTATTCAAGGCCAGCCTAGGCCACATAACGAGATCCCATCTCTACGAAAAAAATTGTTAAAAATGTCAAGTCAATTCACTCAAGGTTACAGTATAACCCTCCATTTCCCATTTATTATTTCCTCTTAATTTTAATGACTTAAAGGAATGGAGTCAGTAAAAAACATAACCCAATTTTTGCTATCCATGGAGGCTGGCACTAAGATGTGCTCTATGCCGGCGGTTCTAAATCTTCAGTATGTTTATAAGGATCATCTGCAGCATCTGTTACCACGATTTCATGGGCCCCTTCCTTAAAGATTCTGACTCGGCAGGTCAGACAGGAGCCAATGAATGCCCACAGGTGATGCTGGCACACTGCAACCCTATCTTCAGAACCAGTTTCTACCTGGCTTCCCAGAAGTCCCCGTGGAACCAGGGGACTTCGTGGTAACCTACCCACCATGGTAACCTATCCAATAACTCACTTTCTTCCCCATCTCCATCTGATGCTCCTAATCCTCCACCAGAGTGTTTTCTGGGATTATCTTCTGAATAAGCCACTTGCATTCAAATCCCAAACTCAGCCACTGCCTCTGGGATGAATCCAAACCAAGACAGAGACAAAGCTAGAAGGAAAACGGGCAAAAAAAGGAAAAGGGTCAAACACATCTCCTCAGGATGCCAGCCTGCTGTCCTGCAGAGCGTGTCTGAGGACTTGGAGCTCCTGGCGCAGTCCCACCATGCACTGTCTGCATGCCTCGCTAAGAGGCCATCTCAGGCCAGAGGTCAGCTGGACTAAGCCCTGGGCTCCTGCCTGCTTCTTTGCTGCCTGAATGCCCAAGTCCAAAGTCTGGATTTCTGGCTCTCTGTTTACCTTCCCTGTCCACTTGACCATCACATCTCGTCGCTTCAGTTTCCCTGTTTCAAAGGTTGCTCCTCATTCGTATCGCCTGGGTCCAGTTCAGGCCCTCCTTCATCCTTTTCCCCTTGACTGACAAGAGTCAGGTTATGGATCTCTTTGTCCTTAGTCTGGTTCCTCTTTTTTTGTATTGCTATTAGACTGAACTAACTTCATAGAGTGGAAACATGACCAGTCCCTTAAAACCTTCTAGTGGTTTCTCAGATAAAGGCCAAGATCAAAGGAAGTCTTCTATGGCCAGGTCCCTGCTTAGTTTTCAGCCCAGTCTCTCATTCCTTCAAAGCACATGTTCTACACTTAAGCCATACCAAATGACTTTCATTTCCCTAAGCAGATGCTCTTTCACCTCCATGTTTCTGCCTACATACCTGGAATTCAGTTATTCAACAGATATCTATTGAACTCTAGCCATTCCAGGTACTGTTAGGCCAGACGTGGTGGCTCACGTCTGTAATAACAGCACTTTGGGACACTGAGGTAGGAGGATTGCTTGAGCCCAGGAATTCAAGACCAACCTGGGCAATTTAATGAGACCTCGTCTCTATAATAAATAAATAAATACATAAATTAAAAGATCTGGATGTTAACTAGATAGATGTGCACAAAAGTGATGAAAATGCTGCCCTCTGGGACCCTCCCTTCTCGCAGGGTGACATCGACAGTAAGCAAAATCAAGAGCAAGAATGTCAGATGGCAACATGTGCCAAGGAAAAAAACATGGCCAGAAAGAAGAGAGAGTGTAGTAAAGGAAGATGTTCCATTTAAACGGGATGTGGTGGGAGGCCTTGGTGAGAAAGAAGGAGGTGTGTGAGCAGAGCCCTATTGGACAGAGGCTGTGCATCCTGCCGGAAGGTATCTGGGATGGGCTGTTCCAGCATTGGGAGAAGCAAGGCAGAAACTCTTCCTCTTCCTGGTGACTCTGCCCAGCTTCCTCACCTAACTCATCTTTCGGGACTTCTCCTGAATTTCTCCCACTCTCAAGAGCCCTTCCTGACTTCACTGCCCATTGTCAATTAAGGAAGCCCACGTCAGGGCTCCCAGAGCCTCCAGTCATGCGCTTACAGTGGCACTTAAGATACTGATGATAATGAGTTGAGTTGGCATGGATAAAGTACCTACTGAACACCCAGCAGCATGCTGATGGTTTAGTTGGATGACCTCCTTTCAATTCTCACCACCACTGTAAAAATATGTTTATTTACATGGTCTCATTTCACAAAGGAAGAAATTGAGACACAGAGAGGTTAAGTGGCTTGTTGAAGATCAGTAAGAATTCTACCCTTCACTCTGTGGACTGAGCGCTTGGAATACAGGGACTACGTAGCTCTTCTCTCTGTGTGCCCCACAATGGCGTGACTCTCAGAAAGGGTCTCCAGGTCAGTGCTTCTAAGAAACCTTAACAAAAATGTCCATATAACACAATGGAGCTGATTTCATGGGCTGAGAGAACAACAGTGGTTTCGATGATGATTTCCAAGTGGAAAGTCATCGGGACAGATATTCTGAATCACAGATGTGTCATTGAGTGAGTCTCCAGATGAGCAGCTCCAGAGAGTTATTTATATACGAATAGTCAACAATTTTCCCAAGCAACTTTCTACAGCTCCTGCTAGCTACCCTTGCCACTCGCTGCTCCAGAACTGTACTGCCTGTCTTTCTAGCCCAGTGTCTCCCACGTGGGAATGATTTTGTACCTCAGGAGATGTTTGGCAGTATCTGGAGACACTTGTGGTTGTCACAACTGACGGGATGAGGTGCTACTGGCATCTAGTGGGTATAGGCCAGGGATGTTACTTAACATCCCACTGTGCTCAAGACAGCCCCCACCACAAAGAATTATCCAGTCCCAGATGTCAACAGTGCCACAGACCTGTCTTGTTGCCATGTATAAGACTGAGTGTCTCTCTTTGACTCCCATCCAATGATATGTCAAGGGTACAAGCACTGTCCTTGTTGCTGTTGATTGGGGAGAATCCCTGTTGCATGACATAAATTTCCTGATGTCATATTGGAATGAATCATTGGAGCGAGAATGATTTTTGGGCTGCCACTTCAGCCTGCATGCCCTTCACACCCTGACTGGGGGTGCACACTTATTCTGCTTTAGAGCTCGACAGTGTCACTGCAGTATGAAGCCCTCCCCCACACCCCACAGGAAGAAACAACCACTTTTTCCTTTGTACCCTAACCATTTCCCACATAATTCTAGCACAGGAACTTCAACACTCATTGTCATTATAGTCACAAGCCTGTCTCCTTTACATCTCCCTAGCCCCTCACTGGAGCTCAGAGACCATATCTTCCTACTGTTAGTTCCACATGCCAGCAACACCCACCTGGCCCTTAGTAGGTTTTCAGTACATGGCTTGAATTAAATGCATTTTCTGGGGAAAGTCTGGTTCTAGCCATTGTTCTGCATTTAGCCACACTCATTTTTACTGTAAATGTGACTTTTCTCCAGTTTCCAAATAGGATGGAAGCCAAGTGAACCACACAGTCCCCCTGCCCTCACCCTTGCCCTCAGCCCACGGCTCACACTGCTAATGGTCAAGTTCAGCAGACATTCCTCCAAAGTCCCAACACGGGGACATGAAGTCCTGGGGATGGTGGGAAAGGATGATAAAAATAGGCTGCTTTAAAATCAAGCACTTTTGCACAGAAAGAGGAGAAGCAAACAGTCACTGGCACCTTCCTGTGAGTAACAGAAGTTTCTATTTTAAAAGCAAGACAGTCAAAGAAGAAGCAACTCGATCACAATGCTGCTTTCCCGGATTTCTTGGCCAAGACCACACATCAGCCGGTATCAGGCTCTTGGCGGTCCATGATGGACCTGCTCCAAGGATGACTTCTGGCCACTGGGCAAGGAATGGAGACTTTCATGTGAACTCACCCTTTAGAAAATAAAACCCAACCAGTCATACAGCCCCGTCAATCACGTGTGCCCCACTTGGCTTCTCTTCCCAGTAAGTGACAAGGGAAGTGGCAAGGTCTCCCAAAGCACCGCCCCTCAGTGGCTCCCCTCTTTGCTCTCAAGTGTCCAGGGACATGCCTGTCCTCTCTTGGTTCACATGTTCAAGTCCCCCAACTGTTTTATGAGTGCAGGGGAGAAACTGGGCTCATGAGTCGAATCCTCATCTTTCCTCTTCATCCTTAACTTCTTTGGTTTTGAGTGATCAACATAGGTTTTGGATAACCTTCACATTAGGAATTTTAAACATTGCCCTAGTCCATCATTTTGACTTCCAGGTATTTCATAGTTGAGAGCTTAAGATGGTTTGTGTTTTCATCCAATTCAGGTTTCTATCTCTGCCTGCTCTTGATAGGCTTTAAGAAACAATGCTAACTCTTCAGGAATAAGACAAGAATATGGTTCATCTGAAGGACATGGAAGTGACAAGTCCACCTGTAGGCTGAACAGATTCAACTACCGATCTTGGGCAAAATGTCGGTTTCTAGTTTTCCTGAGTCCAAGCCAGCAAAGACAACAGACTGCAATAGTGCAAGTCAACACCAAGGAATCTGGATACAAATGCAGGAGGAGGCCCATGTAGCCTTCCTGAACAGGACCTGAGCAGTGGGAAGACACCAGGCAGTCCTACCCTGCACGAGGTCTTGACAAGACAACGAAATCACCTCTGGGACTTTCTTGATGATGACAGCAAGACACTCTGACTTTCTGTCCAAGTGAATGATGGAGGGCATAAGCCAAGAGAGAGAAGGTGCAGAACTCAGAGACTCCCAGGCAGGACGAGCAGTATGTTCTTTAGGTCCGTCATGCCTGACTTCTTAAAAATGGTCCCATCACAGGTTTCTAACATTCAGCTCATCCCTGAAGCCCTAGAAGTCCCAGTTGCTCTTGTGAGTAGCTGCCCTTGTTAAGCACTCCCCATTAAAACTTCAGGATAGCCAACAAGAAGTGTGATGATGTTTATTGAGAGCTTATGGGTGCCAAGCACCCTTCCACGCTTTTTACCTATTTGAATGCATTAAATCCTCCCAACAACCCCATGGACTAGGCACTGCATTCCCATTTTGCTAGTCAGGAGGTTGAGGTGTAGAGTTACTTATGGTGTCACCAACACAGGGCTGCTGACTGAGGGGAGGTCTGGCATGAACCTAGAGTTTTGCCTCCTAGGCCGTGCTTTTTAACTTTTTAAAATATCAGCTTTATTGAGATATGACTCTCATCCTGTGTCATTTATTCTTTTAAAGTGTACAAGTCAATGATCTTTAGTATGTTCACAGAGCTGTGCAGCCATCACCACAATCGCTTTTAGAGCATTTTCATCACTCTCCAACAGAAGCCTGCACCCACTTGCAGTCACTCCCAGCCCCATGCCCTGACCTCAGCAACCACTCATCTGCTTTCTATCTCTTTAGATTTGCCTCTTCTGGACATTTTATATAAACAGGATCATATACTATGTGGTATTTTATGACTGGCTTCTTTCACTTAGCATAATGTTGTCAAGGTTCACCCGTCTTGTAGCATGTGTTAGAACTTCATTACTTTTTATTGCCAAATAGGTCGCCATCTTAATCATGATGCCATGCTCCTCTCTGAGGTTGGTGTTATCATCCTTATTTTACACATGAGAAAACTGAGGTTCTGCAAAACGAAATAAATCACCCAAAGTCACACAGACAGCCAAAGGCAAATCTGGCATCCACTGACCCCAAAGCCAAGTTCTCAAAACCCTGCTCTACTGTGTCCATGTCAGGTCTTTCCTTAGAGGAGGCACCCACACCAGGGAAACTGGTCTTAGGCATTCTGGTAGCTTTCTTCCAGTAAAGTAGTGAATGAGGAAATGGACATTAGAATTAAGCTCAGGACCAAGCCTGACTTTAGATGAATTTTTTTAACCCTTCTATACCTCATAATTTTGTGACTTTAGACAAATCTTTCAACCCTTCTATACCTCAGTTTCCTCATTTGTAATGGGAGAATAATAATATCTGCATCTCAGAGCTGGAAGACACTGCATGTATATGGTGTGGTCCAGGGCCAGGCACACAGTAAGGGGCTTAATCAATCAATAATATGTTTCTTTAAGAGAAGTGATATTGAGGCAGGTCTAGGACAAAGGAGGTTCAGCTAGAGGAAGGAGGAGGAGAAAGCAACAAAATGATGACTGTATGGTAAGGCTGCAGTTGTTTTCATGCCTGTCTTTCTAAGAGAAATCAGCAATATGCAGCACTTGCAGGCACAATTTGACCCACACCAAGACATCTGGAGAGGACCCCAAAAGAAGCCTGCACCCACAGGAGTGCTGCTCCATCCTGCCTTCTCCTCAGTATGCCCATGGGTGTCCCACCCGCTTGTGTCCACCCCTAAATCATTTGATGCCAAAGAGTTCAGACACTTCTGGTGGGAGTCGAAACTTCAGCACATTCCCTGGGAAACCTAAATGGGCTAAAATAGTAACCTCAGTACAAGCATGCCAATTACATATTCAACCAAATTTATTTCTATATTCCCCTTCACGCAATTAGAGAAGATAAGTACTAGGGTCAGGATTCACAGTAGGTTTCTGAGTTTTGAAATTGAATCATTTATAATTAATTGAAAATTGTCTTTCTCAAAACTAATGCAAGTCTATTTTTAAGATCTTACTCGCAGGTCCTATAGCAACTTGGAAACTGTAGACATAAAGAAAGAGATATAAAAAAGACAACAATTAAAACGTGGTCTTTTTAAAAGAGGAGAGAAAGAGAGAGGCTAATTAATATTACAAGTTATAAAAGAGTAAGTTGTTTCAATCATTAAATGGATTTTTGGGGCCTGCAAATAAAACCTTTTATTCACATATTCAGGTACTGTGAACATATCAGTGACATACAAAGGTTCTGCTGCTGGTTTCAGAGAATTCACTTCTTGTCAAATTTTTTTTTAAAGAGTAGTTCATGCAGGGGAAACAAGGGGAGGTAAGGACCTTTTTAGATGGCTCCGTTCACACTCAAGAAAATTGTACATATTAGATCTACATCATTGATCCGTCCAGCTCTAGACTCCTGACACATTAATCTAAAAATGTTTTTTTTGGAAAGTGTAGGGTTAGAGAAGCAGCACATTAGCAAAGGTTGCTTGGCACCAACAGGGCTATTTAAAGATCATGCATGCATTGATTCAAAGAATAATTCATAAACATCTATTACAATGAAGACTAGAAGCTGGTGACTGGAGAATTTGCTCCAATTTCACAGAATTTGGGTTGTAGTAGACATCACGTTGGTAGCCATTAACAAACCATGCATGCCAAAATCCATTACTAGTATCATTTTCCCAGTCGTGCCCCCCTCCCCACCCCACACACACAGACACACACACACACATTGATCTGGGCTTGACCATAAGACTGGCTTCAGCCAGTGGAGCATTATCAAGTATGATGTAAAGAATGACTTATCTTCTTGGAATGCTTGCATTAGGAACAGACTCTCTTAAAGTCAAGACTCCACACTGTGAGAGGCCCAAATTAACCATGTGGAGAAGAATTGAAGCTCTTGCTAAAAGTCCCAGTAAAGTTCTGAACCAACAGCCAACATCAACTTGCCAGCCATCTTGAAACAAGATGAGGGAGCCATCCTGGAGGAAGATGAGTGAGCCATTCTGGAAGATGTGTGAGCCATCCTGGAAGAAGCTGAGGGAGCATTCTGGAAGAATATGATGAAACCATCTTTGAAGAAGATCCTCCAGCCTCTGTTGAGTCTCTCCGGATGAGCCATGCTAGCCAATGCTACATGACGCAGAGATGAGTCAATCCTGACCAATCCTGACCAATCCTGTCCAAACTGCAGAATAATCAATCAGTAAATAAATGTCACTTTAAACTATCATTTGAGGTGGTTTGTTTTGCAACTTCAGATAACCAAAATAGTGGTCTGGGCATACCACCAAGAACTGATGTGGATTCTGCTTTTCCAGCCCACCTTTATGAACTATCGAGAGGAAGAGAGCCTGCCTCTAACTTATATTGGGAGTGTGAGAAAGCTGACTCATGCCCTGACATTCCTAACAATGCTATCTTTAATAATAACAGCAAAAGCATCATCTATTCAGCTCTAAGTGCCAGAGATGCACCAAGGGCTATAAGTCTAGTGACAAAGCACATCACTTTGTCCATATAGCAGTTCTGTGATAAAAGGAGTATCTCTGTAGGATAGATGAGGAAACTGAGACTTGAAGAAGCTAAGTTGCTTGCCCAAGAGGTTCCAGGCAGTGGTTTAGCAGTAGAATTTGGATTCCAACCAGCCCTCTACTGCCAAGGTCAGCATCCACCTAAGGTACACCACCTCTGCACCAGGAGGCAATGCTGACCCATTTCCACAGCCTGGGTCCTGCATTTTGCTACCAGCAGAGATAAAGGAGTTCTACTAATCATACCACTCTCTTTGTCCCTTATCCTTATCAACCATTTTTTTAGAAGCATGTGCTAAACATCAGGCAACTTACCTCTTCTAGGAAGGGAAGGAAAAGGAGCCCATTTTCTTCAACACTTCATATCTCACAGGAGTTCTTACCCCATTTCATCTCCAGAGACCAGCCACCAGCCACTCACCTCCACTCCGCTAGAAAGCTTAAATCATCAATATGGAAAATCCTTCCTTGGCCTGGCTTGCCACACCCATACTCCATGGTGTCCTCTTGGGAGACACATACACAGGGGATGAGGCTAGGAAAAGAACATGTTGAGCTGGGCTCGGTGGCTCAGCCTGTAATCCCGCGCCTTTGGGAGGCTGAGGTGAGTGGGTTCAAGACCCTCCTGGACAGGCGAGACCTTATCTCTACAATAAATCAAAAAATTAGCCGGGCGTGGTAGCGCGCGCCTGTAATTTCGGCTACTTGGAAGGCTGAGGTGGAAGGATCGCCGGAGCCCAGCAGGTCGAGGCCGGGAGCGGCCACTGCACTCCAGTCTGGGCAACAGAGTGAGACTCCAGCGCAAATAAATAAATAAATAAAATAACTAAAAAAGAGGAAAAGAAAATGTTGCTGGTTGAGTATTAGGCCCCAGATGCCATTACATGTTAGTATTGTATGGATATAATTTTCTGTGCACTGGGAAACCAAAAATTATTACGATACCTGCTTTATTATGGTGGCCTGGAACTAAACCCATGATATTTCTGAGGTGTGCCTTCATTTTTAATATGTTAATAACAGTAATTACAGAGGGACAAAAGAGGGAATGACAGGAAGAAGAGGAGAATGGAGATGGGTTTTTATGAGAGAGAAAGGCTGGAGCTGTACTTAGGGATTGCAATCTACTACTAGCACTTGTCTTTAATGGAGCATACCTCTCACTGATAGCAATTATTCATCTAAGACTATTTGCCCCACTAAATAGTGAGCTCATTGACAATAGGTATTCTGTCTTAGGTCAAGTCCATTTCATACATTGCTGTCATATACATTTTTTGAATGATGGAGACTGAATGAACAATTTTTCTTAATTTCTGTGGTTTTCCTAGCTGCTGGGATATTGGCCCTGTGTCTATGCTCCTTGTTCTACCTCTTCAGCTTCTGTGGGCTATAAATCATAATATGATAGGAAGACATTGCGAAAATTGTATTTGGCCAAGATACAGAATCCCAGATTCTTGAATTCTTCCCTTCCACAAACTTCCTTTTCAAGGAATCCAAGAAGATCTACATAAAGAAGAACAGCAAAGTATATACAATTACTGCATGATAATTTAGCTCCAATGCCAGCCTCCATCTCCAGACCCCAGGGAGCAAGTGGGGTGATGGGAGGGCTCTGTCCAGGAGGAAGGCAGATCTAAGCTGGCCTCTCTCCTTTTCCTACAGAATTCACAGCCATGACCATGGCAAATCATTCCATGGAAAAGTCCACCAAGGTCAAGCAAGCTGAAAAGATAGCATTTGCCCTTTGAGCTGATCGAGTGATCAGATACAACTTTGAGTCTTTTTTTGCACCAGTCATGAGGAAGAAAAAGAGAAAGAAAGAACATTCCAAGAGATGCCAAAGGACTCCAGACAAATTGCTGCCACAAGGGACCCAAGGTCTATACCCCTTATTTGTTAGCAAAGATGTTCAGACCTCTGGCACTGTGACACAGTACATGGCCTTGACCTCATTCCCTTCTCAACATTTAGCCTTGAGGATAAAATTTGGAACTGCAAGTAGAAGAAGGGCTTCCCCTAGAGGCCAGAATTGCTCCGAAGCCTTGCATATTGATTATTTGTTTCTCCTCAGACCTGCTAACTTACTTCAATCTGTGGTACTTTTGCCCTACTGTTTCTTGTTTTCCTACCACATCTTTGGTCCTATTGGTCTTGACCTTGACTCTTGGTGTACATACCCTATCTGTAGCTATAAGTTCTCTGGGTGTCCAGTCTTGGAAAAAAGAACAGAACTTTTCTTTGGGGACCTTTTTTTAAAATTAATTTTTTTTTAAATACCCAGGCTGGTCTCAAACTTCTGACCTCAAGCAATCTTTCTGTCTCAGAGTTCCAAAGCACTGGGATTACCAGGTATGAGCCTCCACACCTGGGACTCATGCCTGTCAAACGTTTTTCTTTATGTCTTCCTTGCTGGAAGGTAGGTGTCTGTCTGTCTATCTATCTATCCATCCATCTATCTATCTATCTTGATCTATCAATCATATATCTACCTACCTATCATCTATCTATTTATCATCTCTCTATCTACCAACCTATTTATCACCTGTCATATATCTACCTATCTATCTATCTAATCTATCAATCTAATTATCTATCACTACATATAGCCCTTTGAACTTCAGCTGATAAATATGCTTTTTAGTCTCCGAGTGCATTGCTTTCTTGGACTTTATCATTTTGTTATATTTTTGAAATCAATTTAAAATTTCCTTGATATTGATTGTGCTCTGTGGCTCAGTCTCTAATCCCAGCACTTTGGGAGGCTGAGGCAAGCAGACTGCCTGAGCCCATGGGTTTGAGACCAGCTCAGGCAACTTGGCGAGATCTTGTCTCTACAATAAATCGAACAAATTAACCGGGTATGGTAGCATGTCCCTGTAGTTCTGGCTATTCAGAAGGCTGAGGCGGAAGGATTGCCAGAGCCCAGCAGGTCAACGCTGGGGTGGCGGTGAGTGTGCCACTGCAGTCCAGCCTGGGTGACAGAGTGAAACTCCAACTAAAATAAAATAATATAAAATAAAATATCCTTGATATTACTTGAAAGTTTTGAAAGATGTAAGCCCTTAAGGGAAGAGGCAGAGGGGCCTCTCCTTACGCCTTACACCCCTCCCCATTTTAATCACTCGGGTAAGAAGAGACATCTGAATGTTGAGATATGGTCTTTCCTGTGAGTTCTTCCCTCCAAAACTTCCATCTCTCTCCTCCAGAGCACTGCTGACAACTCACAAGACTGAGCATGAGTTAATACTCAATGTTAAGCAGAGTCAAACATCAAATACATCAATCGCTTAACTAAAAGCACATTTCAAAGGCGGACATGGCCAACTGGATGGCAATCTTGAGCAAAGCTTGCCTGGCAGGTATCTGATAGAGATGCTGTGCTGTCTGGCATCCAACATTCTTCTAAAACAGGCAGCTTGGTGTCCCATCCAGTTGGACAGAGGTGCCTCCAGGTCCAGGAGCTACAGCTGAGGAGGGGAAGGGCAACCACTGTCAGGCAATAACACCTCTTCACATTTCCCAATGCCTTGCGAACACAGCACACCAATTTTGCCTAAATCTTCACAGAGCTAGATCAGCATCCCTATGCTAACAGTAAAACTGATACCATTTTCTACTCAGGCTCCATAGGTTAGTATTGCCATTGAAACCTTGAAATCTGGAATTCCCACTCATTAGTCTCATTACATTTCCCCTCCAAATCAGGGCATTTCCAACTAAGAGCTTAAGAGAGAAGACTGGAGACCAATGGGTTGGGGAATATGGTGACCTTGGAGTCTCCAGGCCTTCTTCCATTCAGACATCACCAGTGTCTCATAGGCCATATATCATTTCTTTCACCAGTTCTTGAGAATATTCTCATGCTGGTCTACCAAGGAGCACCTGAAGCAGAGGATAAGTGAGTGCTTATCTCAAGGCCAAGAGCAAGTCATTGGTGGTCTGGCTTGCTTCTTCAAACCCACTTCCCAGATTTATGTTTGAACTGTTCGATCTGGGTGTTAACACGGAGGAACAGAACACTAGAATGTGACACAACAACGTATACTTTCTTTTTCCTGAAGCAAAGCAATCTACCTCAGTCACCAAGCTTGTCATGACACTAAAGCACAGTGGGAGAAACAAGGGCAGAAACAAGAGCCATAATGAAGAGTCTGAGAGATTACCAAGTGCTCCCAAAAGGAAGCAATGCCTCTCGAGAATAGTCCTGTAGAAAGCAAATATCTGTTACTGAAAGATGCCCAAGTCACCCACCCTATACCAATTACTGCATGTGGGTCTGCTATAGCCAGAGAAGGTCACAGATAATTGACACTATGAAAAGCAGCTCTTAAAAATAAAATTTGATGCTTGGCATGTGTTGCAATACTTCCTCCATTCTAAACTCCATGCTGAAGCCACCCACAGGACCACTGTCTTTGCCAAATACTGTAAGCAAACAAGCCTTCTTGCAGATGTCCCACAACAGCAGGGTCAGGTGACAAAGCAAACAGGCTGCAAAGGCTTCTCTTCACGCATCCCTGGACATGCTGCTGCTGCATCAGGCAGAGATGCCGTGGCCAGCCTTCTCCAAGTGCTACTCATTGAGATAATTCCATAGCCAGCAGGGACAGATGCCCCAGAGGCCCTCAGAACTTGTGCCTCTAGGGAAGGCCATGCCCAGTTTTTGCGTGTGAACCCAACCCCTATAAAATGCAGCATGATGACAACTGAGCTGAGAGAGGCCTCAGGTCATCCACAAGGCCCATTCAGCTGCCCTGGAGCATGTGCTTTCTTGTATAGTTTACACATCTGTTCCAGGTAGAATTCTTTCCTTCTCAGTTAGGTCTTAAGTTAAATGAGGAAAACTGTTCAGCTCTAGAAGGCAATTTCAAGCCATTAAGATTGACTCACCCAAACATACCACACACGTGGCACAGAAAAGGACCACCACATTTCAAGGTTTTGCATTATGCATGCCTTAGTCCTAGACCATTCACTCCAAGTCGTTGCATTTCTTACTTCCTGAACTAGTTTTCCTGGTTTTTAGCCTTCTAGTCTGTCTTCTGGCAGAGAATCTCTTCTTGCTCCTTATCGTTAGTCTTGAACTTAGGAGTTTCTTCAGTGTGATTAAAAGAACAGGCTCTGAAGTCAGCCTTCCTGAATTCGAATGCTGACACCACAATTTATTAACAGTATGATCCTGGCCTAGTTGTTTTGATTTTTTAAACCTTAGTTTTTTCAACTGCAAAGCATTCCTACCTCCTGAAACTGTTGAGAAGATAAAGTAGTTTATATCCAAAACAATTAGAACACCAATCTGGCATGGTGGAATTGCTCAGTAAATGGTAGAAGTTCTGAGGCATTTTTTCTGCCACCTCTGTGGTCATGTGGACACTTTATTCAACCTGGGAAAATCTCCAGTACAGCTCATCTTTCAGGGGCTTTACACCTGAATACCCAAACAGGTTCACTCCAGCATGCAGAGAAGACATCTATTTCTGTTCTGCAGACACACTGGGTCTAATGCAGAATGTAGCAAGATATTGTGGTAAGTGCTAAGATTTTCTTATCCAGTGATTAATTTCTTGTTAGATTCAGCTTATTTAAATGTAGCTCCACAGAGCCTTCATCAAATTAAACACAGAAGGGATTTTTTTCCTTTTAAACTGGTTTTCTATTGAAGAAACACTTGTCTTGCTCTTCTGTAGAAGTAAAACTCACAAATAACCCACAGAATGTCCTGTATGTCCTTTCTTGGTCTCCATACTTTAGAGGTCACCAAGAAAGCATTATTCATTCAATCAGCTACATCTCTTTGCTGTAGACCCTGACTTCAGGTGGCTAATATGCAGTTGTTAAGATATCACACAAGACATTACCAAATAACAATAAAAAGTATATAATTAGGTGTTGATCCAAGTAAATGGTGCCCACTATAATGTCAGTCATTCTGGAAAGGGTATGTCAGGTAGTGGGGAACAGTAATTCATTTATTCATTTAACAAACTCTTATTGAGTGCCATCTGAGTGCCAGTTTCTGTGCTAGGCTCTAGGCTCTGAACATAAGTAGAAGACATTGTGCTCTTCCTTCCTTATAGTCTCCCATGGCATAAAAGTCATGCAACTAGGACCTTCATATATCTAAGCCAAGCATGGAAAATTTATTCACTTTGCCAGTGACTGGTTCTTAAGAGGTCATCGAGGTTGAGGACAGTTGGCTTGAGGCTTCTGGGAAAACTCTTTCTTGGTCTGAAGACACCATCACAGGAAGACACATCCCTCTTTCTTTAGTGGATGCCATGCATGGGTGTGAAACCTATAACTGCTGCTTACATCTTGCCACCAGCTTGAAGAGAGAAAAGCAAGGGCCAAAAGAACCATGGGGAAACAGAGTCAGTTCCATCTGTTAAGTTGGGTTTTAATAGTGCTCTACTTTTGGGCTCCAGGTATGTCATCCAGTATAGTTCATTCTTGAGTGCATTCACTCAAGTTTTGCTTTTTTTCCTCTTACTTGCAGTCATATGCATCCTAACTCGTAGAGCGTATAAGAAGATGCATGAGATACAACCAGCTCTTAAGGAGCTCACACACTTGTGTTGGTCAACACATAGTCATGTAACTTTACAAGTTATTAGGTAAGTACAATGAAATAATGGTTCCAGAGTAAAAGCAGATGAAGAGAAGGAGTAGTTGGCAGAGACCCAAGAGAGGCAGCTGCACCCGCTTCAATCAGTCCTTGAAGGTTCAACAGTGAATGATGGAAAAACTGGAAGTGATCAGGAATACCCCAGCCTATCACTGCAGAAATGGCTGAACTCTTATTTCCTCATCAATTTTAGTTGTTATTCCTGACATCCTAAGGGAGAGAAAAGGGAATACCTTCCTAGAAGTAAAATCTACAGGACAAATATGTTCCTTCAGTTTGATTCTTACTCCTGGATTCAGTCTGGAAGTTTCTCTTTATATATATATATATATATATATATGAAGCTGGCTGCAGAATTATAGAAAATCAGAATCCATTACCCAGTGTGCATGTCTTCGGAATTATGTGCTTGTTTGGTATTATTAGATGGTTGAACTATACTTCTAGCTCCCTTTCTCTACAGAAAGAAATTTTTTCTGCAGTTGAAAAAACCAGATGCCCACTGACTAGGCATAGGATGATTTATGATACATATAGTTTGGGCTTCATTGTGTGACTACAACACCGGAGATTTCCAAACGGGATTTGGGAAACAACATTAGAGTCTTGCTATGATTGTGGTAGGAGAAGCCATAGTCTGGAAGTTTTGTTTAGTTGACATTCTGATACTCTAATTTTCATTTTTTATATAAAATCATTCCTCATGGTAATGTTTCTGTGATAGACCTTTTAAACAGATCTCTCAGGAGACCAGTCAGTTCCCCAGAATTGGTAAAAGTTCACTTCAGAGTGTCTGGTATGCTAGGAAACAGAAATTTAGAACCCAGATTTTAGAATCAGACTGACTTTGGTTCAAATCCTGAGTCTGTAACTTAGTAGCTTAGTAGCCGTGTCATTAAGTAAGTTATTTAATGTCCCTGGGTCATTGTGTAAAATAAAAACAACCTACGATTATTTTGAGGATTAAATGAAATGATATAGCCAAGTTTCTTAAAATAGCACCTGGCATACACTGCTTTCAACACTCTCCTTGAGCTGGAGACCTAAGGCTGACAAAAGTTCTCCAGGAGGCGTATGTAACATGCCCAATAGCAGAAATTACTATTTTTAACAATACCTGTTCCTGTCCCCAAGGCATGTCTACCCTCAAGCGCTTGGCAACAAAGCCAAAGAGTGATCCTAGACCCTTTCTTGCCTCCTGCTTCCCAGGTACACCTATTCCCTGGCACCATGGTTCTGCCTGGCCCCTTGTGCAGGCTCCCTTGTCTGCACTTCTTATGACCATCCTGACTATCCACTCTGTTTACTTTCATTCTATACGTATTGGGTGCTGATTTTTATACCATCAACACCATTTATTTTATTTGCCAAAAACCCTCACATGACTGCTTGTTACACATGAAATTTAATCTACAAGGGGGACCCCCAAAAAAACCCTATTATTTTTAAGCAGGCAGGCCCCTTGTAGTACAGGCTTTGCCTACTAGGTAAGTGTTCTAGGAATCCATCACTATCAGTGAACCAGCTAGCACTGTTGTGAGAGGCTGCATTCGGTTTTAGTAAATGTGGGGGGGGGTTTCAAGGCATTTGCCCATTTCATGACAGGTGATTTGGGAGCACACCTTGCCCACATCATGCTGAGTGTTCAGCAGTATTTGACCCAAAACTGCATAGACCTGGTTCCCCACCCTCCTCATTCACCCGATCTCACCCCAAGCAAAGTTTTTTAGTTTTCCTGGATAAAAAATGTTCTCAAAGGGGAACGTTTTGCTGATGTGGAAGAGGAGAAACAAAAAATGACAGAAGCACTAAAAGACATCAAAATAGACTAGTTCAAAAGCTGTTGCGCAGTGGAAAAGTGTCTCAATAGATATTGCATCAAACGGAGAGCCCTTTGAAGGTGACTGAAGTTTAAACATGTAAGAATAAATACACTATTTTTTATAAATAAATTCTAGGGTTTTTTTGCCCCCCCTTCCGTGTAGCTCATCCCATGTTTCATCATTATCCTGGGCCGCCTCCCTCTTCCAGCATCTGTACCCTCCCTGTCACTACATTTTAGACAGCTTGCCCTTCCCTCTGTTCACCAGACAAACTGACAACCATTGCTCCTGCTCTTCCCTCCTCCCAGCTTGCACAAAACTGGTCTCTTATCATGATTTAAGCATCAGCTCCAAGGGACATCTCAGACAGGCTGTTCTTGACTTCCATGGTCAATCTCAAAATACACTCTGTTTTATCTTCTTCATAATATGAAATAAATGTGTCCACTTATTTATTTTTCTAGAGTCCTCTGGATTGTAAGCTCCTGTGAAGGCAGGTACCTCAGAGATCCTTTCAGTGGCTACATCCTGTGTATCTTATGACACATAGTAGGTGCAACATGAATATTTGTTGACTAGTGTAGTAGTGAGTTTTTAAATGCCACTTCATTTGTTAACACATTTCCCAAATCATTTATTCCCCTACTAGAGGGAAGCTAAGGCTCTTAGAATCTGAATTCAGAGAACAGAGACCCAGGGAGGCGAAGAGGCTTCCAGTGATAGTGTCAGAGCCTAGACAAGAACTCAGGAATTCAAAGGTCTAGACCAGTGCCTTGCCATGATACTGCTTTGCTGGACATGCCTCCTTAAAGCTCCAGGTTGGTAAGAAAAAAGAAATGAGGTTTAAAAAGCACACCAATAATTTCCAAAGGAATTAGACAGGAACTGGAATGAGGAGGAGAACAATGCTGCTAAAACCAACAAAAGACAGGACAATGGCAGAGAAGGCACTAGTGCAGCAGATCCCACACAAAAATGACTCCTCCATTGCCATGAGTGGAAGGGACCTTGGATTAGGAGCTGCAAGTTGTCAACATGGAAAGCATGTACTGAACACTGTTCTGATTAATAGAATTATAGTATTTCAATATGAAAAGACACCAGCTTCCTTAGATGCTACACAACCTTTCCAACATGTCTGCCTAGAAGTCATCTGCATTTTTTCAAATATTTCCAGGTAGGGAGAACTCCAAAAAACCCAAGGAAGCTCATTCTGTCTTCAAACTGCTCTTATGATAAGAACATTCTCCCTTATACTGAGCTGAACACCCGCTCTTGTAAATTCCGTTGTTTTAGTTTGCCATTTGGAGTTATCTAGAGCCAGTTCTCATCTCACCCCAGAGTTTTCCTTTTTCCAGTTTCTTCTATTACTTTTCCTATGGAATGATCTTTCATTGACAAGAGGATATTTTTGCTGATCTGTCTCTGCATGGTTGGATATATCAACACTTCTCATGAAATAAGGCTTCAGGTATAGGGTGAGCAGCTTAGAAGCCAGAACTTTCCTTGCACTGAAGATTATATTTACATGATGAACTAAAGTCATTAGTCTACATGAGTGCTCATAGCCATCCCCACCACCTCCAGCTCATTAAAAATAATCCTGCATTGACGGCTCCATTCCCACTCCTTCCCAACCTACTAACGAAGGCCTTTTGCTTGCTGAGAGAGAGTCTCCATTGACCTACATAATAAACTGATAGAAAGAGGGGCAAAGGGAAGAGAGATTAAAAAAAAAAAAAAAAAACTTTGTAGCCTGGTTATTAAGAAAGAGGTTTTTTTGGAGCTGTAGTTTATACGATTAAAACTTTGGAGCAGCTGCAGGGTATGAGCGAATTAGAGAGAAAAAGGAAAGGTGATGTTAAGAAGTGTCAAGGTGGCCGAGGAAATGAGGTTTTCTTTGATGTTCTCCAAAAAATGCAAGTGAAAGCTTCCAATTGCTTTTAACTGCCCTTAGTTGCTAGACCACGTTCCTCTGAATGTGACACTGTACTCTATGCCCACGTGTCACTGAATTTATATGGTTATGCATGTTAATAATCAATCTTATAACAATTCCAATGATTTATATTTACAGTGATTTACTCTGTACCATGAAATATGCTAAGGATTGTACTTTTATTATCTCATTTAATGCTTGCAGCCACCCTTGAGTTACATGCTATTGTAATCCTCATTTTTCAGATGAGAAGGCTGCAAAACAGAGAGAGGTGAAGAAATTGTTTACAGATACATAGCAAACTAAGAGCATAGGTAGTTTTCAGATCCATGTCTGCCTGACTAAGTCCCACATATTGTCTTTCACAGTAGCCCCTGGGCAGGATGACCTCCATGGCTATCTAGAAAGAAAAACAGAAAGAACTAGAGCTGTGAGCCTGGAATCCAGGAATGTTCGAAAGTTGCAGGGAGATTATGCTCCCCAAAGCCTGTCTTGCAGCTGACGGTTGCGCACAGATGCAACGCTGAGATCAGAAATAAAATCAAAGTGATAGTTGAGGTTTCTAGCACATTCTTTACAAAAAGATCCAAACTTTCACAAACCTCAATCTCATTTCCCACAATGTTGACTGCACAGTTGTGGCCCAGGGCTATCGTCTTCTCCCTTGAACACATCAATTCAGAAACCTTAAAAAACAAAACTGGGTTCATGAAAATGTAGTTCATAAAGTTATCTCTTTCCTAGCTGACTTTTTATGGTTTCAGCCAAAATGCAAGCTAAACTGAATTCCATAATGGACCATACTTCATAATAATTGTAGTCTATTTGTATGCAAATAGTTGAACGACATCTCTCAATTTCAGATTCTGGCTGTAAACTCACATCAGTTTTGGGTAGATTCTAATTATGAATCTCATATAATAGGTATTGAATTAATGAGAAGTTCTGACACTGCTGTTGAAAGTTAACACTCATTATTCACTATTCGAACCTCAGGTTTGAGTGGAGTGTCTTCATGATAAAACGTACTGGGTGGCACCATTATTTAGTAACTATTTGATCTGAAACAGTTATTTAATTTCTCGGAGCCACAGTATGAAAAAAATGTGAATAATAATGGCTCCCTGGTAGGAATATTGGATAATTGAATAAGATAATGTATACAAAGTACTCAGGACAATTTTTGTAGATCAATAAATTGCAATTTTTTTCTCTTCTCTGTTACCAGATCACCCTGTTGTTGTTACCTCCAAGTGGCCAAATCTCCCTCACAATGCACTGCCTGGATACATATATCCTAGAAAGGGGTCCCTCCACATGCCAGTACAGTCTTCTTAACGTGAAGACAGGAACAATATTTAACAGGAACTGAAGTAACAGGAATCAAACTCATAGGACAGAGCCAAGTAGACACACACTAAAGGTCCTCCCTGGGTCAACAACATCCCTCCTAGTATCACAGAACATTCTCTGGCATAAATGACGCCCCCAGGTCTGCGTTTCTGAGAGGACAAGGGCCATGGAAGGAAGGCAACATTCTTCACAGAAGATGTTTATTTTCCCATTAATAAACGGAAATTACTTTGTTGGTTGGGAGCCCAGATTTAAAAATTACTCCCATGGCTGTATCTAAAACCAATTCGATGTTTTAAAACACAGATTTGTTTGGCATGATAGACTTGAGGCTGTCGGCTCCTGTGACACGGCCAGTCATAAAATGTTCCGTGGGAACAGAACGGGCACACTGGGGGGAGTAGGGAGAGGAAACTGTGATCACTTATATTATGTCCAGGGGGTACAAACCCAGTTTCAGAGAATGGGGAAAATTCATCCAAAGGAGTAGAGGATGCTGATACTGTGTGTTGACATCTAGTGTGATTAAAGGAGGCAGGCTTTGGTATTGAACAAACAGTTCTGGGCTCAAATTCAGGCTCTGCACTTTATCTCCGGGTGGTATGGGGAAAGTTACTGACCTCGCCAAGCCTCAATGTCTTCATCTGTGAAATGAGGATCACAATATCAATTTCGTTATGGGGAGGAGGAGGATATAAGTGAAGCCATTGACTTGATGCCTTCTATGCTCGATAAACAATAGCTGTTGTCATTGCAATTTTGTCACTGTTGTTTGAGTGCTAGCAGCTATTATGAGCTAGCCCATCCACTCATTTTGTCTCTCATTCTCCAGTGTATAACCCTGCCATGTTATTATTAACATCCCAATTTTATGAGAAGGATACCACCGTACCCAATACCTTTGGTTCAGAGAAAACAGAGCTGATGCCAGAACCTAGATCTTGGTGATTTCAGAGCCCTCATGGTCCCCATGGCCCCCATTCCTACTGGAAGTGAAAGACTTCATACAGAAGGCACAGGCTGTAATCTAAGAAAGACTTTGATGCACTAAAATGAGAGACAACAGGACATCCTGAAAAGGGAGTGCACAGAATCTGTGGAAAAGTCATTTCAGAGATCTAGGCATACAGGGCTATGTTCAGGGATGCTAGCCAGGCTGATCCCGAGGGTAGATTCAGGGGTTCAAGATAGCAGGGCTAGACTCTGAGCTGAGCTGGCTTAGACCAGATGGGTGGTGCCAGGATACCTAGAACCCACGAGGGTTTTTCAATCCCTATTGACAGCTGGGAGAACTGGGTTCAGGGTGTGGGGTAGCCCTGGAAGAGCTATATAGGTGGGACACAAGTGGATCCAGATGTGGGGAGGAACAGAAGAAAAGCAGGAATTCAGCGTATCCTGACATCAGCAGTCGTTGACTAACTCATATTTTTTAACTTTGCAAACAATTTCCCTGAAATCGTGCAGACATGGTCTTAAACCTGTCGATTCTGGAGGCTCTGGATTTACACGCACACTGCACTGTCACTCTCCAAGTATAACACTACAAAATGCAATGTTCCTTCTCTTTATAGCCAGCCACTGTTCCATGACCTTGGGTTTAATGACAGTTGCTTCTCCAGCTCTTGAAATTAGCAGGGACCTCCTCCATGAGCATTGCAATTCCGGAAAGTATGTAACACTTCTTGGCTTATGACTTGGACCTGTGACCCATGGGAGAGGGGAGTGGTGCTTATTTTTCAGGTGAAGTTACTGCCTTATCCACATCCATGCAGACATTACTAATAAATCTCAGTGTTCTTTAATTTGGCCTAGAAAATTCTTTCTCTCATGCCCAAGTGATCATTATCAATGGATTCAATTCAGTACATGATAAAACCTGCTGAGCAGTGAGACCTAGTGATTTACCTTTCAATAAATCACCAAATTTAAAGTAATAATGGCAGTTTCAGACTGACCTCATTGGTTAATTGTATAAATAAATGTCCTAAGTACATTGGACTCTTATGACAGGATAAAAAAGCCAAAACAAAGCCAAAACAACGAAAACAAAAAAACCTCTTAACATAAGAAAACATGAAGAGTCCTGGGTTCTCTCATCAGCTATCTGATTGACTTCAGCCATGTGGGCATCAACCATGAGCCAGGCTGTTTTCGAAGAATGCTCCATATGTTATCTCATTTAAATCTCATGGCTGATTAAACAGATATTTTACCATTTTTTAGATGAAAAAATGGAATATTAAAGAGATTAAATAACTTCATAAAGGTTATTCAAGGTCATCAGAGAGCAATAAAATTCATATCCAGGTCCCCCTAACTATACAGCCAATGCCCTTACCTCTACATTTTATGCTATCTTGGTTAAATATATGAAGGCCAAAACAGAAAGCTAAGTTGGCAAACAGTGGGCATGCCCTAGAATATTCTTAAGACAGATGAGAGGCCCTGAAACAGTGGCAGTTCTTTCAAACCCTCACACCAATCTGCTCTCCTGAAGACTAAAGAGAATCAGGTGCCCCAGCAAGGCAGGACAGTTTCTTTCCACAACCCCTGTGGGGCCAGGAGATGAAAGGATGACATGGGTACAACCCACAATTCCTGCCTTCCTATTTGATTCAGTTTTTATTTTATTTTTTTATTTTATATTATTATTTTTGAGTTATGGACTCCCTCTGTCACCCAGGCTGGAGTGCAGTGGCACAATCACAGCTCAACACACCCTTGACCTCCCGGGCTCAGATGATCTGCCTCACCCCTCTGTGTAGCTGGGACTACAGGAGCATGCCACCATGTCTGGTTAATTTGGGGATTTTTGGCAAGACCCAGGTCTTAACATGTTGCCCAGGCTGGTCTCGAACTCCTGGTCTCAAGCATTCCTCCTGCCTCGACCTCCCAAAGTGCTAGGACTACAGGCATGTGCCACCACGCCTGGTTAATTTTTTATTTTTTGTAGAGATGAGATGTCACTATGTTGTCCAGGCTGGTCTCAACTCCCGGGCTGAAGCAATCCTCCCTCCTTGGCCTCCCAAAGTGCTTGGATTACAGGCATGAGTCACCACGTCTAGCCCTATCAGGTTCATGATCTGACAGAGCCTGATCTTCCTCCAGGGCCATGTGCAAGCCTCCACTGCCCTTGTGCCAGGGAGGCTGAGGTACCACAGTCAACACCAACCCCTCATCTACAACATGAGGCTCCATCCTAAAGATTGTTTCATTTCTGATGGCTGTTGCGGTCATCACCTCTCTCTCCATGGTTCCTGGTAGTTCCAGGGAGATGGGAGCACAACCACAAGCTAAAGGACCCACTCCTGTCCAAACAGCAAGTCAATGCCCCAAACCATCTCTTACAGTGAGAAAATTGTGGCCACCCCAGCGCGAGCTTCTTCAGTGTTTCTGCCTCTCCCAGTTCTCTCTGCTACCACTCTTCCTTCCTTCCTATGCTCTCAGAGAAGACACTGCTGCCTCTCCCAGTGCATCCTCTGCATCTCTCCTGGAACGTGGCTTCCCTATCCTCTCCTCCCTGTCTTGAGGAGTAGATGACCCAGCAGTCAAAGCTTCCCTCCGACCTGAAAACACACCTTCCCCTGAGCCTGCCAGCGAGTGCCTGATCACTTTTTTCTCTCCCCACCAACTCTCTTGCAAGAGTAATGTGGACCCACCAGCCTCTCCTTCATCACCATCCCTCATTCCATCACCTCTGTAACCTCTGTTACCATAAGTCCAAGAGAAATGACTTGTTGGTCAGCCACATGAATATTTATATCAGACTGGGCAATGGAGACTTCTACTCGTAAGTGACAGAAGCCCACTCACCCTGCCCAAGGAGAAAGCAGAAGGGGTGTGAACTTATGTTTAGAAAGGGGAGGAGTGGAACTGGCTAGGTCATCACGGGGGGCTCTGTGTGATGGCCCAACTGTCCCTCATTTCTACCTCTGTGCACCAACAGGAAGCTGGGCCATAGACCACTCTGTTCTTACATTTTCTGTTGTGTTCACTATTTTGTTGGGCAAATCTAGAGCAAAAACAAAACTGGCCTGCCTGAGTCACACGATCACATCTCAACCAATTCACTGTGGCCAGGGAAAGTCATGGCCATGAAATCAGCCTAGGTTCTGGTTCTACGAGGTTGATTGGAAGGGGGTAGAGTGTGACAGTAGAAGCAGCTTGGGAGCTACATACACGGCTGCTGGGGGAAACTGTGAACTCTACAGCCACTGCAATCTGTGTCTGCTACACAGACGTGGCCATCACCAAGATGGGCCACCTTGCTCTTCCCCTTGGGGTGTGTAGTCATGGGCAGGTGCCCATAGGTCACCTGGATTTCCTGGCTCTGAATCAGCAGAAGTACTACAAATGTAGGCTCAACCGAATTCATATGAGTTCCCATAATGTATGGCTTTTAATTTACTTGATAATGTAAAAATACAATCCGAGTGGAGGAATGAGGCAGGCAGAGTCACTCAATTCTAATGTGGCAAATTTTCTTTATGAAAGACTGGAAATGAGAGCAGGGCTCAGAATGCGAATCAGTCATGAGGAACGGAAGGAAGCTAAGAACAGGGAGATGAGCTCAGGGGAAGCCGAGAAAAGGATGATGAGCTCAGGGGGGGCTGAGAACAGGGAGACGAGCTCAGGGGAGGCCGAGAATGGGGTGACAGGCTCAGGGGTGGCCGAGAACAGGGAGCTAGAATCACTGGAAAGCAGCCGCCTGGCCAGGCCCACTGAATTGGGGAAGGTGATCAACCAGAGCAAAAGCTGGGATCTGCCGGGTCCCAGCCCTGCTGGGTTCAGCATGACACTTCCACTGGACCAAGTTTACCCTCAGAGCTGTGGTTCCTTCAGCTGTGAAGTGGGAAAAATCTCCCACCTCCCGTCTGCCCTACAGGCATCATGAGAAATAAGAGCTCTGCTCTTGGGGAAATGCTTTTCATGTTATGGTGTAAACAAGAAAGGTGGTGTGCTCCTTAGAAAGAGCCCTGGCCTGGAAGTCATAAAGCCTAGTTTCTGACACAATTTTTTACGTTTATTAATTGCCACAGTCCTTTGGAGCTGGGCAAACATACCTGAGTGAGAATTCCAAACCCACTGCTATCTGGCTCCATGAATGTGGTCAGGCGGTTTAGGTGCTTGGGGTCTCAGTTTTCTCACCTGTAAAATGGGGTTGATCTGAAGCCTGAGGAGTGTGTCTAGTGCACCTGACATAGGGTGAGCCCTCAACAAGTCTTCCCCAGCCTTGCCTTTTCCTTCTGTTGATGGGATAATAATGTCTAAAAAACCTGAACGCACTCTGCTGAGTGACCCCGACACTGCTGCTTGCTGAATTCCAGCTGGGGAAGACATTGCACCTACAGCTCCTCTTCCTTCTTCCACTGGTCTAGAATCCTCAGCGGCTTTCTGGCTCTCCTGCTGGGGGTCTTTTTGTTCTGGTTTATCTGCTAACTGCTCCTCCCAAGACTGTTAACTTATAACTATGGCAGGAGCCCTCTCATTGGGGCTTTGCTTGGACTGTGTGATTTTGAAACTAGGAGCGCTCTCCAGAGGCAAAAGAACAGACATGGGAAGCTGGTATCCTGGGACATCTGGCCCTTCTGGGTGTCCCTTCAAGTCCTACAGCTCAGGTACCGGAGATGCATTAGGTCCACTTGACCCACAGTCTAAGACATATGTCACTAGACATGCAAGTACTTCTTAATGTTTCTGTTCAGCCTTAATGATTTTGTTCAGCATTAATGATTGTCTAATTTTGACAATGGTCCCAATTTTACCATCTATTATATTATTTTGCACACTGCTCAGTTATGCACATAGTCTACATAGCAGACACAGATCATAGTAGCTATTGAGGTCACGGTTTCCCCCAGCTGTTTCCAGTACCAGACACCACACCTTTCTGGTCAGCCTTGTAGTCCTGGGACCTAGACTGATTACATGGCTGTTACTTTCTCCAGCCACAGTGAATGGGTTGAGATGTGGCCATGTGGCTCAGGCAGGCCAGTTTTGTTCTTGCTCTGGTTTTGACCAACAAACTGGTGAACACACGAAAAATGTGAGGCCAAAATGGTCTATGACCCAGATTCCCTGTTGGCACACAGAAGTAGAAAAGAGACAGGTGGGTCATCGCACAGAGTCCCTGATGATACCCTAGCCAAGTCCACTCCTGCCCTTTCCAAGACTAGGAATATGAATCATAGCTCATACCTCTTCCTCTTTCTCCTTGGTCAGGATGAGTGGGTTTCTGTCACTTATGAGCAAAAGTCTCCATTGTCCAGTCTGATTCAAATGTCCACATGGCTGACTAACAAGTCAATTCTCTTGGAGTTATGGTAAAAGAAGTTACAGGGGTGGTGATGAAGGAGAGGCAGGTGGATACACATTACTCTGGCAAGAGGGTTGGTGGAGAGAGAAGAAAGAGATCAGGCACTCACCAGGTGGTGGGTTCAGGGGCAGGCGTGTTTCAGGCCAGAGGGGAGCTTTGACCTCTGGGTCATCTCTCTTTTCAAGACAGGGAGGAGAGGATCAGGGAAGCGACATCCCAGGAGAGATGCAGAGAGAGAGACAGCAGAGTCTTCTCCAAGAGCATAGGAAGGAAGGAAAAGTGGCAGCAGAGAGAGCTGGGAGAGGCAGAGACGTCAAGGAAACTCGTGCTGGGGACCCTCCAAAGACTCAGCTCTGAAAAGGATCCCATGCTCAACTCCTCTCTCTGCAGTTGCCGCCCTGAAATTTTTTATTAGCAAGGGACCCTCATTTCCATTTTGTGCTGGGGCCAAATGACATAACCGATTTTGTCAGCAGCAACCTCGTGGTAAACATTTTCCCCAAGTTAGACATGAAGCTTCACTTGACTCATCTAACTTAATCCTTGTGATAATCAGCTGTTCAACAAACCCCAAGCCCCCCTGGTACTGGGGACTGTGTGAGGCCCCCGGATACCTGAGTAAGCACGACAGGCATGCTCTCTGTCTTCATGGAACTAACGTTTGAACAGTAGAGACACAAAGATCCAAGTTGTAATAACTGCTCTTGAGGAAAAGGAAATGGTAAAGGATTGAGGTGAACATAATAGAAAGGATTCATTTGAAATAAGGGGGTAGGAAGGGACTGTCTAGAGCCTAAGAAGTAAGAATTGTTGTAACCATTTTACAAAGAAACTGAATCTCAGATAGGTTAGGTGACTTGGCCAAAGTCACAGAGCCAGACAGTGACCGAGGCAAACTTTGACATCAAGTCTGTCTGACTCCGTGACCTGTGTTCTAGAACAAAGCTTCTCAATCTTAAGTAGGTGTAGGAATCACTGGGGTTGTGTTAATCTTGAGTCACACTGATCCTGCTGGGCCCAGAACCCCACTCTGAGTACCAGACCCTAAAGACCACCACAACAGTTCTGATCAAGGACTGAAAGGAGAGGGCAGTCCTAAAGAGAAGCGGTTCCCCTCCTCTATGGAGCCCGATGCTGAGTTTACCACTTTAAATGCTGAGAAACATTTCTTTCTAATGTCCAAGCACAATCTCCCTTGAACTCAACTTCTTTTGCAAAGTTCTCAGTGGAGAAAGAGCACAAGCAGTTAACATGTCCATGTATTCAAGTCACCTTCAGGTCACCTCTTATATCTCCAAGTTCATATCTAAATTTTTCACTGCATTTTTACTTTTCTCTGTATAGGAGTCTGGGAGTCATTTTTTAAACTCTCTACAATGATCTTTTTTTGATTCCTCTGCAGTTTTTATGTGCCAAATATGACATTATGAGATCTGACTAATTCAGAGCAAAAATAACCACTTTCCAGCCCTCATAGAACACACTCCTGTTTCCCCCCACAATGTATGAAATGTGTGGTGAGCTATGAAAGCTGGGTACCTTCTACTGCTTGTGCCTGTGTTGAATCTCTGTTCTCTGTGTTTGTTTGTTTGTTTCTCATTACCGAAACTATGGTGATTAACACAGTCCCTGGCACACAGTAGGTGATTAATAAATATCTGTGGAATGAATATATAAATAACCCTGAACTCATTTCTGTTGAACTATAACCTGTTTTTAAAGAGTGTTCTGTGTTCAGATCATTAGGTACCTCCCTGAAGGGAGAAGTGACATCACTTAAAGCAAAGATATGGGTGTAGAGTTGGCCAGAGGCCTCTAATAAATACTTTTCATGAGTGGTGGCTGACCAGAGAAAGAACAGAATCTGTCATTATTGAGATAGTATAAAGAAAAGAAAAGCTGGGAAAGAATTCTGGACAGAAAATCAAGCAGCCAGCTTCCAGCCTTGTCCCCACCCCAACTCAGCTATGTGACTTTGCCGAATTCATTAGACTTCTCTGGGCTGCAGTTACCCTAGCCAAGAAGGCATGGGTGGCATCAGGTGATCTCTGAGCTTCTCTTCAGCACTAACAATCTGTGGGTCCATACAAACAGTTGGATTGGGGTTTAGAAAATAAAATCCAGTTGCCAAAAGGCAGAGATTTGTTTAGAAATGCAAGTATCCATCAGAGAACATCCTTGGGAAAACAAAAAACAAAAAATCAGCTATTGCTTGTTGCCCTGGAGTCATATTTCCTGTCCTTGTGGTCATTGCGATGGTCTTTAATGAGCACAGTTTCCTATGCAACTTCTGTCTGTCAGAAATGTCTAGATATGTGCGGCTTCTCTTCACAGCACTTGGCGAAGTGCCTGCCATGTTTGGCTGAAAAGTTCCCAGTTCTCTTAATTACTCCGTGCACTCATCGCCTGATCAGTCCCTTTAATCTGCCCACGTATTCGGCACAAAGATAGAGAATTAAACATTCTACGGCTTTCGGTCTCATTCTCCATGATGTGAGGGGCTTCCTGGCTGTACGTCTGTCTCCCCGAGTCCCTGAAGCTCTCTGACCTTGCCCCTCATACCCTACAGATATGTCACTCCCTCTTTCCAGAGATACAGTTACTCCCCCTACCCAGGGGTATCTACCACATCTGTGCCGGAGCCTTGGATTCATATTCCAGGTGACCTCAACCGTAGGAGGGCAGCGCTGTGGTACCCACCAGCCTCCATCTGCTCCGTTGTTTTCTGTCTACCCTCTACCAGAATCCTGCTTCTGCCAGGAGATTTTGCTTGTGTTTGTTTCCAGCCCAGCACACGAGCCTCCCACAGGTACCCAATGTGCCATCTGCATTTTAACGAATATGCTCTCCCCATTCAGCCTGAATCAAGAGCTTTTCTCTCGGCATCTGGAATTTGTAGGTGTGCTGAGTGCATTGGCAGAGCCAACCATGAGTGGAAACAAAACAGCATCTGAGAAACGGGATGACGCGGGGAGAAAGGCCAGGGGACTTTGGAGGAAGCAGAGAAGAAAACTCTTACCTGTATTTAAAGGAAAGAGACAGGGAAGCAAAGCAACCCGAATTGTGCATTGCAGACCTACCATGTGCCCAGTGGTGCTCGGAGCACCTTGATCAATGCATGTAAGCATCCCAATAACTTCATGTAGTGTTAGCTTCAACTTAGAGATGGAAGAAGTAGGCTAGGTGAGAAAAAAATGGCTTGCCCAAAGTCAAGCACCTCAAGAGTGGGTTTGAGCCCCAGCCTTTTTAAAAAAATGATTCTTTGTATAAATTTGTGGGGTGACAACTGTAATTTTGTGATGCATATAAATTGAATAGCAGTGAAGTCAGGGTTTTTAGGCTACCCTTCACCCAAATGACATACATTGTACCCAATAAGTTATCTCCCTTCACACACCCCTCCTACTCCCTCCCCCTTGAGTCTCTTGTTGTCCACCATTCCACACTCTATGCCCATGTGCGCATGTAATTTAGCTCCCAATTGTAAGTGAGAACATGCAGTATTGTCCTTCTGTGTCTAACTTGTTTTAGTTAAGATAATGGCCTCCAGCTCATCCATGTTGCTACAAAAGATAATTTCATTCTTTTTTATGGCTGAGTGGTATTCCATGGGGTGTGTGTGTGTGTGTGTGTGTGTGTGTGTGACATTTTCTTTATCCAATCTCTTGTTGATAGACCCTTAGGTTGATTCCACATCTTTACTATTGTGAATGGTGTGGCAGTAAACTTACCGGTGCCAAAATCTTTTTTATAAAATGATTTCTTTTTCTTTCAAATCCAGGCCTTCTTAACTTCAAAATTCATGTTCTTTTCTTGTTTGTCAAACTTCTATGTGTGGGGAAGAAAGAAGAAACATGAGGAAAAGTGGAGAGAAGGAGGCATGGGGAGGGAAGGATGTAGGGACATACTCAGTTGCCTCATGGCACTCAGGTTGTGTCATCCACGCCAGAAGCTACACCCACCTCATGACCTGGTTGCAGGACTGTGACTGTCGATGCATGCGATTCTCTTACAAGCATCATCATTGGCTTCTTATGGGGGAATTCACCATGTGGGCATATGTTCCACATCTCACATATGACCTGCATTATACCCCCACGTTTGGATGCAGATCCCCAGCTTGCAGTTGCGAGCGGTGCCCCAGCTGTGCAGTCCACTTCTGTGTAAGCAAGCACCCTTAAACACGGTAGCTTACAACATCAACAACATTACTTTATTATTATTATCTCTCGTGGTTCCGAGGGCTACCTGGGCCCAGATGGATGGACCTCTTAAGGGGCTGCAGGCACACTGGCCCATCCTGCTGACATATTGAAGGCACCTCACTTGCACGACTGGCAGTTGGTTCTGTCCTTTACACCTCACCTAAGGCTGTCTTCCAGAATATCTGCAGGAGGCTGGGGCTTCCTCCCAGCACAAGGATGGTTCTGAGAAGTGTCCCAGGAAACCCCAGTGGACGCTATAACAACTTTTAGGACTTAGCCTTGCACATCTGGTAGCATCCCTTTGTCACATCCATAGTTCTGTCTAGATTCTAATGGAAGAAACATAGACCTCACTTCTTGATGATAGGAGTGTCACTTTCACATAGTAAAAAGAGCATGTGCATGGATCTTGTTGCAGCCATATTGGAAACTATATTCTACCAGAGCCCATTTCCTCTCAGTCCCACATGCAAAATACACTCATTCTTTCTCCCAAAACCCCCAAATCTCACCCTATTGCAGCATCAACTCAAAGTCAGAATCTCATCCACTAGCAAGATTAGCAGTAGGTGAAGCTCCTTGGATACTCTCCTGAGTACTGCTCTATCTGAAGATTGTGAACCAAAGAGGCAAGTTATTTACCCCTAAAGACATTGTGTACTAAACATCCATTCTGTATTTTGCCTTGCCTCTAGTATTTAGATGAGTTATCTCATGTAATCCTCAGCAGTCTTGGGAAGTAAGTAATATGATCCCTGATTCCAGATGTACTAAAGTAAATATGCAGAATAAGAACCCAAGATCTCATAGTTATCAAATGGGGTCTTAACTCCTCCATAAAGCTAATCTAACACACAATAAGACAAATTATAAACACTTTACCGTACCGTTAACATAAGCATAATTTATATTCAACAGTAATTCTAAAAGTGTCTGCAGACTGCAAGGAGTCTCTGAGACACTTGCAAGACATCCAAGAGTTCAAAACTATTTTCATATTAATCCTGAGACTTCACTTGCCTCTTTTGCTTGGCATTCACACTGATGGCACAACAGCATGGAAGTGAATGGGACCCAGGCATCTTCAAGGAATGGGCAAGTTGGAGACTAGAGCAAGGCAGGAGCATGATGCACCAGAACAATGAATAATGCCAGGAAGAGAAAGGGGAAAAAAAGGAGAAAAAAAGATTGGGACATGTCACCAACATGTAGGAGACTGCTTTGAGGGTTCCCACTGGTCAGACCTGGGACAATTTTAGCACCAAAATAATTAAGTATTAGAATGTATTATACACCATCAAAAAAATAGAAATTCATGAGTTTAGTCCTATGAGAGGTAGATAGATAGAAGCCAGGCGTGTAATTCTAGCAATTTGGGAGGCCTAAGCAGGAGGATCACTTGAGGCCAGGACTTCAAGACCAGCCTGAGCAACATAGCAAGACTTATCTCTACAAAAAATTAAAAGTAAAAAATTAACCAGGTCTGGTGTTATGCCTGTAGTCCTAGCTACTGGGGAGGCTGATGCAGAAGGATCACTTGAGTGCAGGAGGTCGAGGCTGTCGTGAACTATGATTGCATCATACTCCAGTCTGGGTGACAAAGCAAAATCCTAAATTGACTGGATTAAAAAATTGTGATATATACACACAATGGAACATTACACAGCCATAAAGGAGGACAAAATTATGAACTTCATAGCAACTTGGATGGATTTAAGTGATCTATAAGTGATCTATCACAGAAACAAACAACTGAGTACCACATGTTCTCACTCATAAGTGGACCCTGAACAATTATCATAATACTATAAGAAAGGGATTGGCAGTAATGGGAAAACTGCCAGGGGAGCGGGAGGGCACACTTGGTCAACAAGAGTACCTGATCTCAAACCAGGTGAAGTGGGTACCAAGGTGAGACCCAAACTTTACCTATACAATGACCATTTGTATACCTAACCCTGAATTGTACCCATCTTTTTTTTAAAAAAAAAAAAATGATTGGTAGATAGATAGATAGATGATAGATAGATAGATAGATAGATAGATAGATAGATAGATGATAGATATAAGGGGGAGAAGAGAGAGCTCTCACAGCAGATTGCTAAGGTGATTGGAAAGTATGGATGCTGGCATAGCACTCTTCTGTGACTCCCAGAGTAAAGACTGCATCAAGCAAGAATTATCAGTGGATGCTACATCTAGAGGGGCATTTTGGTGAGAAGTAGGATGTTTTAACGGTCTTAAAGTGTCTCCCACAAACTACTTATTGCTGAAAAGGAGAAAAAAAACAGTGATTATGCAGTGGAGAACCTGTAGCACACCTTGGCAGGCAATGGCAACTAATAACACTAATGAAAGACATGCAACCACGCATAAATTCAGGCTGGCTCCTGAGAGGGACACCCACATGGTATCCAGACAAGGGTGAGCAAGCTGACCCTCACCACGATGAAATGCAGAAAAACACAACAAAGAGTGTTCTTTTTATTTGTTTATTGATTGATTGAGTCATGATCTCACTCTGTCATCAAGGCTGGAGAGCAGTGGCATGATCATGGCTTAGCACAGCCTTGACTTCCTGGGCTCAAGCAATCCTTCCACCTCAGCCTCCCAATTAGCTGGGACTACAGATATGTACTACCACGCCCTACACTTTTGGGGGGTGGGGGTAGAGACAAGGTATTACTATGTTGTCTAGGCTGGTCTTGAACTCCTGGGCTCAAGTGGTCCTCCTGTCTCAATCTCTCAAACTGCTGGGATTATAGATGTGAGCCACTGTGCCCAGCCTAAGAGTGTTCCTTTTTTTTTTTTAAATGAAGGCACAGAGGAAGGTAGTTTCTACTCTTAAAAATGTCAGTGTTACAAATGGAAAAAAAAAGAGTAGAACTATCCCAGATTAAGGAAGCCAAAGAGAGCTGAATGCCATGGCTGACCCGACACTGGATCTGGTACCTACAAATGACCTTATTAGGTCAACCAGCAAAACTGGAATAGGGGCAAGAACATGTTATAAAACTGAGAACTCTACTTTGGTGATTGAAGACAAGAACCCCCCTTCTTAGGAAAGGAACACTGAGATCTTTAGGGGTAGATGTCTATGATGACCTCAAATGATTTAGAAAAAAAGAAAACAAAAACATGAGGGCTGGGGAGAGAGGTAAGTGATAAAGCAAATGGAGAAGACGTTAAAACGAGGGTATCAAAATAAAGAGTATCTGGGTGTTCTTTGTATTATTTTTATTTTTGAAATTCTTAAAGTTGAAATTTATTTCCAAATATAAAATTGACTGCCATGACCGAAAGCCTCCTGAGGTCTAACCAGAAGCAGATGCTAACACCATGCAGAAACGTGAGCCAGTGCAAACTTTTTTTTCTTTTTAAATTACCCAGCCTCAGGCATTCCTTTATAGCAACATAAAATGGACTAACATAGTGCTGACACATGATGCTTGTCTTGATGAGAGGCACGAAGGTGTGCACATGCTTTTGAGGAGCTGCAGTTGTGCTTTTGTCCTTGGAATTCCATTTTGAATTGGAAGGACAGCCGGCAGACAAACTCCAGTTATTTGGACCTGCGCACTGAGCAGACACTCTCCCAGCAATGAAGGGAGTGAGCCTGTCACTTCAAGGAAAACAATTGAGAGTATTCTTAGCTTGTAAGACAATTGGAGTTTCATGCGAAAATTAGTGAATTGACGGCTTCTCAATGCGTAAATATGTTTCTGATGGGATGGGCAGTGATATTGAGTACTATGATTTTGCATATTGTAAATGAAATGGGTCAGTATTTGAAAGATGCACATAGCTCAATGAACCAACATTTTCTAAAGGACCAGTGCATGGCACTACAAAATTGTGCATGGTTAAGACCCATTTAAAATGTGAGAGATGTAACTGAGTATAAAAAGTTTATTAACAAGGTTTTGAATTTTAAAGAAACTATCAATAATTAAATTTTGGTACAGTATCAAAAAATGATCTCCACAATTATCTAAAAGACTGTTAAATACTCCTCCTTTTTCTCTTTAAGGCAAGCTTTTTTTTCATATACTTTGACCAAAATAAGATATCACAACAGAGTCAATGCAAAAGCAGATATGAGAATGCGAATGTTTTCTTTAAACCAGAAATATAGAGCTTTGCAAAATATGAAACACTCCTCACTAACGTTTTTGGTTTTAGAAAATATAGTCATTTTCATTTAAAAAATATATCATTAATGTTCATATGAATAAGTTTATTGTTACTAAGGTGAATTAGTAATTGTCTTTAAAACCGTTTGATCTTAATTTCTAATATGGTATCTACATAAAACAAAGCTCTCTGGGGTCCTCAATAGTTTTAGAGTATGAAGGAGTTCTGAGATCATTTTGTCTTCTTAGTGGAAAAGGTGGTAAACCCAGGTGCTTGCCTGCCTGTGGTGGCAGCTGAAGTCACCCAGGAAGGCTGTCTCTATGGGCACATTAGCAACTGTAGCGTCAGGGCCGAGAGCTGACATAAGCTTGGCCAACTGAAGTTTCTTTTCTGGAATTTCAGTCCTTGAATGAAATGAAATCACAGCAGAAGATTCAGTCTGTTCCTTCCTTCCAGTTTTGGGGACCCTTTGGAGTTGCCTGGTTCTGCTCAGCTCCAAGACCGGTTTCTCCAACTGTACTTTCATCCTGTGAAGAGCATTTCAGCAAGACAATGCAGCTCTCCATCCCCCCAACCCAGCCACCATGGCATTCTGTCACTTGCCACCAACAAATTCCAATGATATCTTAATCTCTTGCTCTACCTAGAAACGGCCTCTCCACAGTTCTGCCTTCTGCATTGGGGGCCTCGTATCCTGACTTGGGAAGTCTCATTCTCCTGCCTCAGGGGGTGACCAAATCTGCTCCTTCTGGTCCATCTTATGACTGGAATCCAGGCTAAAAACAACTCACGATGGTGAGAAACACGACTTCTAAGACACGTCCTGTTTTTCAAGGTTAAATTCCTCTCTGCCTGGAGGAGCTCAGGACACTTCCTGTTTAGCCAACTAAAGTCCATTTTTAAAATTTGTTTTAAATTTAAGTAGATAAAAACACTTTGAGATCTAAAAGGCACTGTAAAAATAGTACATGATAGCCTTGTTATAATTGTTATTTGGTAAGTGAAGAATCAAAGGGACCTCATTGTGATAAGAAGGCCAGTTTTGGAATCAGAAAACCAGAAGTCCAATTGTAACTTCATAACTCACCTTGAGGCATATCCTTGAACAAGGACTACCTGATCTCCCCCAGCCCTGCCAGCATTAGAGTTATGTAATTTAATGTGCAGCAGAACTTCACCCACAAACACTGCCCACCCCACGCCTACCTGGGACAAGAGCTAACACACCTGCCTGGGCGGCACTGATTGGTGGTTCCCAGCACAGGCTCTGATGCATCAGACAGGGGCCCACACCTAAGCACGTGTCCACACCTCTCGAGTGACCATTTTCCCACCTGAAAGTTAGGAATGACGATGTCAAGGTATCATTTTTTGGATTCATGTGCATATTACATTTCACATAAAGCCTGCATTAGTACAGGTGCTTGGGGAAAACCAGCCAGCCTCAATGCCATTTCAGCTGCAGCTGAGCACAGTCTCCACAGATGATAGCCACCCTGCCACTAAATATGTTTTTGCAGTCAACTTGCTCTTTCTTCTTCTGTGAGTCTAAGTGTATTTTACCCACAGCTCAAAAAAAGTTCAGCTAAATTGATTACTTTGTATGGAATCAGCAAAAGTATCAAGTGTACTGTGAGTGAGTGATGGCACGTATTTGCAAGGACCAGGAGAGAAAGGATTCAACGCCGTCTAGAAGAGCATCTCTTTGCTGCGCCTCCCTGCATCTCTTCCCTGAAAGGAGGCTCAGAGACCCACTAGGAGAGCACTGTGGGCAGGTGGCTCACACACAGAAGAAGCAGCTTATAGGGACGTGTTTCCCAGTCCCCTGTTGTATCCCTGCACAGGCTAAACAGTGTTCACCCAAAATTCCTAGGTAGAAGCCCAAACTAGCAGTATCTCAGAATGTAACTGTATTTGGAGACAAGGTCTTTGAGAAGACTCTGGGGGTATGGCCTTTTACCTGGGAGTTTTGGGGAGTGCAGTTTAGCCCATAGAGGGATACAGTAGGGGACCAGGAAACATGTCTCAAGAAGCTTTGTTTGATTCTATGCAAAGGAATACATTCAGCCTCTTTCTAATTTAACTTAAAATGAGGTCTTCATCTAACATGCTGTCCTTGTAAGAAGAGGACATTTGAATGCAGATGCATGTGAGCAGAGGAAAGACTACATAGAGACATTGGAGAAATGACCTCCTAGAGTCCAAGGAGAGAGGCCTTGAGAGAAACCAGCCCCTCCACCACCTTGATCTTGGACTTCCAGCCCAAAACTGTGAGAAAACGCATTTCTATTGTTGTGCCCTGGCTATGGTCCTTTGTTATGGCACTTGAGCAAACCAATAGAATCTTCAACACCTAGGAAAGTGCCTGGCACACATAGGTGTTCAATGAATATCTGTTGAATGAATACAAGAATAAATGGAGCATTTTGTGAAAGCAAATCTCAGACCACATCCAGCATACAAGTAGACATGTTGGGACAAGTGGCTAGAAACATCCATGCACACATCTGGAAGTTCAGCAGACTCCCAGGCCTCTGTCCTTTGTAAAACTCAGAAGAGGCTTTGCAAAAAAGGTCACTGGGACAAAGGCAACTATATGCCAGAAGCAGAATTCTCTTATTTTATTTTATTTTTTGTTGAATCTGGTTCTTACTCTGTTGCTCCGGCTAGAGTGCAGTTACTACCAGTCCCAACTATTTTTTAAAAATTATTCTTTGTAGAGACGAAGTCTCACTATGTTACCCAGGCTAGTCTTGAACTTCTGGGCTCAGTGACTCTCCTACCTTGGCCTTCCAAAGCTCTGGAATTGCAGGCATGAGCTACCGCGCCTAGCCTCAGCAGGAGAATTTGTTTAACTTCTATTGGAGTCAGGACTAGGGCCATTCAGGAATCAAGAACAAAAAAAGAAGTCCCTGCTTGTCATCTCTGATGCAAAAGATACAAATGATGCAGCCCCAGCACTGAGCCCTGGCACACATAGAAACTTCCCTGAGTAGCTATAGCCATTCATGGGAACACGGCATTGGAGGGGTCATCTGTGATGACCCCAAGAACCACAGTTCAATGTAAGATGCTGTCTTTTTCCAAAACTCTCCATTTCTTTCCATTTTTCCCTGAGGTTGTTGAAGTGAGGCCATCTGCCTCAGGTCCCCAGTTAGTTAGTGCTTGTATCAGTGAAGCTGCCTTCAGAAGCAAGTAATGGCGGTAATGATTCACATCTCTGTGCACACTAGGAAGTGTTTGGCTCACATACTGCTCATCCAGGAGTGGGGCACATGTCAAGATTCCCTGATCTAGAGGTGCCACAGTGTGCTCCGGACTCAGGGGACTTTGGACTGACACTCACAGTCCAGTATTGCACTGAAGACAGGTCCTTTCATGGTTGTAGTGTAGAAGCTTCTTTGTTCACCTTCAGAAGACATAGTTGCTTTAAGAAGGTGTCCCTGAGAGTGAGCAAGAATTTGCTCAGAAACCCCCAGCAGACCCTCCTTGGGGTCACATGCCCATTCATGAACCCACCATTGGCAAGGGAGTGAGGATCATTGTAAGCCAGTCAGGCAGCTCCTGGACCAAGGAGAAAAGCGAGATGTGTGTGAGATGGGCAAGTAGCACTGTCCACTGTGGGGCCAGCTGGGACCACAGCTGAGTCCTTTTTGTTCACCAATACAAGTACATTAGAGAACAGTTAGTCCTATTGCTAAATAACTTTTTTCCTTACAGAAGGACAGACAGTATGATTTCTTTAAATAGTGAGGCTCACAGTCATTAAAAGAGGCTATAACCTCAGGGGCCCATTCCCCAGACAGTGGATATTGTACCCAGTTTCTGAACCCTAATCCCCTTTCCCACCTTCCCATTTATTGATGCCCCCAGTTTCTATTATTTCCATCTTTGTGATCATTCAGCTACCACAAATGAATGAGAATGTGCAATGTCTGCTTTTCTGATTCTAAGTCTGTTCACTTAGGGTGATGATCCCAATCCTCACCACTACACAATGTGTCCATGTAATGAACATGCATGTGCACCTCTGAATCTAAAATAAAAAAGGAAAAAATTACATTGTACCTCAAAATTATATACAGTTATTCTTTGTCAAGTAAAAAATAAGTAAAACCTAAAAATAATTTTTTTTTAAAAAAAAAGAGGCTATAATATAGAAAGTTCTGGGTTTCCTAAGACTTTTCAGAATAGGTCATTAACATCAAGCCAGGTCTTCCTGTATGAAAATCATTCGCTCCCTCATTCCACATTTCAGAACATTAAATGGGATTGGTGCTGCTCCAGAAACACTAAAAGCCACTATTTTATTACAAACAGTATTTCGCTGCTCATTAAAGTAGATACATTACACTTAATGAAGCTCAGTGAGTTAGCAGCAGGCATTCTCAGGAGAAAACTGTCAGGACTGTGAACCTCACGAATTTCACGGCTGCAGAGCCTCTCTGGGGCTAGGTGGGGTGCCTTCTGAGTCTGTGTGGAGGGGCCTCCAGAACCTGGGTAGGCGTTCCTCCCAGGGTTCGGTGGGAGAGCCTCCCGGGGCTAGGGTGTGGTGCCTTCTGGAGCTATATGTGGGTTCCTCCTGGGGCTGGGTGAGGGTGACTTCTGAGATTGTGTGGGGCTGCATCTTGGGGCTGGGGGGTCCTCCCCAACTGCTGCAGCTCCCATCTACGATGCCTTGACCTGGAGGCTGCTTTCTCTGAGCCCAGCCCTCCAGGCCATTGGTCCTGATCCTCTGGCTCCAAGAATCCCTATCGTCTTTAGCTTTTGCAGCAGGAAAGCAATGGAACCAAATGAAAGGATTAGAATCAAACTCAGCCTTCACCATGTCTTCAGCTCCAGCCCAGAAGGAGCTCACATATCATGTTACATTAGACGATGCGGGCTTCCATAGGGCTAAGGAACATGGCCCAGAAAGGAGAAGAGGTGAAGCCCTCTAAGAGATAAAGGGTGCGGTGAATGATCCCAAATCCAGTCAAGAACCTAAATTCCAACTCCACACTCAAAACTGTGTCTCCCCCTCAACTCCTTTATTCTGTTGTTATCTTCACCATCTGTCAATCACTCAAGCTTGAAACCTTTGTTATACCTGACTTCTCCTTCTCCCTCATCCTCCATTCCTAATCAGCTGTCAAGACCTGTCAGTTCTATCTCCTCAACTCCTCTTCCTTCTGCCTCTTCCTCTTTCTTCTATTTGCTGTCAGCCTAATTCAAATCCTTGTTAGCTCTTGGGTGGATTACTAAAATGGCCTGAATGCTGGCCCACCCATCTCCCACCTCTCTGTTGTCCAGTCACTCTACTGCTTACTGGACTGATTTTCATAAAGTACAGCTCCAATAGTGTCATTTCCTTGCTTGCTGAGAAACTTGAGTCTATTTTTTTCTATAAAAATATACCCCAATACCTAGCCTAAACTTCAAGATCCTTGGTGTTCCAACCCTCCAGCCTCATCTTCTAACCCTCCTCTGCAAACACTCACCCACACAGGCTTCTCAAGATTCCTTCAGCGCACCCCATGTTTCCCTCTCCCACTCCTACCCAAGAATTAGTCTGTACCTGGAGACCCATAAATAAATCCCCATTTCCACCTACTATCCATCCTTTTAGATCCAGCTCCAATTTTAGGGCCCTGGAGGTCACACTCACCAGTTGTGACCTCTCCATCTTGTGGAATTCCAGAAACTAATACCTTTCTCTTGTTGGATAGATATCTCTACTTTTCACGTATTTATTCCATTGTATTTAACTCATTTATTTACTAATTCAACACATATTTATCAAGCAGACTACTATTGCTGCTGCAGGCACTAGGAACATCATAATGAATGCACAAAACAGACCAAAACCTCTGCCCTCTTAGACCTTGTATTTTATTGGAGGAGAAAACAAAATTAAGAAGGAAAATCTGGCCAGGCATGGTGGCTCATGCCTATAATCCCAGCACTTTGGGAGGCTAAAGCAAGAAGATTGCTTAAGCTCTGGACTTTGAGACCAGTCTAGGCAACATAGACAGACCTCATCTCTACAAAGAAGAAAAATAAGAAGGAGGAGAAAGAGGAAAATCTGTAGTATGTTAGGCAATGATGAGGGCTAAAGAGGATAGATAAAGCAGGGAAAGGCATAGGAAGTGTTAGCATAAGGGTTGTGTAGTGGTCAGGAAAGCACACATTGTAGAGTGACTTGAGTGAAATTACGAAAGAAGTAAAAAAGCCAATCATGCAGACATCTCAGAGTAAGAGTGCTCAAGGCAGAGGAAATAGAGGAGCATAGGCCTTGAGGCAGAAGCTTGCCCGGCACATTCAAAGAACATAAATGAGACCCTGATGGAATGAATAAGGATGAGTAATAGTGTTGTTGGATGCAAAGATTGTGTTTGAGGGCAAAGATGGCCATAGAGTAGAATCTCTTTCAAAGCAAACTTAAAATTGTACCTACTGAATTAAATATTTTCATGTTTGCAAATAGAGTCTCCTTTTTTTTCTTTAAGAATTCTCATTACATCTTTTCATGCAGGCTTACTAGAAATCAACTTAGCAGTTTTTTGTTTTTGTTTTTTGGAAATGTCTTTATTTCATCTTCACTTGTGAGAGACAATTTTTCAGGGTAAAGCATTCTATGTTGGCATCATCTTCCTTTCTGAAGTGTATATATTCCTTCCATTGTCTTCTGTCTTCTATGTTTCCTGTTAAAAAAATCAGCTGAATGTCTAATTAAAGCAAAGTATGTAGTATAACTTGATGTTTCTCAGATTTTCTTTTTCTTAATTTACAGCAGGCTTGTTTTGAGCATCTAGATATGCTTTTCTTTGTATTTGTTTTGCTTGGGTTTTATATGGATTCTTGCATGTGTGAGTTGATATCATTAGTAAGTTGTAGAAAATTAACAACTATTGTTTCTTCAATATTGTTCTGCCTATTTTTCCTCTCCTTTTCTTGCATGGCTGCATGTTTTGCATTTTCATTGCCTCTCGTGTATTTTTAATGCTTTCCCTTTCTTTCTTTCTTTCTTTCTTTCTATCTTTTTTGTTTGTTTTTCTCTGTGCTCAATCGGGATTTTCCTACAGGCTTAAATTTTACAGTTTACTAATAATTTCTTCATCATTGTTCAATCTGTTACAGTTTTTATTTGATTCTTTGTTTTCCAAACAGATTGCAGTCTTGGTAAAAGTTGTCATATTGCCATTTATTTTCTTCAACACATTAATCTCAGTTATTTTAAACTTTATATCTAACTCTAATTGTGGATGTCCTATAGTTTTGTTCTTATTATTTGCTTTTCTCTTTGTCTTATTTTTGATAGAGTGCTTAATTCTTATTGAATGCTAGATATTATCCATGAAAAACTGTAAGCATTTTGGATAATGTTGCTTTCCTCCAGAGAGGATTGACCCAATCATATGGCAGATAGCCAAAAGAGAGTATGTCTCCCTTAATTATTGTTGCCTAAGGAAACAACTCCCAAAGTAGGCTGCATTAACAAAGCAAAACAAAACAAAGACAAAAAAATCCCAATAATTTATCACGTTCATGTTTCTGTGGGTTAGGAATTCAGGCAGGACCCAGTAGGGATAGCTCCTCTCTACTCCACTCTGCGTAGGACCACAGTTGGGATAATCCAAATGACTGGAGATGATTGGAAAAACTTAAATTGAGCCATATGTGTGCAGTCTCTACTTCTCCACATGGACTCTCCTGTGGAACCAGTCTCTTTATTCACATATTGTTCCCTGGACTAGGATGGCTAGAACAGATAGGAGCTGGCTGGGCTTACTTTCCACATGCTATGGTCTTGGGTCATATGACTTCTTCATGCAACTGGTTTCCCAAAGAGTGGAAATGTCAATAGAGAATGTTCCAAAAGGTTTGGTGGAAGCTACAAAGCCTCTTTTGGTCATAGCCTCAGAAAATCTAGAAGATCACTTTCAGGGTATTTTTATGGCACATTCATATATGCACATGGTAGATTAAAGGAAAGGAATGGACATCAGGAGAGGGAAAGAGATGCTGAAGTAGACCATGTCATTCTAATCAACAGATTCAAGGCTGGATGTTAGACTTTGAAAGTTTAGGTTATTTCTGTTTACCTCCACTCCTAGAGTTTGTCATTCAGGAGTCAGAACTAAGAGTATAGACTACTTAACAGAGCTCCTTTCTCTGTGGGTCTTAGATTTTCATTTGTGGTTCTTCATTATTGGGAGACTGATAAAATTCTACTTGGTTTTGATCTTGTGATTTTTTACTCAGTATCTTTTACTCAATAGTAATATTGGCTATTACTCAATATCTCAATATCATTTTTCCTTCTCTCCAGAATCTTTTGTTCAGAATCTTGATGTCTCAGGTCATGATTGTTTTCATGGTCCCAAACCTAACACTTATCTCGTCAATATTTTTAGCTTCCTAAGAACTCTGCTGGATCCTCTGTCTCTTGTGGTATTTGGCTGCTCAGCTTCTCAGTCCCTGACCCTACAAAACTTACAAACAGTCAAATGCTCTGCAGTGGAAGTGGGACACATACTATTGTACTTAGATCATTATGTTCCTCTTTCCTTTCAGTCTAAGTATTTCAAGTCTTACATGCCTTGAAAACTCTCACATCTCTTCCAACTTATTATTTGTGCCTTTTACTTGTTCTTGATAGTAAGCTTGGTCTACTACAAGCTACACCACCATAGTCTGTAGCCTTTGATTAGAATGATTTTCCCTAACTCATCACTTGTAACTCATCACTTACAATACTATGTGTTCTATTTCTGATTATTCTACTCTCTTATTTTGTGATATATTTTCACCATATGGAATTTTCTTGTCCTCTCACCCAGTTTTGACATGGACCATGATACTCCTGACCCATCAGGAATATGATGTCCCTTGTTCTCAACATGGATACTATCTATGCTTCTTTTGGATCCCCTCAGAAAATATTCTATCAAAAGCAATCTAGCCACAGCCTTAAGTTGAGCTAGAGCTAGAATGTATAGCTCACCATGATCCATAGAGCAGGGCCAGGGTATACACCACCATTGATGTCTGTCACATCCCACCCATAGTTCACCACAATGAAACATGCCCCAGGCCTATCTAGAAAACTGCTCTGTGTTCTCATACTCTGATTCATAATGCATTCCATGGTTGTAAGTTGCTGCTTTGCATGCCAACTCCAAAACAAAACAAAAAAAATCTGACCTCTCTAATAATAATAAATAAGTTCTTAAAAATACCTTCTATACTCATCCCTTCCTCCCTCCAGAGTACAGTAATTTTTATTGCAGGTAGCTAAATATATCAACGGGTGAACCACCACCCATCTGGTGGTATAAAGACTAAAGTGAATATCAAAAACAGAAGAGGCAAAGGGGCCTCCGCTTCCTGTTCCACCTGCTAGTGCTTTTTCTCGAGTCCTGGGCTTGCCAAGATTGATGTCAGATGCAGCCTCAGAACTCTCCCGCATTAACAGAAAGCATTAGGGCCCCGGCTGAGTCTTTCTTTAGCGACACCTCCTGCAGGCAGATCCAGTTAATGTGCATGTGAGCGTATGTGAATGTATACCAAGGGTTTTATAGATAAAAAAGAAAGCTCTGATTTTTTAAAATTAATTTTTGTAGTTTAAGGGATTTTTCTAGAAATGGATAAAACCTTAGGTAGTTAAGTGTCTGACCTTGCTGACAGGCATTTCATAAAAAATGAGTGAATGAATGAATATGACAAACTGAATGACTAGTGGAGCCATGCATGCCTTCTTTTATGAGAGCCAAAAGCGAACCAAACAAAAACCCTCAGTTCCCCTGTGACTAGCGCAAAAATGATGAACTCTAGTCAGGGAGTGTAGAAGGGCTGAGTCTCCATCTAAATTGCCGCCCTAGATTCCTCACAGCACAGCATAAACAAGGACCCATATGTTAAAAAATTATTTTACTAAAGTTAGGGAATAACAAAAACACACAAAAGAACTAAGATATTAGCTATTCTGATTGGTAAGACAGTGTCCTCTCTCTGGGCTCCAAGGTTTAGTTCTCTTGACATATGACCCTCGAGACAAAGTGCTTCCAACTAGCTACCCTGTCATGTTTTGGAGGGCATGTTGAACCATCCCTGCCTGAATGTGCTCTTCTGTGCTCAGCAGTCTTCCAAGTTATCAGCACATACTTCCTGAGTGTTAACTCTGGATCGGGCACTGTCCTATTCTTGACACACGCTGTGGTAGAACAGATAAAGGGCACCTAGCATCCCTGGAGAGGGGAGGCAGGGAGGACAGATCTGAAATTCTGGAGGAAGTATTGGCTGAGTTCACTCTTAAAGAATCAGTAAGAAATCACCTGGAGGAGGATTGGGAAGGGAGGAGAATAGAATACCAGACAGCAGAAGCAGCAGTAGCCAAAGTGTGAAGGTTAAAATCAACAAAATATGTGCAAGTAACAATAAATAGTTCACTGTTGCTGATTTTTTTAAAAGTGAAACTTGGAAGGATAGCAAGAGCCATCAGGAGTAAGATCATGAGAGACCTAGCAAATCACGTAAAAGTGTTTGACTCAATCCCCTGGGGAAAGAAGAATCACTGAGTGATTCTAAGTAGCAATGATGTGGTCAGACTTGTTGCTTAGATAAGCCATTTTAGATACTTTTTTAATCCTATGTATGCACTTGCTATGGTCTGAATGTTTGTGTTCCCCCAATTTTCATAGGTTGAAACTTAATCTCCAATGTGATAGTATTTTGGGGAGGTGATTAGGGATTTTTGGGAGGTGATTAGGTCATGGGAGTTCTGCCTTTATAAATGGAATTAATGCCCTTGCAATAAGAGGCCGGCCAGGCATGGTGGGTTATACCTGTAGTCTCAACTACTCTGGAGGTTGAGGCAGGAGGATTGCTTGAGCCCAGGGGCCTGAGCCCAGCCTAGAAACATAGCAAGACTCACCTCTACAAAAAAATAAAAAAATTAAAATAAATAAAATTAGCTGCGCATGGTGACATGTGCCTGTAGTCCCAGCTACTCAAGAGGCTGAGGCAGGAGGATCACCTGAGCCCAGGATGTTGAGGCCACAGTGGGAAACAGAGTAAGACCCCATCTCTAAAAATGAAATGGAATGAAATAGGCTTGAGAAGGCTGTTTTCCCCTTCCGTCAATTGAGGGCATATAGAAGCTGCCATCTATGAGCAACAGGACCTCTCAAGACATCAAATCTGTAGGCACCTTGACCTTGGACTTCTCAACTCTAGAACTGTGAGCAATATATTTCTGTTGTTTATAAATTACCCAGTCTAAGGTATGTTGTTGTAGCAGTGCAAATGGACCAAGACAGCATTCTTCTAAGAAACTGGTCCGTAGCTTTCCTCAGATTTTGAAACGTATCCATGACTCAAAAGTATCATGGACTTTTGTATGGGTAATAATTCTAAATATGATCATGTATCAGAAATATTCAGTCATATTTTTAAAAATTCAGATAATAGAACACACTTATTGAACCAGACTCTGGATGTGGGCTTAGAAATCTATATATACTTTTTAGTGCTCTGTTAGTGGTGCTGATAGGCATATGAGTTCAGGAAACAGTGGTCAAGACCAAGAGGGCTAGGTTTTCACTCCAACCTACCCAGGATGTGTCCATAGGATTTCCATTTTCTGTATCTTTCGTTTACTCACATCATAAATGACCTCATCCCTCAAGTGAGGTCCTAACTTCACATAAGAAGTTGGCCTTACTTTTTAGGATTACAACAATGTCATCCTAACTAAATAAGGTAGCCCCAGTTTTAATGCAAGAGTCATGGCCTACCTTTAGTAGTGTGGTTGAGTGATGCTCTCAGATGATCTGTGACCCATCCTAACCCCAAAAGGTAGTTAGCCTTTGCATGGCCATCTTGGAAGCAGTTTTGTAGCATTCATGTAGAATGTCTAAGGTATTCACCTAAATAACAGGAGGACAGTTGTTTCAGTAATTAAAGATTCAGTGATCTACTGCAGAGTTGTTGCCTTTAAGCAGTTGGAGGCTTTATTTTTATAGACACTACAAGTTGATGGGCACGGAAGAAAGGGGGACTCAAAATAAAGTGCTTAGACAATGTTATGCAAAAAATAGCTGAAGGAATTTGTTCCTGCCAATATCTAGAAACTATAAATAAAGAGCTAGGGAGTGAAAAGGAATAAACTAACATGTACTTCTTCTGAGATATGTTTGGCTTAAAAAGATTTCTTTCTCCAAAAAAGTTGGAAACAGATTGGCCGTAGATGTGAAATTCAGTGAAAAATCTGAATGTTCTCTTTCTTACCCAAGGAAGGAGGTGGAATATCATACCCATTTATTGGAAAAACTGGGTCAGGTTATACACATTCATAGATGCTCTAAGCCAGAGTTAGGTCAAGGGTTTGGGATCATGAGGAAAAACAACACAAGCCGGTGTGGCAGCTTATGCCTGTAATCCCAGCAATTTGGAAGGCTGAGGCGAGAGGATTGCCTGAGCCCAGGAGTTTGAGACCAACATGGCGAGACCTCGTCTCTACAATAAATTAAAAAAAAAAAACTAGCTGGGCATGGGCACACGTGCCTGTAGCCATTTGGAAGGCTGAGGCAGAAGGATTACCTAAATCCAGCAGGCCGAGGTTGTGGTAGCCATGATTGTGCCACTGCACTCCAGGCTGGGTGACCGCGTGAGACGCTGAACCCCACCCCCGGCAAAAAAAAGCCCACAAATTAATTAGTCACCCCATATATCTTTCCATATCTGCCACAAATGCAAAATATTTACCACTCTGCTCCCCACCCCTCCTGTCTTCAGAAGCAGTTTTGCATCTCATGGCCATAGAGGTCACTGTTTCTGCCAAGTGGCTCTGTAGCACAAATTGTATTCTTTTTTTTTTTTTTTTGAGTTGGAGTCTCACTCCATTGCCCAGATTGGAGTGCAGTGGCCGCTCCCAGCCACCGCAGCCTTGACCTGCTGGGCTCCGGCGATCCTTCCACCTCAGCCTTCCAGTAGCTGGAACTACAGGCGCGCACTACCACGCCCTGATAACTTTTTGATTTATTGTAGAGATGAGGTCTCGCCAAGTTGCCCAGGCAGGTCTCGAACCGGTGGGCTCAGGCAATCTACTCACCTCAGCCTTCCAAAGGTGCGGGATTACAGGCTGAGCCACCAAGCCGGCTAAATTGTATTCTTGATAATGTCAACACACTGGTTGATCCTTTGACTCAAGGTGACTGGATTTGGAGATGGATCCATTTTCCCAGTGAGAACCCTCAGGCCAATGAATTCAATTCCACTTGAGAACCACAGGTAAAAGGTAATTTTGTATTAACCTTGGGCACACCCGCAAGATTGGATAGCAAAAAGCAACAGAAGGTTTGGTGGGATTTGACATGCTATATTTAGTGGAAATGTCATATAAACTTGGTGGATGAAATGTTCTTACAAAATTGAAATCCAATATTTGGAAAGTCTGCTTAAGAAATATGACTGTCTTATTTAGTAAAAGGTAGTTTTTTTCTGCTGTAACTTTCTGTGATTTAAGGATTTAGGAAAGTGTTTCTTACCTTGATATCAATAGAATCTGATAACTTTTGGGGAGTCCATGAAACTCTTTTATAATATGTCACATATGGTGTGTGCATGCTTATGTATGTCCTTGGGCCAGAAGTCATAACCTTGACTGAATCCCACAGAGTGTAATGCCCAATACACTTGAAAACCAACTCCTTTAGCATCTCCTTGTAGCATCAAGTCTACATTCCCAAGTCCTGAATGTCTTCCTGTGGTGAGCTTACTTTTAGAAAAAGGGCTGCTTTGTCTTCTTATTGGCTAATATTTGTTTTTGGAATTGTATTCCTTTTATTGCTTGTGAATTTGCATGTTCTTAACACATTTTAAATTGAGTATAAATAACATATAACCAAATGTATAGCTGTTAAGTGTAAAATTCCTTGGGTGTTGACAGTTATACACGTTGTTGTAACCACCTCCCAAATCAAGGTGTAAGGGATCTACATTCCCCAAGGCGGTTCCCGCCTACTGTTTTCCAGTGGTTTCTCACCTCTGGCCCAACCCAGAGACAACCACTGTTCTTATCTTTCTCATCATTGATTAGTTTTGCCTATTTAAAAATTTCATCAAAATATCTTCTTAATGGCTTCTTTTATGCATGTATCTCTTTTATATTTCCAATTTTCATTCATTTAATTTTTATTTTTTCCTTTATAATTAGCTTTTTGTTTTTGTTTGTCCTAAGACATGTTTTCTTATTCCAAGATCAGATAGTCTCCAATCTTTTCTTACTGTTGATTTTGATATATTGACCCTGTATAGCAAGAACTTCATATATTCACTTATTTCTATGAGTTTTTTGAAGATTATTTGGGTTTTCTAAATACTTCTAAATATAATTAAAACAATTTACTTCTTTCTTTTCAATTTTTATGCCTTTAACTTTTTGCTACTTGTATTATTGTACTGACTGAAATTATAGTACAATGTCTAAGTGGTGAGAATTGACTTGAAATTGTTTATCTTAGAAGGAAAGTACTCAGTGATTTGCCATTGACTGTGATGTTAGCTGTCGAGTTTTCATAGATACCTTTAATCAAGTTGAGGAATTCTCTTTCATTTCTATTCTACTGAAAAGTTTTATTATGAATAGTTGTTGAATTTTATTGATTCTTTTCTGTATCTATTGAGATGGTCACATTATCTCTTTGTTTACAGTGTAACATTGAATTTCTAATGTCAAATTAACCTTGAATCCCTGGGAAAAACTCCAACTGGTCATGATATGTTATTCTTTTTATATGCTGCCATATTCAATTTGGCAATATGGTTAAAGAGTTTATGTGTCTCTTTTATGAGGAATATCAGTGTGTCATTTTCCTTTTTGAAATATCTGTATTGGTTTTATTTATCAGCATTCTCATTTAATCTTAATAGAACATATTGGAAAATATTCCCTCGCCTTCTATTATCTGGAAGAGTTTATGCAACATAGACATTTGATTGTCAATATTTTTATATAATTCATTCATAAAGCCAATTGTGCCTGAATTTTAGAAGAAGTTATTTATTATAGAGTTGTGGGGTATATGTAAGGATTTACTGCGTAAGTAGGCTGCAGGCAGGTGAAGTTTGTGCTTCTAGGTGGCCTTCACTCCCCCTGGTTAGTGGACCAGGTACCCTTTGTGTTGTCATGTGCTTCCCTCCCTCCTCCCTCCCCACTCCCCTAGCAGTACCCAGTAACTGCTGATCCCTCCCTTGTGCTAATGTGGCTAGTGTTCAGGGCCTAATACATGCGGTATTCAGTTCTTTGTTTCTGTGATAGTTCACTTAGTATAATGGTCTCCAGCTGTATCCAAGTGGCTACTGAGGCCATGATTTTGTTCTGCTTTATGGTTGTGCGTATAGGTACCACATTTTCTTTATTCCATCTATTTTCGATGGCTAAAAGAAAACATTTTGTTACAAATTCAAATCTTAATAGGTCTAAAGCCATTCAAATTTTCTGTTTATTTTTGTATTGGCAATGGTAAATTGTATTCTTCAAGAAGTTTTTCCACTTAATCTAACTTGTCAAATTTGCTAGCATAAATTTGTCATAATATTCTCTCTTTTAGTTATATGGTAATTTGTAGTCATTTTCTTTCTTTTGTTCTTCTTATAGGTAATTTGTGTAGTTAAGGCCTACTGGAGTTAAAAAGTTTCAGCTATTACCTGTCTGACAATATTCTAGCCAATCTTTTGAAGGATATTTTGACAGGGCAGTCTTTATCTTTGGTTTTCAATAGTTCAACTATTTTGTGAATAGGCATACTTTTCTTTAAACTTATCTTGCTTGGAGTTAATTGAGTTTCTTGGACTTGTGGGTTGGTCTTTTCTTCCCATTTTGAAGATTTCTTAGCCACTATCTTTTCAAATATTTCTTCTTCCCTACTCTACCCTCTTCTTCTGAGACTCTAATTACATGTGTGCTAGATATTATCCTGCTGTCTTGCAAGCTCTGTTTATTTGTGAAATTATTTTCTCCTTCTGTACTTCAGTTTGGATAATTTTTGTTGGTGTGTCTTTAGTTCACCAATTCTTTATGTTCAGGCTATTGCTAAACTATCAAACAAGTTATTTCTGATATTTTTCACTTGAGAATTTCCATTTAGTTCTTCTCTATGGTTCTCATGTCTCTGCTGAAATTTCATAACTTTTTAAAAGCATTGTGTACCTTTCTCACTATATTACCTAACAAATTTGTCTTAATTATCACAAAGTCCTTTTCTGCCAATTCCCCCAGGTTTTATATTTGTTTGTTTTGAGTTGGATCTCACTCTGTAGCCCAGGCTGGAGTGCAGTGGCATGGATCATGGCTCATCACAGCCTCGACCTCCTGGGCTCAAGCAATTTCTCTATCTCAGCCTACTGAGTAGCTGGGACTACAGGTGCACACCATCATGGTTGGCTATTTCTTCTTTTTCTCTCTCTTTTTTTTTTTTTTTGAGAAAGCAGGATTTATTGAAAGGACAGAGAAGCTCCCACAGTGGGAGGGGATCAGAGGGGTTGTCCTATTTTTTCTTTTTTTTAACATTTTTTTTGTAGAGATGAGGTCTTGCTGTGTTGCCCAGGTTGGTCTTGAACTCCTGGGTTCAAACGATCCTCCTATCTCAGCCTACCGAGTGCTGGGATTACAGGTGTGAGCCACCACACCTGGCCCCCACAGGGAGTTACATATGGATCCCTTCTATTCACATTTTCCCTGTTAATCATAGGTATATTTTTCCATTTCTTTGCACACATTTTTTTATTGTATGCTAGACATTTTGTATAAAATAGTAACTATGACTGAAGCAATACTGTCCCCAGTATATCATGCCTCTTCCTCTGTTAGGCTGCTGGTGTGAGGTCTAAATCCATCTGATCTATAGTTGAGCAGGGTCTGGGATTCATTGCCGCTTTAGATAGATTCTGTTCACCACAGGCTTCGGGTTTCAGGTATTTGAGGATGACATCAAGACTTCCCCTCAGTGGGCTTAGAGTCTGAGCATTACCACCACCAGCCTCTGAAGATCTCTCTATGATTTACAGCCCAGCTTCCAACCTCCCAAGTGCCATGAAATGCTCCATCCTTTGTGACTCAGCTCCAGTTTTTTAGAGAACTTTTGCTTTTTCATCTCTACCCTTAGGTCTCCTTACCCTGGGAGAGCTATTTCTTCCCTGACTGCTATACTGCTCCCAGCTTTCAGAGAGATGCTGCACTGTATTTGCTGACAGTCCTGTCTGCCTTGGGGTATCAGTCTCAGCAATCCTGCTCTGCCCAAAGCTCTCAGCAAGTTACTCTTTTGCATGTGGTGAAGGTTCTATGCATCTTGAAGGGACCCTCCCAGCCTTCACACCCTGCTCTGAGGTTTTGGGAGCTGATGACTTGTACTTGGTGAAGATTCTATGAGTCTCAAGAGCATTTTTCTGAACTCTCCTGTCCTGCTCCCAGCCTGTGGTTGACCAGGGCCGTGTGTTCTGTGGAGGTTCAGTGCATCTAGGAAGGGTCTTTCCTGTGGGCTTTAGGGGGTCTTTCTCAGCTCTCCTGTTCTTCCCCTCGCCTGTAGTGGCCCACTAAGGTTGACTGCTACAGTCCTTGCATCTTGGAATGGAGAGGACTTTTCTCTGTGTTCCTGCCCTGACTTCAGGCATTGGGGGGCCACCGTCTTTCAGTCAGTGAAGATCCATTGTGCCTCAGGGGGTTTCTCTCAGTCCTCCTGGCCTGCATCCAGCATCTGGTATCTTGTTGCTTACACTCAGTAAAGGCCACATGGGAAATATTTGGGAGGATGGTCAAGATCAATATTTGACTGGGTCACCTTGGATTTGAATCCCTCATGCCAACCCACTCATGGCCACCAAGTTTATTAGCAGCTCTCCTAGGATAAAGGCAGTCATAGTATACTTTTCTCCTAAGGGTGGATGGTGTCTTCCTAAGATTTGGTCTCTTTAAGTTTCATTGGCATTGTCTGCTCTCTGCTAGGTTTTAAGCGACCACGATATGGCACTTGTACTCATTGGACTCATTGTAGAGATGACAGTTACAATCTCTTGGAACTTTCAACAGCCTAAACAGAAATGGACGTCAGTCCTTTCACTTCAAAAGTCTTCAGGGTCAGACCTTTCCTAAAGACTTTGAAAAGAACTTGCTTTTTACCACCCTTGGTAAGTGCAGTAGAGTCAGATATGAGTTGCCCCTCAGTGCTTTGTACTGAAACTTTTGCATTGGGGGCTGGACAATAAGATTAAAGAAAACTGTTATTACTTATATTTTGCTGGGAGTACCTACTGTTGCCAAGTAGGTACCTAATGTCCTGAGCCATGTTAGACAGAACTACTCCAGCCTTTGTGTTATGACAATGTCTTTCACACAGATCTAGGGCCTCATCTTGCTTTTGCCATGTTTCTGATGGAGAGTATCCATCATGTCCCTTTGTCCCTTTGTCAGAAAATGGTTACCTTTCCATCCTTTTCTGCCGGTTAAATTCCTACTGATTTCTGAAGGTCTCACTTAAATGTGTGTCTTCTATGAAGTATGCCCTAGCCTTCTAGCCTTGCAACAAGGCTAGTGTAATTGTCACTACTTTATAATGTGCACATAATGTCAGGGAAGAAAGGGTACCATCTTTTTAAAAGTGTCAACAGATGACCCAGAACTGGGTCTCTCTGACCTGAGAGAGTACACAGCTCTTCTGGAGTCAGGGTGAGGGGTGGGTCAGCATTGTTAAAATCGTAGGAACTAAGAAGAGGAGTGGGTACCCCGAAGAAAAAAACAGGCTACAATTGGGCAAGAAGGAGCACTAGCTGCCTGGGAGGATGACATTTAAAATGCTTTCGCTAAAACTTGACTCGCATGAATATTACCAGAAGAAAGAGGAAAAAAATGTGATAGGTGTGCTCAATTTTTACTCTCTGTTTCAACCTAAAAACAAGACCCGAGGGACATGGTACCTAGGAAAAATTTCCAACATCAATAAGAGGACTAATACCAATAACTTAGTCTCTACAGGGGAATGAATGTGTGTACACATACATACACACACACACACACACACACACACACACACACACATACATATAACAAAGGATAGCAGTCCTCTGTGGTTAAAATATTGAAATATATATATTGAAATATATACATATATATATTTTTAGTATTTTAATCACAGAGTACCATCATCATTTGTTAATATATCCTCCCTAGACCCTGATCTATTTCAAACATTTTGGCTGCCAAATTGCAATGATCAAATTTCTTTATAGCTTTAAAAACACCAAAAAAACCCTTTATACTGTTATCATTAGCAATTATAGATCAGCATTATTTTCACTTTTTTAAAACTACCTGGCAATGACCTGGTGACCAACCAAAAATACATATTCTCATTTCCTTATTTATATTCTATATAGTTTTTTGGGGGTAAGCTTAGATTTTTTTCCAGTGGACTTTATAATATACTGAAATATGTTGTGAATATGCAGCAAAAACCTGTAAAATATTTATATCATTTGACCTGTCAATTTTGTGCCTATGATTTATCCAAAAATAGCAGTCATGAATGTGAACAAAGATTTATCTCTATAAATATTTCCCATAGCATTGCACATGATTAAATGTTTGTTAAATATCTACTACATGATTGTAAGCAATTATAAAACACCTAAATTTCCAACAGTTAGAAGTTTGGTTAAAAAAACAAAAAGGAATATTAAGACACAGCTGTGCAATGGAATACTGTACAGCCATTAAATCTGATTGGACAAAATGATTTAATGACATGGAAATATGCTTCCTATATGTTCAGTTTTTAAAATACATGTTATAAAATAACATGTATATATGGATCTCTAGGGAGCAGTTAAAATAGCTTTTAAGTGTCCCTCTTCATAGCTTAACTCTTTTTCTGCTCTATGGTAGGATGATCTAACCCTGTCTGATTAAAGACACATTTTGGGGCTATTCTACCAGTAGATTGGCCAAGGAAATCAGGTCATTTGCAGTTCAGTTTGGAAAAGAAATTCAAACTTTCTTGGCAAATAATTTACATACTAATAGGAGCATGTTTTTTCCTATATAAAATTTAGGTCACCACTAAAAAACAAACAATAATTGGCACCCAACCCCCATTTTAGTTCTGAGCTACCTCAAATATTCATTAAGTGAGAATGAAAAACAGACCATCCCTCAAAGAAGTTCAGCCGGATGAAATGAAAATTAGACTTAGCATAATTTCTGCTGCTGGACTGTAGATTCTTGCATGGTATGATAATTCCAGGTTAATAATGTAGTAAAATATGATTATGATTGAAAAGCAGAGGTGGCTGGGGCACTAGAAAGACCACAGTTTAATTTGGGTCAGTATTAAATCCTAAGCATTAAACTGAGAAAGTTTCCTCTTTGACAGGTTAAAAGAATGGTTCTTAAACCATTTTGGCAAAATATTCACTACCAATAACAGGTAAAAATTACATACTGCTTGTACAAAATATTATTTTAAGAACTTTATTAACTCATCTAATCCTCATGAGAACTCTGTGAGGTATAGACTGATACTTACCTGAAGAAGCTGAGGCAGAGAAGTCAGGTAGTTTCTATAAGGTCACAACACTAACAAGAGAAAGACTCAGGATCTGAACCCAGGTGGTTAGGCTCCAAAGACTGGGATTTTAACCTGGACACTTGGAAAGTTTATCTGCGTGACGTCAAGAGCTAAGAACTCTGAGTCCACTGTGACAGGTGAGTTCCTCCACTGTGTCCTCTAAAGCAGATGTCCCCAACCTTTTTGGCATCAGGGACCAGTTTCATGGAAGACAATTTTTCCATGGGGGTGGGGGTGGGGTGGGGGCCATCAGGCATTAGATTCTCATAAGGGGTGCGAAATCTAGATCCCTCATATGTGCAGTTCACAATAGGGTTCCCGCTCCTATGAGAATCTAATGTCACTACTGATCTGACAGAAAATGGAGCTCCATTTGCCTACTGCTCGCGTCCTGCTGCGTGGCTCAGTTCATAAGAGGTAACGGACCAGTAATGGTTGGCAGCCCAGCAGTTGGGGATATCAGCTCTGAAGCATACTTTCTCCTAGAACAGCAGGCAATACAGTTTCATTTCCTCCCCCAATATTTTGAACTTCTGTGGACCACAAAACGGGAACTGCACAAAGTCAGAGGAGGCCTGTGTTAAATGGCTCAGGTGTCTACAAGTAACTTTTAATTTTCTCATCTTAGGAGTGGATATGGAAATAAATGCTGAGACCATAGAGCAACACCCTCGGGAACCGAGGTTTGCTCCGGGTATTTCTGAAGTCTTTGGCACTCATCATAACACCCATGAGGTATGTTGGGACCAAATTTAAAAGTTACTTCTACCAGCCTTCTCATTTGTCCTCCAGCTTGGAAGCGCCTGTATCAGTAGTCACACCGTGGGGCCAGATTTTACACAGAGCCCCGTCATGGCAGTGTGCTGGATTGGGACCTGCCCCTGGCACGACTCTTCTGAGCCTCCTCTGGTGACGTGCCCTAGGGTCACCTTGTTCACACTCAACCTTACTTCTGCCTTGCACAGGGTCAGGACTGTTGCTCAGAAAGTCTTCGTAAATACTATTTCAAAGTTGCCATTCTACAGATGGACATATAAATACAGAACATACAACCTGAAGGATGTCATAAGGCAAATCCACACTCCCAAATGCCATTTGGCATTTGCTTCCCTGCAAATGGGGGAGCTGGTGACTTACGTTCTTCCTGTAAAAATGGCCAGGGAAGGGGTATAGATGAAAGGTCGGGGTGGGGAGGAGACACCACTGGAGTGGAAGGAGGGATGGAGGAAGACAGGAAAGGAGGAAGGAATGGGAGAGAGAAGCCTTCCACTGCCACAAAACCCTACGGCAGTGTCCTTGAATCGTGGTGCTGCATCACACACGCCTATAGTCGTTTAGAAATTCTTTTGAGATAAGCCAGTGGGATCCTGGCCTTGCCAGCCAGCAATTTCACAAGCTCTCTACAGTCGCTGGAACCAAGGGACTAATGGCCATAGCTGTCAGGCTCCAGATGCTCGGGGCCTAGCCCTGCCATGCTGTCCCAGTGCCCATGTGGAGGAACGCTATAAGCCGGGTATGTCACCACAGCTCCCCCTGGTCAGCTTCCAGCAGCTCCAGCTGGCCCGGAGGATGGCTGGTGCCGGCGGCCCGCGTTCCTTGTGAGGCAGTGCTGGGTGGCGGCCAGGCGCTAGAGCTGGCTGTCCCCATAGCATGCATCCAACCCATCTGCCCGTCTCCCCAGCACCCCACGTAAGCTGTGTCTCCAGCACAGTGAGTCCTCCCGAGGACTGGCGTCTGGTTGTAGCCAACAGGAAAGATGGAATGAAAACCACGCACATGAAAAGTCATGTCATTTATTAATAATTTCTTTTTCTTCTATAAATTGGAAGGAAAAAGTCTTTGGTGACACTCTCTATAAAACAATCTATCTTGGATGGCAAAACCCAGACATAAAGTTACACAGGTCAGTGGAGTAAATCAAGATCTATGGCTTTGTATTTTCTCGCATGCGCTCGCTCACACACGCTTGAGGGTTTAGTTACGCTAAGTCGTGAAGAGTCTATGACAAATGGGAAACACTTCAGAAAAGACCTGTGGTGATGCTACAAAAACATCGGCAACATATTAGAAAACTGTCCCAAATGTACATCGTATACAAAATAAAGTATACTTTTTTTTTGCTTTACAATTTGCCACCTAAAATAGTTCCAGTTTTCAATGTCTTTCTTTCTACCTCTTGATATATCCTATACATATTTTTCTCTCAAAATAAGTATACAAGGTTCATTACATGTTAACCAGGTCATTTGCATGGCCCTAATTTTAGTAAGAATTACAACCAAAAGGAGAGGGATGGATTCCCATCGGAGAAGAACAGAAAACAATTGCAGAAATCAACAGCCTGTGGCCTAAAAGGCAAATCATTACAAAAGGAGTGATTGAAGGCCATCCTGACCTGATTTTAAGCAAGGGTGAGACCACGCTACTCAGAGGGCTCTTTCTCAATGGTGGCCATCTGCCAGTTTACTGGGCCCCAGAAGTTCCAATTTTGGGGGCTCATTTAGGTTCCTGACACGGAATGCGCTTGAATTCTAGATCTGTGAGAACAACGATCCCCACTAAGTAAAAACCATGGAAACAAAAGCCTTTGATTTTGGAATGCGTAAGAAGGGGAGAGATGGTTTCCAGAGTCATCTTCGTGACCATGTCAGGTGTACGTAGAGGCTTTCTCTTCAGAGCCCCCGGACAGCACTGCTTTCTTTAAACAGAAAATAGACTTGGAGTCAAGGAACAGTCTCACTTCCACATGCTGGAGTTCTAATGCTGAGTGAGATGAGTGTAGTGCAGGCTGCTATTAATGCTGATTCACTGAGAACACAACTCAAAACAACTCTGTCCCATCAAGCGTGCCTGAGATGAGGCTGGCAGGGGAAGGACTTACTTGGTTCAATCTGGCCAGAATGACAAAACCATCTAGAAAGTTCTTGTCCATGGTTGCTGAGAATGGAAATGAGGCAAATGAATTCAGCAACCAGGGTCCAGATGTGCCGGCTGCATGTTTATGGTGTTTACTGCTAGAAGGTAGGGACATTTTTACTTGCGTTCATGGCAATAACCGGTACTTTGAAAAACTGAAGCCCTCAGAGATCCACGGGAACAAAGACATTCCCAGGTCTGGAAGGTTTGCCACGGCTTTTGTGTCCATAATTCAGCCTTGTCCAGCAAGAGTCTTCCTCTGACTCCAGCCCACTGAGGCAGTTTTCCCTCTGCTCCTGCCCTTTAAACAGCTTTGACTAAAATTTCATTTGGTCTTAAATCAAGTGCCCTGTTTTTTTTTGTTTTAACAGTATGTAGGTCTATTCACATTCATTCATCTCACCCCTGATTAAGTAAGTTCAGTAACCTTTATGAAAGGCCACCGGCATGATACTCCTCCAAGTCACCAGTATTTGAGAACCACCGAAATAAAGGCTAACATAGCCTACTGTAATGAAAAACAAAATTATTCCAAAAGAGAAATCGAAGGACGCAACCAGGATTGATCCTTCTTTGAGCACCATTTGTTAACAAGAAGAAATTAAACTGTAATGCACGTAAGATTCCAGCGATGAGATTTCCCCTTCTTTGAGGCATCCTATTTGAAAGTGTGCCAACATGCCCAGTGAGGCCCACCTAGCTGTGCTATCTGTTGTGACATGTCTACGGTGATTACTTCACAGACTTTTCTCTACAGTCTCAATTTTGGTCATTTTGCTAGCTTCAACAAAGGTGATATGAATACTGTATTTGTCCACTTTGATATTTAAAAGCTTTTTCATAAAAATAGATGCATAGCTAGCTCTGATAATTATTTTTAAGATCGTGTGTCTTAACGTGGGGCTGGGAAAAGAGGCAGCACGGGAATTCCCCGTGCGGAGTCCTCTCTGGACCTTCTGAGTGTAACTCATCACATGACTGGCACTGCACTCCCTGCCCTTGGCGTCTCACCATATCAGCACATGGTGGCCTGCGTGGAGATCCCTGGTTATCATTATAGTTGGCCAAGAGATAACTGTTGGCATCCTGCAGAGGTGGCTCTGATGTGCCGACTGGCCACAATGCAATACAACTCTTTCCTAAGCGAATTAAAATGACTGTGGGACCTTGATGATTTGCTAAGCAGTGCTCAATTCCCAGCTACCTGGACCAAAGGAAAGAAGAGCACACAAGCTCACATCCCAGAGAGAGAGATACTCAGAGGATGGCATAAATCAAAACTGGAGACCTAAAATGGGTGAAAAATGTGTCAGGTCCTGCTCTTATTCATAACCACCTTCTCTCTTCCTGTGACATACAATGTTTGTGGAGGGTGTGTGCCCTGTGAGCTTGGTGACAGGTCAGTGTGGCAAAGCAGGCCCTCACATCCATTCATGTGACTGACTGGTACAGTTGGGGGATACTGCACTGCAGACCAAGATGACAATGTAAGTTCCAAGTTGGCTTGCAGGTCATTGAATGAAACACTGCATTTACTTTTTGTAAAAGAGAAAGACACATGGATAATTCACCAATCCCGAAAAAGAAAAATAAATACAAATTTGCAAAGGCCAAATGGGTGAAGATTAATTGCTAACCCTTTCACTCACTGAGAACTGAAGCTTCAAAGGCAGAAAACCTATCAGCCCGGGCATTTTATCGAAAGACACAAGTGCGTGTCCCATGGACCTAAAAAATATTTTTCAACAAATGTCACACGTTTGAGAGTGGACTAAGGATGGGTCCAACTGCATGAGAGAGGCATTTTGGGAGCTGTCCACTAGCTGAATCTGATCACCCATGCTCACCACAGCATCAGGACATGAGCTCTGGGTCCTGTCCTGTGGCTAGGGACCTGGGAGGTACCCTCTGGGTGTCTGCAAACACTTCTGCTCCTGATTACACCACCCAGCGCTGTCACTGCAAATCCCGCTTCTCTCCCAGATGTCTACGAAAATGGACGAGCCACAGCCTGCTGGACTCAGGGTGTCCACTGGTCTAGGCCAGTACTTGAAGTTCTTGGAACACAAAAGTTGTCAGAATTTGCTTCTGAAACAAAACTGGAAATAAATATGAAACATCTGAGAGTTTAGGGGAAAAAATATTCTAAAGTGCTGGTTTATTATGTATAATAAGCGATAGAACTGTGCAATGTTTTCTCTCTTGCCTCTTCCAAGTAGAAGAAGACATTTCATATCAGAAGTCTCCATCTTTTATAACAGAGTTTAGGGATTTTTTTTATAGTTTGTACTTGAAGTTTCACAATAATCATAAGCTCAAGATAGCACTTGCAGGGATAAAAATGTTCTTTTTAACAAGAAGCACAATTAAACTTCTCCACAGATTTAAAAATTAAATATAAATGAAACACATTTGTTTCTGATTATTTTGTTTGCCAGATTCTTGCTCAAAACATTGTTTGACCCAAAATGGTATTGGGTCCCAGAGAGAGGCACACCCTGCCACTTCACAGCAATCCTCTTTTTCAATGGTGTGATCTTCCACATTATTGCTTCTCAATAGGGAAGCTTCCAAAACTTGAGGTTTCACAAGTATTAAAGAGCTCATCTTGTAAATAATCTGTTCTCCCCCATACACTCATCCGTCCTTGGCTTCTAGACCAAAACTTCCCCCCAGTGCTAAGCGAACTCATGTCAACGGCTGACCCATAATCTGGCCCACACCCTGGACAAGCATTGGATCACTGGGTCTACATATCCCTCTCACTAATGTGCTGGAGGGTTATCTAGATGGTTCTCTGTGCAAACTGAACATTTCTTAATTATACTAGTGTTTCCTTGGTACTGGATCCCCCCACCCCCCCAATGAAAACGATGACCATACATATCTATCTCAAACATTAAGTTTTCAGTTAGAACTGCCTACCTGATGGTGATAAGACTTTCTTTCATGCAGCGATATTTTGGAGATAAAAGTCCGAGTGGATTTGAAAATGCAAAGTGGAAAACAATTTGCACTGGCAAAGCTGAGTAATGCACTTGTCCTAACCTTTGCTCAGTTATTCTGGACACCGGGTAGAGTGGCCTCTCGTGTTTTCCATGAAGCGTCTGTAACTGCAGGAGACCCTGCACAACCAATAACAATGAAGTCTGTGGGCAGAGGAGTAGCAGCTCTGAAATATTCACAACCAACACAATTTTGATTAAAGAAAGAACTCTGGTTTTTAATAGTTTTGATCATTAAAAAAGTTTAAACCTGCATAGCAATCATTTCAAAAATAATTATTTAATGCTCCATAATTAAACTGTACACAACCTAGTCTTGGGACACAGAAGCCAGTGAGGTGAGTCTGGAGCAGACTGGTGCGGTCCCAGGAGCCAGGAGTCGAGTTCTCATTGGCCTTTTTTGTCACTCTGTTCATTGGAGTTTTTTTGGATACTTGGCACAGTCTGGCTCTGCTGATGGGCGGATCTGCACTGGAAGAGAGAGCAGCATGGCCCCATCCCTTCTCGCTTCCCTCCCCCAGGCGGCCGAGTCCTCAGAGTCGCTCAATGTCTCGGTATTTCTTCCTCAGAATAGAGACCTGGTCTTTGAAGAGGACGGGGTCGAGCCTCATCTGGGAGTGGATCAGCGGCATGTAGCCAAACCAGCTGGCAAACGTGTTCATGCAGCTCTGTCGCTGGGCAAAGTGGTCAGGGTCAGCCCAGCGGGAGGCCCGAGAGGTCTAGAGAGGAGGAGAAAAACAGGGAGGATAATGAGAGACATGCGTGACAGAGGGCATGCTGCAGGAAACTGAGTCAGGCAGATGGGTGAGTGGCAGAGCAGGGGTCTAGCCTGACCCCAAGGCTCTGCATCCATGCACCTGGTGTAAATGCAGGCATTTGGGCTGGCTTTTGGCCTTACCAGAAGGTTTTCCCAAGGCACACGAGGTTCCTCAATGTTCAGAAACAGAAGATCCATGCTGGCTGACTAATTTTTAGGAACTTTCTTAACTAACTAATTCTCTGGTCAGTCCATGACTTATCAATTGAACCTCACCTACTATAATCACAGAATATACAATATACAATATACAATTCCCGAACTTGGAACTAAATGCTATGACTAATGGTGTGTTTGTGGTTTCAAAGAGTTTTCTAAATCCTTCATGCTTACTTAGCTGATGTGGTGATATCAATAATCAACTTTCTGAAGTCTATCTTTCTGTCTATTTCTTCCTTCCTTCTGCTATACTCTCTCTCTACCTTTATGAAGATCCCACTGAGTCTTTTGTTACAAAGCCACGTGCATAGCTGAAGAACATAGCACCTGTTACACTCCTCTCAAGGCTAGTGTTAGCCTACATCTAATACTCCTTTCCTTTTGTGGGCTTCCCCATTGGTATGACTCCATGGAGAACAAGGAGGGAGATTCAGAAGTATAGAGGTCATGCTTCTGAAAAAATGACTTGACACTAAAATCTCAAAATTCTGCTCCTCCCTCACTAAAGAGTTGCTGCATTTCCTACTCCTACACTAAAATGCCCAAAGAGGACATTTTTAAGGGCAATCAGTCCTCTGAAGAGTCACTGCTCACTCAGAATAGAAAAAAAAGATGAATGTTGGTTAAGTAGAAAAGATGACACCTATCTTTTTAGCTCTTTTTGTTGCCCTAAAGTTGGCTAAATATGTTCAGAGCATGTAAGTGACTGGTATTGATTTAAAAGAAAGTTGTAAATGACTTTTGAGTCTGAAATTTAAATAGCAACTAGGTATATTGTCTTTAAATCCATGTTTTTATAAAACAAGGAAAAACTAGGCTGCTCAATCATGGGGAAGAAACCACAAACTCCCCATTTATGTCAATAGGTGACTCTTCAATGATGTGCATGGACATGTGTGTGTTCACTGTACTTGTGTCTTCATGCACTGGAAGAAACACACTTTCATGGGAAGATAGATTTTAGTGTGAGAGTCACTTTAAAACCACAAGTGTCCACATGATTGAGAAGAATATCGAAGATAAATACAAATGTCAAGTTGCCTCTGAGCAGCAGAATAACAAACACACACTGTTTATAAAGTGGTTTCATGAAGCTCGTTTGAACCTCACAATGATCTGGTGAAGCATCTCCCCAGGTAATAACATCTCCACTTCACAGGTGAGGATGCAGGTTCAAGGCAGTTGGAGCTACTTGTTCAAGACTAGGAAGGGACAGGACCGGGCTCTATTCTTCAGAGTTTAGACTAGGAGAATGAATGCTACCAGGTAAATCAGGGAAAGACACCAAATGCAGCTGATTGACTGAGTTCGCATCAGAGTGGATAGTCCTAAAGGGACCTCCTTGTGTTCCTAAATTGATAAGGGCTTGCAGGCCATTTCTGATTGGCCCAAAGGGAACGACACCCAGGCACAAATACATATGCAAATAGAAATACTATCCAGGCTTAAGCTCATTTTTATTCTCACAGTTTAAAAAAGTCTAGCTGAATCTTTCAGGTATATTTTAACATTTATTCTTAGTCAACCAACATGTATTAGAAAAGACCTCCTTCCTACGTGAAAAAGCATAATCCTGTAGCATGACATTTGTTTATCAATCACACAAACATTCAATAAATTCGTGTGTATAATGGGAAGAAAAGGGCAAACACAGTACCTGGAATCACAAAGACTTAAGAGTAAATTAGATTTGTCCCTAAAGATGTATACAATTACTAGAAAATATTGGTTTGGGAGAATTAGGCAAATCTATGAAAAGGGCACAACACCAATCCTTAAGAAATCACCTGAGAGTTCTACCCTTACTGAGCATATCATCTCAGGGGAGTCTGAAGAACTCTCTGAGCAAACAATATTAAAAGAATGGTGTTTCCTTCAATGAGATAGCATACAGTCATGCATCACATAATGATATTTCAGTTAATAAGGGGCCACATAAACTGCTGTGGTTCCATCTGATTATAAGTGTGTCTTTACTGCACTTTTTCTATGATTAGATACTTAAATCCCATGATGTTATAGCTGCCTATAGCATTCCGTATGATCACATGCTATAGAGGTGTGTATCCCAGCAATCATAGGCTAGACCACAGAGCCTAGGTGTGCAGTAGGCAATGCCTTCTAGGTTTGTTTAAGTCACTCTAGGATGTTCCTACACCATGAAATCACCTAATGACACATTTCTCAGAACATATTCCCATTGCTATGCAATGTATGCCTGAAAAAAATAATATCTGGGCATGTAACAATGTATCATGCTTGAATGGGGACAGTCTTTCAGGCTTAAAGATTAAAAATTCTGACAAATCCTCTTGCCTACTCTTTCAGTAATTAGACTAACACAGAATTTTCCGCCAGAATCTGCTCACTGGGGACAGCTCTTTTGTCATAACCAGAACCTAGAACAGCGCCGGTAACCGTTACACTCTTGATAAATACCGAATGACTAAGTTTTTATAAACTTAAAATTCTTTAACATTTTACTACATTCAGTGAATTGGAAACCATGAGCTGTGTTCACAAGAGGCCTGGAAAAGCCTTCCTCTGCAGAAGCGAGATCTATGATTTCCAACACTGGGTAGGACAGCCCTTAACAACTGAACTGATAGGAACATAGTGAAAGTCAGCTTCGAGCCTGCTGATGCTCCATGATGCAGCTTGAGTAGATTCAATGGTCTTACTCAAGGTTTCTGATGCCTCACATGTAGTATGGGCTCTGCCCAAGATGAATAAAGGCCGATGAGCTTCAGCATCCCCAGCTGGGCTGTATTTAGAACCAGGGGTGCAGAATGGATAGTGAGATGGACATAGCTCAGGATTCAGTTCCCAGCTCTGTCTCCAACTTACTGGGTGACTTGTGGCAATATCCTGACATTCTCCACATCCTAGCTTTCTTGCATGTGAAAAGAGAAAGAGTCTATCTTTAGTACTGAAATTTTACCATTCAACACAATATTTAGGGTTTCCTACATATCTCAATCCTATGTGGTAGATTTCATCATTTCCATTCTCAAGACGCACCAGCTGAATTTCAGAAGGTAACTGACTTGCCTACAGCTTATAAATGCAGGTTCTAGAATTGGAAGTTGAGTATTGTGACTTCTGGCATCTGACTATGATGCATATTTAACTCAACGACAAGGCTGTGTTAAAGAGATTATTGGTGCCTAGTCATTAATATGGTATCTACAATAAACTTACATAAATCTTTTGTGGGTCTTTATGCAATAGGTTGAATGTGTACCCTAAAATTTATATGTTGAAGTTGAGTCCCTAATGTGATGATATATACAAGTGAGGGCTTTGAGAGGTGATGCGTCATGAGGGTGGAGTCCTCAAGAGTGGGATTAGTACTCTTATAAAGGGACCCCAGAGAGCTCTCCTGCCTTGTAAGGACACAGCAGGCAGAGGGCCATCTATGAATTGGAAGCAGGCCCTCAATCTTGCACTCTCCAGTCTCCAGAACTATAAAAAATAAATGTCTGTTATTTACGCCACCCTGTCTTTGGCATTTTTGTTACTGCAGCCCAAAAGGATGAAGACAAACTCTGAGACATATCTTTCTCGTGTCACTTTATAGGTTACAGTAGTGCTTTATATTCTTGGCATAAAGACACACTTGAATCTTCCTAATTATGCTTGAGCCAATACATGCTCCTTCAGAGCTTTCAGATGTGGCTTATTTCTGGTACTGTCTCATTATACTTCCGGGTGGAGCACCCAGAAGGACCCGAGTCCTCATGACCTGAACACTAGTGAGCAGCCAGGGAGGAGAGCTCTCGCACACTCACCTGTCCCATCATTGTCTCCTTGTACTGCTTCTTCTGGGTCACTTTGATTGGAGGCAATTTTGTCACAGCAGACACCAGGAAATTCATGAGAATGTCCTCACAATTGGCCAATTGGTCCACCATGTTCTTCAGGCTGGCTGGCAGGTAATGGGAGTACAGGTAGTGATAATATCTGTAAAGACCAAAGAATGGTTTCCCGGGGGCCATCATCACATTATGACAAGTGGACTTCTTTGACAAAAAACACACACCCATCCTCTAAATCTCTCAACATGTCAAAGGTGGTGGTGATGATGGTGGAGATGATAATGATAGTTATCACTATAGGCCAGATAGTGTTCTGAAGTGTTTTACAAGAAATGCCTCACCATTCATGAAGAAACACTGAGGTTATGAAGAAACAATAAGGTTAGGTACTATCATTATTCCCATTTTACAGATGAGAAAAAAAGACAGGGATGCACATAGATGCAGATAGTGTTGTCCCAGTCTAATGCCAGATTGATCAATTAGAAAGAAAAACTGAATACTTAGATGATAAGAGATTATACATGGTATATAAGTTTCAAGGCTGCCTTATAATTTTAATTATTGCCTTAATCAGAACTGTATTCAATATCTTCCTTTGTCTCTGAATCTAACAATATACTGCTATAATTGTACCCTGTAAACCATACATATTTCTTTTTTTTTAATTTTAAAGATGTGGGGTGCAATTCAGGATTAGGAATACAAGTGGTCCTCACACAGGTAGAGTTTGGGCCTCCCTTTGGTCTCCACTTTGCCTAGTTTGTGATAAAGTACCCTTATTGATGTTGTGTCCCCCCACCCTGGTAGTATTCCACTACTGCCAATCCCTAAACCATGTACATTTCAACCCCATTAGAACACAATCTGAATAAATCTGGTGGTGAGTCATTATAGAGAACTCACAATTAATCTGAATTATTTCTCACCCTACTATTTTTTACAAGTATTTATATGTACATAAATCACATCGTTTTCCTATGTATGAATTATATGTATATTCAAATCACGTTTCCTATAATATGCATTTATAGTGGTATAAGTACATATGTATATGTAAGTACATAATATAGGAAACATGATTTGAACTAATCAAATTCTTTGTGTGATGGTGGCAGAAGGGAGGGTGATGATGAACTTTCAAGAGAGCCTCAAGAAATCTCGAGATGAAGACTGTCAGCCCAAATGTTTATGCCTTGGGTATTTCCAACCCTAGCCCTGAGATGGCAAGATGCTTTCAGGTACAATTGGTGTTTCACCTTACTATGATGGAACAGTTGGGGTTTCATTAGTGAGTGAGCAGGGATGTCTGCACCCACTAGCTTGGCACTCTTACTCTAGTCCCCAGCTCTAAAGACCAAATACATTCTAACAACTGTCAGATGTGCATCTCCATCCCCAACATTCCAACCTACCCTTCTGGATGTCATTACATGCCCAAACCTGAACTCCTATATTCTAACATTTATTCCATCTGCAGCTTCCCCATCTCTGTTGATGGTTACTCTGTCCGTCCAGTGTACAAGTCAAAACACTGGCAGTCAACACACTCTACATTCAAACTGTCAGGTCATCGCACCAGAACACCTTCAAACTCTGCCCACAATGTGATCACTACTCACTACCCCTGCCCACTTCCTGGGCCTAGGTTCTAGCACTCTTGCTTAGATGATGTCAATCCCTCCTAATAGGTCTCCAGGCTTCAACCCTGGCCCCCTTTGAGCCTCTTAACACAGTATCCACAGTGGACACCTAAAACATAAGCCCAGAGTCTCCATCTGTTCAAACCCTGTCCTGCTCTCCTATCACCCAGTGGAAAAGTAAAGTCCTTATGATGGCTTATGCCTATGATCCCAACGCTTTGGAAGGCTGAGGCAGGAGGATCGTTTGAGTTCAGGGATTAGACATCCACTTGGGCAATATAGTGACACGCCATTTCTACAATAAATAAAGAAAATACATGGGCATGGTGGTGCTCAAGTCAGACCTTGTCTAAAAAAAAAAAAAGTCCTCACGACGGACAGCAGCGTCCAGCATCTGGGCTTCCAGACTCCGTGGCCGGTGGTCATCCACTGCTCTTCTAGCACCCTGCCTCAGGGCATTCATTCCAGCTACTCCAATGCCAAACACTCTGGCTGTGGAAATCCTCTTGGCTGCCTTCCTCTCCTCCTCCAAGTCTCAGCTCCAATCTCACCTGCTCCAGAGGACGAGCCTGGCCACCTCCACTTGCGCTGTCCCCATCCTCCACCTCCTGATCCTATTCTCAACTCTGGTTTACCGCTGTGTCACTGCTCTCCTTAACATGCTATGTCATCACATGTCTCTCTGTTAGAACATGAGCCCTCCCTGGCAAGGAACTTGATCTGTTTTACTCAGCGGCCAATCCAAGCACCTTGAAGAGTGCCTACGGGTACTCAGCTAAGTCTTCACTTTTGTTGTTGTTATTCTAACTATCTAGAGATCTGATATGCTCCAAGTAGATCCTATCCTTCAGGCCAGCTGTGAACACCACCCTACCACAATCTCTGGGATGCAACACCTCAAGAGGTTTCAATGGTTTCAGAAACACACGTCTGCCACGTTAGCAGAACTGAGGCAGGGGCACACAATGATTTCCACTAGTGTTAGTGAGCTCTGGTCGAGTTCCTACTCATGCAGCTGCCAGAAGCCAACATGAGAAGCTTGGTGAGACCCACGCTTGACATCTGCTGCTCACTTGTGGTAGATGGCCGCTCCAGTCAACACCATGGAGTAGTCATTGGTCCACTTGGACGTGTATCCCCACCGCTCCTTGGCATTGTCCCAGAAGTGGCTGCGTGCAGGGTACCCCACGATCCTCTCGGGAAAGCTCTGCCACACAGTGAAGGCGAAATCCACCTGCAGGAGGAACACAAGCCAACACGCCATCAATGGCGACCATGGGTGTCAATGCAATGCGACCTCCCCAGCTACCTCCTGATGCCAGATTCAGGGTTGTGGCGAAACACGGATTCTGCATGTTCATTGGCAAATTAAAGCGACTGCTTGACATTCTGCCCCATAATTATGCACATTTTAATGTTTTCTGTTAAAGAAACTTCAGAGGGGCGCGGAAATGAAAGACAGAAAAAAATAATTTGCAGATCTGTCCTTTGGAAACCCCGTCTGTTCAAGCTAAAAAACAAGTCAAAAAAGCAGTTAGTTTTCTCCCCTCTCTCCAAGGGGCATGTGACTGTTGACTCACACGAGGCGCAAACGCATCTGTTGTACAAATGAGAGCAGATTTCCTGTGTGCATCCAGGGAATGAACGCACAGAACATATCCCGACCAGCGCGTCTCGGAGCCAAAGTGACGGAAAGCAAAGCATCTTCTTAAGAGCAAGAGCAATGTGTTTTTATAAGAACACAAGTTCTAAGAGGAAGGCAGAACAGAAATTCATAAGGAACAAATAATTCTGGCCTTGCAGGTTTGAAGATGCACAGTGACAGGAAGCGAAGGAAAAAACATTCATTGTGCAAATCACTAAGAATAAGTGGGGTCAGGTCACACCAGGCCACGGGTCATCTGAGAGGAAAGGCAGCCAAGAGCCTTGCCTGTGGTAGAGGAACCTCCCCAGTTACTTCTGAACCTCTCACTACTATCACGTGCAGTTAGCAAGGAGTCTGCTTTCCAACGAGGATATTCACTTCTGACTTTTTATGATTTGATGAATGATAAACAAAAATAATAAGCAGAAAATAAAAATTATGACAATAGTAACAGCAATTATAGAATGTTCATATCATATAATGCTTGCAGTGTGACTTGCCCAGTCACAGGTGCTTGTACATTTTAACTCATTCTGGGATGGAACTGGGACGGGCCTTGGCCCCACCTCACTGACATCTCTCTTCACACATACCCGCCGACTGCCAGACTTTGTGAGTTGCTTGAAAAATCTGAGGTAAACAACATTTTGCCACAAATCTTACTCAAGAAGACTTGACCCCTCTGCCTGCATGTGCACAAGTCCAGAAAAATGACCAATCCAAACCCCTTGCCTTGTTATGATACTAAAATTCCCATCCCAGGCAGGGCTTACCCACCATTTTTTTGCACATGTGACTTACGCAGAAGTATGTATCTACACTGTGTTTACAAGCCTCTCCCTAATCATGCTGTTGCACTTTTATTTATTTTACTTTACACCTCTTTCCTTATCTAGTGAAAGGCTCCAGCCAGCCTCTTTTGGAGGAGCCAGCTGGAGTCTTCCTCCTGCACAGTCTCCCTTGTACATACCGCCAGGGAAGCCGTCTCAGAATCTGTTTGGCCTTGTGTCAATTTCTATTCCATGAGAGCCCAGGCACCCATGGTCAGTAACAATTCCATCCTCGCAGTAACCCTGTGAGGTGCATACCTGCACATGCTTCAATTCACAAAAAGGGTAACCAAGACATAGGAGAGTTCAAATTATCTGTCTGAGCTAGAAAGTGGCAGAGCCAAGATTTGATCTTGGGCAACCTGGTTTCAAAGTTCATGTGTACTGTATCATAACCTCTGGGCTCTGTGGCCCCAGAGTTGACAGCAACTGATTTCTCAAACAGGTTACAATTCACTCTGCAACATGAGCCCATCTCTCTTTGATAAGCAATAAACATGGACATTTCATTTACTTCACCAATACTTTGAGTCGCAGGACTGTGGTGGTGGCTGGCGTCTGAGTGATGCTAAGCCCAGGTTCTGCCCTCTCAGAGGGCAGTGATTCTGCCTTGACCAGCAGTGCAAATCACTATTCATGACAGCCAAAGGGTGAAAACAACCCACCTTCCACCAACCAATGAACAGTGTGATGTGCTCACTCAGTGAAACAGTACCCAGCTGCAGAGAGGAGTGAAGTGTCACATGGCCGTGTGAACTCTGAGAGAGCCAGTCCTTCGGGGTGCATCCTGAATGGCCAACTGGACCTAAATTCAACAGAGCCAAGCAGTCATTTGCTGACTGGAGGTCACACACTTACTTGGCGTCTCTGGAAAACCCATATGTGTGCTTAACTTTGGGACTTCCATAGCTGTTCTTGTTCACGGCACCCAAAATCAATCAATAGACTGACCTGAATTGACCTGTGCTTAGCCAATCAAAACTAAACAAATCTGCTTCCCTTAACTGTACCTGGGTGGGAACCTAGGCCAAAACTTTCTCTGTGAAAAAGAGAGACAGGAAGTTGAGGCAGGAGAATCACTGGAGACTAGGAGTTAAAGACCAGCATGGGTCATATTATAAGACCCTGTCTATATAAAAAAAAAAAATAAATAAGCAAAACAACTGGGTGAGGTGGCGTGCATCTGTAGTCCCAGCTACGTGGGAGGCTGAAGTGGGAGGATCACTTGAGACCAGGAGTTCAAAGCTGCAGTAAGCCATGAGCATACCACTGCACTCTAGACTATTCCCCACAAAACAACAAAATCCCCTCTTTGTTTTCCTGAACACTTCTTCATTTTGTACCGAAGGCTGCATCTCTCTGGCTTGCAAACTGCTCACTGAAGTAAAGTCTCTTTCCTCTCAATTTTTTTTAGAGAACTATTGTTCACAGATACAACACGCATACACCTTGAAGACACTATGCTGAGTGTCTTCAAGTCAGATACAAAAGACCACACATAGCCAGATACGAAGCCAGATACAAAAGACCACACACAGTGTGATCTCATGTGGAGGAAGGTCCGGAACAGACAAATTCACAGGCATAAAACATACTGATGGTCACCAAAGGCTGGGGGAGATGCTAAGTGGGCACAGGGTTTCCTGAATGAAAGCAAGGGCTTCCTGAGTAGAAATATTTTATTTTATTTTATTTTATTTATTTTTTTATTTTTTGAGTTGGAGTCTCACTCTGTTGCCCAGACTGGAGTGCAGTGGCCGCTCCCAGCCACCGCAGCCTCGCCTGCTGGGCTCCGGCGATCCTTCTGCTTCAGCCTTCCGAGTAGCCGGAATTACAGGCACGCGCTACCACGCCCGGCTGATTTTTTGATTTATTGTAGAGATGAGGTCTCGCTGCCCAGGCGGGTCTCGAACCCGCGGGCTCAGGCAATCCACTCACCTCAGCCTCCCAAAGGCGCGGGATTACAGGCTGAGCCACCGAGCCCGGCTTGGAAATATTTTAGAAGACAAAGGTGATGACTGCGCGACACTGTGAGTGTACTGAATTATATGCTCCAAAATGGAAGCATTTAATTTTATAGCTGGTTCCTCCAAAGGAGGCTGGCTGGAGCCTTTCACTAGATAAGGAAAGAGGTGTAAAGTAAAATAAATAAAGGTGTGTCACCATGATTAGGGAGGGACTTGCAAGCATAGTGTAGATACATACTTCTGCATAAGTCACATGTGCAAAAAATGGCAGATAAGCCCTGCCTGGGATGGGAATTTTAGTATCATAACAAGGCAAGGGGTTCGGATTGGTCATTTTTCTGAACTTGTGCACATGCTGGCGGAGGGGTCAAGTCTTCTTGAGTAAGATTTGTGACAAAACATTGCTTATTTCAGATTTTTCAGACAACTCACAAGGTCTGGCAGCCGGCGGGTATGTGTAAAGATGTCAGTGGAGTGGGGCAGAGGCCCGTCCCAGTTCCATCGCAGAATGAGTTAAAATGCACAAGCACCTGTGACTGGGCAAGTCACGCTGCAAGCATTATATGATATGAACATTCTATGATTGTCTGCTGTTACTATTGTCATAATAGAGCCAGGCGTGTAAATTCCAGTCCAAGGCCCTGGAAGACCCATATCTCAGCTCAGTAGGCAAGAAAAAGAGTAGATTCCTTCTTCCTCACCTCTCATGTTCAGGCCCTGAGCTGAGTTGATGGCACCCATCCTTGGGGAGGACATCTGCTCTGCTGAGTAGATGGTGCCTGCCCCTGGGGGAAGGATAACTGCTTTACTGAGGTCACAGACTTAGGGCCAGTCTCATCCAGAAATGCTCCCCTCCAAAGATACCCCAGAAACTGCCTCCCATCTGGATGCCTCATGGTGATGTAGTCAAGCTGGTACTAAATTGGGTTTTTATAAAAACTTGAATTTATGGCTGTTTACAAAAATAGTAACTTCTAACTAAGCCTAAAGAATTTCGAAGGCATAAGGGTCTTTAAATTTCACCCCAGGCCGGTGTTTCCGAAAGATGGTTTGTATACACGAAATACTTTTACATGGCTCATTGCAAATCCTATTTCATTTTAACAATTATATTTTTACTTCAGTGTTTGTTAGAAAATGACATAGCCAGCAATCAGACCTAGGATTTCACTGACATTTTTACCTAGGATGAGGCTAATTTTTTTCAAGTAGTCAATTTAAAGAAAAATATTAAATAGGTATAGAAGGTGTGGCATGACGGTGTGGCAAAAAGCTTGGGAAATGCCGACCAGGACTTATCTCTTTTTCTCTCTTCCCTTCTTTGCTTCCTTCCTTCCTATCTACTTACCACCCATCTATCCATCATCCATCCATCCATCTATCCATTCCTCTTATCTTTCTCCCTATCTCTCTTTCTCTCTACCTACCTATCTATTATCCATCCACCCATCCATCCATCCATCCATCCATCCATCCATCCATCCATTCATCTCTATCCTCTCTATTGATGTCTCATCTATCCATCTACCTATCTCTCTGTCTCTCTCATAGATTCTGTTTCTCTGGAAAACCCAAGTATACTGCTCTATCTTAAGATAAGAAAGACTTAAAAATATGGCTTGTTCCTCAAAACTATAACATCGGGGGAAGAATGTAGAGTGGTGAAACATACATTAAGAAAGCTTGGTGGGAAGCGCCATCTCAAAGTTAAAAGATAGCAGGGATGAAGAGCATTTGCCGAAGACTGAATGAGGTTATGACGACCTCCATGCCCTCACTAGTGGTCAATCCCGATGGCACCCACTGATGGGGTGGGGTATGGTGTAGCCTGTATCAGAGGGTCAGCCTGGCTGCCAGCACTCCTCAGGGCTTTCCATTATTCTTTGAAAAGGGAACACAAGCACTGGCAAGCACTACAGAGCCCAATAGGGTGTTTTCATCACATGAATTTCTTACTATCTTAAAGCTGTTTCAAGTCATTTCAAAGGAACTCAAAAGTAAATTCAGATAAAACTCTGATTCTGGTGATAGCTCAGCTTCCATGCACATCATTAACACATCAAAGAAGGCAAAGGTCGGCTTCTGGCCTTTTCTCTCAAAAACCAACATCTGTTTTCTTTGGAGGGTTTGCAGAAATCCAGATAAATGTAAATAACTATAAACCAACTGTAAGACTCTTTAGAGGATGCTGTTTAAAAATCTATCCTTAATGCTACAAAGAGACATTTAAACAAGTGAAGATTCCTTAGAGAAGAAAAAACATGAACCAACATCTATTCACCTATAAAAAGAGAAAAGAGAAATCCTTAGCCACAACCATTTTAGGCAACACAGCCACTCCACTGATCAGCTGCAGAAGCAAACCAGACTGCCAGCCTCTTAAATTTACATATCATTTTCAACCCACGTTGACTTCTAATTACTTCACATATAACACATGTTCCTCCCAGCATGCGAGGGGTTGGAATTGCTATTCTTTGAAAAGAAATTTACCAGCTAGAGGATGCATCACAGCAGCAGAGTGTTACCTCACCATGGGACAGGGAAGAGCAAACCCTAGGATGAGACCGATGGCCTCGTGTCTGGGGAATGGACACGCCAAGTCACAGGGCAGAAGTCAGGTGCACACTGTAGCTGTCTTGACTATGAGTTGCACCACTGCAATGTGCCACTTGGTATCTGTCCTTTAAAATTTGCCATCTACTCTTCCTGCCCTGCTCCACACCCTGGGATGACAGAGTCCCACGGACTACCCCACTTGATCTTCCTTGCTGGCAGGTGTCTGCTGGGTTAGGTCAATGGGAGTTGCCAGGAAGCAAATGAGGCAGAACAGAAAGAGGGGTTGGTGTGTCTCCTGTCTGCCCCCTCCCTAAGCTGGCACCAGAGTTCAGGCATGGCCAATTCCTTCCGTGGCCTCTCCCTCCTCATGCTGGCTCCCAGGGCCTCAGAAGGCACCAGTTCCTTCTCCCACTCCTTCAGGGCTAGGGGGAACTGCCTCCTACTCTTGCTGCCCCACCCCCAGGTGCCTCATCCTCTTTGTGGGGTCCTTTAGTCCCACTGACACCCACCGAAGGAACGTGTGTCTGAATCATCTGACTTGAATCTTGCTTGCTGCCAGGACTCAGATGGGTGCAGGCGAGAGCTCTGTAGCCAAAGTACCCAGCCTGGAGAGCAGGACAAGGAAAACTCTCTATAAATATGTGTTGAACGAACGTGCTCCTGTCATGCCCACTGCCTGTGCAGGCAGTGGCAGGAAGATGTGAGCTGCAGTGCCCAGGCTGCATTCACAGCTGCTGAGCCCTCTGGATCCTGAGCCCGCCTTCCCCCGTGGCAACCTCCTCCTATCGACCTATGCCCGACACAACTGGCCATGTCCACCTTGAATCCCAACTGTGGCACCTCCACCATTCATTCAACAAGTACTTCTAGAGCTTTGGCTTCACAGAAAGCCTTTAACAAGGCGAGGCCTGGGATGCTTAGTCCTGGGATTATTTAGGTGCCTTTGGACATAGCGTTCATGCACCTCCATCAGACAGAAGGGGACAGATGGAGGAATTTTAAGAAAGAGACAGAGTTCACTAGCCCAGGTCAACACCGAGGACCAGCTCTGTGGCCATCAGCCCCAGACTGGTGTCCAGGAAAGTGCAGGCTGTTTAGTGCTGATGTTAAAACGGAAAGGAAAATGATGATGAACAAAAGGGCAAAAAAGGAGGGTACAAGTGGTTAAATCTTCATACTTATTAGCAGCCGCCTTAATAACGTATCTCTGACAGACTCCATTTTTATAGAGCGATCTTTGGTACCCTCGATGACTTTAAGGAAGGTTCTGGAGATCAACATTCATTCAGGTTGTAAAAATTGGTTTTCTCCCACGTCTGTCTTCCCTCTTTCACTCCTCCTCACACATTCTTTGGGCAATCTTTTTTCTGGCACAAACACCTGAACATCTGGGATAGCAGGATCTCTCTCAGCCTTAAAGGAGACCATGTGCTCTTGTGTGGGTGAAAGAATGGGAACTTTAAACCAAGACAGAAAAGCTGCCTTAAAAACCCAGAGTAGCGTGTGTCTAATGGAGGCCAGAGGACAGAGAAGCCAGTGGGCTCTAACAGCACAGTGTCAGGATTGTGCCAAGCAGGTGCCCTAGCTTCCCCTTGCTCTTGCACACCTGCTCACACTAGTGGACGCACTGTTAGAGACAAGAGGTGGCAGGCTGGGGGATAGGGCTGAGCAGTGATGCAGGGCCCATTAGTAGGGAGTGGCCGCCTCAGGGGTCAGGGAATGGTGAGGGGCCGACAAGAACCGGGCTCATGAAAACCAGCTCTGTGGGCAGCTTTGAAAACATTCCTGACTTCTGCCAAGGCAAGGGCACGAGTAGTATGGGCACCCTAGGACTCAGGGTGCCATCTGAGGACCCGCTCACCTGTTCCAGGGGAGGGGGGTCTTACCTCTGTGGTGGAAAGCACAGTGTCCTCATCAAGGCTGAGCACGGCATCTGTTACAATGTTGTCATAGGGCAGGAAACGACTGCTCATAACCTGGGGAGTCAGTAGACAGTTGGCAGGAGGGAGGAGATAGAAAAAAAGGGGTCACTTTAGAGTCTTGCTTTCAGGAAAACTCCCCCATCCTCACCTGCATAAAAAATGCTCTACTACCACATCACCCCTCAACACAGAAAGACATTGCTCTCCCATCAATATATACTTATTTGCTAAACAACCATTGGGTGCCTACAGTGTACCAGGCAACTTGCTGGTCAAAGGGGATTCAAAGATAAATAAGATCTATTCCCTGTCTTTGAAGAGTTCACAATCTGTAGAGGGGGCTAAGAACCAGATAGCCAGTCTTGGCTTGGTACGAAATTCCAGGAAGTCAAAAGCTGCAACCACCAGCAGTTCAGAAGAGCAGAGGAGAACTCATAGAGGTGACAGTCAGCAGGACCTTGATGGGCAGGAACTCACAGAAGAAGTAACAGTTGGCAGGACTTTGATAGGCAGGGACTCATGGGTACAGTCAGAAATGCAGCATTCAAGACAGGACCCAGCAGGTGCCAAGGCACAGGGGACAGACCAGCACCAGATGCTGGGAAAGAGTGCATGGGTGGGACGCTAGCTCCACGTGTGGGACACACACCACAGACGGCCAGATTGTCACAGGAGATGTCAGACACACCGAAAATGCCAGTGGGTCTTCATTTTAGCACAGATTAGAACACACATGTACATGGAGATCAGTAGTCAGAGCAATCGGGGGTACTGACAGCATAACCTACCAATAACTTCATTACAATGAAAAGTAAGCTGATTTAAAGACAAAAATTAAATAACAGTGCATGTGACCATAGAGTTAGGCAAAATGTTGAAGAAGGTGATGTGTGTGTGTGTGTGTGTGTATGTGTGTATGTGTGTGTGTGTGTGTGTGTGTGTGTGTGTGTGTGTGTGTGTGTGTGTGTGTGTGTGGTAAGGGCTTTGGGAACCAGGTGATCAGCTGGAACAACTGAGGCTGAAGAGGTCACCCTGTGATAGTCATAGCTTGAACCTCTGTGTTGAATGAACCATAGAAAACTAACCATAGAATGCCGATACCATAAGAAGAACTAACATTCACTCTTTTGAACATTTACTAAGTGCCAGGAAATGCCCCAAGTCCACATACATCATCTCATTTCATCTTTATCATGATCCCATTTTCTAGGGGCAGAAATTGAGGCACAGAAAGTATCTTGCTCAAGATGGATGCAGGATGTCCCTCAAGATGGTGTGACGGTATAGAGCCCCTTGGCCACTGGGCTATACCTGTCTCCATTTGGAAAGGACCCTCAAAAGTGAGTTTAGGACACATATGCATATGTCCACCACCTTCCTTGGGAAGTTATGCTAGTGGTTATGACACATCTCTGAATTCACCCTTGCCGTCTACCTGGAAGACACAGAGGCCAGGGGAGGAAGGAGACCTGCAGATGAAGGGAAGCAGGACAAGGAGACACCTAACCAGCTGCCAAGGGCCCATGCTCCCCAGATCTGAACCCGGGCACCAGGGCATCACAGGCCTGGTCTGAAGTGGGGTTTACTTGTTCTGGGGCTACCAGAGCACCTGGGGCCTTGAGAGTGGAAAGCACCTGCTCCTACTCTCTCCCAGGCCCGAGGGCTGTGTCTCCAGCCCACGCGGCCCTGGGCTGCAGCTGCACATCTGTCACTGGGTCAGGGTTTTTCCTTTTTTCTTTCTCAGGCTTTTGAAATAAAAGGAAATACAGAGTGCTCAGCAGCCCCATATATACCAGCACTCAGAAATCTCTGCCTGCAGCAAGTCTCCTGATAGTGTTTACACGTCCACTGACCAACACAGAAACCATTAGCTGCCAGCTTAGCGATGCCCTGACCTTTCCCTTGTTAAGCCTATGGGGGAAAACTGCAGAGACAAGGCCCATAAATTCAAAACAGAGTTTTGCAGCCAAAACAGCAAACATCCATTTTAAATTCAAGGCTAGAGTTTTAAATGGAGAATGTGGAGGACGCAGGGCTCTGCCTACCATCGGCCCAACCATTGCTTTTAAAAGGATCCGTTTTCTTTTTCCTAAAGCTGCTGTAACATCAGAGGCAGGAAGCCCCCTCCCCACCGAGCCAGCTGCTCTCAGATTCCAGAGGCTTCTCTGAAACACCTTGCCCCAGCTGTCCTCCTGGACAGGCCAGCACGAGAGTGGCCAGTGCACTTGCAGAGCTGGTCCTGGGTAATTCTTGCTAGTTCACATGAGAAATTTTTTATTACCTTGTGGGAGCCCAACTCCTTTAGAATGAGCAAATATGTCCAGGAAATGCCCAAGACTCAAGAAGTTTACTGCCTGGGCTGGTAGGAGACAGACAGGCAACGTACACAAAAAATTCTACAAAACACAGATTGATAGTTAAGACTGATGGAGAACCTATGATACGCCCACACTTCTCAGTGTCATGTCCATGTACAGCATCATGCCATCTGGTCTCTTGCGAGTTGGGTATTGTGATGGTACCCATCTACTGAAGAGGGTACTGAGGCACAGAGATCAAGTAACTTGCCTTGGGTCCCACAAAAGTAAGCCTGAGTCTAGAGCCCATCACAGGCACTGTAACAGAATGATGGCTCCTGGAAGGGCAGCTGATGTGCACTAACCCCTTGGTATACACGTAACGGGCACAGAGCTGGCACCACATGGGTAATCTCTCATTTAATCCTCAAGATGGGCCTGTGCTTTAACACGGGTCCTGGAACACTGAGCCTTTAGACTTGAGAGCATGCACTTTCTGGGATGTGGGGCCAGGGCACTAAGAGTAGGGGGTAGGCAGAGAACACGCAGGGCCCCTTTCCATGGCCATGGTAGCAGGTACACAGACATGACTGGGATAAGCAAAGCTCCTATGGGAGACATCTGAGAAAGACCAGAGAAAGGCACTGTTATCATCATCTCCCTTTTATACAGAAAGGCATGGAGTTTCTTTTCACCAAGGGTCAAAATACAAAATCAACCAGTGACACAGAGCATAAACATGCGTTGCTACCTCAAGAAGCCAGAATGACTCCCAGACCATTGGGCAGCCTGGGACCTGTCTGAATATCCTGACACAGTCAAAGAAAGACACATCTACCAGAAGGAGAGCTGGTCTCCTGGACCTATGGAAGCATTAAAAACAAAGGATGCCAAGTTCAAGTTCATGGCATGCATGTGAACACTGTGGCTTTGGGCACTGGAACTGGACATTGCTGTCCCTGTGAAAAGCTGTCCCATGGGGAGGTGGGTGCAGGTGTCGCAGCGGGAGATCTCTACACACTGGTGACTCTTATGAAGCCACGCTTAAGGGGAGGTGAGCTTACAAGGGGGTGTGTGTCTATCCCAGTTTTCCCTCTTCTCACAGAACGCTCCCCTGGCTGCTCTGTGATAAACAGGCTGCTTGACTCCAGACTGTGATGCTGTAGCCACAGTGTCAAATCCCCTACAATGTCCCAAGCCTGCTGTGCAGCACTCAGCAGGCACTTACATGGGAATGGAACAGATAATGCCTGGATCATCTTGTCCACATGACCATCACAATTCTCATTATGCCAAACCATGAGAAACTGCCGCTTCTGGTGAGTCAAATGATGATCTCAGATGGTTGAACCTCATCAACTGATAATCTGCCATTCTGTCTCGAAGGTGTTTTACTTCATGCGAGCCACTCTCTCGTGACCTGACCCCTTGGGAACCATACCAATCTCAACCTCATTTAGTAGCAATTGCTTCCTTCACAATGGCCAAGATCTCCAAGGAAGCAATAGACAGAAGCTTGAGAAAAAGGAGCTCACCTCTGCATGCCCAAAGTGGAAGGCATTTCAGGGAGAGGGAGCATGTGAACAGGGGCTGGAAGGATGTGGGCATGTTGACAACCGGAGATGAAGAGTTAGAGAGAGGTGGTCAAGGCGAAGACAAAACATAACAGGAGAGAACCCGGTGCAATTCAGACAACATTTCCATTTTGTGGATGAAGAAACTGAGGCTCAGAGAGGTTAAGTGTACACACAAGACCACAATGCTACACATGAGCTAGCATTAAGACCCATGTTTCCTTGACTCAAAAGCCTTCAACTGTCAAAGCAAAGAACATTCTGAGACAAGTACGGTTTTATACAAACTAATCCAGGGATGGGGTGATATCTTGGGCCAATACCAGTGTGCCCCATGGACAAATGAAGAGTCCGTGGTAGCTCCACACTAGAGTCCCCTGGGGTCCTACCTTGCTTTCTCCTTCTATGACGATGACAGGCACGGCAGTGGCAGGCCAGCGGTGTTTGGCTGGGAGGGGCTTGTCACAATTCCATAGAACTATGATCTGAAATAAATGGGCACTGTTAAATGGCTAGGGCAGTTGCCTCACGGAGGCTCTAGCCCAAAGCCTCTTTCCAGAAGCAGAACGAAAGAGGAGCTGGAGGTCTTAGCAGACAGAACGGTAGACATCAAGGCTACGCATTGACTGAGCCCGCTCCCACATGACCTCCAGACCCTACCACTTCAATGGTGAGAGAGAGGATGGAAAGAGAAACCAAAGAACCCATGTCCAGGGAAAAGCTGCAGGGAAAAGACATAACTCCAGGGTGGCTGGAACTTAGTATAGTGTTTCCCTGGATTCCACTATCTCATGATGGTGAGTGAGATGACACCTTTGATCCAATTAAATACAATGTCTACTAAACATCTGCCCTGAACTTGCACCACACCAGGCAACGTGGGAGAAGTAAAAGGATTCAAGAAAGAATGAGGATGAGCTCATGTTTGCATTTTCCAGAATGTTCTGACTTTATGTGACTTTATAACTTCCTATAAAAGCACTTAGTTCACAAATGCACACTTTGTGATTTAATTCTCTGGTTTGTAAACCCTTGTGTATAAATGAATCCTCAAATCAGAAAAACCATTATGAGGGCATGAGAGTGATACTGAAGCAGAAAACATTGTTACCGCAGAGAGAATCTTCTGCTTCCGATTTTATAATCAGGTGTTATACTTTCTGACACCAACAAGTCTGTTTCTTCTAGTGAAACAGTTTTTTGGGTCTTTCCAGTGACCTTTCAAATGCTGCTTTCTCATTTTGACATTTAGAAATGAAATCATGATCTTATGAGTGGGGACCCCCCAAAAACTGGAATTATATTTTGGAGGGCGAGCCCCTTGTAGTACAAACTTCCCCCTCTAGGTAAGTGTTCTAGGAACTCATTGGCATCAGTGTACTAGCTAGCATTGTTGTGAGAGGCTGCATTTGGCTTCAGTGAATATTTTTTCGAGATCCTTTGAACACGTTTGCCCATTTCAAGATGGGTGATTTACAAGTGCACCTGCCCACACCACTTGGAGTGTTCAGCAGTTTTTGAACAAAAACAGTATGACCCCCATGCCCCACCCTCCCTATTCATCGGATCTCACCTCAAGTGACTTTTGTTTCCCCAGATGAAAAAAAGTCCTCAAAGGGAAATGTTTTCCTAATGTAGAAGAGGTGAAACAAAAAATGGCAAAGCACTAAAAGGCATCAAAATTGATGAGTTCAAAAACTGTTTTGAGCAGAGGAAAAAGTGTCTTAATAGGTGTATTGCATCAAACAGAGAGCACTTTGAAGGTGACTGAAGTTTAAACATGTAAGAATAAATACGTAATTTTTAATAAATAAATTTCAGGTTTTTTTGGTTCTCCCCCTCACATATCTTTTAGACAGTGTGTTGGGGTATCAGATAAGCATTCTGACCTTACACCAGTGCAAAGGGCTCTCTGTACCCATCCCTGTCCTGTGCAAGAGTTCATTCCCAAGAACCTCTAAGAGGGTGGAGAGGGTGTGACAAATGAGGAGGAGGAGAAGGCATGACGCTGGGCTGGAGCAGGCAGGCACCGTCCTGTCACCCACTTACCTGAGCACAGTACTGGGACTTGGCTGCGGCCACAAGAAGCTTCAACACTGGCTGGGACTGAGAGACCAGGGGGGTCACTGCGTGGATGACTGCAGTGAACTTGGAGGGGGGTTTTAAGCCTGCAATAAAAGAGAACGGAGCCCGTAAGATGCTGGAAGGCAAGACAGAAGACATTCCTCCTCTGTGCCACCGCCTTGCCTGGAGCTGATGCTTCCCCCAGTGCATCTTTTCTTCACTTCTTATGCCCCAGTAGGACAAACACAAGGTGACAAGCTGCTCGTTAGCCACTGCCTGAGTCTAGGGACCTCAATACACTCGAGATCATTATCCATCCTAGGTTCTTCTTTTGCCTCCCTTGGTGAGGTTTCTCTGATCTCCCTTCAGCTGTTTAGATAAACACACACACACACACACACACACACACACACACACACACACACACACACACACACCTCTCTCTCAAGAAAGTGTCCTCTCTAGTCCTTCTGTCTTCATAACACAGTGTGCTCTCCCCCAGAGCATTTGCGCATTTGCATGTGTCTGGTTTGTAGTCATAAGAGGGTTTTGCCTGACCAGGAGTGTCTCATGTGATTACTTGCTAGTGGGACAGGTGAAGAGAACAGCATCCAGGGTCCAGCTCTCCAGTCGGAATCCAGTCTACCACAGAGTGGTGGCAGGACCTTGGAAAGGTTACTTAGCTCTGTGTTCCCACGGCTGTGAAGAGGGCCAAGGGCACCAATACGAAACTCATGGGGCTGTTGTGAGAATTACACTAAATAAGTGAATGTACTCAAAGCACCTAGAGCAGGACTTGGCAAATGGCAAGCACTCAATGTGTGTTAGCTGCTGTCCTCATCACAGCCCTCAACACTCCCCACCATCATCATCATTTTAGAGGGGCATGCTCCCAGTGTCCCTTCTTGGGATACCAGTGAACAGCTGAGAAAAAACAAACAAACGAACATGTGATGCAGACTTCTGCCAGTGGTGAGCTCTGAAGCCCTGGGAAGAAAATATTCATAAACTTGCAAAACCACCACTGCCACCAGTACAAAGGACGAGAAGGCCGCCCCAGTGAGTTTTTCCATAAGAACTCACTGAGAAACTGGAGACAAGTTAAGAGTCTTTTAACACTTCATTAGTCTAGACCCACTAATTTGGCACTTTAGGAGCTTAAATGTGGACAAGAAAATACAAGGACATTCAAGTAAAGCTTTGCTATAGAGGGGATAAAGGTTAGAATCAGACTATGTATATTACGGGATTATACAAATGTTTTGCAGGGAAGATCATATCATCCAGCAGCACCCTAATTGTACGTCAGAAAGAAGTTAACCTTTCCCAATATCTAGATACACATTCAAAGTCTTGCCTAGTGGGGAGAATAAACACATCTGAGGGATTGCCTTCCTAACAGCAGAAACAAGTCACCACTCGTAGATTTTCCTGTCATAGCTTAAGAAGCATCACTTACATATCTCAAATGTGCTAACTCCAAATGCAGCTCTCACCCCTCTGCACAAATACACTGAGATTCCTACCAATGTCTGCCTCAATCTGGCAATGACTATATTCTATGTATGTTATCCAAAAAGACCATTCATTGAATTAGATATGGTCCCCATAGCATATTTGGTCTGGCTTCAAAGGTTCACAACACGTTTAAGGCCATGATTTCTTTAAGTTTCATGTGTGTACAAGTTTCAAAAGGGTGAAATTGTTATGGAGAACAATAGCATTGGGAGGAAGGTCTTGAGTCTTATGGCCATGTCAACTTGAAAGATGTTGACTAACCCAGAATTTCTCTAGTTTGGAACTGTCAATGAGGGATATGTCCAAGATGTTCCTAACATGAGATAAACTGGGGTTCCATGGTTATAAACATCTCAGGCAGTAGCTATGGCCTTTGGGAGAGATTAGTCCTTTGTTGTTCCCTCTTCCCACCGAGATTAGACTAAAAGCTGCTTGAGAACAGAGGATACATTTTACTTAACTTTTTATTCTAGCATCCATCAGTACATTAACACAGCACATGAAAGGCCCACAACACGTGCTGAAAGAATAAATCCACCTGCCCTGCCACGTATTCTTAGTTATTTCTCTTCTCCGTTATTCAGTTTTTCTCTGGTATGGAATAGAAATTTTCAGATTGTAAAAAAAAATTAGGGAAACCTCTTCTAACTCTATCCAGTATATGATGAGACTTAAAATCATAGTAAGCCGCTGTATATTAAGGGATTATACAAATGTTTTGCAGGGAAGATCATATCATCCAGCAGCACCTTAATTGTATGTCAGAAAGAAGTTAGCCTTCCCAATATCTAGATACACATTCAAAATAATCTGCAATATTCAAAATAATCTATAATTTGGGGAATCTGTTTCTCAGAAAGGAATAACTACTAAATATGAATGCAGCTGCCCAGATAAGAAAGGAGTTTATTTCATTTTGCAATGCTCTGCTGGATTTATAATTCTTGAACTTGCTACGCCACTTATAATAGGGCTCTAGAAAAAGCAGTCTCCAATGCAGACTGCTAGAAAAACCCCATGACAGAAGAATCAAGGGGCTTGAATTCTGTATGATGTCTTGGGGGTGAAGAAAGGCAGCCCTCGTAGGAATCGACTTACCTAAATTAGCATAGTAGTAAGGAAAATCTCCCAGGTAAGATGAATACTGTGGTAGCACGAACAATCCTCCAGGATGTTTGTTCCATATTAAACTGTTACGTGATATGTGCTTGAATATTCTGTCCTGAATAATCTAGAAAACAACAATACAGCACAGAGTGAGGACGAGACCCAGGTGGTACTTGGTAAGGTTCATGTTTGATCCCAATCTGAAAGACAATGGAACTCAGAGCAGGACTCTACCCCCTCCCAACTCTCCATATAAAAATGGCTGTGAGAACAGAGAGAGACAGTGCGGAGAGGAGAGGAGGAGGAAAAAAAAAAGAGGAGGAGAAAGAGATGAATTATGGCCAATCACATTTCCTAATTAAACTTCAGTTGCATCATAAATCCTATCTTGTCTCTCTATGAGTCCATGCTCATTTCCAAACAGGTGTGGAACAGTTAGTCTTTCCTGATGGTTAAAAACCTAGCAGGGCTCCCCGATCCCTACCAGGAAGAGCTGTTCTCAGTGCACAGAGATGTCAGTGCAGACTAGGTGGAGGCTGAATGAAAGGCGCACTGAAGACAAGACAGACTCTGGAAGTTGTCGAGGTTCTGATCTATTCTTTCAATTCAGGGGGTAGATTTATTTGCTTGTCTGATTGGCATTTTCCTTTCAAAGTCAGTTATAGGACTTTGGGTATGTTCTACATTTCATCTCGAAAAGTAGTAAGTTAACAATTGCTCAAAACATCCTGTGCCGGGCTCAGTGGCTCAGCCTGTAATCCCGCGCCTTTGGGAGACTGAGGTGAGTGGATTGCCTGAGCCCGTGGGTTCGAGACCCGCCTGGGCAGCGAGACCTCATCTCTACAATAAATCAAAAAATCAGCTGGGCGTGGTAGCGCATGCCTGTAATTCCGGCTACTCGGAAGGCTGAGGCGGAAGGATCGCTGGATCTCAGCAGGCGAGGCTGCGGTGGCCGGGAGTGGCCACTGCACTCCAGTCTGGGCGACCGAGGGAGACTCCAACTCAAAAAAAACAAAAAACAAAAAACAAACATCCTACATGATAGGACAAGAACCATGGCATATGAAGACTAATAATAGCCAAGCTAGTTCATTAGTTTCTTTGGACTTTTTGACCTTGCAGATCATTAAATTCTACATTTAGAGTCAAACATCCTCCCGTCCTAAATCATTTGTCAGTTGAATGTGATTAGCCCACTTTACAGTTTTCTCTCTGTGACTTTCAAACTCTTGTAATTATACCATCCACTCATTAAGATATGATTTGGCAAATAATTAGCTCGATACAGAATTTTATGTTTTTGGCAATTTTTTAATATTAAAAAAAAATCCTGCCATAAGTCTTAAGAGATTTAAGACCTAAATCACCGTTTTCCAGGTCCCCATTTAATGCAATGTGACTTTAAATACAGATCACTTAAAATGGAGTTCTATCATTTGCTAAGGTTATTAACAGCCTCATCTCATTCCACATGGTAAGTAGACAAGTAATAAAGAAGGCTACATTTATCTTTGCAAACCTTATCATGTTTATTTTCCTAATGAAAAAGAAGGAAGGAAGCGAGGAAATTTAGAAAGATTCAAATATCTCAGTTCAATGATTTCTGCATTTTATCTTTTACCCAGATCAAAATTGTTAATTTTATATAGCTGGGTAGATGTTTCTAATTTGTTGGGGATTTTTAACAACCTAGCTAAAATACTGATGTTTACTTTTTGTGGTATAGCAGAATGTGTTAAAATGCTGTTGTTCTTGCATTAATCACAAGAAGACTGTCATGGCTGTGAAGGGTTTTAACATGGTGAGCAATTTCACTTTGTACAACATTTATTCCAGTTTTTACTGTTTGTGCTTTCCATATCTGTGGTCTCTTTATTTCTCCTTACAGTTTTTCATTTAGAGCCTCCCTTTTCTTTGCTTTCCAAATTTATGTCCCCTTCAGCATGCGGTCACTTAAGTTTGGATATCAAGGTAGAGAGTAAACTGACAATAGACAGCACCATAAATCCAACCTCAGACAAATGGTATGGAACCCAGAGCTGTCACCAATGGGTTGTCATTCACGCCAGGTCTCTGGGTGGCACGCTTCTCATTGTCATGACTATTACAACATTGTTATCGTTTAAAATTCAAGGATATGATAATAAGTCTGAGCACTCTTCTGAAATACCAAGACGTATTTTATTGTCATCAAATGGACCTAGACAGAAAGACATTACTACAAGTATGAGAGCAACAGAAGATACTAAGTTGAACCTGGGCCTCTGTGTATCATTTTACTAATTTGTAATAAAACAATAAAATATCACATTAATTAAAATAACTGCTCAGAACTTAAGAGTAGCTACATAAGATTTTGCACATAAGACTTGATTTTTGCCTTTAAAAAGTCTCATTCCTATGTTCATTTCCTAGACATTGGTTTTTCCATTTTTACATAGCTATATCACAGATACTTTAGGTAAATTTTCAAATTATTAATAGTATTCATGGCTTAATTATCCTAAATGACCAACAATAGGGCAATTTTTTCCATGCAAAGCAATGAATGTGTTTATGAATAAAAATTTTCCACATTTACAATGGGTTCTTTGGGACTTTGTCAAGGGGTAGAAATACTTTGAAAACTGTTCACGTGTAGTGCCAAGTGGCTTCCTAAGGAGTTTATAGCAACTTGCCTTCTCTTTATTGCTATGGAGGAAGACATTCCACATAGAGGCTGGATGTTTCTTTGGCCATGAGGAAACTCAACACACACACACACACACACACACACACCACACACACACACACACACACACGCACACAGCCCTATAAGATTTTTTTGTTATGGTCTCAAATGGCACCTTCAATAAGGACATTGTTTCTAATTAATGTGACTTAAAGGGAAGAATGACAGGCTCCTGATTTTTCTTATTTATGTGTCATCTTTTTTCAACATAATGGGCTACTTGTTACAGTTATTCTATGATCACAGCAACATAGTCCAACACACACAGTGCTACCACATGTCACCCAGCCATGTCAAGCAGCCTTCTATTCCATTATCTCACTGGCCTTAAGATATCACTGTACAATGGCATCAACAGGGTCATGGTTTCAGCGTGCCTGAAGAGGAAATGGAACACCCTTCAGGAAACCCTGCTACTTACAAGTGTGCCGGGTTAGCACAGCTGTTTTCATAGGCTATTAGAACCTCACATGCTTTTCTTCCTCTCTCCTTGATTATGACTAAGTTCCAGTGATCCAGGCCTTAGTGCCAGGGACTTGTGTAATATTCTGATAAATAATGGAATCCACGAAGGAACATGTCTCTGCAGTATTTTGTCATTGTTCCCTTTGTTATTTCTCAATTTGTACACACAAAAAACTGAGTTCTAAAGAGCCTAGCACTGATTAAATAGCTCCTTATTGCCAAGAGGTAGCATTAGGAAATTTCAACCAGACTGGAAAAACTAAGAGAATCCCAAGTTTGACAGAGTTCTACACAATGAAATATACCAACAACTTGACATTGAAGAGAAAACGAGGTGTTCTGTTTTCAACTGTGCCTAAGTACTACCTATATACCTCTATGGTTCATGATCTCCAAAGACTCCATAATCCCATTCTCATAGCCTCAAGTACAGCAGGAAGGAAGAAGAACTCTGTGTTCTAGAATCTGAGTACAGGACACCCTTAGGCAAGGATTCTCAAGTCTGAGGGTAACAGTGAGTTATTCTTATACATTAGAGGCTACAGCAGTGACCAAATGACGTATTCCATTGTGTAAGCCAAGTGGGCATTTTTGACATGTGATACTTATTTTGTACTTGTAAACACATTGGCTGTGTTTGTTTTGTTTGTGGATGGCATTTTCAGCGATTTCCTCTGTTTTTCTAATTATGTTGAATTCTGGGGTAATCTGAGTTCTGGCTTATTTTAGGAAACTGGGTAGTAACTCTCATTCAATTTATTTGAGAGGTCAAATTGTTACAATCCAATCTTGGAACTATATGAAAAGATTTGACAGTTGCTATAAATTTGAATGAAGTATATGGTTTTTAGTGTTTTAAAAAAGCAACTGTGTTGCTAAAAAAATCGTATGGCTTAAATCCAAGGGGAAAAGCCCTTTTCAGGTTCAGAGATGAAAACAGCTTGACTTAAGATCCTATTCTGATGAATGTAACACAGTCAACTGTTGTTACAGGATAATTGAGCACTGCTAACTTAATAGGCAAGAGACCAGGTCTATGCAATAAACCATAAGCAAAAGAAATGCAATTAATGAGATATCATCTTTCATCTGGCAAATTAGCCAGGTTGTATACATGTGTGCTTTAATTATGATCTGTAAGGCTGACAAGAGCCCAGCAAGAGAGGGTCTCCCCTGACAGCTGGTGAGAGTCTAGGATGGTACAACTTTTTTTTTTCTTCTTAATTTTATATTCGAGGGTCAATGCGTAGATTCATTACATGGGTACACTGTGTGATGGTGAGGTTTGAGCTTCTTAGAACCTGTCACCCAAATAGTAAGCGTGGAACCCGATACACAGGTTTTCAGCCCTTGCCTTCTTCTCTTCCTTCACCTTTTTGGGGTTCCTAGTATCTATTGTTTTCATCTTTACTTTTGTGTATACCCATTGATACAAAATTTGCAGAGTAATTTGGCAAAATATATTATGAGTCTCGAAAATGCTTAGACTCTATGGGTCAGTAACCTCACTTCAGGAGCTTCGTCCTAAAGAAACAGATAAATAGTTCATAATAAATGTACAAAGTCATTGCTTGAATAGACATAGTTATCTATAAAATAATCAGAAAAACATTAATAGAAAACAATGGCAGATTGGTTAAGCAAACAGAGGTCACCAAAGGATAGCATATTAAGGTGAAAAAAAAGGTGGTCTGGATGTATTAGTGGTGGATAACTAACAGGACAGAATTAAAAGGCCAGAAACAGCCTAAAGATGCATGAAAGTAGCATGCGAAACAATGGAGAATGAAATGTACTGGAACACTCAGGCAACAATGTGTAAAAAAATAAATAAATAAAATAAAACGAGCTTAGATTTTCACATATAAAAGTAAATTGGATTAGACAGCTAAGTAGTTAATGATAAAAAATTAATCGTGAAAGTACTAGAAAAACATAAATATGTATATGTCCGAGTGTATGCATGTACATATATAAATAAAAATATGGACCAAAAAATCCTTTTGAAACAGAAGCAAATAGAGAAGGTACAGATAAAAAAAAATTGCTGAATCATAAACAAAACAGAAAGGCATATAATAAACTGACAGAATACACTTGCAATGAGAGTCAAATGGCTAATATTTTTAATATAATAAGCTCTTAAAAATTAATAAGGTGAGACTTTGACTTTACAATAAATCAAAAGAATTAGCTGGTTGTGGTGGCATGCACCTGTGGTTCCAGCTACTTGGAAAGCTGAGTGGAAGGATCTCCAAGGCCCAGCAGGTCCAGACTGAGGTGGCCATGATTATGCCACTGCCCTCCAGCCTGGGTGACAGAGTGAGACTACACTCAAAAATATATACATATAAATGAGAAAAAAATGAAACAACAGCATCATTGCCTTGGCTATTTCTTTCTTTCTTTCTTTTTTGAGTTGGAGTCTCACTCTTTGTCGCCGAGGCTGAATCATGCTCATGGCCACCGCAGCCACCACCTGCTGGACTCAGGTGATCTTTCCACCTCTGCCTTCCAAGTAACCGGACCTACAGGTGCACGCCATCACAACCGGCTAGTTTTTGTGATTTATTGTAGAGATGAGGTCTCACCAAGTTGCCTAGGCTGGTCTTGAACCCCCAGGCTCAGGAAATCTTCTCACATGGCTATTTCTTTCTTTGTGAGTTGTTAGAAAAAGAAATATATGACAAATACTCATTTTTCTAATAACTTAAGAAACAGAAATTTTTTAAAAGTTTTATCATTTTTTAAAAGATGTAATGCCCAATATTAGTGAAAGTGAAAAAAACCCCAAATAATCAAAACAGTTCCTCTCATATAAGCTGGTGGGAGTATATATTAGCTCAGTTTTACTGGAGGAAAACAGACAAATCATATTAGAAAACTTAGCATTTGGCATTGTCTTTGAACCAGGACTTCAAATTCAAGGAATTTATCCCAAGGAAGTAATCTCGAATCTGCACAATCATTTGGCCTAGAGATTATTTCCTTCCATGATGTGCATAATAATAAAAAAACAGAACAACTGGAAGGTCCTCAAATTTGGGATTAATTTAAATAGTTAAATGATATCACAAGTGGAATAATATTAGATGTTAAAATAAGTGTAGAAAAACTATGATAACATAGCTGAAATTAACATTTTCTAGCAGAAAAGTTTATAGAAAACATACTGCAAGTACAGAAAGACTTTTTAAAATTAAAAATTACAACAAATTTTAAATTTACATATAAATAACATATGTGCTTGCATGAATATATATGTCAACAGTGGCTTTGCATGGGTAAATTTTTTTTGTGCTTTAAGTATCTTCCATTATTTTCTCAAATGAATGTGTACTTCTTTTAAAAGCATGCTGCACTCCAAAAAAAAAAAAAAGAAAATTAACATTCAACTTTAAGAAGAGCCTAGGAAGGGTCAAGGATGGAGGACAGGTCTAACAGGAAGAACAGACTCTATAATTATTCAAATCTGCTACTATGAATGGAGGTGACAATTCAATCCGTTTTGATTGAGGAGAGTGCTTTTGGAGGAATAGGAAGAGTCTGCTTGCAGTAAGGAAGCCCCTGGAAGCCTTTATGATCCTGTCCCATATGTAGGCATGGATCTGGTCTTTAATAGCCCTTTTCTCCTAGTTCCAGGATGAAAAAATGCAAGTGTGCATGAGAGGATGCTGGCCAGAGCTCACCTCAGGTGATAGCAGAAGCTTGAGCCAGGCATGGGCTAGAACAGTGCCCAGCAGGAAAACAGGATGGTGACCAACAGGGTGGCTTCAGTGTCCTTGGTGTTACTCAGCCTTCTCAGCTGAGAAGCTATATTAGCATTTAGGGCAGTCATCTCATTTCCAAATTCACCAAATGTGAGGCCACACGCGCCCACCTCACTCTGTGGACAGCTCAGCATCACCTCCAGGGTGTACCCCACCACAGGATCTCCACTGTCTTCCCTCAACCTGTAATTCATGAGTGTGCATTTTCCTAAATCTTTTCTTCGCTCTCTGTGCTACTTGAGGGCCGCCTCAGGCCAATGCCAGCTGCTCTATTTCCAGAGGTTTTAATCACCTGCATGTTTCCTTTTCCTTTTTTCCTCCTGCCTTAAGAGAAGCAACTGGAGGGTGGGCCCCCATCTGCCTGGAACACTTTCTGCTTTCACAGGGTTTAACACTTTCTGTACCACATGGTACAATCCTGATTTCCCTTGTAACACAACTTCATGTTGGCGCGGTTAGTTGGGTTGCATATGTATTGAGAATTAATTTTGCTATGTCCCCCAATGCCATCAAACTGTGGTCCCCTGGAAACTATCTGTACTTTTAGAATGGTAGAGGATTTTCCTTTACTTAGTTACTATCTTTTTTTCTCCATGGACTCTAGAAACACATCTTCAAAGGATGCCTTTAAGTGTGAAGGACAGGAAGACAGTCACAGTCCACACATCCCTGAAATGATGTAGGCCAGGGCCTCTCTCTCTGTGGAGGAGCCTAATTTTTCTGCATGCTGGTTTTCCTCTGTGGAGCTTGTCAGGAATGGGGGGCGAGGGTTGCTGGGCATGGCAAAGCAGGTAAAAGAGGTTAACCAACACATCCAAGCGTAGAAAATGTGACTTGCCCCATTTGATCAATCACACATCCCAGTGGCAAAACAGAAGGCTGAGAGAAGGGCATAAAAGGACCATTATTCAAGACCAAGAGCTGTGGGGTACACTTACCTCTAGTGTAGTTAATACAATCTTCTCAACTGAAGAAAAATAAGCCTCCCACAAGAATTGTGTCTGCTGTCTAAGTGCTAGGATTTTATCCTGATGAATAGACCTGATTGTAGAAGGAATCTGCAACACAAGGTGAACACATAGGAGTTAAAACTGTGAAACAGAGATGCATCTGATCAGACTAACCCAGCTGGGATGGGCTGTTACACGTCGCAGCATTCGGCTCCTAGTGTAGAGAGCTACTAAGATTACCATCCCCTGAGCTGGATGGCAGTAAGAAGTGTCAGCCACACACAGTACTTACTGGGAACCAGCCTCAACGGGCTCTGACACACAAAAAGCTAAAGTTCCCCTCTAAGATTCAGCAGTAGCATCTCAGTTGCTTAGAGTGTTCCTACAGTCACAATCGCTGTTTCCTGAAATCCTCGACCTTGTACATTAACAACCAAATTTTACAGAGGAGTAGCTGTAGGTCTCAGGAAAGGCCAACACACTTTATCCCCAAGCACTTCTAAGCTGTGTCACCCCAGGAACTACAAAATATCTATAAAAAGAAAGTTTAGAGAATGTCTGCATGCTTCTTCAAGCAGCCTAAAGCCAGAGTCAGTCATTTTGATGTGCACACACTGCCCACCTTGCCTTTGGGGTCCTTCTGAAAGAGAACTCCTTTCAGGTCTCAGCCCTCACCCCAGTCTCATGGGAATGTCTTTCCAACATTCACATATGTCTAGCCATTTCTGCTCTCTTCCAGACTATATGATTTTAAAGGAAGGAACTACTTCCTGTTTATCTTACTACACATTTTCAGGTAGGGTCAGCTGAACGTGACCATCTAAATCGAGACATCACCATTTTTAATAGTAGTATAGCTTGACGGTTAAGCACAAGAGTCAGATGGATCAAGACACCTTTACCATTTGCTAGCTGTGCTTCCTTGGACAAGCTACTTGATTTCTCCAAGATTCCATTTCCTCATTTATAAGATGGGGATGTAGTAGTGCTAAATCATGAGGTTGGAATGAAGGTGACATAAGTGCCTAAGACAGGGACACTTAATTAAGACTGCTTATTATGACTCCTATGATCACGATTGACAATAGAGTGATGCTATTCAAAGCCAGGCCAATTGCTTCATGTCTGCACAGGAGCCCATTTGGATCTGTAACTCTGACACACACCCCTGGGTTCCTGTCAGTATTCTGGGCTGGCTTCTGATATCCCCTATGGTTCAAGGTTTAACGGGGGGACTTCTGTGACTGGCAGCTCCCCTTCAGCGCTCACCTCCATCAGTATCCTCACCTCCAAAACATATGACAGGTCAGATGTGGGCACCTGGCTGAAGGGGAGGACACTGCTTTAACAGGAAAGTCACCTTGGGCATCTTAGTAGACTACACCTGAGTTTCCACTGAAGGGGAAGGAGATGTACATTTTAAAAAATTCAAGACGCCCCTTAGGAGAAGCAATCAAACCATCTCACAGAAGAGAAGGAAACAGAAGGAAAAGCTCACCCAAACCAGATACTAAATCTGTGCCCCGAAGTGTCTATCTGGATTCGCAACACAGAAGAAACACGGAGGCAACAAGTAAAGGAGAAACAAACAGGCAAACATTAGCCTGAAGGCTGAGCTCAAGGTTGAATGGAAATAAAATATCCTGAAAAGCTAGAGAAATCATTGATGTCACAGATACTTGATAAATCAAGGGAAAATTATTTTTATTTACTCACTGAGAAAGCTACCTAGATTTCCAAGGAAAGATCAGAAAAAAAAATATTCTGCTCAATTTCCATAATCATGCCCTCTTCCAAATGTCAATGGCATTTTCTAAGACTTGTACAGGCAGGCAGTGCTGTTTTATTGTGGCCACGAGGAAACAGTCTATTAGAAAAATGCCTAGAGCCATTGCTATGTGGTTTCCAGAAAATTGCATGTGCTGCGGTTATGAAAAGAGAAAAGAAGTATCACAGATGCCCTCCAACACCGAGCCCCTCTCTCATGGAAGCGCATCTTGATCTCCCTGCATCAAGTGCAGCACGTTCTGCCGGCTTGCGTGAGCGATGTCAGTGCCTGACAGCACTCTGCAAAATGCTCTGGAAGACAACGCCAATGAACTGAAAAGACAGAGTTCCACGTTTTAATGGCATCTGGTGATTGGTTATTAATCTGCTTGTCCTGAGGGGCAGGTATGGGAAAGTGATAAATTAATTCCAATTTGGCTGGATTGTTTTGGAAGTTGCAAGACTCAATGAAGTCTTTATAAAGGTCATGTATGGCAACAAAACGAATGGAATCCACCAAAATAGATATAAGAAAACCACATTCAGCTCGTTTGGTGACATGATGACAGGAACACATGCAAATAAAAACATCCGGGCTGTTCTAAAACAGGAAATGAAAAATTGTCACATAACAAAAACATTTTCCAGAGCAGACATTTGGGCCGGGTGCCAGCTCTTTAAACCATTGTTAACGACAGTGCAGAGGCAGCTGTGCAGAAGGGCTGCATGCGACAGGGATGATCCCGGATGTGTGGGGTGAAAAGCAACATCTTCAGAGTCAAGTCCCAGAGTTGCTCAGGAGGCGGAAGACCCTTCGCCCTTGGTGAAGTGCTGGAAAATGTACCACCGCAGTGAGGCGTTCTGGGACAGATTTCCACCTGCTCACAGCAAATTCACAGGAGCACTGATATATAAGTGGAGAAAATATGGTTGGTGTGTTTTATTCCCTTTACTTCCCAGATTTCCTCTAATGATCATGTATTATTTAGAAAAAAAAAAGCATGAAGAAAAAAGCAACATGGAAAAGCCCCACCTTTCCGTCTGACTTTTCATGAATAAATGAGGTGGGCACACACCATTTCTGTATGGGGGACACTTCCTCAGCATCTCTGGAAGGATTTCCTTAAGGAATCTCAATGGAGACTCACTAGCACGAATGTGGCCCTTCACAAACCTCCAGACCCCTTTCTCAATGGACATACGAAAACCAAGCTGTACTCAGGGCAGAGTGAGTTATCCCAGATGAACAGACCCTGCCACGGCCCAGATTACACATTCCTCTGTTGCTTCTGAGGCTCCGGGAGCCACCACAATCACAGACCTGAGAACCAGACTGAAGGAATGTGTTGGGAGCTGTGGCCGGTTGGAGTACCTAGCCCACAGCTTGCTCAGTTACAGAGATTCCACCTGTTATTTCAGAGAGTGTGCTGGAGCACTTCTCTAGTCAGCTAAAGACTGGTCAGCATCACGCGGGTAGATGCAAGAACAGGGTTAGAAACTCAATTTTCTAGATTATCAAGAAACAATACAAAACAAAAAAACTAACAACCCAGCAAGGACACTAAAAAAGTCATTCCACAAATATTTGTGGTAATTCAAAGAGAAAGTGTAAAATGCCATGAAGAAAAAAAAGAAACTTAAACATTCTATACTTTTAGTAGAAGAGCATGGTGCTTAACATCACATTGATACCCAAGCCAGGTAAAGACCCAACAAAGAAAGAGAACTACAGGCCAATATCTTTGATGAACATAGATGCCAAAATTCTCAACAAGATCCTAGCAAATCAGATTCAACAACACATCTCAAAAATCATCCATCATGACCAAGTAGGCTTCATCGCTGGGATGCAAGGCTGGTTCAACACTCACAAGACAATAAATGTAATTAAATATATCAACAGACATCAGAACAAAAACCACATGATTATATCATTAGATGCAGAAAAAGCTTTTCATAAAATCCAGCACCCCTTCCTGATAAAAACCGTCGAACACCTAGGCATACATGGAACATACCTCAAAATAGTAAAAGCCATCTATGAGAAACCCACAGCTAGCATACTCCTAAACAGACAAAAATTGGAACCATTTTCCCTGAAAACTGGAACAAGACAAGGATGCCCACTCTCTCCCCTCCTGTTCAATATAGTATTACAAGTCCTAGATGGAGCAATCAGAAAAGAGAAGGAGATCAGGGGTATCCAAATAGCAAAAGAGGAAGTCAAGTTATCCCTCTTTGCTGACGACAAGATTGTATACCTTGAAAACCCAAGAGAATCTGTCAAAAGCCTCCTTACACTGATAAAGGACTTTGGTAAAGTCTCAGGGTATAAAATAAATGTGCAAAAGACAATCGCATTTCTTTACACCAATAATAAACAAATAGAAACCCAAATAAAAAACACAATTCCATTCACAATAGCCACAAAAAATGAAATACCTTGGCATCTTCCTAACCAGAGGTGTGAAAGACCTTTACAATGAAAACTAGCTCAAAGAAATCAAAGAATGCACAAACAAGTGGAAAAATATTCCATGCTCATGGACTGGAAGAATCAACATTATAAAGATGTCCATTCTACCTAAGGCAATCCACAGATTTAATGCAATACCCATCAAACTACCAGGAACATTCTTCTCAGAGCTAGAAAAAACAATACAGGAATTCATATGGAAACACAAATGACCAGGAATAGCCAGAACAATCCTCAGAAAAACAAAACAAAGCAGGAGTTATCACATTACCAGACTTCAAACTTTACAATAAAGCTACAATAATCAAAACAGCTTGGTATTGGTACAGGAACAGGCATATAGACCAATGGAATAGAATTGAGATTCCAGAAGCAAAACCTCAATTTCTCAACCAACTCATCTTCGACAAAGCCTCCACCACCCACCATTGGGGAGAGGAGAACCTATTCAGTAAATGGTGCTGGGAAAACTGGTTGACCACATGCAGAAGACTCAAACAAGACCCCTATCTATCCCCATACACAAAAATTAACTCTAAGTGGATCAGAGACCTAAATGTAAAACCTCAAACCATAAGAACCTTAGAAAATGCAGAACACACCCTTATGGAAATTGGAACTGGCATCCAATTCCTGAACAAAACCGGAAACCCACAGGCCATAAGAGATAAGAGAGACAAGTGGGACTTCATTAAACTGACAAACTTCTACAAAGCCAAAGAAACCATCAAGAGAGCAGAGAGACAGCCCACAGACTGGGAAAAAGTATTTGCCAACTCCAGGTCTGACAAAGGCTTAACAACTTGGATCTACAAAGAACTCAAACGTGCTGAAAAGAAAAAAAACAAACAACCCTATTATAAAGTGGACAAAAGATATGAACAGACACTTCTCAAAGGAAGACATCCGAGCAGCCAACAGACACATGAAGAAATGTTCAGCCTCACTAATCATCAAGGAGATGCAAATCAAAACCACACTGAGATACCACCTAACTCCAGTTAGAATGGCCATTATCAATAACTCAAAAAATAACAGTTGCTGGAGAGGGTGTGGTGAAAAAGGAACACTTCTACACTGTTGGCGGGAGCGTAAACTAGTGCAACCTCTGTGGAAAACAGTGTGGCAATTCCTAAAAGCTCTAAATATCGACCTCCCACATGACCCCGCAATCCCCCTACTGGTAATATACCTTGAAGAACTCAAATCACTCTATAAAAAAATACCTGCACACGTATGTTTATTGCAGCATTGTTCACAATAGCAAGAACCTGGAACCAACCATGCTGTCCACCAAAAGAGGACTGGATTTTAAAAATGTAGTACATATACACGCTGGAATACTATGCAGCCATAAAAAAAAACAAAATCATGAATTTTGCAGCAACCTGGATGGAACTAGAGTCTATAATACTGAGTGACCCCTCACAGAAATAAAGATCTGAGTATCACATGTTCTCACTCATATAGTGGACCTTGAACATCTATCGTAATACTATAAGAAAAGGATTGACCACGGTGGGAAACTATGGGGGGAGAGGAAGGGGAAGGAAGGTGGGATTAACGGTGGCCAATATCTGTTTGGGGACGGGCAGACACCCCTTATCAACAAGGGTGCCTGAATGAAGCATATTTGTATACCTAACCCTTAACTGTACCCCACAATATTAAAATAAAAAATATTTAAAAAAAAAAAAGAGCATGGCACTTATGCTGAGCCTAACCCATGACTGCACCAAGGGCTGTAGGAATCCTCAAAAACTTCTGCCTGTGGGTTTCTTTGTGAGCATCATACCCGTGCCCCAACTGGCTCTCATGCCATTCAGGCCGCTACGAGGGGCTGCGCTCTCAAATATACATCCCAGAGATAACACTGTAGACACCCAGGCTGGATCACTTGTGTAACGATAACACTAATTAGGAGAGCGAGCCCAGGAGAGCTCTCGTTTCCTGAGAGGTAATCTGAAGGCAAATGCAGAGACAGGAAGGCCTGTGGAGCAGCAGGGCAGCAAACGACTCTGTATCATTTGCAAACATTCTGGCCCCTACGGGGGTGGAGCCCCCCTTCTCACAAATCAAAGTTCACGCTATGAGCCTATAGCTTTTTTACAAAACATATTCTGGAGTCCAGGCAGATGGTGCTGGAAAGTGAGCACTGTCCTATTAAATGACTTCATATTCACCGTGACACAGGCAATTTCCCGAGAAAATGTCTTTCATGGAGCTGACCCTCTGGATTCATCTTCTCTGAAAGTCTGGATGGGGGCAGCGCTAATCTGTGGGCATGCTGAAGGCCGCCACCCTCCTTACCTGTAATAACAACCTCTCGTCGCCGATGACGGCGGCTTGGTTCCAATTAATCACTTCCGAGAACGGCAGCTCCCATCCGTTGCTCAGCATCACTGGGACGCAGGCGGCCTGAGCAGATTAGAGATGCGTGAGAGTGGGGAAGGCCATGGCAGGCCCCATCAAGGTAGGAGGGGCGGGCCAGAGGATGGAGGAGGGGACGCTCTTAGAAGCTGTCAAGGCACACAGAGGCTGTGCATATCCAGTCTAGATACCAGCATTTGCAAGTCTCATCCCAGAAGGCCAGAACCCCACTTCTATTCCAAGTATGTGGCTTGGTTGACCTTATTCCCATGGAGACAGCTGGTCTCACTAAAGAAGGTTTATGAATGTAACAAAAGCTTGCACCAACAAAATCTCAGCATAAAGTCACCCTTGAACATAAACGGGTTTGTCAGTGTCATGGCCACAAGTCCACTTGCAAAGTGATCTACCCCCATGTCATGAGCCAACCGAGCAGAACAGTATGGCTCTCCTGCCAGCACAGGGCCAGCTCCGGGTGTTCACCTTCTCCATGCCCTGTAAGCAGTGACGCCAGACATGTGCCTTTCCATGTGGAGTGATCCCCACCACAGCCAGCCAGGCATACCACCTGCATCGGGAGCCAGTAGCCAAGACATGCTAGGCCAATGACAAGATGCCGGTTCCAGACCATTCCTAATCCAAACCAGAGAACAACCTGCTTCACGCAACGTCCCAGGAGGCCACAAGAGCACCAGTGATGGCATGCTCTACAGAGCACAGGGGCCCTGGGAGAGACTCTGCAGGGGAGGACGCTCTGCTGCCGGAGGGCAGGACAGGAGGGTCTGCTTAGGAGGGCAGGGATGGGGCTATTAAGCACTGGGGCAAATGAATAGACCCAGGCACAGAGCAGGGAAGAGTGCAGCAGCACAGGGCCATGGGATGGAGGATGATGGAGGCTGAGTAGGATCCTCTCTTTGCAACCAGAGAAGGCTGGCTACAATGACCAGCCCCAGTGGGAGATGGGGTCGGGGTCTCTGCAGGACCCATGAGGCACAGAGCCTTGGAAGAGCCAGGCCAAGGGAGGAGCACACCCTGCTGGAACCACTCTCCGAACTGAAAGGAACTGATTGAAGGCCAAGACAGAGACAGGACAGACAATTTGCTTTGGGGGAGCCCCAAAGTAAACTGCTTTCATTGTCTTCCGTGGGGACTGGCTTCCTGGGAAAGAGCAGGGCCCTTGGGGGATCCCAGGCTGGGCTGGCCATCAGATCTGCCTCCTGTTTGCAAAGGTGACCCTGAAGGACCCACTCTCCTTGAGGACAAAACCATTGAATTTTCTTAGGTTTAAAGGTAGTTCATGAATCCCCTTTCCACCCCTTGACTTTTCAAAAGTTTTCTTGGGAAAAAGTTCAGATCCTCAAGGGAAACCACACCTTCTGTTTCACGCTGCCAGGAGAGGTGGGAAGGTTGAGCTCACTCAGTCTGGCTTCAGTCCTCAGCCCCACTCAGGAGGCTCCTGGGTCTCTTACCTGCAAAGCCTCCAGGAACCTGAAGGACCCAAGCCTGCGTCCACGAGGAACCAGACAGAAAGTGGCGTTGTGCAGCATCTCCCGGTAGTCGTACCTGGAAGAGAGGGGAGCTGTCAGCTGGGAACCACCTGCAGGGAGTGGGTGGCTGGCCTTTCTGGGTGTGACTTTTCCCAGAGCTACTCAGGAAAGGTCAACCCTCACGTTTTCATTTTGGGGAGGGCGCTCTTGCATGTATGAAGAAGAGCAAGTGTATGCCACAATGCTGGACAAAGCAGCTAGGGCCTCTTTGCAATAAGCACATAAAGATGAGTTTGATGGAGCCACTGACAATCTGGCCTGCCCGCCTCTACTTCCAAGATCAGATTTTTGTGTCTTGAAGATATCTGTTACCTCTGTAGGCTTAAAAAGAAAAAAAAAATCGCTGCTGCTGCTGCGTCTCCTTGAACACCACAACATTCAGCAAAACTAACACTGCTCGTGTTCCCCACCCCCATACCCATGCTATTAAAAACTCCTCGGGAAACCTCCATCACAAGCACAAACAACACTTGTTTTCTTTTTCAAGATGAAGTTTCTACATTTAACCAAGAACATTCAGTTACCCCGAGAAATCTTCCGGCCTAAGAACGGCCAACATACAGGAGAGAGTGGGGAGATAGAAGGGTGCTCTCCCCCAAGAGATGGGAAGAAGGAAAGAACAGCAGAAAAGGCCTGAAATAGTAGCAGGTATGGGGAAGTACACTGCAAGAAAGACAGTTTCTTCTTTTACTCAAATACCATTTAATAAGATCACACTTTCCGCATTTTGAAAAAGATACAAAATATAACATGAGTACCACCAGTCTCTCTATGCAAGTGAAGTCTGGGAAAGACAAAAAGCATTTCCTTTTGTTTAGGACTACCACTTTTAAAGTGATTATCACAAACATTCCACACACACAGCTTTAAGTATATTATGAGTTTAAGAAAACTTGGGAACTAGAGGTTTGAGTCCTGTGAAGGCCCTTGAGTGTTGGAGCCAAGATGAAATCACTCTCATTTTTCAAGAGCTTCCAGTGCTGAGCAGACAGGTGTGACTTTGACAGCAGCATATGTCACCAGCATTTTCTGACTCTAATAGTCTAATTTAATCATAGCCTGAAGGCATTGGATTCTTTCTTCTGCTTTTTGGGATACTGATATATACATTTATATTTTTAAAGTCCACATCTATTTTTATATTCTCATACAAACTAGGCATATGGGAGTAAGCCAATTTTCAATTATAAACCCGTCATTAAGAACAGACATCATGCAAAGGACCATTTGCTTAAACAAGCGTGTACAACTAATTTGCACAAGAAAAGGTCACCGTGAATGGATTAAGATTATCTCCATTGAGAGCAAATCTTAAAAAAAAAAAACACCCTTCCTGTATTAATTAAATTGCAAAACCAACTTCAAAGTAAGATTTTTAAGAAGGCTCAAATTTAGCTAAACAAAAACAAAAAAATTATGATGGCAATGACTTACTTTTCCTCACCAAACACTAGAAAACAATTAACAAGTATCTTCAAGTTCAAAATTTGGTAATGTCTGAATTTCTCCCTTATAAAAGGAGAAGAAGGAAATGTATACACACACACACACACACACACACACACACACACACACACACACAAATACATGCACAAAGTTTAAGCTGAGTTTTTTTTTTTAATACAGAAAGGTCGAATATACTTCAGACTGCAGCAAGGTTTAATAAACGCCCAGAATAGAAACCCCTGAGGGATGTGTGCAGGAGGCCCCATGGTCTCATCATTAGTCTACTGAAAATGTAAAACCCTATTAATGTTCTGGATTGTAACACGTTTCAAAGTTGCCAGCTGCAGCACTGACTTTAGGGAGTAGGTGGAGGGAGGAGGGGGCAGAAAACTTATGGGAAAAATTCAAATGACAGTTCCACTGGGGTGCTGACTTCAAAAGTGGCTGCACAGGAGAGGTTATCTGCTGATACAGCAAGTAGAGGTGACAGGACTGAGCTTATATTCACAGGCATAATAGGTATGAGGAGGTGTAGAAAAGCACCTGCTAGGGTTAGGAAGCCACTGGGTAGCTGTGAGACTATGGACAAAACACATGAGCTTTCTAGCCTCAGTTTCACCATCTGCAAAATGAGCCAGGTGGGTTAAATGACTGAAGATGAGGTTTTAACATCCCACCATTCTTTATGTTATTAAGTAAAAAAGAGGTAGAGAAATGTTCTTTGAGACTATCCCACTGCTTTGAAGCGTATCACATCCATTATATGTGAGTGTATGTATCTGTGGATATGTGGACATCTGCTCGTATGTATACAGTGGATGTCTAACATACATATGCATGCATACAGACGCCACAGATACATAGAGAACATACACACGTATAACTCGGATTTCTGGGCATCCTCAGCAAGTGACCCGGCCTCTTTCTTGGGCCCTGGACAGCGAGCCTAGAGTTACCAGTGTGTTCTGACTGCGGAATGGGGCTGGGCAGGCCGTGGTCCAGCGTGGGCCATGTGTGTGGCCCTCTCCCTCGCAGCCCACCTGATTCTCTCACACTCCACATCGACCTTCTTCTAGATGCCTACACCTACTCATTTATTCAGGCATCCTTTCAAGAAACACTGTTTCAGACACCATCCCATTCCTGAAGCTGTCATCTAGAGAAGGCCTTCTCTGGTTGCTGGATCTGGCAAAGATGTACCTGACCACTAGAAAACGCTGAGATGGGAACTTAAGATATAAAATCTCCCTGGGGGTATCTGCATCACAAGAGGAGATTATGGAAGGGCCTTCCAGAAGACACACAAAGAGCTCCGTGGACTCTCTCCCCAGCAAGAAACAATTTGGTAAATATCATAAAAAACATTCATTTAAAGCATCTAGAAGTCATCCTAAGGACAGAATGACAAATAGAGAACAGTTGTTGCTCTACCAAAAATCTACCAAATCTCAGCAAGAAAGGTAGGAGGAGTCTGCAGCATCTGAGCCCTGAGCTGCTCCAACACTAATCCTGCCAGCTCCGCTCTACACAAGCTTCATGCTGGGCTCCCATCACTCCCCTCCCCAAGATGGTGAGAAAACAACCCACAGGAAGAGAGAACATATTTGCAAATCACACGTCTGATAAGAGACTTTTATCTAGAATATATAAAGAACTCTTCTGACTCAACAATAAAAGGACACAAACTCCAATTTTAAAAGGGACTAAGAATCTGAATGTTTTTACAAAAAAACAATTCAAAGTGCACATGAGAAGACACTCAGCACCATTAGTTAAATAAAAAACCACAACGACATATCACTCAACACCCACCAGGATGGCTAGAATGAAAAGGGCAGGTGAGAACACTGCTGATGACCCAGCAGGAAAGTTAGAACTCTTCACAGGTTAGAGCTGCTGCTGGAGACAGTGAAATGGATAGCTCCTTTGGAGAGAAGTTTGGCAGTTCCTTTCCAAACTAAAACGGACCTGCCGCATGACCCAGCAATTGCACTCTTGAACATGTAACCCAGAGAAATGGAAGTGTATTTTCACAGAGAAACTTGTCCACAAATGTTCACAGCAGTTTCACCTGTAATAGCCCCAATTGGAAACCACTCAGATGTCCTTCAACGCGTGAAGGATTCAACAACTGTGATATATTCACAGCCTATTCTCAACAATAAAATGAAACAGACCATTGACCCACACAACCACCTCAAGGACATGATGCTGAGGGAAAGAGCCAATCACAAAAGGGCACACGCCAAGCTATTCCATGCTTATGATACTCATGAAATAACACGATTACAGGGACGGAGAACAGTTAGTGGTTACCATTTGCTGCATGCAGGCAAGAGAAAGAGAGACATGACAGGTCAGATGGGGAGTGACGGTCTCCTGAGGTCGATAAATTCTGCCCTGTTGCTTATGTTTATAAATGTAAACCGCATTAATCATGCAGGAATAAAAAACAAAAGGTAAACAAATAGTATCCTAAGCAAGAAGGTAATTAGGCAAGGGAAACAAAGGATCTCAGAGCATTTTCAGCATTAATTAATAAATGGTGTCATTACCCTTTTCAGATGAGCATTAAGTTACCCACCATACAGGTGAGGGATGACAAAAGGAAGAAGACTTTTCATAAATGACTACAAAGAAAAATGTGATACAAGTGGTACAGCCCTGAATCCCACTAGAAACCAGTACACAGGCTGCCATAATACCTTTCTTTTTGAAAAAGGTACAGATGTACCCATTTGACAAGGTGAGGCAATTGTGCATACCTGGAGTTGCCCCCTCCCCTCCCCCAAGAATTTGGAGAATTGCCAGCAACAATCCTGTGCAATGGGATGGGGAGGGGAGGGAATGTGGGGGCGGTGGCGTGGTGCTGGGCAGGGGTTCTCAGAGCGTGTTCTCCCAGCCTGTAGAGTCATCTGTGTCACCTGGAACTTGGTAGAAACTTTCTCAGCCTCACCCAAACCTGCTGAATCAGAAATTCTGGGGGAAAGGTCCAGAATCCTGTGTTTTCACAGGCCCTCAAGGTAATTACAATGCACCCCACAAGCTGAGAAGCACTGGCACAAGAGTTAAGATCCTCCTAATTAAAAGCTTAGTGGTTAAGCAGCTTTAGACACAGCCAAGCCTGAGTTCGAATTACAGCTTTGCAACTTAAAAGCTGAGAGATCTTGGGAAAGTTATTTCATTTGTTTAATCTTAGTTTCTTGCTTGGCAAAATGGGGATAACACTTATACTGTGAGGATTAAATGATACATTTTAACTGAAACACGGGCACATGTATAAGCAATCCATACATGGCAGCTGTTATCACTATGGCTGAAAGAAAGCGGCCAGATATAACAGAAAACACAGCCAATCAAAAGTTAGAAATCTGGGCTGACGTGAGGAACAGGGGTTCTAGATCTCCCACTTCCTCTGTGACCCCCATGCAAACCATTTGACTTCTCTGAGCCTCAAAGCTGTGAAGTTCCAATGAAAACATGTACATGCCGCAGTCACAGTGAAGCACCACACAACTAACTGATCAATTTTATGGTAGATTTTATCAGAATAAGAGGGATCATCGACACAAAACAAAACCCAAAAATCTAGTAACAATTTAAAAAATCCCAGATTCCCCAAGACAGAGCCAAGAGACAAATGTAAAACAGGTCTTTAAAGTGAAATGAGAACGGAAGCTTGACTCACACAGAACAGCAGCTGCTAACGGAAGGACCCTGCCTAATAATCCAAAGCCACACAGAGGAGGAGTACCAGCCCACTGTGCCAGGTCCTCCCGCGGTCCTCATGGCTTTGCTATCGCACACACAGCCAAGCCAGCCTGCTTTCTGCTAACCTGAGAGCCCAGGAAGATGCGAGTGAGCCGGCTTCTCATCTCCACTCACACAATCCCAGCCTCCCCACGATGTGGTTCCAATTCATCTTTAGTAGTTATATTCATCAAGCAACTTAACATCTCCAGCCATCTATACCAGTCTCCATCCTCGTGAACCATTAATCTCTGTGCATACCCAAGTCTGAATCACTCTTCTCTCCTACTGGAAACCTCACTCCAGGCCACTCCAGCAGACCAATCTAAGACAGGTCATCTGCTAACCACAGCACCTTAGACCAGTCCTTGGCCTCTACAGATCTAACACTTCAATGTTTCCATCATATTTGAGAAAACTCTGAAGTTTATAGCATATAATGACATGAAACTGACCCAAGGCACAGATTTGACTGAGAAACATGCATAAGTGGGAGCCAATTTTTGAGCTGGAAAAGGGTCTCACCAGCCCGTTTTTGAGCTGGAAATGGATCTCTACAGGTTGCTTTGAGCACATATAGTATGGAAAAGCACAGGGACCCGGGGTCTTGGATAATTCACTGGAATTTTAGCCTCAGTTTCTTCTGACACACACAAACACACTCTTGGGGCACATGGGTGAGCTGTTCTGTGTGTTGGTGCCAGGGCAAGACACACACACACACACACACACACACACACACACACACACATACACACACACACACAGTGCTGAGACCTGGGCACGGCTGTCCAGACCAGCCAAAGCTCAGGACACTTGCTGCCCGCTGAGGAGGGTGCATGCTACTTGGAGGTGGTATATGTTCTCATAATGATCCTTTGCCTCGAGCACTGCCTGCTGCTAGAACTTCCAAAACTATTCCAAGATAAATGCAACTCAAAGCCTCCGTTTGGGGGCAGCCAATCGCAAGCATCTGCTGCAAAGAGTGATGTTCAGCCACATCAGGGCCAAGGATGATTCCTCACCCTCTGTTGCTTCCTGGCTTTCACAGAAGACAATCTTCCCCTGATGTCCATCCAACAAACAGAAGGAGGGCAGGACATTCTGTGGGCCATGGGCCCATGGGAGGCACCTGTCTCACCCACAGCGTCTCCATTCGCTTCACAGTCACTTTTGAGTAGACGGTGACACCCACTTTTCATGGGGTGAACAGAGTCCACAGGGTCCCTGGAGTCAGATATTGCCTGGACTCACTGGGTCACAATGTCAGCTCTAAACTCCCACCATCCTTACCCTAAATGTCCATGGACAGCTTAGTAAGTTAACGCACACCAGGTGGAATCGCTACCCACGTACTTTTTTTTTTTTTTGAGTTGGAGTCTCATTCTGTCACCCAGACTGGAGTGCAGTGGCCGCTCCCGGCCACCGCAGCCTCGACCTGCTGGGCTCCGGCGATCCTTCCACCTCAGCCTTCCGAGTAGCCGGAATTACAGGCATGCGCTACCATGCCCAGCTGATTTTTTGATTTATTGTAGAGATGAGGTCTCGCTGCCCAGGCGGGTCTCGAACCCGCGGGCTCAGGCAATCCACTCACCTCAGCCTCCCAAAGGCGTGGGATTATAGGCTGAGCCACCAAGCCCGGCCTACCCATGTACATTAATGGACCACAATGTGTAGCAGTGCACCTTGTACTTCAAAACGGGGTAGAAGACTGTCTCTGCTCCTGCTCATTTAACAGCAGCCCTATGGCTAATGTACAAAGGAGAGTAAAAAGACTTGACGGTCATTAATGATAACAATTCAAATAATAATACCCTACTTATTAAATGTGTCCTGTGGGTGAAGCACTGCACTACACTATCCGTACTCTGCACTGTGCTTTTATTTTACAACCACCATGGAAAATAGGTGCTATGAGTCCATTTTATGGATGATAAAGTGTCAGAGGTTTCGTGGGACTTGCACAAGAAAGGCAGGATCTGCTATGGGCTCCGTTGTCACTCGGAGCTGCCCAAAGTGGAACACAGTGCCTGCCAGGGTGAAGACAAGAGATGTTAACACCTTGTGCCCTAATGCTGATGTCAGGAAGCTCTCTGATGGTCAAAGTTTTGCAGCACCAGCTTTTTTTTTTTTTGAGTTGGAGTCTTACTCTGTCACCCAGACTGGAGTGCAGTGGCTGCTCCCGGCCACTGCAACCTCAACCTGCTGGGCTCCGGTGATCCTTCCGCCTCAGCCTTCCAAGTAGCCAGAATTACAGGTTGCAGTACCAGTTTTTAAATGTGCAAGACTAACTTTCAAAATTCGCCTGAGATCAACGCAATTTCAAGATGCATCGTCTCAAGTCTCGGCTCAGAAGTCAGACATTTCTACAAATGTTAACTGGAGGGCTACCTGGGTACAGGGGAAGAAAAGGGATGAACAGGAAGAGCCAGCCACAACAGCAACCTTGGATGGATAAATGCGCCCAGAAGAGCCATGTAGGCCTGCTGGCCATGGGGAAACATGAGGTCATTATCCTGCCATCAGCCTCTCGCCAGGCTCTGAGCCACCGGGCCCTGCCAGATGGCTGGGGGCCAGGTAGCATGGACCAAAGCCCAAGAAGCCTAGGACAGAGGCGGGCAGCATGGGTGTTGGGCCTTGGAGGGCAGTTCCTCCCTGGCACAGGCCAAGCCCCAGGAGGCCAGCGGTGGAAGTTATGCTGATTCCCTCCCTCTGTGCAATGTTTACTCCCTGGGAGAGGCCTGAGCCCTGACACTCAGGTGCCCTGTATCGACCCATTGCCTGTTTTCTTATACGCTACCCTGGCCTGCAGGAGGCAGGACCTTGGCTCTACTCTGTTGATCAGTGCCCACGCCAGGGCCCAGCCAGCTGCAGTCATCAAACAGTAGTCCAAGGGATGGAAGATGCTTGGCATCCACCAGTTTGTGTATGTGTGTGTGTGGAGGCGGTGGAAGCAGGAGGACAGACACATGCTCCATTCCAGTGTCCTTCCACTTCAGCAAACCCTGCATGTCACACTGACCACACCAGGCCTCCAGACGGGGACTTCCATCTTACACTCAGGCTGAGCACAACTGACTTGGGGAACAGAAGAGGGATCTTTTATTTTTTTATTTCTTAGTCTTCCTTTTTTGCATTTTCTATCCCATCCTACAGGCCTGGCGGCTTGTTAAAAACGTCGTCTTTCCTGCACAATGACACAGGTGGGAAATCTGTGTCTCACCAGCCTGATAAGCAGCATTATTTGCAAATCATCTAGATGCATACATGGCTCTGTGCAGACAGAACCCTCTCCTGGCCTTCCTCCATGTGAGCAGAAGAAAAAAACCCCTGCAGGTTCTGCAACCTTCTCCTGGCTTCTGGGATGACGAACATTGCCTCGGTCCAAAGGCAATGACTCCTCCCGTCACTCCCAGAAAAGTTGGGCTCAGCCCAGCTCGGCCTAGCCTTTCCATGATTTCCTTTCTTGATCCAGGACATCATTTTCCACCAAGGCTGGTGTTATCAGGCCTGAGATTAGGAGGATGCCTCGAATTCCTCCCATCCCTGTCCCCAGGGGTAGTTACGGTACAGGGCCGTCCGGCATTCTGCATTCTCATCAATACTTGATCCTGCCGTTTGGTCCCTGCACTTACGTGCTCAGGAGACTCCTTGAGAACCCAGTTATCATTCATGGAAGGACACTGGCTCCACCCGCCTCCTCTCCCGCTCCTCCCCCACTGTTGCCATCCTGAGTTCCACCGTGGGATGCTGACAGCGTCACCTCACCCCTCAGCCTCGTGCACAGAACAGGCAAACAAGCCCCAACACTTGGTGTGGGCTGAGGTGGCATATCAGGGATGCTGGGATTCCAGGGTAATCCAATGTTGCGTGAAGCTGCCTGTATGCAGTCTCACTGGTCCCAGCTGGGTGTGAGAATGCATCCATGCACAGAAGCATGTGTGTATCCATGAAATACCTGACGATCTGTGTTATGCGTGATGCCCTGATGCCACACACTGCAGATTCACCTTCGCCTGAGGGCTGGGCCTCAGGGGTGGAAAAGGCCCTTCAGTCTAGACACTGCCCTTTCCTTGGCAGAAATGCCACAGTGCCCCAGAGCCGGTCTGTGGCGTTTGAGTCACTCTTCCTCCTCCTCCAGCGGCCTATGTCCCACATCCCCAAGAGACACAGCTCCTGTCAATGCCCTGGCAGCAGTCTGGATCTGGGAAGAGGCTGTGGGATGGAGAGGGACTGAGCACAGGAGCAGGGAGAGGGAAGTAGCTCTAGAAGGCCATCGTGTGCTGGTACTCATTGGACAGAGCGTCAGTTAGCCTCTTTGAGCAGGTGGCACTCAGCACCCGGTAATAGCACAGAAACCCTGAGGAGTGCCGTGTGTGGCCCTGCAGTCCTGTGGGACCCTCATGCCCTATCCAATACCTCCCCAGCTCCCTCCTCCTTGGATCAAGCAGGGCAGAGCAACAGGATGCACACCCTCGCGCAATCAAACCCTAAGCCTCTTTCCACAGAGCAGCCAGCCACCTCTCGGGTCACTTGCAGGTGGAAGTCCCTCCTAGGGCCCCTCCCAGTAGTGCAGACAACATCCAAGCCTTGACCAGCCTGCAGCTCTCACAGTGCCTCCCCACTCTCCACTGAGTCATCTGCCCTCAGTCTTCCCACATGGCACACTCTCTCCTACCCCGGCCTCCACCTGCCTGGAGCCTTCTTCTCCGGATCCACCCTAGGTGCCCATCAGCATTCCAATAGCCCCTCTTCTGCGATGCCCTCCCAGGCCAGCTGGTATCGCCTGGTTTCACCTCTGTCCTGGCAGTGACCAGCATTAGAACCTATATGTGTGTTTACCCTCATGGCATACTGTCTTTCTCCCCGAGTACGAGGACTCCTTAGGAGTCGCATGTGCCCTTGCTGCCAAGTTTCTGTGCTAGGCCTGGCCAGTATTGCTGGCTGGGAGTGGTGGCTCACACCTGTAATCCCAGCACTTTCAGAGGCCAAGGCAGGATGATTGCTTGAGCTCAGGAGCTTGAGACCAGCCTGGGCAACACAGCAAGACCTCATCTCCACACACAAAAAAAATAATAAAATTAGTTGGGCATGGTGGTGTGTGTAGTCCCAGCTACTCAGGAGGCTAAAGCAGGAGAACTGCCTGAGCCCAGGAGGCCAAGGCTGTGGTGAGGTGCTATCATGCCACTGCACTCCAGCCTGGGCGACAGAGACTCCAACTCAAAAATAAACAAACGAAGTGTTGTTGAAGGAATGTCAGATTATGCACCCCTCACCTGTTCCTCGGGAAATATAAGGGGTGTGAGGTCACAGAACGTCCAACCTGCTGATGACATTTAAATCTATCACAAGACACATTTCTAAAAGGATGCAGAGATGTTCTCGCTCATCTGTCTTATTGCATGACGCTAGCCTTCTTTCTCTAGTCAATGGTAACTCATCAGCTTCTTCAAATGCCATCTGCCATGAAAGCAAGAACCCATTAATAATGTCTTTAGAAAACACTTTTAAAGAAAGAACGCCTTCAGAGATGTTTATGTAAAGCGATATGAAAGAACCCACACAAACTAATCTCCAGAAAACAGTTTCTGATCCTGATTTGGCTATCCACTGTTTGATTTTAAGGGGTCACTGGGGCTCTGAGTTCATGCTCATCTACACATGGGACCATCAGGCTTGTTTCACCTCCCTAGCGAGGCCTGCCCAAGTATCTGCCGAGATGTGTCCACAAGAATGTAACGCAGAGTGTCAGAAAGGGTCGGGCACATGTTTCTTTGGAATGGTTTTTGTACATATGAGGCATAATGTAGGTGATGTCAAAGGCCTGCTAATGTTTCTTTTTTCTCTTCTTAGAGTCCCACATTGTCATGGCCTATACCCCAAACCCATCCACTGCTGTTTTCCAAAAGCAGCATCCGGAACAGCTGATTTGTTACCCAAGCCAATGATTAAGCACACATGACACCATGGGCCTGCACAGCCGCCACGAGCCCTGCTTTCCGCTGGACTGGGTTTCAGCTATTAGCCAGTCAGCCTATTTCCAGGGTATGAATCTGTAATGAAGACGGCTCAGAGCTCTTGGCCATGGGGCCCTGAAAGAGCGAGCAATTCTGTCACATGGAACATCTTGTTGCTGGGTTTCCATTAAAGTATCTTGGCTTTTAAATACACTGTCAAGTAAAACTTGGCATCAAAACACAAAGTGAGTAACTTCTTTTGTCGCACCACTGACAGCTCAGCCGAGTGTCAGATAGACAGCCGCTAAGAGTCAGCTCTGAAGGCAAGTGCATCCTCGCTGGAAGGATGCTGGTGACACAAACTGCCTTCCTAAAGATTAAGTCCAAGCAGAATTTAAGGACGATCTGCATGGAAAGTTAACCCAGCCACGGCCGACTGACCACATCCCTCTCCACAAGTGTTGGTTTTGGAATTAGAAAAGTTTTGGAGGTGCGAAAACATAATTGGAAAACTTTTTTTCCCTGCTTAAAGGGCTAATTGATTTCACAGGTGTTTAATTATCATTTGCTGTGAGATAATACCTTGTAGTGCCATAAAAAATGGATTTAATTTTCGAGTGCTTGCAAAACCATCGCCAAAGCCAAGTTAGAGCTAAAGCTAGATAATTATTCTATAAATCAAACACACTGCCTCCTTTCTTTGAAATTTTTAATACTTGGGGATAATGATATCTGACAACCTTGAAACGAACATGAAAAGGATTTTCCTGCCAAGTGCCAAAAGTCGACCACTGGAGCATTTCAGGCAGTTTGGTTCATTAATGGTGACTTGGGCAGCCTGGGGACCTGCCTGCAGGCTTTCAAAATCATGCCCAGGGTAAAAGCATCAGTGTGTGTCAAGACACAGCATTCTTTACTGAGATCCAATGACCACACATCCAGTAAGAGCTGCGGAAGAGCAGAAGTAAAGCCCATACCATCCTTAGCACGGAAAACTGCCTAAAAACAACTGTAGCTTCCTGAGCTCAAACCAAGAGCCCTGGAACATAGAGAGTGGAGACTTTGCAACCTGATCAGTGAATCCCTTCCTACCTTATGCCCAAGGCACAATACATGCGCTTTTTGTAACAACAAGGGAGGGAAATCATAAAATCAAAAAATCACGTTAACCGCTGGAAGGCACCACCAAGATCATCCCGTCCCGGTCAAGGACCTCAGCAAGAGACCACCAGGGCCAAACACAATGAGAAGAACAGCTCTGTGTGAGCAGACAAAGGAAGAGACAGCTTGAACACAAATTCAGAGACCCATTCTCATCCAAAATCTAAAAATAAAAGGAAGAATTTTTTAAAAGACAGAAAAAAAGAAGAAATAAAAGTGAGGTTTCATTCTGCAAGAGAGGCTATTTCTTCAACGGAGCCCAGACTCCACAGATGAGCTTGAGCCGCCTTAAATAACTGCGGGGGGTTGGAGTTGGTGCTGTGTTTCAGATCTTTTTTCTCTCCAACTTTTATTCAGAAACTGCTAAAATCATAGTATATTCCTTCAGATTAAGTGTGCTGGGCACACTTAAAAAGCAGGGCAACCTAGCTGGGCACACATACCACTCAGCGTGGTTCAATATACTGAATGCCTGAGTGGCACACACAGGGTGTGCACATCCCAAGCCACTTCGCCACCAAAGCGTGCAAGCTGCTCAAGCTGGCCTCCATGGTCTTGATTAAGAAAGTACAAGGCAAGGGGTCAGGCGTGGTGGCTCACATCTGTAATCCTAGCACTTTGATAGGCGGAGGCAAGAGGATTGCCTGAGCCCAGGAATTTGAGACCAGTCTGAGAAACTGGGCAAGACCTCATCTCTACAAAAATTCAAAGAATTAGCTAGCATGGAATGTGTGTCGCTACTTGGGAGGCAGAAAGATGACCTGAGCCCAGCAGGTTGAGGCTGCAATGGCCGTGACTGTGCCACCGCATTCCAGCCTGGGCAACAGAGTGAGACTCTGACTCTAAAAACAAACAAACAAACAAACAAAAAAACACAGAGAGTACAAGACAAGATGCAGGGTCATTGGTGCCATTCTTGGGGACACTGTGTTTGGGTTGGTAGTAAAAGCCTGGGCCAAAGCCACGTGGGCCAAAAGGCAGGGGCAGTGTGGGCCCTACAGAGTCTGAAAGGGGCAGGATGGAAGGGTACCCACAGGGACTGGCTTAGGACTGCACCGAAAACCCTTGCCATGAATAAAGATGGTGGCAATAATTTAAGCTAGTGTCAACTAAGAAATTATTACATGCCCAACTCTCCACAAAGTACTTTATGTCTCTTTGGCCACTGGATCTTCCAACAACTCCATGAGGCAGATCATATTATATTTCCCATTTTATAGGAGAGGAAATTGAGAATTACAAAAGGGGTCCCAAAAAACTTGGAATTTATTTCTTAAAAATTGTGTTTATTCTTACATGTTTAAACTTTAGTCCTCTTCAAAGTACACTTCATTTGATGCAATACACTATCAAGATACTTTTCCACTGACTAAAACAGTTTTTTAATTTGTCAATTTTGATGGCTTTTAGTGCTTCTGCCATATCTTGTTTCACTTCTTCCACAATAAAAAAACATTTTCCTTTGAGGACCTTTTTCATCTGGGGATAAAAAAGTTGCTGGGGTGAGATCAGGTAAATAGGGAGGGTGGAACACAGGGGTCATGTCATTTTTGTTCAAAAACTGCTGAACACTCAATGCAGTGTGGGTGGGTGTGCTCATAAGTCACACATCTTGAGATGGGCAAAAACATGTTAAAAGAATCTTAAAAAATTTTTTTTTTCTGAAGCTGAGTGCAGTCTCTCAAAGCAATGATAAATTTTACACTAATGCCAGTGAGTTCCTAGAACACTTACCTAGCAAGGGAAGCCTGTACTGCAAGGGGCCTGCCCTCCAAAGGAGAATCCCACTTTGTTTAGTCCCCCTTGTATACCTACTTTGTCCAAATTCACTTAATAAGCAGACAGAGGTGGGATCTAAACTGCAACACTCTGACTCCTGCCTGCAGGGCCCAAGTTATTACATGCAGCACACACTGCTTCCCTTCCATGATGCTTTCTGTAGATGTCTCACTGGCTACTAAGGGACCTCTGTCTTGAGGGACACCATGAGAACCACTGTGCAATCTACTGGACTGATTTATATCTTCTAACCAGAGATGCGCTGGCATTGAGCCAGAGCTTTTATGTGGCTCTGAATCAAAAATGACATCCTTCCCGGGCTCAGCCCCATCTAAGGTATGACTCCCAGGTCCGGGGCAGTAGACAGAGCGGTGAAAAACAAATGCTTGTTCACCTGCTATATTTTATCTCAATACAAGAGCCAGGACCACCAATGAACATAGAAACCAAAGGCCCCTTCCAAAGGCTTTTTACTTTCTCAGGCTGCCATGGGCCTTTGGTGCCAAGACCCCCAACATGCCTGTTAGTTCCCTAAAAGTTCTGTGGGGGCCCTACAGGTGCTTGAGGGACAGAACTGGGAAGAGGCGTGAAACAAATACTATTGGAGAAATAGCATTTCCTTCAATCATTCACTTTCCATCTGTCCATCCACCAATAACACTTACGATATACCTACTAAGTGCCAGGCATGCTACTGTCAGTACAAGGGTTGGTGAGAAAAAAGATCACGTTCCTTCACCTTTTTGGATGATGAAAGGCACTGTCTTATTGTCATCTGTAATAAAACCAACTGCTGTGGCAGTTCACAGGAGAGACTGATGGTTCTGGGAGAGAATGTGACCAGACGGGAGGTGGGGACTGAGCTGATACCCACAGGCTGAGTGTCAGGCAGAACCGGGTTAGGATGAGGTGCTCTGGGCAGTGTTGACAGCAGATGCAGAAGCCATCAAAAAATGTAAAGCACACATGGGAAAGCAACATACACGGCCACAGCTCGTCATCTCAACAAGCCGAAAAATTCTTGCTATGATGCAGAGTGAGCCCATGGGACGTTTTGAGAAACAAAAGTGGGGCCTTCCTGCCGCCTGGAAGATGGAATGTGACTGAGGACTGGAGCCTGCGTGGACAAGCCTTTCAGATTAATGTGCTGGTCGTGTGAGAGCATCCGGATGCCACACGCCGGCTCTCAGTGCCACGGCTATGGACACCGATCACGGGAACATCCAGCAGGGAGGGGAGTTATGACAGATATGTAGATGAAACCTGCTTTTCCCCCAGGACCTGCCCACCCATCTCAGCTCTTAGCACGAGTCCCTTTTCCTGTTGTCAAAAAACTCAACAGGCTCTGTGGAGATGGTGCCAAGTCCTCAAATAATCATATTTTCATGGTAATTAAAAGTCCAATTCCCTAAGTCCCTCACTGCCACCAGTAGCCTAAATGACTGCATTTTTGTCCCAACATTGAACATCTCTATGGGGAAGGGAGACCAAAATTCTGAGATGGGCCAGGTTTGGTGGCTCATGCCTATAATCCCAGCACTTGAGAGGCCGAAGCAGGAGGACTGCTTGAGCCTAGGAGTTTGAAATCAGCCTGGGCAACAGTGAGACCTCATCTCCATAAAAAAAAAAAATAAAGCCGTGCTTGGTGGCTCAGCCTGTAATCCCGTGCCTTGGGAGGCTAAGGTGAGTGCATTGCCTGAGCCTGCAGGTTCGAGACCCACCTGGGCAACTTGGTGAGACCCCATCTCTACAAAAAAATTAAAAAATTAGCTGGGTGTGGTAGCGCGCGCCTGTAGTTCCAGCTACTTGGAAGGCTGAGGCGGAAGGATCGCCGGAGCCCAGCAGGTCGAGGCTGCGGTGGCCGGGAGCAGCCACTGCACTCCAGTCTGGGTGACAGAGTGAGACACACACACACACACACACAATTCCACGTGTATCCCACATATCTATAATAAAATAAAATTTTAAAAAACAGCCAGGCATGGTGGTGACACCTAAAATCCCAGCTATTCAGGAGGCTGAGGCGGAAGGATGGCCTGAGCCAAGGAGTTGGAGGTTGAAGTGAGTCATGATCGTGCCACTCTACTCCAGTCTGGATGACAGAGTGAAACACTAACTCAAAAATAAGTAAATAAATACATCCTGAGATGATTTCATGGCAGAAAGAGGAGACCTTACAGTGAAGCAGCAGTGAGCTTCTGCTGAGTGGCATCTTCTGGGAGGACATGCCCAGGAGGCCATAGAAACACCGAACAAGATGGCAGTTCTGTCCAGTTCACTTGCTACTGTGCAATTCCCTAGTCATCAATGTGGGCATAACTTGTTTTTACTATGCTTTGCAGATCCTGCGTTTTTTACAAGTTGGAGGCTTACGGCAGTCCTGCATCGACCAAGTCTATCAGCACCATTTTCCCAATCGCTCATTTCATGTCTCTCTTTCACGTTTTGGTAATTCTTGCAACAATTCCAAGGCTTTCAATAGTTAGTGCATCTGTTATGGTGGTCTGTGATCAGTAATCTTTGAGGATACTATCATGATTGTTTTGGAGTGTCATGAACCCTGCCCATATAAGACAGTGAACTTAGTCTTTAAATGTTGTACATGTTCTGATTGCTCCACCAGCCAGTTATTCTGTCTCTCCGCCTCCTCCGGGCTGCCTCTGCCCTGAGACACAACATTATTGAAATTAGGCCAATCAATAACCCTGCAATGGGTCCTAAGAATCTGAGTGAAAGGAAGCTAGAAATGAGAAAGGCAGGTCGAAAGCCAAGAAAGGCTGAAAGCAAGGGTCCTCATGCCAAACAGCCAAGGGTGAGTGCAAAGTTCTTGAAAGAAACTGGAAGTGTTAACTAGTGAACACAAACAGCCTTATTGCTGATACGAAGAGAGTGTGAGTGATCTGGATAGAATATCAAACCAGCTACAATATTCCTTTAAAACAAACCCTAACCCAGACTAAGGCCCTAACTCTCTTTGATTCTATGACGGCTGAGAGGTGAGGAAGCTGCAGGAGAAAAGCTGGAAGTCAGCAGAGGCTGGTTCACAAGGTTTAAGGAAAGAAGCCATCTCCATAACATAAAAGTGCAAGGTGAAATGGCAAGTGCTGATGGAGACGCTGCAGCAAGTCCTCCAGAAGATCTAGCTGAGACCATGGATGAAGGTGGTGAAACAAACAACAGATTTTCAATGCAGATGAAACAGCCTTCTATCGGAAGAAGATGCCATCTAGGACTTTCAATGCCTGGCCTCAACGCTTCACAGACAGGTAGTAATATAGCTGATAACTTTAAATCAAAGCCAATGCTCATATATCATTCCAAAAATTACAGTATAGTTTACTGAATATTTGAAGCCCACTGTTGAGACCTACTGCTCAGAACAAAGGATTCCTTTCAAAAAATATTACTATTTAGTGAAAGTGAACCTGGTCACTGAGAGCTCTGATGGAGAGGTACAAGGAGATGTTGTTTTTATGCCTGCTAACGAGAATCCATCCTGAAGACCACGAATCAAGAATTAATTTTACTTTCAAGTCTTAATATTTAAGAAATACACCTTTTAATACATAGCTGCCATAGATGGTGATTTATCTGGTGGATCTGGGCAAATAAATTGATTGACCATTCTAGATGCCATTAAGAGCATTCATGATTCATGGGAGGAGGTCAAAATAGCAGCATTAACAGGAGTTAGGAAGAAGTTGATTTCAACTCCCATGGATGACTTTGAGGGGTCCAAGACTTCAGTGGAGGAAGTAACTGCAGATGTGGTGGAAATAGCAAGAGAACTAGAATTAGAAGCGGAGCCTGAAGATGTGACTGAATTGCTGCAATCTCATGATTAAACTTGAACGGATGAAGAGTTGCTTATTATGGAGGAGCAAAGAAAGTGGCTTCTGAGATGGAATCCACTCCTGGTGAAGATGCTGTAAGCACTAACGGAATGACAATAAAACATTTAAAATATTTCACAACCTTAGTTTATAAAGCGGCGGCAGGCTTTGAAAGAGGATTGACTCCAATTCTGAAAGAAGATTTACTGTGAGTAAAATGCAATCAAACAGCATCACATGCTACAAAGAAATCTTTCACGAAAGGAAGAGTCAATTGATGCAGAAGCTTCATTGTTGCATTTCAAGAAATTGCCATGGCCACCCCAACCTTCAGCAGCTACCACCCTGATCTGTTAGCACCATCAACATCGAGGCAAGACCCTCCACTAGTCAAAAGACTACAGATCACTGAAGGCTCAGGTGACTGTCAGCATTTTTTAGCGACAAAGTATTTTTAAATAAAGACATGTACTTTTTAAAAAAGATATAGTGTGACTGTACTCTTAATACTCGACAGTACAGTACAAACACAACTTTTATATGCACTGGGAAACCAAAACATTTGTGTGACTCGCCTTATTGAGATATTCATTTTATTTCAATGATCTAAAACCTCTGAGGTATGCCTTGTAACTCAGTGACCAAACATACAGGGGTACAAAATCCAGTCATTGGTTCAAAACTCTTCCCTTGAGGGGTTGTGGAAAGAGGATGAACAGTCAGTACTATTCAATACTTTTTTTTAAAAAAAAGAAAAAAATCATAATAATTGAGGGTGAGTGACTTCAGACTTCCGGCACCAAATCAAGATGGTTCCGTGTTTTTCTCACTACTTCTGATATAGGAATTTGGAGAGTGTGGTACAGGGGAGAATCTTTTCGGTGAACATGTTGGGTTAATCCCTGTGAAGAGTGCAAGTTAAAGATATAAAATACCCAAATGAAGTCACGTTCAGAGTTTGCAAATATATATTGCTTCTGGGTTGTTCTATTTTTTTTTTTAACAACCCAGAGGGCATTTTAAATTTATTTTTAGTTTATTTCTGGTCACATAGTAGGGATTTGAGAAGATGAACATGGGACAGGCAAGTTTTGGTAGATGAAATCAAGAAAACCTCATGGAATACTATGGTTCGGGGTCTATATTGGCCTTCTCAGTCTTCCATGATAAAATGCCACAAACTGGGTGGCTTAGTGGATTGTTCTAATTCTATCACAAGCAAGAACCTGAAGAATGCAATGTGTCCAGTGACCTTACTCTTCTGGATGCTACTATCTACTTTGTTTCTCTGGAAGTACTTGGTTTTACTGAGTGCATATTTTGGCTCCACGCAGATACATATATTTTTAACATGTTTTCGACATCAAAAATCTGATTCAGCTGTCTCCCTTGTAAATGAAAGAGGCATGCATGGTACACAGGTTAATCTCTGCAGGGACTGTCCAATTGCAGCTGCAAATCAGGAGTCACAAGTGGAATCCTGCTCACAGATCAAGTTGGCTTAGCCCATACTGAATTCAGACATTTCTCTTAAGTTAATTCCCACATTTTCAAATCATGAACATCTAGATTTATGGCATCTTACGAGAAAGGGGGAGACCCAGCAAGACAAGGCCTGCACTCCATCCCGGCCGTGGGGCTGGAGGCTTATTCACTAGGGTACTTCCTGGCTCCTGCAGGTCCCAGGCCCACAGGTGACGTGGCCAGAGGGCAGAGACGACCCCTCTCACAGCAGAAAATCCACCAGAAGCAGCTGTCTTACCATGAGGACAAATGGTAGGGCTATAATAATGTTTCGTGTGTGCTACAAAATTATTCAAATTCGACAGAGGGCATTTGGGTGTCTTTTCAGGGGCCCGATCTCCCTCTACCTACCAAAACTATCTCCTTCACTGAATCCTGGGGAAATATACCCTCCAGCCCTGACAATGGGACCACAGACACCTGCACCTCGACACTGCAACAGAAAAAAAAAGCAAGTCAGGAAAGCCACCGACATAACCCTCGGCTGACAGGCCCTGTTGGGATACCATGGCTGAGTCTGCTTACAAGCAAATCCATAATTTACACGAAGTATTCAGACGTGGAAGCTATGACAGGAAACACTGGTAGACAAAGGGACTTGTTTGTCATTTTAAGATAGTTAGATTTCTTTAAGAAAACTGACAGGTTCCACTTCTCCAATATACTTACTGAGCCCTATGGTCAATTTAAGTCTTGACTTTTTGGGGTGTGTGTCAAAGGGGGGCAAGAAAATTCCATGTGTACCTGAAAAGTGTATATCTTAAGAACCCGTGATTCCTAAGGGAAGACCAAAAAGTGGGTGTGGTGCCCACATCTCCCTCAAACCTTGCAGAGAGAGTATTTGCTAAATGCTGCACGTCAATGTGATGCATTCAGGGACCACCAAGCAGTGAGTCCTGATGTCAAGCCATAGATTTTAGCCCTCAACACTGGTGGTATAAGATTCTGCAGTAGATCCACGCTTGCAAACCACACAACAGATCATGTACAACACTGAAGAAAGTTTAGAAGTAGGAATGTCTAATCCTGTGCTCTGTAGGTGAATGCACTTCAGTTAATTTTGTTGCCCGTAGGATAATAAAGTATGATTCAAACCCTGGCACATGCAGGATCTGAAAAGGCAGAGCTAAGTGCCTGGGCACTGCAATGCCCTAAGGATGCAATGCCGCATCTCGCCAGCAGATGGGGCACATCCATGTGGTATGAGGAACAGACTGCTTCCGCCCAGAACCTCTCCAGACAGAGTCATCTGAGGGCTTCCCTGACTTCTCCTTCATTCCTACTAGGATGTAAATAAAAGGGGTGGAGACCGAGGGTTACGAGGGGTCAAGGGCTGCCCTGGGAGATAAGCACTTCCTGTAGTACCTGGAGTCTGCTCTGCAAAAGCACATAGCTCAGCCGGTCACAAACTCTAGCCTGGACCCGTGTCTGGCCCGGGTGCCCACCCTACCCCGGCCTACGGTGGAAATCAGATAGGGACACCGACGGGGCACCCAGAAAGGTCAGCAGCACATGGCTACATGTGACAGGAATACAAGAGCGGGCAGCATGAGTGCGCTCAGAGTGTGGTGGCATCTGCGTGACAATCATGTGGTCAGGTGCCCTATCTGGAGAAGCAACATGGAAATTAAGGAGCAGCTCTGAAAGGGGGTGTGGGAAGAACACCAGGACGTGGAGACCACTTGGGCAGAGCCCCAAGATGAACACTCCTGGTGCATTAGAGGGATAACAGAAACCAAGTCAGTCCAGGTGGAGCAGAGGTGTTGGCAGAGCGAGGAGAAGAGAGAAGAAGGGGGAGGGAGGGAGGGATACAAGCAGTGGCACCTGTCTCCTGGATAGTGGGTGTCTCTGGCTTTGATGCACACTCACGCCTTCCATGGAAAACGCTAACACAAAATTATATGGCGCTTGATCTTCCAGATGCTGGGGTCTCCTAAAGGGGGTGGGGAGAGGACTGACAAACTACCCACTGGGTACCACACTATTTGGTTGATGGGCTCAACAGAAGCCCAAACCTCACCATCACACAATAAACCCATGTAACAGATCTGTACATGTACCCTGGGTCTACAATAAAAATAAACCAGATGCTATTTTAAGTTCTTCACATACATAAACTTCCTCATATTTCTCAAAGTAACGTTAAACAATAAGTACTATTCCTATCATCCCCCTTTCATAGAGAAGAAACAAAGGCACAGAGAGATTAAGTTACTTGTCCTCAGACACACAGCTGCTATGTGGCAGAACCCCCCTTATGGGACCCCTAGAAGTCTGATTCTGAAGCGCATGCTCTTAACTTCCATTTTCTCAGAAGCACCATTTCATTTTAACAGTATCTGTATATTCTGATGTATAACTATACTAAGTCTACGCTCTTTTTTTTTGCACTTTTATTTTTAAATTGTGTCTTTGGTTGCAGAGAGCACGGATGTGGCCCAAATAAGAAATCTATAATTTGGCTCTGAGACCAAGACTAGACCAACTCATCACACGCCAACAGATGCACAACTGCGAGCTGACCCCTACAGATGCCAGCTTCCCCCTGAATCCAGGCTCTGTTCTTAGGTCCCCACAGGACAGGAAGTTGGTGTCCTAGGTGTCCTCACCAAGTTTCAGGCAGATGACCCTCTGCCAACTCCCTCTTCCAGACAGCTCTAGCTCCTGCAGGCATATCAGATGTGTCTATAACCCAGGCTGAGGAGGCTGGAGGTGCAGAGCTGGTTCTCCAAGAGGCCCCATGGACCCTGTATTGTATCACACATAGTGGATTGTATCACACATAGTGGATTGTATCACACATAGTGGATTGTATCACACATGTGTATCAGGAGCCTGAGTCCCATTAGCACAGATCTCTCCTAGTCTTTACTATTCAGATCCCAATTTCTCAAAGATGACACTGCTTCATATGTTGCAGAAAAGGCTTCTGCTACCAGTTAACCCATTGCCTGCTACAACGTATTCCAACCTCTTCCCTAGGCCACCAGGCTGCACAGAACCCTGTCACGCTGATAAAGCAGGACAGTCCCACACCCACTCTATGCCGTCACAAGGGAACGGAGTAGAGCAGAGACATATGTCCAGCCAGAGATGCTTGAAAAACAAAACCAAACCCACCTTGAAGTGCATGTTTCAAACGAACAACAGAAACACAACAAATAGAAACACTCGCAAAAGATTTTATTTGCCAGCCACAGTGGTTCATGCCTATAATCCTAGCACTTTGGGAGGCCGAGGTGAGTAGCTTGTCTGAGCCCACGGGTTTGAGACCAGTCTGGGCAACATGGCAAGACTTTGTTTCTACAATAAAAAAACAAACAAAAAACAATTAGCTGGGTGTGGTGACACACACTTGTAGCTCCAGCTACTTAGGATCACCCGGACCCAGCGGATCAAGGCTGTGGTGGCCATGAGCATGCCACTGCACACCTGCTGTGGCCATGAGCATGCCACTGTACTCCAGTCTGGGTGACAGAGAGACTCTGACTCAAAAGAACAACAACAAAAAGATTTCATTTTTCCCCAGACCAAGGAACAGGTTTACAGACCTTCCTTTCCTCCTAAGTTTAAAGCATCCTTCATCTTTCCAGTGACTTAGGCACAGGGCATGCCCTAAGGCTGCAGTGCCACATTTCACCAGGCTTTGCATGCTTTCTTTAAGACAGCCTGGATATTCCCTATTTTTTTCTTCCTCATCTCCAAAGACACACAAACTTTTCAAAAAAGTAGAAGCTGAGTACTTTTTTTGCTTTTGGTTTTTGTTACAGAGTTTATATGACCAGTATTCATTTATCTGTATAAAAGAGGAATTACCATGACAGAAGCCCAAAGAAACGTCCCAGGGCCAGAAGCAGTACTTGAGATGAGCAAGTCAACCCCCATGCAAACGTTTGTTGATTTTGTTGGAATCCTTTGTAAATTTCACTTAGTTGCTTGACTTTTCAGGGAGGCCAAGAGACCCAAATCAAACCTCCCTTCCTTTTAACCAGCAATAAAGAGGGTCCCATCAGATTTCTTCCATTCAGTGGTATATAGGTCTTGTGATTACAGAGCGAGAAACATGCCTGTGGGCTTACTTAGAAGTGACTTCCTTTTGTCTTGTGTTTACTGGAAACGTTTTCTGTTTCCCCCACCCCTCTAGGAACCTGGGGGCTGGAGTTTCACACCCACTGTTTCCCACCCATCTCATTCTACCAACCATATGACACAATATGACACAATCGTTGACTCTGACCGCCAAGCCTCACAGCACAGCTTCCCTGCCTGTGCTCCACATTCATCCTGGGGACAACGGTGCCAATTGTATGAATCATGGAAAAAACCAGGCTGTGCACACACTGGACATCTAGAAATGTATCTGGCTGCCGCATGTTTTAATCTGCCCTCAGCTGAAGGGAGGTGGGAGGAGGCAACATCCCATTAAGAAAGAAAGAGGGTGTCAAAACTTACCATCACGTGGAGCCTTTTCTGCCTTATGGTAATCTTCAACATAAAAAAGTTAAACCATTAACATCTGAAGAACCTTAAAAAGATTTTTAAATTATAAACTCTAACTTTCAATGAAGCAGAGACTTCACCTTAAGGATGACTGATAAGAACAGAAGCACTTGGCCGGGCACGGTGGCCCACGACTGCAATCCCAGCACTTTGGGAGACCAGGGCAGAAGGACCACTTGAGCCCAGAAGTATGAGACCAGTCTTGGGCAACATAGTGAGACTTCATCTCTACACAAAAAATAAATAAAAATAATAATAATAAAAATTAGCCAGGTATTGTGGCACACACATGTTGTCTACTCTACTGGGCTGTTAGGAGGCTGAGCAGGATTACCCAAGCCCAGGAGGTTGAGGCTGCCATGAGCCATGACCATACCACTGTCCTCCAGCCTGGGCGACAGGGTGAGACCCTGTCTCAACTACAACAAACAACAACAACGACGATAACCAAATGGAGGCACAGAAAGGGCAAGTAGCCGCCAAGCGTGACCGAGGCAGAACTGGGCTCCGCTCTGCTGTGCAGATGCAGCAGTGGTTCTGCACTCTGCCTGCTTGGCTGGCTGACTAAACAGACTGCTCATGTGATGGAGTAGAGGCTGTGAGTCCCACCTGCCCCTTGGAAATGCCCAGAGAATCAGGCAGGCTTGGGCCGACACAGGGCTGACTGTGCAGGTGTGAAGTGTCCCAACTCCTTCTCTGGGTGTCTCTAGTAGCAAAGGATACTACTAGAGAGATACTACTAGAGGATACTACTAGTGAGAGCTAAGGGGAATGTTTATAGGCTGGCAGATTTTTCTGAAACTTGCGCCCAGCTGTATGAATCTTTGTCTAGGAATGTGTTTCCCTGGCTGTCCATAAAATGAAGTGCATTCTGCTAGTCACAGAGAGCTACCTCCTGACTACCCTTAGCAGTGACACCAACCCTGAAAACATTGATGACCCTGAAAATGTCCCAAGGACATTCCATTTACATTCCTTACCTCAAGTCCACTCCTTCTTTTAAAAAGAAAGCTTGAGGAAATTGATAGCCTAGAAAGACTGGGGGGACAAAATGATGCTGTTTAAATGCACAATCACTCCTGCTGGAGGTGATGGAAATGGGAGGGGGGCTAGAGAAGGGGTGGGGGAAGGAAGTGTCCCTCTCCTGGGCAACTTTGTGCTGCTCTGTGGAGACCAACTGGTGTGGCTTGTCAAGGTGGCTTGTGTGAGCTGGCCACTGGCCTGTCAGATTGGACCGGGATTAACCTGCTTATTCCGAGGCTTCCACCAAACAGCAAGCAGTCACATGAAGATTCCCTTCTGCCACCACAGCCTGCCAGGCTGGGGCCCAGGAGAGGGATGCCCCAACCATCTCCTTCCCATCTCCAAAGAGGCCGATTCCTTCAGGCTTGCCCACTTCTCCTTGGCACATCTTTGGCCGCCCACGCCCCCACTTTGCTTTTACGCTTTAAAACCTCTCTCTTGCGATTGGGAAGCTGTGTGCTCTTCTGAACATGAACTCACCTGTCAACAACCCACCAGGAAAGGGCCCATCTTCTAAGCCTGTTGGTCCCTGTACCCGTGGTCAGCAAAGGCCCTTGATGAAACCCATGAACCCCTAGCCTGCAAGTTTAACCCAATCATCTCCTAGGACCAGCCCACCTCCAGAAAAGCAGCCCTGAGAAATGCGGGCTCTACACAGAGGGTCTAAGAACATAGCCAAGGCCACTGGCCCTCCTGGTTCCAGACACTAAATTTACATTCTGGGCTTGACTTCACATGCTGGGCTCAGGAGTGTGGTTCTAGAGCCACCACATCTTGGCTGACACATGCCTCTGGGCAGATGTGTCTACACCAGCGTAGGGAACCTCATGAGGGAGCCCCGACAGGCTTCAGCCTGACCCTTCACATGTGGCCTCTCGGGGTCCCCACCTGAGGGGACTGCCACTCTCCCAGCCCTTATCTGTACCCTCAGGAGTCCCTTCTCTCCTTTGACTCTGGTGACCAGGCCACCACGCCTAGCTTCAGGGGCAGCATGGGGTCTAAGCACGAGCTGCTTTACGTCGCACACACCCCAGGCCACCATGTCCCAGCTCGGCCCAGTACGGCAGCTCTGTGGGTCATTCTTTCAGTCCAGGTTGGTGGTGTCTGTCATACGGTGGGGGGGGCTCTGTCTACCAAGGGCTACATTGACAGTGAAGGCATCCGTGAAGTCCCGCCAACACCCAGCCCAGGAAGAAGGCCCAATTCACACCACCAGTCTCCACAGATGTCTGTGCACATGGCCCTCTCCACGGCCGCAGGGCTTTCCCCACCCAGCTGCCCTGGCCAGGACCTCCCCAGAACCGAACGCAGGCCCCAAGCCTCACTTTCCCACAGTCCTCATTCCCCACTGTGTGCTCTGCCTGGCAGGCTGACTACTGCCAGCGCCCAAAGGCCCACCCAGTGTCTCCCACTCAGTGGGCGAGGTTGCTCTCCAGACACGGGTCCTCCCATTCCCCATGAGCCCCACGGAGCCTGCTGAGCTTGCTCCATGCCCAGAGTGGCAAGAGCCTGATGAGAAAAGCCACATGCCAGCCACAGCATCGGAGTGGAAATTCCAACAGCACATGGAGCCAGCCTTATCCGTGAATGGCTATTGGAAGGACAGCAGCATCAGACTCAAACAGAGCTGGCAGGGGCTGTGGTCAGGTCAGCCCCTGAGCATAGAACGCATGGAATATTCTGGTCTCAAGTGCACAATGCAGCCAAGTTCCAGAAACTTCTGAAATCCTCCAAAACACCTACCTCCTCATCATAAACCCCACCTGGAAATTCAAATAAAACAAACTAAGGCTCCTTTTCTTCTGGCAAAGTCGACTCTTACTGAAGACCACGTAGCAGGAACAAAGCCCATTTTCAATGTAACATTCCATTTTATGGTATCCACATCTTAATGTCAAACATAAAAACTGCCAGCATTTAAGTTTCTGATTTTAAAATCATCTTATTTAATTAAGCTACATTTTAATGGATTCTATTTGGAAAGGGAGGGTAGAGTTTAAGCTCTTTAGCCGTAAGTATCTGTTTTCCCTCTGAACTAAAATACACACACACAGACACACACACACACACACACACACACACACACACACACACACACACTTCTCCTTGAAATAAGGTTACGCCAGGTGAGCAGTGCTTTTAATAACGCAGCTCTAAGAAAATCAAATCAAACAAAACAGTCCTTGAAGCCATAGATTACCTTTTAAGATTTAGCAACCCCTCAGTTCACCATGAGACACAAAGCCAGGAAGCACCGAGATGCTGGCTGCCTCTGCCATAAGAGCCGTGTCCAAGTGGGAGGCTCGACCGATTTCAAACGAGAAGTCTGTTGCTGTTCTTTCAAGCTTTGCTCCTTTCTTTAAAAATCGACAATCAGATTTAGCAACATGAAGATGGCTGACCACTCATCAGCTGTTCCTTGATGGCTCCTTTTTCTTAGCACAGAAGTGACACTAAAGCTGCAGCCACTGACGAGTGTCTCTCGCAGCCCAGAGCATGATGGAACATGGCACAGACACACCCCCGGCCTAGCTGGCCCATAACCAAAAGGCCTGGGCCTCTCACCCAAGCACCCAAGCAGCGGGGTCCAGGCACCGGCTCACCCACGGTCTGTTATGTGCTGGGGACCCTTTCAGGCACAAGGACATGAAGCAATTCCCCCAGTGCTGAACCCCAAAACGGTGACGGGCATCGGATGGAGCATGCAAGGAGGGTCTGATGTAGATCCCAGGGAGCTGCACTCTCCACGTTCTAGTGACTGTCCTGTTCTCCGAGCCACTCTCCACGGGGGCTCTGCTCACAGGAGAGCTGTGGACGTACAGCTAGGCCACAGTCACCCTCAGCCCACAGTTAGTTCCTGCAACCTGCCCAATGGAGGCAGTCTCGGCCTACCTCAGGGTCAGGATATATGGACCATCCTCCCACCCCCGCAAGCCAAAGGGTGAGGAACCTGCTGAGAGCAGGACAGTGTCACTTGCTCTCGCATCCGCATCCCCGTCCATGTAGGGATCCGGCGAGTGTGCCACAAATGCTCTGTGAACAGAAGGACTGAAGGACCAGAAAGAAGCCCACTCACGTGATCCGCGAGAAAGATCCCTTTAATGCTATGCCAGCATTCTGGAGACGCCAAGTGAGCTTTCGTGCCACAGAAGGGAACAGCAACAGAAAGGAAAAACTGAACGGGCGGCTCTCTAACTACTTTACTGAAAAAGCATAAAAGGGCTGGTCTCTACTGCCTGCCTGGAGCTCAGGCTGGAGCTTTTCCAAGGAATTTTCCCATACCGCCTTGTCCTACACAGGTATCTCACAGCAGTCCTTAATATGCCCTTCTGTAGTTTCAAAGGGACCCTCCTATGGTCTCCTGACATAACCAAAGAAGGGCCCACCCCAACAGCACATGTTCATGTCCCAGCACCTTTGTCTAGAGTGGGGCAACCTGGACCACATCACTCCAGGCAAAAGCGTGGCTTTGCTGATTTGCTGGTAAGTGCACAAACCAGCACACCTGCACCCACTGTGGCATAGAAAGACAGGGACCCTTCTTCCAGAGAGCCCTGCAGGATGCCCATACCTCACCCTGAGGGGATTTTGCACACATCTGTTTCAGCCCAGTTCCCTGGAGATGTCTAAAATCTAATTAACCAATTAATTTGCAAATATATTCTAATTTATTCAAGGCAGATTTTCTTGAGTGTTAAATTCTCTGACAGTGAACCACATGTGGAATTCAAGAATGGATCTCCTGGAAACCACAAATTGCCTTGATGCAGGCATGCCATACAGGCAGTGGTCACACTACCTCCATCCCCTCATGACACAATGGGCTGACACTACCAGGTGAGGTTGAAAAACTGCAGAGAACCCTGGGGAGCATGGAGGGATGACCAAGCTCATAGGCCGGTTTTCTAAAAGTGCCTCTGCAGCATCCCCAAGAGAGGGCTGCAGTGGGCTCCAGAGCCTGGGGCAAAGACATGGAGAAAAGTGAAGCCAGCCTGCATTTTGTCTTAGTCTGTGTTCCTGGGTGGGAGAGAGGAAGTGGAAGTTACTGGAAAAGTCTATACTGGCCGCTGGGAATTCCTAACTGCTGTTAATTTGCACGCAGAGCTCTGTTCTACAACACAGCAGCCCAGCAGGTAACATTGTTTACTCAGACAATCAAGTTGTAATTTACTGAATTTGTGGATTAAGGAAAAAAAGATAGGATGTTCTTAATTGCCACATTGCAACATTTTATCCAGCTCAATAACTGTATAGCTATAGATAAGAACTGAGAACAACACTATCAAATGTTAGAGGGATTACCTAATTTAAAAATGAAGAGTATCTCAAAGCACCATGTTGCTACCTAAAAATACTGAGTGTGGCTTTTACTGTGTTTCTATGACATGTTTGAATAGCAGCTAATGGTGCAGCATTAAAACAAAAACTGATTTTTTTGTTACTTGCATTGCATTCAAAAGATAAATTATTATTTTTATTGTTCTTAAAATGGAAAAGAAATAAATGGCAATATTACACAATGTGTTTTGGTGTCTTTTTTTTTTTTTAAATAGAGAAAGGGTCTCACTCTGTTGCCCAGGTGGAGTGCCCAGTGGTGCCATTGTAGCTCACTGCAGCCTCAATCTCCTGGGCTCATGTGGTCCTCCTGCCTTTGCCTCGCCCGTAGCTGGGACCACAGGCATGTACCACAGGCATGTACCACCACACCCCACCAGTATTTTATTTCTATAATAGAAACTCTACTATTCAATCAATTTCAAAGACCTCCAAACACACACATCAAGTAATGAAGCGGAGAAAAAAAACTAAGCAGAAATGCATGTCCAGGTCAGGATTGAGGAAGCCAAGGTGAAGTTTTATATAATAGATTCTGATTTCCTACAAGGTTTGGGACAAAGTTAAAGAGAAAGGGTTTTAGAGTTTGTTAAGGTGTGTTTATGTCTCCAACAAAACTCCTATGTTGAAATCCTAAACCAAAGGGTGATGGCATGAGGAGGCAGGACTTTAAGGAGGTGATCAGTTCATGAAGGTAGAACCCTCCTTCTCTTTTAATAAGAGAGACCCCAGAAAGATCCCTCACCCTCTCAGCCATGTGGGGAGACAATGAGAAATTCACAGTTTGCAAGCCTGAAGAAGGCTCTCACCAGAACGACCATGCCAGCACCTGACCTCAGACCCTTCATCTCCAAAACTATGAAAAACACATTTCTGTTGGTGATCAGCTACCCAGTTTATGGTAGTTTGTTATAGCATCCCAGACAGACTAAAAGTTCTTACAGTAAATACTTGGGTTAGGTCAATATAGCTCTGTCAAAGGGTAATCTATAAACGCAGAACTCTCTCCAATAAAAAAAACCTATGATTTTCATGGAAATCGGGAGGGGTTAACAACTGAAGAAAATTAGCAAGTATGGCTAACACCAAAATGACCTACCTCTCACTTTGAACATAACTGACATGGCATCTAACAATATGATTCCAGTAGGATTGGGGTGATTTTCAACATTCAAATGAATAGTAACAGTTTATCAAAATTCAAAAGAGACCTAGTTGGTATTTCTAGTTTGCATTTCTGGTTTGTTTGTTTGAAATGCCACCCAAACACAATATACTCTGTCTTCCTCCACCTGAAGAGACAGGTAATGTGGAAAGTACACAGTTTCAAGGAGACTGGAGAATTTCCTAGGTATCTCTGCCAACACACTCCAACCCTCTCTACCCATGTCAATGCATTGTGAGCTGAACTGCAATGGAGCAGGTGAGGAAGTCTGGTTATAATGGGCCAGACCAGTTTGTTCTAACAATGAGAACTTCTTAAATTTTATTTTATTATTTTATTTTTATTTTTTAACTTCCTAAATTTTAAATCATTTCTTCTTAACACAAAATGAACAGAGAGGTACAAAAAGGCTTTAGTAGGCTATGTCATCATGCATGACTATGAATAGATATACACTGCCGAGTGTGTATAACAATTTAGTTTTTTAAATGCTTTTCTCGCTATTTTAAAGATACCAAGCCTTTCCCCTTCCCCCAGTTACCCTGGGGTCATCAGCTAGATGGCTACTATACAGTCCCCCCATTGATCTGCTCTGATTTATGCGCCCATGAGAGTGTAGAAGACAGCACAACACTGACAATAGGAGCTTCAGGAAGTCTCTCATCTGAATGGATTCCGATACTAATAGCAGCAGAAGCTAGTAGATGTGTTTCTTTTCCATCTTCTTTAGTGTCAAATCCCAGACACAGGTGACTGCATCTTAAACACTGCCCAGTGTTCAGCAATGTTTTAATTCTGACTTCCTTCTTCCCAACTGTCCACTGGGGGAGTCTTCAATAGGGATAGCCAGATGTTCTCCTTTCTATGTGCACAGGGTACAAAAGGAAAAGATTTTAAACTGGCAGCGGGAGGGAACAGAACTTTGTTAAGATGTTGGTCAAGTTTTTTATGGATGAGACATCAAAAAGACACCATAGACAGAAATGGTGGTACTATTCTCTGTGTTTTGGTATTAAGGCCAGGATCCCTGCCTAGGAGGATGAGTGACAGTAGGGGTAGGGAAGAAGGAAGCCTCTATCTGCCCCTCCAGTCTCTAGTTTCTAAAACATCAACTGAGAGTCCAGAACCTTGATTGCTATTCCACACACAAAGCTGTTTCAGCCAATGCTCTCACTGGGCTCCAGAGACTTTTCAGGGCTACTCTTCTCTCTCTCTCTCTCTCTCTCCCTGTGTGTGTGTGTGTGTGGTGTGTGTGTGTGTGTGTGTGTGTGTATCAGGGTCTCACTTTGTCACCCATGCTGGGGTGCAGTGGTTCAATCATAGCTCACTATGATCTCAGACTCATGGGCTTAAGTGATTCTTCCACCATAATCTCCCGAGTAGCTAGGACTATAGGCATGCAACACCATGTCAGGCTAATTTTTTTTTTTGGTAGAGATAAAGTCTCATTATGCTGCCCAGACTCAGCGTCACTCTTTTATTGGCTAGACTTCCATAAACTCAGGTTTCAAAGGGGGCAAAACAAACAGTTGCTAAGTCTAGATTTTGTTGAGAGATGGAGAAAACAGGACAGGGAAGGGTATTACGAAATCCTGAGAAATTGAGTATCAGGACCCAAGAGTCCAGGTCCGCACTCATCCAATGCCCATGCGGCCTTCTCCCAGATGAGCCATGGGCAGCAAGGGTGCTGCAGTAGTGGGTGGGATGGGCTCTGGATGCATACCTTCTAGGCAGCCCTTGAGGAAGGGAAACGCTGGGGACAGTGACCCTGACCGTGCTGTCTTCAGAACACACGGAAGACAAGTGAATTCATCACAGGACCAGAACACACGGAAGACAAGTGAATTCATCACAGGACCAGCACTGAGCTGGGAGGACCCACCCAGGCCTCAGCTAAGAGGCCGGAGCTGAGCATCTGATCCCCTAACAGTCCATCAGCAGGAACAAGGGGGAGTGGGATGTGCTGTACAAGCACACCAGGGTGCCTAGGGGAGCCACGTCTCATCATCAGGGTTGTGTCTAGAGGAAGGACACTCGACAGGAATCCTCAAGAGGCAGGGCTGGAGACAGGACGGAGGTGCATGTGTGGATGGAGAGGATGCAAAAGAACACACGGCAACTGAGGACTCCTCAACAGAGACAGTCAGGGTACCGAATGGTATATCCAGAAATGCTCACATTTATCCTAAACACACTGGACTCCAGAGTCAGGTACTCATGGTGGGTTCTTGTAAAACTGCTTTTTAAAATATCCCCCACACAAGGTCCAATGGCAGCATCAAGAAATACAATCCATTCCCTGTCAATAAAACCAAGTTTGGGTTATTTACTATTTCTTAAAAATAATTTTCCACCTGCCACAAGTAAGGATACAGGGTAAAAAATGAAAAAAAAATACAGTGGGAGACGCACCTAATCAACCATCTTTTCTTCTCTTTTTTCCTGGTAAGATACCCAACAGGAGTAAAGTACGGAAGACACAAAACTAAACAATGACTAGTCACTCATGGGTGCAGATTCACCTGCTTGCCATTCCTTCACCATCCCACAAATATTTACTGAGACTGTATTAAGGCTGAGACATCCTTCTGAGATATTAGAACAACAACAAAACCATAATGATTGTCACAGCACACATTCACAGATGCTGCAGCTCCAGGCTGTGGGAAGGAGGATGCCATTAAGCTAAGACAATGAGATGGCCAGCTGAGAGACTGCTCATCTAATACACAGAGCCCTTGGATGCACCTCCACTTGAACTGCGTTAGGGGCTCAACTTGGCCACCCCAAACAACTAAGTATCCTGCAGACCCTGGATCCTAATGACAAGATGTCTCTGCGCCACCCTCCTTCCCGTAGACTTAGCTCTGTCCAGCACAGACGTCAATGTCTGTAACACCTGGAGGCCAGGGAAGCAGAAACAGGCAGGCTGCCCGGCCTCAGGGAAGATAGTCACTGATGAACTAGGAGCCAAATGTGGGTCTTCGTGGTTGGACCCGCATGGCCCTGGCAAAGCCCTAGGGAGGGGAAGGAGAGAGGTCCACACACCACAAAGCCATGAGGGAAGCACTTGCTCCAGACTCCATGACACTGAGATGTGTCATTCCCACTGGGGTACAACCACAGCCAAGCTGAGGTGAGACAAATAATCAGGTCTCAAATCTGCATTAAAACATTTTTGCAAGATTTTGGTCTTGAAGTGAAAAACTGTTCCCACATGGTCTATTTTTAATTGTTTTATTTTAAAGAGAGCAGAAAACCACTCTGTGTTGAAATTTCTCAGGGGAAAGTTGTACAGTAATGCTACTTAAACCCAGTCTAACTAATGGTGCCAAAGTAGAGGAAATGGGTACATGGGCCAGGCCTGTGAAGGACAGCAGCTCCTTATTGTGAAGGCAACGTCGAGGCTTGCAGGGCTGTGAGCATGGCAGGGTGGGTGTTTCCTTTCTGAGCCAATTCAGCTGGCAGGATGCTGAGGCCAAGCAGAATCTCACATTTGGAGAAAGCATAGTACATAATCAACTTTTTTCTCTTATAGTACAAGTTTGAATGTTTCTTGTCCTAAAACGAGGCAAAGAGAGCATTTCAAGTAATGAATAATACCTCGGCTATAGTAAACTAAGGCTGCGCCTCTTGGTGATTTAATCTGTGGTGACAATACTTACTGAGATAAATAAATATTCAACCTATTATCTAGAATTTGATTTTCTATTACAGGCATGGAAATATTGCTGAGGAATGTACATATCTTAATCAAACATTTTACTAAGATTCAATCAAAAGGGAACCCAGTGGAGAGAAAAGACAGCACACGTGTTCACCGAATATCTGGTGGGCATCTATGGAGTGCCAGACTCTCAGACATAGCGTCAAAAACAAGTCCCTGCCTTCATGGGGATTGTAATCTAATCTACTGCTAGATACACAACCATGCTAGAAATCAGGTGTCCTGGTGTAAGGATGGTTAAGTGCAAAGTCTCTCCAAGGGCCAACGTGGGAAGAATGAAGAAAGGGAAAGAGGATTTTCACAACAGCCAATCACACAGATGGAAAATCCAGGGTCTTATAGGCAGCTGGCTTAGTACCTCCCCACACTCAAAATCACCTAAGCCCAGGTGGACAGTCTCTTGGTGATTCCATCCTAGAACCACTAACATGCACCACAGTATGAGAGGGTGGCGTGCTAGTCAGCGTGGGCCATATCGCAGTGACAAGTGACCCCAGCATCAATGGCTTTGATGGCACATCCACCGAGGGCTGGCTGTGGGCTAAACTCTACATCTTCACGGTGGGATCCCAGTTGCAGAGCACCTGGGCCCTGGGATATGACTGCTTGCATGGCAGAGTAGTGGAGGCACTGGAGGGCTCTTAAGGTTTTTCACCCTAGGTGGCACAGGTGACACAAGCTCACATCTCATAGGCAAAGCAGGCAACACTGCCAGAGGGCAACAGCATAGGAACACATCATCTCACAGCAGCATCGCCAGACAAAAACACCAACGATAGGTGGGTTGTGGCATCTGTCGGAATGCGGCCAACTACCAAAAAAGATGCAGAAAATACGTCCAGCTCGTCCATCTTCCCAGCCTTGTGATCACTTTTCAACAGCAAGCAAGTTCTCCAGGGGAAATGACTCCCTTTCACGCCATGATTCCTCCCAGACCAGAAGCACATTGGACGTGAATGAAGCACAAACAGAGCCCACAGACGCTCGAGGAGACTAATTTTTCCTTCTGTGGTTAGCTGTCAAACAATTTACTTTCCCCTCAATCATTCCTTTCCACACGAAGGAAAAGGAACTCAAGAAATTACAATGTGGAAGCCTACGTTTTCCTCTGCAGCTAGTACATTTTTCCCGAGAGCCACATGATACTTTACACTGGCAGGTGGAAGGAGACGGGCCGGGGTAACACAAACCTCTCGAATTTTTGTCATGCAGCAATTAGACAGAACTGAAGTGCTGGAATGACACACCATCGCAGGCAGAGAGGGCACCTGAGGCCGCTGTTTCTTAGCAACATGCAGAGGCCCAGGCTTCAGTATCAGCCACACTGGTTCACAACCAGTGCTACAGTGTGTGGTGCTGATCTCAGTTACTCTAAGTCTCCATGAGTTTAGGACACTCAAGAAGCCTAGTAGACGACTGTCTCCCCTTTTTAAAAACACTCTCTGGAAGTGAGAGCGAACAAATGTGAGAGAATACACAATCCGGAGACAAGGATATTTTATGGGTTTTCCCAAGAAACACAAAAGAGAACTAGAAATTGTTCTGACATGCCTCTGATCACCTCTGAAAAGTTGTGCTCTGAAAACAGATGTGAGTTAGTATTCTTTTGGCCACTTGGGAAGCAGAGAGCCGACCACTTCTAATTCAAAATTCTTAAGGCTTATAAAAGTTGGACAATTCAACTTTTCTACGTGTTTGAATATTTATGTTAACTTATAAATAAAACATTAGGGGAAAGTTGTTGCAAGCCTGGCCCTGAATCCTTTGACCCCCTAGGAGCAAAGATTCGCTCTTGAATAAAATTCCTTTACCATATAGGAATTATGACAACCTCTATAACCTAAGTGGCTAACATCATCTGCTAGTAAGTTTGGCTCCACACATATATTCAGCCAGCCAGTCAAAAAGCACTGTAAGTCACATGTATATAGAACTATGCTTACCAGTTCTAGGTTCATTTGCCAAAACTTACCATGCCAAGCTACTGAGTCACTAAACGAACAATTCACCAAGACAGTAAACTGAATTCACCAAATTTATGAACAACTTGGTTCTTTTAAATTACTTATGGAGATTGCAGAAGTTTGTAGATGATGGGACAGGGTCTTCTTAACAATCAAGACCCAGAAAAATATATTCCATAATTAGTAACCACTGGTTCGGTTCTCCTGAAAGTTTTAAAATATACATTGCTTGTTTTGACTCTTTTGTTAAGTCCTTTTGTTTGCTGTTTTATTGGTGTTTTTCATGTCTCTAGGATTATTTGCCCTTATGAAACTAAGCTTTCCATAGTTTTGAATTATTCTTGTTTTAAATTAGGTGCAGTGTTCAGAGACATGTCTTTCTTATAAAACACAGTCCCCCAGTCGGGCTCAGTGGCTCAGCCTGTAATACTGTGCTTTGGGAGGCTGAGGTGACTGGATTGCCTGAGCCCGCGGGTTCGACACCCGCCTGGGCAACTTGGCGAGACCTCATCTCTACAATAAATAAAAAAATTAGCCGGGTGTGGTAGTTTCAGCTACTTGGAAGGCTGAGACGGAAGGATCGCCGGAGTGCAGCAGGTCAAGGTTGCGGTGGCCGAGAGCGTGCCACTGTACTCGGATCTGGGTGACACAGTGAGACTCCAACTCAAAAGATAAAAAGAAAAAAATAAAAATAAAAAATAAAATAAAACATAGTCCCCTTGCAGGACACAAGTGCAGATGACCAGGATGTATACTCAACAAGGGGATGTTACCATCTAGTTCAGAGGTGGTCAACTGTGGTGCGCGTAGTACCTGTTTTCATAAGTCTGGTTTTAAAAAAATGGCCAACATTCATTTTATGTGCTGTCATGGCTGCCGATGAGCAAAACATGGCAGCACTGAACAGTTGCAAGGGACGTCAGAGTCTAAGATGTTTGTTATCTGGAACCGCAAAACAAAGATGGGACTAGAGATATGGTTCTTTACTGTATCCTCAGCTCCTGGAGGAACGTCTGGCTCATTTTGGGGGCTCCATAAATACTAGCTGAATGAATGAATGACTTGGTTTTTAACGGAGGGGCAGGTCGGCATTTACCACTCATTTCCATGCTCATCATCTTACAACCTCGGGGGCTGCCTAGGGGTGCTGGTTCTTCATAGTTACACAGAAATCAGGCAGCTTGAGGTCACTGTGCAGCAAACCACTTCTGTGGCTCTGTAACCGAGGCAAACCGTCATGGGGGCGACTGATCTGTAGGACACAGATGCCATCCCACATTTCTGCAAGGACTATATTGGGAAATCCAAACACAATTAAACTGGCCAGTCTCTAGAAACCCAAGTCACTGTCTGTCCCTAAAAAGAAAAGAAAGTGTAGGTTGGCCAACATCCTTCCCTCTTCTGAAGGCTGCAGTGATTCTGTGGTTGGAGTGATGAGCCACCCTGGCAAATATAAAGGAAACCACAAACCCACGCCCATGGCCCCTCCCGGCTACAGTGGCTGCTGCACATGACAGAGTGTGGACCTGCTCCCAGAGGTCCCCTAGGAGGGTCTGGGCACGAGGCAGTTTCTGCAGATGGGATTCTGATGAGAAAGACCATTACAAGTCAAACGGTGACAGAGCTAATGGGACTTTTCTGCCATCAAAAACATACGTCAAGACTTAGCCCATTAAGGAATCTGTAACCAGACAAGAACAACCCAGCTGGTTTTGTTGTTGTTGTTGAGTTTATTTAAAATGGCACATGGCAGGTTGGCTGGTTGGTTGGGGGTGTCTAGCAGCCTGCATTAATTTCCTACTGCCCGTTAATGCCACCGTAGGAAGGCTCTTCCTCAAGCCCCATACTCAGTTTTGCCAATTCCCACTTAGTCTCAGTAGAATCTCTGGGTAGAATAAAATTACTAAGAAGCTCTAGAGGTAACCTAAAAGCCCATTTATTTTCTCCAAAGCAGGGACACTCAATCAGTCCCCAGTGCCTGACACTGTTTTAGGTGTTCTGGGTATAAAAACACGACACAGCATTAACCTTTTGTTCAAGGAGATTTTGCTGTCTGGGAGACAGAAAGGCCGAAGCCCATGTGATAGCAAAGATGAGAAAAAGAATGAAAGAGGAAAAAAAAAGACAGACTACTACTGCATATTCGATAGTCAGTGAAGGGTTAATCTAGTTAACCCACCCAAGGCAGAAGTCTTGGCACCAATAAACAGGGGGTGCCCACTGTGATATGAATTTTTCTTTGAAGTACTGGAATATTTTAAAGTGGTCCTGGGCACCCAGCCTTTGGGGGAAAAAATGGATGTTTAAGGTTACATCTGTCTGGCATCTTCTCATGGTCAGCTTCTACTCCCTTTTAAAACTTTTCTTTGGCCTGAGTATTGCAATCCTTGAGATGACAGCCCAGTTCCAAGTAATTTCAGGAACTGTTCTTCACCAGACAAGGCTTACTTATCCTCCCTGCCTTGGCAGCACTGCCAGCAAAAGCAACAATAAAGGCTCATCGAAGGCATCGTGGCTGTGAAACCCCGGGAGGCAGGGCCTGACCCGAGTCCCTTCAGGCTCTCTCCTGAAGGCACACCTGTTGACACCAACCACTTCTCTTCCTGGTCTTCCAAGATACCTCACTACCTTCAGAGTAGGCAAACAAATGAACACAAGCCAGAAATGTCCTCAGCAGCATCCAGCAGTACAGCAAGGGTTGCAACAGAGAATGGGGGCGGGAGCTATGCAGGCAGCTTTGCCTGGCTCTCTTCAGAGACCGCAGACCAGCCGAGTCTTGGCTAGACAGGTAAACTGCAGTTTGAATGGGCATTAAAAACTTGAATCACACAGGGTAGCTTCTCTGCAAGGAGACTTCAAAGATCTCCTGCCAGAAAGGTGCAAATCTGCTTCCGCCTTCACATATGGGAGCCCGCTGCCCTCTCAACCAGCTTATGCCTGGCATTTGGGGATTTAGAGGTGGGAGAGGAAGGAAATCTCTCTGTGTGAGTCTTCAAAGAGACTCAGAAGATTCTGCTTATGCAAGTGGAGGTTAATAAGTGACTCTAATTGAAAAATGGCCACACACTCGAAACAGGACCCTGCTCCGAAAATTCCTTCAATCTGTTTAAGCATGAAAAGGAGGAAACTAAATATTATCACACCTCCTTCTCCTTTCTCCACCCCGTTCCTTGGCATCTGCTGCTCCATCCTAGACAGCAGGAAAACAAGTCAGAGGCTCCCACTCCCAAAAGCACCCAAAGAGAAGGGGGCTGGCAAATGCCCAGTTGGTGTCAGTGCTCAATAAACAATAGAATCGGGGACATGTCACATCTACTCCCGCCTGCCCGGCTGTTAGAGTTTGCACCCACTTGGAGGTGGTAGAGGTAGGGGAGGTTTTTCTTACATGCAGTTATCATGGCCAGATGGAGAGGGTGGGCATCAGTCTCTTGCCATATGAGGACACAGGCCAGCGACTGCAGTGAACACAAACAGCGAAAGCACACGAAACATACCCTGCTTCAAATGACGGTGTGTCACGTGCATACAAGTCTACACTTTGCTTGGTTGTGCGCAGGAAGCAACCCCACCCCTCAGGTTTGCTTCCATCTACAGCACAGAAATGGAATGACTAGGATCCAAACAATACCTAAATACCCACCGGCTGGGTTGCTTTACCAAACAAGCACTCAAGAAAGTGGCTTCTTGGGAAGTGGGTGGGGGACAGCCCAGTCATGAGGACAAAAAAGAACCGCCTGTCATGGCCCTTCTCCTCTCCAGCTTTCTGGAGTAAACATGGCTCAATTTCCTTGATTAGCACATGGGTTTCGATTCACTTTTCACAAAGTGCTAATCCACTCTTGCCTAAATCGATTGAAATACAACACAAAAGTGGTTTTCCAGTTAATATGGGCCTGCTGATTTTTTCCCCCGAGTGCTATACTGGAGAGGAATCTAAAAACACAGCTACAGATAGGTGTTTATTCTGAAGCATCCAGGCACATACACTGTGGAAGCAGAGGATATAGCGTCATAGCACAGGCTGTGGCAAAACACTTCTCAGCTGAGGTGCCCTGAGACGTGGCCTCCATCCACCGCGTCTCAGCACCAACGGCATCACCCAATGAAGGACACATCACATAGATCAACGCTCATCTGAAATGCATTCCTACCAGGTGCCATACATATGAAGGTAAATATTTTAAGTAAATATTAAAAGATGGAACTTATCTAGAGATTTACATGCAAATTTACCAGCAAAATCAAATTGTTGTATTAAGTCAATGTTCCTTAATATTCAAAGTCTAAGGTCCTTATGGCAATATTGACATTAGCATTGGTGGCAAAGGAGAAAGGAACCCTAAAATAGATTTCTTTTCCCTGAAAATAAAAAGTAACAGAGGAAAAATAAAAAGACTTAGGATATCAGTGCTGAGTACCATGATGAGGCATGCTAGTATCCCTACAGGTTCAAAGTGATCACATCCCAAGAGGATGAAAAGTTATACATTGCTTGGCTCAAAGTGTGGTGCTGACATTCTTGGAGGGACTCTTTCCAAACTTATTTCATCAAGATGCCCTTCCTGTCCTGATGTTGCATTTCTGAGGAAATTTAAAGCTTGTTTTTAGCAGTTGCCCCATGAGAGAAGTTACTTGCCATTCTCGTCTCTTACTTCACTGAAATCCAGGTGTACACTTGGTTTCTTCCTAACTGGACCATCTCTGGAAAAGCCAGAATTTCTTTCTTTCTTGTTTTAAGAGACAGGGTCTCCTTCTGTCACCCAGGCTGGAGTGCTGGGGTGCTATCATAGCTCATTGTAGTCTCAAACTCCTGGGCTCAAGTGATTTGCACCCCCAACTTCAGCCTGCTGAGTAGCTGGAACTACCGGCACACACCACCACGCCTGACTAATTTTTTACTTTTATAGAAACGGGGTCTCACTGTGTTGTCCAGGCTGATCTCGAACTCCTGGTCTCAAGTGATCCTCCTGCCCTGGCCTCTCAAAATGCTGGGATTATAGGCATGAACCACCAGGAACCTGGAAGCCAGAATTCCTTTGTTCTTCTCCAGTGGGCATTGGTTTTCTGATCTTTAATCACAGGCTGGTAGGAGACACTACAGAATGGTAGAACAATCTTAGAATTTTGAGTTCACTGGACCTGGTTTCAAATACCAGTTAAAAGTTGCATGACTGTGTACAAGATTGACTCCGTGACCTCCCCCTTCATCTCAGCTTTCATATTTCTGCAATGTATCTAATAATACACACCTCATCAGATGATGCATTTACTAAATACCTGGCACAAAGAACAGAGATCAAAACATGGCAAACACATTCTATGTAAAATTATACATAGCAAGTAAGCTGGTCTCAGAATCAGATTATTTTGATAGTTCAGGGACTAAACCCTATTGGATGTAGTCCAAGAGGTAGACTACCTTGTTCTGCACTGACAGTCTCATGAGGGATGCTATTCACCACGGTTCAATAGAAATACTACTACACAAATGATGTGACAGTCGGTTCAATTCCACAAATACTCAGTGGCTATTTGCTATGTCCCCCATATTAAAATAAGTGTGGCTGCTCTTACCTTCAAAAACAAAGCAGCTAGGTTGCTGACTCAGTAAATAGTTACTAAAACAAACTGCCAACACTACTCAGCTTACATGACTGATGATCTAGCTACAAATTGGCTAAGCATAAAAATATCAATTTCCAAAGGAAAAAGCTACACTTTAGAGACAGAAACTAGATATTTGCCTAGTCATCAGTCACCCCTGGGCAAAACCCTGCAGAAACTCCCAGGTCTCTGCCATTCGTCCTTCTGTCTGGTTCTGTGCTCAACCTAAATAAGGCAATTATGTCTGTCCTATTTGCCAATTACAGAGGTGTGCTTCCTACCTGCTATGAGGTGGTGCTTAAATGGGCAAAATTATTCAAGGTCTTCAATCTTCCTAGCTGGAAAACCCAAAACAACACAGGAGAGAAGGTAAAAGCTTAAGATTAAAAAAAAAGAAGTGTAAAGTCTGAAGTCAGATTGTCAGAGTTTGAATCTCAGCTTTGCAACTTACTAGTTGTGACTTTGTACAGGTTAATCAATTTCTCTGTACCTCAATTGTGACTCTATCAAGGAATGAAATAAATCCCAGGAAGACGTCATTGATAACACAACCTCTGCTAAACAGTTCAACCAAGAAAGCCTTCTCTTCATAAAAAGTGATCACCTCTGTCTCTCCTTTCTAATGTATGACAAATATTATTACGTTTATGTTCTAGACCATATCTCAAAATGTTCTGAGACATCTATTGGCTAATTATTCTTTAGGTAAGTCTTTCAGAACAGTGTTTGTATGACTCTGAGATATGTCTTTCTCCTATCTTCGTAGAAAACAAATCTTTTGAAAGACTGACCATGGCATGGTTTTTATATTTAATCTTCAAAAAAATACTGTAAGGAGTCAGCACCAAGCAGAACGTGTTTTCAGAAATGTCTTCAATTCTTTATGTATTCTTTTCATTCAGTAGTTTCTCTTTCTCACTGCTTACCTGACTTCTCCTTTTGATCAAGTATCCACAATTTAAGGGATTATTGTCAAGAAACTGATAAAACATAATAAGACTATTATATTTAAATGTAATGCCACTTCTCAGAATATTTATTTGTAAGAGTATATTGAAAAGTCTGCAGACCTGCAGTACCTAGCAAAATATGCCGTCAGTAGAAGACACGTAAAGCCATTTTCACAGAGGTTACCATTCTAGGCTGTAATGAACTGTCTCAAGATTATGGTGATAATAAAAGTAATAGATGATGTAATAATAGATTAAATAATACAATTACATTCATATAGATTCATGGCCCTTGTGGATGGAGACAGCATGAGCTTCAGACCCTCGAAATTGGTTGCTTAACAGCTTGGGAAATAGGCTGAATAAAGTAATGGGATGTTTCTCATTCTGCAAAACCCTGAAGGCCACTGCCACACAGAGCCATACCACAATTTATAGAGCACCCTAGAAAGTGCAATAAAGTATCCTGTCCACAGCCCTAAGAACACAGATGCTTCCAGACACCCAGGAACTTGACCACTCTGCCCTCAGGTCTTAGTCACACACCCTTGAACCATGTCTTCTAAGGGAGCCAGAAGCGATGTTTCTCTTGACAGTGGCCTCTGTGGGGGCTTCCCCACTTCTCTGCTTATCCACCCTCTAATTTTCTGACAAGAATTGCTCAAGGCCCACCTCCTCCCCACTGGCTTCCTGGACTGCTCCCAGCCCCTCCTGTCACCCTTCATCTACATTCTGCTAACACGTGTTGTTATTTAGTGCTTAACTTCTGCTTCCTTAACAAGTAAGGGTCTCTGCATTTAACCTGCAGCCTGCCTAAACCCATGTTCTTTCCACTATTCAGGATCCAATCTTCTCCCCTGAGGCAGAACCCTAACCCAATAATGTTCCTGAGGTCAATCCTCCAATGGTGGCTCACCAGGAGCTCCTACAGCCTTGAGAGATTGTAGAAAGTGAACTTTTCAGGAAGTGTCTGGGTTTTATTAGGTCCCCCCTCGTATTATGGAAGGAAAGCAATTTGCCAAAGCAACAAGGTCCCCATGAGGTCTAAGTAAGCACACAGGGAAGTTTGGGTGTCCCAATGTGCGGCTTCGCGGCATATCCTGCCCATGCCATCTCATCGCTCTGCCAGCTATGCAGAACCTACACCTGGACTCTGGCACATGATGCAGCTTTTATAGAACAAACAACAATTTCCCTTACAAAACCACTTGGATAACTTTAAAAATATATATGATAAAAGGTGCGTGAAAATTCAAACTTGCTATAAAATTCAGGATGTATATTTGACACCAACACGTACTACATATTGTACACGCTGGTCCAAAACAATAAAAGAATTGTATATTTGTTAAATATACACCAAAAGTCTATGCTTTTCAGTGATAAGGTGAAGTTTGCATGATTTCTATAGTAGTGGTCAGCAACTGTGCAATTCTGCCTCCCAGGGGACTTCTGGCGATTTCTAGAGCCATTTCCGGTTGTCACAACTGAGGGGGGGGGTCAGTGCTACTGGCATCTGGTGGGTAGAGGCCAGGGATGCTGCTGAATGATGCACAGGACAGCTCCCACAACAACTAAGTTTCAGGCCCAACATGTCAACGGTGTCAAAGCTGAGAAACTCTGGTCTTTCACTGGTCGAAGCAATGGGTATTAAACTCTTGAGATTAACTCATGGGAGGCAGGACCATGAGGCCTTTCCAATTGATCCAGTCCCAAGGACTCAATCAAAGTGAAGAGAGTCTGTCATTGTCAATGACAACCAGACAGCACCGGATACACCCAGGCTCGGGTCTTTTGAGTATTCAGTTAATAACAGCAGTTCCTTCCATCTGCCAGTGAAGTTGAAGGTGTGAGAAAGTTCAAGGTATCAGGTCCTGCAATGCCTCTTCCTGGCTCTTAAGATCTAAAGCCTCTATTTAAGCACTCAACCACTTTTCTTTTCAGAGATTCTCCTTTCGTTTCAGCGAAGTTGCCGCAACAGTGACGATCGCCCTTAGCTTGAAAGAGAAGCAGGCATCCCAGAGGGCAGTTTTATTTCTTCCTCTTTACCCACATCTCTCCTTCCTCCCACCTCCTCTCCAAGTAGTGCCGCACACCCCATCCTGTGCCCAGGCCCACAGCCCCTTTAGTCGCCACATGCTCTACCAAGTTCCTCGGGGTGTTTCTATTTAGCACTTATTTAGATACAACTTATTTGACCACAAGGTCCAGCCCAAGTCAGAAGGTCTTTGTCAGCCCCACCTTCCCTGAGCTTTGTACACCAGGACACACACAGGCCTCTGTCTTTTGTGGTTCAGCAAGGACCAGGCCTCATGAGCAACACGGGAGGTGGAATGTTGGTGCTAGTCAGCAGGGGCCTCCTAACAGTCTGATTATGACTTCAGCTGTAAAAGTTCCATGTAAAAGTCTCATTAAGTTTAAGCAGACTGATGTGCCCAGCAAGATGAGGATGCCAAGAGATTGCTGTAATCTGCCACCCTGTCACCCCCGCTGCTCTTGAGCAGCTGTAATTGACTAATAGGATAATAAGGTGGCCGTTTGTTTACAAATCTGAAAGTCATGCTCCTTTGCTGCAAATGCCCTTGAGGAAAGAAAGGCTGCCAAGTCAGGAAGACAGTTTGGGTGTGGTCAGACCATTGCGGCTGAGATATTTAAATGTGCTCTTCACATGAGCTCAAGAAGAGGCACAAGCAGCACCACACATCCCTGTGTACATGGAACCTCTCATTCTTCCTGATAGAAAACGTTTGGAAGAGCATCCCCCATCCTGAGGACCTGGGTTGGAGGTGCCATCCTAAGCAGATATGGGGACAGGAGGGGCTTCACGCTGGCCACTGATGAAGTGGCTGACCCCAGACAGTGGCTTCTCTTTCCAGCTGAACTAGCAGAGCACCAGACTCCAGAGGAAGATTCCTAGCACCCCAACAGACACAGCCCACTGCTGGGTGAGCCCGGAGACCTGCCAGCACAGCAAATGCTCCCACCTGGGAAGATGCTCCCACCTGGGAAGATGCCAGGAAGTCATGATCTCACAAAGGTACCTCTGACATGAGGATTGAAATCAGTTGGTATCTGGTAAGAAAACTACTTATCCTCCTCCTCCCACTACCTCCATCTCCTCCATCTCCATCTCCATCTCCATCTCCATCTCCATCTCCTCCTCCTCCTCCTCCTCCTCCTCCTCCTCCAACCACTACCACTATCACTACAAGTATTGTTTGGAGGTACTTGATCCCTGGAAGACTGTGAGGAAGAGAGGGGTTAACCCGGGAGTGGCATCCAACTGGAGAACCCACAGGACACAGAGAAGATGTGGTGTGATAGTGAGAGGGACAGTCACGGGGGTGGCCTGCCTGCAGCAAAACTCCTGTCAAGCAAGAATCCCTCCCACCCTGATGCCTCCTCTTCACAACCATCCACCCACTGGCCCCGCTTTTAGTCAGACATCTCTACATACAAGCGTGCGGCACTTAGAGCTGGACCTGGGTCTATGCTGAGATCTCTTCCTCTGCTGCAATAGTTCCTGACAAAAATCTAGTTTAACTGCTTTCATCACTGCCTGGTTTTGGATTTGATTTGATTTGACTTGAACTGATCTTTTCTTTTGAGACAGGGTCTTGCTATGTTGCCCAGGCTGGCCTCAAGTGATCCTCCCACTTCGGCCTCCCCGATGATGGCTACAGGTGCGGCTATCATATCCAGTTTTTGATTTTTTCTTTGACACTAGCAGAGTACATACCCCTTGGACTGTTTTCTTCCATGCTGGTCCTGCTGGTGTTAAGTGCAGCACAAGGTTCTTGATCTACCTCTATTTCCCAAGGTTGTTACAATGAACAGAATCCGTCCCGATAGAAGACAAGGAAAATGACAGCCTTATTTGTACCTAATTTCTAGCTTGTTCATCCCTCCCATCCCACTCCCTCCACCCCAGCCTTGAATTTCCTTTTAAGTAATCCAGGAGAAATAGGTCCCTGTGGGGAACAGATTTAAAGTGATCGTGCATCAGTGATGCCACATCCTCCCCACCACATGGGCAGCACGTGGGCCACTTCCCCAGAAATCACTACTGTTACCTGCAGTTAGCGAGGCCTTGCCTGAGCCTGACAGTGGCAAATAAACACACTCTGAGAAACATTCCCAATGCTGCCACTACCCTCTCACATCCAGTTTAATTCTGGCACCTCAGCTGGGGAGGTGAGGGGATGGCAAGAGGAAACCGCTGGAAGCAATGAAAAAGCCAAAAGGCAACACATATGTGTAGACATGAGAGTTTAATTGCACAGAAACAGCTGGTTGGACCAAGCATCTGATGGTGAGTACACTGTCTAGAAGCTCCTGGACTTGCTATATCACATTATCACAACTAATAAACCACTGTCAATGAGAGATCTCAGATGCCATGATCAAAGTGGCTGTGAGGCCATGAAGTTATGGTGAAGTGGTAACTCTGGCTTGCTTGGGCTTGGCTCTAATGGAGTCTCTGGGTTTCACCTGGAACTTGGGAAAAGCACTCAACAATCCCAACACATCAGATGTCATCTATGGACAAAAACCATGACCATGGGGGCATAAAAGGCTTCCATGTTTTGGTTAACAAACACTGTCATAAGTGTTACCATCTCCTGGGTGCTTACACTGGTCAGGTTTTAGCTGGGACATATGGTCAGCAAAATTATCTAACAGAGTGGTGGGGCTGGCAGACCCACTCACAGCCAGAGCCCCAAGTAGCTTCAAGCACTCAAACATCAAACAGTAAACAACTTCATGCAAGGCTGAAGGGAAGTCATTAAGACCCATCTAGGTCTGAATGTTATAGGAAAATGTTATGTCATTAATTACCTTCTGATAATAATGCCAATTACAGAAAACAATGAGAATGTTTACCCACTAAGCTCACAGGACCTGGCATTTCGGAGTGGCCCAGAATAACCAGGCAACAAGAGATGATCCGACATTCCCTGTCTGGCTGTGTCGCCTTCCTCCTTTCCTGCTGACCTGCCTCATGGTGTTGTGCAGGAGACACTAATAATGTCCTCCTTGGCTAGAGGAAGTCACCCTCCTTCTGCTTCCTCCATTCGCATCCGAAATGAGGCTCATTACCTACTACTCAAATTCCCAGCAGTCTATACGACCCCAAACATACAGCAACACGTCCACATGGGTACACCTGTCTGAAAGATCACATGGGTTTCTGAAAAAACATATAAACAGGCAGTTGGGGAAAGAGTCCTATTGTGCAATGTAAAGCAGGGTATCCATTTATATTTTACCTGGAACATCACAAGAATTGGTCATACTGGCTTGGTTTTATGTCTACTTACACAAAAAAGACACATTCCAGGGTTTTTTTTTTTAATTTAATTTTTAATTTTGAAGATGTGAGGGACAATTCCAGGTTAGGTATACAAATGTTCATTATGCAGGTACCCTTGCTGATGAGGTGTGCCTTCTGCCTCATCAGGGTTTAAACTTGGAAGAGATGTTTATGCACACATGCTCATACACCAAGGTACTAAGAATTTCTATTTAAGGGCAACATGGATCTGCAAACCCCAGGTTACATTATCATGCAAGCAATCGTCTCTCCTATTTTGCTGCAAAGGCTCCCTGTCACCTTCCAAGCATCCTCAGCACATGTGATCACACATACACAACTCTCTTGTTCGCACATGCTTTGGTGCTAACATTCAGACTCAGAAGGAGTTAAAAACTGACTAAAAGGCCAGGCTCGGTGGCTCAGCCTGTAATCCCACGCTTTGGGAGCCCGAGGGTTTGAGACCCACCTGGGCAACTTGGCAAGACCTCATCTCTACAATAAATCAAAAAACTAGCCGGGTGTGGTAGCGCGCGCCTATAGTTCCAGCTACTTGGAAGGCTGAGGCAGAAGGATCGCCGGAGCCCAGTAGGTTGAGGCTGCGGTGGCTGGGAGCGTGCCACTGCACTCCTGGACGACAGAGTGAGACTCCAACTCAAAAAAAAAACAAAAAAAAACAGACCAAAAGACAAAACAGAAAACAAGGGCAGATAGGAGGGGGTGATGGAGCAAAAGGGGGAGCCAGCTGGCGAGCTGACCTTTTAAAAGTTATTGGGGAATTCAGTCCAAGACCATCAATCCTACAGTTTTCCTTCCTCTGCCAGCTCCCAGGCTCATATTCCAAACCATCATCCAGATAAAAGATGGGCTTCCACAGGGGCTCTGGCCCCTAGGAGACCTCCTTTCTCCACTCCCTCTGGTGCCCCTTCACACCATAGCACGGCGTAATCCAAAAGGAAAACGTTAAAATCCAACAAGGCTTCAGGGATGTGGGCAGGTGGTTCAGGGATGTGGGCCTGGACGGAGAGCAGGTTCTCATCAGGGCTTCAGCACAATAGTTCCTCTTCAAGGTTCCCTTAATTGCACGGAAATAAAGAGCAGGTGGCAACCAGCAGAACTGCCTTCTGAATTCAGTGTCCTTCAAGGATGCTTTATATCCACAGGCTCGGTCCCTCAGGAAGGATGTGGCAAACTTCTTTCCAGGTCCTGATGCCCCACTACCCTCACCCTGCCTGGCATCCCCCTGCTCTGGGAGGGCTCCCACTCACCAGCAACTCCATCCATAGGGTTTCCCTACTAGGCACCCACATGACACTCTAACGGGAAGGGCAAAACCCAGGTTGTGTTTTCATGATGCCAATGTGGAAGACAGTGAAGAACTGAATAATACATCCTGTTCTGTCCAAAGGAGCTAAGTGTGGCCTCCCACCAGAACCCAAAGGTTGCCGAAACTGAACCACACCCTGCAGGGCCAGGAGCATGTATGCTGTCTTTCCAAGAAGATTCAGAAGTGCTGGGGAACAGGTTCTGGAGGGCGTGGCATCGCACTGCCAAGAAATAGTCTCGGGGCTGATGGCCCTCCCTAAGAGCTGAGGCCATGGTGGGTCCATCTTTACTGCAGGCCCCTGTGTCCCTAAGCCTGTGCTAGGTATCATTCATGTACTACTTTGGTAGATACTTGTAGCAATCTGGAAGATGGCATTAGCCAAGAACCTGAGCTCAGGCTCTAAAGCAGGCCTGGGTTTCAGCCCAGCCCCACCCCTTTCTTAGGGTGTCTGTGGCCTGCCACCTGCCATCATCAAGCCACAGGCTTGCTCCCCTTTGAATGCAAGAACCTACCTACATCATGGGGCTGTAAGAATATTACTGATATTACTGAACTTAAGGCTTGGCACAAAGGCAGTGCTTTCTAAGCTGTTACTTGCTTGTTGTTATACCCATTGGAGAGATGAAAGGTAAAAGCCTTTGTTCAAAGCCAGGAATGGCTTCTGGATTTTTCCTGACTCTGAAGTGTGTTCTCTTTCTATAATACCCAACTGGCTCCCATGGGCCCACAGTGCACACAGAAGGCCTGAGAATATAGATGTCAGATTGGTATTTTAACAACCAAAGCTTCCAATTGGCCACACACATTCTGGAGTTTCTATGATCCCATATTGGGGCCTCCTTGTATTTTCTTCCTCTCAGAAATAGTGCGTGGTGAGCCTGTTCTCTGGAGTAAGGGCCTCCCTGTGGGTTCACAGGCACATGGTCTCAGACACGGCCATTCTGAGGACATTCCAGACATTCACCCTCCTTCCTAGTTGCAGTCTTGCAAATCTGGTGGGTGGAAGGAGGGACTGAAAGCCACGGAGGTGTCAGGTCAGATGGAGGTAACTCGGAGAGGCAGTCTGTTTGACAACTAGTGCCACCTGCACATGACTACGGCTCTTTTGGATTTGCTATTGTTTAATTACACACCTATGATAAGTTGAATTCAAACTTCCCCATGGGCATGTCCTAGGTTTTGTCAAATGTGTGAACGGCCCATGAAGCTCTGTGAATCAGGACTTTCTATATCCTGACTGAACCCTACCGGCCTTTCCAGGCAGAGCTGGATGCAGAAAAAGAACCAGCACCTGGCACATGCAAGCACGGATTCCAAATGTGTCCATGATCTTGCAGTGATTTACTCATGGTAAATGGTTTCCACATCACCTGCTAAACCCAGTCTGCAGGAAAAAAAGTAAAAATAAAGCAAATGAACATGGCTCTCCCAGGCTAGGAAAATTATACCAATCAGGTCAGTAAATAGTCAGGAAACTGCAGTTTTGCCAAATCCTGATTTGTTTTGATTGAAAAACTGGCCCCAAATGCTTCCTTTCTCTACCCACCAAATCCGAAGCTGGAGAAAAATGAAGTGATTGATAATAAAGTTCTCACTATTATCCAAAAGAAAAAAAACCAAGCAATTTGAATAAAAGGCCATTTACTCTCTATTCTCCGAACACATTTATTCCATACGGATAAGCACGCATTTACACTGGAGAGAAGACGGCCTTCCGAATAAGCACTTACTAGGATTAAATTTACATTTTCTGTCTAAACACACACATCTTAAACCAACGGTGGTATATGTTGTGCTCACATTTTGCAAACACTGGAAAGGCAAGTTTTTAAGAGTTACCGTTTTACAACTCTAGAAGTTGGTAGAAATATAATTTTCTAATACAAGCTTTAAGAGGAAAACAGCAAAGTGAGCGGTTTTAATGACAAAGCATTGATAATATAGCTTCCCGTGCTGAAGAACCAGCTCAGCCTGAGCCTCTCACTGGAGAGGGGAGAAACAAGGTGTATAAATAATAAGGCCATCTCCAACGAGTCCACAGCTGCTCTGAGACAGGCTCGCTGACACGTGCATGGGACATCAAGTCCTCTTTAAAGGTTGCTTTCCAAGGTATTTGTTGGGCTCCCACTGGGCTAAAACACGAGCACTCTGAGGCAGCTTATGTTCAGCTACACGAATCTATTAATCCAATCTGGAGAAACTCATGATTATGCCCAAAGGTAATCCAGGCCTAGGTGTCGAAGAAACAGCAGAACCAATGCAACCAAGAGAAATTAAAGTTCTCAGCTGTCAGGGGGTTTTAGAGAATGCTACCTTTGGGGGAAGAAAAATGGCTTTTTACAGTGGCCATTTCAGCACAGAATGCTGTGCATCAAAATACCTTCCCATGTACTCTGAGTATTCGGCCAGGAGTGGACCTAAATTCATGCTGTGGTCACATGAGCCACAGAGTGCCCCAGTGAACTGAGGTTTAGGTCAACCACAGCAAAATGAACTGAGCTCCCACTGAGTGTCAGGCGTTGGCTGCAAGATGGACTCACCAAGGTGACCTGAGGAAGGTCCTTGCCTTCAAGGGGCATGTGTCCCAGCAGGGTAAGCCGACCTGTAAGAGGTTCACTTCCACGCAATATGAGGGTGCTAAGAGAGAAGTATTCTGAAATGATAACAACTGCATTGTAGTGTCATGGTCTGGCAGAGGACGTCTGGGTACAGCTGCTCACCAAGCTCATCCCGGCTTAAGACTAAGTATGGCTGGAGACGGCAGAGAATTGCACTGATGTCATGACAAGATTTACCTTGGAGGTTGTTGGTCCCCCCAAGTCTAAGTCTGGGATAGGACTCCACTCTACCCTGTCATCACTCCTCTTGCTGAAAAACAGGACTGAATTATTACAGAGTGTCATAGCTACCAGGTGCATGAACTCAGTCCTTTGGCATGGAGTTAGCAGAGGCCTCGGGGCTGTTGGAGACCCCAGGTTCATGCACAGCCTGTAGTTTCCAAGGCCTTGGTATCAAAGCCTTGGCACCACCTGCAGCAAGAGGACATAAGGAAAGGCAGAAGAGGAGGGAGAGGATTCACAAGTCAGTAGCCACCATGTGCTGGTCCTTCCCATGTGCTCAGTGTTTCCATCCTCTTTCTCAAGTGATCTTGGCACACCTCGGACTCAAGCACAGGTTGACATGAGCCCAGAGCCTGCTACACTTAGAGCAGTCTCCCATCCCCACCGTGGGGACACCTGTGAGCTCTGTGCAAAGACCCAGTTTTGTATAAAGCAGAGAGGACCCAGTATAAAGTCCCAGGGAAGCCAGCATCCTGGTTTACAAGATATAAGAGCTGGAGTGTTACATCCAGGGAACTATCTGTAAGACCAGAGCACTCACTTTTAGGATAAAGTCATGTGCTGAACGACAGAAACAAGTTCTGAAAAATGTGTCACTGGGTGATTCCATCATGTGAACATCCTAGTGTGAATTTACAAACACCTAGACAGCATAGCCTACTACACATCCAGGCCGTGTGATCTAGCTCATAGCTCTTAGGATCCAAGCCTGCACAGCATGTGACTGAACTGAATACTGTAGGCAACTGTGACACAACAAGTATCTGGGTATCTAAACATATCTATACAGACACAGTCAAAGTATGGTATTAAGATAAACAATGGCTGCCTGTCCAGGGTACTCACCATAAACGAAGGCTGCAAGACTGTACGCTGCTCTGGTTTGTCAGAGAGTGAGAGTAAAGGCCTAGGGCATATCCATCTACTACTGTAGACCCTGTAAACACTGCACACAGGGTACACGAAATTTATATTTTAAAAAATTTTATTCAATAATAAATTAACTTAGCTTATGTAACTTTTTTACTTTATAGACTTTTAAACTTAAACATTTGGGCTCCTTGAAACACAAACACATTGTACAGCTATACAACAATATTTTCTTTCTTCATATCCTTATTCTATGTTTTTTTATATTTAAAAATTTTTCCCCCTTTTAAACTTTTTTGTTAAAAATGAAGTCATAAACACATGTTAGCCTGGGCCTACCCAGGGTCAGGACCATCAATATCACCGTCCTCCTCCTCCTCCACATCCTGTCCTGTGGAAGATCTTCGGGGCAGGGGGACAAAGAGATGGTGCTGTCATCTTCTGTGATAAATTCTGGAACACCTCCTGAAGGACCTGATGATGTTTTGCAGTTAACTTTCCTTTTTTTTTTTTTTAAATAAGTAGGAATATACTCTGAAATAATGACAAATATAGTATAGTAAACACATAAACTAGTGACATAGTCACTTATTACCATTATCAGGTATGACTTACTGTACATAACTGCCTATCTATACCTTTGTACGACGGGCAGTCAAGTAGATTTATTTACACCAGCATCACCACAGACACGTAAGTGATGTGTTGTACTACGACATTACAACAGCTAGGATGTTGCTAGGCAACAAGAATTTTTCAGCTCCATTAAAATCTTTAGGATCCTATCTGGGGTAGTAGTTGACTTGGCCAGCACTTTTACAGCTTTCCAGGCAGACAAGGTAAATGGCAAAACCCACCAGAAGAGCAAGGCGGTGACCTGCCGCAGCATCCAGGAACCTGCACAGTGGAGAGGGGAAGAAACGCATCAGGCATCTCCTCCCATTCATTTCTTCCCCTTTCTCCTCTATGACTGCCAAGAAGCAGCTCTGGCTCTTGATTCAGCACACAGATCTTTAAACAGAATTCTTGTTAGTGTCACACAGGTAGAGGACCACTGTAAATACACTCAACAGTCTGGGGACAAGCAAGTTCCTTCTATAGTTCCCTAGGTGTTCCTTGATGCTCCCATCAAGTCTCTAAACTTACAAGAAAAGCTTGTTTTTATTGCACGAAGAGACATGATTCTGAGGTCTGTGTGTATTACTAGCAAGCTACACCACCTTCATTGTTATAAATCATTCATTCATTCCATCTGTCTTTATTATGCTATTAATATGCACACGTTGTCTTTGTCTAGATCTGTGTGCAGCACAAAGGAAACATGAGACTGTGTATCTATCATGGGATTCACCCATCTGAGGAGTGTTTCATGAGGCTCAGCTACATCTGAAGGCTCAAACTAAGAAGAGGAGAAACCCGGACATTGCCAAGGCAAAAACCCCAGTGGCCCGAAAATATTAAGGAAAGACATTTAGTTACAGGGGAAGGGAGAGGGGGCACACTTGATTCTAATGCCAGCTCAGCTCCATGGACTGCCCAGATGTGTGTAAAACACGCCTCCTTGGTGAGCCAAAACTCCCTGATGAATGATGGCTTACTACACATCCAGGCCATTTTCCGTTTAAAGACTCTAAGTTTATTGTTAATATATTAGACCATTTTATACATTTCCCAAAGTGTCAGATCACCCCTGAGTTAGAATTGACTCTTAAAATAAGACACACAAACATTTAAAGATTAATCATGGGTTCAAATAAACATGAATCAATATGGCATTCCTGAGAGGAGCCAGACAGTGTTAAAAAGTATTTTCAGTCTCCAATGACCTATATTTAAACTCCCATTTCCTCCTTTTTGTTCAAACTCTTGCTTGCCCAGAGAAAGTAGTCTGACAACAATTTGACATAGACAGTCTTTATCAAAATAAAAAATTAAATGGCGCCTCCAATCAGAAATCCAAGGACAGGCGCTATACCAGCATGTTAGTATTCCTGGGTTCGCAAAAGCATGAGAAAGAACTGAAAATAATGAAGTAGGGCCACCGCCAAAAACCCAAGCGATAAAAGTTGTTCTAAGGACAAAAGTTGGAAACAGCAAAATTCTTGGACTGCATTTGTTCCCATTCTCATGCAAACTGTTTCTTAGGAACTTGGGTTATTTGAGGGACAGTTACTGACCCAAAGTTCTTAAGATTTGTTTTTTAATTAACTAGAATGCCAAGAATCTAATTTATCGCTCTGTTTCTTCAGGAACCTCTGTTCTGCTGAGAAAACCAGCTGCAACAGCTGTGAGCTAACAGTGCTACTGAGCAAGTCTGCAAAGACCCGCTCTCAAAGAAAGCTGGAAGTGTGAGAACAGCTCCACAAATGGGAAGCATCCAATTTCCAGGACTGCAATGATTTGGAATCAGAGTTCTTATTTTTTAAAAGAAAGGGAAGAAAAAAAGTATTTCCTATGGCAAACCTGGTAGGCCCATGCCCTTCCTGGCTAATTAAGTTTTATTTTAAGCATGCAAACTTATGTTTAGCAAAGAATGAAGGTAAAAGCAGGCAGCTGTGATGTATTTTAAGAGAAAATGGATGCATGTAGGGAAATCTACCATGCACTAGGTTACCTAAAACCTTGAGTAAGCCATTTAAACCATAAACATACCCATTTGTTTGTATAAAAAATAGGTATATTTGTAAGACTGAAATGGGTATATTGTTTAAAATATCACAGGGCTGGTACATTCTGAATATATAATACATGTTGGAATGTGACTTGATGCAGAGTTAAATCAGCCCCACCAATATGCAATATGTCCATCTGAAGCCCCCATTTTCAACTTCTGTCACTGGAATCATTTTTATAGGTTGAGTTTTTTGGCTGAGGACCTACTTCACTATTTTTAGTTCTTTCTCGTGTCTTTGTGAGCCCAGGAATACTAATACATGCACCTGTACCCCCAATCTAAAATAAAATAAGATGAATTAAATCAGCACTCATGACTCCTGCTGTTCTTGCATTTACTCTCTATAACTCAAGAGACTCCCAGAAGACAGGTACCTCAGGGCACTTCAGGGTACCCTCTCACCCTCCAACCAGGTGGATTCATGCAAAGCCTTGAGACTGAATTCTGTGACCAAGAAGCCCAGGGGAAGGCTTCAGATGGAGAAAATGGTGAAGAAAGGAGGAGACAGAAAGAAGAAGACAGAAAGAAAAAAAAATGTGCAGGAAAAAATTGCCTTATGGTTAGTTCCTTCAAGTGAGCAAAATAAAGCGAGTTCCTCTGGGAAGTAGTAACAAAGGGTGCCCACCTTGTGAACACTGGTCTATCCCAACACTTAGGATTTGTGGGGGTTTTTTATAATGTAAAATAGGCTTCAATTTTAAAAAAAGTTTATCTTAAAGTATCTTTCAAAAAGAACTAAAAGAACATTCTAGCTCTGAGCAATGAAGAAATTAAATTCAAACGGCCTATATATACACCACTTGATCAAACTGTTATACTTTTGGAATCTCTGGTGAAAGCAGCCAGAGTTCCAAGTGAGAGAGACCTAGGTTCACATCCAGCTTTGCCAACTGACCACAGACAAGTCCACATTTCCAAGCCTAGGCCTTTCTCTTCTCTGTGATGGAGTCAACAATGAAGTCCTTCAAGAGGTGTGCAGGTGTTAACAAGTAATACTTCCCTTCCATGGTCCTACCCCACTCTGAAAAATCCTCAGGGTCAGAGTCTAGTCCACGTTCTGTCATTGTAATATGAAGTTTGGCTCATGGCGACAGCTTAACCCATCTTAGCTGAATGAAGGAGGGCAAAGGATAACAGTTTCTTACTCTCTAGGAACCTACGACGTAGAATTGAGTTATGAGAAGAAGACCATGAAAAAACTGACCATTTCCAAGCCCCTCCCTGGCCAGTGGCCCCCATTCCTGCCACCCACAAACAGATCTCCCAGCAGGTCATGCTTCCCACAGGTCATGGTTCTCCCCTTCCCGGGAGAGGTCACACTTCTGGCTGGCCAACTGTACTCACACAAACCCAGCTCTGCCTTGAATCTGTCAGCATCCTGATTTGCTGACTGTTGGCCTGTCATTCTCTCCTTCCCACAGCAGTTGCCTCCCCATTCAAGGCCCTAACTAACACTTTCAACTCATGTGGAGAATCTGTGACTCTCATAGCTTCTAGCATACGGAAGTGCGCGATAAGGATTTCATTTTGATTGAGTTAGTCCTTGGACTTGATGTACTACTTGGCACACTGGTTCAGAACTGATCTAAATGCTGGTTTATGCTGTTTCCACTCAATCAGAGGAGTATATAAACCAGGAATAGGAATAATACTTAATAATAATAGTAAAGATAAGACTGAAACCCATGGCAGACATGTATAATCGATTTCTTTCCAGTTGCCTCCAGGCAGCCTCAGAATTCTAGTCCAGGAAGCCACTAGTAATCAGTCTGAGTTGTCATCACTTGAGATCTATTAGTCATTCCCAGGAGTAAATATCCTGCAGTATGACAGTTCTCCCAGACTTCTGACCTCAGAGCATGCATCCAAAATCTGTCCTAGCACATGCAAAGTTCCCACATAATCCCTCAGACAGCAGAACATTCAGACCTTAAGCTTCTTGTGCACAACTGGTATATCTCAAAACCCAAAGATGATGCATGCCATGAGCACCTGAAAAATTAATGAATAAAAAATGTCTTACCCAAGAAGCACTTGTCTCCTTGGGACAGAAGGGTATAAGATTGGCATCTACTTTAGGGAGAAAGATGGTAGCACGAGCAGGTGTCAGATCCAAGAGAGCAGAAGGCAGAGGTCTTACCCCACCCCACAAGCCCCATCCTGTCTTACCTGACTAATCCTGTCACTTGAGATTTGGAGAATGACAATTGAAGTGCACAAAGCAAATGGGAAAGGAGGGGCAGCTGGCTACAGCCTATGTCCCTCACCCCGTAGATGAAAATAGCCTGGACCACGCCTGGCCCTGCATGCTCACCCTCACACAGCCCTGAAACCTCTGGGAGGATTCAGCATTCCTCAAGGAATCCCTTCTTCCTCTTCCCCATCCCCTGAACAATCTTTCCATCAAACAGCAAGGTGGCGTTCTTAGTCTCCCTACATCCAGATTCTTCTATAAACCCAAACAGATGATGACAAATTGCCAGTATTCTAATAACTAATGCAGTCCGCTCACCTAAGAGTTTAGCAATTTTCCCTATTAGCCTACTTCTCCCATCCTTACCCCCAATATTTTCAAACACTGTAAAATATTTTCCCTACATAACAGCATCAGAACCGCATACACACAATAGCAGACAAAAAGCCACAAAGTCTCTATTTCACGATGGTCCCCTTTCTAGCCAAGTGTGTGTCCTGCCCAGCCAGACTGTGGTTGTCAGGAACGTCATTACCTTACAATAACATTAGGGGCTTGCTCGTTTACTGCTAAACCCACCAGTCCCTGTACAGGGACGCTGGAAACTGAAAAGCTCCGTTAGTTATGAGCAATGCTCAGAATGAGGAAGGTGCTGGTCTCTGCTGTTTGAGGTAGCTGCTGGTTTGCCATTTTACACATGAACTCATAAAGTGCACTGTGAGCTTGACTGTCATACCACATTGAACTTGGTAAAAGTCTACTCTAGGTCTTCCTGATTAAATTCGCATTTTAAAAACAAATTAACTGGTAAGTATTTATCCACTATTAGGACACTCTCACTTTTTAAAGCAACCTATAAAGTCTGGTAATCAGCCTGTTAGCAAGTCCAGGTATTTATAAGCCTATAAAATACACCTGCCACCTGTGGGTCTTTTGAATAGTAAAACAGCACTGGCTTTGCAGCCTTTTGGAAAAAGCCAAATCATACTTTTTCATCACTCGTAACATCAAAGGGCAATACATGGAACACATTTCTTGTTCTCAAATAGAACCTAAAGCTTAAAGAAACAGCTTCCTGGCTCACTTTAGCCAAATATTAAAGTGTCCCTAAGTTAGGCAACCTTTATTTGGTATCCAAAAATAAGCCTAAATATTATGTCCCCAAAAAAACCTCTTTAAGCAAAGAAATGCTATCAGTAACATTGAATTCAAAGAAATATTTCTTTCTTTAAGGGAACCATTTTCCAATTAGATTGACAAAGAATAAATGAAACTTAAAACTGCTCTGTATCTCTTACTAATCAGTCTCCTAAAATTTCATTTTATAGCAAGGTCAGACAATGACAAACACTTAGAACTAGTTAGGTAAAGAATATTGTGGCCCAGGGAGACAGTTACTGGCTCCAATTGACAAATAGCTAAGTTGGTGACAGCAAGAGAAACAGGGAATTTCTAGGCTACCGGATCCATACTCGGCCCTCCTTCTCAAAGGACTCTGGCTCAGCACAAATTTGGTTGTACGGTAAACTTGAAATCAATATTTTTTAAAAAACAAGAACAAAAATACACATTTAAATAATTTATTCATCATTCACACAGTTCATTAAATCAAACTGGCTGCTCTACAAACAGGATCCAATACATTTATGTTTATATTTTTCTTTTTCTTTTTTTTTTTTTGAGTTGGAGTCTCACTCTGTCACCCAGACTGGAGTGCAGTGGTCGCTCCCAGCCACTGCAGCCTTGAACTAATGGGCTCCGGCAATCCTTCCACCTCAGCCTTCCAAGTAGCCAGAATTATGGGGATGCGCTACCACGCCCGGCTGATTTTTTGATTTATTGTAGAGATGAGGTCTTGCCGCCCAGGCGGGATGTTTATAATTTTTAAAGACTTTGGTTATCCTTTGCCTACTACCCGATCTCTCTGAACCTCAGTGTCTGCATCTGTAAAATGGCCTGATACTATGATAAAGACAACATGCCAAAAGTGTGTTTTTTTCTTATAAGTGAAAAGGACAGTTTTACATTTCTAGTTGCCATTAGTTGGCATGGCCTGGCACTTCTCAATCTTAGGCTGGCATCGGTCACAGCCTGACCTGGCGCTTCTCAATCTTAGTCTAGCATCGGTCACAATGACCTGTGTCTTGTTCCTTTCTAGTCCTGGCAGCAGGTTGCCTAGAGCAGCCTCAGTAAGTCATACCAAATGGGTTGACTGAATAAACTTCATAAAAAACTTGTTGTACCATGACAGCCTGCTTGAGTCTCAAACATAACAGGCTGTGGTCCAGATCTAACCACACTAAGTGTGGCCTGGTGTGGGCACAGGCCTAGAAAGGAAGGTGGAATAGGAGGGGACTTCTGGCTGGTGGGTGATCAGGTCCTCAGCACTGATGTTCATGGCTCTGACGGTGAAGGCCCTCCGCTGCCCCTCAAAGGTCACCTGTGACAGAACTAATACTGGCCCTGTCCAAGGCAACAGAAACGTGTTTAAGCCACAGCATCTCGCAGTCCTAGAAAGAATCCTGTTGAACTCCAAATGCGTGGGAAAGACACGTCCTGCTGCCACACCCTGAAGAGAAGGGAGTTGGGGAGGATTTCTCAGTGAGAAGGCACACAAAGGCCTAGCGGCAGAGCTGTAATCAATGCCTTGAAATGCTCACCTTTTTTTTTTTTTTTGGCTATCTGTCCCTTGTGCTATTCAAGTTCAACAGGAAAAGGGCAGGTGGCAGCTTTAACAAAAGCAATGTTACGGCGCCAAATACCAGAGACACCTCTGGTAAGTTTCCTTAGTTGGTGATGCAAGACAGATTTCTTTCCAAATGCTTCAAGGAAAGGTGAAGGAAGCTCTCCTCCTAGAATAATCTTTCTCGGAAAATGTCACACTCAGTCAACAGGCACTTACTGAGCTACCTCTCTGGTTCAGGCATGCCCTGAGCCTCAGGGATGCAACAGTGAGTGAGGAAGTCCCCACTCTCACAGAACTCATCCTACTGGATAAGAGAGACAGAAAATAAGAAAGAGGTAACCAGGATGATAAACCAGGTGCAGCGACTGCAAGTGATGCGAGAACCCCAACTAAGACATGATGATCGAGGAGATCTAGTGAAGACCCCCCTGAACATGGGCATTGAAGCCAAAACAGCTGGGAGGCAGGAAAGGGCCCTGTGGGGATCAGGTGACGCAGGCAGAGCAAAGACAGAGTGAGGGCCCTGGGGAGGTGGGAAGGAGCCTAGGCTGGGTGAGGAGACAAGACCAGTGTGACTAGCAAGTGACCAGAGAAGTAGAAAAGGATGAAGAAGCCTGAGTGCAGTGGCTCGCACTGGTAATCTCAGCACCTTGGGAAGCCGGGGCAGGAGGTTCTCTTGAGGCCAGGACTTGGAGAATTGGAGACCAGCCCAGGCAACACAGAGATCCTGTCTCTAATTTTAAAAAGAAAATGGTGGCGACAAGGAGGTGGGCGAGGACGAGGCTGGTTCTCCAAGAGCTTTACAGACCATGGTTAGGTAAGATGAATGCATTTAATCTCAAGTGTGACAGGGAATTTTGGAGGTTTTCATGAAGGATTTTAACCAAACCCTAGAATTTATTGCAGCCAGAAATCCCAGCCACTTAATATGGCATACACCAAGCACGTGTTACAATGGGGTGCTAAGTGAAAAAACATAACTACACATGATCATGACAACTGTAAAACAAAGATGAGGACCGAGTAGAGTGTCAAAATCAATACTTAGTGTCAGCACCATGAGCTAAGGAAAGCCTGAGGACTGTCATAAACCAAAGGACACCGCAGAGACGCAAGCACTAAATGCGACATGGGGTCCCGGATTGGATCCTGGAACAGAAAGAAGAGTCATGGAGAAACGAGAGGACCCAAACAAGAAGACCCAAATAAAGTCTGTAGCTCCACTGTCAGCACCATGCCCATGCTAATTTCTTAGTCTGAGTAACTGCACTACAACTATGGGATGCCTCAACATTAGGGGAGTCTGGGTAAGGACGAGGGTGAAGGCAACATTCAAGACTGTTTCTGCAACCCTTCTGTAAATATACATCATTTTCAAAATAATTAAAGAAATGAAAGGCTGATTTGCAGTCACACAATTGGTGATTTATAACTCTTAAAAACATATTTTTATTTTTCCTCTTTTTAACTTTATGCTATTGATAATTTTAAAAGGGCATTACCATTGAACGCCACATGCATTTGCCACCATTCATTCCCTGTCCCTGCTGCCCAGATCACTTTCCTGAAAACACTGCTGGAGGAGAATCTGTAAACTACTCCATCCACAGGACACCAGGACAGGTTCTGACCAGCTTCCCCATGAGGCGTGCCATCTACACCCAGGTCCTCAGCAAAGACGTCTCTAGGCAGGCTAACTGCCTCAACCAGATGTACAGGAAGAAGACTGGACATCACCTCACAGGCTGCAGTGGGACCACGTGAGTATAGCATGGGAGCCCAAAAGGGCAGCTGATGAGGACAGTGGGCTCCTGGAAGGAGAGATGCAGAGCAGGAAGTTCAAGGGGGCTACTGATGAGGAGGGTGGGTTCCCAGGAGGGGAAGCAAGATGGGGTCCTGCATGACAGCCTCCTTTCTGAGCCTTGCACATGTGTCTGCAGCTAGCATTTCTTCCCTTTCAGCACTCCAGGTAGGGGCACCTGACCAGAGACACAGCAAACCCCAAGAACTGGAGACTGCTCAACACAGCTCGTGCTGCTTCCTTGCTGCTTGGAACAGTCCTGGGAACAGACACATTGAATGATTGTGACAGAAAGGGAAGAAGACTAGAAAATAAACATAGGAGGAAGGAAGAGGAACCTCTGGGAAGAGGAAGTCAGATGGACTGAGAACCAGCTGCATAGAAGCTTGTCTCAGAGTCACCTATCATCCACTTTAAGCAGCAAATAACATGGGCATCATTTTACACAGGGTTTGCCCCAGGCCCAGAGAAGCCCAGCCCAGCGACAGGACCAAGTGTCTTGATCCCACCTGGAGAAGTCTTTCCCCACAGTCACAGCGGAACCCCAGTGGATAAGTGAAACAATACAGTCAACTAGTGCCCTATGCATTTCTTTTTTTTTTTTTTTTTTGAGTTGGAGTCTCACTCTGTCGCCCAGACTGGAGTGCAGTGGTCGCTCCCGGCCACCGCAGCCTCGACCTGCTGGGCTCCGGCGATCCTTCCGCCTCAGCCTTCCGAGTAGCCGGAATTACAGGCGCGCGCTACCACGCCCGGCTGATTTTTTTATTTATTGTAGAGATGAGGTTTCGCCTGCCCAGGCGGGTCTCAAACCCGGGGCTCAGGCAATCCACTCACCTCAGCCTCCCAAAGGCGCGGGATTACAGGCTGAGCCACCGAGCCCGGCTTGCCCTATGCATTTCTAAAAGCACCTCTCCACAAGAGCAACCGAAGTTTGCGAGGACACTGCACACAGGCCCGTGGGACATGGGACTGCAGGGATGGATGGCACAGGGGTGCCAGAGGAAAAGCCTGGCTCCAGAGTCAGTGCCCACAGCAGGCTTCTGCCTACAAGACTCACTGGCGGGTGAGCCCAGCAGCCATGCATGCTCCCTGTCCTTAGCAGCCTGGTCTCTAAAGGGACACGTCATAGCACCTGCCCCAAGGGCGGCCAGTGGGGCACAGTCAGGGCCTGGCACATAGTGAGGACTATACAATTATCAAGTGTCTGCATGAAGAAATCTTCCCAGTTGCATCACTGAACCAATGGCAAGAAAAGATCACAGATTAAATGAGCCCAGAGTGAGCTCTGGTGCAGCAGAGGCCTGGCTCATACCCGCAGGGTGGCAGGAAATGTGCTCTTAAACTCATCAGAAGAGACCAAGTAACTTCACCCCCATAAGCCAAGGACAATACTCCCTCTGTCTGAGGGACTGTTCAGTTCCTTGTCTACTCAGCAACTGGTCTAAGTTCCACAAAACAGCACTTAAGTGGGACCAAAGTTCGAACCTGATCATCACAGTGCACCCAAGCTCAGATGGCTGCCCTGGTCACCACCAGGAAGCCCCCCAGAGCCTGTATCAGATGGGGACTGCCTATTTGCCTGGGAGCACAGGCAGCCGGTGGATTCACATTGTAAATGTCTCACATGCTGATCCTGGGAGCTTGTATTCCCCTGAACAACTGTGTCTTCTGAACTCAGCAAGAAGCGCCAGGTTCTGGGGTACCCAGAACCCTCTATCTTCTACTTGGAAATGAGCCGGTCAGCAGCAGATATGGTTTTAATACCACATGATCCTGCTCAAGTCTAGGACTTGGCCTGATGTCTTCAGGAGAGCAAGCATCAGGCAGTAAACGTGTGTTGATTTTACTAACAGTCTAAACTTATTTTTAAAAACACGAACACCACCGGCAATAGGGACCTTCTTTCTCCCAGGGAGTACAAGTACTTAGTTATTTTTAGGACACCCCCATAGAAAGGCAGAAAAAGAGTGAAAGGAAAGAGGAAAAAGAGGAAGAGGAGGAAGAGTGGAAGAGGGTGAGACCAAATAAGAGGGCCAGGTTTTAAACACATGAAGAAGAATAAAAAGATGATTAAAGACAAGGTGTTAGAAACAGGACCAGCAGGCTCTGGGAGCAGCATGTCACCACACTGGAAGAAAAAGGCCAAACTAACATCCCTGCCCTGCAAATGGTCCTACCCTGTGGCAGAGCACACCACACAATACCACTTAGAAACAGGGGTGGACATAGTGGCTCATGTTTATAATCCCAGCACTTTGGGATCCTGAGGTAGAAGATTGCTTGAGGCCAGAAATCCGAGACCAGCCTGAGCAACTTAGCAAAACTTTCTTTCTACAAAAATTCAAGAAAAAAGAAAACCAAACAGGGTTAGACATTGTCATCATTATGGATTACTTCAACACTTTGCAAGCCCTGAGGTTCATCCTTCGAATCTTTACATTTTAGTATCTAGGAAATGGGCAGGAGAACTTTCACTTTATACTTTATCTTTTTCCTTGTTCTTTTATTTACATATTACCATAAGTAAATACTAATTTTCTATCTAAAAATAACTCTCTCCCTTCAGAGCTAGAAGAGATCTTGAAAATAACAAATGCCAGTGGTCTTCTCAGCTGTAAAGGAAACTGAGGTTTAAGGGATCAAGTTGGGCCAGAATGCAGCCTTCCACTGTGGGGCTGGCATTCTCTTGGTTTGCTACCCCAGACCAGCACCCGAGCCCTGGGATGCAGGTCCTGGGGACAAGGCACTGTGATAAGTCCATTCTGGTGAGACTGGGCAATCATCTATGACTTCACAATACAACTACCAGAAGGCTCACAAATACAACACTTCAAAAATGAGACCAGTTGGTAGAAAAACTCTTTCTCAGAACTTATGAAAATATCTGGTCATCCCATTTCTCATGAGAGTGGACAGGTGATCATCTGACACTATGAAGTGGGTTCCAAACAACTACAGCTGTGGCACGAGAACTAAGGGGGGATGAGAAGACAGGCAGGAGACAGGGCTGACAATGGGGTAACTGAGTGTCTGTTAAATGGGGTCAAACATGGGAGGCTGAGGTGGGAGAATTGCTTGAGGCCAGGAGTTAAAGTCCAGCCTGGGCAACATTTTGAGACTCCCATCTCTCAAAAAATTAGCCAAGAATGGTGGTGTGCATCTGTAGTTAGTCCAAGCTATTCAGGAGGCTAAGGCAAGAGGACCATTTTAACCCAAGAGTTGGAGGCTGCAGTGAACTACGATGGTATCACTGCACTTCAGCCTGGGTGACAGAGTGAGACCCTGTCTTTAAAAACAAATATTCAGTGGCAGTGGGAGAGGCAGTGTGGAAATTTCTGAAAGAATTAGAAACTGACCTGCCATATGACCCAGCCCTATTGGGAATATACCCAGAAGAACTCAGATAACTCTACAAAAAAAAAAAATATCTGCACATGCATGTTTGTTGCAGCTCTATTCACAATAGCAAAAACATGATACCAACCATGCTGCCCACTGAAGTTGGACTGGATTAAAAAAATGTGGTATAAGCCGGGCTCGGTGGCTCAGCCTGTAATCCCGCGCCTTTGGGAGGCTGAGGTGAGTGGATTGCCTGAGCCCGCGGGTTCGAGACCTGCCTGGGCAGCGAGACCTCATCTCTACAATAAATAAAAAAAATCAGCCGGGCGTGGTAGCGCATGCCTGTAATTCCGGCTACTTGGAAGGCTGAGGCAGAAGGATCGCCAGAGCCCAGCAGGTCAAGGCTGCGGTGGCCGGGAGCGGCCACTGCACTCCAGTCTGGGCGACAGAGTGAGACTCCAACTCAAAAAAAAAAAAAAAGATAAGTCATTGGAGATTCACTGCCTCAATAATTCTGTACTAAGGAATATGGGTTGACTACACCACAGTTCACAAAACAATTCCACAATTCAACTCATTTTACAACAATGGTGCAAGAATAGACAATTCGCTCCATCTTTTTCCAATGAGGATTTTAAAGCTTGGGGGTTAAATCCAAGAGTTGAAAGGAGAGATGAGTCAATGTGCCTACCCCAGGACTTGGACCTTGGTCTGTAGGCTTTAACTCTAATGTTTATCTACACCGCAGCTAGGTAAACATTGAAAGTGGAGCTGGACTTCAACCAAAGGAGAAGACCCAAGAAGGTCTTACTTATCTCCTAAGTGGGAGAGGGGAGTAAATGATTTCTTTATTTTGAACTACAATTTATGTGGTGTCCCCTGCAAGTTTGTAGATACATAAAAGAATCTAGACTAAGAAACTGAGAGCATCCCAACTGGGTTTTACGATGCTGATTAATCACTACAAGTTCAACAGTCCTTTTCTGCTGACATTGTACGAATGGAGCAAATTCTATTTAAATATTTAAAACTTTTTTTTTCACTTAGTAGCAGTGAACCTCTTTCCACAAACCTAAATAAATAGGCATTCATTTGGATCTACCTCATTCTTCTAAAATTCTACCTAGTATTCCACCATGCAAATGTACCACAATATTTTTACTCAAGCTCTTAATGACAGAAATTTAGGTTATTTCAAAATTTTCATTCTTAACCCCCAAGATCAAAATATTTCTTTCAACAGTCAAATAAACAAGCACTATATCAAATCACTCTTTGCGAGAAAGCTTGAAATATTGTGTTTCGGCTGAATGTAAACATTTAAAACTGCGAGGCAGAGCTGTTGCTGGCTGTGTCAATGCCGTTCTCATAGCAGGAAACCATTGTCCTTTGTGGATTTCTCTGATAGAAACTGCCCTTTTTTTTGGCATTTCACTTTTTTTCATAGGAAAGATGCTGTTCTGTAGGGACTGAATGATACTATGTCTTGACACAGGAAAGTTATTTATACATAAATTACAGTAACTTTACCCATGTCAACGAGGCCATTCTCCTCAGGTGTGACTCACTGCAATCCTGTAATAGGAACGCTTCATTTCCTTGACATCTGGGGGTAATGGGACCCATAATTCCATGCTGCAAATGTTTCCTTTTTTCTTCTACTGAAGGGGTGTTAAAATCTAGAGTGCATTTTTAGGTCAGAGTCATTCTGACACCAGTCTCCAGGGCCCAGGGCCCAGAATACTAGCCCAGACACATGTGCACATGCATACACACACACACATTGCCACATCCATTTCCCAGAACACTCTGAGAGTTCTCCTCTTGCTTCCAGAGCTCTGTGGTCCTCAGGACAGAGGTCTGTAGTAGTTCTGCAGCTGAGTTGTGAGAATGGCAACATCTATATAATGAGAAGGCAGAAAGACGTCAAAAATGGTAGGGAATTAAAGCTGGAAACTGGCTTTAATTATTTAAAAAATAATTCAGATTTCAGTTTACATTTTAACAATAGTGTTTGAGGAAAAGCTACTTCAGAACATCATAAGCAAGAGGGAATATAAGACAAACAAGAAAGCCTGTTGCGACCAGTTCCTCCTTGGTGATGTTACCAAGATCATAACACCAGTGATGATGCTGACAGGAAGACACCAAAGCAGAGGAGAAAGGTTCTTCCGGAGCTGCCATGGTGCAAAGTCCCCCAGGCACTGGCCATGGGTAAACAGCTCCCCAAGGCACTGGCCCTTTTGTCCTCACATACACTCATGGACACAGAACGCTATGCTTCTCTAACATCCTCATTGTCAACATGCTTTCATAAAGCCCTCACCAGAAGCCTCAGAGGTGGGCAACCCAAGGCCCATTTAACTGGGCTCACAGCTTCGCCTAAAGCAGAGCTCAAGCTGGCCCTGGAGTGATGTTTGCACCTCCTGGTATGCGTCTCATACCAGGGCTCTTCTGTCTGTTGGCACAGTGGTCTCTGCAGTATGGATGAGAGACGCAGTCAGACACCACCGGAGGTACACAGGGCCTATGTTCTCTCGCTGTCCACTGCACATTCCCATGCTGCGTACTGTCACCCCGAGCTGGCATCTACTGAGTGCCTGACGTGTGTCCTGGGCCCAGGGGCTGGATTCCAGAAATGCACAAATGACCAAAGCTTGGGTAGCACACTGGGAATGCGGAGAAGCAGCAAGGATCCTGGGAGTGGGGAGAAGCAGCAAGGATCCTGATACAACGAGCTGCACATGGGGATTTTGCACTCTCCCCGAGATGCCACTCAAGTTACCAGTAAGCACTGCTGTCTGCCAGATGACCTCCTATTGAGCCTCAGAGCCTCCTGCAATGTGCTTCAGACAGCATGAGATGCTGTAACAAAAGATACATCACTATGCTAAATGTGGACATAGGCACTGCCTCTTTCCCAGCAGTGTCATATGCTGGTGTTGCCATCATTCTTGCTTTTATAATTTCGCAGTATGATTTTTCACCCCACAGTCGTGAGCTTCTGCCTCGCACTTAATTTGGTGCCAGATCTGGGAGGAGCATTAGGACAACTATGATCCTGCCCAAAGGAGCACCACTGACCACTGTCACTCTGAGGCATGGCCCACAGGCAGCACATACACAGCACACCACAGCTCACAGGTGTAACACAGGTGCCAGTCTCCAAAGTGGCCTCTGCATGTGGTCCCTGTGTCCACGTGCTGCCCCTGCCTTCTGGAAGTCAGTCTATTTTCCCTCCTTTCAAGTCTGGGCTGGCTCAGTGACTTGCCCTGACTGGTAGACATGGCACACATGACATTGTTTTGGGATGGCCCATAAGTAGCCTGGTGCTTCTGCTGCTGCTTTCTGGGAATCTGCCTCTGGGGACTGGATGCCACGTGGTGAGGGGTCCAGGCTCTCCTGCCAGCATGAGGGGCTGCATGAGGCCCACCCAGGTGACCTAGCAGAGCTGCCAGCCAAAAATGGAGACCCCAGCAAACACCTCATAGGATGGAAGAACACCCCAGTGAACACACAGCAGTCAGAGGAATGTCGCACAGGTTTCTGAAGCCACTGTTCTGGGAGTGTTTTATCACACATGGGACTAGTCCTTGACCTGATACCTCAGGTACACTCCCAGGGTGGGACAAAAGACACACCCATGGCTGGCTCTCCTAAGTGAGCCATCTAAAACCCTGTGGAGGAAAAAGAAAGAAACTGGATTCAACACAGCTGACCTCCACTGTGGAGGATGCCCATGTTTTTGCCTCATGTACGTTTAGAGAAAAAAGAATGCCACTTTATAGGCATTAATGAAATTGGAGAACTTCTCTTTATTTTCATGATTATTAAAGTAAAAATTAAGACATTCGAGTTTTTAAGAGCTAACCATTGAATGCGTTTTCCAAGTTCAAATTCCAAATCATATTAAACGAATCAGCTATATCTTATTTAGAAGGTCAGATAATAGGTTACAAGCAGTGAATGTAGGTTTCACCCACTTACTACATGTCAAGAAGTGGCTTTAAACTCTGATTTATTTTTCTCAGATGAACAGGAAGCAGGAGTCATCCACAAAACACTGCCAGTTGATGTAGTATTGATGAGGGAGAAGGAGTTGGGCTTTGGGGGATAAATGAGAAAGCACAGAGGGGAAAGCTAGCTTGCTTATTTTGCAGCAGCATCAAGTGTGAGATGTCAGTAAAGTCACTCAGCCATTGGTAAAACACCACTACATCCCAGCTCCTCTGTTCTCTCTGACTTGTCTCCCAAGCATGGGCAACATTTCACTTACCTAAGAGAACACCCTGGAAAACACTCACTATGCAGCACCTCCTGGCCTCAAGTGACCCTCCAGCCTTGACCTCCCAACTCACTGGGATTACAAGTGTGAGCCACCACGCCTGGCCAGAGAATAGTAACTCTTGTTCCACCAACTTCCTTTGGTTGGAGTGCAGAGATATAGGTGCTGCGGAAACTCTGAGTGTCACGCAAATAAAAGGCATTCTATCATTTTAATCAAACCTAGATTTGAGGCAGAAAATGCCAACTCCAAACACTACCTAACACAGAGTGCCTTTTCTCCAAACAGCACAGGCATTATTTATACAAATGCAAATTCTATTTCTCTGTCTATGATCACATTCCTAGAGGGTGCAGAAGATTGAGGAAGAGAAAGCAAAATGAGAGTCAGAGCACACAGACACAACAATTATCCTTGATTGTAATGTTTGCATATATTCAACACTCAGAAACATTTCTTCATCTGCTGGGAAACATTGATGACAGAAGAAATGGAACTGCACAAACTCCGCAGTGGATTATCTTGCCTTATTCAGATTTTGTTTTTTTTACTCTAGTTACAAAAATTGCAGCTTTAAAAGGTTTCCGTAAATCCCTATAAGAGCAGCAAGTGTTCAACTGCTACCTGGATTTGCTGCCACAGAAGACAGTCCACTGTGGCTTGGGGGTGATAGCTTTCGCTGGGAAGGAAACCAGGGTCTTCCTGAAGTTGTCATGGGCTACCTGCCTCCACCCCCAATTCCTGAAATTCCCAAAGGTCTCCCTTCAAAAGGGAGAAAGGGGTGTCTCCATGTAATTGAAGAGGCCAATTAATTGTATCTTCTGGGTCTCATGTGAGAAGAGCCCTGGCAGTTTGCTTGAAGACACACACAGTACTTGCCCCAAAAGTCAACAATGCAGTGAGGGACGATCAGAGGTCGGAATTCGGAAGCACAGAAGAGCAAGTCATTGTGTCTCAGAGTTGGCTGGGAGCCGAGTTCTAGTTTCATCTAAAGCTTCTGTAAGCGACTGTGTGTGAGCATGAACATCTGGAGAACACCTGCCATCCTCGATAACTGTCCTCCTTTCCTCTGATGGAGGAATACCCCATGGGGAGCATCTCACTCTGGAAGGAGACAAAGGCCAACTTCTCTGTCCTCTGATCCCCGATACCCATCTGGATCAGAAATGGAACTTAAGATAGTACCAGAAACCGCATTTCAAGGTCCAGCTGTAATATACCCCAATACACTGTGTGCCTGGGCTGCTTGGTGTAGGACACAGGCCACAGCTATAACCCCGTCCTGACCATTCTGCCAATACTGTGAACTGCCCAATATTCCTTAACAATTTCTTTTTCTGGTTAATTTAGCCAGTGTCAGTTTCTATTGTTTGCTGCAAGGTGCCCTCTCTGGACTAATTTCAGGATAAAGAAGCAACATTTTCTTTTTTATTATTGTTTCAGAGACAGGGTCTCTCGCTCTGTTGCTCAGGCTGCAGTGACACAATCAAAGCTTACTGTGGCTTCAAACTCCTGGGCTCAAGCAATCCTTCTGCTTCAGTCTCTCAAGCAGTTGGGATTACAGGTATACCACCATACCTGGCTTTTTTTTTTTTGGTAGAGTTTGGGCCTTGCTATGTTGCCCAGGCTGAGAGGCAACAGTTATTAATACTGATTCTAGCTGTGTCCTGAGCAAGTATCAAGAGGCAGTTTATGCTGCAGATGTAAGAAAAGGAGAGTAGTTTATCCAAAGACACTTATTTAACAAGATCTTAGCCCCAAACTAAAAGCCAAAAGGAAGAGGATGGGGTGGGGGAGAGGAGAGCGTGAGGAAACTGACGGAATAAAGGGGCACTGAGTTCTCAACAAGTGTAATTGATTTAAAGCAGCAACATGGGGTATAAGGTAACCCTACTTTCCAGTCCATCCTTAGGTACAACCTGGAATGACTCTTCTCCATCAGTAGTTTTTGTGTGAAACACTGCATGGAAATCAGTTGTGAAGCTGTATCCTGGCTCCACAGGACCCAGCTCACCAACCATGGGTCACAGAGGAGAAAGAAGAGAAACACAGGGATTAGGGATAAAACGGGGGTGGGGCGCGCTAGCCTTAGCTCTACCAGCGGGCCCCTGGATCAGAGGAACTGGTATCATAAGGAACATGCTAGAACACAGCATTGCAGACGCTACCTTAGAGCTGCTGAATAAATCTACATTTTAAGAAAACAACCAAGTGATTCCTATGGCCAACTCTAAACTGCCTGATTTGGAAAAAGTGCCTTTCTCTGTCTCTACTTTCCCCATGAAATAGTTATTGAATATTTTCAATATTCAGTGTTCCTGGCTTGAGCCCAGGGCTACTGGAACACACAAGGAACTAACCAGTCTGGGCTAGAGTTCTTACACGACAAAGAGGTTTCCTTTCTGTGTTGTCAATCACCCACCAGAGTATTATGGGGGAAGGGGGATATTTTTGGCTGCTACAAAAGCCAATGGAGCAGTGCTGAGTAAGAGGTAATCCCTCTGGACTGTGCTGCTAACAATACCTAAAAGAAAATGATTGGTTTACATCTTTATGTGACAGCTTTCCAAATCTGAGCACAAAAGCAACCAGGAGGTGCCAGCAATTCCCAGATCCTGCTGCCCTCACCTGGGTCTCCTTGGTCACATCTTGCACTTCAGAGAAAAATAGCCATCACTACAGGTCATACAGGCGGAATGAGCAGGAAGTCGGTGGAACAGTGCCTTCATCACCACAGAGGCAGACAGGGAGGAAAGCTGGTCCACATGCAATGGAGGGTTGTAAAACCCACCCTAAGTTTTATGAAGATGAGGCAAAACTAGCATCACTTTATTCCCATATTGGAGTCTCTAGTTCCAGAAGGATTTTCCATTATGGACAAGTTATTAACAGAGTATATAGGTAAATGTAAATATTGACATACATACATGAATGAAACCATTCTGACATTTAACAGGCTCCCTGTAGAATGCCCCAAATCCCACAGCCTGTTTCCTTAACAGCCTAAAAATCACAGGTGTGTTCTGTTCATTTTGGCTCTAAAATGACTTTCACTGTAAACTCAGAGACACGTTTCTATAGGGGGGAAACCCCCAAAAAACCAAAGATAGAACAGCAATCTTTTAGGCAGGAAGAGATATGAGAAAATGATCCCAGTGCCGCTGTGTATATCTATCTTTGGGCTGGAAATGGAGACGCTAGTGAAGTGCCTTCATGAACTCAACATCACAGGCCCTCTTACCCATGCCATATGCTATGGCTTTCCCCATATAATGGGTCAGAGTCGTAAGATTCATGAGCACAGAATCTGTGTCTATCTTATTCATCTCTCTCCACAGCATTCAGTATGTCCCTAGCACATAATTATTGAAAGAATGAATGAATTGGTGAACCAAAGAAAGACCTTACAGTTATTACAGAAGAAAACTCAGCAGATATTCCAACACTGAAGCAGAAGCATGCAGAGAAAATTCCTTTGCTCCTAAAAAGTCTGCAGAGAAAGGGTACTGGGAGCTTGCGGCATGCCCATGCTTTCTCCAGTCCCAGAGGGCATGTGATTCCAGACCCATGAGGGTAAATCTGAAGCAGTTCTGACTTAGAAACAAGGTACCAGTTTCATCCCTGGTGCCTTGTGATGGCCATTTCATATGCTGGTTCTTTTAGCTTCTTAGGTTTAACATAGGGGAAACTAAAATCCACAAAATGAAGTAATTGTCGCTGATCTAAATCAAGTCCACAGAAGGGTCTATACTAGCCCCGAGACCCAATAGCTCCCACAGTATGGTGACTCTCACACTCAAAGGAAAACTGTGATCTTCAAGAATATCAAGTTGACAATCCCAGTGAAATCCCAATGCAACCATCATGGTGAACTTTGATTTTGGTTCTCTAAACCATTTGAGTGGTGACACATCTTTGCTTCTATTTTTTCCCTCCTCTTGTACTCAAAATATTTGAGAAGACGCACTAGCCCAATAGTGGTCAGATCTCAGCTGACCACTGCTTCACAGCCTGTGACTGCAGGGATTAGCATCCAGGCAAGTTCCTTCTAAGGTAGCCCAGGTAAGACTACAGAGAGTAACTCCTCCTCAGTGGCCACCTCACAAGTTCGTCTTGCTTTTTTAATAAGCCAGTTCATCATTCTAGCTTTACTCTTACTGCAGGTAGTCAGGACGAGGTGCAGGACTACAGAGGTGGGTTGAAAACCTGAACCCACAAGAAGTTACTAGCTGCCAAGGTCACTGAGTAAACCCAAAAAACCTAGGTGTACTCGCTCAAAAAGACAATTTGCTTCTAGGAAATTGGGGGACGGAAGGGATCACTGAAGCCAAAGCCATGTATGGATGACGAAGAGAATACAAGGACCAAGAAAACAGGTGGCCCAACTCTGTCAGTATGGAAGATCCAGACCCAACAAAAATGCTTACAGAAAAGGATTTGCCCATAAACATCTTTGTTTACCTTCTATTTGGATGAATTTCTAAACTTTCCTGGAGAGACCAGGTTATTGAAAATAACTGCACTGCCAATGCCTCTTGGTTAAAAGATCTGCCAAAAATTCTATAAGAAAACGAGCAACTGAAGTCTTGACTGCCCCTGCGCATTTCTTCCATCTCGCCTCTGAGGCTTCCCCAACACCCAAATGTCCAGCCATTCACACATGCAATTCAGGACTGCTTCAAGGCATCCTCTTTCTAATTCTCTGCAATGTGGGATGGACACAAGACAAGAAAGTCACTTATTTAAAGTATCACACAAATAAAAGTGGTGTTGCAAATGCTGCAAGCCTAAGGACTCCACGGGCTTTCTTAGCTCTTCCCAGCCGGCTAGCACCTTTCAGGAAGTGCAAACCAGCACAAAACACCACCTAGTGCCACATCAAAAAGGTTTTTGTAAAAACACCAAAAACTTGCTGTCTGAGGTCTCCCCTTCTATGCTGCATAGGCTAGGTTCTATTGAGAGATTTCCACACAACAGTCTGTCTCTATTTCCACAAATGCCTAATTAAATATTACTTTGACTTCTTTAAGTTGGATTTTTAAAATCCATTTCCCTGGAATAAATGGCCTCGCTAAAAAACAAAAATAAAAACAAAACAAAAAACAAACGCACTCACGATTCTCCTTGTGGAAAATGAATATCATATTCACTGCACTGGACAAACACATCATATCTCTATTATCCACCTGGGGGAAATCACACATTAGATAAGCCATAGTCCTTGCCTCAAGGGGTTCAGAGGTGCCAGAGAAGATGGACACAGGGGATTGTAATTTAAAACCATAACCTTGGTCATCATAGCATCTTGAGATTCCAAGCCTGTCTGAACTAGGGATCCACGTTTTCCTTTGTGCTACAACCCATAAATGATGTCATCAGTCCTACTCATGGCTGAAAGCTGCCAACTGTGGTCTCCAGCTCAGGAACAGCTCCATTCATGTCAGTCAAGCAGACATGAGAAATCCAGGAGGCCGAACAGTCAATTTGTTGGGTGTGGCCTCCAGCCAGTGGTAAATAACTCTGATGTTCAGGGGAGCACTCCCCATCATAGCTCTCAGGCCTCCAGAGCGAACAGGGAACCACCAGGCCAATGACCTTACATTGCAGGTGAAGAGCTCAGACACTGGGTGACTCACCAAAGAAGGGACAGTGAGTTCCTGGCAGAGAGGATGACACCAAGGCTACTGCTCTTTCAACCACACTAAGTTCCACGTGATGATCCTGGTAAACCCAGCGGGAATCTGTCTGTCCAGCCCTTCCCTTAAGGCAGCACCCATGCACAGGCCGGGCATGCCATAAATGTCAGGGTGACAGCATACACGCATATATGAGTAAACAAAGAAGGCAATGAAACAAATTATGTCCCCCAAGGCACAGAGTCTAAATTTCTAACTTTTTGTTTACTTAAACTTTAGACTTTTTCAAAATCTTCAATTTTTTTCAACCTTCCAAGGAAAGAATGCCTCTCTGGAAAAATATCAAATGGGATCACAGGATAATTACAATGATGATATTCATAACAATGACATTTATTTAGAACACAATTGAGGGAGGTTGAGAGATCCAGCCAGCACCAGGCTCAGATATGTCAAGTGATAGAAACTGACAACAGCAAGTCTTTCCCCAACCCCCAGTCCATGTGTGGTAACCCCCAAACACATGGTACCTTGGCCAGGATCTCACCATCTACCAGACATTACTTGATACGCACATGCTCAGAGCCCTCAGGATTTCCTGATGCATCAGTCAATACTTAAAAAAAAAAAAAAAAAGCCGGGCTCGGTGGCTCAGCCTGTAATCCCGAGCCTTTGGGAGGCTGAGGTGAGTGGATTGCCTGAGCCTGCGGGTTCGAGACCCTCCTGGGCAGCGAGACCTCATTTCTACAATAAATAAAAAAATCAGCCGGGCGTGGTAGCGCATGCCTGTAATTCTGGCTACTTGGAAGGCTGAGGCGGAAGGATTGCCAGAGCCCAGCAGGTTGAGGCTGCGGTGGCCAGGAGCGGCCACTGCACTCCAGTCTAGGCGATCGAGTGAGACTCCAACTCAAAAAAAAAAAAAAATTCAGTCACTGAATTATGGGATAGGATACTTCTACTTTTTGGAAAAAAAGTAATAGTGAGACCATTTATTTATAGAGCAAGTAGGTGTGATGCAGATGAAAAAGAGCAAGAAAAGGCCAGTGACATCAAGTGATGCACCCATTAAAACAACCAGCCCAAAAGCCCAAGGCCAGACAAAAAACGGGCCTAAATGAGTCCCAGGTTGGTTAAATAGCATTCCAGGCAATGGCTCACTTACCCCAAGTCTGAATCCATTCTGGTACTCGGTTTCCTCGGCTGGGCTGATAATGGAGACATATATACCTCCAAAGTTGCTGGAAAGAGGAACGGAGTTCATACATGCACGGTACAAGGGGAGGGCTGGGGATATAGCTGGTGCTCAGTAAGTGCTATCTGTCTGTGGACTAAGCCTGACCAAGGAGTGCCTGCGATGCTGAGCTCAAGAACAACCATAAGAATGGTCAAGAGGCACACAAACAGAGGAGTTCCAGATGGGCTCAGTAGAGATGCCCACAGATAGAGGCCTAGGTCACAGGAGAGTCACCACTGAGCACTTGCCCAAATCACTCCTGGCACATCTTCTGTAGTATGCAGTGTAAGAGACATCAAGGACACAAAAACAAATGACAGACACTGTTTTCCCATGTCATACTCACAGACCAGCCAGAAAGGAGCTTATTAGACACAGTAGGGGCTTCATATTTTCTGAATGAATCAATGAGAAATAATGTCCCCTTCCACCCAAATCAAAGAACAATAAGCAGGCTCAATCAGTTTTTCTACAGGGGATGAGACCGAAGCAGTGTGCCACAGTGAAGCTCTTCCCAGAAATTCCAGGCTGTGAAGTTGCAAGCCAGAATAATAGGCTTCTCCCAAAGTGTGCATCTATATTCATAGGGTACTACCCGTCTATGAGTATCTACCTGCAAGTGAGTACCTACATGCCTTTGGGTATCTACATGCCTTTGGGTACCTGCCTGCGTGTGGGTACCTACCAGCGAGTGGGTACCTTCACACCTTTGGTTACCTGTCCCCATGTGGGAAACTTAACTGCCTGTGGGTATCTACCTGAGAGTGAGTACCTATCTATCTGTCTTATAGAAAACTAGAAGAGATTGCCAAATAGCAACCTTGATGTGACCAAGAAGTACAAGACACCTGTCACTCACTGTCAGCCACCTGTGGGCCAGTCCATATTGTCCCTGAGAGGCCCACTCACTGAGAAGAGATGAAGTACCAAATGAAATGCAGGGCAGCTGGGGTGGACAAGTGACAACCATCATTTCTGCCTATAAAGATAGACAAGCACCTGAATGCAAATTATTTTATCCACATATCCAAAAAAGAAAGGGCATTTACACACACTCAAGACGTCAAAGATTGTATATGCTTATTTGGAAGACTTATAGACTAATCTCCGAATATACATATCTGGTCAACCCCACCCCAAAAACATCATTTTCAAAAATAGCTTAGGGCTAGAGGGGATGTGGGAGGGGAGAAGAGACAGTGACAGCAGAGTATCTATCAAGCTTTAAATAATATTTCTCTATATATACAACATGACAGGTTGACAAAATCCTCTCCAACAGGAAGGCAGACTGATACATGGATATGGTTTTTGTACACATCCACATCCCCATACACCCACACACGGACACCCTGTAAAGGAGATGTGATTAGAAATAAGGCAGGCTGAGCTATCAGGGATTGATGCACCCTTATAAGTTACAAGCCACATACATGTATGACATATATATATGCTGCAATATCCACTCCTACGTCACCTCCATGAGTACCGGGACACCACAGCAGCAGCAGGAGCCACTGGGGTCAGAGTCTCCAAGCTACACTCACACCTCTGGGTTCTAAACTTCTGACCACTTGAAAAGTCTGTGTGTAAGCTGAGGTGGTCAGTACTCCACTGTGAGTAATTACGAGCCACACTTGAAGACGAGCATACCCATGTAGAAAAGAAATTAAGTGAATACATTTACTGAATTAGTTTCACCGAAATGTTATTCATTATGCACAAATACAAAATGTTTAAAACAAAAGAAATCTACATTTTTCCATTTGAAATTATGTGGTTTCACGAAAACTCAGTGGTCCATATTGAGTTTTACAATAGAAAAATGGAATCTCTGGGCATGTGATGGATTTAAGGTTTTTATTTCTATTTTTATATTTTTATGCTTTAACTTCAAAACATTACAGAGCGTCCTCTTACACAAGCATGTAAACTTTGGAACTTTTCTGCTATCAGGAGCTTCAAAGCTTTGTTTACAGGTTAAGAATGATCAGAATTCAACTTTACCACACGCTGACCAGGGGTCAGTCCCTTCACATTTATTTCACTGATTTTGCAGATTTACTTGAACAATATGAAAGGCTATCTGTCCATATGAAGCTAAGCTAGTTCTGAGAGATTTCAAGATGCAAGAAAGGGCATCACTGAGTCTCAGGCAGGGGGAAGTGACACTACACAGCTGCTACCACGACCCATAACAAACATGGCCAGACATGGGAAACACGGAAACCCCACTCATTGCATCCACAGTGCTATGCCCCCGGGTTCTCAGGTCAGTCATGCCTCCCTGCCCAGAACAGTTCACTTCCCACCAGACGTCTCTTTTCTCTTTAAACTACTACAAAGATCCACCTTTGCGAGACTGCCTTGTGGCACACACCAACAGTAAACTCATACAGACCTAATAAATCTGCAGCTTTGGTCAGTCTCTGGATCATCAAGATAACCCAACAGATACTTTGATGACTGCTCTTAGGATCAACATCAGAATGAAAACACTGAACAAAACAGAGCTTGGATAAACATTCATGGACAGCTAAACTCACGTATGTGATAGCAAGGGTACAGAGGCACAGAGGGGCTGAGTAACTCGCTCAAGAACGCCCAGCAGGGAGGCAGGCCCAGCAACTCCTAACATCTTTTTCCTCACCCATTCAGCTCCAGCCTTCCTGGCTTATTTGCTGTTCCTTGAATGCACTAAGCTCTCACCTGCACTAGCTGTTCTCGCCCAGTGGCCTGTCCTTCCTCAACCTTCACAAGACTGTCTGCCTTGGAGAAGTCTCCTAGTCTCAGGGGACCCAGTCACTTTCTAGTGCACATAAGCCCACCTTCCTTCTCTGCCAGGTCCTGCTCACTCTCAGCTACACTCATGCATGCCTTGGCTAGTCCGTTTGTCTACCTACAGAAGATAAGCCCATCAGTGTTGGGGCCGCCTTGGCCTTATCTACTCTTTGTCCCGTGTACCTAGGCCAAGTCTAGCCCATAAGTGATCAATCAGCATTTACTAAATGAACAAATGAAGGAAGAAATGTGAGGCGTGGTACATGGAATGATGACACAGAGACCCTCTGTCCAGCTCTGCCCATGACCCCCCAACTCTGAGCATGTCTCATCATGGACCTCTTCTTGCTGTATTTTCAAATGGCTAAGTCCAGACTCCTGCTGGCGGGCATTCCTGGTAGTCCCATGCCCAGCCTATCTCCCCCAAATCTGCCCCGCCAGGGTGCACAGGGTCTTCCCACCCAGCTCCAGCCTGGGAATTTCTGCCCCAATTCTGCTAGCAAGACTACTGACTCTGTTTCCAGAGGGGGTCTCTCCCATAGGAATAGTCTGTGTCTTCCCCTTCAGCCTTCGTTGGGCCAGCATGGTGGTATGTAGCCTTTCTGACACCAACATCCAGAAGCCCCATTCCCGACCATGCCGAGGGAGGGCAACATTGGGAGCTGCCCCCGTGGGGCCTGGCTCTCGTCCATCCATTTCCCAGCCATGCATGGCAAAAAGCACATCAGACAAAAAGGACCAGTTCTCACTTCAAGAGCAGCAGGGAAGAGGGCCCTGGGGCAGAAGGCAGGGCAGCACATGGCTGGCTTAGCAAAGAGAAGCCCAGAGCAGGTGGCACATAGCTGGCTTGGTAGGAAGAGGGAGCAGGCATAGGGCCTCAGTGGAGGGACACAGGGACGGGCATCTGGAAGGCCTCAGGCTTGAGGGGGGTCTAGGGCTTGAGCTCCCACTGGGTTCCAGTGTGGAGCTCAGAGGAGTGACCACTGGGGACATGTCCTTCACGGGATGGCCACGCCTCCTTGCCTCTCCACCAGGACTACCCTCTCTGCTTCCCCACATCTGTCTAAGGGCTCCAGACTCTTGGCTCCTGGCTGCAGAAGGAAAACCGGGACACAGCCAGTACTGGGAGCAGCTGGCTGGGAGCTCGAAGCCCTCAGGACTGCTCACACCTTATCTGCGTCAAGTGCTGTGCACGTGACAGCCGCTCACATTTCTTTTGCATGTTTATTTTTTAAGCACAGAATCTTTTTTTCCAAGAAGATGGCATGGAGAAACTCAGGATATAAACCCAGCACAGAGCCGGCTTTCTCCAGGACTGCCCGCAGACATGCATCCATCCAGGAGCATCTTTGCAAAATCTTGCCTTAGTTGGTAAAAGGAAGCAGGGTGGCTCCCCCTCCCGCTCAGCCCTTCACTCCCACAAAACCTCTGTATCTGGAAAACTGGATAAATCCCCTATTTGATCAAGGAGAAGGGCGATGTGATTTGGCATCGTGTTTCCACCAAAACTTGTACCAAAAAAAAAACTTGTGGGGGGTGGGGCATCACATCCTTACACACTTTCTCCTCAAGAAACCCTGAGGACTGGCATCTCCCTGTCGTCTGAGCCCACTCCGAAGGGCTATGGATCTAGAGTCCCTGAACCCCACCTGCCATGGACATTGCATGAGTCTTCTAGGATTTCCCCTACCCCAGGGACCTCAAGAGTCAAATAAACCTTCCTGGGGCAAGACCTGCAAGTGCAACTGCCATTTCTACTTCTCACCTTAGACATCCCTAGAGGCCAGGTATATGGCTCATGCCTGAAATCCCAACACTCCGGGAGGCCAAGGAAGAAGGATCACTTAAGACCAGGGGTTCGAAACTAGCCTGGGCAACATAGCAAGAACTTGTTGCAAGAACACCAAAAAAAAAAAAAAAAAAGAACAGCTGGGTATAGTGGTATACATCTGTAGTCCCAGCTACTTGGGAGGCTGAGGTGTGTGGATCATCTGAGCCCAGGAGTTCAAGGCTGTGATGAGCCATGATCATGCCATTGCACTCCAGCCTGGACGACAGAGTGAGACACTGACTCAAAAACAAAACAAAACACATCACTAGAGATATACAAATCTAAGGAAAACCAAGAGACTAGAGAGAAGTCAGTGTAGGGTTCTGACATCAGACTATTGATCTACAAGCAAACCCAACCAGCACCACGTGGCACAGTCTACCCTCTCCTTACCTTTCAGGTAAAATCCATTTTCTTTGATGCCTGAACTCTGTTGAACTGGGCCATCTTACACATGCAACCTGGGACATCTTGACACACGCACGCAGTTCACACTCCCTGCCCAACCTCCCCCAAACACCTGCTTCACTCACTCAAACCTTTTTTAGATTTATGCTTGTTTGGCATTTTTTCCCAGAGCGGCTGTATGTATTTAATATGATTAAAAGCTTTAGTCATTAAACAGCATTTCTTTAAGAGGATTGTGCGAGATTACCCTTAGGGTCTTGGGATGAAATCGTGCCATGTGTACACAGCCGTGGTGGTCATGGAAGTTCATTATCATGTAATAACCTCACTCCACACTTAACATCATCAACGACACAGTCCATAAAAATATTCTTCCAAAACTAATCAAATAATGAAAATGTCAGCTTACACACACTCGGTGTACCCTGGCCCAGATTCAATTCCAATGGAGCCTCGCTACTCAGTCCTGACTCAAGAAGGGCTTGTATCTTCATGCCACCCGCCCACTACCTAGCTCTACTTGCCTGCATGCAGCGATCCTGGAAAGGACACAGATTAGCTAGAGGCCAGAAGGCAGACACCAAGTCCATGGCACCAGGTCTGCAACACCAGATCCGCAATGCCAGGCCCATGGCACTGGCCTTACAACACCAGGTCCACAATGCCAGGCCTGTGGCACCAGGCCTGTGGCACCAGGCCCACGAAACCAAGTCCAAGATGCCAAGCCAGCAACACCAGTGACCCAGGCCCATTTTTGTCAGATGTCTCCTCATTAGCTGCTCATGTGCAATTATGGCCACGAGATACTCTTCTGTGCTCAGGAGGCTTCAGGGCATCTTCATATTGTTTAAGATCTGAGAGCAGGAAGGAAAATAGTTCTCATGCACCATGTACCAGGGAGAGCTGGATTCAGGGAGAGAGAACAAGAGAGTACGTGAGTGTGTATGAGTGTGAGTGTGTGAGTGTGAGCGGCTGTGTGTGAGACTGTGGTGTATGTACATATGAGTGTGTATGTGTCAGTGTGAGTATGAGTGTGTGCCAGTATGTGTGAGTGTGTCTGCGTGTCAGTGTGAGTATGAGTACATAGGATTGTGAGTGTGCAAGTGTACACACTGGCATGAAGTTTATTAACAGAGCCTGACGATGACATCTACTCCTTGTGGCTTATAATCAGCCTAGTCATCCCTGAAGTGCCCTAAGGGAACCCGGTCATTCTACTTAGATTACCTGAATACTTCCCAAAACAAGATGGATAAAAATAAATCCTGGTTTTGTGGGTCATTGCTTCTCAGAAGCCTCCATAGGAAACACCTCCCTTGCCCCCATCAATCCAAACTCAGTGCCTTACAAGGGCACACACCCTCAGTGAGATCCACAATCATTTTTAGACTGCAGCACCATACAATAGGATAGCCCTTAGCCTCAGAAGACTTCAGTTGAAATTGATTAAAATTAACAGTTTAGCGTGTGCCTGTAGTTCCAGCTACTTGGAAGGCTGAGGCGGAAGGATCACCGGAGCCCAGCAGGTTGAGGCTGCAGTGGCCGGGAGCGGCCACTGTACTCCAGTCTGGGTGACAGAGTGAGACTCCAACTCAAAAAAAAAAAAATTAACAGGTTAAAATTCAGCTTCTTAGTCAAACCAGCCACACTTTGAGTATCCAATAGCCACACATGGCTTAAGGCTGGCAAAGTAGACAGTATGGATAGAGAATATTTGTGGCATCACAGAAAGTCCTACTAGACAGCTCGATAATCAAGAACAAGGGTCCCTAAGCCCTAGGCCATGAACCAATACAGGTCCATGGCCTGTAAGGAACTGGGCCACAGAGCAGGAGGTGAGGATGAGCAGAGCTCTGCTTTCTGTCAGATCCATGGTGGCATTAGATTCTCATAGGAGTGTGAACCCTAATGTGAAATGTCCATGTCAGGGATCTAGGTTGCCAGCTCCTTATGAGACTCTAATGTCTGATGATCCTCCCTGAACCCTCATGGAAAAACTGTCTTCTATGAAACTGGTACCTGATGTCAAAAAGGCTGGGGACCACAGATTTAAAGCATAACACTATCTTCAAATGAACAGACAAAAAAAGAGCAGAGGAGAGGCAGTCGTTCTCCTTTATAGTGGTTAAAAGGAGCATGCTCAGCTCCATACCTGTTAAAGGGGGGGTGCACTCATAATTATTATTATTTTATAATGTGATAAATTTTATCTAACATCTATTGGCATTCTTTAACATAAATGAATGTCAATACATAACAGAAAAAAGCAATCCAAGTTCTACAATTAAAGAAATTCAGGAAGTATTTATTGAGTAATCACTATTTGCAAAGCATATCACTATCTCCACTCTGGCCTGGATTTACAGCTTCAGCTCCTATGGAAACCCTCAGCACTGTCAAGATACTCCAGGAAGCCCAGGCCACCTGCTAATTCCCAGGTAAATTAGATAATCTCATGCCTGCTCCCTTTTTTCAAGTTGCCTCCTTCCACTGGAAGCCTCCCTTGCCTGTAAAAACTCAAAGCCCCCTCAGATGCTGCCTGTTCCATGGACCACCCCATCAATAACAACATATAACAATGGCTAGCTAATGTGTATTAATTGTGCCAATTCATACTTCACATGGACAACATCTTATTCAATCCTCACAAACAGTCCCGTGAATGGGTACTTCGTTATTTCTATTTGACGGTTGAGAAAAGGAAGCCCAGAAAATTCCATTATTTGCCTACTATCCCATGACTAATCAACAACAGAGGTGGACTCTGCCTTCAAGGCATCTACCTTCAGATGCTAAGTTCCCCAGTGGCATACCACACCCTTCCTCTCTTGAGGGCACATACCATATTCCCTTGATTCTTGCAGTTGTGCACATATCTGTCTCAACCCTGTCTCCTGCCCTTGACTGCAAATTCCTCAAATGCAAAGAACACATCTTATTCCCTTTTACCCTCACACAACACACAATAAATAGAAAACAAGGAACAAAAGGACAAATGACTGAATGAATGCTTCCATGCAGCTATTAGATTGTGACTACAACTTAAAGAATCTAGCTCTAGCCAAACTAGGACGTGGTGGCCCTTTTCAATCCCCTGATGTGATTCTTGGGTCTACCAGCAATGCTCCAGGTTTCCTCTGAACAATCTTCGTATTTACACCAATAAGTCATGGCATCCAATGACACAGGCCAGGATCTGCCTAATGCCAGAATCTGAGTGGCATCTAGAATGTCATCCAAGAAGTAACACTTGTTTCCAGTCATGTCTTCTGGACCAGCCCATGTGGGCAGCCTGTCTGCCAGGCTGGAGCAGGGTGACATCCAGGGGAGCAGGTGGAAGGCTGGCCAAGAGCCCACTGTGTGATCCCAAGGGCTGTGGAGTTCTGGGGAGGAGAGGACAGGTGGAGTGATCACACACAACAGGTTTTAGCCAGAACAACTCCATGACCCTTATGTTGGAAAGCTCAGATCGTGGCTGAAGTGCTTATTAAGGAAGAATACATGCATTAAAAGAACAGGCAGTTGTATTACTGATACTACTCCTATTTTTAAACCTCTTCCCCAATTCGAAGTAGAGCAATTATTACTGACCTTCTGTATACCAGCAATGAAAATAACAGTAACATTGCCTTATCTTTCTGAGACACTATGAACCAGGCCTATGTGCAGTGCTATCAAACACTCTCTTAATTATTGTTCCCACTTTACTGATGAAGAAACTGAGGCTTGGAGAGGTAAAGATCACACAGCACGTTGGCAAAACCAGGTGTTGATGCCAGAACTCCTTTCTGTGTTCTACCTCTCCTCACCAAATCACCGGGTCCCTTCTCCAAGGCTTCATTTTAGCCTGAAAGATCCTGGCGAGTTTTCCATCCAGCCCCTCTCAAGCTGGACTCCACATGTAATGGCCACTTGGGCTAGGGGGGCCAAGTTTAATGGTTGGGGGACCATCTAGCTCCTCTCAAGCTAGACTCCACACATGATGGGCCGGGGAGGGCAAGTTTAATGGCTGGGGAACCTCACCCTCCTTTTCTGTTTGAGGCACTTTGTGGTGACTTATTTCAGATGTTAGACTTTCCCATAAGATCCCTCATCTGCAGGATATTTGAAAGTGTCATTGTTCTAGATTCCTACACGTTGGATGAGGAAGCTGCTAACTAATACCAAAAGGATGACTGGGACATAGTAGGGTCCACTTTAATATGGACTTATTGGTGAGGTATAGTTAACTACCTCAGTTTCCCCTCTGGATTAAAACTTGAGTAATGATTTTTTAGCTCTACATCAAGGCTCTAAGAAGAACCAATAAAAGGGACTGTGGAGCACTGGATGCACAAGTGATGTCCTCCCGAGTGCTCCGTGGTGCCTAATCCCAGAGCCCTCGGGGTCCTGCTTGCTGGGCATACAGAAGGAGGGGACAGGTTGGGGCCTGCCAAGGAACAACCAGGAGTGAGCAGGCCCTAGGGGCTGGCATGGAGCCGAGAGAGCAAGTATGGCAGGCAGAGAGTGTAAGTGACAGCCAGTGCCCGCCCTTGGTGTGAGGACCCGTCACGGGCTCCTAGCTCATTTCAGCCAACAGTAGGCATCAATCCAGGAGGGTTTGCAGCTCTGCATGATTCTCTCCTCCTGTCCCTCATGGGCATCACCATCTATGTGTCCCACCATCAGGCACTGCCCTGAGGGATTTGCCACCACATCTTGGGGAAGGCGAAACTTCTAGGGGGAAGGAGAAGGAACTGATTCAGGCTTCCTCCTGAGAATGCTTCCTTCTTCCCAAATGCCACATGCGTCTCACAATGGAAAGGGGGGTACCTGGGAGGCTGGTTTGATGACAGTTACAGCGCACATTTTTGAGAAGCATAAGGGCTACTCAGCCAACAATTGCTCTAAAGGAACCTAGCAAGCCTGAGGCAGAGATCTGTTCTGTCATGTTAAAAAAGACCACAATAAGTTATCAATTCCACTCAGAGTGGAAAGGGTGGACACAATTAAACACAGATGTGTGTCATCCACAAGGACCAGAAAATAGGCCAATCCTGTGGGTAAATACACTTGCGTCCCAGCTACAGAGGGGTTAGGGTTCATTATTTCCAACCACAGTCTAAATACCCCTCAGTGAGTTCAGGGTACAAAACACATAAATTATGTGTACTTGACATGTATCCAAAGTCACTTTTTTCTTTATTTCCTTTCATTTCTTTTGAGATAACATTTATATGAAAAATATACAACTGTATCCTATAATTTTCAGGGAATAACTAGTATAAATTAAACTTGATCAGCTCTATTTAAAAGGGGATGTTTATCTCTTAAGTGCTGGCACAGCAAATTGTCCTGAAAGAGGGCAAATCATCACTGAGTTCTGAAACTTCCTCAGAATTGGTGACACTTTCACCACAAACCTCCCAAGGCTCACTTGAGGGCCCCTTACAATGAGGATGATTTTAGGTTCCCAGAAGGTCAAAAACGCCTAACTTGCAACAGTGGGAGATAAGAACCTTGACCTTTAACTTAAATGGCATTCCCAGCTACTCTGTGGAAAGCACTGACCCCAAACCAATGGTCAATAGACAGGAAGCGCTAGCCTCCATTCTTAGGGGCTCAAAGTCTCACAGGGGACATGAGATAAATAAAAGCAAGGACACAACCCTCCTGGAAGCATGCAAACAGAGCGTAAGTAATTATAGCTGAGTAATTAGCCTAAAGTAATTCTAGGAAGGCAGAAATTATCTTCATTTCATTTTGGAGGGCAGCCAAAGTCCCTGTTCCTCCCTTCCTGGGCCTCTCTTCTAAACAGGACTTTTCCCAACTGCTATCAGTAGAACAAACACTTGGAGGCCACCTTTCTGCCCCCGGTGACACTTGTGGGAAGCTGCTGACACTTGTGGAAAGATCTATACCCTGTCTGTAACCAGTTCATCAGCACTCTGGGACCCCTGCACATATTTTACTTATACCCTACCTGCTTCCAAAAAAGATTTAAGGTTGCTTATCATAAACACTCATATGCCCAAGGTAATCTTTTAAAAAAAGAATGAAAGAGATATAAGTACACGTATGGTAAGAGGAGACAGAGAAGGATGCTCTGAACTACAGACAGGCTGGTCTTGCCAGGAAGCACCAAATTTGGTTGAAAGTCTTCTGGTATCTGCAGTGGGGCAAGAGAGAAAAGTCATTCTGACTCTTCACTTGAAAAAAGGAATGACAATCTGTGAGCAGATCACTTTAGTTAATCTTAAAGGACAGAGAACAAAGTCAACAAATGCCCACATTGCTAAAGCAGCAGCTCTGAATTCCTGTATTTAGGATCATGGACTCCACTGAACATCTCATGAAGCTCTGAACCCTTCCCCATATAGTCACATAACCACATAGTTCTATACACACTCTCAGAGTGGCGGACCGAGATAAATCTTCACTATGGGAGTTCTCTGAAAAGCTCCTATTCACCCAGGAAACTCCCAATGCCCATGTTCACAGAAGATCTCAAAGGCTACTAGGTGAAATCCAGCATCTTTAAGGAGGCCTGTGATATGGTGAATTCCTCCTGCCACCTACAGCAACAGCGGCTGGTAGCCATAAGTCAGAATCATCTGCTGGGAAGGAATTGAGTAACACCCTGGTCATGTGTCTTGGTCTTTTCTTCCCTTCTTTATGCTGGGCCTGCTTGCAATTCTTATGCTGAGATAGTTCCCTATTTATCTACTTATGTTTTGGAGCTGTTGGTTTTGAATTCTTGGCTTTCACATATTCTGCATCTTAAAGTCTCCTAATTTACTGTGTAATTAAAACACCCATGCACATTTGTTCTCAATTAATAGAGACAAATGATTCCCCAGTGGAAGACAACTCTATTCCAACTTGGAACTGGAAGGGTGGAGAGGCCTGCATTTTAAATGGTTTAATGACTCTAATATGCTTTGTTGAGAGTGTGGAAAGGATAGGTTAATGTATCCTTGGGAGACAAATATTCCAAAGTCTCATCTCATCCCCAGAACCAGATGATTCCACAAATTCTCAATCAATTTTAGAACCCTTATTACATTGAGTATATTAGCAATTTGTTTATGAAATCATCCTCAGAAGGAAGAAAAAAACTAAGCTGGATGAAAGAAAAAGCAATTGAAATTGGTTAAACAGTATTTAGTTTGAATACCAAATATCCATTTTATGTCAATGAATCCATAAGCCTACACACTTGCAGCTTTAGAAATATTTGAGAGCATTAAAAAAATCCTAGTAGACCAGAGAGATAGCTGACATATTTATAATCTTCAGGTGTCTAATGTCAGTACTTACTTTAAAATGTGTATCTGTACATATGTATATCAAAACTATCTGCAGACATTTGGAAGTTATTTAGATCTGATTATGAGTCACCTGCAAAATAATTACAGAATAAACAGATTGAGATTAGAGCTCAACTATTTCATCCATAAGTAAAATGACAAGAAAATATGAGACCAAGTAATAAAGAATAGGGGATATTTTTTAGGGGATATTTAGAAAAGAAAGAAAAAGAATCACTCATTCTTGAGGATCTGCTAATCTGAAAAACTGAGTATTTTACTGAAAATACTTCTTTTAAGCCCAACATCATTCCCATATGGCAAATGGCATTGTGACCATTTTGTAGACAAGGTAACTGGAGCTCAGAGGAGGAGGATCAGATGGCATCCAAATAGCCTTCTACAATTACCAAGAAATAAGGTTTCGAGCAAGCTTGCCACAAAACCTACAACACCTCCTCCAAGAAGCCACAGACCTTCCGACCAGCAGGACTTTCACAGAACTGGTTCCAAGCCGGCTGCAGGAAGGGTCAAAGGGGGGTTTACACTGAGCACTTTGTTCAGGGTTCAACACACTTTAATTACATCAGATAATGCCTGCTGTCCCCATTCTTCCTAGAAATGGGATCTGAGTCCAATCCCTGTTTACTTAAGTACCTGCCACAATGAACCTTTACTCTGTCAAAATAGGATAACATGAAGACTGACAGAAAGTGGCCATAAGAGGAGAAAAGCAGCCTTGTGCTCGTGACCCAAACAAGGCTGGACCAGCCCTTTGGGGCTTAACCCGACAGAATCTGGGAGGAACACGCTGGAGGAAGAAACTGGTTGAAAAGACAGGCAGAGAAAGAGACTGGGAATCAGTAAGTTGAGACATTAGAATGGATGGACTATGAGTTGTACACGAAGACACTGTTCAAGTTCACCTTGACTGCTTTAGTGGGAACCGGCCAGGAGCCTCCTGTCACTAGACTGGGCACAGCCCTTTATCACAGGTTTAATAGGAGGGCCATACTAGCTCTCTGTATACTGTATCCATGGAGAAACACAAATTTAAAAAGAAAAAAATGAGTTTCTATGCTTATAACCAAAGGAACAAATTGTATTTTGAGAGGAACTTTACTGGATTTTGGACACCAGTTAAGAACAGGATAAATCAATGTCAGAAGTAACAGTTTGAAAACATGTAAGAAGAAAGCTGCTCATTTAAAAATCTAACCCTATTTGAGATCCTTTCCTTATGGAGAGCTTCTCTAAGGTTCCTCAGTCCCTCTGTAAAAACAGCAAGTGGAAGGGAGATAGCATTTTAGAGTATCATGATGACTGGTTATTTCACAAGAAAGGCCAAAATGCCTTGGAAACCGGGTGCCAGTGGGCAGAGACGTCCTTCTTCAATGGTCTGTGTACTTCCCTACTTACACAGGCCTCCTTCTCACAGGTCCAGGCCTCACAGCAAAAGTTGCCATGGCTGCACGGGACCCCCGTGTCTGTGTTTCTCTAAAAAAAAAATCTCATCTCTTCAAATTCAATTACCACAAGCACCAACTATGATGCGCAAACCTGGTTCATTGATTCATTTGTTTATTCATTCACACAAACTAGACCCTCAGCATACACGGAAGTATGAGCCAGGACTCTGCTCTGCCAGAGGTTACCTACTGCCTGTGGAAAAAGACAAATAACAAAATAGGCCGGGTGTAGTGGCTCATGCTTATCATTCCAGCACTCTGAGAGGCTTAGGCGGACAGATTGCTTAAGACCAGGAGTTCGAGACTAGCCTGGACAACATAGCAAAACTTCGTCTCTGCAAAAAGTCCAAACATTAGCTGGGCATGGTGGCACATACCTGTAGTCTGAGCTACTCAGGAGGCTGAGAGAGAAAAATCACTTGAACCCAAGAAGTCGAGGCTGCAGTGAGCTGTGATCGTGCTACAGCATTTCAGCCTGGGTGACACAGTGAGATCCCAACTCAAAAAAAACAAAAAAGTAACAGAGTAACAAAATAACAAGAGTCAGTGGCCTTGTGACTGGACTAGAGGTTCACAAGTGAGGACACATAGAGCCACCTTCTACCTACTTGACCTCTGTGATTATCCCTTTCCATAGACTGAGCCTCTGGGGGAGCAGCGCGCAGATGTCAGGGTCTACGTCAGGTCTGAGATGTAGCCCATGGTGAATCTGGCCTGCCGCTGGTGTTGGCACAGACTGTGAGCAAGAATGGTTCCTACATTTTTAGATGGTTGGGGAGAAAAACAAAAAGCAGCATAACATATGAAGTGCAGATTCCAGCACACATAAATAGTCGTACTGGCACACAGCCACACTCATGCATCGCCGACGGCTGTTTTCAAGCTCCCCTCGCAGAACTGAGTGGCTGTGATGAGACCAGATGGCTCACAAGGCCAAAAATATTTACTATGTGCCTTGCTAAAGGAAAGGTTTGCTGACCTCTGACTAAGATGGTTTGGACCTTATCTAACATGAGAGTAAATTAAGCCAACATCAGAATTATTAATGTTAGGATATATAAAAACGTGGCTCCCGGTGGCTTCAATGGAGCCCACGGGGTGGCCACCCTGGGACAGTCACCTCCACACATCAATCATAAAGAGTCCTTTTCTCACCTCATACACCACATCCTATCTCTAGCAAGCAGGACACATTTGTTGCACAGGTGATAGATTACAACATACTAAAATGTTATCTGAATACAAAGGTAGTGTGGCATTACTTTTACAATACAGCTGGCTCACTTGTTCAAAAGCTACTCAGCAAACACCACAGAGTCAGTTCTGCTTCCAAGTAGTCTGCTAAGGAGGAGACACAGGCAGATGAGGGCGACCCAGTTGCTTAAGGGAGCTGTACTTTAGCAGGAAAACAAAATCAACCCTCAAAATGTGGGCGAGAAGGCATTTGATAACAAAGCCTCGATGTCCCCCTTCCATTGTGCACCAGCTTGGATACGAGGGATGGAAGATGGATGTGTGTGGACCAAGGCAGCTCATCAATTCTCTGGTAACATAAAGGTTATTCACCGGCGGGCATATTACAAGCCATATTTAGCAAATGACAGAATAACAGAGTGAGAGAGCCAAATATTTAACAGCTTTTAATATTGGCAAGAATGTCAGTGTTTTAATTATCTTTATTAATTTGTCTTCTTTTCACTCACTTTCCCCACCATGCCCAAGTAACAGTTCCCTTCTTTATTTCTCAAGTCCACCAGGGATTTGTAGACCATTATCTTATTTTGAGCTCTAACCCAGCTGGCTCCTAGCTGTCACTTAGACAACTAACTACACAAATTATATGTAGAGAGATGATAGATAGATAGATAATAGATATGATAGATGATTGATAGAGATAAATGATAGATGGACATAGATAGATGATAGAGTTATAGATACATCAGTGATAAGATAGATGATAGAGATGATAGATGAGAGAGGGGGAGAGAGAAGAGCACACAGACTTATTCTTTCCTCATAAACCCAACCAGCTCACACAGCTGTCCAGGGCTGCTTTTCACTGCACAGAGTCTAGCCTTTGGCACTGGCTAAGAACACTTCTAAAGGCTAGGACCCCAGATTACAGAAGTGGTCCTCTGCCCCATGACTCTGTGAATGGCCTTTCCCAGTGCTGTGAGCCTCCAGGAAGTGCCCAGCCCACTTGATGCTCTGAGCTCTCTGCCCCACCTATCTCCTACCCCTCCATGGGTCACACATCTGAGGACGTGCCACACTGACAGCCTCAAATGCTTACAACTCAATGTACCAAGTGATGAGTCCCAAATCGTCAAGACCCAGTGATGCCTCTGCCCCCAGTTCAGACCACAGCAGGAAACTGGGTCATTCTTGTGAGTGTTTTGTTATGTCTCCCATTTTTTAAATTTAACATTTATTATAAAACAAATAGATTATAATGCCCTCAATATTGCATTAATAGTAGTAATATCATTTATTAGTCCACTATTTATTCTCATTTACTGAATGTTTACTATATGCCTAACACTGTCTTAGGTGCTTTCCATGTATTAACTCATTTGATTCCCACAGTAATTCTATTAAGAGCTACTATTTTCTTCATTTACAACTAAGGAAGCAGGATGTGGTCAGCATCCTATCATTCCAACATCCACCTCTGGCTTCTTTCTGCTTTCTAGAAGATTTTTCACTTCCTCCCAGAGGCTGTTAGCTTCAGGGGAGACCAGCCCTGTTCCTGCTCTGTTGCAGCAGACACTGGCTCCTGACTGGCTGTTCCTGGCACTGCCCTTCTGCTCTCTATGAGATGATTCAGCAGAGGGCAGGAGGGGAAGTCAGCCAAGGGGGCCCAGGAAGGTCTCTTTGCTCCTAGGAGGAGCCTTCCTCTAGAAGTTGCTGCGTGTTGATGCGATGGCATGGCCATCTTGCTCCCATGAGAAGAGTCCGTTTGTGACCAAACTGGTCCAATAAGATGGCAGAGGGGACAGGTACAGGCAGGTGTGGCTGAGTCAGCCAGAAGCTCCTTGTTATGTGGATGATACGTATCTTGCTAAATGATCCCAACAACAACAAAACAGAGGCTCAAGTCAGGCCTCTGTGCGGAGGCTTCTCTGTAATACTATCACACTGGGCTACATGGCAGTTCTGCATCTGTGAATTATTTAGAGTATTCCACTGGCCAGCTATCAAAGTGGAAGCCTGTTCCTCTATGCACAGCACATCTCACACTGAATGGATAGGTTTTTTTCTCACACCAGCAACCAGTTCTCCAGCTCTCTGGACACCAACTGGGTGTCCAATGATCCCATCCAATTCTGTCCCTAATGACCCAGCATCAGTGCAGATCCCCAGGCAGGGGACTCAGTTGCACAAGACCACCCCCAACTTCAGATGCCAGTTTCAAGTCTGGGCCTACCATACTCTGACCAATCGGTACACGGAGGATCCCATTACCTCTCCTTGGATTCTGTGGCTGCCTAGAACAGGTCACAGGATAGGACTCAGGATATCAGTTTACAGCACTTAATATCATAGGTGTATGATAAATACCATAAAGGACAAAGATGAACAGCCAGTGAAAAGGGACACCGGGTGAGGTCCAGAAAGGTCCCGAGGACAGGAGAGCTCCTGTCCCCATGGAGTTGGAGTGCTTTCCCTACCTGGAAGCTCTCCAAACCCCATAGCTGAGGGACTTTTAGGAGGCTTCATCATACTGGCACAGTAGAATATTAACTCAATTTCCAGTCCCTTTTTCCTCTCTGGAGGACAGGAGGTTGGTGGGAATGGAAGCTCTAGGCTTTTAATCATGGCTTGGTCATTCTGGTAACCAGTCTCACTTAGAATTACCCAGGAGCCCACTAGGAGTTATCTCATTATAACAAAAGATACTCTTCCATCCAGGAATTTCCAAGGGATTTGGAAGCTCTTGCTAGACAATCTTTTCACACCCAACAGTCAAATATTCCAAGGGATTCAGGAGTCATGTGTCAGGATTCAGGGGCAGAGACCAAGTCTCTATGCCTCATGATGTCATACATACCAACTGCATGTCCAGCCTGGCCCTGTAACAGGGATCCAGTCCAGGGTACTCCAGGCATGACAAGGTCTTACACACCAATAAGCAACAGGCAAAAAGACGGAGTCTTAACACAGGAACAACAACAGCAGTGAATTTAAAAGGTAAATCCACATGCCTTTAGAGTATTTGCTGTTTACAGATCATCTGAACCTGCGGCACCTATTTTAAGTGTGGTTATGAACAAATGATGACAACACACACAAAAAAAGGTACCAACGTGATAACTATGGATTTAAACAAAAATAGCCAAGTGGAAATTGAATACAGCATATCTTGATGATGACTGGAGAACCCCTGCTGTTCCATGAGCAGGCGCCAGTGGCTCCCAGGAAGTATTGGGCACAGAGGAGGCCCTCTGCTTTCTCCTCTTAAGATTCCAAGCGTGAGGCAGCAGGCACTCTGAGCCAGGTATCCCTAACCATGGACATATCCGTGGGAGAAGAGCAGAGGGAAAGAGGAGGTCTGGGGGATAGCCCAGACCGGGCACCGATGCCCACCTCCAGGAGAAGCCCCATCAGCAGCAACTCAAAGCATGTGTCTTGATTCAGTCCTGTGACCACACAATAGCAAGGGTGAGACAAGCCATTTTGCACTTCCTGCACTGTCACAGCCAGGGCCATCATTCCCTTCTTAACTAAGTCATCTGACAGTTCTAGGGGAGTGTTCCGGCATGTTCTCTGTGCTCTAGATCACAATGACAACACTGTTAACAGCCATCCAGAAGTGCACAGACTACGGGGAAGAGCCTCCAAAGTACAGAGAACCTGCAGCAAACACTAAAAGCACAGAAGCCCACATGTGTCCACATCACCTCCTCATCTTGGTGTCTCTAGAAGACACCAAGACAGAAGCAGAGGTGTTGGCTGAGACTGTGGCTTTAGCCCAAGATGCCAACTCCTCAACCAGCAAAACAGTGCTGCTAAGATACACACTCTAGAGCAGGTATCTCCAGTCTCCAGACCTCGGACAAGTACTGGTCCATGGCCTGGTAGGAACTGAGCTGCCACAGCAGGAGGTGAGCAGCAGGTGAGCAAGTAAAAGCTTCAGCTGTATTTACCACCCCTCCTCATCGCTTGCATTACCAACTGAGCTCTCTCTCCTGTTAGATCAGCAAAGGCATTAGATGCTCATAAGAGCTCAAATCCTATTGTGAAATGCACATGCAAAGGATCTAGGTTGCATGTTCCTTATGAGAATCTAATGCCTGCCTAATGATCTGAGGTGGAGCTGAGGTGGTGATGCGGGCTCCAGGGAGCAGCTACAAATACAGATTAACATTAGCAATGAAGGCTGACTGCACTTACCACACCCCACTCTGGTCTGTGGGAAAATGTCTTCCTTGAAACTAGTCTCTGATGCCAAAAAGATTGGAGACCACCGGTCTAGAGAGACTCCAGGCCTCTGATACACAGTCAGTGCTTCCTTGATGGCAATGAGTCCAGGATGCCCTCTGCCCAGGACAAAAAGACCTCAGCTGCAGGTCCATCCTAGGCAGGGCCCTCTACAGCAAGACACTGAAACAGACCCAGCTCAGTCCTGAAGTCATCATACCCACTTACAGGCCGCAATTTCCTCGGTTTCTTCACCTAGAACATCAGAGGGGTCATAAGAATGCAAACACTTCAAGGTCCCCCAGATAAGCTGCGGAATCCGGCTCTGCCTACATACCCAGTGAAAACACTGGAGACATTTTCCTTTCAAGGAATGTGAGAAAATTTATACTCTAAGAACAATTTTCAGTGGGGGCTATGAACAGAAAAAGTTAACCAACTTCATTTTTTTTCCTCCTCTCTTTGCCCAGTCCCCAATGAAGATGAAAATGTTAATTTTAGCTCAAAGTTGAAAGCATATCTGCCCAGTTCAAGATCCTTAACTATGCTTCCGTTGAAATGGGCTTCCGTGAAGACACACTTGAGATAATGTTATCACCGGGGGACGCTGAAGTGATTCTATCTTAACCAGCTAATGCAATCAGCTCATGATAACAATGGAGTTCACAAGGAGACCAGTGAAGATGGAACATGGTGGTTATTTTGGAAAAAAAGGGAAGCTTCTTCAATGCCTTTAATAAATCCCCTTAACAAGACTTGGTGCTGTTGGTGCTAATTAGGTGCATTTTCTTTTCAAACGTGTAGAAACCTACTTAAACGGGGACTAACTTGAAGTGGGGAGAGGGGCTCCCCAAGGACTTTCCCTTGCATGAAGTTATCTGTGAGCATTATTCCAGCCGCACTAGAAAGTGTACAGATGTTGAAAGTCGACGAGAGAATGAAGGAATGAGAAACAGAATGCATGCATGGGGCCCAGAACATGAAGTCGACTGCAATGTGTCACCACAGGGCCACAGGTGACCCTAAACCCTCAAAAAAGAACTTGATTTTCAAAAAGAAATGTCTCACATTGGAATTAAATGCAAGTCACCTCCCCCCTCCAACACCAAGAGCTAATCAATTAGCTAAAGGAGAAATACTGACACTGAATTCACATATAAACGAAAACAAAACTAGACCATCAGAATACTGAGTTAAATCTAGCCAGCAGACACTGGTGTTAATCCCTGCACGCAGAACTGGACCTTTTTTCCAACTAGTCTAAGCAGAAGTATACAATTTACTAAAGTTAAATTATTTCCTTAAAACTAGATTCAAGGTTATTTTTCTCCTAAATACACCATTTCCTCAAAAAGCCTTGCACTTACCATCTCTGGCTCCTCTATTAAACATTCCCATTTTATTCCAGGTGCAAAAACTCTTTTCTGAGCTACTGCAAACACAAAGCAGAATGGGCCTAACTGCCCAGATTCCCAGTAACTGCCCTTTGCCCAGTGGTCTAACTCTAAGGACAACCAGTAGAGGCACATCCCTTGAAAGGCCCATGTGTAAACTCCAAGGAGGTCTAACTCCAGTCAGCACCACTTCCAACAGGGGAAACTGCAACAGATTGTGACCTAAGTGAGGAAAGGAGAACAGCTGAAGAATAGCTCGTGCCCTGACAGGTGTGAAGGTCCACACCTGTAGTCCCAGCACTTTGGGAGACCGAGGCAGGAGGACTACTTGAAGTAAGGAATTCAAGACCATTCTACACAAAGCAAGACCCCATTTACATATATTTTAATAAAAGAAAGAAAAAACATTATTCATCTGTACAGTTGCCCAAACCACAGAGAAATAGGCACCCAAGCCTGGCGTCAGCATCCAGGAACCCAAGCCATGGAGACTGGGCATCTACCTCCACACTCCACTTCCACCCTGGAAGCCCGGCGACATATGTCACTGTACTCTCTAAAGGACAGTAATGTGGCTTCACATCTCAAAGACTGTCACCTCACAGAGTTGTCACAAACTTTAGGCAGAACATTAGATTTGCACATAATGCCCCCCAAAATATAAAACATATGTTGCACATGGATCTTCACATTGAATAATATGTGCACTTTTCATGTTAAAACTTGAAAGTCGAGCAAGTAATCTGAATGCAACCCTCCCCAGCATCTTGACTTTGCTTTCTTCAAAAACTTACAAAAAGCTCCACCCCCTCCACAGACTCATCCCGTTGTTTTTTAATCCTCCTAAACCAAACACCAACACTTCCCAGTCACCATCAGCCCCTCTGAAAGGAACTCCATGAAGATGACACAGAGAAAGAAGTCACACATGAAAACATCTCAGAAAACACATAGCCTCACTTCTGGACATGATCATCAGGCCCTGGACTGCAGAATGAGAAACTTTCCCATGAAAAATAAAGAACAATGTGGCAGCAGGTGTGTAGCATTGAAATTGTTTAGCAACAACTTTGTTTGGGCAATGGACTGCCTGAAACAGCTGTCCTGGGAGGTGAGACGTGCACCCTGGATGTTGCACCAACAAGAGACGCCCAGGCAATGAGATCAGACGTTTCATCCAGATACTTCTGCTTAGGGGGAGCCTGGGCAGACTCTGGGAGTGGTAGTGCCCTAAACCAGGGGTCCCTAACACCTGGGCCATGGACCGGTACTGGTATTGTATTTACAGTCACTCCCCATCACTCCCATTACCACCTGAGCTCCGTCTTCTGTCAGATTAGCAGTGGCATTAGATTCTCATAGGAGCTTGAACCCTATTGTGAACTACACATGTGAAAGATCTAAGTTGCATGCTCCTTATGAGAATCTAATGCCTGATGATCTGAGGTGGAGCTGAGGCAGTGATATAAGCACTGGGCGTAAACACAGATTAACATTAGCAGTAAAGTTTGACTGCACATGCCCCTCACCCCCAGTCCGTGGAAAATTTGTCTTCCACAAAAATGGGCCCTGATGCCAAAAGGCTGGGGACCAATGCCCTAAATGGTTACAGAAATCCTTTGTATATCAAATAGTAACAGGGCAGAATTCCATAGCAACGAAACATGCTGAGATGGTCTGTACCACCCCCATGTCCTGGCAAGTCTAACACCAAAGAGAAGAGACCAGAGTAGATACCACTCTGCTCAAGGGCTGTGAATTGTTTAAGGGAGAAAGGGTGAGAATGAGCAAAAAATCACTCACTCTAGTATTGAGGAGACTCCAACTCTGATCCAACTTGAGGGCATTTATTTGTTCAAAGCATTTTTTTTTTCGTCTTTTAAGACAGTATCTTGCTACATTGCCCAGGCTGGATGTGAACCCCTGGGTTCCAGAGATCCTCCCACTTCAGCCTCCCAAAGTGCTGGGACCTCAGGCACAACCCCACATCCAGCTTCCAATTACTTCTTGATTTGGAAGCATAGTGAGGAAGAAGCTTGAGGAATTGAGGGGGTGGAATCCTGGCACACAGGCCTCAGGATAGATAGTTATGTTTGACATTAACCACTGACATGAATATGCTTTGCAATTAAGATTTATGTGAATTTAAGCAAACTCAGCACATAAAATCTGAATGTAGCAAAAAGAGTACTGGAGGGTGACTTGACATTTTACAAGTCTACACCTGTGAATTCTCTAAAAGAGCTTTTATAATGAGCTATTCTAACTAGATGCAATTTGCAAACATGCAACACACATGAACTTATTTCAAGAATCCACGCAAATAGTGAGATTCAGCTGCATTCTGTTGAGGGCAAATATTCTTGCAGCAAATAAGCACTGTTCCTGCACCTTGTGGTGAGCTTCTTCTGAGGAGAACATTCCAGAGAAATCACAGGTACTCACAAGATGCAAGCTGAGCTGTGGCAGGCATGAAGCACAAAATCTGAGCAGCCCATTCTTTCACAGTCACTGTGCACAGAACCCCAGAATGCACACCTAAGGGTCCTGCATGTCTCCCAGCTCTCTGCCCGAACTAGGAACACCACATACCTTCCTAAGTTAGTGAAGCAAAATCTGTTTTGGTAACTGAGGCCTCACATTGTGACTGACAATGGTCAGTGGCAGGGAAGAACTAGCAAGGCCATCGGTTCCTTCTTCCCGGCACCTCAAGCTTTGTCCATGTACACAGGGCCACTTCCATGAGCTCTTGTGGCATTTGGATACTAGTCCCTTCCCAATCGGTTCTCAGGTCATCTGACAAAACTGCCATCTCCTTGGAGAAGACAGTACCACAGGCCCCAGTAGCTGCAGTGAGCTATCAACCACTTGGAAGACTCTAGGAATCTATGCCGTAAAAAGAAGAAACTACTTACATTGCATCTGGAAAGCATGACAAATCAAATCTAACCCCTGCTACCTGCCTTATTCAAAAGAGGATACCACAGGGGGTTGTTTATCACAAATACAAATTGATTTTATTACATGCAACCCACCTCCCCTCCTAGTCCCTTCAATGTCAGGTTCATTTGATAAAAAGTTGCCATATTTTGATTAAAGTGTTATGCTGAGGAAAAGTGGTGAAAACCATAAAATGTAGAATATTAATTTTAAGCACAAACCATTGTGCACTGTCAAAGAAACTGCTTTGGGGAGTTACAGTGCTTTTTAATTATTTATTGACTCATGCACTTTACATATTTCTCCTCCACCTTTATAGTTTACGTTATCTTCAAAGATAACAACATAAAGCAAAGATAAGCTTCAGTCTAGACAACCCTCTCAGCTGATCCAAAATTTGGGATTAGTAGAATTCCAACGAAGTGCTTATAATTCTTGTCTGCTGAAGTTTTTATAAGGATACTCTCAGGTCAACCACCACACTGGCTTCTAGAAGTTGCATGTCCAGCAAATTCTGGCTTGTCGTCTCTTCCACCCCCAAGGGTGGGGAGTGAGAGTGGGGGTTAGAGGTCACTGAAGTCGTCCAAATATGATTTGCAGAGTATTTCACTTTCTGGTTCAATTCTTCCTTCCAGGTACAGCCCTAGGAGGGTAAGGGCACCTTAAAGATTTCCCAACACCATCCTCATTTGGTGTTAGTGAAGAAAAATGTGAATTTCACACAGGCAGAAATCTTAGTTTGAGTCAATGTTGTGGTTCAGGTGACTGGAAGGATAAGAATATCTCCCAGGACAGAGCAAGCATTCAATGAATATTTGTTTAAAAAGCAAATAAGGAAAGGAAAATGAATAGTCAGATACGTGGTTTCACTATAATTTACTCATAATACCCTTCATATTGTGCTTGATGTAGGTGGGTGGGGTGTGTGTGGGTGTGTGTGTGTGTGTGTGTGTGTGTGTGTGTGTGTGTGTGTGTCTGTGTGTGAACTTAACCAAAGAAAGACACAACCAGCAAATCCTCTGAAACCAAAAGATAAAGGCATTGTATTAATTATGTGTTGTTTTTCTTCTATCTTAAACAGAACGATTTCGTATTCGATAACAAAATATCTAGTCAGGGATGAGAATATTAAAGATCAGCTGGGCTGATTGCTGCTGTTCAATTAATAACCTGGAGAGGAACTGATGCTGCCAACTGGGGTATGCAGGACAAAGCACTGAACATCTCCACTCAGTTGTTCAGTGGATATGTGAAAAACCAGGGAAAATTACCTTCGAAGACCACCAAAAGTGAGGCTGGCATTTGGGGCCAGATATCCCTTGTTAAGCAGTTTCAAGGTCCTGCAGATAAGGACTGTACAATGTAGGAGATCAGGAGCAAACTCTGGAATTTAAAGGATAGTTTTCTAATACATCTGGAATAAGGATCTTTTTCTTCCTCCTTGTTATTTTGTGAAACTGGAAAAGCCCAAGCACACTGTCAGCTATGAAACAGGCTCAATACATACTCATCGGTGAAGTTTCTTGGGCCTTTTCTCTAATATTCAAAATAAAGCTAATTTAAATAACTAAAACTACAAAAATAAGTTTCTGAGCCCAGATGACACTTAACCCTAAGGCTATGTCAACTATTCACATAGATCTTTCCAGTATGCTGGGTAACTAAAAACCTTTCCCACCATGAAAAAAGGCAGTGTCCAAATTTCCAGTTGGAAGAATAGCCAAGAAAAGTATTTCTTTTTCATCAGGGACAGGTTTACAGGAGAAAACTCTTTACAGAACTCACCTATTCTTTTAGCAAGTCATCACAAACAAGTCTACTTCAAAATTTAATTCTATCCAAAACATTAAAACATAATGTTCTAACGGGCAACACAGAAGATTCCCCACATACGAAGGGGGATCCCCCAAAATGAAATTATCTTTTGGAGGGCAGGCCCCTTGTAATATAGGCTTCCACCGCTAGGTAAGTGTTCTGGGAACCTACTGGCAACAGTGTACCAGTAAGTGTTGTTGTTAGAGGCTGCATTTGGCTTCAGTTAACCACAGTTAATACATGATGGGTGACTTACAAGCACAACTGCCCATATTGCACTGAGTGTTAGCAGTTGTGTTTTGTTGTTGTTGTTTTTTACCAAAAACAGCATGACCCACCCCGAGCAACCTTTTTTTTTTGTTTCCCCAAATTTAAAAAAGTGTTCTCAAGGGGAAATGTTTGCTGATGTAGAAGAGATGAAACAAAAAATGGCAGAAGCACTAAAAGGCATCAAAATTGATGAGTTCAAAAACTGTGGAAAAAGCATCTTGATAGATGTATTGTGTCAAGTGGAGAATACTCCAAAGGTGACTGCCTGGAGTTTAAAGATGTAAGTATAAATATATAATTTTTTATAAATAAATTCTGAGTTTTGGGGAGCTCCTCTGCTATTATACTGTTCAGGATTCCATAGTTTAAAACTTTCCCTCCTTAATATTCAAGTTGCTGACAGGATAACAACATCTACTTAGCACGATGATGTAATAGATATGTCTTCTTAAGTGCTTTCTATATATTATCTCATGTAATCTTTATAGTAAGGTCTGTTATAGTAAGAAACATCTTCATTTTGTTGAGATAGAAATGGAGGGTCAAAGAAGTTACCTAACTTGGAGACGGTCACACAGCTAGTAAGTACAGGGATTGGATTCCAGCTTGGGGTTTCTTTGACTTCTGAAGTTGGGCTTTTGACTACTCTCATATACTAAGGCTAACATACATTTTTCCATTCTTTCATAAGGGATTTATTTTTTCTATATTTCATGAAATCTGAAACATACCAATTTCACTGGCATCCAAATGCAAACAAATAATTCTCCATTTTGATCAAGGTAAAGACTAAAAAAAATTCTTTAAGACCTAGGATAATATCCACTGACAATTTTGATGACAGAATCTATTTTTCTTTTCCTTCTTTCATTTTTCCACCTAATACAGTCCACTTTCTCCCTTAAGTAAGGTGTTCTATGCTATTGAGAAACCAATTTTCTCTCAAGACTTTACTGCAATATTATCAGGAAGCTAGCTACTTAAACAGCAGGTAATCTTTTATTTCATGCATAATTACCATGCACTATATTTTGATTTGATCCTAATGGCCCTAAGTACATTTTAAACAAACCCTCAACCTGCCCAAATGAAAAACATTTTGCTTCCTCGGTTGCACTTGTGTGGTGTGGATAATTAACACATCTTGGGAAACTCAAGCTACATCTGATTAAATCATAACACACCATAAAGGTCTTTACAAATAATCCTTTGAAGAATCCAGCTGAGAAAATCATGAAAAGAAGAATTATGAGAAAGGAAGCTCATTATAGTTTTGTGCCTGGCACTTGAAGGTGACCCAGCCAGGGTGAGTATTCTGAATTCAGTCAACTTTCCCAGAATGCATCCAAACGTCTGAAGAAAAAGGGTTATCTATATGACCAACGCTTTGCTGACAAACTCCATGTTTCTGGGCAGTTGCAGCCCCCATATTATGTTTTTGTTTATTGCAATATTATCAGGAAGCTAGCAATATTGGTCAACAGCCAATGCAATGCAGCAGTCACTAAATTTAAAAAATCCTTTCAGAGGAAAAGATAGCTTTGGACTTCCATGTTTAAAGGTTCAACTTGGCCAACTTGGGAGAATGTGTTTAAGAAGAAAATATTGAAAAATCTGGTTAGAACTAAACAAACCAAATTTTGGAGAAAAAATATCCCAGGAATCAAGCCTAGTTTGTCACTTGAAATGAGATGAGCACTTGGACAACAAGGACAATTGTCCCCTTCAATAATGGTGCTACTGTTATTTTTATCGTTGTTGCTAATACTAGTAATAACCATTGTACTTGCCACTTATTGAGTGTTTATGCGTGGATACTGCCACTTAATCTTCTCAGCAGGGCTGAGAGTTGCTTCTAACTTATAGAAGGGAACACTAAGTTGGTGTAGTCTGAAGCCAGGCACCCAAGACCACACAAGAGGCCATCACAGCAAAGCAGCAGACATGCAGGACGAATAGTCTGGAGATCTAATGTACACAAGGACTGCATTTAATTATATTACACTGTATCCTGTAATTTTGCTAAGTAGGTTTTAGCTGCTCTTGACACACACACACACACACACACACACACACACACACACACACACACACAAATATGAGTAACTATGTGAGATGATGAATATATTAACTCGCTTCACTATGGTAGCCGTTTTACTATCTATGTACATGTAGCTCATAACATCATGTTGTAAGCAAAATAAATGCAATAAAATTGTTTAAAATTTTTAACTTAAAAAAAATTTTTTTAATGCAGCCGTAAGAATCACAGCTGGGGTTCAGATTCTGGCCCATCTACCCCAAATTTCAGGTTTTCATTAAACACTACTTGTTCTTATGTAAAGCAACCAATATTTAAATGTAAGCTTCCCACTGTTATACAGCTTTGTCTCTTCCTGATGTCCAAACTATTTATGAAGCAAAAGTAAATTCAACACCACAGTGGTATATACAAGAAGGAAAATGTAAACCACAGACCAAGTCCAAAGGAGTTGACTGTCTTTACCTGGAAGATGAGATTTTTACAAATGAACCAATTAGGATACAAAACACAGCGGCCACATTGTTTACCAAAGGCCTAATGACAGGGACCAAGTCTCTAAGGAGAAGCCCCATCTTTAGAATCCAAACAAAGTGAAAAATGAGAAAAAGTAGGATGTGGTCCTTTCCCTGTCACCCACTACTCCCACAAGAAAATCTTTTCACACTATAGAGAAATTGTACATAATCAACAGGTAAACTGAACTCAGTAACATAACACTTCTTAGCTGAATGGAGTCTCCCAAGCCCTCCCTCCCAAGCCCTCCCTCCCACACATGTCTCTATAGCATCATACCGGCATCAGCTGTTCAGCACCACAAAACAAAAACATCAGCTCCAGCGTGAGCCCCTCTGTGTTCTAGAGTGGAAGGTCTCACTCTGACCCCAGAGGTGTCAGTGCTCCTACTCATGAGGGCACTGTGATTTCCAGTTCATTGTCATGGTGCTATTGCAGTGTATAATTCAAGAAATTACTTCCAAATCCTGAAAAACCCATCCCTGCACACATCATGCATGTGTGTCAGTTCCTGCCCTCCTCATGTTGTGACAGGTCTGGGCTGTGTGGTTGTGGTTGTGTGCATGCATATACAGCAGTGGAGCTGAGATGAGGGGGATGGGGGTCTTTCAGTATGCTTATTGAATCCTCCCACCTCCTGCAGAGAGCACTAAAAAGAAACACACTGCTTTTTCCAACATTCAGATGCCTGAGAATCAGAACGCAGGTTCTCACTGCACTAATCATTTATGCGGAATGTGGGGTCACTGGTGAGGCTGAAATAGGTCCAAGCTGCCCTGATTATCAGACTCTAAAGGACTGAAGACAGCCAGCCATAGTATGGAGGTAGAACTGACTCTAGTCTCTGCTCTACCACAAACAAGGCTGAGAATTAACAAGTTGCTTCAACCCTCCAAACCACAGCTTCCTTCTGTTTAAAAGGAGGGACAAGACAGATGCTCGTTAGGTGGGATCACAAGCTGGCAGCCAACAGACATGTTTTTGAATCATCCCTACCCCAAGACCGTTTGATGTCGGAGCTCTAGAAAGGGGCCTTACGGTATGGCTCTTGAGAGTTCAACAGAATCTCTCAGAAAACCTACACCTGGGCCTACCCCCTAGAACTTCTGACCTAGTTTGTTTGAGGCAGAACCCAGGAATCGACACTTTCAATAAAAACCATCAGAGGATCCCAGGTATTTGGTCCATGGATTACCCTTTGAGGAACAGTGGTTTAGTTGAAATTCTTGGTAACCCAGGTACTCCCAACATGACTTAGCAGTTACAAACTAGACCGAGAGGAATCCAGAATCTGACTTGAGAAGACTGAGGCCGGGTACAGCGGCTTACCCCTGTAATCCCAGCACTTTGGCCAGGAGGGATGCTTGAGCCCAGGAGTTTCAGATCGAGCTGGCAACAAATTAGTTGGACATGGTGACACGTACCTGTAGTCCCAGCTATGCAGAAGGCCAAGGCAGAAGGGTTGCTTGAGTCCAGGAGTTGGACCTTCAGTGAGCTATGATCACACATTGCACTCCAGCCTGGGTGACAGAGCGAGGCTCCAGCTCTAGTAAAAATAAATGTCTAAACTATTTTTTTTTAAATGGACTGAGCACATGCACTAGAGAGAGCACATGGAGATTACACGTGAAGAGCAAGGGCTGTGATGCTGCCACTTTCTGCTACTCATAAATGGTGCGTTCCTGGGGAATCTCAGCTTTTAGATAAGTGTAGACCTGCCTGATAGTTTAGTGCCTAATTGATAAAGTCTTCTCTCTTTTTTTTTTAAAGCAACAAGGTCTCACTCTGTTGCCCAGGCTGGAGTACAGTAGTACAATCACAGCTCACTATAGCCTCAAACTCCTGAACTCAAGTGATTCTCTTGCCTCAGCCTCTAGTAGCTGGGACTACAAGCATGTGCCAACATGCTTGGCTAATTTTAATTATTTGTAGAGATGGGGTTTCACTCTTGAACTCCTGGCCTCAAGTAATTCTCCCGCTTCAGCCTCCCAAAGTGCTAGAATTATAGGCATGTGCCACCACCCTCAGTCAATAAAGTCTTATAAAGTATTTCTGTAAGATGAAAAAGGTTACATTGTTCCCATTCCTTCCCACCCCACTGGGTCATAAAACTGTTCCTATCTTCAAAACTAATTGGGCTTGATTAATTAAATACCCAGAAAATAACAGATAAGATCTATATTGACAGCAGGAGGGCTTTTGGTTCGTTTTTGTTTACAAGTCAGGCTAAGGGATGAACAAAGAAGAATCCAGCTCAAAATATACAGCTGGAGGCAAAACATTTAACTGCAGGCATCTGCCCCCCCCACCTCTCCAGGCCTTCCTCCCAGTTCTGTATGCTTAAAAACCTGCTCTCCTGTAAGGCCACCCCAGGCTGACACCACCGACCACCACCACCTGGATTCTGCTTCCCGCTGTCTCTCAGATGACCCGTTTCCATGATCTATGAGCCAGGATCAGTTACCCTACTATAAAAATTGAATTCTTCCTCTAAAGGTACATGGGCTCAGTATAGAGCACAGCCCTCTCTCCCACCATCTCCCCCATCCCTGCCACATAAAGTGATCCAATTTTGACATAAAATCTCTAAAATAGAAACTTGGCTGAAAGCTGCCCCTCCACGTGAGGAGGTTACAGACTTATTCCAGTGATGAGTGCTTCCTGCACACAAGTGGCCTTTCGGAATTGATTTCTGAGTTCTGGGACACACACAGGCTTTTGAATGTTCTCAATAGTGGTGAGTCTTAAACCTTCTGAAGACAGATTGTATTTCTTTGGAATGAGCCAAAAGCATTTAGGAGACAAATCTGGTGCATATCCAGCTGAGGAATACCATTTGGGTCAAAGCTATAAAGTAGCAAGAGTGATTTTCTGGTGTGGTTTGAAAATTAACTCTGAAAGTCATTCCAAAATAGGCATTCCAGAAATGTATATGGCAATAACCCCATCAATGGAATAAAAAATGTTTTATCTCCTAAATTGACTACTAGATGGATAACGCTATTTCATGCCTCCGTCCCTTTAAATATGTTATTTGGTCCTTTTCCCTGGAGCATGAAGCCTTCACCCTCACTCCATCTCCCCAGATATCTGACTTTTTGTTTTTCCTTCTGAATGTACCCCTCTAGGAGGCCATCTCTGAGTGTCCTGTTGGCTTCAGGTGTCTACCATCCTTGCTTTCTCACCACCCCCGGATCCTGATCCCACCCTCCCCTCTAACACACAGGGCAATACTTACAGGACCCTGCAAATTATGGTTTCCTTTTCTCTTTATTTTATTGTAGAGACAGGATCTTGCTACATTACCCAGGCCAGTCTTGAACTCTTGGCCTCAAGTGATCCTCCCGCCTTGGCCTCCCAAAGCGCTGGGATGACAGTCGTGAGGCAACGCATCCAGGCCAATGATTTCCTCTTCTGCGCCCACGATTACCACATTGTCAGCTCTTTGCAGATGATGGGTACACATTCCTCTGCTTGACAGGGCAATGGCCGCATAAGTGTTTGCTGAACAAATAAACCCATCTGAAAAAACAACCTCCTTACTCTGTAGTTTCACCCCACACGATCTGACATGCTTGTCATCTATGGTTGAGTGTCAACACAGGAGTGATTTTACAGGGAAGATGCTGATATTGATGACCCTGGACCCACATGGTATTATTTTTTCAACAATAATCAAAACTCTGAAAGAGAAGAAAGAGAGTAATAGGAAACAGTAACATGAGCTACGAAAGTGGGTCTGGATTTTAACAAACACACACACCTGAGTTAGTATTCAAAATGGCCCTGGTAACATGGATAAGTTGTTTATCTCAGACTTAACTTAGGGAAAAAAAAAAAAAAAAAACCAGGCCCACATTTCAGCTATTTCTCAATCCAAGGAAAAGACAAACCAAAAACTTCCTGTGACGCACGATTCTCAGTTTCAAATTCTATTATGTTCCATTAAAGATTTCATGCAGATAGCCTGCCGCCCCATGATCCTCTGAGGATGTCTAGCCTGCAGAAGTGTGTGTTTCCATCCACAGGTACACAGGAGAATGATGCTTTGCTGCTTTGCTCACAGATAGCCCCACACTGGGGACAGCAGGATGCCTGTCCACAGCAGTATGTGTGCACATGCCACAGCATCCCTACAGCATGCCAGGACACAGGACGAGCCCTAGATAACAGCCCCTGTGTGACTCTCTGGGACACGGCACCATGTTGCAGAAGGTAGACATGAAACTGCACACACAGCATGCTCCCATTCGCATAAAATCAAAGAACACACCCAGGAAACTTGCAACTGGGAGAACGTGTAGGGGAGGAGGGCACACCACAGGCTGCCAGACATGTTCTAGACCTTGACCTGGTGGTAATTCCATGGGTATACACTCATCACACACAAAAATCTATGAGGCTGCACATTTAAGAGTTGACAATTTCTGTAAGTTTATACATCAATGTAATTTTAACTAAAGATAAATTGTTTTGAAATCTCAGTCTCAATGGGACTGTAATCCTAAATAGAAGCAAGGGGCTTATTTAGTGGTGAAGGAAGAGTTGATAAGCCATCCTGAGGGGATCAAGGAGAAAAGGTGTGAGCCACAGCAAAAAAGATGGTGTCAGGTTGGTATTTCAGGGCTGACCCCTGTAGGGAGAGCAGCCTTGGATACCAAGGTTCTCATATTTATATCCCAGGATTCAGTGGGCAGAATCTTTGGAACTAAACTCTCAGGGAGCCAGTTGTTACCAGTGCATTAAGGCTTACGAGGATGCCAAATTCTGAGACTGCCATAAATCTGAGTGTGTCCACTCAGGAGGGACACCAGATAAGTGTTAATAGGAAAAGACGTGGGATGGGGAGATGAAGTGAGAATAAGTTAATCATTTGAGACCAACGATGAAGTGGGGCTCACAGTGGACCACAAGCAATTTTAAATCTCTCTACTAGATACAAAGGACATATATAAGACAGTAGAGGAACGTGGATGGTAGAAGGGCAGACTAATCCTTACGTGAAAGAAAATATTGGCTGGTCCCTCAGCTGGGCTTTGGGATCCTCTCAATCATGGCCTGCCCTGGCCTCCTGATCAGCTGAGATATATGAGCTCCATGTAAATGCCTCATACCTACCACCCATGACCAGTGGCCTGCTGGGCAAATCACAAAGATTTTAAACATAAGGGTCAAACGATAATGTTAACCACTAGGTTGTCTTTCTCACAAACCCTAGAAAGCTCAGTACGGGATCTATGCACAGTCCAGGCATTTAGAGAAACAGGAGATCAGGAAACATGGTGCTGACACAGGTTCCATTTCAGAGAAAAGAAATCCTGGCCATGATAATTCACAGTCAGTTCACCTTGATGCTGTGACTAGGATTTATTTATTTGTTTCTTGTTTGTTTGTCTGTTTGTTTATTTATTTGAAGCAAGGTCTTGCTCTGTTGCCCAGGCTGGAGTGCAGAGGTACAATCACAGTTTACTGCAGCAACCTGGATAGTGGTATCTTGTCAGCAGAGACGCGCTCAGAAGAATCTCAAGGGTCATCACTCTTACCCCTGTGCCATCTCCAAAATTTGGGGCCATACTAAGCAACTACAGAGCACCTAGGTCACCTGGAGGAGACCTTCAGAGACAGGGATCTTTGGCCAACAGGTGCACTCGACACTACCACTGGTGCCGGCATCATATGCTGCCCAGGAGGCCTCCCCTCCCTGCAGGCTTCTGTCCTTCCCTGCTGGGCCCTGTTACAACCTATTTCACGGAACCCCACTGAGAAAGTCCTCTGGAGCATGACTGCTCTCACCCCCACGGGCTTTCACCCAGATGGTCTGTGATGAGGAAGGTTTGTTTGCTCAGGCGGCTTCTTCCCAGGGCAAGTCCTTTCATGGAAACTTCGTTCTGATTTCTGACAGTCACAGCAGCTGGAGGACACATATGCTATCCTCGTTCTTATAAACGTAAGAGGCCAAGCGGAGTCCCCGGTCACCAGGACACAAACAATCCTGCCGTGAGGGCAGCCCCATGTAGGAAGGGGTGGTGGTGGGAACCTTATCTGCCTGCCCATGACAGCACTGTCACTTGTTGGAGCCAGCCACAAATGCACCAGTGTGTCCTTCAGAAGGGCCATTGCAGGAGTGCATGCAGACATGTGGCCCCAAGAAAGAGAGCCCATTTATACCCACCCATTTAAAGATGCCCCTGGAGAACAATGCTTGTGGACATCCTGACACCCAAAAGGTTACCTTCATATGGGTGGCCAGCAGCATTGGGAAGTCCAAATGCTGTGCTTTCTATTGGTTTGTAAAAGTTGTCAATTCCAACTCACTAGTGCAGAAATCATAGTCATTCAAAAGTCGGAGGAGGTACCTAATCCTGCCCCTTCGATGAGAAAAGGATGGCTAAAAAATTACAATGCGCAAAGTCATTCCAAGAATAGATATGACGCTTGCAGAGTCTATTTCAGGTCTACTCTAGTACCTTGAGGCTCCCCCTTAATTTATAGGGAGCTGATCTGCTCATCACCAAACCCTAGCGTCTACTCCTCTCACCAGGTCTCTAAGAGGCCAGGCAGTCAGCATGGAGCAGGATCCCACTGGTGAGGGATGTTGGTTACTTGCACAGAGAGAAGGCCTTTCCTTCAAAAAGTAAGCTGCACTTCATTCTTTATTTCTCATTCAATGAGGCTTCCCTCACTTATTAGGTTTCTATTGCTGCTGTAACAACCACCCACAGACACAGCAGCTATTGCTGAGTGTACAGCATTGTGATCAAGAATATGGCCCCATGTGACTAGCCTCTCTGCTCATGGCCTCCCAGGTGTCACCCAGTCACAGCCTTACTGAGGGTCCTGGGTCTCCTTCCAGCAACATAAGGTTTTGGTAGAATTCAGTTCCTTATGGTTGTAGGACAGACATCTGTTTCTTCTCAACCCATCCTCCAGGGCCCCTTGCAACTCCTACAGGACACCTGACTGTCTTGCCTCATGCCTTTCACCTCAGTCTTCAAACCAACAAAGGGAGTGTCCCTCATGATCTAAATTTCCATCTGGAAAAAGCAGTTGTTCCCTGGTAAGGCTTCCTTAGATTAGGTCAGGTCCACTCAAGATAATCTCCCCATTTTAAGGCCAGCTATTTAGGACCTTAATTACATCTGCAAAAGTCTTCTCAGAGAGTGCCTTCATTTGTGTTGGATTAAATAACTGGGTAAGATGTGTGTATTTCAGGATGTGAACATGTTGGAACTATTTTAGAGCCTGCCTACCCTATCTCCTCATTATTCAAAACTAATATTTGTTACAAGATGAAAGACAAATCTATATTTGTTCCCAGCACCATTCTCCTGCTCTTGATTTAAATGTTCTTAACACTTCATCAAGGTTAACAAAAGAGTTTCACTGGACAACTTCCCCTGCCCTCACAAGATTTCTTGTCTTCTCAAAGACAGCTAAACAAGGCTGTCTTCCTTTTCTATTCTTCATGTAAACACCACCAGCCCAGGCAGATTAGAATGAGTCAGGAATGTCAGCCTCAAATATTATAATAAAAAGCATGCAAGGTTCCAAATGTCAACAAGCAAACTCAGTAGTAATAGCCCCAATGTCACATGCATGTTCTAAACATCTTGTAGAACTTGCAATTCCCTCCTTTCCCCTCAAAAAACAGAGGCGGCCAGGCTCAGTGGCTCAGCCTGTAATTCCACCACTTTGGGAGGTTGAGACTAGTGGACTGCCTGAACCAGCGTGTTCGAGACCAGTCCGGGGAACTTGGCGAGACCTTGTCTCTACAAAAATTAAAAAATTAGCCAGGTGTGATAGCATGTGCCTGTAGTTCCGGCTACTTGGAAGGCTGAGGTGGAAAGATTGCCGGGGCCCAACAGATCAACAGTGGCTATGAATGTGCCACTGCACTCCAGCCTGGGCAAACAGAGTGAGACTCCAACACACATACAAAAAAATTAGCCAGGCGTGGTAGTGTGCACTTGTAGTTCCGGCTACTTGGAAGGCTGAGGCAGAAGGATCGCTGGAGCCCAGCAGGTGAACACTGGGGTGGCCAGGAGCGTGCCACCGCACTCCAGCCTGGGCAACAGAGTGAGGTTCCAACTCAAAAAAAAACCCCAAAAAACAAAAAACAGAGGAAATTCCATTGCAAACAAGGCCCACATGACAGGCACTGAAAAGTTCAGAATTGTTTTCATAGGACCTCTTAGGGGACTCTATGAACACGTGTGTGTTTGCTGCCAAGGGCTACACAAACGGACAGGTCATTGTCTCCCAGTACACCGTCTGTCAGCTGAAGCCACATGTACAACACTTACACAGAGGCCGTGTTCTCAGCCACGGCCACATGTCCCACCTGGCCCTCCGTGTTTGGGATTCATCCGTCTTGCCTGATTTTGCTCATGTCTCTGTCTCCCCCAGCTCTTCTTCCTCTTGGGATCTTCAGGGAAGGCAGCAGTCCTGCCCATGAACACTTTGGAATTCAGTCCCTAAAGGAAGAATTCACAGCACTGAACAGACACAGGACCACCCTGCAGGAGGTCTCCAGGATGGCACCCCAGGAGCCAGTAGAGTTCCTGTGTGACAAACAGCCACAAGAAGGGGTGCACCACAACTGTGCCCACACAGCAGGGTGCTCCAAGGGTAAGGAGCACCTTTATGTATATTTGAAGAAACACAAGAAAAACTTTACCTAAAAACTTAAAAAGTAAACTCTGTTCATTTGAGCTACTTTTTCTAACTTTAAAAATTGTACAAAAAACATCGCTCTCACTTGTTTTAGTTAAATCAACATTTGTGCTGACTGAAGACAATGCCCATTGTTGGCTCTTTTGATAGTTTATCAATTCCATGAGTGAAACACATCTGACTCACAGGCAGTTATCTAAGACACTGGGCTGCGTCACAGCCCCGAGGGCTTCCTCCCAGCACACTGTCTATCAACTGAAGCCCCGTGAAGTGACTCCCTATCTTTACTTTAGGGACTCCGGACTGCAGACTCCTTCTTATGCATAAACCCTATTGTGTTCCTGACTTTTTGATTGAGGAAAACAGTGGCTTCCAAGGGTTGGGCCATTCTTTTAAGAGACTTGTTAAAAACTCTTATGACTATATGAAACCACAGGTATTCTGAGTGAAAATAAACTGACGAAGAGTCAAGACATGACATCCCAGGAATAAAGTTTGGGTACCCAGGGATGGCTTTCTCTAATGCCCAGAACAAAACCCCATAACAACACAGGTGTGTGCTCACACACACGTGTAGAAGATACACTCAAAGCCTTCTCTCCTCCACTCTTGCTAAGAAACTAGGCCACTAGCCTTCCTTCCGCCTGCACTCCTGTGTCTCCATCTGTCCTGTGTCTCTGCTGCCTTCCCTCCTGTGTTCCTACACCTCACTGCACAATGCAACAACACTCCTCTGGATGCATGCTCTTCCACAGTGCTCATGGGCTGTGGCCATCTTGGGTCAGTCACATGACACTCTGCACTGCACTATCTGCCCTTCAATGATGATGCCAGCCAGAAACTATATTTGTTTCGCTTGCGAACATTGGTCTTTTGTGGGGGACAAACTGATTTCTGTAAGCATGGGACTGGGAAGCCCTCCCCCAGGACACAAGACAGCTCCCTGGTGTCCCCTTCCCACCACACAATTGCCTTTCTTTACCTTCCGCTTTTACAAAGAGTAACTTTAGGCCTAAACATAAGACCAAATCCTGTCAATCCAAAGGCATCTTTGCATGGCCACATCTTCTGATAGGTGTGTCCAACACCCAGGCTCTCCACAAAGAAAGGAAACAAAAACCAATGGTGAGATGGACACTCTAGAGACACTGTGCACTGGTCACAGGTTCATTTCTTGGAACTTGCCTGACAACTCCATGAGTTCTTACATAAAAAGTGTATAAAAAGCATACAACGGCATGGAGACACTCGGCGAGTGGCTATGGAACAATTAGTCATAAACTTTGAGGTTGCCACAACCATAAAGAACCTGCCAGCATTGAGTGTGGAAGACCAATACATTTCAAAGTTACTTTTCCCTAAGGACAAGGCTTCAGTTTTCCAATGTGATTACAACTCTCGTGAAATTAAAGCAGACAAAGCTACTTTCAAAGATGCACGTTTGCCCAGTTTGGGACATGAGGCACTTTTCGAAAGGCTCAGAACCCAAGGTGCAAGGAGAAATGTTCACAGACACCTTCTCCCATCCAGCTGACTCCATGAGGAACCTACAGTCTATGCTCTGGAAAATCCACTCTGCCTCAGGTGATGGGTGAGGTGTTGCCTATACAGATTCCTGAGATGAGCCAGAGCCCACAAGAGCCTGAGCCCACAAGAGCCTGAGCAGAGCGCACTGGAATGACTGATTTCTATCTCTAGACCTGCTGGGGCTGGTCCTTTTCTCAGACACTAACCTGGAGTCACTAAAAAGAAAATAATTCCTTCAGTGACCTCTAGACATTGGGATATCCCTAGGTGTCCCTCTTCTTGCACCGCCCCCGAGGTGTAGATCAGTAGTCAGGGAGGGGACCGGCGTTCCACCAGGCAGGTTCTAGAGACTTCCAACCCAGCCTAGCCTAGCCCAGCTGGTACACGCTGACCAGAAAAGCATGGCTGCACCACAGGTCTCACCTTCCCAGATAGTGAAGGAGAATGCTGCTTAATATAATCTATTGGGTGGACGCAGGTCAAAATCAGAATCCAATCCCAGGCTCTGATGTAAGTTAAAGCTCAATTTTTAAAAATTCTGTGTTTACCCTTGCAGCCTTTTATGTGTGATAGAAGTCACTTAGTCCTCACTTAACTAAGAAGATTCATTCATCATCCCACAACTGAAGGGAGGCCACAGAGATCAGCTGAAGGACAAGGTAGGACCTGTGTCCAGACACTGGCTCTTGAATCAGGACTTGAGAAAATTATTTAAATACTCTATGCCTCAGTTTCCCCACAGGCAAAACAAGGATAAAATTACTATCTCTCACATGGTGATTTTTGAGGATGAATTCAGTTATTGCATATAAAACACTAAGCACTAATTAACCCTTGCCAAATACTGGTTGGCATTATTACTCCAAAAGCAAAATCAAACGTTCTAAATAAGAGATTCTCAAAAATCAAAGAGCGCAAGACTCATTAAATCAGGGAGTTCACTGAAAAACACAGATTCCTGGACCCAGCCTTGGCGACCCCAATGAGTAGGCCTGGGATGAGGCCAGGGGTCTGCAGTTTTTGTCACTATCTCAAGTGATGCTGACGCAAAGTATGTCTGACCATACTTTGAGAACTGTGTTGCAAGGCAGCTGGGCACAGGGAGGGTGGCAGTGATCACAGGGACAGAAAGATGACAGGCCTCAGGCAGAAAGAGCATGGTCAAGGCATGCATTCCTCTTCCCCCAGTTTCTCCGTCCAGCACCCTCCCGCCTCAGTCTCTCACGGAGCTCAACGTGTCCATGTCAGAAGGTGATTGTCAGTGCTGGCTGGCATGTAGCTCCTGATCAGAAAGGCACAGGGCTGTCCCAGGACTTCTGGCAAGACCCGTGTCTCCCCTACACAGTGCGGGCAGTTGCCACGGGGCACCGCCCTTCTCTGGAGTCATCATCTCCCTCACTTCAGTCAGTCTCAGCGCTATCAGAGGTGAAAGCAAACACAGCCCAGGCCTCTCAGGGAGAAAAATCTTAGAGAAGTGCCAAGAAGAATTACTGCCCCAACTTTGGAAGCGCATGATAAACTCTTCCTCATGCTATTGTAAATATTAAGGTTTGCATTAAACATGCAGGAGAGCAGCTCCAGGTGTATAATTAGGAAGAGCAAATATTTGTTCAAATAAGCCTCCACGGTATCTCCTCTTTCCATGAGTTAAAAAAATGTTGAGGCAGACAGATATAGGATGCAAAAGCTTGGCCCCAAATCTTCCCTGGCCCTACCTACTCCCCTCCTTGGAGATCCAAGGATCTTCCTAACAAAGAAAAGACTTCCAGGTCTCACCCATTAGCCAGGTATTCTCCTCTGGCCTCCGAGTTGGCTGCCACACAGAGCCGTGGTGGATACTCTTCTCAGACACCCATTCAGCAAGCCCCTATGTCCCTTGATAAGACGGTCAGCAGAGCCAGATCACTGCAAGGGAGGACCTGGAGCACTCACACCAAGGGACAGGACTACATGACCAGTGGCAGGGAACAGACTGCTGCAGACTCTCATGTGAGGCTCTGCTTTCTGGAACTCTTTCTTAGCCAATGATGGTGGCATCATCAAGCAAAAGAACACCATTTTTTGCCACTTTACTGTCATCTCCTAAAGTTCAATACTTCAGCTTCACAGACAGCACCTTGCTGATCTCACTCTGTTATGTGTGAAAACTCTTCCTTCCTTCCAGGGGGGATGCACCGAGTTCACAACCCAAATTCCATTTATTTCTGGGGAGACAGATGTTTCCTGCAGAGAACTTGTTGAACAGTTTTTAAAGACAAGGAAAGAAAAAAGAAGTAGAGGAAATAGTTCTTCATTTTTGCATTTCTTTCTTCTCCCTTCCTTTTGTGACTCACTTGATTAAATGGACAGGGAGTTGTGACCTGCTCTACTTGTCTCCTACTGGCTAATCAAGTTATTTTTTAAAATGGAGAAATAAGTATGCATGCATTCATACATCCACATGAGGATCTACACACATACACACACACGGGGAGGGTTGGGAGGGTTTGGAGAGAAGGAGGAAAAAAGAGAGATTACGGATAGCAGAAACACCAGCATTTCTCAAACTATAAGAATGAAGCTTGACCACTCAGAAAGTCAATGGCAAAGGCACAGTAGCTGCAGGTGCAAAGTCTTATCCGTTCCTGTGAGAGAGGAGAAAAGGTGACATTCAGGCTTTCAACGCTGTTTGCTACAGTCCTGGAATAAAGGGGCTAGGGCTGGAAAACCATGGACTTGTGACCCCAGCTTTGTGGGATATTGTGCAGCCAGTCCAGCCTATGTCCTTGAAGAGGTAACTAAGAATGCAAATGCAGTGGAGGATTATGAAGTCAGAAATGCAGATTTTAAATGCTGCAGATGTCCAGAAGAGGAATATGTTAATTGCCTATAATATACCAAGTGTCTCACCTATTGTGGCTGAAAGTCCCATTGCTTATGAAACATTTCCCAAAGCATGTTTCACAAAGGAACCCAGAAAGAGAAGGAGGGTTCTGGTCAGATCAGATATATTTGGCACTGGCACCCCAGTCTCATCTGAGACTTACAATACGTATGAGTATATCCAAAGCTGAGAAAGCTTCAGAAGGCAAGTCTGCATAGCTGCAATCATCTGGGCCTTCCTGGACATCTTTGGCTATAGAACCTAAAACAACACCCTGGTTATCTCGCAGAGAATGTTTTAGAAAAATGAGGAAAGACACAGAAGTGACAGTTTTTACAGTTGTCCTACTGGCCCTTTCTCAATTCCCCCTGCCAGTCTTCTGTCTGCCTGTGGCACTACTAACCACTACTTCTTCCCCAGATTGTCATGGGATGAAAGAAGTGACTCCTGAGTTGAGATACTACTCACCAGTCAGAAAGCCAGCAGGGTTCTTGCCTGCACCTCAGCAAGTGCTATCGCTAATGTAGGTCCTGGAACCATGGTGCCTATGGAGCAACCCCAACCACAAGTGACTATTTGCATTTACATGAAATAAAATTAAAAGCAGAGCACCCTTTTGCACCAGCCACATTTCATGACCTTGACATCCACATGTGGCTAACCGTTACCACACACACAAAGAACACGTTATCATCCCCCAAAGTTCTACTGGATGGAGATGGCTCTCTAGAAGGGTAGACACATCCTAAGTTCAAAAATCAAGGCAGCAGACAACAAAAATCTTCTCCAAAAGGACTCTAGATCAGACTTCTGAAGTCCTGCATTTAAAAGAAATGCCTGAACCCAATCCGGCTTCATCCCTGGAGCAGCATGCTGCTTCAGTCTATCTGGATCCACAGAGCTAGCAAGTCTAATTTGCTAGAGAAAATGTTCCTTTTACAGTATCTTGTACATCTGGTGGTGACAGAAATATTTCTAACTCAGTCGACAGTCGGATGCAATCAGAGACGGCCAGAGCATTTTTCTAGCAGCGTAATAAGAATATCCAGCAGATATTCTGCATCCTAACTCTGAGCACCACAGAACATCAGCTATTTGGACATTCACTGCCAATTTGGTGGATTTTTCACTGTGCTAATAAACAGTCACTAGTCCAGAAAACACTATGTAGAAGAGGGTGAGGAAGGACGTTCAAGACTTGGGCCAGGGTAAGAAAGGCCAGCTGCGAGCACCTCTGCCCAGCGCCGGGTTCCCACATCAATCTCCCCTTCCACCCACTTGGATATTTCACCCTCATTTCTGAGATCTTAAAAATAGATGGAGCTTTTATTCTGGTCAATCAGCACAGCTAATGGTTTTCCACACCCCAGCACTTTTTGACATCAGGTTCTAACCCTCTCCAGCTCAGTGCCCCAGCAGGGCCAATCAATATTTGTTTTCAATGCCGACCATGTGTTCAGGCATCTTTGTTCCTCTCTGAGAGCCAGATCTTCTTTAGAAAAACCAGCATGGTATGAGGATTCTCTAATCCAATCCAGGATTCCTGCTGACAGGCAACTTGTCTGTAATTCATCAATAATATCCCCTTGGGCTATGGATTTTTCTGGATTGGCAACCTGCTGGGTATGTGGCTAGTCTTCATATGCATGGTGTGGGCGGGACACACTCAAAGTGAGGGATGAGTTGGTAGGATAGCTAGCTATACAGTCCCGTTTTCTGAAGGCATGTTCAGATAGAGTCAAGGTATCCCCAGGAAAAGCCTAACTTTGAGCCTGTCCTCCTCTGGATGATCTCACCTTTTTGTCTAAATGACCTCTCTCTAGTCAATTCCTCAGTCAGTCTAGTCTGACTGGAAGATCCTGTTTTCATGTTGCTTCTTCAAAGAGACTCCTCTGCAGCTGAGTAATTGCCCCTTCTCTACTTCCCATCACTGTCAGGGTGTCACACACCTATGTGCGCCTTTTCAACCACCCCCCTATCTTAGCATAAGTTTCATTGCCATCAGTTGCCACCCCTAAGTAAGGGACACCAGGTACAGGGAAGACACTCAACATCTGCTGAATAAACATATAAACAGACAGACTGATTACCTGGAACAACTGTGCAGGTTCTTTCCAGTTGTGATTCTAACAGTATTTCTACTTCTAATCTCTCCCACTTCTCATCAATAAATGGAGTTGAGGCAGGGCGCGATGGCTCATGCCTGTATCCCAGTACTTTTGAAGACTAAGGCAGGGGGATCATTGAATCCAGGAGTTTGAGACCAGTCTGGGCAACACAGCAAGACCTTGTCACTACAAAAAAAATTTAAAAATTAGCTGGGCGAAGCCAGGCTCGGTGGCTCAGCCTGTAATCCCACGCTTTTGGGAGGCTGAGGTGAGTGGATTGCCTGAGCCCGCGGGTTCGAGACCCGCCTGGGCAGTGAGACCTCATCTCTACAATAAATCAAAAAATCAGCCGGGCGTGGTAGCGTGCGCCTGTAATTCCGGCTACTCGGAAGGCTGAGGCGGAAGGATCGCCGGAGCCCAGCAGGTCGAGGCTGCGGTGGCCGGGAGCGGCCACTGCACTCCAGTTTGGGCAACAGAGTGAGACTCCAACTCAAAAAAAAAAAAAAAAAAATTAGCTGGGCATGGTGATATATGCCTATAGTCCTAGCTACTACAGAAGCTGAGGCAGCAGGATCACCTGAGCCCAGGAGGAGACTGTGGTGAGCCATGACTGTGCCACTGCACCCCAACCCGGGTGACAGAGGAAGGGGGAAGGGGGAAGGGGGAAGGAGGAAGGGAAGGGGTCTATTGCCCCTGCCTCTGAACGTAAGCAGGATAAATATAATATGGCAGCTGCAAGATTGCTGACTCCATGGCTGCGTCTCTTTAGTCCCTCTCTCCAGACACTCAGCCTTGGGATCCAACCACCACATGGGGAGGAAGAGCAGACACGGGAAAAGTCACTACAGGTGTTCCAGAGAGAGAGCCCCAGCAAAATGCTGTCGGCAAGCACCAGCTGCTAGAAATGGTTGAACACGCCTTCAGATTTGCGCTGCCCAACATAGAAGCCACTGTGACTATTTAAATCTAAGTTAATTTAATAAAAGTTCAGTTCTACAACTTCACTAGTCATATTTCAATTGCTCAACAGCTGTGCACAGCTAGTGGCTGCCGTATTGGCCAGTACTGGACATTTCTGTTTCAGCTCCAGCCTTCGAGCTCTTCAGAGGAGGTCCTGTACATACTAGAGCAAAGACAAGTCACTGTGCTCTGTCTTGTCTTAATGCTTGGGCCCCAGAATCTGTCTACTTAATAAACAGCTTTATATGCCAGAAAATTTTGCAGTAATTTGTGATGCAGTCACAGAAACTGGAAAAACAATCTTTCATATTAGAGTTTCTGAGACCCTTTGCCAAACTGTTATTCCTACATTTCTTAAAGCAAGACTGGAAAGGAGAAGACAAGACAGGCAAAGGGCAAAAAGTAATTGTTTAAATGGCTAATTGTCAAGCAATTGAACACTCAATCTCTATTACTGACCCTAAGCTCATTCTAGGCAAAATAGTCAACACCTTATAGAAGCAGCAGCTAAATTTTCTGCCAATACCTTTTCCAGGTACAGGCCAGCAGAGCACCACTCCTATTCGGAAACACTTCTCTATGATTTTATCCTGCTCTTGCAACACTGAGAGATAAGATACTGAAGTACCCTAGGTTCCTTTTCCAGGTAACACCCGCATTTCCTGTGGCAGTCATTAAACAGTGAATGCATTTGAAAAAGCCCCTCTCAAAATCCTCAACTGCAATGAAGCCCGTTCGCTCAGAAAGACAGCAGGTCTTCTTCTGCTGGTCTGGACAATTTAGGATGGTGGTAGTGGAATTCAGGCACTGACGAGTTCTTCCTTGCAGGGTATGGTAGTCAGGCTGTATTTGTTTTCTACAAATCATCATAACACATTGGAAAAGTGAGAACCTCCAACTTTCAGTATGACCAACTGGGATACGTTGATGATATATATTTAGATTTCTATCCCCACCTAATTTCAGAAAGGACGTGTATTTGTTTATAATAAGTGCACAGATGCCATAAAGCCAAAATCATTAACACAGTCCTGGGTGGACAACCTTTACCCAAAAGGGGCCAGATTTGGCTGGAGTGCCATGGCTTGCCATTTGGCTGGAGTGTCATGACTTGCCAAGCCCTAACATACACCAAAGGGCAAGTGGTTAATGCCATTAGCTCAAATCAGAAACTGCTTTGAGGAAGAGACCAAGAAAAATAAAAATGTGCACAAACTGACATCGAAATGTTCCATTATTCAGCAGGCACAGAGGAATGAACAGACTACTCGAGTCTTTGTCTGAAGCATTCACTCATTTTAGCTCATTCTGGTTATATTTTATAAGTGAATAAGCACAACTTCTGTTCCATTAATATCCCAGTGAATATGAAGCCACAAAATTATAAAACCATCCCCCTTATGTGTCGAGTATTTACAAAGGCAAACAGTCTGCTTAGATGATGTCTTCATCTGTCCAGGCTGCTATTACAAAACACCTTAGAATGGGTAATCTATAAACAACAGATATGCATTGCTCACAATTCAGGAGGCTGGAAGTCCAAGGTCAAGGCACCACCAGATTTGGTGTCTGGTAAAAACTGCTCACTCTGCTTCACAGGTGGTGCCTTCCTGCTGCATCCTCACTTGGCAGAAGGGAAGAGCAAGATCCCTCGAGACCTCTGGACAAGAGTACTAACCCCATTTACGAGGGTAGACACCTCATGGCATCATCTTCTAAAGCACACCCCTTCCTAATACTATTGCACTAAGGGTTCTGTTCTAATATATGTCTTTTTTTTTTTTTAAGTCAGGGTCTCACTCTGTTGCCCAGGAAGGAATGCAGTGGCATAATCACATGCCTCAACTCTCAGTTCAGGCAATCTTCCCACCTCAGTCTTCCCACCTCAGTCTTCCCACCTCTGTCATGCCTTTAGTAGCTGGGACTAAAGGCATGTGCCACCACGCCCAGTTAATTTTCTAATTTTTTATAAGGATGGGATCTCACTATGTTGCCCAGGCTGGTCTCAAACTCCTAGGCTCAAGCAATCCTACCTCCCTGGTCTCCTAAAGTGCTGGGATTACAGGCATGAGCTACTGCACCCAGTCTCAATAGATGATTTTTGGAAGGACATAAATTCTGGGAGGACACAACAGTCCAACAATAGCAAATGGTCACTGGATTTATCAACTGTCTAGATCGCTCTCTTTCTACTGGAGACAAAGGAAACAAAAGTCAGTTCCGGTGTTGCTGGGTCTCTGAGAGGGGATCTGAGACTAAGCCAAGACCTTCATACAGGGGCCAACCTGGGGGTACAACCCTCTCAAGTCAATGCCATTTACATCCATGATCTCTTTGTGGTCTGTGGGACCACACAGGACCCCAAAGTCACAACACGAAACAGCCAGGAAGCACTATTGAGCCTGCCGTGCTGTGCTTGTCCAGTTCTTTACTTCAGTAATACAAAGCCACCTCTCTCTGGGGCTCACTTCTGCTTCCCAGGAAGCCTCAACACCCCTTCCCCCATCAGTCCTTCCTTGTTCCACTGGGCAGTTCTGTGCTGTGTAAAGGGCCTTCTTTGAGTGAGGAGTCCCCTGCCACTGTGTACATGGGTAGGCCCTACATCCTGAAGGGGTGATTTGTCTCTGTTGGTGGATCCATGCTCACCAAGAGGACAAGAAAGCATAAAAGTGTCCTGTGCACATTATACAAATACAGAAGAGCTGGTGGCTGCAGCGCCTGTCACTTGCTACCCAAGGCTAACTGTGTCCCTCCAGAGGAGTTCCACTCAGTCCACTGTGGTGGCCCTGAGGCAGAAAGGCTACAAGCATGGAAGTCGGCACCACACTCCAGTCCCAGCACTCCTGATGGAGCAGCCTCGCCCAAGTCAGTCAAACTTTCTCCCTTGTAAAGGAAAAATAACGTGCCAGTAACATGCATGGGTTCCAAGAAGGGAGGGGACCTAAGTCCTGAAGACTCAATGGCAGAGACACAGCCGACCCGGACACAGGTTCACCCACTCTTCCTCTTCTTTTCAGAATGGACAGGCACACAGAAACCAGCAGCACCACCACTGGCTGTTGTAATCTCAGTGTTTCAGAGAATTATTTAGAAGTAATAAAACGCCTTACTTTAGGGCTGAAACAGCCAGATTCTGCACAAAACATCTCTCACAGCCTAAACCAATGAAAATGAAATCAAATCATGCCCAAATGACAAACACATCAACATCTGATTCAGGTTTTAAAGGAGGATAATTCTGGTTAAGTTTATATGAGACTCTCTACTATGTAACCCCTATACATCCATCAGAGACAGCAGAGTGTAGAAAGGACAGACTTTAGGAGGACTGTCCCCATCTGAGCCTCTGAACTCAGACAGACACAGCTTATCCCTTTGTAGATGCAGTGAATGTAATCAGGCAACAGGATCCAAAATACACCTGTACTTTCACTGTAGGTACTCATTTGTGTTCCTAGTGCCATTCTGGCCAATGCTCACACAAAGCACTCCTCTAATATAGCTGAAATTTGTACAATATGACAAGGGAAAAGCATGTGAATTTCAAATCTTGTGAGGCATACACAAACGTAATCCTCACAGTTATTTCAATACAAGGAACCAAAAGGAAAGAACCATCTTGGGATGGGGGTGGGGAGAGGATGGAGGGGAAGACGGGGGCGTGTTAATCTGTTTGATTCCTACTCTTCTCTCCTCCTGCCTCCTGTGCCTCCCATCCTCATTCCATAGTTCACACACAAAAAATACTTACGTTTACACCTAGAGAATAGAAGAAATATTTTTTCACAACTTCAGAAAAACACTTTATTTCTCATAGCCAAAATATAAACCTCAGAACACCTCATATAGCTAAAAGATTTTTTCACTACATATTTTTAAATAAATACATGCGCGGCGCGCGCACACACACACACACACACACACACACACACACACACACACGTGAGGGGGACCCCTAAAAAGCAATTATTTATTTTAAAAGTGTGTACCTATCCTTACATTTTAAACTTCTGTGTGTATGTGTGTGTATACAGTTTTTTCCTCCCAAAGAATGCTCCTTTGAGAATCCTTATCTTGCATTTCATCATTACCCACATTTTACCTGTCCTTCCCTCACCCAGAGCTAAGTTGTACTTCAAAGGAAAGAGAACTATAACCGGATTTGTGTGTATAGAAGACGGATGAGGGAATCAGTACCAGGAACCAAGAGCCAGGGAATCTCCCCTAGACAGATCTCGTGTTAAGTATGGGCCACATGCAAAGGTTTTGGTGTGAACACTCCCTGGCTGCCTGAGGCTGAGTCAAAAGACACACAGCGTCACTGACACATCTCAATGCGGTCCACCACCCCAAACAAGCTGAAAGTCAGGCAGACACACCGGCAGTCTGGAGCTGCAAGGCCTAGGGGTGCCCTAACACCTCTCTGTGTATGAAGAAAGTGACAGAGTGACCTCCCATCTCATGCCTCAGAGGCATTGTCTTGGCTGCAGCCGGTCCCGCTCAACTTCTTACTGGCCAATAAAATGCCCCAGCAAGCAATAAGTATGTCCTGACCCCTGGCCACCCTGCAGCTCCACAAACATCATGGGTCCTGTGGGGCTGTGAAAAGAAAGAACCCATGTGAGTGAAGCCAGGTGGAGGCCAAGTGCCATTTCCAGAGCCTTCCCACGATTCCTTAGTAACCATAGCTAGAAGAGAATACTCGGCAGTCCACCATGTTGTGGATGTTGCAGTTAGATTATCATCCTCATGATAGAGAGAAGGGGGAGAGAGACTGACACTCCATCTGAACAGAGAATATGATTTGACCCACATACCAGCAACATCTCCCAGTCTATACAACGAGAAACGGGAGCCCATGGACACTCGAGGCGGGGGGCTAGACAGACAGATCGAGAAGGGAGAGTCATTTCCCACCACCCCACACATTTTCTTCATTTGGTAATAAAAATGTTTCATTCCTAAAACACCTGCAATAAAACATACAGTGAGCTAGTTCCTGGGAGGCCCTTCCAGGTGAGTAACAACACAAGACAGCAGAGTATTACTGAACTTCTGTATCACCAGGAATCCCCATTTGGGGATTTTCTGGATTCGCCACTGTACACTTAACCACCACTATTGAAACATAGACCCTGCAGTATAGGTTGGCTTGTTTTTAAGTAATACTCTAATAATATAAAATGTGTATTATGACATACACAAAAATTAAAAGAATAAGATATAATAGTCTTTACCAATTTGTATCTTTATTTACTAACTGTAAGAAAAAACTGACAGCAAAATGACAGCCATGCTTCATTATTTTTCAGTTCAGCTCATACTTTGTAAGCCAGAGTCAAAGATCAGGTTTGAAGTAAGGGATTTTTCTCCCAACGCTTGGAAGTAATGAAGGTTACAGCTGCCCAGGAAAGCTGACAAAGCTGTGTAAATCCAAACAGAAGAAGTGCATGTGGGGCTGCACTTAGAAAACCACAACCAAGCTCCACCGATTTTATCAAAAAAGGTTTTGTTGAAATTCACTAATGCAATGCAGCTTTCTTCATGTCTATCAGTTGTTCTTGCAAAGTTATCAGAGGGAGCGGGAGCAAAGAAGGAAGGGATAAAAGCGAGAGATAACGTGGTGTGTTAGGGACTCACTCTGTCACCCAGGCTGGAGTGCAGTGGCATAATCAGGGCTCCCCATAGCCTAAACCTCCTGAGCTCAGGCAATCTTTCCATCTCAGCCTCCCGAGTAGCTGGGACTACAGGTGAGTGCCACCATGCAAGCCTAATTTTTTTATTTTTTATTTTGTAGAGACAAGGTTGTTCACTACGTTGCCCAGGCTAGTCTCAAACTCCTGGGCTCAAGCAATACTTCTGCCTCAGCCTTCCAAACTGCTGGGATTCTAGGCATAAGCCACCATGCCTGGCCAAGAATTTTATATTTTTAACAGATGAATTTTTAAAACTATTGAGACCCTTGCTGAAAGATTTTTCAACAAAATAGTCATTTTTCAATATTGCTTTAAAGAAGGATGACAGGAAGATTTTCATGATGAACATATATTACTTTTAGCCACAAAATCTAACAATATTTCCAAACAAATTATTTTCAAAATCATTTCTCAAAATAAACTCCATTCAAAATAAAAATATATTTAAATACATTTGCTGTCATCTTTACATTGAGGAGATTTAGTTTGTATATTTCCTAACATTTCTTAAAGTTCCAACAAGCCACTGAGAAAGGAGATTTTTGTAATCCCTAGGACATTACAACTTTTAGTGCAATGTTTATGGGACTCTGATTCTTTAAGTCAAGATCCAAAATAAAAGGAAAAAAAGGGTGGAAAAAATCAGTTTCCTTAAAAGCCAGCGAGATGTATATAGCAAGCTCAGAGGTCCAGCCAACTTTAAGTTAAACTTAAAAAAAAAAAAAAAACTACATAAAAAAAATTTTTTTAAATTTCATTGCTAATAAACTTTATTTGCCCTATAATCAGACATACATGTTCTAGTCAAAAATGCATGTACTCCACTTTCGTTTCAATTTAAAGATCACTGAATATGAAATATACCAACCCACTATTTACTAAGTGTTTTTTTTGTTGTTTTTTTATCAATATTTTTATTATGGTTTTGTGGGGTACAGTTAAGGGTTATGTATACAAATGTTTAATTCAGGCACCCTGTTGATAAGAGGTGTTTCCCCGTCCCCAGACAGATATTTGCTACCATTAATCCCATCTCCATCCCCCCCCATAGTTTCCCACTACTGTCATTCCTTTTCTTATAGTATTACATTGAATGTTAAAGGTCCATTATATGAGTGAGAACATGTGATACTCGGATCTTTGTTTCTCTGAGAGGTCACTCAGTATTATAGACTCTAGTTCCATCCAGGTTGCTGCAAAATTCATGATTTTGTTCCTTTTTATGGCTGCGTAGTATTCCATCGTATATATGTACCACATTTTTTTAATCCAGTCCTCTTTTGATGGGTGCATGGTTGCTTCCAAGTTCTTGCTATTGTGAACAATGCTGCAATAAACATACATGTGCAGGTATCTTTTTGATAGAGTGATTTGAGTTCTTCAGGATATATTCCCAGTAGGGGGGTTGTGGGGTCATATGGGAGGTTGATATTTAGAGCTTTTAGGAATCGCCACACTGCTTTCCACAAAGGTTGCACTGGTTTACACTCCCACCAACAGTATAGAAGTGTTCCCTTTTCGCCACACCCTCTCCAGCAGCTGTTATTTTTTGAGTTGTTGATAATTGCCATTCTGACTGGAGTTAGGTGGTATCTCAGTGTGGTTTTGATTTGCATCTCCCTGATGATTAGTGAGGTTGAACATTTCTGCATGTGTCTGTTGGCTGCTCAGATGTCGTCCTTTGAGAAGTGTCTGTTCATATCTTTTGCCCATTTTATAATGGGGTTGTTTGTTTTTTTCTTTTCAGCACATTTGAGTTCCTTGGAGATCCAAGATGTTAAGCCTTTGTCAAACCTGGTGTTGGCAAATACGTTTTCGCAGTCTGTGGGCTGTCTCCCTGCTCTCTTGATGGTTTCTTTGGCTTTGCAGAAGCTTGTCAGTTTAATAAGGTCCCACTTGTCTATCTTCTCTCTTATGACCTGTGGGTTTCGGGTTTTGTTCAGGAATTGGAGGCCAGTTCTGATTTCCATGAGGGTATGTCCTTCATTTTCTAAGGTTCTTATGGTTTGAGGCTTTACATTTAGGTCTCTGATCCATGTGGAGTTAACCTTTGTGCATAAGGATAGATAGGGGTCCTGTTTCAATCTTCTGCATGTGGTCAGCCAGTTTTCCCAGCACCATTTACTGAGTAGGTTCCCTCTCCCCAGTGGTAGGTGGTGGAGGCTTTGTCAAAGATGAGTTGGTTGAGAAATTAAGGTTTTGCTTCTGGAATCTCAATTCTATTCCAATGATCTATATGCGTATGCCTATACCAATACCAAGCTGTTTTGATGATTGTAGCTTTATAGTAAAGTTTGAAGTCTGGTAGTGTGATACCACCTGCTTTTTTTTGTTGCTGAGGATTGATCTGGCTATTCTTGGACATTTGTGTTTCCATATGAATTCCTGTGTTGTTTTTTCTAGGTGTGAGAAGAACGTTGCTGGTAATTTGATGGGTATTGCATTGAATTTGTAGATTGCCTTAGGTAAGATGGACATCTTCACCATGTTGATTCTTCCAACCCATGAGCATGGGATATTTTTCCACTTGTTTGTGTCATCTTTGATTTCTTTGAGCAGTGTTTTATAGTTTTCATTGTAAAGGTCTTTCACGTCTCTGTTTAGGAAGATGCCAAGATATTTCAATTTTTTTGTGGCTATTGTGAATGGAATTCAACAATACATCTCAAAAATCATCCATCATGACCAGGTAGGCTTCATTCCTGGGATGCAAGGCTGGTTCAACATTTGTAAAACCATAAATGTAATTAAATACATCAACAGATGTCAAAACAAAAACCACATGATTATATCATTAGATGCAGAAAAAGCTTTTGATAAAATCCAGCACCCCTTCTTGATAAAAACCCTCGAATATCTAGGCATACAGGGAACATACCTCAAAATAGTAAAAGCCATCTACGAGAAACCCACAGCCAGCATACTCCTAAATGGACAAAAATTGGAACCATTTCCCCTGAAAACTGGAATAAGACAAGAATGCCCACTCTCGCCCCTGCTGTTCAACATAGTATTGGAAGTCCTGGCTCAAGCAATCAGAGAAGAGAAGGCAATCAGGGGTATCCAAATAGGAAAAGAGGAAGTCAAGTTATCTCTCTTTGCAGATGATATGATTGTGTACCTTGAAAACCCAAGAGAATCTGTCAAATACCTCCTTACACTGATAAAGGCCTTTGGCAAAGTCTCAGGATACAAAATAAATGTGCAAAAGACAATAGCATTTCTTTACACCAATAATAAACAAACAGAAACCCAAATAAAAAACACAATTCCATTCACTAAGTGTTTTTTAATCCCACAGAAAAACAGAATACATTTGAAACTGACCTCCAGCATAGCTAAATAATATACTTCATTTTTCTATTTACTGACTTCAAACAAGGTCTATTTTCATATTTTGTACTTATCTACACTTCTGCTTTTAGAATAATGAACAGAAAAGCAGTAATACTACTGCATTTTAAAATGTTTATAAAATATTAACAAAATTGCAGTGCAAACCTTGTTCCCTGAAACTTGATCATATTCTGTAACTCATATCCCTTTAAGAAACAGTTTGAAGAGGTTTTGTGAAGTTTCAGCAAGTAGACTAGAAGTCCCTCAAAGAACAGAAATAGTCAAACACACAATCTCCTAAATAGCAGAGGCAGGAGAAAATGTGAAGAACACACAACAATCCTACAGATAACAAACTACATATTTTACTTAAAAGGAAAAAATAAGTTCTGTCCTCTGCAGGATTCATGTGCACATGTGTGCATCCATGTTTATGTGTGCTCATGCCATATATACGTATAAGTACATATGTGTGTGTGTGGTATGTGTGTCCGTGTGCATTCATGTGTGTATGCACATGTGTGTCTGCTGTTGCATCTGGCACACACAGCTCCTCAATAAATTTTAGGAGTGAAATAAATATTTATTGGATGCAGGGGTCAAGGCAGTCAAGAAAGGAGAGAGTAGGCAGAATGAAGAAGAAATGGAAACTATTTTTGACCAGAGAGGACGAAACATGGATACTCCAAATCTCTTGGCCACTGAAGGGAGGAAACTGAGCAGGGGGTACCTGCAGGCATCCGGCCAAGTTCAGCCCCACTCACCACTCTTCTCGTCACTCCCACAGCCCCCTGAAGGTCACTCCTGGTCCTCATATCAGGGCCCTGTTCCCTAAGCATGCTAGCTAGCACCCTGAGCTGCCCTGCCATCACAACCCAGAAATGCCTTTTGGTTTCATCTCCAGCAAGTCACCCCCACCTGGACACAATCAGTTCACCCACGTTCTCGGAGTGGGTGAACACACACCCTGCATCACTGGTCTTCAGCAGGCTGGAGGCTTTAGGCAGCAAGACCGCATAGGGAGTCAGGGCACAGCACTCTGATGTATAGTGTTGGAGGCAAGAATCTTCCATCACAGTAATACTACAGCCCCACCCTGAGTACCTGCTTGGCCTCACACTCTGCAGGGCATTCACCAAACATCCTCTACTTGGCCCCCATCCCCATCCTGGAAGGTGGTACAATAGCCCCAGTTCCACATGAGATGGGAGGGTCAAAGCATGAGATCACAGAGCTAGGAGTGATGGTCGGGACCCCAGGTCCAAAGCTCATGATCTGACTTTGACAACTAGGGGTTCATGTGTGAGGGACCTACCCCGACTCAGACCATCACAAGCCCAAAAATGCTTCCCAGTGGAAAAGGACCCCAGACTCGTCTGCATCTAGATAGACCACCAGGGATCAGTCCAAGTCCCTCCCATTAGAGCTCAGGAAAGGGAACCTCAAGGGTTATATAGAATCTATGCCTGAGCACCCACCAGTCTTGTAGCTCCAGGTGCCAAACTCTAGTTGCTAAGCAGAACAAGTTAGGAACAGCCATCTCAACAATGATTAAGCAGCAAACAAACAAAAACCAGAGGCAGTTAACACCCATGCACGACTTAATATGTGCCAGGCTCTGTTTTTATTTTTCACATGAAACTCACTGACCTTCACAGCAACTCTACGGGATATGAATATCTTATTCTCTCCCACTTTACAGAGGAGAAAGCTGAGGCAACGAGTTGTCAAGTTAATTTGTGATGTCAGGCCACACAAACTGGTGAGTGATAGAGCCAGGGTACAGAGCCGGCAGATTGGCTCCAAGGTCGGGACTCTCATGCTCCACATTTGTCTGTTGTGATCACTGGCCCTTCCACACATTTGCTTCCACATCACACGGAAGTGAGGACTGCGGGAGGACTGCAAATTCTTCACAGAGAGAGGATCACCCAGGAAACAGCACACCCTTGTTCCTCCATTCCTGACATAGAACCTTCACCTTGCAGATCTGGTCACCAGCACACAGCACTGATGACCATACCCTCAAGATCATGACCCAATGCCTCACAACAGATCTCCAACAAGAAGCCATCTCTAAGACACATGACAGACTTCCCTGTCATCCCTGTGTAAGAATGCAGTTAAAACACTGTTCTCATAAACTTGGGGGTGGAGCTTTTAAAGGTGTCAGATCCTTCTGGTGTGTTCAGGTTAAGCCCCCTATCAGAGCTGATGGGGCACTGGAAAGCAATTCACTTTCCTCTTAGCATCTCTGCCATATGCAGTTGATGTTCCCAGACCAGGCCATCCTCTGCCATGCGTGTCCACTACAGGCTGTTATCTGGCTCTCCCCCAGTTCCGAGACATCAACAAGGGAGCCCTCCACCCTTCCTTCTTCTGTTTGGAACCAAACATGTTAGAATCATTAGCACTGCAGCTGCAAAGAACTTCAGAATTTAAGTGGGTCTCTGCGGCTTCTGGGTACAATTGAAATGGTGTAAGGTATGGAGACAAAAAAACCTAGGGCTAGGCACAAGCTCCGCCTCTTGGGGTGTCATCTCTGTGTTTTAGAGCTGAACCAAATGTTGGTTTGCTCCTCTATAAAATGGGTATAATATTTTAGCTACCTGTAGCAATGCCATGAGTGCCAAAAAAATACAAATGTTAGACAACTCTGGTTCCACAGAAAGAATATTAGAATAAATCAGATGATCTGAGATGAAGTTTCACACTATCCTAAGAACCCACTTCAACTGGTAACTTACACTGATGTCACCTAAACTCCCTGAGTCTCACTTTCATCATCTGCAGAAAATCGCATGCATCATTATAAGAGGTGTTTTAGGAAGAAAGGAGACTGGGACCTGTGTACACTCCATCTAGGCCAATGCCACTGTGTCCAATGCAGGCTGTGGCTTCCTTGACAGTGGTCAGAGGGAGGCCAAAGGACACCCCCACCAGAAGGAACACCCCCACCAGAAGGGGCACCCCCATTCAGTTCTGGAAGACTGTTGCCATGGAAACACACAGGCTAGGTCTGCCCAGGCTTCCCATTTTTCAACCTAAGCACTGAGCCCATATTTTCATGAGGAATCTCCCCATTGTTAGCTACACTGGCAATTAATTCACTTTTTAAAAAGCATTTGACAGCCAAGGAAGACACATCTACAGACAGGTTCCATGAACATCCCTGCACCCTTCTGAAGGTAACAGTGAAGTTACCATGGCCCCGAGCAACCTCAGGGGCCCGCAGATATCTGTGACAATTCGATGAAAGAGTCCCTATCCAAGAAGAAGGCCCCCACATGACTCAAGACACACACACGTTTGCCAGCCACTGACTGGCGCATCTCAAGCTCCCAGTAGCCCATCCACACATACATTTACAGTCCCAGGTGAGGAGAGCAGTTTTCCTAGGACTCTGAATCTTGCCAAAACAGTCTAGGGCAGAAAAGTTAGTCAGCCCCTTTTATAAAATGAGGTTTCAGAGAAATAAGGAATGAAATGACGATGGAGAGCTATTCATTTTAGGAAAACACAGTGTCACCAGAGGGAAATGGTTTCTTAAGATTTACACTAAAATATAAGCCACTCATTCACTACTGAGTCCTCAAATCAACCTAGTGAAACGTGCTTTTGTAATTAAATCAAGTGAGTTGAATCTCATTCCTTTTCTAATAGAGTTCCTTTTCTAATAAAGGCTAAAGTCCACACAGCAGGATGGGAGACAGCTATGGGCTTCAGAACCAGCCAGTCCTTGTCCCAAAGCTGGGCCTTCCCACAACTCCTTCTCGTGAGCCTCAGTTTCCCATCTATAGATCAGGGATCATAATATCTGTTGTTCAAGGGCTACTGGAATTAAATTAATGAAAAGTGTGCCCCATTCACAACAGCAAAGACATGGAACCAATCCAGGTGTCCATCAATGGTGAACTGGATAGAAAAAGTGTGGTCCAAGTACACCATGGAATACTACACAGTCAATAAAAAAAAAAAAAGAACAAAAATCATGTCCTTTGCAGTAACATGGAGACAGCTGGAGGCCATTATCCTAAGCAAATTAACACAGGAACAGAAAAACGAATACCACATGTTCTCACTTTTAAGTGGGGGAACTTATAAGTGAGAACAACAGACATGGGACTCCTAAAAGGAGGAGGAAAGGAGAAAGGCAAGGGTTGAAAAACTACAAAGAAATTTCTTTTTTAAAAAGCTCCTGTTTCAATAAACAACTATAGCTGTCATTCTTGTAGTTGTTTAAACTACAGTTAGCTAGTTTACTTACGTTTCACCCATAATAGTGCCGTGGAGATTTTTATTATCTTAGCTTATTTTGGTAGTCATGAATAGACAGCAGTTCACAGGGCTCAGCACAAGTATAGTGAAAACAATCTCTCTCCACCCGTCTCCCCTCTGCCAGTGCTGCCTCTCCCACCAGACACTACCACTCCTCTCTTGGGTAATGTTTTAGAAGTTTTAAAATAAAATCTTCTCACCAACTCTTTACACAACTGGAGCACATTACCCTTTATATGAAGAGTTCCTTGTTTTCACTTAACATATCATGGAGATCTTTCCACAGTAACAGATGAAGATAAGCAATCTCATTTTACTGTGACTGCACAGTATCCCATGGTAAAGCATTATGTATTTAATTAGACATATAGTGACTAGATTGTTTCCAATCTTATTAAAAACAAAGCTGTGATTTCACACACACACACACACACACACACACACACACACACACACACCCCTTTGGTTAAGTTGTATTTATCTTCTTCCTACTTAAGTTGCCTTATCTGAAAATGAAGATGAAGATACTATTTGTCCTACCTCACAGAGCTCTTTTAAGACTGAAACAGAGGATGGTATGGTGACGCACACCTGTAATCCCAGTATTTTGGGGGACCAATGTGAGACAACTGCCTGAACCCAGGAGTTCGAAACCAGCCTGGGCAACATGGCAAGACCTTGTCTCTATAATAAATCAAAAAAATTAGCCAGTGTGGTGGTAGCCTGTACTTGGAAGGCTGAAGTGGGAGGATTACCTGAGCCTAGCAGGTTGAGGCTGTGGTAGCTGTGATCATGCCACTGCACTCCAGCCTTGGCACCTAAGTGAGACTCAGACTCAAAAAACAAAACAAAAAACTGAAAAGCACTGAAAATACATATTCCTGAAATCAAGTAGGTAAATTCTCAGCAAATGTTATATGATTGCTATTAATGACATAGGGTATCTCTTACCCACATAAGTTCATCTGTGGGATAAATGCCAAGTAGTAGAACCGCCCACACATCTCAGAGGAGATGGGAAAGTAGGTAAAATGTGGAGGTCCCAGAAGACTTGAAAAAGCCAACCTATGAAATGAGCGGGCACTGGCTCAGGGGGACGGGGGCCAAAGGGTTCCTAGAAGCCACGAAAACACTGAGTGAGGAGCCTGCAGGTGCTTTCTAGGAGGAGTGACCACACCATCCATATTCGCAGGCTCTTCTCTGTTGTTCTCATCAACCACCAGCATATCCGGGAAATGCCACATTCTTGGCAGCCAAGTCACACTTCCCAGATGTCCTCAGTCCTGGAAGAAACAGCAAAAACTACGCCAGATCCCTTGGCCCCATTTTCAGGACTTGAAAATGATGTCATTGGGGATCTATGGCTCTGACCATAGAGGGAGGGATGAGAAAAGGATGTGAAGAAAGGGTGAGTCAATGCTAAGAAACAACCAGGAACTGGCTACGCATCCAGATCCCGCAGGGCAAGCCACAGCACAGGGCCATATCCTGTTGGTCCCAAAGCACATTCAGAGCAAAACATGGATGGGCCAAGCTACTTGAGGAAGCTGAGTTTAGGAGGTGGCCAAGAGCCATGGGTGGCCTGAGAACCAATGACACCAGTGCCACAACTCAGAGGGAAAGTCAACACCACCTCTGTCCACCATGTCTCCATCTGTCTACTGGCATACGATGTCATAACTCGGTGTTGGCAGGATGTGTGGATATTCCCAAATCTTCTGGCTTACTCCTCACCTCACTTCACCTCTCCCCAGACCTCACCAAAAGGAGCAAAACAGAGCGCTTGGACCACCTGCTGGGGGGAAATGCCAACTGCCACTGTTACAAAGAAAAGCAACATAAACATCCCTGGAGTAGCTGCACCAACCTTCCAAGTCCATCCCATCTACTCAAGGAACCACCATCGGCTCAAGGGATAGTAGAGGAGCTGCTGCCAGAACCACACACAGACATGCAGGACAGGTGCCCAGAGTCCTGTCATCTCCATCACAGGCCCGGGGGCCATGAGAGGGTGAAAGCCTACACCCACTCTTCCTCCATTCACCCCCCTCTGTGTCAACTTCTCCTCTGCTGGAAGCTATTTCTGCAGCCGACCATCTCCATGGGGACATTCAACTCTGTTGGGAATGTGGCACAGAAAGAACAAAAGGGGTGGGGAATGGGACAGCCACCAAGACACACAAGAAAGGACCCTCCTATTCAGCTGTAGCCACCTGTCAGCCGCCTCCCACAGGAAAGTACCATGTTCCAGGGATGCCTCCTCAGAGAGGCCCTCACTGATGACCACAGACAATTCCATCTCTACCCCACAAGCCGCCCTTCAGTGTGACGCCCATGTTAAAAGCCATGCTCTGTTGACTTGTCCACTATTCATCCCATCTTGAAGGAGCTGTGGGGAAGCAGGACCCACGCCTGGACCACAGCAGGAAACCACTACACACCAATATTTTGTACATGAGTAAACAAACAGCCAGAACCACACAATGGTGCTCTTTGCACTTTAAAAATGTGCCTATGAAATCAAATCTACATGAATCAAAACGCATTTCCATTCCCATATTAGAGTATGGAGAGGGAAACAAAGTCTTGCATAAACACTGAGTCCAAGTCACTGTGTCCAGCACTTTATATATAATACTTCATTCCTGGGACTGAGAGATCAGCATGATTAATACTACTTCCAAATAGAACTGAGGTTCAGAGAAGCTCAGATGATGCATCCCAAATCACACAGGTGGATGGTGATCATCGCTGGCATGTCTGACTCCAAGTTTCTGGCATCTGTCAGCTCCCCACTCCCCTCTGGCTCCTAAGGCTTCCGTCTGGATTTCCTACATCCAGGTCCCCCTGACATGTCTGCAATACATGCAGTTAATATTCACTTAAAGCAAATTCCGAATGGCATCTTTGATCTCACTACTTCAAGGAATCCCTTTAGTCACTTAGAAATGGCAACAGACTGTATAAATGGTTCTGGAAGAGAGGACATCTGTTGCAGCGAGGGTGGGGAGGTGGTGAGAATGTGGGGAGCAGGCAGCCCTGGCAGGAAGGGCACTGCAGCAGGAGCCCCAGGACCCACAGGTGGATCCATTCTCCGATTGGTGCTTCCTTCTCTTCACATGGGGAACAACCACCATGCACGCGTTTCCTTTCTTTAAAGCACTTTGTGATCATTTACCAATAAAGGGAAACTCACAGGTGTGGGCCTTCAAAGGCTCCCGTCAAAAACGGGGACCTGCCACTGCCATGCAGGTCAAATACCAGCATTAAGAGCTGCCCAATCCCATAGTTGGCAGGAGTCAGGATGGTCGCTGACACAGATGACCCCGACGGCAGTTCTGCCCCCTAGGCCGAGGCCTGATCCCCGAGGAAGCCACCACTACTGCTGCTGCCTGCTGTCTGCCACAGGTGTCCAAAGCCACTTTCGGAGTGACCCTTTTCCTGGGAGGCAACTATTCCCGAGGTTCTATGGAGCAGCTTTCAGGCCTGCAGCATGGTCCTAATCTCTTCACTGACTCTGTGACGAGCTCGCAAAGTCTTTCTCGAGGCCAGCCTCCTCAGGCCAAGAGCAGATATCTGCAAGGCAGCCTGTGGGCAGGGACGGGGCACAGACTCTCAGCATCAGCCTGGTGGTGGCACAGGCACCAGGAGCAAAGCTCTGGGTGGAGACACCTTGCTGCAGTCCCAGCTCTGCAGTCACTGCGGGGAACCAGGGCAGCATGGTCCCTTCTCTATTAATATATGCATCTTTAAAGTGGGGTGATAACAACAATCTCACAGGGTGGTGAGCTGCCCAGCAAGTAACAGGCATTCACTCACTCTAACATTATCCAGAAAATTACTACTTTTCTCACAAAAAAAATTTGTTGTTGTCCCATTTTTTTTGTTTTCTTTGAGTTGGAGTCTCACTCTGTCGCCCAGACTGGAGTGCCTTGGCCACTCCCGGCCACCGCAGCCTCGACCTGCTGGGCTCCGGCGATTCTTCTGCCTCAGCCTTCCAAGTAGCTGGAACTACAGGTGCGCTACCACACCCGGCTAATTTTTGATTTATTGTAGAGATGAGGTCTTGCCAAGTTGCCCAGGCGGGTCTCGAACCCGCAGGCTCAGGCAATTCACTCACCTCGGCCTCCCAAAGCATGGGATTATAGGCTGAGCCACCAAGCCCGGCCGTTGTCCCATTTTTTAATACAACCTTATTGCTCTGACTCTAATAATATCCCAAACAAAAGCCTTTTCAAGTGGAGTGTGGTGGTATGCACCTGTGGTCCCAGTTGCTCTGGAGGATGAGGTAGGAAGACCATGTGAGCCCAGGAGTTCCAGGCCAAGGCTGCAGTGAGCTCTGATCACACTACTGCACTCCAGCTTGGGTGGCAGAATTAGACCCTGTCTCTAATAAATAAATAAATAAGACAAAAATAAATAAGAGCCTTTTCCTAAATTTTTTGTAGCAGAGTGGTTGCCCGATTCTTTCTATTGCCAGGAAGGTAACTAACAGTTACTCTAAAGTTAAGTAAATGAAATATCCCTGCTGTGAGGAAGAAAGCATGATCAACTTCTCTGTGTTCACTGATTTGATAAGGTCCTATTCATACCCGAGCTATGTGTTATCTTCCTAAGGACAGAGGGCTGGAGTAGGTAAGCCTTCACTCTAGCCCCCAAGAGGACAGCAAAGACCCAACAGCAAGACAAGCAGAATGTGAATGTAGCACTTAGAAAGGTCAGATGGACTTGGAGCCAGAAGTCAGATGGGCCTGACCTTACAACCTGAAAACTCGCTACTCACATGTAGCATTGCTAGATTTAGCAAAGGAAGATACCCAGTTAAACCTGAATGTCAGATACACGATGAATGCTTTAGTGTAAGTGAGGTCTACAAACGTTTTACTGTAATTATGTTCACATATTTCATGGGATATCCTTATGCTAGTCAGTATTTACCTGACATTCAAATCTAACTAGGTATCCTGTATTTTATCCACCAGCTCTCGTCACATAAAGATCTTACATTTACCTGACGAAGTAACAAGACCGTGGATTCGGGGTTAAACAGGCCTGCGTTTGAATCCTGGCTGGACCACAAACTAAAAGTGTAATCCCAACAGGTTACAGAACTGCCCAACTCTCACTTTCCGTGCTTGTAAATGTCAAGGACAACATTTCACAGGGCAGGTCTATAGGTTAAATGAAATAAAGATTATGAGGACAGCAGGAATAATTATTAATACTGCCACTGTTTCATTTACTGTGTGTCTAATAAATGAGAGTTTTCTTTGCTCTTTGACCCTCAAATATTTCCATCTGTAAAACAGGGTTAAAGCTACTGGTAATAAAATTCAAATATATTTTCTGATAAGAATAAGGATACTTGAGCCTTTCTCCCACAGATCTCCAGTGAAATCTCAAGAATTTATCTTTGGAGGATGGCAAAATGCCCCCTTTCTTCCACTCAAAGAGAAAAAAAATCGGTTTTGGTCCACCTGACTATGATGAATGTTTTTTTTGGGAAATAGTATAGAATTTCCTCTCAAAAGTCCATATACCCTGCCCCTCTCATCCTTACCCCCTCAAACCAGTATTCCTTTGAAATGTGGTCTGAAGGTGCAAGCATTAGAGCCACCTGTAATTCCAAAGAACTTCCCTGAACCCAGCTGCAGGACCACATCAGAGTTTCCAGAGTAGGGTCCAGAGAGCACTCTTCTTAACAAACTCCTTGGATGGTTCTTAAGCCCACTTCAGCCTGGGCACCATTACCCTAAAACCTCATGTCTCAGCCCAAGCATTACATTGCAGACTTTCCTCCCCAAAGTTAACACTGTTATCCTGCAAGGGCCAGGCACAGCACATTTCAGAGTGATGCCGGCATGGAAGTCCCAAAGCCCTTATGCAAGGAGCAGATCAGCTCATCCAACACTCTGTTTTGGCGCATTTGTGTCAAATTGACACTCCAATTTCAGGACCGTACATAAAACCCCATTCAATTATTTAGTACTGTACAGATTTTACATAACTCTTGAAGTTACTGACTCAATTCATTTTCCTTCGAACTACAAGACAGATTAATCTAAAATGAATTAAGACAGGCAACCAGGAGTAATGTTGCCACTGCCAGTAAACAGTCTCTAAACTGCTGGGTGGGTAAGCGGCTTACAGCCCCTGTGCAGATGCCACATCTGCTCAGCAACTCGGGGCCCCCAGCCGAGGATTTAGAATTCACATTGGTCCATGATCACAGAAACTCAGTGCAGGGAGTTATATGTGACACAGTCCTTGCTTTTACCAACAACTATCACTTGCTCCCTCAAAAAGGAACATGGTGATGATGACTCTGGTACTGACATTTCAAGTTACATCAAGATGCACAACATCTTCACATTTCTTCAATGTAAGACTCCAATAATCTGAAAAAAATAAAATAAAATATTGGCCAGGCATGGTGGTTCACACCTGTAATCCCAGCACTTTGAGAGGCTAAGGTGGGAGGATCACTTGAGCCCAGGAGTTCTAGACCAGACTAGACAACATCGTGAAGACTTGTCTCTGAATTTAAAACAAATTTTAAAAAAAATTTTTTAATGTATAAAATACCCTAGTATATCCCTGACACCAAATTGCTCAGAGTCCAGCAGAGAATAAAAACAAACAATTCTAAGAGATGCTGGGAAGGTTGACCATGAAGGGAGTTCCAGTGTCCAGAGGATCACCACAGTCAGATATTGGGGGAAGGAACTTCACAGAAGAGTCCCCAGAAAAGGTGGCATCTAAACCAAGAAAAGGGATGCAGATTTTGTAGTTTAATTGTGTCTCTAAAAACATATGTGGGAGTTCTAGCCCTCAGTACCTCAGCTTGTACCCTTATTTGGAAAAAGGTGTTGTTGCAGCTGTAACTCCATCCTGGCATAGGCAGGCCCTTAATCCAGTATGACTGATGTCCTCATACATAAGTTGGCACTGTGGCTCACACCTGTAATCCCAGTACTTTCAGAGGCCAAGATAGAAGAATGGCTTGAGTTTGAGACCACCCTAGGCAACACAGCAAGACCCCAGCTCTACAAAAACAAAACATTTTTTTAATCACCAATATTTACTGCCAGCAGAAAACAAGTTAAGCTTCTGTGTCATCTCAAAATTCTGAGTCCGTGATGGGAAGAGACACAAGCAGCCCTCTGACATTCTGGTGACACTGAGTCTTGGTCTGGGTGCTGGTTACACAGATGTGTTCATTTTGTGATAAATCATCAAATCGAATCCTTACAAATAATCTCTCTAAATGCAGGGTACATTTATAAAATTTCCATTGAATTTCCAATGAAAGAGAGACCATGTAACAGTTAGCATCTTGTTCCCCAGATGAACTGATATCATCATTTGTAAAGATAAGATGTTCATCATTCAGAACTGAAAATACTGGCCCCCGTTTGTCTGCTGCAACCTGATCACTGCAGGCTGAATTTTGAACCTCCAGGATATTTCTAAGTAAAAGCTACCTCCTTCTCCTCCTTTGCACTGCCCTCTCTTTTGTAGGCTCATTACAAAGCTTGTCTCAGCCGGCCTGGGTTAATAATAGAACACTATTCCGTATTAAAACCAGATCTCACTTTTGAGAGGGTTTTGTCTCTTGCAAAGCCTCCCGTTTTATATGAAACGGAAGAATTATGTGATGCATGTTTTTACCTGAGTTGCTAAAGTAAACAGTAACAAAGCCAGAACTGGGTCCTCAAGAAAGCTAGAGTCAAAGCTAGACAAAGATTCCGGATTCTGCCACCGTGTGTTCCCTCCCTTGGTTGGTGGGCAAACCCTCTCACTGTCGGTCTGGAAAGCAGATGATCAATACTTACAATGGGGCCACAGTCTGATGACCAAAACAGGTATTGAACAGAAAACCTCCTAAATGGAGATTACATTTTTAGTTATAACCCCAAAATGGCTTTTAAAAATTATCTAAGCAGCTCAAATCTGCACAATCTTAATTTAAAGCAACATAACTCGAGACTGCGAGGAATCTGACTGCCGGCCAAGCAACTGTTTCCCATCGTAACTGGCTTCCCATAGCCCTGCCCAGGATCATGCTCACACATGCTCAACCCACCTGACATGGAAGGCATCTGGACAGGGCTGGCACTGCCAAAGGAATCTCTTAAAAAATGCAACAAAAGGAATGAGCTCTCGCTTCGAATTTTCCATGCATTGGACCAGAGTAATTTCACTTTCCAGAATGCTTTTTTGAAATGTCAGGAAGAAACCAGTGCTGTTAGTTGCATAAGCAGTTATTTTTCCTCACAATTAATTTTCACACCTCTGAAAAATAATCCATAAGTTGTAGCAGAACAACATGATACACACATAGACCAGTAAAGACAAATCTACAGGTCTGTGTTATTGATTGAATTATGTCCCTCCAAAAATTCATATGTTGAAGACCCAGCCCCCAAGTACCTCTGGGTGTGATCATAACTGGAAATAGGGTCACTGCAGATGTAGTATGTAAGGCAGTCCTACTGGAGGACGTTAGGTCCTTTAGTTCATGTGACTGGTGTCCTTATAAGAAGGGGCAATTTGGACAGACACACATACACACACACACAGGGAGGAAAACACATGAAGATGAAGGCAGGGATCAGGGCGATGCTTCAAGAACCAAGAAACACTGAAGACTACCAGCAAAACCCAGAAGCTGGGGAGAGAGACAGACTGGATTCTCCAATAGCCTGTACAAGGAAGCAATGCCCATACCCGCCCCGAGCCAGGACTTCCAGCCTCCAGAACCACGAGGTGTATGCTGTTTAAGACACTAGTTCAGAGACTTTGTTATAGCAGCACTAGCAACTAACATTGTACAGACACAAAACAGTTAACTAGGAGGCCTGTGTGCCGCTCCATCTTATTTGTGCACGCATGTACAGTTACCTATCAGTGAATAATCTTGGTTACCACTAACCCCTTGGCTGTTTGACTAGTAATAGCTGTGGGTGTAGGAGGTCAATCACAGGACTGGGGAAATTCTGACTCACAGTCCCAAAGGCTGAAGTCCCAAATTGTGTCACCCAGCCCTGAATTCACTTCAGCTCCGGGAAACCTCAAACCCCAGAGAAAACACAATCCGGTTTTCTCTCTCTTCCTTCCAATACAGACACAGGTATAATTTAATAATAGTACCCTGCTTCCCAAGTGCAATTAAAAATGGCCTTCATTATTCCTCTGAATGAGTGTCTTTTATAATGCAGCAATCTATGGTTCAATAAAAAAGCAACTACTGCACCTATCATGGCAAAGCTGTAAAACGTGATCAATGTGCTTTTGGTGGCTCCAGAGGCAGAGGAAAAAAAAAACTTAAAGAAACAGACACAAAATAACTTGGTACGATGGGAATGCTTTAGAAATGCTGGTTTTCATTTCTGAAACTTCTAATTTCCTAACTTCAATGGATCCCTTTTCCCTTTCACTTGGAAAGTAGTAAGGTATAGCAGAACCAAAAAGCAGGAAGTGGAAATGGTAGAAACAGACTCAAACTTTTACACAGAGGGAGACTGAAGCCTTGAACACATCTATCTCTAAATAGGTCCCTGAGCCACTGTGCTCAAAAAAGTGTGTGTGTGTGTGTGTGTGTGTGTGTGTGTGTGTAGAGAGAGTGAGAAGGAGCATGCGAGAGAGAATATGATTTAGCTATGGGCTTGTTCGAACAGGAATCATCTTTAACATGAGTGCCCACCCACACTGTAAGCAGGACACAGGTAAATGGTGGGGTCAGGCTCTGTGGCATGAAAGACTTCATTCCTGTGACTATTTATCACACACTGCTTGGTCCCAGAAGCAAGTCTTTAAACCCTCCCCAGGGTCCCAATGTCTTTCTCTTCCTACCATCCAAGCAATGCTAACAGGGCAACCTGAACAGAAGGACATTTTCTGTGTGCCACACACTATTCTAAACACTTGATACATATTCAATATTGTCAGCATCCCCCTTTCATAACTGGAGAAACTGAGGCAAGGGTTGAAGAACTCTGACCAGAGTTACCCAGTTGGGTAAGCAGTGGTGGCAGGTACCACACTCTGCCCTCTCAACTGCCAGGAGCCCTGCCTTCCAACAGAGGGCGGTTAGACAACCAAAAGCAACAGTCATCACATGAGGAATTTTTCCTGCAGTCTCACATTTCAGACCTGACAAGTCCCACATGGAAAAGGTATCAGGCATGCCACTCAGCCCTAGGTACTATGGGGTTATTCAAGCCTCTGCTTTTCTTCCACTTTGACATTTATCATTTTAATGCTATTCCCATAGCTTCAGAAGGAACTTAACTTTGTTTTAATAAAGGAAGAGAACTTAAAATCTGTGTTTGGGGATTACCCCAGAATCCTTATAAAAATGCTTGTCTGAAGAGGACTTTAATAAAACTTCATTTGGAAATCACTGGTGGATGCCACTGACCCATCTGGTCCCCACTCCTAGAGTCACATAAAAGTAAACAGTTCGCTCTAACACTATCAGGGAAGGAACCACCATGTCCACTGTGGTCTTCTCTCTACAGCCCTGCACTTTCAGTTTTTCCATCCTGTCCTAGTTACTGTCATGTGAGTCCGATGCTGACGGTGTTAAAGGCATCAAGTAAAATCAGAACTATTTTAATTGTGCTAACACACGTTACAGATGCTCAGATAATTCTCTGTAGAGCAATGGAGCCTAATGCCTGATCAAAGACACAAATACAGAGTTTTTTCAAATATTCAGCGATCTAGCGTTAGACAAGGAGACAGGTACAGTTACTTCTTGCTGTCATGGTTGTCTCTGATTAAAACACAGGATGTGCCCTCAGTGTTGAAAACACAGAGATTATTTCAGAGCAGTGCCTGATCGAAAGGTATTATGTGGCGGATTCACAGGGCTGAAGGAGAAAGTCCTGGATTTTTGAGTTGTGGGGTCTTGTGTTCCTCAGCCTTCACCGTGCTGTCTCTGTGACCTTCCAACAACCACTCAGCCTTCCGTGACCACAGCCTCCCTGGGTACAAAACCAGGATGACAATACCTGCCTGCCTCAGACTTTATGGGGTAGTTGCACAGATCAAATCAAGTGATATACCTAAAAAGCACTCTACAAATTGTTCAGCATCATACAAAGTTGTGACTGAGCTGTGTGGGCAAGATGGAGTTAAACCAAATCTATGTGCTTTAACGAAGCTTAACTTTCCCATGATAAACTGCTTTCCATTTTACAGCTTCCTGTGTATTTTGCATGTTAGAACAATATTTATGAGTTCATTTCAAAGCTTTCTAATTTCAGTTAGAGTCAGTGCAAAGCTTACACATTAAAATTTCTCAATAAATCATTTATTGTGCAAATATGAACTGTTATTTAAAAAATTTAAAAAGAGGGAGGCTTTATTGGAAAGAACTGCCTTACTGTACACTTTGGGTTGCTTCCATGAATATATTTTTTATATAGCAGGTGGATGATAATGTATTGCAAAGGTTTCATTCTGACCACTAACATGTTTGAGGTCCTCAGGTGTCTCTCCCCAAAGTCTCATGAAACTATTCCAACCTGAAAATTCTCTCTGGATTAACTCATTTGGTAGCTAGATTATAAGATATATGTATTTAATCTCTCTTTGGGGCTAAACATTTAGCTAATAATTGTCAGAAAGGTTTTGACATTAAAAATTTATGACTCAAATAAAACTTCTCTGCAGAAGTTCAGGTACTGAGATATAAGCACTATAAAATGGACACTTCTGGAATATGGTCAATTTTAAAAACATAAAAACCATCACCTTGGGTCAGACTAGAAGCCTAGTTCTCACCAGATATTATGTCTGACAGTGGCATCAAAACATAGTCTGTACACCAGAATGGTTTCCCTGGGTGTCAGAGCACCAGAGGCCAGGGATGCTGCCTGGGTGCTCAAAGTTACCCTGGAGGAGCCACCATGGGCTCTGCCTCAATCTTTCTTGAACCCACAGCCCTAGCAGCCCAAACTGCACAGGTGCTTGGGAAAATGAGTTCCACTTGCTTGCTTTCCCCTGGGCAAAGGCATTCCCTCTTTGAGTTTGAATTCAAACTCCCTCCTTCTAGCTTCAAGAAGGGCTCCCTGGGGTCTGGTGAGTAAGTTCAAATCCCATCTGCCTCGACCCTGCATGGCTCCCTGTGTCTTCTGACTCTTGTGCCCTCATATTTTGCTCTTCATCCAAATCTGCACCATCCTCCTAGCCATTTTAACTGCCCTAATCCTCCTATTTTAGGGAATATGTAGAGAGAGCCAGCTCATACATAAGCATTTTCCACCTGAAATAAAATAGAAGCTTGTCCAGATGCCAGCTGTTTCAGTCAGCCTCCCGACTCAAATTCCAGGTGAACCAACAATCACCGAAACCTCAGTTATAGCCTCTAGGTTAGGCACAAATGATATTACCTGGAAGCAGTAGCCTATTAGGTATCTCTGAAGTTGATATATGAGTATATAATTGGAAAAACAAGAAGAAAGAATAACACAGGGTAAGAGGATAGATTAGAAGGGGTACATTCTCAATTTCCCTTGGATTCAGTTCCGACTCCCAAGGTTAACCGAACAATGTCTATGACTGTTGCTCATTATTTCAGTAAATTCAAAGATTTATTATTTTCTGACATGCAACTGGACAAAGTAAAAGAAGCAACCCATTACTTTTCACAACAAAAAGGAAGTGTGTACTATTGTCGATAAAGATAAATGTCTGGGAAGGCAGTGAGGATCACATATTTTGAACCCTGGAGCTCCGCAGTGCAAGGCTCAGCACTCAGGCACAATATGATATGTGACCACTTTACCTAAAGTCAAAAGTCAAATGACTGTAGGGCAGGGACATGGGGACAGGTGGCTAGAGGATTTACATCAGTAGCTTCTGTCTGGTATCACAAACCAAGTCATAAATCATACACTACATTTCAAGGCAAGATTCCATTATTTCCTGGAAAATAAACAATTGTAAGCATTCAAAATGTTTCGTCAATGAGTTTTGCTACTTAGAATGAATTAGGATACAGTTTACTTTTATGTCATTTAAGGAAAAGGGAAGTTTGTTTAGAATAAGGTGAGCAAGGAGAAATCATTGACTCATGAGACATTAAACTATTTTCAAGCACTTCAATTACAATAGTTTTGCTGGTGCACAAACAATGGGCTAATTATAACTAACTCAAGGATTCTTATTAAGAAGGGATGTTCCTGACCACTGACGATGAGTGGTGCCACCACACTGAACACAAAGAGAACTAGAGACACATGCCCCTTGCCTGGCGTTGGCTCGGAAGCAAGCTGTCAGTAGAGGGGGCTTCAATGTGGGAAAGGCCTGATTCCTTGAGCCACTTCCATGCAAAACGCAGCCAGTGGAGACAGAAGCCAACTCCCGGGCTCCTGGAAAAATGCAGCATCACAAACTAAACCCTCAGCCTTCAAAAACAAAGGAGGACCACACTGGGATACAGAGCTGTACCTAAAAACTGACCTTTCTGCCCCGGCTCTAAATTTTATTTTCTCTTTCTGTTTTGAAGACAAAGACAAACACTGAAGAGAGATGAAGAAGCTAAAAAGGGGGAAAACAATGCTAAATGTGAAAGAAATGGCAGCTGTCACAACGAGTGATATGTGTCCCCAGCAGCTTATCAAGAGCGAGACCTGAGTGGAGAAACAGAGCTGCTCATGAATGGTGATGTCATTCCAGAATTAGCAATGTTTCTGCTTCCTTTACTCCCACGCCTGTGTTCATCCGCTTCGGCCCCACTTGACAGATAAAGTCCTCCCTGTGAGCCGGTGAACCTTCAGAGACCACAGGTATAAAGTGGCAGCTTCAAGTCCCTTCTCTACATCCCACCCCTTGCTGTCTTCTGGAAGCCTCACTGAGAGATGGCAATGTGGGAGGGATTTCACTGTAAAAACAGGGGCTACTTAGGTTTCAAAACCTAAACCACAGTAGAAACAAGAGACACCGGGAAAGGTAAGGAAGTACAACATGGTAAGCTGACACCCCAACGCCTGCCTAGACTCCTTGACCTTGCTCAGTACTCAGTCTTCCTAGGATGACTGACGTCTTAGGAGCTGGTTAGAAATGACACAAGAAAATGCCCGGGGTCCACAGATAGTAAATGTGCTTGGACACTAAAGCACAACTGCTTTCCAAAGGAGGCTTTTCCTCCCTGCCCAAAGCAGGCCACATGTTTGCTCACCCACTCGCCATTTGCTTTTCAGTCATCCAGCTGTGGTCTGCAGAGTTCCTACAGTTTTCAGGTAATGCACAGACTCCAGGAATACAATGACTTTATTAAAAATAAAAATAAAAACAACAACCCAGCAAGGTTTCTGTCACCATGGAACTTGTGGTTGAGTAGGGGGGGAAAGATGCTATTTCAACAATCCCATGAATCTAGAACTTACAGACAGTGCTGAGAGCTCTAAATGGACAGCCTGGAAACTGTAGAACATGACAGGCTGAGCTTTAAGGGCGGGAAGGTTCTATCTGGGGAACCAACAGACCAGCATAAGCAGCCTGGAGAACACAGGGAGGGGGAGGTGGTGTGGGTGAGGCTGGAAGGAGGCAGAAATCAGGTCATACGAGCACAACCCTTGCGGGATGTGAGGAAGAGGCATATTTTCCCCACATGGCAGGAAGAAAACACTCGATACTGTAGGGAAAGCACGGCTTGATGAGTTCCAGCCATATCCTGACACCCATGTGCTTTCACATGTCTCCATGTACATGCGTGAGTGTGTCCTTACCTATGCGTGAAGTGTGTCTAGAAAGACACACAAGGCACTGCCGGCACACTTCCAAGGAAAGACCCAGGGCAGCCCCAGGCTGGGGGAGCAAGGCCTCTTTGCAGGGGCCAGACAGAGTGGGAAGGAGTTCATGACAAGAGGCATTCTCTCTGAGCTAGAAAGACACACAGGGCCGTGGCAGGCAGCAAAAAGAGAACCCTGCATGGAAAAGACCAGATCCTGGCAGATTCCATGGGCTTCACTCTAGGAGGGCTCCAAGCACGGGGCAGATTTCTAGGTTTCAAATGCAGCCAATGGCCTGGGAAGCCCACTTTACAGTCAAAGAATGTCAGCACACATACTGAAAACAAACACAAAACAAACCATGCCAGGCTTAGGAAAGCAGGACAGAATGCCCCACTGATGCACCTGGAGGGACATGAGGGGAAGCTGGAAACTGTCTCCGAGAGCCGCTCCGAACAGCCTCCCAATCTGGGTGAGAAAGGGCCCAAACCAGCAAAACTCAAGCTCCAGAAAACACAGTTTGAGACAAAGGAGCTAGGGAGGTAGCATGCAGGTAAGAGGGTGTAAGAGGCTGAAGGGTGAAGCTGTAGACCTCAGGAAAAGCAGCCCTGGGCACAGAAAATTTTTGAAAAATATGGTGACAGAGTCCTGCTTTTCTTTCTTCTGTCTTCCATAATTTTTTTTCAGAAATACCACTTCAATCAAAGTTTTGACAATTATGAAACATGTCAGTTGATAGTGAGAATTCATCAAACGTGCCATAAATGACAAGAAATGAGAACCCAGATCCTGAAATTGGATGGGCTTCAAAAGTCCCTGACAATCACTGCCATAAATCATCCAGGCACATCAATCTCTGGCTGGAGCAGGCTGTGCAGGCGGCAGAAACGTGAGGCAGAGGCTCACGCGGGAGAGGAGAGCCACACTCTAGGTGGCAGAGGAGGGCTCGTGCTTGAGTCACAGAGATCGGAACCAGGGACATACGGTGAGAGAGGCCACCATTATCACAGACATGTACCACAAGAGACACAGGGCCCATGATGAGACCTGTGATTTCCCTAGGAACCCTGCAGGCCCTACTGAGAAAACCCCAGGCCACTGGGTCACAAGTAAGTCACCTCTCTGTCCACACCAACCTCAGCACCAGCTCCATTAAGGACAAAAGAGAAATGAGGAAGCTACTGCATGGATCCCATCAGATGCCCAAGATGAAGGGTTTGGCTGTTACTTTCTGTTTATGTAGAGTTTGCACATGCTATTTCTTGATAAAGATAAAAAAGTAACAATCTCTAAGCTCTTTTCCCTGCTCAATTCCTCTATTTTTTTTTCTTTTAATGCAATTAAACATAACAAACCTGTCTCTCAGTTATAGCTTGTTAACATAAACTGCTAAATTTTCAATAGGGCAAAACAAACTTTTGAGTGCTGTCCCTGAGATAGTAATGAATACATTCAACATCATCCTCTCTCAGCAGATGACCCCAGTAAGCCACTTGGGAAAATCCCAATGAAGAGCAGCAGTGGGTTGATCTTCGTTTGATTCCAAGCCCTGCCACGAATGTTGTTGTCGTCAGAGCAAGCCACTTAATTGTTTCTGGTTCTTTCATCTTCGGGGGAAAAAATAGCGCTAGTTACTTCAGATAACGATCACTGATCTCTGGACTGCTTGGCCACATCCAGAGCGTTCTGGGCTCTTCCCAAGCCAAAATGGTTCATCTGGACAGAAAATGGAGTCTTCTCAGGCATCAATTGTCCAAGGTACTGACCCAATCCACAGCTACAGGAATCTGGGTCACCAAGAAAGGCACATCCAGCCAGCCACAGTGGCACATGTCTGCAGTCCCAGCACTTTGGGAGGCCCAGGCAAGGGGATCATTTGAGCCCAGGAGTTTGGGACCAGTCTGGGCAGAACAGCAAGACCCCGTTTCCAGAAAAAAAAGGAGGTAATTCCAGTCCTAGAGAATGGGTCATAAACGGACTTTCCAATGCTAACTTTAAGACAGAAACTGTGAGCACCACTCAGAGTTGGTGTTTTGAAAGTAACTCAAGTATAAAGAATAGTTTTACGATGAAGCATCCCTTGGGTCTATTTGTATCATTAGAAAATTAAGAAAAGAGCTGGGCTCGGTGGCTCAGCCTGTAATCTCACGCCTTTGGGAGGCTGAGGTGAGTGGATTGCCTGAGCCCATGGGTTCGAGACCCGCCTGGGCAGTGAGACCTCATCTCTACAATAAATCAAAAAATTAGCCGGACATGGTAGCGCATGCCTGTAATTCCAGCTACTTGGAAGGCTGAGGCGGAAGGATCACTAGAGCCCAGCAGGTCGAGGTTGTGGTGGCCGGGAGCGGCCACTGCACTCCAGTCTGGGTGACAGAGTGAGACTCCAACTCAAAAAAAAAAAAAAAAAGAAAGAAAATTAAGAAAGGGCAGGTACCCAGCATCCTGCTGAGAGGTTTTCAAGTTCACAAAGCTGTTTCATATGTGTGTGTGTATGTGTGTGTGTGTGTGTATACACATTATCTCATTTAATGCTCTCAACAGTTTTATAGGAATATCTATACTCTTCAAACGTGACAGAAACTAAGGTTCAATGGACAGAGCAGATCTAGCTCAAGAGCATCCCCCAAGGGCAGAAACGACTCACCTCTGGTCTTCTGACAAGAATGACTCTCCCCTGCCCCCCCAAGCACCTGTTCTGAAGATCAGCTTTCATAAAACGCGAGTGTGAAGGCAGTCAGGTTCCCTTCTGTCCACACAGGGTCTGTGCTGTGTCATGGTATTTAGGGACACAGTCACGACTGCATGCCGAATGCTCAGCCACCGGCAGGGGAAACCATCTGCCCCATCATCAGTCCCATCTCACATCCCCATATCAACACAAAGCCATCAATCTGCAATCGCTCTTATTTAGTTCCAAAAAAAAATCTTCCAGTGTACTATCAGCACTCAAATCAATGCCCACCAATTCAAACGTTGCCAGCAATGGACCAAGGTGAGGGTAGAGTCACACCTATTCCTGTGCCCTTCTTGGCCGCCTGGAGGGAGCGATCACCATCATGAGCGTCATAAGCACAGTCATCAGCAACATGCAATCACCAGCACACAACAGCCAAGCAGCTCGGTAGGAATACTGACTTTCCCCTGAGCAGAAAATACTGCCATTTCTCAACGAATTATGCTGGGAACCCATGGTTGCCAAAATGCATTTTCACTTGCATGTGGAGGATTTACAACACAGCGGTCCCAGGAGGAGAAGAGAGAAGGCTGTGGCCCCGGCAGGTCTTTGGGCAAGAATAACAACAAAAGCACCAAAACCTATATATCTGAGCATGGCGATGGCACCCATGCTTGGACCCTTGAGGCCATACCCTCATCCCAGAGCCACCAGCACTCACTCCACAGTGGTGCAGGGCCAGCAGGGAGAAGGCAAGCACACAACTGGCCTTGGGGAAAAACAAACTTCACCAAGCTGACTTCCGGGTTAACTGGGGAAACACCAGACACCTCCAGAAAATGGGTGCGTGAGAGCATTCTCACTGGAAATCCTCACGCAAACCATCTACCAGATGCTGTGCTTTTTATGGAGGCTAGAAATGCGCCTGCTTTATTTAGGTGGGTGTCTGAGAACCTGGTGTTTTCCCATTTTTCCAAATGAAATGAGAGAAATCCCTATATAGATGACTTGTTGTGGATGAATCAACTACAAGAAGGAAAAAAGAAAAAGTCAGTCCTGAAGCAACATGTAATAACAATGTACTCAGCATAAGTACAGGACAGTACACATTAAAAGTCAAAAGATGTTACTGCCTCTCTGGACAGACAGTATGTGCTAGAAACAAATGACTACATGAAGCCAGTTTAGGAGTTTAAAATAAAACACTTTTACAGAGGTATGTTTATAGTTTTGACTTTGATGAAAATATTAAAATAAAGGTTACAAGTATTATTTTGTTAAGGGCCATGACATAAAGATAGCATCTAATCCAAAACATGCATTCAGGTAGAGTTAGACCCAAATTCTGGCCCATCTACACATAAGCTGGGAGACCACAAGTAACTGGCTTCTCCAAGACTCAGTTTCCCCTGAGACTCAGAGCTGTGAGGGGGGATCTCACTAAACTCATGTGTTGTACTATGTCACACAAGGCAAACACTTAATGAGTCTGTGATTTTCTTCTGCAGATGAACCTGACCTAAGCTGTAGGTCAAGCAGCAATGATGTTGTTCCTTAAGCAAGTTAGTGTGTCGAGCCAACAGTGAGTGTCTGTCACCCGTGTTTTTACTCTTTCTATTGACTTCTGACACACACCACGTGGTACTTGCACAAGCTGTAGCTAGAGCTATGAGGGAGCAGGCCGCCTATCTGCACATTCCTTATTGATTCTGAGCATAAAATTTTCCCACAAGTATTTGCTTTCCCCAAGGTTAAATTACAAGTTCACCCAAAGTCTTGAAACACATTATTTGAACTTCACTACACAGTCTTATGCCCCATGCAGTGTGGGTGGCCTGAATTCTGTATACCGCCAACACTAGAGAATGATATTTATCCAGAAAATTCCCAGGGATATTCCCTCAGGAAAGTTGCAAAAGTACTTAGTTCTCAATCTGATAATGATTGGATTTAAACCAGTGCTTTTCTGAGACTCTACAACCATCTCCCTCCCTCCCTCCCTCCCTCCAGATAAAATAACCACAGAGTGGATGAGGCAGGTGATTTTGTGAGAAGGGGTTTCTAAACTGTGTTTTCCTATTTAAAAAAAAAAAAAAAAACACACTATGGATATACCAGTCAACCCAGGCAGGGCAGGCACAAGATGCTGAGAGAAGAGAAACTGGGGAAGGAAATGCTGGAGTGACAAATAATAACAGACTCTGAAAAAAAGTGCATATGCCTCAGATAAACAGTAATTAAACAACCTAGGAGCATGCATTCTCTTACCAGGAATATCCTCCTCTGGGTCCCAGGTCTGTAGTTGAGAAAGAGAAATTAGAGAGTCCTTGAGGTCTTGGCTTCTGTTTCTAGAAAGTGGAATTCCTCTTCCCTTCTTCCCCTCCCAAAGGTACCTTACGAGGAAACAAAAAGGGTGCAGATACATTCTCGGAAGCTTCCCAAGGTCCTTGAAGGCGATCCAGTGCTCCTTTCCCCTTCTGAAATACCCATTCAGAAGGGAGAACGTGCACAACTCTGGATGTACAGAGGGCACCACAGCAGATGCCAGGTGTAGACTAATGAAGCAGGTCTGGTGTGTCACAGCTGAGAGCCCAGAAAGGGGGACGGGCTAGACATGGCCTGCGTGGTCCAGAGGGGTTCATGCAGGTGAGGTGGAGAGGGCCTACATGGTCTAAATGGAGTGCAGATGGGCTGGAGAGGGTCTAAATAGGCTGAGGTGAGCTAGTGAGGGCCCGCATGATCTAAATGGGGTGCAGGTAAGCTAGAGAGGGCCTGGGTGGTCTATGTGGGGTACAGGTGAGCTGGAGAGGGCCTGCGTGGTCTAAATGGGGTGCAGGTGGGCTAAAGGGGGCCTGGGTGGTCTAAATGGGGGTAGAGATAAGAGAACCAACTGCTACTCCACTCTAGCTAAGTGCTGTCATGTAAAAACCTAGGCTGCAGTTGCCACAAGTTCTGACTTTTCATAGAGTAAAAATGGAAATTGATAGTTTTCCATTTGAGAAATCTCAGTTAAAGTCAGTAATTTAAAATTAAAGGCTTTGAGCCATAAACTGCCTCTGGGAGCAGCTGGTCTCTGACTTCTGAATGGCAATGTCTCCTCCCATGAGGACACTTATCTCCATTCTCCACTCTACCACGGGGTAAACAGGGTTTATTTCCACCCCTCCCCTCCACATCTGACCCTTAAAGAGATGGTGAGGGTCTGTTTCATGTGAGGTTGCATTTCAGCCTGACCTTACCACTTTCTCAGGATTCAGCACATCCTGAGGATGATCGCTAAGTTTTCAGGAATTTTACAAGCTGATGTCAGACTGGTGGTTTTACGCTGGCTATGATAAGAGCATTTATACCACAGAAATTGGCAACACTACAAACCAAGGCTGTTCCTGGCCCTAAAGCCCACTGTTAAGCCTCAACCCCTGATTATGGCCAGCTGGGCAGCTGGTTGAGAATGAAATCAAAGTGCCACGTTAAATGCAAGAACTGGACGGAGTTAAGTCAACACAGAGATCTTCAACATATAGTCCCCAGAGCAGAAACAGCATGTCCTGGGAAAGTGTTGGAAATGCACATTTCCAGGCCCCTCCTAGAGCTAGTACATCAGAAATTCTGGGTCCAGCAACCTGTGTTCTGCAGAGCCTCCTGGGGTTCTATGTGCAAAGAACTGCAGCTTTAGGACAATAAAGATCTGTTTCAGGGATTGGGTCTATGTTCACGACTCTCCAATAATCTAGTATCTTTAAAATCCCATCAACGCCTCATAGTGTCTTTCATAGACAGAAGCAATTTAACTTTTAAGCTACACTGAAATTTCATCCCCAGGTATATAATTTAATTAATAGATAACCAGGCATCAGAAATAGAATTTGCAATCAAGCAAAAATGCCGTGTACACTTCTTTCCACTTCAACCTCTTAAGGAGTGTGTCACTTAGAAAAGTGCAGCACAACTTCAGTGTACAGTTTTTACAATAAAGACCAAGGACTAAGGCAAGGGTTGCTGCCTCTCTGGCCATCAAGAGTTCCTCCAGAGATCAGGCAACTCAGGTACTTGTGCCAACTGCAAGTCACTGAATGCCTATCCACTCCTTGCTCTCTTGTGCCAGGTAAGTCAGCAGGTTTGCAAAGCCTGTCTGGCCACTACAACGTCTGACATGGAAACCCTTGCATTCAGGACAGTCCTTAAACTTTCATTGTTTGTGAATTCAGTACTGTTATTTCTTTCCTGTCATCCAGTGCTCAGAAATCTTTTGTAACATAAAAAAAGTAAACACAGTGTTGGTAATAATACCACAAGATCTGGACCAATGCTTAGGTCCCTAGGTCCAGAATGTTATTAAAAAAAAAAAAATATATATATATATATATATATACACACACACACACACACACATTATCCTGGAATTCAAGCTAGAGCTTCTGCCTCTAATTAACTATTCCAAAAGATTCTGCTTCTCATTCACTGAATGACAAGTAAGTATATGATGATCTTCACAGAAACTCCAGTTTCTATGATTGTATATAAGATGAACGTATTAGTAAAATCTGTTCACAAAGTACAGGTAGTTGCTGAGTAACTATCATGATATAATTTTAATAACTCCTGGAAAGGGGGTGAACAGAAACTGAAGATTAATTGGGAAAAGGAGGCAAACTAAGAATAAAAATAATACAAATGATAAGGCAAAAGCAGAAGAAAGTTTAATCCAGGTAAGACTTATGAAACATCCATTATATACAAGACTCAGATTTTTCAGATGGTAGCGTGTTGTATCCACCATGTATCGGGCTCCTCTTCTAACTGTGCATTTTTAAAGAGGCACATCCTCGTGTGCTCGTTAACTCTTGATACAGTTTCTGGAAGTGACCTAGTTTAATTTCAGATCTCTTTGGAATCTCGCTATGGGTGATTCTGAGACAACCCCAGAAAGATACCATCACTTTGTAAAGTAAGCTCTGTATCAGGGACACGTTTCCTTGGCTCCCAGAGTCACCGGCACATCTTATTTCAAACACTTCCTTCCAGCTACTTGAAGACAGCGTTTCTGGAACCTGGACAGAGACTCACATCTTCTCAAAGAGAAAACTGATCAAGGCCGACAGTATCCTTGAGCGTTCTGGGATGTGGGCTGCTTGCTTGATGCTGCTCTTCTGGAACAGAAGGCGCAGCAGCCCGGACCAGGAGGCGCAGTGGCGCTGCGATCACACAGAGTTCCTGTGACAGTGTTCTGCCCTGTCTGAGGTTACAGCACTTCGGTGGTCTGCAGCATCTGGGAAGGAGGTAGCAAGGCCAGGATTCCTACTTCCACTGCCCTGATGTGGCCCATGAGTCTAGGCCGCTGTGACACTCAAGAGGAAGACCAACTCACAAAGGGGGTTGTGCCAGAGACCTCAGGTTCTACCTCACTAGTCTGCAGAGGCAGGAAGTGATACTACCCACAGCCAAGGCCTGGCAGTCACGTTCGCTCCTATTTGCACACAGTGGCACAACACGTCATGGGAAAACAGGGATTCAGCTGCCGCCAGAAATGCAGAATTGGAAACCAGCCCCCACAGGTGCTAGCAGAAAAAGATGGGTTTTTAATTAAAAAGTGAAATTAGAAATGACACACTGCACCATATGCAATGGGAAATATGGCTTCTGACTATACTGAGGGTGTTAAAACATCATGTTGCAAAGGGTCTCCACAGAAACCAAGCACTGGGCTTCTGGAAAGGAGAGAGAGAGAAGGAAAGGGAAGGGACGTTCTTTGAATGCCAGTCCTGGCAGGCAAAGCTGTGCTGGGCTCTTCAACCCCAAAGAGACTTAACCCCCTAGGGCCATGCTGCATGTACTGTGGCAGTGGCACCAGCACATGTGGAGCCAGAAGCCCTGGCATGAAGTCTCTCAGGTGGCACATGACTGATGGGATTCCAGCCTCCCCCACACCCCGAGTCTGAAGCCCCTAGAAGTCAGAGACTTTCCGAAGCCACACAGTTGGGACCTGCCACAAATCCACTCACATGTAACAGTTGTCTTTAAAACTTAAAAATAAGTTTGCCTTTCTATAAGTTCAACATTTTAAAACTAGATGCCATCCTTGTCAGTTCCTTCTAATCTATATTAAAGGAATAAAATTTTAAAGTATATTTTAAAAAACAAAATCTTCCCCAGAAATCAGATGAATAATTTTAGATGTAACTTATATAAACTTGATTTAAACACATACAACAAACAGTATCAAAAATCCACAACTCGCAATAGTCCCAGTTTGCCAGCAGGACCTGCACAAGGCAGCCACCTCAGAAGCCTGATGTCTTCCCCACATAGCCACAAGCATGGCTGCTCTTGGACTCTAAACTGGATGTCTATCTAATCTGTAGACATTCTATATTTGGACTTCGATTTAAAAAGGCTGGTGGGACTCTGTGCACTGTCTCCTTTTCAGCACAAGAAGTTCAATCTGATGAGCTCATCTGAGCATAGATCCTATAACTCTATGAACGTGGATGTGATGTACTCATCTCTTCCACTGCTATCATTCTGAGCCCTAAGCTCGCAACATAACACCTGGGCAGTAGCAACTCCTCTCACGGCTGTCTCCCCTGCTCCTTTCTCCATCTCAGTCTTTGTTCATACATCCGTGATATCCAAATCCACATTCCTAAATTTCACCTGTACCTTCCCAGCTGCCCAATGAAGATCTTCATCTAGACAATCCCCACAGGGCACCTCAAAGCCGACATGTCCCCAGCCCATCACCTCCCCTCCAGACTCCTACATGTCAACCACAAACTCCTAGTCTATCAACCATGCCCCTGAGTACCTCAAAACTGACATGTCCCCAGCCACATCACCTTCCCACCAGACTCCTACATGCCAACAACACACTGCTAGCCTGTCAGTCACTCCCCTGTGCATCTCCCAGCCTGTCACCTTCCCACCAGACTCCTACATGTTAATGATACACTACCCAGGCTGCAGTCATACCAGAAACCTCCGTGGGCCTCTGATGCTCCCCTCCCCCACTCTACAGTCTAAACACATCAACTGCTTCCCTTCTTTGCATCTGTCCTAGTCTCTCTTAGAGCTCCTTCACCCCTGTAACCAAGAAGCTTGAGCTTCTTCCCACTCCATCCATTCAACCCTCCATGTTGCAACAGGAAGGCCAACTGAGTTCGGCAGAGTACAACAATGGGAGAATCTCCATCCTGGGGTATTTATTCTGATAATGTTTCCATTTTTAACGAGAAATATTACTTCTCTGGCCATCAATGATGACAAAAACTGTACACATTTAATAAAGTCACAGCACTGGGTCCACAAAGGAGTTGGAAATCTTCAGCCTTAAGCAAGAGAACCTTCACCACAGGTCTTTCATCACCCTCCCGGCTTGGTCCTCCCACTCCTCCCCTTTCTCCATGTTCCTTTGAACCTCTATGGCTTTTGCAAACTCCATTCCCTATTCCTGAAACATCCTTCCAGGTGAACTTTATATCAGCCTCCCTTTCTTATCTTTCTCTGGGTCCTAAATTTGCTTCCTCCTAAGAATCTCCAATGTCCAGTGGCACATATCAGGCCAAATCAGACAGAATCTCCAGGGTAAAAACCTTGGAGTCTGAATTTCATTGCCCAGGGGACTATTGTATTTACATTAGAGTAAGAAACACTGACCTAAAAAACACTCAAAAGAACATGGGAAAGGGGCCAAGAAAGGTTGCTCATGCCTATAACCCCAGCATTTTGGGAGGCCATGCCAGGAGAATTGCATGAGCCCAGGAGTTCGAGACCAGCCTGGGCAACATAGTGTGACACCATCTCTAAAAAAAATTCAGCCAAGCATGGTGGCATGTGCCTTTAGTCCCAGCTATGTGGGAGGCTGAGGCAGGGGAATCCAGGAGATTAAGGCTGCAGTGAGCAATGATCATGCCACTGCACTCTAGTCCAGGCAAAAGAGTCAGAGCCTGTCTCTAAATAAATAAATAAACATAAAATAAAAATGTATGTAGGCCCAAATAATTTATTTGCTGATTGCTGCTTTTACTCCAAGGTTAAGAATGTATTGTTTCAACATTAAGACCCAGAAGGTACGATGAAAAGACCACCAACTAGTAATATCAAAATGCCAGAAAAATGAAAATCTTTGAGGATAGTGCTGATGAATGGTTTTTACTCACCACCAAGCAGGCACCAATAATTCATAAATTCATAATTCACGAACCACGAATTATGGGTAAAGGTGAAAAGACTTAGACTTCCCTTCTCGTTGAGTTGGTGAGCTAACCTACTGACGGAGCAGGCCTGATGGTTTCTTCCAAAGATAAGTAAATAAACAAGTGTGTATGTGCATGCGCAGGTGCGCGCACACACACACACACACAGAAAGCAACTAAAGCAGAAAAGCAGGTGATAGCACTTTGTCTATGTCCATGAAGTCGTTTTCACTTTGAACTTCCATTTTAAAGTGTGGCTAAAAAATCTCAAAAATTCTATGAAAGCGTTAACAACCCCAAAACATACAGTCCTACAATGCTGAAGCTGTTTAATGAAGAAGGTTTCTGGCTCATGAAAATCTCAAATGGGAACTAGAAAGACCCAATCTCTCACCTCTGGCATTGTTTTTTTCATTATGGTGAGAAACCCAATTTTGGTGGCTTAAAAAAAAAAAAAAACACACTTATTTTTAACAAATGGCTCTACAGTTCAAAAAAAGTCCACTGGTCTAATTATCAGTCCTCAGACCAGTCCTGAGACCACAGAGTCACGCTAAGGCCTGCTGCAACTCTCACTTCCCACAATGCCTTTGTTCCCCAGAAACCAGCATCCCAAGTGTATTTACAGCGAGGAAAGGTTGTAGGAAACAATCTCCCCATAGCTATTTTGGTTCCCTTGGGAGAAGAGGTTAAAGGAGAACATAGGCATGTTTGTTTGGATTCTTGATTAGCTTAAACATCCTTCCCTTCATGACCTCCTTCCCTCTGTCAATGGTTCTGCCTTGCTTCAATACACAGGAGAGTCAACGACCAGGCCAGCACCATGTTCAAGTCTACCGGGGGAGTTTCCTCTGCAATCCTTCAAGAACACCCATGCTACAACTGAAACCACATTGAAAATAAACAGTGGTGTCCTCCCAGACCCAGGACCACAGATATGTCTGTGGGACACGCTCTCCTCCCTCCCCTACGTTCCCACAGCTTCTCAGAGAGCACTTACCACCTTCTACCACGCTTTCAGGAGTTTCTTCTCCTCAGGCAGACTATGGGGCAAGGAATTTTACAGCTCCCTGGGGCAAGGAATTTTGTTATTTCTCACCATTTGGAGCACAGGACCTCAGTAAATGAGATGAACTGTCCTTGTCTAACAGGGAGCAGCAGGAGTTCTGTCAGCCAAGCTACTATGTTTCCAACTCCAGGGTCAGTCTAGACTCAGGTCCACCCCAAGAGTCAGCATTTGGGCCTACAGCACCCCCAAGCTCTCTCCTCTACCAGCTTCAGGGGACCCGATTTTGAGGCAGACTATGCACTGCCAGTGGATGGAATTAGGAGAGAGACACACACATTGTTGCAAGTTCATGAAAGACAAACATTACCAAGTTTACTGTAAAATATTTATCCAAAAGAAATTAAAGAAAGACCAAAAGCATCTGGGTGGAGCAGCTCACAACTTTTTGTAAAAGGAGTCCTCAAATCTGAAAAAGATTGAAATTTCCTTCTTTAGCCAGGTATCAGGAAGCAGATGTGGTAAGGGTGAACAGTATAGACCTTGAAACCACACAGTCCTGTCTCCTATGCCCACACAGCCAGAATGACTCTGTCAAATTCCTTTGTACGCAATGAACCCATTCAAATCCAGCACCTGAGAAGCAGCAGACACCCTTCGCCGTATGGGAGACAGAGCAGGTGACAAATGGGTAAGGACCCTGCCCATTTGGGTGAGGTGGGGTCATAACAATACCAACCTCCTGGGGACAGTACAGAAGACTTGCACTGAAGTGTCCCGTGCAAAGCCTCCGACACAGTGTCTCGCCATAAATCATATTCCTCAATGAATGACAGCCATTCATAAATGTAAGATGTGTTGAGTCACACAAGCTAGAGGAAGCATGTTGGTTGTACTTAAAGAAAGGAAGGCTACCTCAGTCAATATCACATCTGTCACTGCACTGAACCCAGGGTGGGAGAAGCTCTGGTCAGCACCCCTATGCTCTGGCCCTGGTGTCCCAGCTATTTCCTCATGCCAGCTACATAGATCCATAGGGTCTTTGATGCCTGGAGCTCAAGGAGGGGTTCCAAGGAACCTCACTCTGGTCACTCCATCAAAGAAGGCCAAGAAGTTACCAGCAAGAGCTCAGTCAGAGGAACTGAGTCGTTCCCAATGCACCCTGTCCTTTGAGTCCAGCCTGCCTTTGCCTGCTGTCCCTCTGGTTAGGCACGGTCCCTCTTCTTGCCTAGTATACCTGATATAGTTCTACTCACCTTAAAGACCACGTATATACAACACCACATGTGAAGTCTTTCTGAACTCCAAGGTGGACAGCTGGCCTCTCCCACTTCTTCCTACCCAAGCACTCAACATAGCCCTGCCTACTGAATGATGCCCTCCTGTATGATGTCCATTCTGCCAGGAAACCACCCTGCTTGTGTGCCTAACACCACATTTAGAGCAGCAGGCCTACCTCAGATTGGCCATATCCCTCTCACTCCCTACTCAGGAACTACTGAGAGTCAACCCCACAATGCCCCTGTCCTTGCGAGCTGAGTACATGGTGACGAGCCCAACTATCCCTGACACCAGATCCATGGCTGGCCATCCTGGTGGGGAGTGGCTGCCCACCTCTCGTCCCACCAGTTCCTCAGGTCAGCTTGGCCACCCACAGCAATCACAGACACATGCAGCAGTTGTGTGGGATGTGTTTTCATGAGTCCATTATCCTCACTTTTCAGATCTCTGAGGTGTTAGACAAAGCCAAACGCCTCATGCCATTTTGTCCACACAGGTCATAGCCACCAAGTCCTACCTTCTACATCGCGGCCATGGGGATTTGGTGCCATGTTTAAAATCAGGAGACGCTTCATCCACCAAAAATCAAGCCAATGCCCATGGGGAACAGGGCAGATTTCCTAAGAAAGAGATCTGCTTAGCCAAGACACTCCACACTCGCAAGGCCTCCATCCAGACTCCTCCATGAGGCTTCCACAGACTCACACCATCAGACAGGACTGTTCCTCACACCAACATACCCTGGCATCTCTATGGCCCCCGTGTCATACAGGCCCTCACTCATCCACCCGCGGTCTCAGCACTGGCCTGGCTGTTTCACAAATGTGTACATTTTCTCTTCCAACTCCACTTAAACTCCATGATTACCAAAAATCCCCTCTGCAGTTGCAACACCTCACACAACATGAACACACAGCTGGAGTTCCATAAGTGCTCACTAAATTTCATTTCTAGGAAAAGTCTTTTCTCTTTACACCTCTGCTACTGGGGCGGGAGGCAAATCTATACCAAAAAATAGGTAAATGTCTGACTTCCAGAAAGGAAATTAAACAAAATTTCCAATAAGAAAAACCATCCAAAGAATAAACAATATTGGCCATGTGGGGCATTCCAGGATCTCATCAACTCTTATTTTTAGTCTGTTAAAAGTAAATATGCCCCTTGTTTACATCAGTTCATTGCATAAAGCTGTGATCTTAAATGACCCTTCCAAAACTGTGCTTGGCTGGTCTCTCCTTCTTACCTTAAAATGATTGCAAATTAAGCAATCGGGATGACTGTGTGGTACAGACTAAAGAAGATGTTCCCTCTTTACCTGACCCTTACCATGTCCTGGCCACTATTCAAAACTACTTATGTGATCTCATTCAATATGAAAATAGCCCCATGAAGTTGCTTCTTCTATGATACCATTTTACAGCTGAAAAAATGAAGATTCAGAGAAGATAAGTCACACAGCTAATGGCCGATCAAACCAAGGCCCATAGAATAGGCCAGGTGTTTCAAAACCACAGCCTGTGTACGAAATCCAGCCCACCGCATGTCTTGGGGTTTCAGTTTTTAATTTTTGTAGTTTTTATTTTTTGTTTTCTCACTACGTTGCCCAGGCTGGGCTTGAACCTATGGGCTCAAGTGATCCTGGTTCCTCAGCCTCTCATAATGCTGGAATTACAAGCACATGCCACCATACCCAGCAACACTGCATGTTTTTGTAAACAAAGTTTTATTGGAATACAGCAAAGCTCATTTGTTTACATATTGTCGATGGCTGCTATCCTGTTACAAGTGCAGAGCTGAATGGTTGTGACAGAGACCGTATGTGCAAAACCTAAAATATTTACTATCTGGCACTTCACAGGAGAAGTTTGCCAATCCCTGGTCCATGCTATCCAGGCAAAGACAAAATGTGAGTGCTAGCAACCTTTTAAAATGCTCAATCACATCATACCCAAAGTACACAGCTAGTCACCCAAACAAAAGCTTTCTGATGACTTTTAATATCTAGAATGGGAAAGAACTCACAGGTCAGCCACCTTCTGCTTCTGAATTATAAGTTGAGCCTAGCATTAGGAAATGCTTCATTACTTGAGCTCCCACTAAGAGATAAACATATTCAGAATATCAGAAGTATTTATTGCTCGCAAAACTGCCTGGTAATAAGAAACTGCTGGTAGGTCAAACAACAATAGAAGATGCATCAATTTCCTAAACAAAGTATCCTACTTAGGCCTGAGCAAACTGGGGGAGACACACAAGGTCAACAATGGGACAGACAGGATGTTGGGGGCTGGGAGGAACCTTCCCTCATTGCTAGTGCTTAAGCCAGGAGTCAGAGAGATGTCAGGTCCCCCCCCCCCCAAGTGCAACCCTGGTATGTGTGGGATGTGGCCCAGATCACCTGCAGTGAAGGCTGCCATTTACCTGTACCCAGAACCTGACCCATCACGCTCTTCCTTTAACAGTCAGCCTCTCCTATAGTGTCCACTTGCAGATGTCACCCCTCCTCGCCATGCTGGCCATCACACATGTGTGCTAGTGCCTTGAGTCCCACACCAAATGCCTTCCTCTGTTTCAGCTTCCTTCTACCTCTCTCAGGCCCCCATTCTCTCTGGCCTGGGTGTCTTTTTTTTTTTTTTCAGCCTAACCAACGTCTTGGGGTCCCAACGCCTCCCACTCCAGTTCCCAGTGGACCACAGGTCATCTTCTAGAACTGTGTCTAGTTTCCCACTCACACATCTCCAGGGCTCCTCACGGTTACCAAATTAAAGACAATCCTTCCCACTGTGAATCTAAGGAGCAAGAGAAAATGTAGCAACATATTGTCCATACTCGGGCCGCCTGCATCTGCGATGACCTGCTGAGAAGCCTAAAGGGATGTGGAGAGGATGGTGGCTCCTGCAGGATGACCTCCACACCGGGTTGGGGGGGTTGTGTGCAGATACCAGCGTTAACTCACTAGGTGCCCACTCAAAACAATGGTCCATTGCTGTGTAACAGATCCTGGAGACAAGGAGGGCTGGGAGGCTGCTTCTGCATGGAGTGTGCAGCGGGCCAGGTGCTCACTGAAGGCCATGACTGCAGCAATCACACACCACTTCCCCTGCCTCCACCGCCTCTGAACTCCTTCGTAGTTTGTATTCCTCTGAAGTGACTTCTAGAAAATTAAGCCTAGTCTTACATGTATACACTTCCCTTCCAAAACTGAGAACTCCTGGAGGGTAGTGGTCCAGTTTTATTAATCTCCAAACCTCCCAAAACTTCCAGCCTGCTGCCCCCAGCTGGAGCTAAATGAAGAACACAGGGACATCCTCTCTTCCAGAAGGCCTAAGGGGAATGAGAAAGCAAAGCTTGCTCAGAAAATCCATCAGCAGAACACCCCTAAGAGGTCTTTCTTTGTGGTTTGTTTATACCCCAACATACAGTCACCAGGACTTCCTGAAAATAGTTCTGAAGAAACAAAGACCATGAAACATTAGCTGCCAGATTTAGAATGTTGTGTTTGTGTGTGTGTGTTTGGGGGGGAAGGGAGAAACTAAAAAAGCAGCCACAGAGAGCGAGCAGATTCCCTAAAGAGAGCCATTCATTCCACTCCAGAAATGGGGCTGAGCTGCATTCTCAGCCCTGGTTGGGTGGGACAGTTAAAAATCGCCCCCAGCCCGGGCCAGCTGCAGGCTAATTAAACCCAACTCTTTGTGGGGGCCACAGTGGGCAGGCAGCTGTGTTCTTTAAGGTGAGAACAGCTGAGAGAAGAGACCTGTGTGGAATCCTGCACCACTCACTCCTAATCACATGACCTCAGGCAAGATCCTTTCAAGCATCCTTTCTCTCAAACCCAAACCACCCCTCCTAGCTGCATGACCTTGTAGCCTTGTAAATGGATGTAAAATGGAAATCATAATAGCGCTCAACCCTCTTAGGGTTACTTTAAGCATTGAATAAGGATACATCAAAGCTCTTATAACAAGGCCCTGCCACAGAAAGCACTCATTCAATGTTAGCTACTTTTATTACCGAAGGCACCACAGGTTTACACCATCTGCCTGACAAGCAGAGGACTAAATACAAAAGGTGCTTAATAAATGGCACTCTCTTTTCCCACACTCACACCTCACAATGATCTCTGAATACCTGAGAGACCTGAGGGTCCTCACGATAGAGAAACCCGATGCCCGACACTCACTTGGGGCTGTCAGAAAGAATACAGGAGCACACTTAATACTAAGAAGTCATCCTGTTCACCTAAAACTGAAATGTCACTGGGCACCCTAGAGTTTTCTTTGCTAAATTTGGCAATCCTACACTCATGCAGCATTTAAACTGAGGCAAGAAGCAGAGTCTAGTCCATGGAGACACCACCCAAAAATACAGAAATAAAATTAGTGCCTGAGACCTGTATTGCTCACTTCCTGGAAGCCAGAAGACACGTTACCGCAATGGACATGCACCCTTCTAGCCCAGCAGAGGAGAGTCAACCGGTGTTCAAATGAACCAAACAGGCAGAAGCTACTCAGGCGAGGCAAGCACAAGGAGGAAGCTTTCCCAAACTCACCTCTTCACTCTGTAGTTACTCATCTGACATAAATTGGGGGAACAGAAACTCCTGTCTCCTAGTGGACACGCTCCCACCACCCACAAGGCAAAGGGGAGGCCATGAATTATTCAGCTCTATAAATAGTGCAACACCAACACCCACAGCTCTGGCTCGGCCTGGAGAGCCCTGCCATGCAGGTCTCTAGGGCATCACCTGTTTCTTTTGGTTTTTATTTTGTTTTAACCCTCCCTTTCCAAAAAAGTGATGTTTATTTTACCCTTTCTGAACATTTTTTCCCATTAGAAAAAAAGGCAGAAAGAAGCAAACCTACCAGAAAAACAACTTTCAACCATTTTACAAGGTATTTATTTTGAATTCACAGAACAAGATCCCCAGAGAATGTTAAGTTCTGAACTATGTCTACTATAATATTGGTCTAGGTGTAAAAAACTGAAGATTAAAAACACTACAGAAGAAGTTAAGAAGCATTAAGAGCTGATGCATCAGCAAGCCCTGTTAGAGTGGAATTCCATCAGCCTCTAGATTCTTTATTGATTATCACAAACAGCAAGAGCTCTCCTGCAAAGCCATGCTAAGCCACACTTTCCAGTTTACTTGGCTAATCCCTTCTGAACAAGGGTCCAAGGAATGAATATTATTTATCCAGGGGCAGACTGCACAAATTAATCACACCCAAGCACCACGCTGGCGGCCAAACACAATCTATAAAATAATTCCAAACTATCATCACAAGCCAAAAACAAGAATGAAAGCTCCATTATCCACTCCCCCCACCAAAAGAAATCCCAAATTATAAAAGGTTTGAAGTGACACCCTCCCACACAACAGCCAACTCGTTCAACTGGGCAGTTACATGAAACCATTTCTAAGAAAGAGTAAGAAGTTCATATATCTATATACATATGTGTGTGTGTATATAAATATATATATATATTTGGATTTCAATGGCTACAAAAACAGCTAATTTTTTTAAATTAGTAAGAGGTCAAATGAGTATTCTTCCATCAATCTGTGCAGAAACCACAGCTGAACCTAACTATGCTGAGCTACAGTGTCACCACTGCCCCAGCTGACAGGTGAGGAACCTCACACACCCGTGACCTGGTGGTTTTAGACAATTAGAATAGTTTTATTTTTTTCTACAAACAGTAGAAACTAATTCATTTTTTGGATAGGCAGCACAGACACCAGCCACGGGATCCCGGAGCAGCTGGCAACACTCCAAATCCACAAGGTGGCCAATACAATACCACACGGAAGGGACATAGTACAAGGGATGGGGCCAGGGACAAGAAACACCCCATTCATGGTGGTACCCCAGCACCATCTCTCTGAACAATGCTCTTATGGGGTTGCCAGCTTTGGAATTCAAAAAGAGAAAAAAAATATGTATAACTTAAGCAGAAAAGAAGGGTGCTCTCTGTCTGCAGTTCCTGCAAAGAGATGAAAGGACAACACTGCCAATGGTCCACATATGTACGAAGAAGCTTCCTCTTTCTTTCTGACCTGTAAACACACAGCTCAGCAAGCAATTCTCCTGGTTCAACCAAAAGCATGTACACAGGAGCATGGTTTTGCGGAAGCTGACGCATCAGCGAGCCCTGTTAGAGTGGAATTCCATCAGCCCCTAGATTCTTTATTGATTAAAGAATCCAAACCTGCAGGAGCTCCCAGGGGTTATCTGGAGACATGGGCCATGTCCCTTGTGAAGCCCCCACCATAAAGTCACCACTATAGCGACTCTCACAGAGCGAATTCTCCCACATTCCGCCAAGCGACTGCTGCCTGGCATGCTCTCCTATCACTCATGGTCAAGACCAAATCTGCAAATCCATTTACCTCAAGGCAAATGACACTTCACTGCCTCACGGGGCTAAAGGTCACCCATGTGTGGAGGAAAGACACTGAAGAAAGGGAGGAGGCAAGAAGGAGGAGCCACAGGTCTCCATCTCTCCAGCTCCCATCAGGCTTGGAAAAGGGCATTATTTACTCTAGTTCCATGTACAAAGGAAACTTGCAGTGAGACAGTAAACTTAAAATGCTGGTGATACCAAAAGGCAAAGTCACATATACTACAGAATGTCTATGAGGTACCTACGGGATCTACACTCCGTGATCTCACTTCTTCCCCATCAAAACCTTCTAAAGTGGGCCATTCATCATGGTTTCACCTGAGGAAACTGTGGCATGATGTAAACTCCGTGTGGCCTGACTCTGAAGGCTGTGTTTGTCCTATCACTGAAGGTTACGAACACTCGAGCCGCCCACACACCAGGGTCAGCAGGTTCCTCTATGAAGAGCCACACAGGCCCCTGCAGCTACGGAGCTTGCGATGGAGGAGGAAAGCAGCCAAAGACGAGAGGAAGTGGGTGGGCCTGGATGTTTCCAGTAAAACCATATGTGCAGATACTGATATTTGGATTTTTGTGTCATTTTCATGTGCAACATTCACAGAATATTTTGATTTTTTTTTTTTACCCCTTAAAGACGCAGAAAGCCGGGCTCGGTGGCTCAGCCTGTAATCCCAGCACTTTGGGAGGCCAAGGCAAGTGGATTGCCTGAGCCCGCGGGTTTGAGACCAACCCAGGCAACTTGGTGAGACCTCCTCTCTAAAATAAATCAAAAATTAGCCAGGCATGATAGCACATGCCTGTAGTTCTGACTACTTGGAAGGCTGAGATGGAAGGATCACTGGAGCCCAGCAGGCACTGCACTCCAGCCTGGGAGACAGAGTGAGATTCCAATTCAAAAAAAACAAAACAAAAGACAGGGAAGCTGTGCTTAGTCACAGGCTGTGATTTGCCACCAAGGTTTACACCATGCCTCAATGATATTTCCATTGACTCTGGGAAGAAAGAGTAAAAGAAGAGATTATTCTGCTCTAAGAACAAGATGGGGGGTGCTCTGTGCTATTTACTGTTGCTCAAACTTCCTTCCCTCATGCCTTACTGTGGGACATGTCTTCTCCCCACTACACAGGAAGAGTGGGGAAGGATTCCCACTGCTCACGCAGGCTGAGGAAACATCACCTGTGTACAAAGATACAGTGATACCTCAGGTAAATGAATTCAGCTCATGTATCAGCACGCAATTGTCAAAGTCATTTTTTTTCTCTTTGTAAAACATCCCATAAATCCAGTCTGCGCCCTGGGCACAATGGCCTCTGAGTTATTCCAGAGGGGAGCAAAGACTGAACAAAGCCAGTTAAGAAGTAACAAGAACAGGGGAAGATTCTCCTGGGTAGGGAAACAGACCAGCGCGAAAGACATTACTATCACCTCTCCAAGCAGGCAATGATGGGAATTTTTCCTGATTCTAAGCATGGGAATGGCGTTAACTCACCAACTAATCAATGTCTTTTCTCCCGTGGCTTTTTCTGAACACAGTGTGCTGGCCAGTTGCTCCAGGTAAACCCGATCAGCTATAAACGCTCCACTAACAGCATCAGGAGGACCAATCAGGTACTAAATTGCTCCTGAAAATACACTGCCTCTTCTGACTTTACTTCTCTGCCTACTGTTGTCTACTGTACACAGCCAGCATAAAACACATCTTCATTCTGAAGTGAGACCACTGGCTGCTGGCATCAGAAAGGGGCACAGGTGGACAGGGATGTGAGAGCATGTCCAAGCATCATCACACAACTCTGAAGACAAGGGGTGAATCGCATTCAACAGCTGGGTGCCTGTGTCCCTTCAAGGTTTTTTCTACACTGAGGTCACAGGTACATCATATTGACTGAGCATCCCACTTTAAAGATAGGAAAAGGACTGGTCGCAGTGGCTCACACCTGTAATCCCAACACTTGGGGAGGCTGAGACAAGACGACTGCTTGAGCCCAGGAGCTTAAGACCAGCCTGGGCAACATGGCAAGACCTCAACTCCACTAAAAATATTTTTTAAAAATTAAAAATATATAAAAATAAAATAAAATAATAAAGATGGGAAGGGGAGTTGGAAGCAAACGTGATTAAAACAGCTTCCTAGACCTCAGAAGCAAAGTTGCCATGAACACTGGCCAGGAGGCAACATGGTGAGTTTTTATGCTGTTGAATTCACCGGAATATTCAGGAAAGACTGCCAAAAACACCCTCGGGACTTTTACTCATTTTACTTGCAGTGGGATTTTTAAATTCTTTGTAATTTTTTTTGGTTTTTTGCCATCAATAGATTTGGATAACAAAATATGGGAAAACAGTGTGCTTTCATTTAAGTGTCTGTTATTCTATTCTAGCTCTTTTCTGTTGTGGTGGTTACTTGTATTTCTATCATTTTTCTCATTCCAGCCCTAACCCTAGTAAATGTAGCATGAATGTCAAATAAACCTGAGCTGCTAGAAGGGTTTTGCAAATTTTAAGACAACTGGGTTAATAATGGCATCATACTCACAGGATGGTAGGTGCAAGCCTATAGAAGACACTCCAAATCTTGGAAGTTGAAAAATAAAAATCTCTAAGCCCTGCTTAATATTCATCTCCCCAATGACTCTTTCTCTGTTCTGAAACATTTCAAATGATGTTCCAATGCAGCTTAGATTCATTAGGTTAGGTGAGTAAAGAAAGTTAATGACAAGAAGCAAATGTTCCGAAATGGCCTCTGTCTGGGGTGGGGAGACCCATCTGTCTGCAGTGAAGGAACCCGAGAACTTAGAAGTGTCCGCATTCCCTGAGGACAGGCTCCAGGGCTAGGGCGCCTCTTTTGAGTACTGGAATCTGAGGAATTTGGGAGACAACCCTGGATGGCTGTAGCCCTGGGGGATCCTCCTTTGAACTGCGGAGGCAATGGGGCCTGCTGCCAATCACACCCTTGATGCACCAAGGCATCCGGCACTCTGCTGGCGGGCCTCCACACAGGCCTCACCGAGGCCTCACCGTTGCCACGGTGGTGGAGAAAGCCCTAATTTGTTGCTGCCTGACAGGTCCTCATGGCATTTCCTAAGTAACCTCTATGACAGTGTCCTGAACAAGCGGCAGAAGGCTTGGGCTGGGCAAGGTCACAATCTGGCTTTCACATGACATCTCAGGTGTCACTAGAAATCCCACTGGCATGGAGGCTGGTTCTGAGCCCTTTGTGGTCTGTGATGGTCTTGGTGCAGCACCCGGGAGAGGTCACTTGGGTCAGTGTCACCCTCACAAGCTCCAGTACGGCGTATGACCACTCACTTTAGTGACAGCCACTCCATGCCCTTGACCTCGTGCTCACATAATAATATGAGACCTTCTGGCGGCCCAGGAAGAAGTATCCACGTGGGGACAGAGTACCACTTCCCATACTCATCTCTCAACACCCTCGTTGCAGACTAATTTTTTACCAGGTCTTTCCAAGAGACAGCGATTTAAGTATCAACTTGAGAGAGCTAGAGAGAGGAAGACGCTTTTCTTTCCATCTGCTGCCTCATAAGACTTTGAATAAAGGAAGAAGAGCAACCCTGTTTTCTTAAAGCAAATAATCAGTGTTTTGGGTTACAATTTAACTGATATTCCTCATAACAACCCTAGGTAGGTACTGTTATTGCCCCCATTTCACAGATAAGGGAACTGAAGGACAAATAGGTGACTTGCCAAAAGCTATACAGCTTGCAAGTGGCCTCTTGGTCAATGCTCTGAACCAGGCCACTCCCACTAAGCTCTACAGGCCGAGCAGTGCATTCACTGCCAATGAACACCACTCCCTTCTCCCTTTCAACACTGATGCCTGGTCTAGCCACGAGGGCTGTGGTCCCCAGAGCCCTTCTTGGGACATAAGGCAGTTGGGAGAGGTTTTGTTTGTCCTGTGGACGCGGGTGAAGGTGCTCCTAGCATCCAGGGGTGGAAGCAGAGATGCCACTAACAACCTACAACACCCAGGCTGGTCCCCACAGGAAAGAACTGCCCAAACCAAAATGTCAACAGCGTCTAATGGTTAGGTCAGGATTTTCAAAACACAGGTCTCCTTCGCTGTGTTTCCCAGTCACGGCAATGGTCTGTTGGCTACCTGCAACCCTAAATATCCAGGAGCCCATCTGTCATGGTGAGTAGGCTTTTCTTGCTCTTCCCTCAGGTAACATCCCCCCCCCCAAAAAAAGATGAAACTGAAGCTGAGAGAAGTTAAGAGCATTCAAAAGCTTTCACCTAAGAAGAGGGAAAGCCAGGATTCAAACCCACAGAGACCAACTCAGAGCCCAGCACTTTCCAAAGGGGCCCCATGCCAGCACTAGTGAGCTCACACGCTCTCCACCTCTCCCACAGTCTCTGGGAGAAAGTTCCATCAACAGCTATGACCGACTGATCAGACACTTGCAACCTCTCTGGGTTCAGAGGATGCTCCAGGGATGAGCCTCCCATCATACAGTTTCTCCCACATGCAGGCCACTGTCTGCATTCCCTTACTGCATTGGTATATATAGTCTAACAGTTTTATGGAGGTATAATTAACATACAATAAACTGTACATCACCACGCTTACATTTTCATAAGTCTGACACACACATACACTCATGCAACCATCTCCACAAGAAAGTTAGTGATATCTCTCTCACTCCTGGGTGTTCCTACACACCCCTGGCTGGTCCCCCACCCTTACCATCAGCCCCCACCAACACCCACCGCAACCTCCCCTACTTTCTGTCACTGTGTGTTAATCTGCATCTCCAAAATGTTGTGCCAATAGCATCACACAGCATAGATACTCTTTTTCCTATGGCTTCTTTCCTTCAACACAATATTTTGAGGTCATCCATGTTAGTGTGTATCACTAGTTTGTTCTCTTTTACTGCTGAACACTATTCCATTGTATGGATGGATCACAGTCGATTAATCCACTCACCTGTGGATGGGCATCTGTGCTGCTTACAGTCTGTGGCTGTTATAAATAAAATTGCAACGAACATGCATGGACAAGTCACCATTCTCTCTAAAATTCATCCCTATCCAAAGAAAAATGGTGCCAGATCACAAAACTGAATTAAATGTGGAACCCTTTTTCCAGCATAGAGAAACAGAGCTGAGAAGCAGAACCTTCTGTCTTGCGTGTGTGCTGGGTGGTGTTCCAGGACAGATGGCCGTCCTGTCATTTGGACCCATCCCTCCATAATAACTTAGTCTAATTTCCCTTTCCTTATGTATAAAATCAATGCAACAGAAGCTCCTTACAGGGCCATTGTGAAGATTAAACAACGATGATTATCCTCACAGAATCTTAACCCTGTGCCCAATGTATGGTAAGTGTTCAATAAATACAGGATAAGATGACTATCAATCTCAGTATCCATCATGAAAGATGACTACGCCTCATATGCCTTCAAACAGAAACTCCTATTATTCCTGCCAAGTTGCTATACAGAGTTTGCCGTAAGTGACCACTCTACCACTGTGGAATCACAGAGCCAACAAAGGATGGCCTGACACAGTGTTTCTCAAACCTCTCCTAAACCATGCCCCCTCAGAACACACAAGCAAACAAACGAACATGAAACCTTGAAAGAACTGACACATGATGCCTAAAAACTGACACATGGTACCTAAAAACAGATCCAAGGTAACTGCTCCCCTGAGTCTCCTAGGACAATAGGAGGGGAGAATACGTTGTGAGTCACCTGGTTATTCATTCATCAAGAGGAAATGAAAGGGCTCTGCGAAAACAGGAGGTTTCCAAGAAGCTGGTGGTAATTGCTTCTTTCACAAAGTTACCTACCGCGCCTCACCAACCATGCCCCTCCGATCTACTCCTTATATTTTTTGTTTGTAAATTTCAGATAAATGAATATTTATTTTTATTTTATTTTTTATACAGATGGAATCTTGCCATGTTGCCCAGGCTGCTCTCAAACTCCTGGTCTCAAGCAATCATCCATCTCAGCCTCCCAAAGTGCTAGCATTGAAGGTATGAACCAACACATCCGGCTTACCCCTTGTATTTTCACACAGGCAGGCAAATACGCAAAGGGAGCACTGGGAAGAACAGTAGGTATGGATTCAAGTCTGGGTGAAGGAGAGGCAGGTGTGAACTCGAGTCCGAGTAAAGGAGAGGCAGGCCTGTATCCAAGACTGTGTAAACCCCATTGGGGAAGGCTGAGACAGGATCTGTGCTGAGTCTGGCCTAGACTATCAGTAAGCATCCCACAGAGAGAGCAGGCATAACAGCCAGACACTGATGTCATCCAAAGAACCGTGGTACAGGACAGATTGTCAAGGAGTTCCACTTAAGGAGAGAGGTGGGAGGGGAACCACATGTGAAGTTTCCAACTCGGCTGGGAAGCAGTGCTGGTGGTTGGCCAGCCCCGCATAAGCTTAAGGAGAACAAGTCCCCAGAGCTAACTGCATCCTGCTACCAGTCGCCCTGGAGGAGTGACTTGCAGGCCCAGGATACAGAGCAGGAACACCCAAGGATGGTTTTCTTTCTAATTATCATTTGAAGAATGGCTGCAGGATAGGTGAACACAGACGAGACAGCTCTGCCCTGCACCCCAAATCCCTGCCTTCCCTGAACAGCCATTCCCACACCTCATCACATGAGAGATGCTCAAAATAAATATGTGTTGAATTCATGAACATGATTTGGTAAATTCACAAATGTTCAATATCCATTCTTTTGTTCTGCACCTGGGCCGCGGCTGCCATTCTAAGATCCTTGAAAAGGCGATCTTCCCCTTGAGTGCCCAGAACTGACAAGCATCCCGGGTAGTACCTACCATACTGAGGGACTCAAAAATGTCTGCTCTTTTAAAAAGAAAAAAATCTAAAGTGACACTACACCTGAGCAAACCACTATCTCTACCTGGATTATTGAGAGGCCTCAGGAGACAATTCCCTAATGACATGATACCTCCCAACATGTCTATACCACATATTTCCCCACCCACACATACATGCCACAAACATACAAACTACAGAGGGAAAATGGCTGGTCATTTTTATGACAAGGAAAAGTCACTAAAAAACATCTACTAAATAGGGAGTCAGTGATAAGAAAGAGTTCTATCTCCACTGTAGGAAACAAAGAGGAAAAGCCAGTTTCTGGGTCTCACACTGCCCAATAAACACTCTGAGGCTTGGAAGAAATTTCCTTTGTCCAGCAACTGCAATGCCAGTCAAGAAGTAGAAGTAGTCAGTATTTCAATAAAAAATTGACGTGCCACTTTAAAGCAGCTCACACTTTGGCAAAAACTGCCAGATTACAAATACACTTCCCTTTTCTGCAAAGGCTGAACTCTCTAACAGCAACGCTGCCACTAGGTAACAGGTAGACAGGTTAAGCAGTGAAGCCTCATTTGTCCTGGTATCTCCTCGTAGGAAGAGAAACCAATTATTTTACTGAGTAAACAGAGGCCAACATCTAAGACTGCTTGGAATTTATTTTGTTAGAAAGTTTAGACATACTTCTAAAAATTGAGCATTTTCAGAACTAGAATTTCTTTCAAAAGAGGATTACTAATTCACCTGATACGAAATACTTTTCCCCTAAGATTTTTCATTAATGTATGTGTGTATAGCATGATATAGGTTAGATTAAATAGATTAGGTAATTACACTGTATAATAAATTCAGATAAATGAATATATGGATAGATACATGACAGGTATAAATGGATAAATATGAATAGATATAGATATATATGACTGATTGATAAGGAAGGAAGGAAGGAAGGAAGGGAGGAAGGGAGGGAGGGAGGGTGGGAGGGAGGATTGACAGATGGTCAGGCAGGCAGACAAAATGACAAGGCAGAGGATTTATGTCAGTTGGGCCCAAGATAAAAATAAAATTTGGTTTCCCTCAACTCAACCTCTAAGATATTGGTCTCCCCTTCTGCTTCTCTGTATGGTGGTCCTAAATACCTCCCTTTCCTCCAACTCAATCAACATTTTCCAGAAAGAAAGATCAGATGAAATCATCTATCTTCACACGCATGTCATCTTAACTGATACAATGCTGGGAGGATCCCAAACAGAAACACCCAGCTTGGACTGGCCAGGGAGGAAGTTCCAAGTCCTGTTATTTCAGTCCTGAGTCTCAGAGTGGAAAGAGTCTTCTGGGAGCAGGGAAGCACGTCCAGCAGTGCTCGGGTGCACAGTACTCAGTATCCTCATTCTTCCCCAAAAGTATGTTCAGCTGCACAGCTGCCAACTTGGTCAGACTGGAACCCCCATTAACAGAATGCTGTCCCCCTAGGGTGCTGGCCAGCTGGTCACGTGAGAAGCTTGGGTAAACATGGGGAGTGAGGGTCAGATGAAGGCTGTTCCTCTCCTAACACTGTGATGGATGACAGAAGGTGCCTGTGGGCCCCACCCGTCTCGCTTCCTTCCGCTCTCACCCCTGTGTCTCCCTGTCGGGGCCTGCTGACAGCAGGGCTCTACCCAGCCCCAGACACTTGGCTGCAGCAGAGTTGGGGACTGTGTAGACACAAGCACAGCCCCAAAGATCTCTCCTGCACTCCTGCTGGGACACCTCTCCAAGCCCTCCAGGTCCCGCCTACCCACAACACCACCAAGACTTCTGCTGGAACTTTCTCTAATCCCCTCGCATCTCCTCAAGACCTTGCCTTTCCCCAGTTCCTCTTATATTTGAGGAAGGACCAATGTCTGCAATAAATCCCTTAATCTCACAATATCCACCATGTTTCTGTTTCTTTGACTGACACCTGGTTGATAACTAGGAAAATAGAGAAAAGACCTCAATCCATAGGCCTTGTGTATACAACTAAGCCATGTATGAACAACCCACAACCTCAGGCAGCTCAACACAAGAACTAAAACACTGGTCACTAAAGCACGTGTTTCTACAGGGTCATACACAAGATACACACACACTCAGAACCACAGTGATCCCTGTAGATCTCGGCAGAAAGTATTACCACCACCACACACAGCTGGTTACCATGTGCAGAGTACCCAACAAGTGCAAAGGTTCCAGGATTTTGCAAGATGAATAAGCAAAGCCTGAGTGATGCTAAATACGTGCTTCTTTCCTGTGCATGATGTCCTTCCCCAAAAGATAAAACAGATGCCATTTGTTCAAGTACCAACAGGTCCGTGTACCACCATATCTTAAACCAGTGGCCACATTCTGGGCTCCTGTGAGCTAACTAGCCCACAAAAATGTTTGATTTGGCCCTCAGACTTCTTCATGTTTAAACTGGTCCCAACTTTGGAAAATTAGGAGATTTCCTAAATTTCTACATTTCCAACTTCTGAATGACACTCCAGCCCCAACCCATCCTCCTGGAGGACACCACATCAGTCCCCACTCCGCAGTACACTGGCAACCATCTCCTTGGGCCTTGAACACAATTCAGACTACGACCCCCAACCTGTGCCCTCAGGAAGCCAGCCTGGTCCTCGGAGGTCAGTAAAGCAGGCTTTGTGTGATGTCAACGTCCCTCAGAGGGTGACCTGTGGTTTTGAGAGGTTTCTGCTGGTGAGAGCCATTTACACGGGGCTATGTTGTCATAATGGGAGACATGACTATGAGGACATATACTTCAAACAATGAGGGGCTGTGTCAACACATCCAGAACAGGCTGCAGCATCACCTGGCTCAGTTGCTCCAAGGACGCGTCACACATGCAGGGCATGGCTGCCATCCCCACAGGGAGAACAGCAGGTATTCGGTCTGGAGTCATTTTCTCTTTCTCCACATCGTGATCAGGTGAAGGGACACAGAAACAGCTGCATCCTGGTCACAGTCAAGTACGCATAATGTGCAGGTGCCACACCCAAGAATGAAGAAGGACACGCCACAGAGATGCACGCATGCCAGCAGGGACATAGGCCAATGACCACACTGCTCGCCACCCTGGTCTTCTCCTCCAAAGGCAGCCCTTGAATAGCACAGTAGTGGACAAACTGACATGCACATAGGCCTCAGCACGGTGGCCACTCCCCATTCAGTGAAGGCTCGGGCACCCTGATGCTGCATTATCACCAACAAAGACAGCTGATACCAAAACTAAGATGCAGGCAACCAGCACAGGGGAGAGGAGTCCTCTGCAGCCGCTGCAGTCACAGGAGACATTTGTAAACCAAGAGTCTCTGAGTGGAGAGTAGGACATGCTATGACTTGGAGATGGTGCTTGGTTTGGTTCAAGCGTAACCAGCAAATACATTCCATAGGAAATGTGCTAATACAAGTGTCAACCTCTGTAGAATCTTGGTGTGATTACACTCCTAAAACCACTTCTCCACCCACATGGTTCAAATCCATGGGCTTTTTACCCAAATGTCCAAATATAAAAAGGTAAATTCTCAAGGACAGTCTCAGCACTCCTTGAGGAAAGGGGTAAGACTGACAAGGTCCTGGGGCAATTTTTAAAGCACTCTGTTCAACTTGAAACCTCATGAGTCAGCCACAAGTCACTGAAAAATAAGCAAAATACTAACATGTTTGGTCACTCAGCTGATAACACTCTAAGATTTGGAAAGCATAGGATGTTTTCCAGTAAAATGTCCCATAAATAGAACTGTTTGTCTTTGCAAAAGCTGTATAGATTAAATAATATTTCTGTTCTGTCTCCCTTAAGATAAATAAATAGCAAGAACACCATATCCACTTTACAGGTTAAGAAATTGAGTAACTGGGTAAAATAACAAAATACTTTGATTTGATCTTAAAAATTCAGAACTCTAAAGCATTATTACCTTGATAAGGAAAAAAAATTCCACAGGAAACTTCCAGAGAGGAAATGGTTTGTAATAGGAAAAAAAAGAAAGAAAAAAGACACCAATGGTTGGGTGACATCTCATTCATTTCTAGGAAATAACTGAAGAGTCATGGACACGTGTTCAATTACTTTTTTCCCTAGCTTCCTGGTCATTGTGGTCTCTGCCTTTCAACAATCCTTCCCTAGTTGAAACAAACCCCATAAGACTATCTGTTGTCTGCTAAACTATATGGTCAGCCCATTCACCTGCTCAGTAGACATTTAGGCAGAGGCCTACTGAGTTTCCAGCTCTGGTTAGTTATATCCTAGTGGGGGAGACAGGCTTGTAGACACAGGCTTCCTAGTGCAGAAAGGCCGCTCAGGAAGCAGAGAAGGAGTCAACCAAGCTGATCTCCCGCAGGTCACTACCCCAAGGATCCACAAAGTGAGGGCATAAACCCCCTCAAAATACCAGAATTGATTTATTTTAAAATTGTATACTTATTCTTACATGCTCAAACTTCATTCACTTTCAAAGTACTCTCCATCTGATGCCATACACCTATAAAAGTGCTTTTCCCAACTGGTCAAAACAGTTTTTGAACTTGTCAATGCTGCGACCTTTTAGTGCCTCTGCTGGTTCTTGTTTTACCTCATTTCCCTTTGAGAATTTTTTTGACCCAGGGAAACAAAAAAAAAAGGTCACTTGGGACAAGGATCAGGTAAACAGGAAGAGTAGGGCATGGGGCCCACGCTTTTTTTGGTCAAAAACTGCTGAAATTCTCGCACAGTGTGGGTAGGTATGCTCATAAATTACCCATCATAAAACGGGCAAACAAGTTGAAAGAATCTCTAAAAAAAATTCACTGAAGCTAAATGCAGCCTCTCACAACAACACTACAGATGGTACACTGATGCTGATGGGTTCCTAGAACACTAATCTAGCAAGAGAAGCCTACACTACAAGGGGCCACTCTCCAAAAGATAAGTCCAGATTTTGGGGGGTCTTCCTCATAGTCTAAGTCTACATGATGAACAGAATGCCACCCACTTGTGGAGAGAAGGAATTTTCGGGGCACTCAAGGCAGAGGAGGGGCATGCTCATAGCCCAGAGATGTGAAACATTCATGAGTAATGACCATGGCAGTGAAGATAACGAGGAGATTAACTAGGGCCAACTTAAGAAGAATTATGTCTCAGAGACTGGGATTCTACCAACAGGAAAGGGGCAGATACAGAAAGATTTCACCCAGGAATTAAACACTGGGCTACTTGGTTTCATGTTTCAGAGAGAGCAATTCCACATGTGGAATGAAGGCAGGAACACTACATGCTAGATGCCTTGCCTAACGCAGGAATATACACATTTGCTCCACATGTCTCTGTGACTTGCCCTTCCCTATCTGCCCACCAAACACCTCATAACTATCACAAGGTCACTCTTAATTCCCAAATTCAAAATAACATGGATGTGGCCAGGTGTGGTTTGTGCCTATAATTCTAGCACTTTGGGATGCTAAGGTGGAAGGACTGCTTGAGCCAAGGAGTTTAAAACCAGCCTGGGCAATGTAGCAAGACCTCATCTCTAAAAAAAAAAAAAAAAATGTATTTAAAATTAGCCCAGCATGGTACTGTGCTCCCAGCTACTCAACAGGCTGAGGCAGCAGAATTGCCTGAGCCCAGGAGGCAGAGGCAGCAGTGAGCTGTGATTATGCCACTGCACTCTAGCCTGGGCGACAGAGCGAGACCCTGACTCAAATAAATAAATAAATAACACAGATGTCTAGCTTTCTGAAACATGAAGGGTGCAAGTCGGGAAAGCAGAAGTGAAAACTGTCGCATCTCTATCTGAAAGAAAAAACTGAATGCAAACTTTTTGACAGATGATGGCTTCTTTGGAGTTGTTTTTGTTTTTTTTTTAACTTGAGTTACTGTTAAAACTTGCTGTCATTAGGTGGAAATTCATTTTTTAAAAAAATAGGCTAAAAGCAGTAGAGATTAAGCAACTGGAAGTTACAGTAAAAAAAAAATTCAAGTTCTCTTTTAAAACAAAGAAGTGCATATCTGCCTCGTAACTATAGTGCTAATCAAGCAATCACACATCATTCAAAGTTATCTCAAGCCCATATTTTCCACTGCCGCTCATCTAGGGGTTTTTGTATGAAAGGTGTACACTTGAACAAGACTTCCAATGTTCAATGAAGCAGCTACTTCATTATCTTCCCACCTCCCCCAAAAGTGAATGAGCCATATCCTTAAGCTGTGCTAAGCGCCAACTACTCATGACACAATCACAGTTTGGATAGAAGTGAACCATGACAGTGGATGTAACCACAACCCACGACATTCACTAACATGCCTGCCACATGCAGGTACATGGCTCTTGTCAGTCTTGAAAATGAACCACTTTACTCCTCCGTGGAGACACTGAGGGGTCTGTTTAACCACAACCAACTAAAGAAACCTCTTACAAACGCGACTACATATTAGCCACAAGTTCTGGCCTCAGCTGGAAGGTCACAGAGAGGTTCAGAATACTGTCATGCTATGGGTTTTACTCGAAGGACTCAATTCTCAGATCCTACAAGACTACTACATGGAGACAAACATCACACCCGTAGTGAGAGTGAAGCAGCACGCTTTGAAATATGCTTCTAAATACACCTCCAGACGGGATCTTCAAGGCTCTCAGTTCCTCAGGAACCAACAAACAGATAACATCCCAGAGACTCGCTAAAGTGGATACAAAGATAGATCAAGTGAGGAACTTAATTGTGGTAAAAACAGAGGCCAGAAAAACCAGGAACCGCATAATTTCACAAGATTTTGTTCAAAAAGGATGTCAGCTCCCTAATTTTTCCTCTGGCTTCAGATCAGAAAACCGTTAAAGGGTTTAATGCTGAAGCTTCCCCAAATGAATCTGAGAATCTGGTCTGCATACTGTAAAACTGTACACTATACTATGGCAGTCAGCGGAAAAAAATTCCCTGTTCATGTGAACTTGTACTTCAGGAATTAGCTAAAGAAAGGGTGGTCTAGTCACTCACATTCCAAACCAGGCATACCAAAAACAAGTTTCTAAGAATCTGATGGGCAGGCTCAGTGGCTCATGCCTACAATTCTAGCACATTGGGATGCCAAGGCAAGAGGATTGCTTGAGCCCAGAACCTCTACAAAAACTTTTATAAAAATTAGCCAGGTGTGGTGGAGTATGCCTGGAGTTCCGGCTACTCAGAGGCTGAGGGGGAAGGATCACCTGAGCCCAGGAGGTTGAGGCTGCAGTGAGCCAAGATTACCCTGCATTCCAGCCTCGGTGATAGAAAAGACCCTGACTCAAAATAAAAATAAAATAAAAGTTTTGAACACATATGTGTACAGGGAAAGTTAGGAAGATAAAATTTAGTGAGTGGGCAATTTCTCATACTTTCTTTGTCCCAAATCTCTCCTAAATGGACACTGGAGTTACAGACATGAGCTAGAGTCCTCCTTTCGTAACTAAACATCTGCCTGATCTTGAACACGGTACTAAAATCTCTCTTGGTCTCAGCTGTCAGACTTGGAGAGAAAGCAAGCTCGTGAGAAGGTGGTGAGAAGGAACTGCGCTAGAAGAGTCTAAGGACCACTCCCATTCAAATAAGGTACTGTCCCGGCCTGCCTTAGAAGGTTTACTCCCTCAGCCACCACACCTGTTTGAAAATTAGATAATTTTAGAGATATATGTTAGATAATCAACTACAGTTGACTCTTGAACAGCAGGAGTCTGAACTGCATGGAACTTATACATGGATTTTCTTCCACCTCTGCCACCCCTGAGACCGTAAGAGCAACTCTTCCTCCTCCTCCTCCTCCTCCTCAGCTACTCAATGTGAAGACGACAAGGATGAAAACCCTTATAATGATCCACTTCTACCTCATGAATAATAAATATGTTTTCTCTTATTATTTTCTTGTGTTAATTGACTGTTCATGTTTTCTGTAAGGCTTTCCAGTCAATAGTAGGCTATCAGTAGTTAAGTTTTTAGGGAAACAAAAGTTATACTCAGATTTTCAACTCTGCAGAGAGTCGGCACCATTAACTCTTACATTGTTCAAGGGTCAACTGGACTTACAGGTAAAGTTAACCTTTCGGAAAAAAAGTTTAAAAAAAAATTAAAACCTGATGCCACAGATGTTTTTCCACCCAATATGTACCTGGCAAATGTCTGTCATAAATGATGTAGGTCTAATGGGAGAAGACACCTACAACCCTAAGTCTCTGTAGAGGGTTTGCAACATGGCCACAGCAGTTCTCCCCCAAAATGCAACAGCTGAGTTGTCTGCTCCCCTCACCGACTCTGGGTTTAGACAGGCGACGTGCTGTGACCAATGGAACATTGTGGAAATGACACCAGGAGACTCTCAAGTCTAAACTTCAAGAGGCCTTGTAGTTTTGAATATCACTTCTTGTGTACCACTGTGTAAACAAGGTCAAGTTGACCTGCTGGAGAAGCCAGAGGACCCAAGCCCCAAGCAGGGTCTGTCTGGCTCACAGCAAGTGCTCAAAGCAGAAGTGCTCACTCACACAGTCTGCACTTACCAGAGGAAGTACAGTGAGAAGTTAAAGGAGACTGAGCAAGGACACGAGTGCAGGGTGTAGGAAGGGCTGCGGCATTCACAGGCTGACTTCTATTTGGGAGACCTGCTGCCTCCTCCTTGCCTGATGAACCCCCCAGAATAAGGTCAGCTGGACACTAGACTGGACATACCACGGCTGACAACATCATACCAAGGAAAGAGGGGTTCACCCTAAATCAAAGCAGCGGTCAGGTCAACCCTAATTGGAAATTACGAGAATTATCCTCCCCAATTACTAAAATTGCAAAGCAACTACTCAGAGATCTTACCTCAACAAGGATAAGGCCAGCTGATTGCTGGTTGATTTTTAGAAACTGCACATTAAATCAGACACCTTATCCTAGCATAGGCAACTCCTGCTAACTCTCTCTTAGCTGGTAGCATTTGTGTTGATTCAAGATTCATAAGCTCTGCAGGGATGGATTAGCTATTAAAGGGAAGTAAAGCACTTATTTTCCCAGTGTGGAAGGAGTACTTATGTCACCATCTACAAGGACGAGCCATGGTGGTGCATTTTCAGAACATTTTGGTCATAACAATAACAATGACTGAAACTACAACTTTCTGACTATCTGCAAGGGCTCCTTGGTATTCAGAGTTCTAGAAAAACACTTCCGTTTTATCTCCATAGTCTCTTTCACTGGAGACGTTGTGACTCTTGTTTGGCAGTGAAGCACATTGGTTGGGCAAGGCTATGTGGCCATGGAGCTGATAGTACCAAAACCAAGTCTGGGATCCAAGTCATGCTGACTCTAAAGTCCACGTTCTTCACACTCCTTCAAGCTGTCTTCAGTCTCTTCTTGGTATCCAGAGAGAGCTCAAAAATGTAGATACAGTTCTCAAATCATATCCTTAAGAAAGATCACATCCGTTTTTTAAATCTACATGTTAGTAGCTTAGCTATTGCAGAGACATTCAAGATAAACAGAAACCAGAACTGAAAAACCTGCACAATACCTGGCTCTGGATAAACACTGCCTCTCTTTAGGTGGCAGAATGTATTACAAAAAACAAACAAATAAACAAAACAAAACAACAAAAACGCTATTCCAAGTGCCCATACCTGACAAACAAGAGAAACTAAATAATGTTTAAAATAATCTTGAAAGGTAAATATTTTTGAAGTTGGACAGGCAGGAGATCAGTCTCAAATGTCCTAGAGGGGCTGTTTTCCTCACTAATGTTATCATTGTTGAAGGATTGGAGGTTCCACCACTGCCCTTTTGGGACACAACCACCGTGAGAACAAGTCCAGAATAACCTACAGGAGAGGCTTCCCCTGAAGGACTCATACCACTCCGCACAGCGTCTGGTCCACAGCAAGTGCTCATGAGATGGTAGTTCTCATTTACACAGACACAGGTTAGACTCATTGGAGAAGCAGGTGGTGGGAAGTCACAAGGAGACTGAGAAACGACATGCTAGTGTAAGGAAACCAGTCACGCAGCTCTTGGTCTGTGTCCATGACGTACCTTGGTCAGTATCCTGAAAGAGGTTAACTTTCCATGTGGAACACTCTGCACAGAGAGGCAACAATCTGCCATTGTAAAAATGTCTTCAGCTAGAACAAAAGGGTGGTCTTGTTCCAACATTCCAGCAGTGCTCACCTCTCACCGTACCTGCAAAGTGATGCTTAGCCGGTACCCCAAAACCCTGCACTCTCCTCTCCTGTCATTCCCATTCCATTCCCTCCTCCCCAGACTGGTGACCTCTGAATCCCTGCTGAGCACACTCCCACCTACAAATCCTGAAATACAAAATTTCTTACCCAACAGACAAGGGAGCAAAAATTACACTTTGGCAAAGTGAAAGTGGTGGGGTGACTACCTGGAAGGACAACATGTTTAGAGTTAGTAGAGACAGATAGGAAAAGAGGTGTCACAGAAATCAAATGAGCAGCAAGAAAGGACACATGAACAGCAAACCTCACCTCCAAAATTAACTTCACGTCAAGAGTTAAATGATACTTGCAGCAACGTCACAAGCATTTACTGGGTCTTTTGTTTTTTTTTTTTTTTTTTACATCTACTACTCTGCCCTATGCACAGTACTACAAAACAATTCATTCATAGTAAGAACCATCATGGACACCTACCTCAAGAAACCTCAAAATAGCACAATGATCTTTTCATAAAGACTAGCTATGACCCAAGCCACTTCGAAGGTATTTTACAACAATCCTATGAACCAGTTGTTATCCTCACATACCTGTTATACTAAGGCTTTAACCAAAAAGGTGATCATTTTTATACTGTTACTGTTGTCAATATGTCTAATTATGCCCACATTAAAAACAGTCATAAAAACGTTTGTAAATTTCAGTAAATCTGATATCTGATAAATGCAACGCTGATGGTGCCTTTTTACTATGAAAATATATTTTTGAAACTTTTTATTTTACTTACTTTGCTTTTTTTCTGATAGTCCTCAGATTTTTAAAGGACATCATAAATTTCTGTGTGTGTATAATAAATGAATACATGCATACACATATACACACCCCTAGAGTAGGCACTACAGCTATTTTTTAAAAAGTCTCCCAAAACATTGAAGTTTTCTACCTCTCTTATGACTTCTGTTTCAATCCCCTCAAAATAACCAGTGTTTGGTATTAAATTATTTTAAAGAAATGTAAGCTAAAATTACTTTTCTTTTAAAAGATTAATTGGTGCTTAGTCAAGAGTTTGAGAAAACAAAACTGAAAATAACTGACTTAAAAAGGAAAACTGAAGCAGATCTCTAAAGAAAGTCAATGTTTTTGGACTCTAGTTATCAATACAAATATAAATAATCTCTCAAACTTTAGAAGTTAAGATCAAACTAAATCTTTGGCAACTACTAAGTGCAAATTATTGGTAACTGTATTTTATTATGTATGAATAGCATACTAGAATCACAAAAACAGCCTATCATTTCAATTAGGTTGAGGAAAAAGAAAGGAATGAAACCTTCTCAAAATCTCCCCTGACATAAATTAAGCTGAAATTACTTACTGCAAATGAAGCCTGTGTGGGACTGTTGTCTCCAACCCAGTAGAAAGGGAATCTCAGGAGGGCCAAGCACAAAAAAGGGATAGAAGACTTTACATAAAACAGCCAATCTAAATAGAAAATATTAAGGGTGTGATTTGAATGTTCTTGAGGCCGTTTTAAAAACTCCATTTGTGATCTGACCCTTTCAGAATAAACACTAATTTATTTGTTTTGAAGTAGCTTTTATGAAGAAAACAGTCTCTCATTTCTCTCATGTAAGTGGGTGTAGTAAACATAGCTAAGCCACAAGAGTGAAAATTTAAATAAATAAAAATAGTGTCAATAAAAAGCTACTTTAGTCTACAAATGATTCCGTCATTCAATTTCTGTAAATTGGTAGGTAGTGCATTTTGCAATGTCTGTCAGCATCCCCATCCTTTGGACTGAATAAATAATTGTGCCAGCGCTTGGTCTCGGGGGCCATTTTTAGAGATTGCCATCTAATGATACCACCTCCGTGTGACACTGTGTTAATATGGGGTAAAATTACATATTTCTTTGTTTGCGTTGACACTGTGATGTTACAGTATCTTTTAATACTGCCTGGAATACAAGGCAAAGGTAATGCTGCAGTGAGTTGTTACTGTTAAAATCTCCATGACAGGAAGAGACAACTGTGTGTTTTCCAAAAAAAGTAAGTTAGGCATTGACCATTACCATCACGAAAATCCTGGGGGGTAAGGCTAGAAAAAGGAGTGTTTGGATTAACAAATGCTGAGTAGGGTTCAGAACAGCCCCGCTGGAGGATGGTATCTCTTCAGTTTGCTGCAAGAACTCTTCTGACCCTCTCCTCTTTGCTTCTATCCATTCTACAACATCTCACAAAGAATGCATACTGCACATGGTCCTGGGCTTTAAAACTTGCAAAACAGAAACGTTCCTTTCCTGCACAATCCCAACAGGTCTCTTTGGGCAGAGAAGGTAACAGTGATAGTCTTGACATCATTTTTAACAAACGACAGCTCCCCTTCACTGAGTACCTACCACAGAAGACATGCTAAACTTCAAACTGTTCCGCCCCATCTTACAACTAAGAAGCTTTAAAAAGGTTAAGAACCTTGTCCCAGGTCTTAACTACACATGCAAGCAGGTTAAAAGGAACCAGGGTGAAAATCTAGATTCATATCCCAGAATACAACTCTACCTCTCCTGGTCCACCTTCCCCACAGACCCACTGGATCAGAGAGAGGAAGAACTGAGCCAGTATCAGCCTCCTCAATAGGCTGATCTGCAAAATGGGGAAAAGAAGAATTCCATCCTCAGAGGTGTGTGAGGACTCAATCAACTGACTTCTGTAACATCCTCAGACCAGTCCCCTGGCCTGTGGTGGGTATTCAGGAAAGGTTATCTGTAATCATTGCTTCAAGAAAGCAAACAAGGATTGACAATCGTTACAGCCTTGGAGTCAAGAGAGATGAAACAGCTCTGAAAGCCATTCAGATTGTCGGAATTGTGATGGGAGTCACGTTCCCATTCCACAGCAAGTAATCTGCTCTCGTAATTTGTCATTCGCTTACATACTGTCTTACATTGTCCCTAACTGTCTGACCCAGCAAGACTCTAGCTTACTCTGCAGGTATCTCTCCCTCCTCCCTAAACCCTGTGACAAGCCCTTCAGTCCCCTTGACTTAACAAGTAACATGTGCTATGAAAGCCTTACTTACAGAAAACACAATGGGATGAGCCCAAAAGCAGTGTAGAAACTGCTTTATTCCAGAGACGGACCCGGCTGTACATGTTTTCTGTTCATCCAACTTAATCACACCAACATCTTGGCTGTACATTCTTTTCTGCTCATCCAGCCTGATCATGCCAACATCTGTTCACAGGTGTGTAGGGACTTAAGGCATTTAACAAAATCTTTCAAGCCAGCTTCACGGCATGATGAAGAAATGGAGGAAAAAACACTGTCAGTGGGAACCATTACCCAAAGGGACCTGCTCATGGCTCTGTCAACTCATGGCAGGCAGTTTACACAGATGACTGGGGCGGGGGGGGGCTCCAGGGGGGGGAAGCTCTGTGAAAATAGTCTTTGAAGACTACTGTGGATGGCATGCTCATCAAATCAAGAGAAGTCTGCAGCTGAGTGGAAATGACCTGATGCCACACTTTAGAGGCAGAGTCCACTATGACATCCTCAGGTTGGAATGTGGGGCCAAACCTCTCAAGAAGAATTTAAATACAGAAATATATAAAAGCTGTTGCTAAGTCTATCAAATGGGATAGAAGAAGATGCATGCAATTAGGAGACCATACAGAAGTCTTCAAGAGATTTCAGTTGACTGTAACTATGCTATGAATCAGTGACATAAGCTAACTGATTCAATTTTAGGTCACCCGAAGAGAAATGAAATAACACTCCTGTCAATTAAACACACTGTGGTAGGCGTTCATCAGAAATAGATGCGCCCTTAAGAAGGATCTAGTAAAAATAGTTCCTTCAGGAGAGAGGGAAGTATCCATGCCCATTCATTTCAGAAAAAAATGGATGAATATAATAATATGACTAACAGATAGCTAATACTTACTGAGCAATTACTGTAGCCAAATTCATTGTCCAACGTTCTGTGTGGGCTCGCTCCTCTCATCTCCCAAACACTCCTTTGGGGCAGGTACTGCCCAGCAGGTTTGACTTCATGAGGATGGGGGGCTCCACTCCCAGAACCTTTCTTCTCACTTAACCCTTTAGTTTTTCAGTCTCTCTTCCATCCCATCCTCACCTTCAGGAAACCTTTCACTCCCACACTGACAGGGGTTACAGAAATGAAGAAACTCCTTAAATGAGGCTGGGAGGAGGGAGGAGGGAGCAGACAGAGTAGACCTCAGCTACCCTAAGCTAACAACCAGAGTGGCTCAGCGTTTGCTCAAGGCACATTTTGCAGTGCCTCCAAAAGTCATTTCTGTCCCAGACATTCACACTTTTTCCTGCTGCAGAGGGGCCAGTGACCTGTGAAGTGCCAGGAAAGCACATGAGGGCGCTGGGCTGCAGGGAGGCCACTGTGTTTCCGCCAGGTCCAGAGGCAAGATCTTCTGTAGCCAGTGGGACAGAGGCAGGAGGCCGGGAGACAGGGCCAGGGGTCCCCACACCAGGCCCCACACGAGCCCATCTCCACACATGCCCATCTCCTCACCTGTCCCCACATGCCATGGCCACCATGAGCATCAGTGAGAGGCCCACCATGAGGGAGATGGGTATACAACGTGGAAAAAGCAGAAAAAGTGTGCCCAGCCAGGGTCATAACACTGATCTAAGGAGCCCAGCGCCCTTAGATACAGTTAGAGGTAAGGGCAAGACAGTGATATTTTTCCAAGCAGGGAAGGGAGAGCCAGAGTAAACACTGGAAAAGAAAGTAAAAGAGAAAAAACTGCTCTGGCCATTAAATATCCACAGCAGCAGTTTGATAGGGCTGATGGAAAGCACATAAATCCCTCCACAACTCTGCTAAAAGCAAGAAAAAAACATGGGTGGGATGGCAGCCTGCTGTGGGGCAAACCAGGAGGAACAGGAAAATCCAGACCCCAGAAGGCTGCAGGTCCCGGGAGAGGGGGCCCGGTTCAGGAGGTTCACCTCCCATCACACAAGAGATCACTGGTCAAAAAGTTGGCTTTCAGTTACTCACACTCCTAAAGGGCAGTTGTTTCTCCTGAAAGTTTTTGATCCCTCCAATATAATACCATGGTTGCATCCAGATGTTAGGAGATGTTAACGCCTTACATCAAGCTTAAATGCAGGTCTGAATTATTGACCAAGAAAAGAGAGATCCAGTCATCTCTGATAGGAGACATTTTTGCAGGAATACCTGCAAGGGAATCTTCCAGAAAGTGCCCCAATTCCTAATCCCTGAGAGACCAGGCCATGTACAGTGTTTGTGTCTGACAAAGGACAAAGTCGGAGATGTCAAAGCTTGGCCCAACCCAGGCCTCCCTCCTTCAAAGTACCTTGTGTATCCCTTCTCTGACTTCAGCTGGACAGAAGGAAGAGAGGCTGTCCTGTGCTGCCTTAAGGAGGCATCAGGAGGGGACCCTCTGAGGCACAGAAATGCTGTAATGAGAGGACACTGGACACCACAACATGTTTCTCAGGATGGAGCTTCTCATTATTTAAACAAAGAAAGAAGCTCCTTTGGAAGATGGAGTTAGCTCTCTGTACTATACAGGGTAATTATACTGGGGGTTGTTGGTTAGAGAGTTTTTGTTTTTAGCTTTCATTTGTTTAGGAAAGGAAAAAAATGCATCCAAAGTTATGCTTTAGGTTAGATTTCTATATCCCCACTCTTATGATTCAGGGGAGAGGGAGAGCTCTCCCTGAGATAAAACATAAGCAATCACAAAAGATCCTCCCAGAAAATTCACAAGTCAATTTGTAAGAGTTACATTACCTCAAGGCCACAGAACACAAACTTGGCTACTTGTAAATGAAAATATAAGGCATCATCTTGGATAAAGTTCTGAGAAAGAATTCCACTATTCTCAAGAGATTTCCATTCCAGAAGGGTAACTGTGGTGCTCTGAACATCACCCACTATCATCATGTGTCCTTTCACTCTAGAGGCCGCAGATATAACTGGCTGCTTGGGAGGGATTTCAGCAACTATAAACATTCATAAGTTTTCAGGGACTTTTTGTGTATGCTTTCATTCTGAATCAGGAATTATTCCTCCTGGGAGAACTCTCCCCTGGGACCTCTCCAGGCCAAGGTCTGTGCTACTCACCCTTACCTCAGAGCAGTGCAGGTGTCTGTGGGTTCCTCAGAAAGTCTAAGATCTGCCACAGAGAAAGTGCTCACACACAGCAAGGGAGTTACTACTACAAAGAAGTGTCAGTCAAAGGACTGTTTGATGGAATGTTAGGAGATGCCTTTCTTTTTTTAAAAGAAAAAAATCAATTAAGTACTCAAATTATTTTTTATCTTATCTTTCGAATATAGGACTGACTGTGCAACGAAATGGAAATTATGCAATAATTTTAACTTGATTTCATATAGGCAGAAAATCAAAAATTATTAATGGGCAAATAAAAATCGAGTAGTAATAATAAAAGATTTCAAATGCATTTTCCTTTCCCTTTTTTTTTTAACACTTGGAAAGCAATGTCCAATTTCGCCCTTTCTAAAACTAGAGAGAAGGGAAGGGGATGAAAATCAGTCTCCAGACAGAATTTTCAATTAAAGAAACAACACACAGAAAAGTCCAAGCTATTGCAGTTAAGTAAACAGATTCATTTTTCTTCCAAAAAGTACATTATAGATTTTTTTTAAAAAATAACATAAACAGATAATTCCTACAAACTCCAGAATTCCTAGGAAGCATAACTGCTTTTGCAGTAGTATGCCAGGAATGTCAAGGGCCTCTCATCTCAGGTACCTGGAGCAAGGGGCTTCAGCCTTCTGGGACCACCAGGCCTTCTACAGCCAGCCCCCAGAATCCAACCAAGGGCCTTCCTAGAAGGCAACCACAGGCCAGGATTCAAGGAGGCCACCCTGCTCAAGTTCTCACCAAAGGACTGCATAAATAGAAGGAAAAAGGCCCCCATCCCTCATCAGCCCGCCCCCCCCATTCCCCTGAGGACTTCACCATGGGAGCTCTGTAAACCTGTACAGCAAAATGAGTCCTCAGTGTCACACAGGACCCCACCCTGGGGGAACCTTCAGGCAGCATCCCCTTGAAGTATTTCTCATCAAAGCTGCAGCAGAAAGCTGGGACGGGATGGGCGTGGTGGCTCAGTCTGTAATCCCAGTACTTTGGGAGGCTAAGGTGAGAGAATGGCCTGAGCCCATGGGTTCGAGACCGGTCAGGGCAACTTGGTGAGACCTTGTCTCCACAATAAATCACATAAACTAGCTGGACGTGGTGTCATGTGTCTATAGTTCCAGCTACTTGGAAGGTTGAGACAGAAGGATTGCCTAAGACCAGCAGGTTGAGGCTGCGATGACCATGAGCATGCCACTGCACTCCAGTCTGGGCAGTAGACTGAGACTCCAACTCAAAAAACAAAAGCTGGAACAGTGCAGTGCTCAACAATGCTTGTGGAATAAAAAAACAAGGCAAAAGAAATAGCAAACTAAACGTGAATTTGGTAGATTTAAGTCCTAGTTATTCTAAAAAGCAATAAAACCAGAATTAATTTAACAAGTCTAATAGTAACTATCAAACAGAGTGATAACAAATGTACCCACAATTTAAAAAAAATTGTTTTAAAGAGCTACCTTTCTACCTAGTATTCCTGGCTAAGTTTACACTTCTGAAAATACTCTTTTATTGTTATTAACTTAGTGCTTTCACATTAGCTACAATTAAAATCTATATTACAATTTCATTTGTGTTTTTTTCCTAAATTGAAAAATTTATGAATGCCAAAATGTTTCTGTCATAATTTGAATGTTCACTCTATATAGAACTGGCAGCATATTTATAGACTATTTTTAATAGTAATCATATTTTGTATTTCTTCAGTTTTACTACTGAGAAATACTTTTCTAGACACTATGAGTTAGTCTTGCCCATTTCTAAAAACAAAATTTTCTATATTCTTGAAGTTTTGAATCCATAAGTTCCTTTTTCAAAATCTTTCTTTACACAACTTACTATTTATCTGTTGAAGAGCAAGGGGCATTTGGCTAGGTTCTTCCTTTTTAAACTTTACTAATAAGGCCTCATAGGTCATGACCATTTTGGAAAAAAAATTCAGCCCCAAAGATCACTATGAAAGACATTTTACATAATAAGTATGTAAATCATCTTTCTAAACACAAAGAGTGGATAAAGAAAGAAGGGTGAACATGCAACTGTTTCTGGTTCCGACACACATCCTGTAACACTATGTGGGGAAGATTTAAATCACTCCAATTCACAATTCACAAACAAGGAAGAAGTACTGAGTGATGGACGTAGCAATTTTAATAACTTAAAAATGAGAAAACCAAGCATGAAACATGTATATAGGCACAGAAAAAATAATTTCAAGTGGAAGACAAATTGAAGCACAAACCAGATCCAAACCACAAAGAACAGTCAACTAGGATTCAAGTCAATCCTAGAACTTAACGTGTTCAAAAAAGTGCTGCAAAAACGTGAGTCAAGATTTCAAGTTCTGTTACAAGAGAAGTTATGCTAAAAGCACACACACTTAATGATTCATGTTTTTGCTATAAAAGTTCTCATATGCTATAAAAATGTTTCTAAAAACATGCCCCTCATAGTCAAGATTTTTCATGAGTAAAAGTAGCATAATTAGATATATTGGCAAATCAGGGAAATATTCAAGTCATCCAAAAAATTTTAACCAAAGTCAATTTTGCATAGGAAAAAATAACTTTAGTGGTATAAAAAGCAACATACAAAATGTTAGAGAAATTTGATCTCCTCATTCCAAAGAAATTCACTATAGTCCAAGTCAATCAAGCAAATGAGAAGATGCTAATCTTTCATCATGTCCTTGGGTCAGATGCTAATTTCCCTCTGTACCTTAAAAGTATTAATTATTTGACTTAATTTTTTTAATGTGATACTTATACACTATGGAATATTATGCAGCCATAAAAAGGACAAAAGTATAAACTTCACAGCAACTTGAATAGATTTGGAGTCTATCATACTCAGTGATCTATCACAGAAACAAAGAGCTGAGTACCACACATTCACTCATAAGTGGACCCTGAACACCTATCATAATACTACAAAGAAAGGGATTGGTGGTAGTGGGACACTGCCAGGGGAGAGGAAGGGGCACATAACATCAATAAGGGGGGCCTGATCCTAACCCAGGTGAAGTGAGGTCCAATGGGAGGCCCCAAACTTCACTGGTATCTAAATCAATTATGTGCACAATCCTGACTTGTACCCCACAACTTTAAAATAAAATAAAATAAAAATTTTTTAACAAAGAGTATTAATTACTTGAATAACATTTTTTTGGTCAAGCACAGAATTCCTTTTGATGTCAAAAACACAGAAAGTTCAAAGGTTAGACTGCCACTCAGCATTATGACACGTCAAAAAACTGAACAGGAAACCCTTTTGGAAACCCACAGGTTCTGCAATCCGGAAGGAGAGCTGGGCACTACTTGGCCTGTTGGTGTGTTTTGCTTGAGGATGTGTTCAGAAGGGTGACGATGCCTGCTTTATCGCCAAGGACCAACATTCTTTTGGACACAAAGAATCCTTGACATTTCTCCTAATACTACTCCCCATCCGATCCACTAATTACCTTCTCAGCATTCTGGAAGGCTAAAAGAACTTAGCCAAATTGAATGGCCAGGGATTCAGCCCACATTATATCTTATCTTGTACTTCACAGCCCTTCAAAAATTAAAAAGAAAAGAAAAGCATTAGCCACACTGGGTGGTGGGAAAAGGTAAGTATGGGTACAAGATTTACATGAAAATTAAAATAACTTCAGTGGAAACGAAGACTAGAAACGGCCACTCACCCAGAAAAGATTTCATTTACGAAAGGTTACCAGGGCATATAAACTGAGGGAAGCCAGATTTGGTAGAAAGTGAGTCGCTGGTTTATTCAATAAACATTCCCTAATGCCTCCAGCCCCCCTGCTAGGTGCTGGATGGAAAGATAAAAGCTGCCCCGTCCCCAGAGAGCTCACGGGGTAACAGGAAAGAACTCCTAGATAGATGATCACAATGCAGTTATAACACAGCTGGCAAGTGTTAGGAAAAGAAGTCTCTGGGTGAGGTGATGAACGGGCCTCTGGCCCAGAATGAATAGCAGGAGGGAGGCAAGAAGCATCTTCTAGAAGGCTACTGTCAGCCTTGATCAAGGAGAGGTCAAAATGATGTGGGGGTGAGGCTGGCGGCAGAGGACGCACCAGCCATGGAAATAGCAAACCATGAGACTTTCACTGGAAACACAAACATCAGTGTCTGGTGGGTAGAGCCCTCAGAGAGTCCCCAAGTCAGGCAGAAAACAGCACAGAGGGCACCTCCAGTCGCTCAAATCGTCTGTCTCCTGTGCCGTTCAGCTGACAAATACCACTGCCTGTGATCAACAAGAGCTGGCACCTTCCTGAAATCTGATGAAAGAGCCGCTTCCTGGAAGGAAGGAGGACACCATACATTTTTTAAGCACTCATACTTCTCTTATCTATCACCATTCTTCAGATTCGATACATCAAGTTTGGATACTAACAGATGACTTAAGTAAATAATTGCCTTTTCTTTTACCTCCCATAAATTGGATCCAGCTATCAGCAAAACACACTGAAGTTCCCTTGAAGAAGCTCTGAGGGAGACGGAAACATTAGTCTTTAAAGGAGATGGGTTTTAATCACATGCTTGCCCTTTTACATCACAGTAGTTTAAATGGTGTTCTGCAGGCCTCGGGCCTAATCAAAATGAAATGCATTTTTCTCTGAAGGTAGGTCTTTTAAAGCTCAGCCAACGACAATGCTTTCAAAAGTACAGGGATTGTTGCCACCAAAAGAAACTGAGTGATGAGAAGAACAGGACACTGCATCCTTAAATATATACACTTTAAAGCCATAGCTAGCTCATCTACAACAACAGTGAATGCAGTGAGTGTGGGTCCTCCCTCACTGAATGCATAACAGTCCCCCACCATGGGAGGCATCTTTTCTTTTGGGGGGCAAGGGTCCTAAAATTAAACTGATAGTAAAACTAGCTAATACACAGGGGCATTTATACCACGCACTGTGTACTCTGCATCTCACTGACTTTCACAAGCAGCACTAATACCACAGATACTAGAAGACCCACTTTACGGAGGAGGAAATGGGGGTTCCCACTGATTTTTTAAAGACATCGTTTCCCAAAAATAGAAACACTGTTATAGTTTATTTTAACACAGGATTGCCAAATATGAATTCAGTATACTTTTGGAATAAGAAAGTTCCAACCCAAAGTTTTCAGTAAAACCCTGATCTCCAAGCAGTTTTGTTCCGCACAGACATTAGCATCTAAAGTCAGAGAAGGACTCGGACCACAGAGTCAGGTCACCCTCTAGGCTGCACCACTTTCATTCCCAGGTTGCAGAACAGGTGTTTTGGGACCTTTATTTCCAGAGTCTTTCCACCAGAGAAGAAGGAGAGGGAAAGCCGCTTGTAATGTGCCTCTTGCAGGCAGTTTTCCTGATCTTTGTGCATCTGTCTTTCATCCTCACATAGACTGAGTCCCAGGAGGAGAAGGAGGAAAGGGACTTACAAAGAACTCGCCACTGTCACAAAATGAATTGACGCTTTTAATAGCCCCACTTAATTGCACAACCCTATTTGCTGCAGAAGCCTCCTACCACTAATGGATTAACAATCTCTTACCCGGCCCTGGGGAGTTACAACTGTTCTGTCAGCTCCTCTTTCAACCCAGCCCCTACATGACTTGCCTTCCTCTTAACACTGTCACAAAAGCTGAGAACAAACAGAAAATGACAGGGCTTAGGCAGGTATGACTCAGGTATATTAAAGTATGCATTTGACTTCCAGGGGAGGAGATGGAGGGGAGTTCTTGTAAAAAAAAAAGAGCATGATTCACAGTTTAAGAATGACAGAGTGCTGCAGCCACAATCGTGAGGACCAGAAATGTTAATTCTATTATTTTAGAACCATAACATCATCAAGTCCACCATGGAGAACTGACGACCACATATGACCTCAGGCTAAGGGATGGGGATGATTTTTTTCACCCTAAGACACTATGCCAGGTCAAAAATAGCAAAAAGCATTAAAAATAGTAGATGTCTTAACTGAGGCCTGTTGTATCCAGGGTTGTGTTTATTTCTAACCCTTCACACCATGTACCATAACACAATGCAAAAGGGACAATTCACATGTGGTAAGTCTTACTATTGTCCTAGGAAGCATTGTTCTCCACATCTGGTGGGGGGGGGTGTTTCTAAAACCAGACATCATGAAAAGACATCTTAAGATTAAGATTACAGCTGAAGCCGGGCTCGGTGGCTCAGCCTGTAATCCCGCGCCTTTGGGAGGCTGAGGTGAGTGGATTGCCTGAGCCCGCGGGTTCGAGACCCGCCTGGGCAGCGAGACCTCATCTCTACAATAAATCAAAAAATCAGCCGGGCGTGGTTGCGCATGCCTGTAATTCCGGCTACTCGGAAGGCTGAAGCAGAAGGATCGCCAGAGCCCAGCAGGTTGAGGCTGCGGTGGCCGGGAGCGGCCACTGCACTCCAGTCTGGGTGACAGAGTGAGACTCCAACTCAAAAAAAAAAAAAAAAGATTACAGCTGAAAACCTTTCAACTTTATTATCTGGGAAATTCTAAATTTATTCCCCAATTGAAAAAAAAAAAAAAACCTGTCCTTTCCCAATCATACTAACGTGAGTAAAACTCCCCGGAAATAAAACCATTATAAAGTCACAGTAGGCCTGAGTATGCTAAAACAAGGATATTTGAGCAGATGTCCACAGTTTCTTTTGACAAGGAAGGAATGGGCAAATTTAGGAAAATGTGGGGTATCAATATTTCTCTACAACAAAAAAGTTCCAAACTTACAGATAATGAACCCAAAACACCAGATCGGGCTAACTGTAAATACATACTGAGCTGACCACATTTCTTAAAAATTCAACTTCAAATAATTTTCTCACGAGTCATTCCCATCCACATGCCCAGTGAAATCTCTACTGGTCTTCCGGACTTCATTTTAATTTCCCTCCCTCATTCTAAAATTCTTTGAACATAGAAAAGAAAGAATGAAGTTTGTGGTGAGGGAAGGAAACTTGAAAGCTCAGACAAGTGAGGCTGGCACTAGTGATTAAACTTTTCTTCGAATCAGTTTCTCAGTCTCTGTCACCAGGATGACCATGGAGTACACACTTATGGCCCAAGACATTTCTATACCTCCTACAGCTGATTGACAAGACCAAGACCAATCGACAATAGGACTGGTGGGGCTTGGGGATGGAGAGGCAAACTTTCCCCCTTACTTTAAGTATACCATTTGATAAAATTCCTTTCTCAGGCTATAACAGTGCTTTCAGCTAAACTCCAAACTTGAGGAATTTAAGAACCAAATTTTTAAAACTAAGACTTTTCAATAAGCTTGGCACACAAAAAGCATTTAATAAATGCAGATTCAATGCTTCCATGAATAAACCTACAAAACAGTGCACTCCACAACTGAAGAACATTTATGGAAATACTGTACTATTTAATTCTCTCCATCGTGTCCCATAGCTCCTGTCACACCTGTCATGAAGGCCTCTTCTGATCATGTGGCCGGTCACCCACCTGGCACCATAAGTGCTTAATGATGCAGACTGTCAAGGCCAGCGGGGCCCCGCTCCATACTCTGAATATAAAGAATTCAGGAACTAATCCAGTACATTGTACAGATGGGTTCTCTGCCGATGCACTGGTTGCTACCTTGACACCTCTCCTTCTAACCCAGGACTAGCTTAATTGGCTCCTAAGTAGCCTGTCTCTGGTGTTCTTACTGCTTAGCATTTAGTGAGATGCTCAGCACAAATTTCCTGAAATCAGGAATCAAGCCCTAGCTTTTGGTCAGTGGGTCTCAGTAAGAAAAGACTGAAGGATCGATGGTGTTCTACCCTCAACTAGCCTGCCAATGCCTTACCCCAACCTAGGAATCCCACGGGGCAGACCCTGGAAAACACACTCATCAGGCTGGAGAACAGGTGAAGAAATATACAACCCACTAGTCCAATCACCAAGCTCTCCCAGACAAACTGAATGGGAGAGAGTCAAGTTCCCCAACTGAGACCTTCATGAGACCTAGACCAAAACCACCTGGCAATCACAGGGTCTACAGAGCAAACACACAAGGAATTCTTCTGAGCTAGAATAAACAGCTTACTGAACGACCATGTCCCAATGCTACCTCTTGGACCCACCATAAGCCCCATCATCAGAACTACGACAGAGCAGAAGGTCTGCACCACCAAGGCACTTGTCAACACACATCATGCTTGGGGTGGTTGTGGGCATATCCATCCCCACACGGGTCTGCAGGCCCAAGACTGCAGGGGTCTGATCTTCCTGCAGCAGCTCAGCAGGCATGCAAGGAAATAAGCGGGGCCAGCTGTGTAATTTAGCCACCATTAGCCCTGCTTGGTGGCACACAAGGCCAATTGCAAAACCCTCCAAACACAGATGCCAGGATCAAACACACTGGTGCCCTGGGAAGCCTCTGATGACTCAAAGTGCAGCCCAGGCTGAGACCCAGACATGGCATCAGGAAGACACTAGGCCACAGAGCCTAGTCCTCGCTGGGTTCAAATCCTCACTCTGCATCTTCTACCTTGCATGACTCTGGGCAAGTCACTGAGTAGGCCTGTCTTACTTTCCTCATTCATAAAAGGGAGATGAGTGGCTGTGTGCTCTACTGGGTGCCACATCCACTATCGGGGAAGAGATGGCTCGCTAGAAGCCCAAACCTCACCTGTACACAATTTACTTATGCTACACGACCTTGCATGTACCCCACAACTCTAAAATAAATAAAGAGAAAAGAAAGGTGCCCTAAGTCCCCCTCACTCACCCCCACAGAGCTTCTGCAAGCATCAGAGGAGACAGTGTATGATAAGATGAGTGCCTTCTAGGTGCACGAGGGAAGTGTGGGCAAAGGCGCAGTGCCCTACACAGTCCACACTGCAGCACACAGGTGCCCACTGGGATCTGGGTAGAATTATCTGCTGCCAGCAAAGCATGGCTGTTCCACTGCTCAGCCTCACGCCTCACCAGCGAGCATGCCTCATCCAGAGAGATGGCAACAGATGGGAAGAGGGCTGGAGGAAACGTCTAGAAAAGCAGCAAACTCACCTCGGGTTTCAAATTTAGGATGCATGGAAATAAGGGTGCTGAGGTTATTAATATAACCTAGCCACTGAAATCTTGGTGATGGCTCTCCCTCCCATGAAAACGAGGGGAGAAGACTAAGCAGGAAGAGTAGACTTCCAGGTCGTGATACTTCTATGTGCTGCCATTTTGTTGTTAAAGTCGCATGCCATGGCTTGGGGCAGGGGCAAGATTCTGAGTGTCATCAGAAAATTAGCACTTCCTTTTTTTTTTTTTAAGATGGGGTACAATTAAGGGTTGGGCACATAAATGGTCATTGTACAAGTTCATGATTCCTCTAGATTTATGGTACTGAAAGGGTTGGATTTACTGGGGTTTTTTGTCTTATTTTGGTTTTTTGTTTTGTATTCCTATCTGAGAACATATATTTTTCAGAGCCTAGTGGAAGACAATGTAATTTTCACAGTAGAAGTCATTGGGGTGAGGGGGGAATTCAATGGGCATTCACCTTACTGTAAACTCTGATGGGAGGGCCCTATCATGCAACTGAGAAACAAGGGCCACCTGTTCACCTACACTTATCGATCCTCTGTTCATCGTGTGAGTGTGGCTGAGGCAAAAAAAAAAGCAGGGTGTTTACTGAAATAAAATAGGCCTAGTATGGTGCAGATCATTAAAAAAAAAAAGCTTAACCCATTCTGCATTTTCACAAGCGACAAATTTTGTGTCACTATGTGTCCTCTCTGATAATGTATTTTTAAAAAACATTTCAAGCACCAGAAAAATGAAAGAATAATATCCTATAGATGAATATGACTTGTAAATAAGAAAAGCTATTAAGAGCTTAGTGTTTTTGGTCTCACTACCATAAACACTATAAATAACCTCAGAATACACAGCTCATCTGGCTGTCAGCAAGCCCTAGTTTTTCAGTAAGGAAAAACATGATACTGGCAAATTCTCTGGGTCCAACCCTCATCTTTAAAAAATAAACAAAAGGTGAGAGGAGAGAGATCATCAAGCAGATAAAAGAGTTTGCTGCCTCCCACGTGGATGGCTAGTTATGGTTATCGACTAAGATTTTGTGAAAGACCACCTCCACAATTTCTCCACACCACCAGCATTTTTGTGGAGTTGGACGCCTCCTTAAGTAATCCATCTTGGGAGCAGGAGTACAAAAATAATCCACCCTGGAAATGCCTTTTATTCTAAGCACCTGGCATCAGGCTATTGTGTCCCGCAATGTCACATTATGGCCTTCCACACATAAAGGAAACCGTCTGATTCCTAAAGGCTAATTGCACATCCACAGACTTCCTCTTTCTACAGAGCTTTTAATTGGGCACTTTGAGTTGCCAAGTATGTTCAAAAATGGTATTTCAGCTAAGCACGCAAAGTGTCTGCTGATCTAGACTTGGAATCCTCAGCTTCCCTCTGGATGAGGAACGGAGACGCTTGTTTTAAGCCCTTCATTCTCCAGTAGACGACAATACGAAGGGAGAAGCTGGGTGTCTTTGTCTGTTTAACTCAGCTTGCATTCATAATAATATGAATGTTTCAGTATAACTTCAATGCAAAAAGACAATGTAAAAAAGGGCTAGAGATCTAAAATTAGAAACCCTACTCAAATGGAATATAAACATTAGATATATGTACTTTTACTTCCTGGAAGCAATTAGTTTCGTAGTAGACAGAACGGAGCGACTACTTAGGAGCTTAATTTTGTGTTAGACTCAAAATTATTTTTGAAGCCTCCCTCCTCCAGGAAAGCCCCGTGCTTTGATTCAAAAGAAAAGGGTCGATAACACATACAAGACTCTGCAACATCACACAACCACATAAAACTGTCACTGTGAAATACTGCGCTGCATGATTCTGTTACTGCTTCTTTTATTCTTGCAGCAATGGACACACAATTTCAGAGGATGAATTCGCCACTTCAAAGCCCATGCCTAGTGCTGGATAGAAACAATGAAAACCGTATTGGGAACAGATGCCCTAGGGACGTAGCACTGCCATCCAATCTGACAGCAAACACACTTGTGAACTGATAATTTTTACACTTCCCACACTGAATTTTTTCCTCAGATAAGAGTACCCCTCCATTCCTAGAAAGGAGCCCAACCCTGAAATTAAATCCAATGCTGCAAAACTACTGAATGAATTTCTTTCATCAGATATGCATATACCAATACTAAAACCTCAGCTTCAGGTTAGAAATACAGTTTTCAAAACAGTTATCAGGCATTGGCAGAGGTCTTTAACCAAGGAACGGAAAGTCTACAAGCCCTATAAAATGTACTAAAAGTTTGATGTGTTCTTTTCTGAAAAGAGGTTTTAGAATCCACAGAGTGGTCTGTGACCTAAAATAAAGAATATAAAGTGGTTTCTTTCCTTATAACCAATAATAAAGTTGTTTCTTTAATTATGCCCAGGGAAAAAAAATCATATATAAACCTATGTCAACTGAACAGATATAGAACAGGAAGTAAATATATTCCTTCAATCTAATGCGTTTACATAGAAGGAATGTAATGACAAACTTTTATCATGTACACTATAACAGAAAAAAATTGTTTAATAAAATAGCTGGATTCATGCATGCAACTGGGGAGTGCGTTTGTTGTTATTGTCGTCATATATTAATGTACAAAGAGATTCTTTATCCTGTGAGTAGAATTTAAAAACATGGTAGAAACAAGCCCATTCTCAGGCTTATAAAACAAGCCTTTACAGATAATTATGTTTTATTACTCTTCATTTTATGGGGATTGTGTTATACAAAACAAATACCAGATGCCTATTTGTTTTATTCATTTCAGGGAGAAAAAAAATTCTACAAGTGCCTGTGTGAATAGAACTGCTTTTAATTAAACACAATGCACAATGAGCACATAAAAATTAATACTGTTTGAAGCCAGCAGGTAGAAAGGAAACGTATGAATGGTGCTGGCGGAATGCCCCCCTCCCAGCTTCCCTTCTGCCAGCGCTGAGGGGAGACCATCTCTGAGCTCATGACGTGGAAGCTCAAGCTCGCGACGGGAGCAAGGGAGCAAGGTCATTCACAGACTCATGTGGAAGACACTAAGGCCAATGTTCATGGAAACGTAAAACCTGGAGGTGAGAAAAAGGCACCTGTATTAAACCAGATCACACATTAGCCCTCCTGTGTGAAGTCAGACGGCTCCCTTCCGAGCCACTGGGATGGAATGAACAAGGTTCCTTTCTGGCACACCAGAAAAATGCAAAGGGATGTCTGGCATGGCTCAGACTTCATCTGCAAACACTTACCACAGATGCAGCTCACAGTGGTTGCTATCTGATTAATACAGTCATGCTTTAAGGGAAAAAAAAGTGAGGGGGGTTGGGAAGTGGGGAGGACCTAGAGAAAAAACAGTCAAATTAAAATTTGACAGTTCCTTCCTGACCCCAAAGAAATAAATCATATCAGCTCAACTGCCAGTTCTAATCAGAAGGTGAAAATTCAGCGCTCAGTGTTTTAGTACCATGATGGGAAAACGTGGTTCCAATTCTCTTCCTTTTCTTTCCCTTGCCTTTGTTTCCTTACCAACTTTCATGAAATCACAGTGAGGCCCGTTCACCACCTTGGTCCTGCACATAGCCATCATCTGTCCAGTCACAAGGGCCAAGATGAAAAATCAACATTCTTTAGGCACCATGGGACATCCTGGGAGGTGGCCGTGGCTGCAGGCATAGCTGACAGTCCACTGTCCACGAAGAACAGCCATACACACCTCTCACCAGCCACACTCATTAGGGAACCACAGCCCAACCTACACGAGTACAACTCAGTCTCAGAGTCTCCTGATTTGAGAAAAGCTTTCCTTTATTCCTTCACGTGAGACTGATAATGGACTTTGGTTTTTTGGCTAAATGGGAAAAAAAAGTGAATATTATTTTTATATTTATAAAAAGGTAACATCTTAAGACTTTTTTAGCCCTTAAAACTGATTGTTAAACAGGGGTGACGAACTGAGAAAATAAGCATTTAAATCTGTGATTCTCCTCAGAAAACATCGTTTTGACTAAAAAAAAAAAAAAAGAGGGTGTTCCTCATTATCGAAGAAATGGGGGGCACTTACAGAAAGAGAGACTGTGATCAAGAGTCAGATGCCACATTTTACACTCAGTTATAACCTAATCAAGACTCTCCCAGCAGATTACCATGTAGCTATTAAAACAGAACAAGGTGCAGATCTATACCTACTGCCGTGAAACAATGTTTGATATGTAATCAATCTTTCTAAAGAAAGAGACTAAAAAGAGTATGTATGCAATGATCCCATTTTCAAGAAAATAAACAATATATGTTTAGGGGAAAAAAGTATATATATATCTGTTTACCTGTTAGTTCTAATCAGAAAATGAACATTCAACATGTAGCATTTTAGCCCCTCCACAGTGAGAAAATGTGGTTGTGTCTCTTTTTTTTTTTCAAGGTTTTTGGTTAGAATAAGGAGTACACTATTTTTTTAAGCAAAAAGCAATACATTAACACTGGTTTTTTTTTGTTTTTTTGAGTTGGAGTCTCACTCTGTTGCCCAGACTGGAGTGCAGTGGCCCCTTCTGGCCACCGCAGCTGGGCTCCGGCAATCCTTTTGCCTCATCCTTCCAAGTAGCTGGAACTACAGGCGCAGGCTACCACGCCTGGCTCATTTTGATTTATTGTAGAGATGAGGTCTCGCTGCCCAGGTGGGTCTCGAACCCACAGGCTCAGGCAGTCCACTCACCTCAGCCTCCCAAAGGCGTGGGATTACAGGCAGAGCCATCGAACCCAGCTCATTAACACTGTTTAAGGTGGTCATGGGAAACATATTATAGGGAACTTTCACTTTCTATGACATTTGAATTCAACCTTGCTAAAGCATTACTTCTGCGATCTGGACTCTTAAAGCCGTTTCTTTTTCCAAACCTCTCACCAGATTGTGGCTCTGTCTAAAAAGCTGAATGTGAAACTGAGCTTTGAGATGAGAGCTCCCAGGGGCAGAAGAGCTTAAGTGGAATGGTAGTAGGAGGCCTGACATGGATGGGAGAGCCGAGACAGGTAGCAGAGGAGGTGACGCATGCACACATGTGTGCACACATATGTGCCTGTGTGTGAACACACGCCTTCAGAGGAAAGAGAAAGGGTGACTAAACAAAGAAAAAACCAGAAGGAAGAGGCAGAGAGCAGAGTTAGGTGCCCAGGACAAGAGGGTGGGCTTCTAGAAACAGCCAAACATACCTCTGAGTGTCCCTTGGAAACTGCCAGAGAGCACCCAGGAAGAAAAGGCATTTACAGCCACTCTGTCAATGGTGGTGGGAAACACCAAGGACTGTTGTGCAGAAAAGTAAGGGTCAACCAAAAGCCTGTACAAATTGAGGGCAAGGTAGCCTAGGATGAGCCCCAGAAGCTGAGCCAACCTGTGCAAAACTATGCCCCTGGGGGCCAACGCCCATGCCTTGTGGGGCTGGTGCTAAGGGGCTGGAGCCCAGGAGAGCTGGTCAGGCATGGCAGGTTGGCACCTGTCCATCCACACACAGTGGAAACTGAGGCTCTTCTTTCAAGGGCACAGCCTGTCCTTTCCTTGGAGGAACAGCTGGAGTGCCAAAGAAGTTGGGGGTGGGGGTGAGAGGGGTGAAGGGTTATGAGTTAGTAAAGAGTTCCACATTCCCTTCAAGGAGGTCACCAGCTCTCAGCCTACTCCCCATAAGAAGACAGCGTCAAAGCAGCATAAACTACCTGACCAACAACCGAGTCCCATCTCAGACACTACAACCCGGCTCATTTTCTGTCCGACAGGTGTGTAGGGATACTGCAGTTATGACGAGGACCTACACACAGCTAGAATACCCATCGGAGGCTTGAGTGACTTCACAGCTGCAAATCGTCATCTGATCCTGGTATATCTCTCATTTCAGTCCTACCTTGAACCTCAAGGGGGGCAAAAACCAAAACGTCTTCTAAACTCACTTGTTCTATGTAACAGTCCCTTTGGGTTGCTTATTCCAAGGAAAATTAACTAATTCCAACAATCCAGTTCCATATGTCTTTCTCTCTGCACTTGACTGGCCACCATGACCAAAAGACACTCATTCTACAAGTATTTCATGGGTGACAAGCCTAGCATGGGTGATAAATGCCAGGTTAACAACAAATATACACCATTAATTACTTCCATGGAGCTAACTCACATTCAAGGTTATAAGCAACATGAGATTTAACAATTTGAGCCCAAGCAGGGTAAAAAAGTATAAAAAAATTCAAACAACTTTGTGATGAAAATATATGTGGAGGCAAATGATGGAGAGAAAAAGCTCACCAGGTACCTTTTCCACCATGAAGGGAGGCCCCATACACTGTGACCCCAATTTTGCTTTGTTTTGTTTTGTTTTTCGTCTAGCTCCTTTGGTCTATATTAGGAATGGACATTTACTGCAGAAAATTTAAAAATAAATAAATGAAAAGGTCCAGAACATGCCATATTCTTCTCTCCTGTTTTGGTTCTGAAATTTCTAGACTGAAGAAAAGACCACAACAGGCTAATCAAATATGAACACATATTGGAGGACCCAAAAAGCAAATTGCTGCACTGGGAGGGTGGGTTCTGGGAAATCGAGGAGCACAAGTCAGCTGCACCTCTAATGGCGCAGAAGCCTGGAGACAAAAAACTGAATAACTGTAACGCACAGAAGGAGCTACAGTCCAAAAAGAGACAGACTCAAGGGCTTCAACTGCTCTCTCACTACCCCAGATGGAATTCCAGAGTTTTCCAAGCCCTGAAGGATCTGCTATAAGAAGCCCCCTTAACGCCTGCATGCCCAGGCCACTGAGAGTCTACAGGGTGAGGGGGAAGAAGGGTGCCCACACATTGTTAACATGCTTAGATCATCATCCCACAAGCTCAGTGTGGACGGATCATCCCAAAGGAGGCTTTGCTGATGCGCCTGCGATAACAGGGCTGTCCGGGCCTCACACCGCTGACGTGTACTCTGCTATCTGAGAATCACTAGACCATTTCTGCACCCCCAGGGGGACTGAATGACAGGCTTCAATGATAGCTCTTACACCACTTCCTGAGTGAGAGCAAGCGCAAGAAGCCCCCAGGTCAGTGTGGGGTGGTCCAAAGGCAAGGCTTCTGGGCCTTCCAGAGCCGTGTCAGAAATCCCAATTAACTCACCTTATCTCATCAAATGAGCTCATTGGAAATGCAGCATGGCATTTTTAGTGCACCACTACCTGAATCCACAAGTCAACAGGTGTGCTGGAAGAAAGAAGGGAGTTTGTATTTTGTGGAGAAGACATTAAAAAAACTGAGGGGGCACAAGGAAAAGGGGCCCTCCTCCCCCAAAATGGTACTTTTTAAAATAGCCCCTTGAGTCTTGGCAGAAAACAATATCCAACCCCTCCCTGCCCCAAAAATATTTCCAGGAAAAAAAAATATAAAGAAAACATTTGAATTTTGAATACATGCTCCACATACAAAAACAGGTCTACAGTCACCACTGTGCTTAAAGCACGCACCCTGCTTCTTGTCCTGAGCCAAATAGTGTCAGATATGGGATGACAACAGGAAGGTCTCACTTAGTGAACCATTCACCAGAGACAGGGGCTCATTGTGCCACCCAGGCTTGAGTGCAGTGGCACTATCATAGCTCATAGCAGTCTCGACCTCCAGGGCACAAGTGATCCTCTTGCCTTAGCCTCCTGCATAGCTGGGACTACAGGTATGCATCACCATATACCCAGCTAATTTTCTTTTTTTTGTAGAGATAGGATCTTGCTATGTTGCCCAGGCTGGCCTCAAGCGATCCTCCCACCTCAGCCTCGCAAAGCACTGGAATTATAAGCATGAGCCACCATACTCGGTCCAGAGTCTCTTTACAAAAAGCAGATATTAGAGAATACTCTACATGATTCTGTAATTTATGACAAGAATATAACCTTATCCTAACACCTTGTTTTTGAATACAGTAACATTCCAAGGCACACAGCTGATCCAACCACTCAAGGCCCACTGCTATGTGGAATCAGAGAGGAGTCAGATCACATCTGGACCAGTGGCAACATGGGATCACAGAAAAGCTCTCACAATGTGTTTGTTCATAATTGCGGCTGTCTCTCCCAGTAGAAAGAATAAAAATATAAGTTCTGATGTGCCTGATGCTTCCAGATCTTCAAAACAAGGCTGGGATTCCCTCCCTTTTATCTTAACTGCTGTTGTAAGTTTATCCTCAAGGATAAGTGCATGATGCTTATGCCCAAAAGACAGAAATGGTGCAAAGACCTGGTCCTGCCACCCGAAATGCCATCCTAAAAGAGAAATCGTCAATTATCAATAGCACTCTGTCGAAACCAAAGAGTTACCCCCTGTTGCAGTCTCCCGATTTGCTAAGTGCTGCACAACGGGCCACTTGCCCGGCTACCTGGATTCCTAGACAAGAAAAAGTAGCTTTCCCCTTTCTACCTTGCACAGTTTATCTCTGAAAGCCATTCCAGGTGGTCCCTGCACATCTGCTCCTCATTTTAAGGCTCTTTCAAGAGGCAGGAAGAAGACCTCTGTGACCGCTCAGCTTGACAGAACTGGTGGGAAACACAATACTTTCGTAAGAGGAGAAAGAATTTGTATAAAGACACAAAGTCATATTAATGATTTGCACTCTTGGCTGAACAGCTTCCGGGAAATGAAACTCTACTATATTTTGGCAACAGTTCCCACAGGTGGGTGGAATTCTGGGCACTGGCCAAACCACCATGAGCTTCTAGGTGACTGCAAGCGACCGTATCACCCTGCACACTGAAGTATAAAGAGCTGCAGACAGATAGTTCAAATGAAAGACATGAAATTAAAACCCAGATACACACATGCACATGGGAAGCCTGAGCTTACGGCAGTCTAATGTGTTTTAATAAGGACAGTGACAAGGGTTCTTTATTGAGTGTCTACTAGGCACCATGCCCTGTCCTAAGCATATATTACATGTGCTACTACTCATTTAATCCCCACAGTAACAACCCTATAAAGTAGGAATTATTATTACTCCCATTTTACAAGTGTAGAAACAGAAACAGAGAGGCTGCCCAAGGTCATACGCATGCAACAGAGGCTCCATTTCAATCCAAACCACTCATCTCCAGAGCCCACAGGTGGAACCTCTATGCACCTCGGCTGAAGTCAAGAGCCGTGTGTTCCATTCCCAGTTTGGTCACAACAGCATGATATCAGGCGAGCTGCCCAACCTCCCTGGATCTCTGTTTTTTTTAAATCTATGCCATGCAGGAGTTAAGTCAGATCTTAAGATTACTTCCATAATCCCATTGCTCTTCTTTCCAGACAAAATTATCTGATTCCAAGAATGTGAGGTCACCATGCTCTTCCCCTGAGCAAACACACAACACATGTACAGACATGCACATGTATGTATAGAACTGATAGCCCCAATCAGTGACAGTCACAGGTCTCTGTGCAGAAAAACCAGAGGGGGGATACTGAGGCCAAAGAAGGTCAAACGCTCACCAACACTCCCTAGACTCACACCTCCTATTTTGAATTGAAAGGTGCTCATTTCTTAACTTATTTTTTATAGAAACCTATGATTTGTTTTGACATTTCATCTGTCTTGCTCTCTGTCGTCCCTACTTGAGTTACTCCTTAGACATAGCTAAGAGTAAAATAAGTGCAGAAAAATACTACTCCACCTTTTAACTGTACTAAACATTGGGGTGCTTAAATTTTATCTTAACATAAAATACTGTTCCTTTTTTAAAAAACATGTAATATAACTCTACAGTCTAAATACAAAAAATATTATATATTTCCATTCTGAATCAATAAAAGACTGACTGCCCAGCATTTACAGGTTTGCAGCATTATACCTGCATACTTAAAAATGCCGTTATCATAAAAATTGTTGCTTAAAGGTAGCTTTTTTAATGCCATGTGAATTTTAAAGGAGCAGGTAGCATGTGAGAAACGATGTTTTCAAGAAAAAATTATCCTCTGTCTCCCAGTAAAGCAAAAGCATCTCAGTATGCCATTCCCTCTGGTTAGGTTTTCAGATTGCTTCAGATATACAGACCTAGAAATAATTTTGGAAAACAGTCTTACAGCCTGTGTAAAGACATAAAACATAATTCATACTTAATCAAGTGTCATACGACCGTTACCAAACCCGAATCCATATTTAAGACCCACGAAGAAGTAATCATAACACAGGGCATCCTCCGCCATCCCCACACACCTAACAGCTTGTAGGCAACATCTCACAGAACCCACATGCTCACACAGCAGATCAGGAGACCCCAAACATGGAAAGCAGAGGCCAATGGGAAAAACAATGGCACATCTTCCCTTTGCCTCCTCCCCCTGTGCTTTTTAATTAAGTGATGAATCTCACTACAAACTCATCAGAAGCTGATCGCTCAATTAAGCCCTATGTTATGGTATACTCCGGGACAATGCCCCCGTGGCAGTGAACAGAGTTTGGTTGTAACCTGAGCAAAAAATGTAAGCCAAAGTTCTACTCAATCAACCTTCTGGGAGAAAAATTGCAATTCAGGGGGGGAAAGTCCCAATATCTACAGACTGTTAAAATCAAATGAAAGAAACACCATAATGGTTTTTCCTGTAGCAATAAGTTCTTTGAATTCATATTGTATAGCAAACCCCTTCAGTTCTCATTTGTTTCCACTGATACATCCAACACAACAGTAAAGACAGAAAAAGAAAGAAAAGAAAGAATCTTGAAAAGAGGAAAAAAGGTTTACTGGAAGACACTACCCAACTGAGAATGACAAGAAACTCTGGGTGAATCAGCACAGGAACAAAATGAACTTGGAGGAGGGAAGGCAGGATGTGCTACAAGCCAGAGAGTGACATTTGGAGATTCCATACTCTGAAGATGTCACATCAACAGTAGTGACATTCCCTTTGGTGCCGGGCCTTGAGGCTCGGCAGAGAGACACAGTGTCACTTCCAAGGAAGCCTTTCCTCCCACCACATGAAACCTGCAAAACTCTCACCCCTCCCTGCGGAGGAAAATGGGGTTCAATTAGGCCAGCATCAATTGGGTAATTTGAATAAATTGAGGAAGGAAATCTCAGGATGAGATTTTACAAATGTTACAAAGAAAGTTAGTGATAACACCAGGAATTGTAAAAGTTTCCAGGCCAGCGATAAAGCATTTGCTGTAAATAAAACTAGTTGACCATTTGTTGCTAGTTAACTATTGCTATTAATAAAACCTGTCCTAAAGAAACGAAACATCACGATCAATCAGCTTCACAAACCTCTGGAAATTTCCTTTTGCAGACTCCCCTGAAAGATAATTCCCAGCCCTCTAAACCCTGACAAACTCTTACAAAAACATCCCTCTAACCCCCCTGCCTCTTTGCAGACAGCATACACAAACAGTACTTTCTGCTGCTTCTGTCCTTTAATTCATAACTGCTTTGGTAAATTCATCTTACCAACCCATAATTCCTGCCATACTGAACCCACTGCCAAACACAGCACTCCCTGCTCTCACCTGCATCCAAACCACCAGGTGAACCTTGAACTTCACCCCAGAGAGTCTGACTCGTCTGAACCAGAGTTGGGCCCTATTTTCAGAAGCTCCCTCGGAGGCTCTACCATGCGGTGGAGCTTGAGACCCATTGCCTCAAACCTGTCCCTACACTGTATTTCTCCACAGCATCCAGCACCTTCTACATATGATGCAATTTGTGTGATACCAGCCTCCAGCCACAGGGCCGAGAGCATCTTAATGGCTGTTTCATTCACCTTGAATCCCCAGTGCCTGCACGCAGTAGGTATTCGATAACTAACTACTGAGTAATTAATGAAAAGCCAACATGAATCCTCCCCTCAGAATCTGCACAATCTACTGGGGAGAGAGAAAAACAACTGGTCAAACACAAGGAAAGCCACAGCTGAGGCGGGTGTTCAATGTTCTGCAAGAACACACACCAGGAGAACTGACCTCATGAGGCATTGAGGAAGCAACTCTAAGGAAACATGGCCCTGCCATAGGGTGGGACCAGCCTGCCCTGATGGCATGGGAGTTGGCTATCAAAGCCCCAGTCATGGTGGGCCCTGTCCATGGCACTGCCCCCCCGACAGGGCACTGGACAGATGCTGCTACAGCCATCACCTGTGCCTGTCCTAGGCCCCTGAGGAGTGTGGAAAAGCAAGCGAGTGCCATTTACCCCAACACACCTAACAGAGGGCCCCTTATCCTCATCTCCAGACCCAGCCTCCATGTGCCACACCATGGGCAGACTGGTTCCCCAGCCCAGAGCCACACTCTCTACCTGCATGCCAGCCCGCATCACTGGGCACCACCAAACAAGGCTGGCTCTGCAGGACCAGGACCCTTGCCCTTTCTCCCGCATTCAAGTTAGAGTCAGCAACGAATACCAGAAACCCACTGCTGAATGAACCAAGGGAGACTCCCTCTTCCTGGAGCCCCAGGGAAACTTGCTGAAGCTGTGGACAGGTTTTCACGTGGAGAGTTTATTCTCAAGAGCACTGAAATGGTATTATATTAACCATATGGGTTAAAAAGGTTACACAACACCTGACTTATTTTTCCACTTTTCCCAAAGGGCAGTGAACACAAGTGATGGCTCAGAGTCAATGCTGGACTGTGCCATAGTCACCAAACACCCACAGGGGCTTCTCTGGCCACAGACCTTCACTGGGTGCTTACCCCTAGATCATGCCATGGTCACCGAATACCCATAGGGGCTGCACTGGTGACAGGCCCTCACTGGGTCACACAGATGTACGCTCCCCTCCTGAGAGTGTGGCTATGCCTGGGCCCTAGGCCAGCGCTTGTACTCTGCCATGTGTCTCTACTTCTTCTAGGCCTTATTACATTGCATAATTTCCTGTCCCCCATCCTTTTATTTGGGTGACCAGCTGTCCTTTCTTCCCAGCTCTGTCTGCAAGAATCCCTCTCTCATTTTTAAAATTACAGCTTCTAATTTACTGGAGGCTGAGAAACCAGATTACAAACAGGTTAGAACTGTCTCTCTAAAGTAAGATTAAATAAATTTCAGGTAAGAAACCCAAGCAATACTCAATAAATCAATCACTCCCTTGTTTGAGTGTGTGGCCCTTGTAACACCAACTCCAGCTGTTTGGAAGCAGCAGGGGCCATGGCTGGGAACAGAGGTTCGAAGTCAGGTAACTCAGTTCACCTCCTGGGTATGAGCTCTTAGGCAAACGATGTTTAAAGACTGTGCCTCAGTTTCTTCAGGATAGAATGGAGATCAAGTCGGTATCTCCCTGCTAAGTGAACATCAAGATTAAAGAAGGTCCCAACCACTGCCAGTGCACAGGACGCCCTCAATCACATGAGTCGTGATTGTGTTATCACATCCACAGGGCTCCAGCGAGTGTGGATGACAGGACATGGCTCCAGCCCCCACAGGCAGCTTCCTCAACCAGGGTCCCTGACCCGGGAAGCAACCTAAGGCTGTTCTTTGCCAAAGGATGATCGCCATCTAAATCAAGCGCAGCAAAGTGACAGGACAGTGTTTTCACTGACTGGGTCATCACCACACCCAAGACAGGGCCTGACATGGATAGCTTTCCCAAAAGGAGTGAGGACCCCTGGGAAATTCCATCAGGCTGGATTCCTCCAGGGCCATGAGAGATAAGCCAGCAGTAAGCAGAGGTGCTGGCCCAGGGATGACATGAAGATTCACAACAGGGACACAGGGCCCATACCCAAGACTGCGCTGGGTCCTGAGGATTCACGGGAGCAGTCCTCGACAGCTTTGTCCAGGTCCCCACACAACAAACCCTGGGACTCACGGTCACCGTAGTGACCATCTGCTCTTTGCCACCCCAGGGCCCCTTGAGCCAGCCCACAGAGGCTTCCTTCACATATGAGAGGTGTCCCTCCAAATGTTACTTGACACTCGACCAGTGAGGACTCAGAAGTCAACTGGAAAAGAGACAGCCAGTCAGAGCAGTCAGTCAGGGAGCTTGAAGGAAGTGGAGTCAGGGAAGCGTCTGACTATCCCATGACCATCCTCCATCTGCCTCTATCCCTGCCCTATGCTACGGGGAAGCCCCAGCACGGAGACCCCTGTGGGTCTTTCCAGAGCCTCCAGAAATGATGGGTGGATGCCAGGTCCCCTGCTGTAGCTTTCTGGAAATTTAAGCATCAAGGCAGAGACAAACAGTCGTTTCTGTGGCTTGGTTAAGAAGGGCCAAGTTATGAGACTAAACCCCTGCAGGTGATTAGAAATGGCAGGCCAAGGCAAGCAGATTGCCTGAGCCCACAGGTTCGAGACCTACCTGGGCAAGTTGGCAAGACCTCATCTCTACAATAAATCAAAAATTTAGCCGGGGGTGGTAGTACGCACCTGTAGTTCCAGCTACTTGGAAGGCTGAGGCAGAAAGATCGTCAGAGCCCAGCAGGTCGAGGCTGCGGTGGCAGGGAATGTGCCACTGCATTCCAGTCTGGGTAACAGAGTGAGACTCCAACACAAAAAAAGAAAAGAAAAGAAAAGAAAAATGGCAGGAAGATGCTTTTGCTAATAGCAACACAAACATTTACATTGTGTCAAACACCTGCCACCACATCTGACCCTCTTAGCTGAGAGGCCAGTATTACAATCCCCATTTCCAGAGAAGGAAACTGAGGCTGAGAAGCTAAAAGCTAGACCAGGAATCTTTGGGGATCAGTCACTTTCTGGGTCCAGGGTCCCAGGTTCTCCCTTCTAAAAGATTTCCCAAAAGACAAAGCATTCACAAAAATCACAAAAAGACTTGTCACCTCACACACTTCTCATGACTGTTAGAAGCAATTACAATGCAAAGAAAACTCCGAAGACATAAACTGCTGGTTCACTTTGTTTTCTGTCTCGGTTTTTAAATCTCTTTGATTAGTGCCTCCTTGACACCTAGAATCCCAGGCCCTATTTAGAGGCCCGGAGTTCAAAGTGACCTGCCTAAATCCACTTCTCATGAGCCATGGAGTCTGCCACCAAAGAGAAAAGGGAAACAAACACCTTGACTAGCTTACACAGTCAGCTAGAAGAACGGCCTAGGCCTAGGTAAGGCCTACAGATCTAAACCCCTGGAAAAGGTGTGCAGAGCTTGGAGAAGTCCGGTGCCTGTTCAGGAGAGGCCAGGGAGGGTTCTGGCTGCAGCAAAAACAAAACTTCAAAGGGAACAGAGCTGCAGAGCTTCAAAGACCCCCCGGCAGGACCAATTAACACCTACCAATGTTTATCTAAGCAGGCATTTAATGACTCTACCTCACCAAGAGAGCCCTCAACTTTACCTCCAATACATCTCTGTCCCTGGGATGCGACTGGGGAGTGGGAGGGGGCAGGCAAGGAAGTTCCCTGCTGTTTTTTTGAGACACCTTAGACTCAACACAGAAACACTCAACATAAAACACTCAACACAGAAACAAGTTAACGTCCAAGAAGATGTAACTGGTTAAATAAACTCTGGTCCAGTAATGAGTTAGAAAAAAAAATTATCCATTGAAAATCCTATTTTCAAAGACTAGTTTGCAGGACAGGAAAATGCTCTTGGATCCTGTTAATGAAAACACATCCAAAAATACATTTAAAGTCTGACTTCAACTTTATAAAACCGACAGACCAAGAGAACAGGCAGGAGGCTGTTTGTCTACTGCACCAGCCCAACTCCAACAGGGATGTATCTGGCACAAACAAAACACTGCAGAAAAATTTTGTGCTAAAATCATTATTTACTATTAACAAAATAATAATTAACATATCGATACAAGGCACATGCATGCATATCTGTGTGCGCTAGAACAGAACCACTAAGTGAAACTGTAGTACTAGTGGCTAACTCTCATAATGGAATGAAAAAAGTAACTTCATTGTGTATTCCTGTCTTCTATGTTTTCCCAATTTCCCATAAAGGCTGTGTATCAGTTTTATAATTTTTTAAGCCCTGTTCTTAAGGAGCCTGAGTCCCTGGCTCCAGTGTGTGTGATGCGTTCCCAAAACAGAATCTTCCAGCAGGCCTTCCCTTTCTATTCCACTGGAGCACAACATCTACCTAGGCATCATCTCCAGGGCGCGCTCGCACTGCAGTCACAGCGAGGGAAGGCAGATTATTCAGCTTCCTCACTTTTCTTAGCAGAGAGTTCCGGTGTATGCAGACAAAATGCCAGTGACCCTTGAACGGGAGAGTTCAAGGAGTTCAATGCTCAAATGTCAGAGTTAGGGGCATCTTTAACACATCTCCCCAGTCAAACTCAGGAAACATTTATAAAGTGAAGCAATGAAAAACAAGATCTGATACCCAAATGCCTGACTCACCCTTCACTCATTACAAATATATAACAGGTAGAAAGTCTGATTCTTTAAGGTGATAACATTTTGTAGGAGAAAGAGAATGATTTTGAACGGTAAGTCCCCTGGTGAGAACTTCCTCACTAGGTGTGACATTGAGTTTGATATTTTACCCTCTCCGGGGCCTACGTTCTAACCTGTAAAATGGGTTGTCTGAAAGTCAGTTCATTCCATGAGCTAATAAAGGTAAATTCAAATAAAAGGCACTAGACAACTCTTCTGATATGTTTCTTCTGGTTTGGAGGGAGCCCCTGTTTATTACAGGAACTTGGTCAAGGTGGAGGAGCTTGTAAATATAAATTACAGGTTGAATACCTCCATCCCTTCTCTGAAATCCTGGGGACCACAAGTGTCTCAATTGTGGAGTGTGTGCATGTCTACACTTACAGCTGAACATCCCTAATGCAAAATCTGAAATGTTCCAATGAGCATTTCCTTAGTGTCATGCCCATGCCAGTGCTCAAAAAGTTTCAGACTTTAGAACATTTCGGATTTGGGATCTCAGGTTAGGGATCTCCACCTGTTGTTAACAAGCTCGTGGAAACATGTTTGGGCACGAAACATGTCCAGGAGACTGCAGGGTCCAGTGCCCACCTCTCCCTCCCTAGGGTACCCTGAAGGAACGGCAGAAGGAACAGGAGGCCTCAGGGAAAGGGAAAAGAGAGTCAGAAGCCAGAAGGCTGGGCTGAGCTTCAGTGCAACCACCCATAAGCTGGGCAACCATGTCACCACCGCTGGCCTCAGTCTACACACTGGTGACAGCCTGAGAAGACGCCCTGCGAGACACCATGAGCAGCCCGGCCAGGTAACACAGAGCGCAACCTTGGGAGTGATACTGGCAAACTCAGGATCATTGCTAGCCAGCATTGCTGGCAGGCATTACCAGCTCTGTGCACTGGGGAGGCAGATTCTTCTGACCAAAAGAGCTATCCCCTCTCCTCCCCACCCTGGGAGGTGTGACATCTTCCTCGTTTGCCAATTCCGTGCCATCCAAAGCTGCTGTCACAGTAAGGAGAACTGAAGGTGGCCATTCACTGGCAGGGCCCACCCAAACCTCAGTAGCAAGCCACCATGCAAGGGATAAAATACTCAGGCCCCTTGCCCAGGTCACAGACTCCACAGAAACCAGCATCTGCAAGCCTGAACTCAGTCAAGACACAAATGTCCCTAAAGTAGCACACAGCACCCCAACCTGTATTACGGGGCTCCCTGTGTCTTGGCTCCCAGGTGCCTCCATAAAGTGGGTAAAAGGGAGCAAAAGGGAGCACGGGAGAGACCAGAAACCTCATGTCAAACAACAAACCTGCCAACTTGGAAATTTTGCGTAGGGCCAGCCCTGCCTGTTTTTAAACTGTACTCATGTAGCTCATTTTAGAAACGCTGTGGTGCCTTTGTACAGCTGTGGGGAGAAAGGTGCTCAAGTTCTACGTCTAAACCCTGAGATTCTCAATTCCCTCCTCCATCTGGGAGGAGGAAAGTTCTCATCAAAGGCTCACTGGGGAATATGAACTCACAAACTGGAGGGATCATGGGGAAAAACAAAAAGCATTTAGAATTACTCCTTGTCTTCGCACATTTTCTTCTTGCTATAAATGCACTGACTTCAATGTACTGTTCTGTCAGTTCCCTGAAATCTGTAGGGCCACACTGAGAGGCTCAAAAAACTCCTGCTTAGACTTAGTGAGCAGTAAAGGCAGCATGTAGGGCCCAAAGCTAGAGTTACCAAGTCAGAGGATGCCCTGGAGGTGTGGGGGGGGGTGGGGGGCGGAGGAGGGTTAGCCCCTAAAACCATATGGCAAATTGTGTACGAGCTTTTTTGTTTTTCTGCAAACTATGCCTCCATCTTCATCAGGTTCCCAAAAAATTCCAAGAGCAATTCCATAAGAAACACCATCAGTAAGGACCCCTCAGTGGCTGCAGAGCTTTCAAAAGTGTCTGCTATGAGAAAAGACTGCAATTAAGGAAACGTCCAAGTGCGGCATTCCAGGGTGACCCTTGCCACTAACTGGCTTTCTGACCCTAAGCAAATCCCTAAAATCTTCTGCCCTCAGTTTCCTCATCTGTAAAATGAGGATCACTGAGTGATCATACTTACCTTTAAGCCCTTAAAGACACCAGGACTGTGAGACATAGCTTTAGCAAACACAGGAAAAGGGAGATGTCAGAAAGAATACGTGACCTCGCCTGTTCCAAGAGGTTGCTGCAAATTCACCCCTGCTCTTCCTGGAAAGGTCCAAGACACAGGTCACCTCTCCCTCCCTTCCCTTCCTTCTATTTCAGATTGTCAAGTGTGAAGTTTCTTTGAAGCTCTTTGAAGAGATCTGAACTACGAAGTTCATGCAAAAATACAGCAGTTCTGTGAGAAGGCACAGGCAGCAGAAAGGACAGAAAATAGAATTTCTCTAAAGCATCACTACAAATCACCTGCAGATCATCACTACAAGTCACTTACTTTAGCTGGTGTCATCTACATCTGTTAAAATATGTAACTGACGAAATTAATTACAGCTGTTATAAAAAGGATGTTTTAATATAAGCCTGGACATCTGGGTCAAAAATGACAAGAAATTTATGTTCTCTGTATTTCAAGAGAAAAATCTTTCTTCCCCCCCAGGAGCTCTGCCACACCTGCGTGGCCAATGTCCAATTTTCACAAAATCACAGGGGCAAAGAAAACCTTGCCCACTCAGCACTAAGTCTTTATCACACAATAATGTTCTGTTTCACTAAAAGCAACTGATTGGTTAGTTGACACATTTGCATATGTCCTTTAGTATCCTAACTTGGCCATAATATCATGTGTGTTCAGCCTAATCATCAGACCCCATAAAGTTTGCTCCAAAGCAAACTCATGGGCAGTTGCTTGCAGGAGCCAATTAAATGGAAGCCTTTATCCCCCCACAGACTTGCTAATAAAGAAGTAGATGAAAATTGATTGTGCCCTTACGAGCCACTGCCAAATGAATGCTCCAAGCACCCTGAAGCAGTCTAAAGCCCACTCTACAAAAGACATGTAGTGCTCACAGTGACAATCAAAAGTCACACGATAAGTCAGTATGAAAAGCCAAACTCACCAGCAGACCACGTCTATGGACCCAGCTCCTCCTACAGCTCGGAGGGTAGGCATATCTTGGCCTGAGGAGCTGTGTGTCTGGCGTGTGTAAACCTATCTTCTAGAAAACACCAAACAGCCAGCCTAGTAGACGCTCTTACTCCAGAGCACAATGCAGGTTGCAGCGCAAATGTGTTATCTCCCATCCCAGAGCTCCTGCTCACCTCCACGCGCTCCGAAGCCAGCAGTGAAAGGCAATCATGTTTGCAAGCACCTTGCTCAAAGATACATGACTCTCATAGCTCAAGCAAAGCAAGGAGTTAAGTCTTCCACTGGAGGACATGAAGGTCCTGCAGCACCACTCTGCCCCAGGTGTGAGGGCAGGAAGTACTCAGTGGTGGGGTGAGGTGGGGGCAGAAAGAGAAATATTCAAGTGTCTCCGCTGCAGAAACTCTCCTCAGGATAAAGCGCACGTCTGCTTCCCCACCAAATGCCACATTCCGATGAGCCCCAATCCTGAGGTCCTGACCCCTTGTGGTCTCTAAACATAAACCACAGTGTGGTGTCAGATTTCTTGGCCCAATCACCAAAAGGTCAAACATTAGTTAAATTTAATTAGCAAAAATTAAAATTTCAAGGAAAACTACCCCTCCTTCCTTCACCACCGATCTCCCTAGCAAAAGCTTCTGTTCAGCAAAAAGTGTAAAGATCTAATATCTTTGTGAATAAGAGGATAAGGAAGATATGGGGGTTCTATTGGATTAAGGGTATTTCCCAAATAAATGCATAAGTCAAATTTCCTAAGGTAAAATCTCAGCTCTAGCCCTTTCAGAAGAATAAAGAACACCATGATCCTTCTACAAAATTTGGTAAGACTGTTTTAGAAGACACTGAAAGGTTAGACTTCATCTTGAGTTACTCCGCCATACTCCAGACAAAGAAATTCCTGAAAGGCTATAAGCACTTTTTCTTATGAGCACACACAGGAATAGGTCAATGTAAATGTCATATAAACAAAAGCAATTCATTACAAACCATAGTTTAAGTGTCTTTTGTGAGAAAATTGTAATCCACGGCACCTACACATTCATGCACAACTGTCCCTGACTTAAGAGTAAAATAAGGATGCATAACTGATCCTAGCCTCGGGCTTTCCTTTTGCCTGAAAAGCAAAAAGTATGGAGTGAGGGGAGAAGGGGCCAGGATTCGAGTTCTGCTACTTTCTTTTCTCTCTCTATGATCAAGTATTGGAGGACTTGGTCTTCCCTTTCAGTCGCTCCCATGAGGCCGGGGCCATCTGAGAAAACACACCTACAACAATCACACCTCTCATTTAGGGACCAGCTCCCACCATGCCCCATCCCGTTTTAATCAGGTCTGCAAAGAATGTTCCCTTTCGCATTTCATGAATCCGCCGCAAACCTGCCAGCTTCTGCCGGTTCTCTGTGCTTTAGTTGCGAGGCTCCCCTGCCTTTCCAGGCAGCACACGGCTGCTCTGGTTGGTAACCGGCATAACGTGGAAATGCACTGTAGGACTCTAACTCTTTCACAGCCAGACTTTAGTGAGGGATGGGCGGCAGCTCCCCAGAAACTGAACTGACCCACCAAGCTCCAGGGAGGGCGATTTGCAGACTCTAGCTTTGACCTGGAACCCTGGATGTCAGTTACTGTCACTGGGAAGGAAAAGGAAGAGTGAAAGGGTTACAAAGTAACCAGCTCAGTTACTTAGCAACTGGACAAAACTTGCCTCCCTACCGAGGGTAAGGAGCCATCTCCCGCCCATTCAAAGAGTAACAGTCTCCAATTTATATGCAAATACATAAAGACAAAGGGAAAGAGGAAATTTAAATTAGCAACTGGGAGTTTAGACAGTGGAACTGAGGCCCAGATTTAGAAAAACAGTGTCTCCTAGGAAGGAGACAGGACATGTATGGCAGAATGAATGAACGAACGATGCATGCACGCATGCATGCGAGGCCACAGGCTCCAACAAGCTTACACTCTCCCTTTCTAAAAGTCAACGCCCTGGGGGAAGAAAGAGGGCAACACAAAGTTGGGCAGCCAAAATTCAAACACTTGCTCAGCTAACGAAACATCAGGCAGGCAGAGATTGGATGCTTGAAGTTGGGATCTCCAGGGAAAGCTGGTACCCCTGCTCCTGAGAAAAGCAAGCAACGCACGGGTCTCGGGGAACACCCACCCCCCCCCGACTGTGGGGGAGAGTAGAGCCTCCCTGGTCTCCGGACACCCCCAGAAACAGCCTCCCAAACCCACCGGTGAGGTGTAATGGCCACCCTCACACCAAACCCCACCCCTGGCAGGAGCCGCACAGCCCTGAAGGTCTTCGGAGCGAGAGGGAGCCGCCGTCCCTAGCTGGCCGGGGAGGGCGCGCCAGGCTTGTTCGTTCCCAGAGGAGCTCCGTCCCCAGCCTCCGGGCACCCCGAACTAGCTGCTCCAGCCGGGCTGGGGACTAGCAAGGACTGAGGGCTCTTCGGCAGCAACCCAGCCTCACATCTCGCCGCGGCGGGGCCAAGGCCTCTCGGGCACTTACTTCTCGTACTCCGTGTTGTCTCGGTCGCAGCGGGAGTCCTTGTGCTTCCGCCAGTCCTTCCCATGCCTGCAGGTGGTGAGGAGCACCACGTCCTCCCCGTTGTGGACGTGGTATAAGGCATTCCTGGTGTCCGACCCTATCCCCGTCAGGTACCTCTTCCCCTTGAAGACCAGCATGTACTTCCTGAGAGGAGGGATGGTGTTAAACTTCAAAAAGCCCCGCTCCCCTCCTGTCCTGGGATGATCCTTAGAAAAGAGGGGGATGGACACATCGAAGTTGGGCCGGAAGTTTTCGGTGCTGATGCTGGCCTTGGCCAGCATGGCCTGGCCGATGTCAAACCCCACGTCCTCGGTGTAGTCGGGCCAGGTGCCGGAATATAAATTAAAAATCAAATGGTTCCTCCCGTTGTTCCACAAGTGCAGACTCTGCACCTTGGACCTCAGATTGTGCACATATTGGGGTGACAACTGGTCTCTGTCTAACGTATCCAGACTCAGGACAAAGAGGCACGCCTGGCTGGGGTCCGAGGTGTAGAACCGGGAGCCCTCGATGGCCGCGAGAATGTTTTGGTAACTTTCGGCGATCTTCTCCCCTTTCTGCTGCGGGTACACGTAGACCTTGAAGCCGTTCTTCTTGCAAAGAGTGAAGTCGAAGCAGGACTCCATGCGGCACCTCTTGCCTCGGTAGGCGCTGGCGTTGGCGTCCCGCTTCTGCCGGGGGGCGGCGTGCGCGCCGGGGTCCGCGTCCTCCAGCGGCTCGCCCGGCGCGAAGGGGCGCAGCGCGCCGTGGACGCGCGGCCAGCGGGCCGGGCCGGGGCGCAGGCCATCGCGGCCGCCCGGCTCCGGGCCCCGGCGCAGGCTCCTGGCCGCCCTAAGCTGCACGCCCCCGAGATAGAACAAAAGGGCGAGGCAGGCGCCGGCCGAGAGCAGGATGAAGTAGCGCTTCTTGGCCTGCATGTGTCCGGCCTGGGTCGAGGGGCTCGTGGAGGAACGCGGGGACCGCCCAAGTTTCCCGGGCGACACTCTCAGCTCCAGGCCGCCATCTTCCCGCCCGCGAGGACCTCAAACTCCGCGCTGCCCCCGAGTCCGCTCGCCGTTCCCCGGGCCGCGGGCCGCGCCAGCGCATGGGGGCGACTTCCTCAACTTTCTCCCCGCCGGTCTCGCATGCTCGGCGCACGGCGGGGGCGGGCCGGGGTCTGCACCGGGGCGCGCTTGGGGCGCCTTGCATGCGCCGAGACGGGGAAGGGAGAGCGGGGGAAGCAAGGGGGAGCCCCGATGCCCAGTCGAGGGCCCGGAGGGGCGGCCGCCTCGCCTTGCGGACGCCCCTCGGCGGCGGGGACCGGAGCCCGGCGGCGTGGACCGGGAGCCCGGCGGCGCGGACCGGAGCCCGGGCTGCGCGCGCGTCCACGCCCGCAAGGCGCCCGGCTCCAACAAGTCGGCGGTCCCGCTCGGCGGCTAGGGCGTCCTGCAGCGGGGGCGCCGCAGCCTCACGAATCCCTGCATCTCCCTGGGCTCCTCCTGCAGCGGTTCCCGGGCGCCGGCGGTGTGGACCCCGCGCTGGCGGGCCGGGCCGGGACCGGGGCCGGGGCCGGAGCCGGGCTGGAGCCGGGGGAGGTGCAGCTGGAGGTGCAGGCGGCGCGTCCCCCGGGCAGAGCCGCCCGCGCTGCGCTCCCAGGCCCCGACCGCCGCGGCGCGCTACCCGGGTCTGGCGGCGGCTCTCACACATTCCATCCCGGCACGGCGCTGACCTCACCGTCCACGCAGCCCGCGCTGCCATTGGCCAGGCGTCACGTCCGGGGCGGTGCTTCCGCTGCGCCCATTCATAACCCCCGGCAGCAGCGCGGCCCGGCGCGGCCAGGGGGCGCGGGGCGCGGCGGGGAGGGGCTCCTGGGGGTGGGGGCGCGGGCGGCGGGGAGAGGGGGCGCTTGGGGGCGCTGGCGGCGGAGGGGAGGGGAGGGGTGCGGGCGCGGCGGAGGGCGGCTAGGGTCTCGGGCGGCGGCGGGGAGAGGCATGGGGCTGCTTAGCGAGTACGGGGGCGCTGCTTAGTGGCACCGGCGGCTGCGGGGCGGGGTCGCGGACCCGGGGCTCCGGGCTGCACTGAGCCGGCAGAGCGCAGGACGCCTGGTGCGAGCCCCGCGGCCCCTCGGCGCACCCGAGCCCGGACCAGCTGGGCCGTGCCGGGAACCAGCGCCGCCCAGAGGCGCCCGCGTGGACGCGGCGGCGGGGAAGAAGGGACCAGCGGGCCCGGGCGGCGCTGTCCCGGGCGCCCGGGAGGATCCGTCTTCGCGGTGGCCCGCCGGAACTCTTCCTCAAGCGTGGAGTGGGGTGGTGCGGGCGCCGGCAGAGGGTGCTGGAGATGGTGTCGGGCCCAGCGCGGGACTCATGCCTGACATCCTAGGACTATGGGAGGCTGAGGCGGGAGGATCGCTTGAGGACAGGAGTTTGAGACCAGCCTGGGCAACATAGCGAGAGCCCTCTTTGGAAAAAGAAAAAGAAGGAGAGAGCGCCCACGGAAGCGGGGAGGAAAGAAAGAAAACGATCGCCCATCTAAAGACTGCCTATGCCAAAACTCCTTCCACCCTCGAAGCTCAGTAACTTTATTTCCCATCAAGCATTAAAAGTCTCCCCTCACTCCCTACATGGCCCAGCCTTTTGATCTTAACCAAGCCACTCCCCACGATCAAAGAGGCATCGCAACAGTGCTTGGCGCCTGCCACCGTGCTGAAAACATGGGGCTGTCCTGCACCCTCAGCTGTACCGAATCCTCACCATCCATGGACGCCCCTTGCCTGGACGCCTCCATCTGCTATGAAGAAAGCTCCTGAAAGATCTAACCTCAGCGGAAAGTTGACAAGTGGCTGCGGAGAACCTGGTTAACTTAAGCTTGTCCCATCTCTCTTTGTGGTGGTGGCTTTTAAGGAGAGATCTCTTGAAGATGAATGACCGTAGAATTGCCACCTGCCTCAGCTGTAGAAGGGAAACTTGGAGCAAGGAAATGATTTTTTTTGTTTGCAATTAGTGTTAGATGGTTGGCCTTTCCTTCAACGACCACCAGCTCCCTAGCCACTCCCAGGAAAGCTCCTGCCACTCCCAGTGAAAGAACTTCCTTAGGTATCTCAGATAAATCTAAAGACCCTCCTGATCCACAAATATATGCTAGGCGCCCAACAGTATCTCTGGTCAAAGCCAAGCTGCCTGGCCTCACAGCTGAGTTCTGGTGTAAGGAGACAGGCTCCCACCCTCTTTCCAGCTGGAGACTCTGGGCCCTGCATGCCGGACAAACAGTTGCCTAGGACAGCAAGCTGTTTAGGGATTGTTTACTGTGGGCGGGACACCTCCTGGCACCCCTCAGGCTGCAGAAAACCCCAGTTGGGTGTGGATGAAGGGCAGGGTGAGATGATACAGTGGAAAGTTCTAGACCTTTGTTGTTTCAGATTTGTTTTAGTGAGGGGAGGGGGCATGAGTGGGATGATACTGTACATTCCTGGAACCGTGCCCTGTTTGTGACCAGCCGGAGATGAGCTGGCTTTTCCAGAGTTGACACATTCACCCTGCACACTTTGGAGAGGCCTGAGCACTGAATGGGATTCAGTCATCTTCCAAATACGAGGACAGTGATGCAGATAAACGCAGTGATTGAAACCACATGTGACCCAAAGCTCCCCCAGCCAGGATCCTGCTGTTGGGGTCAGAGTGAGGATGATCTCCACCCTGTGAACAGTGGGGCTGTGAGGACTGCAGTCCCTCTGTGTCCTACCAGCTGTCCCACATGCCCTCGGGAGAGCCACCTCCTTTCCCTCTCACATTCTCTTCCTGCTTTGGCATGTGTTTCTTGCCTGTCTTGCCCAACTCGGGCAGATTTCCTCACCCTCAGCACCCAGCACTCCCCATTGTCACCCTCACACCCCATGGTGGTGTGTGTTGTGGGGAAAACTGTAGATTCAAACCCTGATCTGCAACTCACTAGCCTTGGGCATGTGGCTTAATGTCACCGAACCTCCGGTTTCTCATTTGAAAAGTCAGAATAATAATCCCTTTATTGCCAGCCCCCCTCAAGTTGTAAGCTGTGTGATGCCATTAGCCCGAGTTCCACGTGTCAGGCCACCCCTGGAATCCAGAGCAGCCCCTGTGATGGTGGCGACGCATGCCTCCCTCTATGTCTTTCTTCCTGGCTCTTCTCCCCGGCCACAGTCTCCTGTCCAAATTTCTTCACTGTGAGGGGCACACCCCCAGGTTGCTGCCTGTCCTCCTCACTCCTGAATCCTCAGTGTTGGAGCAGATCCTGGCACTTAGGTGGAGCTCATCACTGACTAGTTGATTGAATGAATTAATTAATTAATGAAATGACTAGCATTTGACTTCACCATAGCATTTGAACAAGCTGGAAAAGAAAGATCCCAAAAGCACAGGCAACAAAAGCCAAAATAAGCAAGTGGACAACATCAAACTAAAGTGCTTCTGCACAGCAAAGGAGACAATCAACAGAAAGATAAGGTGGCCCACAAAATGGGAGAAAATATGTGCAAATAACACATCTGATAGGGAGTTAATATCCAAAACATGTAAGGAACTCACACAACTCGATAGAAAAAAGATTTTTAAATGAGCAAGGGGCCAGGCATGGTGGCTCATACTGTAGTCCCAGCACTTTGGGAGGTCAAGGCGAGAAGATTGCTTGAGCCCAGGAGTTCAAGACCAGGCTAGATAACATAGCTAGAGCAAAAAAATAAAATATTAGCTGAGCGTGATGACACATGCCTGTATTCCCAGCTACCTGAGAGGCTGAGGCAGGAGGATCACCTGAGTCCAGGAGGTCAAGGCTGTAGTGAACAGTGATCATGCCACTGCACTCCAACCTGGATGACAGAGTGAGACTCCAACTCAAAAAAAAAAAAAATCACAAGGGATCTACATAGTCATTTTCTTAAAAGGACATGCGAATGGCTAATGGGCACATGAAAGATGCTCAGCATCACTAATCCTCAGGGAAATGCAAATTAAAAACACAGTGAGATATACCACCTATTGTCCAAAAGACAAGAGATAACAAGCGTGGATGAGGGTGTAGAGAAAAGGGAGCCCTTGCACACTGTTGGTGGGACTCTAAATTAGTACAGCCATTGTAGACAATGGCATGGAGGTTCCTCCTCTGGGCATGTATCTGAAGGAAATGACATCAACATGTTAAAAAGGACCATGCATGCCCATGGTCACTGCCACCCTAGTCACAACTGCCAGCATACAGAATCAACCAAAATGTCTGTCAATTGATGAAAGGAGAAAGAAATTGCAGTGTATACGAGAAGGGACCCCAAAAACCTCCAGAATTTGTTTATAAAAAATTGTGTATTTATTATAACATGTTTAAACTTGTCACCTTCAAAGGGCTCTTCATTTGATGCAATACACCTATAGAGATCCTTTTTCCACTACTCAAAACAGTTTTTGAACTCATCAATTTTGATGCCTTTTGGTGCTTCTGCCTTTTTTTGTTTCACCTCTTCTATATCAGTAAAATGTTTTCCTTTGATGACTTGTTTCATCCTGGGACACACACACACAAAAATCACTCAGGGCAAGATTGGATGAATAAAGAGGGCGGGGCACAGGGGTCATGCTGTTTTTGGTCAAAAACTGCTGAATACTCGGCGAGGTGTGGGCAGGTGCATTCATAAATCACCCATCATGAAATGGGCAAATACGTTGAAAGAACTTCCAAAAAATTAGCTGAAGCCGAACGTAGCCTCTCACAACCGTGCTATTGGTACGCTGATGCTGACAGATTCCTGGAACACTTATCTAACTGGGGAAGCTTGTACTAAAAAGGGACCCGCCCCCCCAATAATGCTGTTTTTTGGGGAGTCCCCTCATATATACAATGGAATATTATTCATCCATGAAAAAGAAGAGAGTCCTGCCATTTAGACACCATGGATGAGCCTGGAGGACATTATGTGAAGTGAAATAAGCCAGGCCCGGAAAGAACAAGCACTGTACCATCTCACTTCTGTGTAGAATCTGAACATCCAACTCATAGAAGCAGAGAGTAGAATAGTGGCTTCCAGGGTCTGGGGTTTGGAGAATGGGGCGAGTCAGTCAAAGGATACAAATTTTCAGTTACAAAATGAGGGAGTCCTGGGATCCAGCATCCAATATGGGGACGGTAGTTGATGATGCTGTGTTGTACACTTGGAACTTGCTAAGACAGCAGATCTTAAGTGTTCTTATCACACACAAAAAAGGATGGATGTGTTCATTAGCTTGGTATGGTCCACAATACTTGCATGTATCACATCATCATGTTGTAGATCTTAAATGTGTATACAATTTGTATCTGTCGATTATGCCCAGTAAAGTTGGGGAACTGAGTCTGTGGATTGAAGTGGAAATATCTTAACAGAGGACGAGTTGGATGCTGGCTAGTTATAGATGATGGGAAAAAGCAGCAGGGCAAAGCAAGTCAGGGCATCATGGAGAGGTGGTGAGATTCCAGCCAGAAGACAGAGCTAGTATCCAGTTCCTTCTGAGCCAGGAATGTGGAGAAGCCTGGAGTAGCAGCTTCTGAATGCCAGGACTTACGAGCTTTGTCCACACCAATGCAGGCGAGGCCATGGGGATGTCTTTCCAGCTGCAACAGTCCAAGAAGCCACATGTGAACCCCGTGGCAGAGGTGGGGGAGACCTGGGGAGGGAAGTGGTCGGAACTCCACCAGGAAGGGGAAAAAAATGAGTGGAAGTCAGAGAGGCCCTGTCAGGGTTCCCTGACAGCCATGTGGGGAGCAAACCAAGGACGGAGTGAGGGACAACTACACATGTATCAGGCCCTCTGTTGTGTCCTCACAGGCTCTAGGCCACAGGTGTCATGCTTATCAGGTGCCACAAGTGAAGAAACAAGCCCAGCACTGGGAAAGGCTCTTGGGAACACTTTCCACAAGCCTGAAGCAAATATCCACAGGGTCAGCACTGGGGGCTCTATCCAGAGTCACTGGTCATTCACCAAAACTCTTATGAGAAGAAATGAGTGATGAGAACATGTGAGTGTCCAGAGCCCTGTAACAGGAATACAAAATCACTGTTTTACAAAAGATCATGGCGTGGGTTCTGGGTTTCTTGGCCCAGGCATGGCTGGTGTTTGTGACATATAGTTCTTTGGTGGAAGAGGCATCCTGCACATTGCTGGGTACTCAGGCAGTCCCCCCCGCCGCCCATCTCCACCTACTAGGTGCCACCAGCTCTCCCTCCTTCTACCTGCCCTCTAAGTTGTGAGGCCCGAGCTATCTCTAGACATTGTCAAATGCCCCCAGGAAGCAAAATGCCCTCCAGGGGAGGCCCATCTAATGCAAAGCCTTGCCTGAGGTCAGCTGGCTTTCACGATCAGAATTTAGAATGTGATCCCCACCTTCTGTCTCTAGACTTAGGGCTTTGTTGCAAGACTGCAGCTTCCTTTAAAGAACCTTACTTGCCTCCTTGCTGCAAGGCAGGCTGATCAAAAATCTCATAGACATCAATTCCAGAAACTCTTACAAAAAACCGACTACGTGTCAGGCACTATTCCAGGTGCTCAGATACATAAACGACAAATGAGTTATCTGCTCTCATTTTAATGGGGGCCATAGATAATAAAATAGCAGGTAAATCCATAAGCATGATCATTCCAGATAGTTCCACAGAGAAATGAAAGAATAACAGCATAGATTAGGATGAGGGCGAGTTGGAGGCTCCCCTCAAGTAGGATGGATGGTCAGGGAAGTTCTCAGGGATGAGCTTACTCTTCTGCTGACATTTGGCCAATGAAGAAAGAGCCTTGGGAAGTATGTACCAGGTCCAGGGTCTGGCCAGGGCCAAAATCCTGAGGCAGAAATGAGTTTGAAGAATTAGAAACATGGTTTTCAAACCTCAGAGGATGTCAGGATTGCCTTACGGGCTGGTTCAAACACAGCTTGTTGGGTCCCACCCCTCGAGCTTCTGCCTGATCTGGGGTGTGAGCTGGGAACAGGTCCCAGCTTCTAACAGCTTCCCAGGCTAGGCCATTACTGCAGCTCGAGGGACTGCAGTTTGAGAACCGCTGAGCTAGAGCAGGACAGTCACTGTGGCTGGAGTGTGATGGATGCAGGAACACGAGGCAGGAAGGGAGACAGAAGACGTTGCTGGACGCTGGCATGTCCTGGCACTGCAGGCCTGTTGAGGTATTGAGATCTCATTTTGGGGAGCCAGGAAAGGCCTTGGAGAGTTTCCAGGGGATAGTATGATCTGATTTCCATTTTTAACAACTTATCCTAGCTGGGAGTCAAGCTTATTTATCTAGTACATATTTTTGAAAGCCTTTATTCCTATTAAATTCTGTTAGCATTCCTGTGCAGTGTTATAATCGGGATGGTCATAAGCCAGACTAGCAAGCCAGGAGGAGGAGGAAACTTCAAATCTTATCTCATGATGCAGAAACGATGACAATCAGAGTGAAGTCAATTAGCCCGTGTCACTGGACAATTAGCAAGTGACTGCTAATTAGGCAAGATAGCTTGCCTTAGTGTTCATCAAAACTGCACATTTGAGCCAAGACTACTCTCTAGGATGTTAACTCTATTACTGGATATACTTGCATGTTAGTCTATGTCATTGTTGGCTGTGTTTGACAACTTGGAACCAGCCACTCTTTCCAGTGATAGGACAGCCTCTTGTGGGTGGGTATTTTCTGAGGGACAGGAAGTCACCCTTCTCTATGTCTGTACATCACCCTGGGAGTCTTAAAAGTTTGACCCCTAGTAGAAGGTAAGGAAGCTCTACCCTGCCTGCCTGTCTTGGTGTCTTCTGTTTTCTCTGAAGACGCCTTCCTTTGAGAATGCATGTGTCATATGGCCCTGCCTTCAGGGGACTCACAGTCCAGGAAGAGAAACAGCCAAGAGAAAAAATAATCACAATAAAACTGCCCCCATGTTATAGTGTACAAGGGGAGGAAGTAGCTGCAGGTGTAGGTCCCTACTAACATTTGTAGATCCACCTATGGATGGAGAAACTGAGAAAAAACAAGAGATGGAGATGTCAACCACTGAAGGGGACAGAATGGGGAAGTCACCCCCAGTTCACGTTTATTTTTCCCATTAGGTTCTAACACTCTTTATTATGCAAGAGCCTTTCCACACTGCTTAGACTTCTTTTTTCTTCTTTTTAAACTTTGGGCACCCAGCAGGAGGAAGTCTATCCTACATTCCTTCAGCAGAATGTCTTGGGTCATCTGGCACTTCAATGCCACTGTGTTACAATAATTACTGGTGCTCACAGTGGCAACCATGAGGCTCGGGAAGATTTTTTTTTTTTGGATTAGCATCTCACTCTGTCGCCCAGGCTGGAGTGCAGTGGCATGCTCACGGTCACCCCAGCGTCGATCTGCTAGGCTCCAGCGATCCTTCTCCCTCAGTCTTCCAAGTCGCTGGAGCTACAGGTGCGTGCTACCACACTCAGCTGATTTTTGATGCATTGTAGAGACAAGGTTTCTCCAAGTTGCCGGGGCTGGTCTCACATCCATGGGCCCAGGCAATCCACTCACCTCAGCCTCCCAAAGTGCTTGAATTACAGGCTGAGCCACCGGGCCCAGCTTGAAGGTCTTAAAGCACCTGCCAACTCGCTCAAGTGAGGTTAAAGCATGTGCAGGCCTACTTCAGTGAGTTAAGTGTGTTTTATGATCATCTAAATCATTTATAGCCAGTGATCTGTGTATAGTGTATGGGGTAACTTGGTATTAGCACACTGATAAGATGGGCCATAGAGATAGTTATCCAAACTTTCCCTGGATGCTCCAAGGTGGTTTCTTCGGTTGAATTTCCTCTAATTCTCTGCATCCCAGCTTCTTGAGGTTTCTGGATCATTTTCACAATGGCAACAGCCTTTTCAAGTATGTAAAAACAAATGCGTATAGTTACAAAAGCCCATGTGGCTGATAACTCTGGCCTAGGCAAGCCATCATTCTGAAAACTTGCAGCCTAAACAAACCAAACCATTCCCTAAATTATACACTCCACATGACTCTAGGCCACCCCAGGACATCAGCCTCCCAGCTCCTCACCTCAGTGTCTGTTTCTTCAGACACCAGCGTGCTTAATTCCCAGAGACTGACCTCATCGTGAAGGTACAGGCAGCTCTGGAATGGTAAAGAAAAAGGTATAAAGAAGATTAAATATATTTTGACATATTTACATGTAAATTTCAGCATAGGCCTTGTCTCTCAGAATCTGAGTATTTAAATCTCACCAAAGCAAACTAGAGATATCCATTCTGGCTTTAAGTGAACCTTGAGAAGGCAATTGCCCACGGAGCATGACTACCGCCCTAATTGTTCTCTCCCACTGAGGAGCTGAGCCTGCCACAGCCTACCCTGGCTGCTGGCCCAACAATTCCTCATGACATGGGAAAAATGCAGACTCTAGTCCTGTGTGGGACTAAATCAGCCTGGTTCTTCTCCTGTTCTTTTCGGCCTGTGGAGACTTGTTGCTGCTGGGAGCCTTCCCTCTGTCAGAGCCTGCCCTAGGCAGCGCAGGCAGGCCCACAGCCTTTTGCAAGGCTTTTCCCCCCACCCCACAGCTCTCCCTTTTCCTCCCCTCCCCTTCCAGTTCCCCCACCGGAACTCTGATCTGACCAGTCATCCCCTGGCTCGTCTGGTCTTGGAATTCCTTGCAACAGGAACTGCCAACTGCTGTAAATTACCTTGACAAGAAGAATGCTATCCTTTGGGGGTTTAGGATGAGGTGACTGACCCTGTTTTCAAGGTTGGTCAGTGAAGGGTTGTGACACTCTAGGCACAACTGACTGCCTTTCTTTACTCCAGATGACACAGGACCCCTGAGTGGGCGGGGCCGCCATGGACAAGCTACCACTTGGCCACAGCCCAGTCCTGTGTTCACAGTTAACACCTCCTAGTTCAACCTTGAGAAAGCACTCAGGCATCTCCTTGCTTGCTTTGGTGTTAGTGTCGTGTGGTTGTTCGACAGTGCACGCTTCTATTTGTGCAGAATACTGACTTAATGAACTGCATTCCACTGGAGGCCTGAGAGCACAGTGGCTTAACACAAGAGCACCAGAGTACAACTGCCTGAGTTCAGTGTGGCTCTGTGCCATACGGGCTGCGACTTTAGGCTGTAAGCCTCAGTTTCCTCATATGTCCCCCAACCCAAAAAAGAACGATGAGGACTGTTTCGGCTGTATATGAGATAATGCATGTAAAACCCAACACCTGGCCCCCAGGAGGAGGTCCCAGTAGGCGTGAACTTTTGCAGGGTCTCCTGCGCCCATCCCTTGCCAATCTCCAGCACTTCTTGGCATTAGTGACTTGGTTTCACAGTCTGTGTTTTCAGCAGTTGTGTCTTCCAGAATTGGAATGAATGTCCTTCATAATTAAGACAGACTTTCCAGCAAATCACGCTGAAGCATTGTGGTGGCCGTGAGAGGACACATCGTCCATCCATGTCTCCAGCCAGGAACACACATTATTGGACGCATACCATGCCCCACAGTGTGTGATCCCTTGGAGACTAAGTCTGCTCAGGAAGACAATGGTGAGCTGGTGCATAAACACACAGAGAAGTGCTAGGTGCGGGTGTTGCCTAGGTGAGGACCAGTGCTCTGAGATGGAGATGCAGAGTGGGCCTGAAAACTTCCTGGAGGAGGCATTGAAGCAGAGACGTGAAGGAGGCCATGGAAGAAGCCAGCCTTGTGAGGAGTGTGGAGGAACCCCTCAGAGAGAGGGCAGAGCAGGTGCCAGCACCAAAGGCCCAGCTGAGCTGCCTGGTCTAGAGGTGGGACACAGAACTGCATGGCCGGGGCCTCGTGAGTGGGACACCCGACCCTGTGCTTGGGCAGCTCCCGTCAGAAGAAGCCATTCGTGTCACAGGTTTGTCTGTCATCCACACAAAAAGGAAGCTATGGAAATTCAGAAGAAGAGAGGTGAGGAGTGGGGAACTGAGCCCACACTCTCAATGCTTTCCCGCTCTCTGCAACCCCCTTCCTAAGCCTGACCTGGTGCCTCCACACGAGACAGAACTACATGTCTGGGCTCAATTTCTTTATGCAGAAATCAGTGCTGGCATCTCTGTTCTGCTGTGTGTCCATGTTCCCTACGGCACCACAGCAACAGGGGAAGCAGGCGACATCTATCTAATCTTTCAAATCCAGCAGTCCACACAATGCCCACCCTTACTTGATGTATGGTGCATGTTTGTTGAATGAATAAATCATCACTGGATTTATCGTGTTTGCTAGGCAATATAGCAAGTGCTTTAAATATATTAGCCCAACTTACCCTCTCTACAACCCACAAGATGTGTACTATTACAAGCAACATTTCATAGAAGAGATTAAGGCCCAAAGAGGTCAACAAGCCACTCAAGCTCTTACAACCAGAAACAGCTTGAGCTGGGACTTGAACCCAGGTATGCTGGCTCCAAAACTCTCACTCTTGGCTTATGACAGTCACACTTTTCCAACCACGGCATGTGTGACTCCTCTGGAGAATGAGTGAAATGCATGTGTCAGGGGCCATGGCAGAGCTTTCGATGCAGCAGTTGTATTAGTTATCTACTACTGTGTAACAAGTTAACACAGAAATCAAGGCTAGGAACAGCAGTCGTTGATCTGCTCCTGGCTTCTGTGGTCATGGAATCTGGTTGCTGCTCAGCTGGGCTGGGGGTGTGGCTTAGCTTTCCATAGGGTCCAGTCTGGATGTTGGGCTGCTGCCTTCCTGCAGCCTGCTGGGGAGGAGCCAGTTCCAGCTCACACACGTGGCTGCCACCCGCTCTGGTCCTCACTGGCTGTTGTCTCTTCATCACCTCATCCTCCCATAAGACTCTTCCCAGTGTAGCAGCCGGTTTCCTCACAGCAAGTAAGGAAGAATGCAGGCAAGACCGTGGCTGAGTCTTTACGCTGGTCTTGGAGACTGCCTGCTTTCCTAGGTGTGGGTGGACCCGGGAATCTGTATTCTGATGAGCTGAGTGATGGCATGCTGACCATGGAGAACTAGCATGTTTAGAGTAGCATGAGTATCCTGTGCTGAATAAGTCATGAATGGATGATCGAAAGAGCCAGGGACTCATATACAGCTGTCCCTGACCGATTACATGTGACATCTGCATAGGGCTGTCCTCATGCTGATGGGGACCACCGCCACCTGCATCCTGAGCACCTGTCAAACACTGTCAGGAAGGTAACCGTGAACTAGGAAGCAGCATCACTGGGTAACCATGAATCAAGAAACCAGATGTCCACTGGGTCACTCCTGGGAAAACCATTGGCTCACCTGACATGAACACATGCCATTTCCCATGTCCCTCAAGTCTCACCTTTGGGAGCAATGAAGCCTTTTTCTGGTATCCAGAAGCCTTGCCAAGTAAGTAACAGACTCAGAGCTAGCAGGAGTATCTTCAAGAGCATCTCTTAAGAAGGAGCCGTTAGAGGAATGGGTTGTGACGCCACTGGGGTCCCCAAGAACCCAAGTCCAGCAGACTGCCCTTCCTGACAACAGTAAGTGGGCTTTCCAGCTGGGCTTCCTGGGAGCAGCTTCTCTGACCTTGTTCCTAACACCATCTACACTGACCCCCTGCTGCCCGTGGGAAGGGACGGCTGCAGAAAGCTGGTCCTGGCTTTCACTGAGACTCAGGAGACAGCACACGCATCCCTGCCCTGCCTGGAAGAAGGGATGTGTGCAGGAGCTGAACAGCTGCTGGGGGTGCAGGGAGGCGAGTGTTGCTAAATATATGTTCTTATTGTACATTGGAGTGTCAAGAAAAATTACATCTCCTTGTTCTCCACTTAGGTGTTCTTTAAAGAAAAAAAGTTCCATACGCCAGCGCAGTGCACCTCTCAACCCCTGCTCTATATGAGAAGTTCAGTCTCAGCCTGGTTGGGTTTTCTCCCATACCCTTAAAATACATGCCTTCTTGTTACATTCTGACAGCTTCTGGTGCATTCTACCACACTCACCACACATAACACTTGGGGCTCTGAGTCTCTTAGCTTCCCAGGCTCATTCTCTTTTTCTTATTTTTAAATTTTGTGTAGAAGCGGGTTTCACTATTTGCCCAGACTGGCCTTGAACTTGGATTACAGGTGTGAGCCCGACCTACAATCCAGGTTCATCTTCTATAACCAGCCTTTCTCAGGGTGGTACGCATAGCAACATGCTTGAGATGGCCAGAAGAAAGTCTTTTTAAAATGCATGCATGTTGGCCTGGCACGGTGGCTCATACCTGTCATCCCAGCACTTTGGGAGGCCAAGGAGGGAGGCTCTCTTGAGGCTAGGAGTTTGAGACCAGTGTGGGCAAATAGCCAAACCCCATCTCTACAAAAAATTTAAAAATAAGAAAAAGAGAATGAAAGAGAAAAAGATAACACAGCGATAACCTGTCTCTACAATAAAAATAATGAATTAATAATAACATAAAATAAAATAAAGTGCATGCATAAGTCTCCTTAAAGTTCATGTGTACGTATTGCATGTATGTGTCTGATCGTTGTCATTATGTTGGGTGGGATGTTTCTATTAGCAAGCTTAGTTACAGATTTGAATGTAGTACTGGATCTTTGCCTTCATCAAAAAAAAAGTGGCTTGTCTCACTTTGTCTCTTAATTCTAGGGGGAAAGTGTGTTTTCAAATGTATGAGGCCCAGGCCGCCAACATGCAACTGACGCAGCCCCAAGCCTGCTGCCTCTCTCCCTGTAAGTCCACCATGTCCCTCTTCCTTCCACTCCACTGGAAGCCAGCACTGCCCAGCCTGCCTGCCAGGCGATGGTAGGTAATACTAAATGCACACACCCATATTCTCTAGAGGAGCCAGTTAAAATAAAATAGGGTACATCCATTGTCTTAAGCAGAATCCTGCTGTGAGACCAATGGGCTTGTTGAAACAAGACTCCAGGTGGATAAGTTTGTCAGTGGCTGTTAATGTCATGAAGGAACCTGTGCCAAATGAATGCTTCTTTCCACCGAACCCTCTTGGTGTGAAGTTGGCCGTTTCATCTTGTGTGACTCACCCTGTCCCTTGTTCCTGCTTCTGTGGTGACACCACTCCCATCTAATTTCAACTGTTGATGTACATGCTACAGTTTCAGGAGGACTGTTAACTCCATGAGGACCAGGAGGGCCGCTGGTTCCTCACCTTGGTCTCCTGTTTACTTAGCGCAGAGCCTGACACACTGTCTTGCTCATGAAATTCGTGTGGAATGAAGGGATGGGTGGGGGAGCAAATTTCTCTGGTAAGTCTATGGAATGTTATGTCATGGAATTTAAATCAGAGGGAAAAGTTTGGGAAAGGAGGAAATTGTTGAATTAAGCTAAAGGTTTGGAAACCAATTCCACCTGAAAATTAATCCCGTTGATGAATCATCTTTGAAATACACAGGCCAATAGGAAAATGGAATTTTCTTTACAATAGGTTTCTCTCCATTTGTGTGTCAGTGCTGCCTGTAATCAGGAAATAGGAACACGTCTGGAATGGTTGTATTATTTCTCTGAGCCCACAGGCCTTTTTCTCAATAGGTTTACTACTGACTGGAGCTCATTTTCAAGGCTAAATCCTTCACCCAAGTATTCCATTTATTTGGCTCTGGGGAAAGGTCATTCGATTTCCAAGGCACCTATCCCTGCGGTGACAAAATGAACCTCGTGGCCAAGAAACCAGTGTTGAACCCTGCATCCAGCCTCAGTCTGGCCCTGCCTGGGTCTTCCTGGAGGCACACAGGCCCAGGGCTGGTGCGTGTCTCCTCTGGCTTCATGGCGTTATCATCAGAAAAGCGTTTCCTACTTTAAAGCTCTTAAAATAAGCTTTCTTTTAGAGACTAGAAAAGATGGAATTTACCTTAAAACGGTTACCAGTTTTACCCTTTAGAAGGTGAATTGGTGTTTTCCTCCATGAACTTCAGACTCTGTGAGCAACCAAGCTGCGGTGCTATCACTCCAGCCCAGCAGAAAAGAGGTTGTCCTCCTCCCCCTTCCCTCCCCCTTTTCCCTCCCCTTTCTCTCTTTTCCCTCCCCACCCCCTTCTCCTCCTCCACCGTGTCCTCCCCCTCCCCTCCCCCTCCTCCTTCTCTTTCTTCCTCTTTTCACTCCCCACCTCCTTTTCCTCCTCCTTCCTCTCCTCCTCTCTTTCCTCCTCTTCCTCTCTTCCTTCTCCTCCTCCCTCTTCTCTCCTTTTTCTCCTCTCTCCTCCAGGTACAGGCATGTGACCAGACTACCACAGTGTGAATAAGACTTCACTGGTGGAAGGAATCTACATTTCTTTCTATTTCTTGTTCTCCTGCAGCATTGGCTTTCCATGTCCTGCAGGTAAATGCTAAATTATGCACTTTTTTAAGGTTTCTGATTTGGTAATTGAAATGATTATAAAGAGAAAACTTTATTTTATTTTTTGAGTTGGGGTTTCACACTGTCTCCCAGGCCGGAGTGCAATTGCTCACTGCAGCCTTGAACTCCTGGACTCTCAAGTAATCCTCCCATCTCCTCCTCCTGAGTAGCTGGGACTACATGCATGCACCATCATGCCTGGCTAATTTTTTTGTTTTATTTTCTGTAGAGACAGGGTCTTGCTGTGTTGCCAGGCTGGTCTCAAGCAATCCTCCTGCCTCAGCCTCCTAACACAACAGTATTAGAGGTGTGAGCCACCCCATACCTGACCTTAAGAGCAATATTAAAAAAACAGATTAACGAAATATGATAATAAAGGAGAGTTATACTTTTTTTCTTCCTCTGGCTGGTTTCCGATGCCAATGCAAATAACAGCACCCTGTAACTAAAAGCGGTTTAAATAAAACAGAAAGTCCTATCATCATCTTCTCACCAAACACGTGGCCTAGAGACTGGCACTGGTTGGGGAGCAGGTAGGTAATATCATTAGAACCTTGGCTTGTCCAATCCTTCATATGTCAGCACTGTCTACACTAATGCTACCTGTCTCCAAGCGTCATATTCCTATATAACCCCAGGTACAAGCAGGAAGAGATAGAGTACCAGTAACCACTGTCTGTGCTGCACAGAGGAAGATTGCCTAGGACACTCATCCAGTCAGCATCCTCCTTACATGTGATTGGTCAGAAGCTAGTTACACGGCAGACAGTCAACGGCAAAAGAGCAGACAATGCTGTGACTTAGACTGCCAGTGACCCATCAGAGTGATGCCTACTTTCCCAGAATGTCACTGCTCAACACCCAAACAGAATTTGAACTGTGTCAGCAAGTAGGAAAAGTGGGGTGTTGAATGGGCCACAGATAGTTTCTGCTGCACTGACTCGAGTGTTCAGGACAATTCGGCTTTTCAGAATTGGTTAACACAAACCCAAAAGAAGTGTGGATGTCAGACATGCTGTTGTGTCTCTAGGCATCATAAACCAGGAAGAAATAGCATTTGGGGATCACTGGGTACCACCATGCTTGTGGTCTCCTGAAAAGTCCAGCAGTCTACGGTTTGGTTGTCTTTTGGATCTTCAGGGTGTCTAGCTTTTGCGAATGCTGTATTTCATCCCTTTCTATGTATCTAAGCTAAAATAAAGACATCTCTTTGAAAGCAGCGTTGGCATTATCCATCCAGCTTCCACTTGCCCTCACTTAGAGAAAGCTTTTGGGCCCAGGTGATTTAGTTCTGTGAGTACATCCCCGTGTCTCCACGGCCACTACCTCATCCACGATGTTCCCATGGTCACAACCTCACCCACACCAGTCCCCATATCTCCACGACCATGACCTCATCCATGCCAGACCCCATGTCTCCACAGTCATGACCTCGTCCACTCCAGTGTCTCCATAGTCAGGTCGTTACACATGCCAGCATCTCCACAGCCAGGGCCTCACCCACACCTGTCTCTGCATCTCCATGGCCACAACTCCACCCACTCCAGTGTCTCCATGGTCATGGTCTCACCCACATCAGTCCCCATGTCTCCATAGCCACAACTTCCCTCACCCATGCCAGTTCCTGCATCTCCACAGCCATGACCTTCTCCATGCTGATTCCCATGTCTCCACAGCCAAGACCTCATCCAGATCAGTTACCACATCTACAAGGCCATGCCTTACCCATGCCAGTCCCTGTGTCTCCAAGGTCACGATCTCATCTACACCGCTGGTCCCTGTATCTCCACAGTCATCATCTGGTTCATGCCAGTTGCCACATCTCCATGGTCACGGCCTCACCCATGTTCCTCTTCCTTCCACTGCACTGGAAGCCAGCACTGAGTCTCCATGGCCATGACCTCACCCACCGCAGGCCCTGCGTCTTCACAGTCACAACCTTATACATGCTAACACCTCCACTGTCATGACTGTATCCATGCCAATCCCCATGCCTCCACATTCATGACTTTACCCATGTTAGTGTCTCCACAGTCACGACCTTATCCACACCAACCTCCGTGTCTCCATGTTCAAGACCGTACCCACGCCGACATCTCCCTCCCAGCTCATCCACTTCCTGAACTCATTGACTGGTTCCAAGATGAATGCTGTGGCAAAAGTTAGGAAGAGCAGAATTTTCACAGAACTGAGGGGTAGTAGGAAGATCCAATGAAACTCTGCAATTAATGCTTATTTGTTTGCTTCCTTGGAGGGAGAGACACCGCCTTTCATGAAAGAAAGACCTCACAATGCCACAGTGCCCAGAGAACAGCCCAATGAAGGCAAACACCACATGTCATGGTGAGCTCTCAGTAACTGCTATGAATTAACTATCCTGATAAGAAAAATCACACTTATTCAGAAAAATTTTCTTTTTACAAATTTTATGGTGCCATAGAAAATCAGAAAATGTAGACAAGCAAGGAGAAGATAAAAATGACCCATATCCATTGTTAAGTGACACCAATGCTAATATTCCACACATGTTCGTCTAGCATTTTTCCATTCATATCAATACATGTTTAAATAAAGGTGAGATCATATTGAACAGTGCTGTTAGCAGTAAAAATCCTCTGTCTGCAATATTTCATACGTGATTCCATGTTGGAATATATAGTTCTACTTAGTAAATTTTTTGTCATGGTTGCTTCACATTTTACTCAAACAATTCCACCAATGGATGTTTTCTTTATGAAAATATTCCTACATAGAAAGGTTCCCTGTGGCCCACAACTTGGCAATATTCAGAGTTTATCATATTCTGGTGCATCTTCTCCATTTATAGCAGTGTCCCCAAGTCCACAACTGGGCGTTCACAATTCTAGAGTGTTCTTCAATTTCTTACAGTCCCTTCCAAGTGAGTGTTGTCGTTAGTTTCTTGTTGAACTGAAGTTTCCAGAGCATTCAGGGAATTGGAAGACCCGTTCTCCACAACTGCTCCCTAGTAACTCTGGAGGCATCTGCAGGGGCGTCTGCAAAGGTGACAATTAGCGTTGCCTATGGAGCTTGTCTAGAGCAAACACTTCTAGAAACCTGGAAGGAGTCCTGTGAGACTTACATTATAAATGGCTAGTTCACTTGTGACATCCAACTACTCTTAGGAGCTGTTTCTTGGAGTCACTGGAATTCTACTGGGCCGTTCCATCCATCATATTCCATCCCAGTCACCGGAGCCAAGGACGGTTTTTAATCCCAGGAACCTTAGTAGACTAGGTTTACTTGCATATATTTTTATTATCCAAACTATAGTACATGCTTGGGTAATTTCAAAATATGGCCACCTATCAGGTAAACACACAATTATTGTGTGTTCTGGGGTGAGAGAGGATCCTTTGGTACAATATCTTATGTGTCATATGATTTATCTGAATAATTTCCATATTGACAGAATTGACATTTTCGTTATCTATCTAGTATATTCCCTCCCTTTGATGTTTTTATTTCTCTTTCTAAAGTTTCTCGTATCAAAACATGAGCATGTAAGTCAAGCACCCAGCTTAGGACCTCGTGTAGAAGACAGTCGATAACTGATACTTCCCTTTCCTCTTCTGCTCTCTGAGCTGTTTAGGCTTCCAAAGCATGTTGATGTCCATCATACATTTGATCTTCTTAACCCCGAGAGGGAGGCAACATACTCTTTATAGCCGTTTTCTGTATGAGAAGGTATTTAAATCTGATTGTATCAGTCCTACTTTCTTTTTTACTTTAATTTTTAATTTTTAGAGACAGGGTCCCCCTTTGTCATCCAGGCTGTAGTGCAGTAGTGCAACCATAGCTCCCTGCAGCCTTGAATTCCTAGGCTCAAGCAATCCTCCTGCCTTAGCTTCCTGAGTAGCTGGGACTACAGGTTTGAGCTACCACACCTGGCTAATTTTTTTTTTAAAGATTTCTATAGAGATGGGGTCTTGCTAAGTCACTCTGCAGCAACTTCCAGAAAGAGCTCCTGGTAGAGGAGCCCAGCTGCATGTAGGGAGCTCATTGTGGGGAGGCTACAAGTGTTCTGTCACCCAGCAAAACCAGAGATGCAGGGTGTTGAGGAAAATGAGGCAGAGGAGACCCAGAAGTTGCCAACTCCCTGGGAAGGATTTTGCCTTTTCATTACAGGAGGAAGCTAGCATTTCCCATCTTCTTCTCCACCCAAAGTAGGCAAGCATAAAACCAAAGTCAATTTCTTACGATTTAGTAACCTCAGTATCAACCAATTATATTCCGGGATATGAGAAACAGCTGTTGCAACATGAGAGCTCGAGCAGCTTCATCTCAGCTATTTAAGGGGATAAAAGAGCCAATATTTTCATTCCCTTGTGATATTATCGAGACATGATAAACAACCAAGACCATGGTATTAATTACATTAATTTGGAGAAGAGAGAGACCATTTTAATTGCTCTAAACTGGAGAGTCATTTTTTATAGGCAGACAATCATTCCATAAATCCACATTAGAAAGGGTACTTCATCTTATTCTATCAGCAACAAAACTTCTGGAAACAAGAAAACAATCACCACCCACTTTAAGGTGGACTTCAACAGGAAAACAAATTCTCACTGTTTTCTGGTGTCTGTTATTGAACCCCGACACGTTGAGCAGTTTGGTGAAAAGAAACACAGGGAAAGTGTTTGTCCTGTGATAATTCGTAATCTAAAAAGGGAAGTAGGGCCAGGCATGGTGGTCCACACATGTAATCCCAGCACATTGGGAGACTGAGGTGGGAGAATAATGTGAGGCCAGGAGTTTGAGACCAGACTGGACAACATAGTAAGACACCATCTCTACAAAAATTTTTTTGAAAAAATTAGCCAGGCATGGTGGCTCCAGTGGCAAATTTAGCAAGGGATTTGAAACCATCGTTATGCCAAATAATTCACATACACAAGATTCTTTCCTCTGGACGTCTTGACTGAATGTCTTTAGGACATCTGATTTTGATGTGCCTCCCCTAGACCAGAAGCATCAACACCACCCAGCTGCTGGGGAGACGTGCAGACCTCAGGGCCACTCTGGACCTGTTGAGCCAGAACTCTGGGGGGAAGGGAGGGCCCGGCCACCCACGTTTCTGAGCTCTCAAGGTGATACAGTTGTGTGCTACACGGGGGGGGGGGCCGTGAACCCCGACTGAATCCAACTTTTCTGGCTGTGGTGGTGCAGCATGCCTTAGTCTACTCCAGCAGGTCTACCAGCAACCTTCATCAGTCTCCTGAGGAGTAGAGAGTCACGGGGAGGCACACGGGCCTCCACACCAGCCTCCTCAGGCAGGTTTATTTCTGAGGCTGTAGGGCAGTGCCTCACAGTCTCTCTCTTGCTTGTTATAACAAGGTGAGACCTTGTTATAACACAGATGCTGCATTTCTGTGGTACAAATGGTTAGCATGAGTGGCTGTTAACCGAAGGGTTGGTGGGTTGGTGGTTCGAGCCTGCCCAGGAATGCACAGAGGAGATTTTTAATCCATTCTTTCTCTACATCAACTATGAAATGCAGATTCTCATCTAGCATGGCTGGGTGGGGAGGGGTATGGGCTGGGACTCTCATTGCTAACAGGCAATGATCTTGATCTCTGCTTTGCTCCTTGAGTTCATGTTCTCCCCCTTTGCCTTCCCCATCTTCTCCCACACAACGTCCTCTTCCTTCCTTTCCTCCCCACCCTCCCTTTGTCTCCTCCCTGGTTCTCTCATCTGGAACCTTACCTGACTTTCTCCTGATGTTCACATAAATTCTCGTGAACTGAAAAGCCAGAACCAGCACCAACATTGAGGAGACCTAAGGGGAAAGTCCTAAGGTGGAATTTAAGGAGAAGACCTGACATTGCCTCTGCAAAAGTTACTCTAGTTGCAGTCCAGATGCTCACCCTGAACCCCATGCCCTTCATCCAGTGGGCTGTGGCTCCTCCATCCTGAGCTTGCCTTCGTTAGGGAAGAGAAATCAAGTGTGTGTTGTATTTTTTACCAGATTCCAGACTAGCAAGTCTCCTTTAAACAAGTTTCCTTTAACCTTTAACCTGTGAACCTTGAAGCTTTAACCACTTCCAATGTCCCTTTGTCCTGGCCTCAAGCAATCCTCCTGCCTCAGCCTCCTAAATTGACAGGATTACAGGTTTGAGCCACTGTGCCAACCACCAACACGCTCCCATCCTGCAGCTGGACCTCACATCTTCCTGCTCACCTATCAAAGCATGGAGGCCCCTTTTCCATGAGCTCTCGTTCAGACTCCATCAGCTGGGATCTCCTCCCTTCCACTTAGTCCTCTGGGGTGATCTGCACTCTTTCCAGCAGCTCTGGGGTCACAGCTGCTTACAGAGACGGCCCCAATCCAAACAAGCCCAGCTGGATGGTGCTGGCCTTCCTTTCCCAGCCCTCTTCTCTGCTGAAACCACAGGGTGTCTAACCCCATGACTGGTTAACAGGAGCTGAAGCAAGAGCAGCACATCTCACCCCCCAAGGGGAAGCACGGAGCTGTTAGAATGGCCCCGGCCCTATTCTTTCAAAATCGTTGGCACCCTTGAACAACTCAGTGGAAGCAGAAGAGTGACTCAGGGTCGACATGGAAGGCTAGACGACAGAACTGAAGTTCTCCCTCTTCCACCCACATGCCCTCCAGAAATCTAGGGTGTGTGTCTGCCTTGGGTGCTCTCAGATTTCCCTGAGCCTGGAGCAATAGCTGCGGTGTGACAGGCAACAACTCTAGGTGGGATGGAGGGTGTTGTGTCTCAGAGGCTGGCACTCCATGAATGTTTCATCTGCAGTCCTACGTCGTCTAGCCTCTTCTGCAGTTTGGTTGGGTGGCATAGTCAGTTCTGGCCAGCAGGCTGCTGGTAGAGATGACGTGTCCCTTCTAGTCGGCAGTGAAGAGCCCTGAGATGTCTTGTCTTCTTCTTTCTTCCCTACAGCAACTTTAGGGCATGTCTTGATTCGCCATATGGAAGAACCCTGGCCTTCTGCATCCATAGAAGTCTTTCCCTGCCCTGCCCTACAACCTGCATCAGAGGTTACCTGAGTGAAAAACACAATTCTGGGGGACTGAGTCCCTGAGATTTCAGGGTCTTTCTGTTATTGCCCCACAGCCTAGGCTCTCTTTTTTTATAACCTTGGAATTATTCATATATTCATCCAATAGATATTTATTGAGTGCTCCAGAGGGTTAGTCACGGGGAGGGGCAAGGATATTAGAATCTGGCAAAAAGATGAGAATCTATAGAAGCAAATTCTAAGAGATTATGAAATTCAAGGGACCTCGTCAGTACTTTTTGGACTCAGGTTTTATAAAAGTATTGGGATTTCAGGAGCTCTTTGTAAAATGAAACAGAAATACTTGGTAATTTGAGACTACTATGTGCTTAGAGAAGACTCAAAAAAAAAAAAAATTCCTTGTGTGTCTGTTTGCCCTACATTTGTAAAGGCATGAGCCCAGCAGATGCCTCCCAATGATCCTGTGAAGCTGACAGGTCAGGCATGATTGCCTCACCTGGAAGGTGAAGCTTGGTTAGGGGACAGCTGCATCACTGATGAATGATGGAACCAAATCTCCAACCAAGGTTTCCTATCATGATGCCAAGGTCCCACACAGCGAGTCAACATGTGACTTTCCATGTTGCAAACGCACCAGTACAGAAACTGAGATGGAGGTTAAGAAGGCAGGAGTAGGGTAGCCCACAGGACTCTGGTGAGTAGTTTTGAGTAATTAAAGAGTAAGAATATTACATTGGATGCAGTGGGTAACAGAAGTCATGTGGATCTTACACGGAGCAGTTTCATGTTTATTTTACCCTGGCTATGTCCCTGACTCCGTGCCATAAGAAAGGAGACCAGATTTGGACATTCTAATCTAGAGAACCAAATGCAGGGAGAACAACAGAGGGCTAGGAAGGACTAGTGTCCCACCACAGTCCCTGTCATTCCTGTGATGTTTTCTAGAAAACTTTGGAAAATGGCTTCTCTTTGGGACAGTTCTCAGTGGCATATGTCCTAGGATTACAGAACCAGTTCATGATAACACGAAGTAATTCCTTCTTCGACTCTAAACTGATAGTGATACAAGTCTTATGGCCTCAACTAAAGATTCTCATGATGTATCTGGTGGTCTTAGAAGCACACAAACCTTGGCATCATATTGGGAAAGTTTTTCCAAGTCAATCTTAGAGGGAGGCCAAATATCTCTCCCAGGTCCTTGAACCTCTTGTTTCTACTGCCAAAATTAACACATCCTCAAAGCAGACTCTGGCTACTTAACAATGTATAAGCCACATGCTAAAATGACATTAACCTTTAAGAATCAATCTCGGCATTAGGTTAGCACTCAAATTCTCTTTTATCTCTATAGAGTCTATTTCTGTAATTTTGCTCGTCTTCTCTCTAGAAGTTCTCTCTTGCTTTCTGTCACCTAATGTCTTTCAATCCTTCAAATCCTAGCTCAATCTCTCTTTCTCTGGAAAACTTCCCCTGGCCATCCTTACCCACTTCAGACTAAGACAAACCATTTATCTACTCAACTCATACCTACTGCATGCCCGACTTGTTATAGAAACTGTGTTAGGCACTGGAAACACAGTGGGGCGTTGGACCCACAGTCTAGTTTCCAGACTAGCAGATTGGAGCATTAGCTTTCTGCTCTGTGCTTCCTTTTCTTTTCTTTCTTTTTTTTTTTTTTTGAGTCAGGGTCTCACTCTGTCACCCAGGCTGGAATGCAGTGGCACAATCACGACTCACCATAACCTCAACCTCCTGGGCTCAGGTGATCCTTCTGCCGCAGACTTCTGAGTAGCTGGGATCGTAGCACATGCCACCATGCCCGGCTAATTTATTTTTATTTTTTTAGAGACGAGTCTTTCTATGTTACTTAAGCAGGTCTTGAACTTCTGACCTCAAGCAACCCGCCTGCCTCAGTCACCCAAAATGCTGAGATTACAGGTGTGAACCTCTGCACCCGGCCTGTGTTCACTGCTTCTACAATAAATTCACATACTCTTCTGTTGGCCTCACATGGCTGTGACATGAATGCTTGGTTATCTTTGTGCAGGCAGGTTTTTTTTTTCTGAGTTGGAGTCTTATTCTGTTGCCCAGGCTGGAGTGCAGTGGCTCACTCATGGCCACCCGGGCGTCAGCTTGCTGGGCTCAGGAGATCCTTCTGCCTTTCCAAGTAGCTGGAACTACAGGTGCACATTACCATGCCTGGCTAATTTTTTAATTCTCACCAAGTTTCCTGGACTGATCTCGAACCCGCAGACTCAGGCAATCCACTCGCCTTGGCCTCCCAAAGTGCTGAGATTACAGACTGAGCCACCAAGTTGAGCCACAGGCGGGTTCTTGATGGCAGGAGTCACTCTTGTTTCCTACATTTCTGATATCTTAGGAACTGGGCCCAGCAGTGGGCTACCTGATGAGTATCTACTGCTGTGTAGAAGTGACTCATATTTTCCGGTGTCACAGAGCTCACAGGGGTTGGGAAGAAATGCCGGGAAAGACGATGTGTTTAGACTTGACCTGCCTAGAGCACCGGTCCTGAGATTTGTCAGAATATTGAGTAATAGTAATGAATAAGCCACAGGCACCAGCCAGGGCCTGCTTATTGCCAAACTCATCAAGGAGTCATAATGGTAAACCTCTTCTGGCTGAATAGCTTAGCTTCCAGTGCTTGTTGAAGCTCACCAATGGAAATGACATCATAACGCTCATAACATTTTTTAAAAACAGGAATTCCTAAAGGTTGACTTCTAAGTTGTGGTTTTCGGGGGCACAGACAAGACTTGTGGTTGCCTGTACCTCTGATTGAGGGGGCTCATTTGGCTCTGCAAAGCCAACAGGGACATGGTGTCTTGGAGTGCAGATCCTCTCCTGTTCGGAATGTATTCTGTAGAGCTTCTGACTTACAGAACTGGCTATGTGGGATCCCACGTCAAGGGACACACGTGCTTTTGCATAAATGTAGAAGGCATTTGACTATGGAATTATGGTTTTTGGTAAAGCCAGAGAATACTGAGGTACACCAATCCCAAACCTTCATTTCATATGTGAGCAAACAAAGCACAAATGACCTAAGCAACTTGTCAAAGACAATGGGTATCAGAAGTGGAACTAGAACGCAGAGCCTGTGATGCCTGTCTGTGTGCGGACCCCACTCACAGTAAGGTGGATACATGCTGGAGTCGAAGATGTGCTTTGCAGCCGCTCTCTACCTGTCATGACACATACCCAGATGACGGAGGTCAGTGGTATTCTAAGAAGGTGGAGTGTAGACTGCAGAGAATTCACAGCCAGAGGGCTTAAAATTAAACCTGTGCGAATTAATCTCCAGCTTACTGGTCAAGGACAAGGTGAGAGTGTCAGTCAGGGGAGAAAACATTCAAAGTCCAGAAAATAGACACTATTCTACCTGTGACAAAACACAGGACACAGGGAGACTCAGGGAGAGTGGAGGTCCATGTGGCTGTTTCCTAGCCCCTAGTCTGGGCAAGGGCGCCTTGTTGAGTGACCCCTGCATTGGTTTCTCGCCACCGCTGTGACAGATGCCCTCACACTTTCTGACTGTACAGAAATGTATCCAGTCATAGTTCTGGAGGCTGAAGTCCAAGATCAAAATGGGTGTCAGGGGATGTGCCCTCCTCAAAGGCCCTGGGAGACCTTCCTCCCCCTCCCTCTCCTAGCTCTGGCGACCACAAGTGTTCCCTGGCTGGTGGCTGTAGCCTCCAGTCTCTACCTCTGTGGTCATGTAGCCTCCTCTCCCAGATGTCTCACCTACAAGGGTCCTGGTGATGGCACCCAGACCCAGGCCCCCCTCCATAGTCCAAGATTGTCTCTTCCTCTCAAGAACCCTAATCACATCTGCAAAGACCCTTTTCCCAAATTAAGTTACATTCACAGGCTCCAGGAATTAGGTATAAATATCTTTTGGGATTGTGGTAAATTTTTAGCCAACCACACCCTCCCCTTCTACTACTGCATGTATTCTTTATTTGGGTAGTTATTTTTGACCACCCCATACCCACTGAGAGGGTCCATGGGAGGGCTTAAGCCTTGTCCCTATTACTCCCTGCTATGTCCAGAGCTCCCAATGCAGTGCCTAGGACATAGTAACATTTTGTAAATATTTGATAGGTAAATGCAAATTAGCTTTTATTAATGCATAGTTTATTAAATTTTAATTTAATTAATAAAGTAATATTTAATTATTAAAAATTTGATGGAAAGAAGGAAGAAGAAAAGAGAGAAAAGGAAAGAAAGAGGGAGAAAGAAAGGAAAAGAATGGGAGAGGAGGGGAGGTTAGGGGAGGGGAGGGAACATTATATTCAACTCTTGCTTTTCTTTTTGAGTTGGGGTCTCACTCTGTCACCCAGGCTGGAGTGTAGCGGCACGATCACAGCTCACCACAGCCTCAACCGGCTCAGGTGATCCTCTCAGCCTCAGCTTCTCAACTAACTGGAAGTACAGGCATGAGTCACTGTGCCCAGCCTATATCCAACTCTTTATACAAGTTCTTACAAGATTGGGTCAAAAGTGAGAAAACGAGGGTAAGTGTTAGAAGTTGAGGCCATAGTTAGTACATGATGAAGCTTGTATCTCAACAGAGGAACTTAAAACCCACATCTTCCTCAATACAACACTGTCCCTGTTGGATACCAAGATTGAGGTGGCAGAGGGGTGACAAGATTCAGAGCTGTGCACGGAGCACTTGCCCGAAGGAGTTCGCTGTCTGGGGGGCATTGACTGGTGAGATACTTCATGCCGATGCAAATATGGCAAGTGCCAAGGAAACAGAGCTGAGGCTTTGGAAGGCTTTCAGTGCCTTTGGATTTTACTCTATAAAGCAACATTTAGAGGATATTTCCAGGCATAAGCTGTAATATTTAAAATTTGCTATTTTGATAGTAAATAACAATTTTATAGCTGTTGTGTAATTTCAAGTACAAATCTCTATTATGACTCATGCTCAACTACATTAGCCCATGGGATTATCCTAAGGGGTAAATTACATATTTGGCATAAATCCAACTGTTGGAAAATACTCTCTTGAAAATGCACAATTATGTCATTCTTGCAGTGCATTTCATAAAAGGACCCGAGTCTTCAAATCAGAATGTTCTTGAATGTTGACCAGCACCTGTGAATTATACAAGCTCAGGACATCACTCCAAGTCAAGCACTGTCTGAAGTGTGCCTTCCGTCACTGGGTCATTCCTAAGGTATTTACTGGAATCCACTGTGAAGTGTCCTAGGAGCTGGAGGTATAATCTTAACAAGAATGTGGCCTCTACTTTTTTTTTTTTTTGAGTTGGAGTGTCACTCTGTTGCCCAGGCTGGAGGGCAGTGGCACACTCACAGCCACCACATGGCCTCTACTTTTAAGAGTTCGTTGTCTGGCTCGTCAGATTCTCCAGAAAGCAGCTGTGGTGAATCAGTGAGGGTGTAAGAGGCTTCATAAAGAGTGAGCCCATGACAGTGGAGGGTGAGGAGGTGGCACTGGACAGGGAGATCCTCCACACTGAAATGCAGAGGCAGCGTCTGTGAGAGCAAGAGGGGACAAGGATGAGTGAGAGCCTCAGCCCATGAGGCAGATCTGACAAGTCTCTGATAGCCCAGAGACTTCCTGCTGAGGGAGTCCTGAGTGGGCCCTGGCGCCACCATTGTGCTCAGTCATCAGCTGGGCTGCCTGGAAGGCCATGGCCTCAGCTGGAAGGCTGAGGCGGACCCCGAAGGCATTGGCAGCTGGAGGCTGTCAGCTCCCTGCACTCCTCCAGCTAAATAGCCAGTTACTCCCTGAAGGGACAGCAAAGTGACGCAACCCCAGGGCAGCCACACAGTGTGATCAGGAAGAAGGCAGATAAACAGGCAATTTAACTCCAGTGAGGGTGATGGCCAGTTGCCAGAGAGCTTAGAGAGGAACAACCAAACTCTGGCTTGGGGATAGGAAACTTCAGGAAGGTACATGTAGGAGGAGGCTTGGGTCGCAAAGGTGTTAGCCAGATGGAGGAGGCAGGGGCAGGTAGAGAGTGTTTGAGGCAGGGGATAGGGTACAGAGTCTCATGGGAGAGATAGCATGGCACGTTTGGGAAGTCAGCAGGATCCACGGTGTGATCTCAGTACCACATTGCAGGGGCATGGTTATGATGACGCTGGAGACAGAGACATGGGTGGACAGTGACGGGCTTGTCACCTTGCCAAGGTGCTCAGGCAGCGCAGACACATGCAGGTCCTCTGTGACTGGAACACAAACACCAGCACTCCTTCCCCATCTAGCTTTGTGGAGAATCTGGAAGGCCTCATCTTCTAAGTTTCTGTGTCTAGACTCAAGTGGTCTTTTGAAAAGGCAGCTCTGTCACCTACAGGAAGGACATGATTCGTTATCCCCGCTGCTCCTTTGTCTGGTGTTTTTATCCAGGGCAACCCAGGTCATCCCCAGCAGGAGAGACGTCATGAGACCAACGGGCTGGGTGAGAGCGACTAGGCAGCACAGAGCCGGGCTCTTGGGGGCAGCCAACAAGGGTCTGCAGACCACGCTGTGTCCCAGTATCAGAAAACAGAGCAGCGAAGAACCAAGAATGTGTTTCGCCTCTGTCTGATTTAGAGGTTAGTGTCTAAAAATGAGCCCTGGTCTTTCTCTTCTTTGATTCTATTCTGAGGGGAGTCCTAAATCGGAAGGTTTTTTTCTGTTTTTTTGGGATTTTTTTTTTTTTTTAGCAAAGAAAGAAAAGTTTATTTAAAAGTAAATTAGAGAGAGAAAGAAGGGAGAGAGGAGATTCACCTCCCCAAAGTGAGAGAGCCAAAGCCAGGAAGCGTCGTGACAAATTGGAAGTTTTATATGATTTTATATGATTGCTGAGGATGCTGGTTCTCACTGGCATCTGCCCTCCCAGCTGAGTGCCTCACACTGAATCCTACACACACACACTCAGAACAACGATGCTGTACCCAAGGGAAAGGGGAAGTTACTTATGTCCATTGGTCCATGAGAAAATCAAAGCTCAAAGAGGTTGAACGACATGTCTGAAGTCAAGCAGTTAATATGCCAAAGAGGTTAAACAACACATAATTTTTTAAAATTATAAGTGGTCTAGAGCAAAACTATTAAGTACATCTTGGGTGTGTGCATATAAAGAAATATCAAGTTGTTATTAGGAAATTATTTTCAAATTGTCTTTAATGGCATCAACACATCATAGCATAAATAGCTATGATTTTTAGTGAAAAAAGTGAACGTGTGTAACTGTACATTCAATATGTTCTTTTTTAAAAAAAAACTCATCTTTCATTGAAGTATAATTTATATACCATAAAATGTATCCATCTCAAGCATACAATTCAGTGATTTTTGAACAATTTACAGAGGACGACCATGACCACAATCCAGTTTTAGAATATTTCCATCATCCCCTCAATGCCCCCCAATCCCTCATGCCCTTTGCAATTAATCCCCATTCCTACCCCCGCCACAGACAATCCCAGTACACTTTATTCTCTACAGATTTGCCCTTCTGGGCATTCCACACAGGCATAGTCATACCATATGCACTTGTTTGTATCTGTCATTTTTTATTTTTTAGAGACAGTCTGGCTCTGTGGCCCATGCTGGAATGCAGTAGTGTAATCACAGCTCACTGAAGCCTTGAACTCCTGGCTCACACGATCCTTTTGCCTCAGGCTCCCAAGTAGTTGGGGCTATAGACTCATGCCACCACACCCAGCTAATTTTATGTATGTATTATGTATGTATGTATGTATGTATGCATTTTAGATATGAGGTCTCACTATGTTGCACAGGCTAGTCTCAAACTCCTGGCCTCAAATGATACTTCTACCTTGTCCTCCCAGAGTGCAGGGATTGCAGGTGTGTACCACTATGCCCAGCCAATGGTTTCCTTTTCTGCCCCCACTACCACACTAGAGCATTGTTAGTACTCAGTATGTATTAGCTATTATTATTGCTGTTATTGTTATTGCTAATTTTTCTCACCTACTTTTTGGGAGAGACCCTTTTACAAAGTGATGAATTACATCATTGCAGTTTTTTGGGGGGCAAGCTATAACCTTGTGGTATCATTTAACAAATTTAATACTATCTTTGATTAGTATTACAAGAGTGACATGTATTCATTCTAATTGTATCATGTGACTTTTGTCTTTAATTTTTTTATAGTCACAAATTGAGATTATAAGACCATAGTCTCAGCAGAAGGAATTTAAAAAAAAAAAGGAAATAATCTACAGCACAGAGTGACCATGACAAGGATCACATATAGATTAAGAATGAGGTACCAAAATCAATGCCAAAGACACAAGCTAGGGAGCCCCAGGAAGGTTGGGAACTCCAGGGGAGCACAGACCCTCTATGACAATGAGATGAGCACAATCCCAGCCCTGAGGCATCTGATCTGGTACCTGCTTGAAGACTCAAGAGTAAAGGACTATGCTTAGCAGCAGGTTAGATGGAAAGGCATGTCCAGGCCAGGTGCGGTGGCTCACTCCAGCACTTTGGGAGGCTGAAGCAGGAGGATCACTTGAGACCAGGAATTTGAGACCAGCCTGGGCAACAAGGTGAGAATCTGTCTCTACAAAATAATAAATAAACAAATAAGCAAACAAATAAATAAATAAGAAAGCTAAAAGAAGAGAAAAAAAGAAGACCGTGTCCAATGTTTGTCTTTACAACTTAGAAGACATATAACAGGCCGAGCACAGTGGCTCAAGTCTGTAATTCTAGCACTTGGGAGGCCGAGGTGAGAGAATTGCCTGAGTCCAGGGGGTTGAGACCAGCCTGGGCAATTTGGTGAGACCTTGCCTCTACATATATCAAAAAAGCTGGGCATGGTAGCACGCGACTGTAGTTCTGGCTACTTGGAAGGCTGAGGCAGAAGGATCACCTGAGCCCAGCAGGTCGATGCTGGGGTGGCTGTGAGTGAGCCACTGCACTCTAACCTGGGTGACAGAGTGAGGTTCTGACTGAAAGAAAGAAAGAAAGAAAGAAAGAAAGAAAGAAAGAAAGAAAGAAAGAAAGAAAGAAAAAGAAAGAAGGAAGGAAAGAAGAAAGAAAGAAAGAAAGAAAGAAAGAAAGAAAGAAAGAAAGAAAGAAAGAAAGAAAGAAAGAAAAAGACACATAACAGAGTAGAAAAGAGTTCAGAAAAGAGCAGAGAGACAGTCAAATGATTGGCAAATAGAGCCTCTGAGGAAAGTTTAAATATTCTACATCCCCAGGAAATAAAACTAGCGGTACTATCCACACCAAAAAATAAGCAATTTAAGATTTAGGATTGGAATAAGAAACTGAGATTCAAAAATAGCAAGAATTTCTTGATTCAGGAGAAATTAAGGTTTGGAAAAATCCACCACTAGTAGTGGAACTTCTGTTCCTAGTGTTTGTTACAACACAAGCACAATGCCATTCGTGAGCAGAAGTGGATTTTTTTAACATGGTAACTGAAAATCCCCAAACAATGTTAATCACATAACAGTGTGAATGGATTGGTCTAACTTCAGGTGCCACTTGCTGCAGCTGCTGTTTAGATGAGCGTTTGAGGAGCTGTGAGCTCTGACAGCTCTCTGATCAGGTTGGGCAATGAACGTTGGTGACGGAGCCCAGAGGGCCACCACTCACACACATGTTTTTCACATGGCCACTGTCTCAGTTAGTTTTCACTGTATAACAAAACATGCCAAAACTCAGTTCTATGAAATAGCAATTTATTTCCTCCTGTAGACTTAGGTAGTGTGCTTCAGGTCATGGCTGCAGGATGGGCTGGTCAGAGTGGTATCTGTCCACCTTTCCCCTGCCTCCACATCCTCTAAAAGCAAAAATCCATACACCTGCTATATTTTTCATCTGAATTAATGTCTTCATAACCTATGCAGTTGTTAATGGAAAAACCAATTCTGTAAAATATTTCAAAAAGTTTGTTCTGAACCACTGTGAGTAACTGTGGCCCACGGAAAATTGAAAACCCAAGTGCTCCTGAGGCAGTTAGGGCACAGCTCTGCTTTATACACTTTTCCCTAAAAGTAGAAGTTACAGAAAAAGTTAAATCAACACCTGGAGATTATATATTGGTTTGGCCCCAAAAGGTGGGATATCAGTAGCTGGGACTACCACCATTTTTTTTACATTTTTTTTTTCTTTTCGTTTTTTAGAGATGAGGTCTTGCTATATTATCCCGGCTGGTCTCAAACTCCTGGGCTCAAGTGATCCTCCTGCCTCCACCTTTCAAAATGCTGGGTTTACAGACATGAACCACTGCGTCTGGCCTAGAAATAGATTCTCTAATTTGCAAATAAGTAACAGAGTAAAGCTTTGCCTAAAAATTTGGAGTTGGCATGTTTTAAGTTAAGATAAGGAGTCTGTAATCAATACATGGGGTCAGAGTGACCTGTAGGGGTGTGTGACTCAATCCTTATCTGGTAAGCCTTAGGTCAGGCATGTCCAACCGGTAGCCGCAGGCTCCATGAGGCCTAGAACAGCTAGTAACATTGCCCCACAAGATCTTTTCACATCATGTGTTTTTTAGTGTTTACTTTCTTTGTGATCCCATGCATAGATCCATTTTTTTTTTTTGAGTCAGAGTCTCACTCTGTCCTCCAGGCTATAGTGCAGTGGCATACTCACAGCCACCCCAGTGTCGACCTGCTAGGCTCCAGCAATCCTTCCGTCTCAGCCTTCCAAGTAGCTGGAACTACAGGCGTGCACTACCATGCCCTGCTAATTTTTTGATTTATTGTAGAGACGAGGTCTCGCTACTTGCCTGGGCTGGTCTCGAACCCATAGGCTCAGGCAATCCACTCACCTAGGCCTCCCAAAGTGCTGAGGTTACAGGTTGAGCCACTGAGTCCAGCCTAGATCCATTTTTGAAGTTCACTATCACTCCTTATTTCATGACGTCACTTTTTGGCAGCATATACATTTGAAAGCAGTTGTTTTCAATTTGAAGCATAGAAAGAGCAAAATTCGAACAAACATTTCTGATGAGCACCTTGAGAACTCACTAAGAATTGCAAATACTGTCAGGGTGTGGTGGCCCAAGCCTGTAATCCCAGCTCTTTGGGAAGCTGAGGTGAGGGAATTTCCTGAGTCCATGGGTTTGAGAATAGCCTGGGCAACTTGGTGAGACCTCACCTCTATAATAAATCAAAAAATTAGCCAGGCACGGTAGTGCACGCATGTAGTTCCAGTTATTTGGAAGGCTGAGGTGGAAGGATCACCTGAACCCATCAGGTCGACGCTGGGGTGGTTATGAGCATGCCACTGCACTCCAACCTGGGTGACTGAGTGAGTCTCCAACTCAAAAAAAAAAAAAATAAAGAAAAAAAAGAATTGCGACTATTTCCATTGAACCAGACATTGATAGATTAGTTTTACAAAAACAAGGTCAAATTTCCCATTAGTCTTACATTATTCTAATTTTTCTAAACTTTATAATAAAAATATTAAAAAAGGAAGAAGTCATATTATCCATATATCAACTATATTATATAATATATGTGTAGCTCAAGACAATTCATCTTTACTCAGTGTGGCCAGTGAAGCCAAAGGGTTCGATGCCTCTGCCTGAGGTCCTGTTTATAATGCAGTATATCTTATTGTCACAGAGTCTGTTTGTCAGTCTTATGAACTCTATTTTAACATTAATGCTGGTCAGTTGTGTCTAAACTCCAAAAGGGAAGGGTTATTAAAAGGTGTGTCCAACATCCCTTCCCATCACGACCAGGAATTCAGTTTTCAAGGTTTTTCTGAGGTCCCCTTGGTTAAGAGGGGGTTCATGCAGTTGGGAGGGGTTTAGGATTTCATTTTTAGTTTAGTTCAGAAACCTGAACTTCACCCTTGATTTCTACTTTTTCTTCATCCAATCTGCTTTAAATCTCTCTCATCTACACCTGAAGGGACTTTCTCACCCACTCCCTCTGCTACCTCCCTTTCGAGGTCCTCTTTTCTCTAATCTGGATTATTTCAGTGATCCTAACTGGTCTGCCTGCCACTGTCCCTCATCCCCATCCATCCACTACATGGCAGCTAATTTGGAGAAACCAAACGGTCACATCAGAGCATGCTTAAGCAAAAGCCCAAGGACACACACACAAGAATAATGCCAAAATCTCTATATGACATTTAAGACCCTCCAAAACTTTGCTCCCTTTTAAGCCTTGTCTCTTCTCAATGCACCCACATGCCCCTCACACAAAGCTGCCTGTTCGTCACACCCATGCCTACTTCAGTTGTTCTCGCACTTGTGCCTGGTAGTCCCTGTGCTCAACTGCCCTTCTTCTGCGGATCACAGTTTCTCATTGCTGGTATCCAATGTCACTGTCCTTCAGGGTTAATTATTTTCTCATCTTGTTCCCATGGTACTTGGCTCCTTGCGTCATCACAGTACAGTGCTCACATTAATGCACCCGTATCGTTCACTGGAAGAAAGAGGAGCATCAGTGACTTTTTTTGTAGAAAACATTTCAGAAAGCACTTCATCTGAGAGTCATTCATTCCCTTCCTGAGGTACAGGGTATTCTAAGGAACCCCTTGTAGCATCTCATTTTCATATAAGCAAGGACTGTATGACTGTAACAAACAGTAGTGCAGGCAGGTGCAGGGCACAGTGACCACACCACTGCCCGGCGCTGCACATATCTACACGACAGTGAATCAGGAAGAATAGTAGCTTGGCCATCCATTACTCTAACTTGAGTAACTCTTTCTTGAATAATAGACCCGAGTCTACCTAACGAAGACTTAAGACCTGAACCTTGAGAGAGATGACAGAAAAAGGAATGACAATCTCCTGTAATAGCATGTCAGCCTTGGCGTAAAAAAGTCAACAAATGGCCTAGCAAGAAACCAGGTTGGATACCAGAGGGACTGAGCAGGCAGACGTAAGACCAGGAGATAAGCCAGAAGAATTAGATTCCACCATGCTGATGACTTGCCCTGTTGACAAGACTTGGCACTGTTGGTGAGACTGCTCACACTGTAATTAAACTTTTAGTTAGATCTGCATGTTAGTGATAGTTTAGTTAACCAACCTTAACTCTGTATATATATATGTGTATATATATACACACACACATACATGTGTAATAAGTATGCATATATTTATTTCTTTGTATTTATTTAGCATATTATATCTAATCTATTCTAAAGTGTAGGTTCAATCAAGTTACTTAATCCTTTTTTCAAAAATTAAGTCCTGGATAGGATAACCTGTTGTTGCATTTTGCCAAAGTTAGAATGGCCCCAACTCTAAATTAAAACAACAATACAATGCTCAGAACACACAGATATAATACATCATTGAAGAATTTGGTGGAGCAAAGTGGTTTTTTGGGTGGGCCACATCTAACGATTGTTTTTAATACAGTATCTTCAAGTGTTCTATAGTTCTACTTGGTTGTGAGAGCTTCAAGACCAGGGATCACACTGTATTCATTGTAAAGACCAACTGTATGCCTGGCATATTGTAGGTGCCCAATCAGTGCACACTAGATTGCATGGGTACCAGAGGATGCCCACGGGTGCAGCCCAGGCTGGCCTGGAAATGCCTGTGCTCCAAGGAAGGGGCATGCCAGGATCTTTGGACAAGAGCCTCTGTGGCTCACTGTGTTGCTATGCCAGGTGACAGGACACAGGGAGGCTCCTGTGGCAGATACTTCATTACTTTTCCACAACATACCTGAGCACAAGTCTCGTCTGTCCAGCTTCCAGGAGGATGAATAATTAAAAGAAAATGGTACGTGTCCAAATCGGCAGTATCCGTGCACAGAATTGAAGAAGGTGAAGAAGCCTGGAATTTTTATTCTGGTTTTAGTTTTTTTTTCCTTCTCATTCTTTAGCTAATCTGCCTGGCTCAGGGAAATTAAGTGTCCCAAGCATAAAAGTAAATCTATGCATTTCTATCCATCATCAAATTATTTGTGGATCATAAAGCATACCCTTTTTCATAATATGTAGACTTATTTTCAGCCTTATGCAATGAATAATCTCAAAGTCACTACGCTGTTTCTGTTGAGGACAAAGAAAACCATAAAATGGCATCAAGCTTGTGTCAAATTAGCTGAGGAATCTGCTATACCCATTACTCCAGCTCAAGCAGGGTTGCTCCCATTGACAGCAACCCTTTCATGGAATGGCACTTTATAAAGCAATAATAATAATATATGATAGCTCCAGCTAACACAGAACAAACATCTGTGGCACAAGATAACTTCAGATTGTATCAGCATGAAAATTCCGCCTAACATCACTTGCTTGAATCCACAAGTCTTTCAACCAACTTGCTTTAAGATGTTAGTGCCATTTTCTGTGGGTGAAGTTGAGATTTCCTTTTGTGTTTAGGAGGATTGTTGGAGAAACACTGAATATCAAGTCTCCACATGGACCAGAGCCTGAGATGTTTTCAAAGGGCATATGTATGTATTAACCAAAGAAAACTTTGTACTCAGTATTTTTTAGATGGCTGAAAGTAGATTAAAAAGAAATACTACTATATTTGACAATTCCAAAATTTCCTAGAATACCCGGATTTGGGGTGCAAAATTCAATTTTCTAAGTGTTCAATGGGCTCCTATTATGCACTGTGCTAGACATTAGTGGTCGTACAAGGACAAAGTTACCATATAGACGAGGGAGGGCAAGAATGCAAAACACTATAAAGTATGACAAAATGTGGGGGAAGCAATGCACAATGTTTTGCCGAAGGGTCCTCAGTAGAGTGACATTCTCAGATGGAGGGAAGGAGCAAAGACTCCAACGGTCATTGGTTAGCTGCTCTCTTTAAGTGTCAACAGTTAATGTGAATAAATGACTGAACGAATGATGTGTTTTGTCAGATAAACAACGAAGGGCCAATATGATTTCTGACCTATGGAAATTAGAGGAGGAGAACATTCCAGACAGAGGGAAAAAACACAGGCAATCATACAGCAGCATGAAAATACACAGCAATATTGGGAGACAAAAACAAAAAATTTTGTTAGATTTGAGGAGATTTACATGGAGTAGGAATCATTAAATTACATGGAAGTCATGCTTTTTCAGGACTATGAAGTCAAGATGAGAAACATATTTAATTCTGGGATAGTAATCAAAAGTGGGAGAAGACATGTTGGGATCCGGGCTTCTGGAAGATGGATGTGTCTGTGGTGAATACACGGCTCTGGGCCAGAGAGACTTGGGGTCCAGTCCTCATTCCACCAGTTCTAGACCTGATGGCTCTATGCACGTTGCTCAGTCTCTTCACGTCTCAGTTTCTATCAGCACAATGAAGACAATGAGCCTACCATGAGTGTAAACCTATGGACAGAAAGAGCACCAATGCCAAGACAATATTGCCGCAAGGCAGAGGAGGGAGGGAATGGGACAGGGAAGGGGAAACAATAGACTTCAGCTACTGCTGAAGCAAGAGTGGCAAATGGTTGGTATTGTCAATGCCAGCTGTGGAAAACACGTGTATCACGTTAGACTTCTCTAAATGTTTGAACTATTTCTTTTCCTTTTTTTTTGAGTCAGTTTCTTACTCAAAAGTAGAGTTTTTTGCCCAAAGTAGAATGCAGTAATGCCATCATAGCTCACTGCAGCCTTGACCTCCTGGGCTCAGGCAATCCTACCACCTCAGTCTCCTGAGTAGCTGGGACTACAGGTGTGTTCCACCACACCTGCATAATTTTTTGTAGAGACAAAGTCTTGCTATGTTGATTAGGCTGATCTTGAACTCCTTGACTCAAGTGATCCTCCCGCTTCAGCCTCCTAAAGTGCTGGGATTACAGGCATGAGTCACCATGCCAGGCTGAAATATTTCATAAATTAAAAAACCATAAGCCAAACTTGTAGTCATGGCTGCCGGACCTATAGCTTATCAACTGTGATACAGCTCTGGCACATAGCAGTTTCTTATTAAATAAAAGTGATTTCAATTGATGTTTTTACAATGGTACAATGAGAGTAGTGAAAGAGGAAATATAGGATGAGAGAGAAATAGTAGAATAAAACGGTAGGGTGTGAAGGATTTCCACTCACAACTGAGATGGAATAACAGGGACCGAGTTTGCCTTTCCACTTTTAAAACCACCCAAACAAGGGATGACATATCAGACAATGCAGGTCAGGGTTCCCAGAGAGGGAAAACAAATGAGGCAAACCTTATGATTGCCCCAGCCTACTGATCCAAGCGTTTTCAGGCCTTCAAGCAAGGAAGGGAACTCAGATGGACCCTAGTGGTCTCCCTGAGTTGGGAAGACAAGTGTGAGTCCAGGGAGGTCACGTTTGCAGAAACCCTTGAGCTGAGTAAGGATCAACGCATGCATGTAAGGGATCTACCTGAGGCCAGAAGAACCTTCCAGCGGTTTGGAGAAAGCAGCCCCAAGATCTCACACAGGGCCAGGAAGACTGCCTGCCCACACCAGTGAGAACAGAGTGTCACAAAGTATAAGACATCAGATGAAGTATCAGAGGGGCTGTATTTCACTAATGGAGAAAACATTAGTCCTGTACTAAGTACTCCTCTGGTCCTACCTAACTAAACTTCCTAATGAGACCAGAAGAATCAAACTGTTTTTAAGTATTTTAAATATATTCCAGAACAGATACTAAAAATATTTATGGGAATATAAAAGTACACAGCACCCAACAAGGTAAAACTTATATAATATTTAGAGATGAACTTGACAAAGATGTATAATACCTGTACCCTGAAAACTACAGAACATTACTGAAGTTGCTTGAACAAATGGAAAGACACTATGTCCATGAATCTGAAGTCTCAATATTTTTAATACTTCAATTTTATTCAAGTTGATCTATAGATTCAATGAAATCCCAGTCAACATCAGTAAAATTTGTATAGAAATATAGTGGGCTCAGACTAGCCAAAATAATTTTCAAAATGAAGAATAAAATTTACACTGTTTTATTTCAAACCTTACATATTGTTAACATAGACAAATAAGGTGCAAAATAGTGCAGAAACCAAAACAGAGAGATTAACACACATATGACCTTACTGACAGGAAGGAAATAAAGAAATTAAAGATGACTAAGAGAATGCCAAGATTTCGACTTTGAGTGATGGATGAATATGGTGGTTCTATAAAGAGAAGAAAGAGAAGTAGCAGATTGGTGGGGGATAATCACTAATTCATTTAGATCATGCTGAACTCGAGATCCTGGTGGGATGTTCAGGTAGAAATGTCCAGAGAGAGGAAACCCAGGTGCAGACTTCTCAAGAGCCGTGGACTGCAGATAAAAATGGGTGAGATTGCTAGAGGGAAACAGAAGTGTGTGGAACTTTAAGGAATTTCTACAACTACAAGGGGTAGAAGAGGAGAAAAGAAGAAAGGTGACAAGGAAGCAGTGGTTGGTGAGTTATGAAACACAGTATTAAGTGAAGTGGAGTCAAGGCCATGAGAAAGTTTCAAAGATGAAACAGTCCAGTGTCAAACACACCATCAAAGTCGAAGAAAATAAGGACTGACTAGAAAGTGAGAGGTTATTAGGAACCTGGGTGAAAACAAAAAACAGACAAACAAAACAGGCTTGGTAGGAAATTAAAGAACAAAGTCTGATATTGAGGGGTTACATATTGAACGGATTTGAACTAACAGAAGCACTAATGGTCTACATTTTTCTTGAAGTATATAGATGAAAAGGTAGTTTGAAGAGATTTGAGGTCAATGAAAATATTTTTGATTAGAGTTGGACAATGTGGGTATGATTTTAGGTATGCGGCAGATGAGATTGTATTTTTTTTAATTGTTAATATAATGAGGTTTTTATTTATTTATTTATTTATTTATTTTTGCCACAGGGTCTTGTTCTGTCATCCAGACTGAAGTGCACTGGTGCGATCATAGTTCACCACAGCCTTGACAAGCTAAACTCAAGTGATCCTAATGCCTCAGCCTCCTGAGCAGCCTTGCTCAGGATTGAAGATAAAAGCCAAGACAAGCCAGCTGCAATGGCTCACAACTGTAATCCCAGCACTTTGGGAGGTGGAGGCGAGAGGATTGCCTGAGCTCAGGGAATCAAGACCAACCTGGGCAACTTGACAAGACCTGGCAAGATTTTACCTCCACAATAAATTTAAAAATTAGTAAGGCAGGGTGGCTTGCACCTGTAGTTCTGGCTACTTGAAGGCTGAGGTGGAAGCATTGCCTAAGCTCCGAAGGTTGAGGCTGTGGTGGCTGTCAGCATGCCACTGTACTCTTGCCTGGGCAACAGAGTGAGACTCAAAGTAAAAAAAAAAAAAAAAAGCCAAGACGAGTCATTGCACAGTGGTTCTCATTCTGGCCACACCTTAGAACCTCCTGGGAGAACTTTGAGGAAACAGATGCCTTGGTGAGTCAAAGCAAAATCTCAGGTTGGAGCAAAATCTTGGTTGAGGGAAGCTTTAGTCTTCTTTAAGTAGGGAAAGAGAGCATCCTTGGGAGCAAGAATTCCCTTTCAAAGTCACACACCTGCTCTTGGCCTAGGAAGACGACAGCACTTCCCCATGTGAGGAGGAAGAGGAGAGGGGGTGCCAGGAAGAGCAGGAGGGAAGATGGGGGAGGAGGAAGAGGAGGAGGGTAGGGAGGGGGGGCAGGCGGGAGGAGGAAAGAGAGGAAGGAGAGGAGAACAAGGAGGAGGGCAGGTAGAAGGAACAGGAAGGAGGAGAAGGAGGGGGAGGGGAGCAGGAAGAGGAGGAGGGCAGGCAGGAGGGAGGAGGAAGAATAGGAGGGGGAGAAGGTAGAGGTGAAAGACAGCTAAGAGGAGCAAGGGAGAAAAGGAAGAGGAGGACAGCTAGGAGAAACAGGAGGGGTAGGAGGGAAAGGGAAGATGAGCCCCTTTCTTTGGTTTTGGTGTTTGTTGGTCAGGAGACTTGCTGTGACTCTCACCCCTCAGCGCTCACATTCAGTGACCACATGGGGTCAGAGTTGGGGAACACGAGCCCCACAGAGAAGGTGGGATTGAGAAGTATCGCCTGCTGACCTCCCTGGACACTGAGGTCGCATGGCCAGTGTCTGTTTCAGCTGGAACCAAATCAGAGCTGCCAGGGAGGCACAGACACTGCCCCTGTCATGGCTGTTCCGTGCTGTACACGGCATCACCCAGCACAGGTGCTGTGACCAGCCGCAAGAGGGCCAGCCAAGCAGTCTTGAAGACCTGCTCCTGTGTGTGTGGGCATCTTCTGTCTGGGAGTGGTCGATTTGCACACTCTCCTAAGCTGTTCTTTGCTGTCAGCAGGTGACTGACCCTCGCAGAGACTCAGGTGCCCATGAGAAGGACCTGGGCTTGATGGAGGCGAGCGGGGTCACATCTCTGCTCTGACTCCTACGCGCTACGGGCAAGGTGCTTTACTTCCTAGGCCTGCTTCTAGGTTTTATCTATAAAACAGAAATAAGTGATGTCTATTTGTGTGCGTGCATGCGTGAAACTTAGAGTCTCTGTCTTCCTCTCTCTCTTTCCATATATATTTATATATATCTAATAGATATATATGGAATGTAGTAGGGAAAGACCAACTGTTTTCTCCCACTGTGGTCTCCCCCTCACTCTCCATACTTAGCTTCTACCCCCACATGCCTGGTTCTCCCCACGTCAGTTCTCTGCAGGAACCCACTGGGGGTCCTACAGTTGAACTCAGCTTTGACACTGTCTTTCTGGAGATCATGTCTGACCCCACAGGCTAAGGGGCTCCACATCTGATACCTGTTGCAAGTCCTGGGTGGGGGCTTGTGATTCTGACAGACTGACTGTAAGTTAAAAGTTCCCATGAGCCCCTTCTCAGGGCTGATGATTTGCTGGAGTGTCTCACAGATGCAGAGACACCTTACTGATGTTTACCCACTGATCATAAAAGAATACAACTCAGGAACAGCGGACAGAAGAGAGGCACGGGGCAAGGGATGGGGAGTGTGCACAGAGCGTCCACATCCCCTGGGCGTGTCATCTTCCACGCGCTCGGCAGATGGGAGGCTTCTCGAACCCCACAGTTCAGGAACCTGTACGGAGGTTTATCATGTAGACATGATAGATTATTAACTCAGTCTCCAGCCCCTCTCCCCTCTTTGGAGGATGGGGGTGAGGCTGAAAGCTCCAAGCTCTGGGTGACCAGGCTATCACTTCATACAACAAGAGAGTCTCCTATCACCCAGGAAATTCCAAGGGATTAGCATCCTGTGCCAGGATCCAGGGTCAGAGACCGCATGTGAGAACAAAAGGTTCTCCTAGCACCCCTGCTGCTCAGTAAACTTACAAGGGTTTTAGGAGCTCTGAATCAGGAATGGGGCCAAAGGCCAAATCTTTCTTACTAGGTATCACTGTAGCTACATTACCTAACGGGGGATTTGAAGCACAGTAGCAGTGGTACACAGAGAATGCAAGCTGTTACCAGTGTCCCTTTACACGCTTGTCAATGGACTCCCTAAACTGTTTTAGACAGGGGTTCTCAACCCCCCTCTTGGCCCCCCAAACCAGGCCTGATGATGTGCAGCAGGAGCCAAAGCAGCATGGCTGAGTCCAGCTTCTCCGTCCGCCTACCTGCCTCCTCACCCTGCTTTTCCGTTTGCCTTTGGATGCGTCCTTGAAACAGGCCTGCTGTGTGTGGCATCTTGGCTTCTAGATTGGTATGTTCTCAACTTCATCCGATTTCAGTTCCGTGCAATAAATAATAGCCATTTTAACTTGAGTTTTAGCTATGAATAGCTTTTTTCCTCATAACTTCATCTTATATTTATTGCCTAAAATGATAGATGGAAAGTCATCACCTAGCAACTGGTGCATTTTTTTCTTGTGGTCTAGTTACTTGTAATGATCGACTATCGCTATTGCCTCACTCGCTCGTCCTGGTCAAAAATGGAGACAGGGACCTATAAATAGAGACCCATTTACATACTCTCAGGATTATCTGTGCAACCTGCCGAGATGAGTTCGTCTGTACAAAATACTTTGTCTTTCAATTTATTTCCACATCTTCAAAAGCAGCAGCTGATTCCAGCCTATCTGGGATTTTACACTTACGGCACCTTTATTAGTTCTGCTATCTCTCGCCCCAGATCTGTTGGAGCCTGGCTTTAGTGGCTCTGTAAAAAAAGCAATGGAAAACTTAAAGCAAGAGAGAACACAAAAAAATTTATATCGCTTCATGTTCATTTCTCATACATTGCTCTGTCACAAAAAAATTAATGCTTTGTACTTTAAAAGAGCCTTTCATCCAAAACCTCAAAGAACTTTATAAATAAGTAAGCATGATTATCCGCATGTGCAGGTGTGGACGGTGCACAACGCTGTTAAAAGTGTATTGTACCTTCTTGCCAAACTTAGGGAAAAGTTCGTTTTAATTTAATGCGTAGGAAATTAGTTGATTTGGTTTAAAATACATGTACACGATGCTTCTCCAGGCCCCAACAGACCACGGATGATAATGAAGGTACAATAATGGCAAACCCACATTTCTCTGGCCCTCTCCTCCTCCTGCATAACATAGGACCTCAGCTTCCTGCAAAGTCCCCCATGTACATCTGGGTGTCCTCAGAAGCCATCTCTCCTGTGCTTAAGAACTGCCCCTCCCTGTGGGGTCCCCTCTGCCTCTCCATGAGCATTTCCAGTGGGTGCGGGAAGGTAGTTTCCCCACTGCTCAGCCAGATACCCTCACAGTATTAGTTAGGCCCCAGGTGCCCAGGGACCCACGATGACGTGGGAGATTGGGTCCTCTTCCCCCATGTGATCTCCTAGGGGAGGCTGGGTCATCTTCCTGCATGTGATTTCATAAGAGAGAAGGCCAGCCAAGACCGAGTGTCTTGAGCGCCACTGTTTTGTAAGTGGCTGTTCTCTTCCAGGAAGCAATTCTGTCACTTCTCACTTCCTCCTCAGTAGAGCTGGGCTCAGAGTTGTGGCTCATGAGGAACACCATATTGGATTCTGAACTCGGTGCCTCTTGTGTGGTAGAACCACGTCCCGCCCTCTTCAGGCACTGGGCGTGCACTCCAGGATCCTGACTGTGAGCTCAGGAGGAGCACCCCTGATCTCCAGGGCCTGAGGAGACAGTCAGCTGGGCCTTGGCTCTCCTCCTGGAGGCAAAACTTTCACAGAACTCCAACATCGGACAAGACCATCCTGTGGCCAGGGCGAATCAAGACAAGATCACTCTGAACTAAGTTGGCACAAAAACATAAATGTTGTCCAAGTCACAGACATGGCCCAACCACATCAGCAGGAAGAGAGACATGCTGTCAGGAAGTGGGGCAATTCCATGATTAGGTATCTTAACAAATCTTAACTAGAATGAGGGAAAAGGGGTGAGACAAAGCTGCAGTTCGTGATGAAGTTGCTTCTGCCCTGCATCCTGACCATGCTCAACCAGGCAAAGCCTCCTCTTCCTTTAGCCCTTCCCCAAACTAAGAAGTAATTCCCTTCTAATTTCTCCTGGGTTCTCCATGGTGTGCGTTCTCGCCCACTGCAATGAGTAACAAACCCTTTCCTCTTGGGGTGTTTTTCCCAAAACACTGTCCAGGCCTCTGGCTTCCCTGCCTCCGTGATTTGCCAAGAACCTCCAAGACAGGACAGAATCATGCTTTGACAAGTTATCTTTTTTGCTGCCCTAACTTCATTAACAGGTTTAAGAAAAACCTTCAGAAATTATGATGTTTCGGCCTTATCTGCCTGGTAGCTTTTTCCTTTTCTGACTGAGATGTCAGAATACTGCTGTCCTACACCAGCTGTGATCAAGTTCTTGAGGAAAAAAATCAAGGTTATGAAGAGACACAAATGCAAGAATAAACCCATTTCCATGATGAAGTACAAAAAATATGAGCACCACACAGCAGTGGCTGTAACCATGAATTCCCCAAGAGATCACCCTTAATCAACAAGTTTAAAATGTTGTAGCATTTTAACACTTTTTTTCCCTTTTAAATCCACTGCAGGCTGATCCAGGAAACACAGGGGACAGATTTCCTTTCATGGAAGAGCCTTCATAGAAACACACAGGTCCTTGCGCTATATTTTAAATTTCAGTACGCTCTTTGTTCTCATCCTGACTTATCTGGGTTTATTATTGTTTTGCCAAAAATGACACACATTCTTTTTAAATATGTGGTTGTGAAAAGCTTTTTTGCAGATGCAGTTGTTTCAGAATTGCATGCTGAGACTTCATGTCTGTGTTCCCATGGGATTATGGCTGAGCTTGTGTGATGAAGGCAGCATGGGAATGAGGCTTGCTCATGGGAAGCTGTTCTGTGGCTGTGCTGCAGAGCCATGGAGTCCATCAGCACTAAGGTTATGGGCAGAAGCCCTGGGACCCAAGGGTTCTTTCAGGGTGACCTAAGGCTAGTTCAAAAGATTTCTGGAAGAAGCAATATGTACAGTTTTGAAAGCATTTTAATTGTAGTTGAAAATTTTAAAATATGCGTGAGGAACAACAGAAGAACCTCCTACTTCTAATGTGTTACCCCAGGAGTCGGCAAAGCTACCAGGGGACTCTCTTTTGGGGTAATTTTCCTCAAAGCTGGAGGAAGGCTGGTTTTCCTTTACCTGGTGGTTAGGTGTTCTCATGTAAAATAATTATTTTATTTTATTTAAAAACATGAACCTCATGTTCACAATTTTACATAAAAACTTAATTTATTCCATACTTTTTGTTGACTTTATAAGAAATAAAAAAACCTACTCTACGTATAAATATCTATCACATATGTATATATATGCACACACAGATAGGGCACATATTTAATAGTGACCAAAATAATTATTTTAAGGGAGCGTATATATTATGGAGATGGAAAATTTTGCATGAATTTCAAGATTAAACCCGGGATCTTCAAGGAAATTCCAGGTTTGTTGTGGGCTCCACTGGGTCATGATCTTGAACACTTCAAGAACATTTAGATTTTTATACCTGACATCAGGCAATATTTATAAGTTATTCCCATTATACAGAGGGAGAGCATTTCATTTTAGACTTGGAAATGCACACATGACTTTCTAGCTGTGTGAGATACTTAAACTCTCTAAGTCTGAGCTTCTCATCTGGGGAAACAACTGCAGGCTGAACTTGCAGTGCTCTTGTGAGGATTAGTTGCCATCCACACTCAGAGAGCTCAGCACAGTTGCAAGCCCTATACTTGTTAGAAACTATTATTATTCTTATAATTATCGCAGAGATATTAGCTTAATATTTTGATTTGAACACTGATATCCTTTATAAAACATGAAGAGGTCTTAAAGTCATCTTTAAGATGTCATATTCTATGGTCCATGTATATTTTGCAAATTCCCTTCTTTGCAAATTTCTTATTTACCAACCAATAAATCATCAATTTAATTTATTGTAACTTTTAGAGGTGTTTGTAAGGAATGTTAATGTAACAATAAAACCAACTCTTACATCTCTGATTGATTTGAACAAAGTTGCCAAGGCATTTTGGGATGGGGGAGTAGTCTTTTCAAGAAATGGTGTCAAGACAACTAACTGTCCACAAGCAAAACTAAAGTTGACTCCCAGCTCAAAGCATACACAATCTACTGAAAATGGCTCATAGACCTAGATGTGAGAGGCAAAATGATAAGATTCCTAGAAGATGACGTGTGAGTAAATCTTTGTGACTTCAGCTAGGCAGTGGTTTCTTGCATAGGACGACAAAAGCACAAGTGACAAAAGAAAATATAGACAAATTGGACAACACCAACATTAAAAACTTTTATGCTACAAAGGATAATGTCAAAAAAGTGAAAGGACAACAGACAAATGAGAGAAAATATCTGTAAGCCTTATATCTGATAAGGTACCTGTTTACAGAATATATAAAGAACTCTTACAACTCAATAAAAAGACAAATAACCAAGTTTGAAATTGACCAAAGGATATGAATAAACATTTCTTCAAAGATGACATACCAGTGACCAATAAGTACACAAAGAAATGCTCAACATCATTCATGCATCACTTTGGAAATGCACATCAAAACCACGCTGAAGTACCATCTTGTAACCACTAGGATGACTATAATGAAAAAGTTGCAAGATAACAAATATTAGTGAGGCTGTGGAGAAATCTGCAACCCTCACACATTGCTGGTGGGAAAATAAAATTGTTCTGCCACTTTGGAAACCAGTCTGGCAACTCTCAAAATGTTTATCATATGTTTGCCATATGACCCGGCAGTTATACTCCTTACTGTATACCCAAGAGAAATAAAAACAGTTGCCTGCACAAGAATTTGTAGATGAATATCTATAGTGACATTATTCATAACATAGTCAAAAGTGGGAAGAATCCAAATGCCTATCACCTGATAACTGAGTAAACAAAAGGTGGTCTATCCATATAAAGAAATATTACTTGGTGATAAAAAAGAATGAAGTATCGATACATGTTACAACATGGATGAACCGAAAACATTATGCTAAGTAAAATGAGTCAGTCACAAAAAGTCATATCCTGTGTGGTTTCTTTCATATGAAATGTCCAGGATAGGCAGGTCTATAGAGACAGAGTGTAAGTCAGAGGTTGACAGGGAGAACAGAATGGAGGATGATGGGAGTGATAGCTGATGAGCACAGGTTTTCTTTTTTGGATCATGAAAATGTTCTAAAATTAAACTTACGGTTGTGCACACCTATGAATACACAAAACACTGAATTGTCCATTTAAAATGGGTTAATCGCGTGTGTCATATATCTCAATAAAACTACTTTTTAAAAAAGAAAGAAAAGAAACCCAAATCAAGTCCTGTTAGACTTTCCTCAGTGGAGGTTTCTAAAATGTAAAATACGTATTTGACCACTGCCTTTGCTCAGCTTAACATTATACTGCACGGCAATCCAGGTCTGCATGCCTGTTAGAGCACATTGGAGACCATTGGAAATCTGCATGGCAAGGAATGACCTGAGTAGAACCTCAGCCAAAGGGCAGTCTACTCCAACTTGAACTATTGCATTTTTTTAGACAAACTTGTTGATATGCAAAAAATCCACACATGTTCAACGCATACAATTTGATGAGTTTGAACGTGCACATGTACTGTGAAGCCATCACCACGATCAGGAAAATAAACACATTCATCACTTTCAAAATTTCCCCCACTTCCTCCCCTTTATTGTGGTAAGAATACTTAACCTGAGATCTACTTTCTTAAATTTTTTAGTGCACAATACCATTTTATTCACAATGCGTATGATGTTTTACAGCTGATTCTAGAACTTACTCCTCTTGCATCACTGAGACTTCATACCTGCTGAGCAAATCCCCATCTCCCCGTCCCTGCAGTCCCCATAACCACTGTTCTGCTCTGCTTCTATGAGTCTGACCATTTAGACAGCTCATGTCAGTGGGATCACACAGCACTTGTCCTTCTGTGACTGGCTCACTTCACTCAGCATAATGTGCCACCTTCCAGGAATTGGTTTTCTAAGCTAGGAAAGGTCCTCTTCAATAAGCCCCCTTCCCGCATAGCAAGGGCACAGCATCAGCTCACAGCAAAGAGTGCAGCCTCCTGAGGGAACCGCACGATGCCTTGCCATGCTTGAAACTTCCTTCCAGTTCTCTGCCTTCCATCCAAGTATTGATTGAAGCATGGCTCTGTGTAGCTTGCAAGGCATCAGGTACTGTCAGACCATCATGTCAGAGCTCAAGGCTAGCGAGCCGACTGTCTTCGCGGAGGTGTGCAGGAGGGTGAGTCTGTAGATGATGAGCAGAAGCACCTGCCCCAGGACCTGGAGGCTTAGCACACTCCAGCACTCGCCACCTCCATCTCACGGACAAGGCTAGATGCTGCTGCTGGTCATGATGGGGCTCTGTCTTTTAGACAAGTAGTCTCTGTTTTCTTTTTGCAATGGGCTATTTTGGGATGTGCTCTTGACCACTGTGTGTGTGTGTGTGTGTGTGTGTGTGTGTGTGTGTGTGTGTCCCCGTAATTCATTGGCAATAAAAAATGCCGCCAGTTAACGATTGTAAAGAATATTTTTAGAAAGTTTGATGTATAGTTAAAAGGGCAAAGTATTCTGAGTCAGAAAAGTGGGGTTCAAATCTTGGTTCCACCAGTTTAGAGTGCCGGGCCTCAGGCAAGTCACATAAGTCCTTTCTGGGCCTTGGACCCCCAACTCTGTCAACAGGCTAGTCATTTTACCTGTCTTTTAGGATTGCTCTGAGGGATCAAGGGGCAACCAACGTTTGCCAGGTTGCTTTTGTGAAGTGAAAGGCTTCGAAGTCATCTTGGGTGACTGTGAGCCTGCTCAGTACCCCTGTGAGACCACAGAGCTGGGTATGGGCATTCAGGTCAGATTTGCTGGTGGTTTGGGGGGCCTTTTGGTTACTGAGGGGCAGGAGGTATTTTTCCGGCACCTTCCGTGACTTGTTCCTAGGAAGGCTGGCATGGCATGGGTCAAGGACCTCTAGGAGAGCCATCCCCTCATTCCCTCCCTCAACAACCCTGCATCGAGTGTTGCTGGGGCCTAGGGTCTTGAGACACAGTGGCTCACTAGGCTGGCAACAGCTCCACTGCCAGGGGTTCATGTCCCAGGGGAGGAAGTTCTGAATAATCAAGAAAATAAGGAAACAGAATTTCAGGGAACTCTAGGTGTGCTTCAGAGAATAAAGTGAGGCAGAAGATTAGAAAGTCGTGGGGGGGAGACTTTTGTGTTTTTCTCCTTTTTATTTGGAGTAATTGTAAATCTGCAGAAAACTTAAAATAACAATGTGTGATAAACACCCTAAATCCCTCGATTACAAACAGGATGCCACACTTGCTTTCTCTTCCCTCTCCTTATGTGTGTCTTTGTGCACAGCTTCACGTATACATGTGCTGGTTCCTGTTGTTGGACCATCTAGGGTAAGTTATTAGACAGCACAAAATCTTATCTCCAAGGAGCTCAGCAAATGTCTCCCAAGTACAGGATCTTTACGTGAGCAACCACAGTGCTGTGATGACTCTCAAATAGTTAAATAGCACACGATGACATTGTTGAATATGGGTACCATTCAAATTGTCCTCCGTTGTGCCATAAATGTGTCTCATAGCTGTGTTTGTGACTGCTGTTTGTTTGTGTAGGAGAGCGGCTATTTGGGTGATAAAAGGGCTTCTCTACAGATGTGGCCTTTGAGAAAAGGATGTTGAGAAAGAGTCATTTGTGTGTGGATGTGCGATCACTGTGGTGTCCAAGCCCTCAGACGTGGAGAGCTGTAGGGCTCAGGGCAGGAGTGACGCGTATGTTTGGGAAATCTCGAATCGGTTGGGGTCTAGGGCCTTGGGACACAGTGGCTCACTAAGCTGGCAGCAGCTCTGCTGCCAGGGGTTCATGTCCCAGGGAAGAAGGTCTGAATAATCAAGAAAATAAGGATACACAGAATTTCAGGGAACTCTAGGTTGTTTCACAGAATAAAGTGAGTGGACACTGTTGGTGTGGATGGCAGAGGACACAGGGCCTAGTAGAGCTGGGCAGGAGCTGAGTTTTATATGAAGTCTGAAGGAGATGCTATGGAATATGAAACACTTGTGTGATACGACTTGATGGATGTCTTAAAAAAAGACCATTCCTACCTTGTGGAGGGTGCTGGGCTGCCAAGCAGACCATTTCTGAAGCCCAGGGTGGGTACCCACGTGGGCTCATCCCTTGCCTGGGGCAACCACATTCCCTGTCTGTGGCAGCCACGTTGTCCCACACGGTTCCCAAGCCTCCCAACCACTCTTCCTATGCTGAGGTAAGTCCTCCCTAAATCTGAAAACCTGAAACTATCACATGGCTGCCCAACCTGTCCATAATTTCATTTGGTCACCCAATTCTATGAATACAGTAATTTTTTTATCTTATTATTTTATGAAAACAAACAGAAAATAAAACAAGGAATATCCCAAGACTAGAGTTGATACATATGAGCCCCAATGAGTCTCATGTAGTTAAGACCTATATTGAAGTTATTTATAGTTGAAAGTAGTATGTCTCATTTTAAGCCAAGCATCAGAGATCTGTGGTCACTTGAGAAGGACAAGAAGAAAATTAAAGACATACACACAATTATGGAAATGTGTAGTAAGAAACCCTTGTGTGTGAACGGCAGTCGGGCATTATATGCTATGTTTTTACTCTTTCAGAACACGGTATTTCTAAAAAACCTTCATACTATATGTTGTGTCATTTTTCAGACATGAGGATTTTTGTATGCAGCTCTCATATTAAATTAGTCCTGGTGATGAATGCTCACTGCCACTGCAGATAGACCCTGATGTCTCACTGGCTCATGTAATGGCAGATGTGGGAGGGGTGCCTCACCATCGAATCTGCATGGTTGTCACAGTACAGAGAAGAATAGAGGAGTCTCTGGCTGCTCTGCTTCTGTCTGGGGTGTTGGGAAGGTATTGTCACTCTGTCCATAGTCTCTGGACCCCTAATCCCATGGCTTGGGATTCTTGGCAAGTACCGGGGTTTCTTCACAGACATAACATGTGAGAGTGGAGGATTCCCAGTGACACCATCATCAGGACATCTGAGGCAGTGGCCATGGGACTGGTTGACTTTTGGAGTAGGAAATGCAGAGAAGTTAAAAGCACCATTTTCTTTTAGAACTCTTTTTTAGGACTGGGCGTGGTGGCTCACATCTGCAATCCCAGCACTTTGGAGGCCAAGGAGGGAGGATCGCTTGAACCCAGGAGTTTGGGCAAAATAGTGAGACCTCATCTCTACAAAAAGTTAAAAAAAAATCAGCCAGGCATGGTGGCATGTACCTGTGATCCAGCTACTTAGGAGGCTGGGTGTAGAAGGATTGCCTGAGTCCAAGTGGTCGAGGCTGCAGTGAACTGTGATCATGCCACTACACTCCAGCTTTGGTGACAGAGTGAGACCTGGGTCACTAAATAAATAAGTAAAATAAATAAAAAGAACTCTCCTTTGGAAAGCTTCCTTTTCTCTTTGTTTTTGGCCACGGGTTTCTTCCCCCTACTTTTTGGGGACTGAGTCATGACTAGAGTAGGGCCCAAGGGAAAGAGGCTTCATGCCAGCCAGCACTGAGGTCACATTCTGGTTTCAGCCAGAAGAGAAAAGAGGGTGTTTGTGGTTGACAACTGCAGATGCAGGACTAGGTAGGGTTTGGGATAAAAATTGTGGATATTAATAAAGCATGGCTTTATCTGGACTCTTCCTCATACCAGCAGATATCTGCAACTGCAAAAGTCCATGAGGTGGCATTTGAAGAGTCCAGGCGGCATCTAGTATCCCAATTTGGTGTCATCACTGAAGACAAGAATTCACGTCATGGGAAACAATACTCAGCCAAGAGCCCATTTGCTCTGGAGGTTTAGCCTAGTGCCTGACTCTTCTGTAGCCTGGGCAGCCTGTAACCTGGGCACCCTGTAGCCTGGACAGCCTATAGACTTGACAGCCTATAGCCTGGGCAGTATGTAACCTGGGTACCCTGTAGACTGGGTACAATGTAGCCTGGGCAGCCTAGATCCTGGGTAGCCTGGAGCCTGGGCACCCTATAGTTTGGGCAGCCTAGAGCTTAGGCAGCCTGCAGCCTGAGTATTCTGGCATTCTCTAGCTTAAGCAATCAGGAGCCTAAGCACCCTAGAACCTGGGAGGGAGCCACCACTCTCTGCATCAGCTCCTTTTCCTAGGCTCCTCCAGGGAAGATAGGCACTGAACCCCATTTGGGACATGTGCTTGCCAGCCTTTATGTCTGCTTGTCTGAGTCAGGTCCCTTTTCTCCTAGTATCATATGAGGAATGAGAAATCCTGTCTCTTTTTGCCGGGAAGAGGCTGACCAGAAGGTACGGTTATTCATATTTGCTTTTGTGGCACTTGAGGCAATGTGACCCAGGCACAAGAGGTAGGAGCTGAAGGTTTGGGACTGTACAGCTCTAAGGGCCAGAGACATGTACTCACAGGTGCCATGTGCACACAGCCTTCCCCTGCTCAGTTCATTTCTCTACTGCCCTGCAGCAAGGCAGAGCATGACACGTTCAGTGGACTGTGCTGTGGGTTGAGTGTTTCTTGCCTTCTCCCCCTCTGCTTCTGGGTCTGGAATCTAATTTCTCCAGATGCCGGAACTGCCACTGCCAGCGTGGATCCCTGAGTGCTGTGGGGAGCAGGTCCTCCACCCCCAACCTGAGTTAGGCATGTGAAGTAAGCAAGCAAGAATTATGTTTTGGTGTGCTAAGCTATTACATTACATTTTTTAAAAATTTAAACTTTTTTTTTTAAGATGAGGTCTCACTGTTTTCCAGGCTGGTTTTGAACACCTGAGCTCAGGTGATCCTCCCAGCTCAGTCTCCTGAATAGCTGAGATCACAGATGTGAGCCACCATACTGAGCTAGACTATTAAAATTTCAAGTTTTATTTCTGGTTATCACAACATAACCTGATAATTTATGACTAATGCAGTATTCACATCACATATTGGCTCTGACACCTGCTATATTTGGTCCCCATTTCCTCAAAGTAGAGATAATAATACCTCCTGTGGGGACGGTCTGTTATTCTTGTTTGCGTTTCACTCATTCCTTCTGAGCACCGCTCCCACTTCCACATTTCACGAGATTCTTGTGCTGTCAGTCAAGGGATGCACATTCTCCACCACAGGCAGCCAATTAGAGGGTCACATCTTCTTGGATACCTGGCTGGGCCATGGGGTTGGCATGTGACCACATATCACTAATTATCAGGGAAATGCAAATTAAAACCACAATGGGATACCACCTTACACCAGTCAAAATGGCCAATATTAAAAAATCAGAAAACAATAGATGTTGGTGCGGATGCAGTGGAAAGGGAACACTTATACACTGTTGGTAGCCATGCAAATGAGTACAACCTCTATGGAAATTAATACGGAGATTTCTCAAAAAACTAAAAGTGAATCTACCATTTGATCCAGCAATCCCACAACTAGATATTTACCCAAGGAACAGAGGTCGTTATACAAAAAAGACACCTGCACTTGTATGTTCATCACAGCACAGTTGCAAAGATGTGGAATCAACCTACATGCCCATCAACTGATCAGTGGATAATGAAATTGTAGTGTGTACACACACACACACACACACACACACACACACAATGAAATACTATTCTGCCATTAAAAAAATAAAATAGCTGGGCTCGGTGGCTCAGCCTATAATCCCGCGCTTTGGGAGGCCGAGGTGAGTGGATTGCCTGAGCCTGTGGGTTCGAGACGCGCCTGGGCAACTTGGCGAGACCTCATCTCTACAATAAATAAAAAAAATCAGCTGGGCATGGTAGCACACGCCTGTAATTCTGGCTACTCGGAAGGCTGAAGTGGAAGGATTGCCAGAGCCCAGCAGGTTGAGGCTGTGGTGGCTGGGAGCGGCCACTGCACTCCAGTCTGGGTGACAGAGTGAGACTCCAACTCAAAAAAAAAAGAAATAATGTCTTTTGCCACAATTTGGGTAGAACTGGAGACCATCATCCTAAGTGAACTAACTCAGGAACAGAAAACCAAACACCTCATGTTCTCACTTCTAAGTGGGAGCTAAACTAAGGATCCGAAAAGGCATAGAGAATGGTATAATGGACACTGGAGACTCAGAAGGGAGAGAAGGAAGGGATGGAAGGACAAAAAAATCACCTATCGGGTACAATGTGCGCAGGTAGGGGTGGTGGGTACACTTAAAGCCCAGACTTCTTCACCACTATACAATGCATCCACGTAACCAAAGATCATCTGTACCCCCTAAATCTATTGAGATAAATATATTTTAAAACGAAACAAAAAATAACGGCCACCAGAATCCACTTTCAGGACTGACTCGGATATGATAAGAGAGTCTTTTTCTGCTTGAGTCTGAGACTGTGAGATCTTCCCGCCTTCCTAGCAGTAGCTGTGGGTACTAAGAGATGGAGCCAAAGGGCCTTCTGCACCAGACTGGGGTTTTTCTATTACACCATCCAATCCTTCTCTTTCCTTCTCCTCAAGTCTCTCTCCTTAAGGTAGTATGAGTTGAGCTTTAGTCGCTTGCAACTGGAAGAGTCCTGACTGATGCTCCTACCTTGGGAAATCATTAGAAGCACTAAACAAAACAGTGCTTTACAATGCGTGGCACACTGCAAGTGCTCCACACATGACTTATGTGACAGTCGAGGTTGGTTGCTCTGGGTTCTTGTCACAAGCACAAGATCTTGCTCACTTCATCTTTCGAATCCTTCAGGGAACCTTAAGACTTGCTGAGCATGGGAGCTGAGAACACGTGAACTTGGCCTCCCCAGGATTTGTCCACCTGGTTGCAGGTAGCTGCTCTGCCCTTTGCTGCCTGGGAAGGTGTCAGGAGAAGCATCTGTTTGAAAACCGTCATTGCATGGACCACGGAGACATTGTCCACTGCTCCCTCCGAGTTCCACCTCTAAAGACACATGATGGGATTCTCCTTAGACCTGTGTGAAAGGAAAACTCGACTCCTCCAGAGGGTCCATCTTCCTCCTTTACTTCGCCCATCACTAGAGAGGACTGGGTGCCTGCCTGGGGGGGGGGGTGGAGACATAGCCCTCAGTTCAGGGAGCACTGGTTCTTCTGTTTTGTGTTAAAAATCTATGCAGCTTTTGAGTTCTTCTCCACTGTATACCCGAGTTTATTTTTATGGATGCCATAAATCCTGTACACACCACTCTGATGGGCTGCAAGGTTGCCACGAGGTTCACGGCTTCTTTTAAATAATGAGGGCCAGAATGTGTGAGAGCCACAACCCACAGCCTTATCTTGAGCTTCTAATTGCATTACATTCTCTCTGATCCTGATTTGAGTTTATTTATCACTTTCTGTTGTATGGTATATTTTCTTATTAATTGTCTCAACTCCTTTGTGGAAGTAAAGGGGTTTTGAATAAGTAAAAGCACTCACATAAATGTAAAGAAATACTTGACAAGCCTGCAGTTGTATCATGTGAGGACACAGGATGGGCCCTTGATTTCCTGCTAACAGCCATCTTATTCAAACCTTAGCTGAATTGAATAGCACAGTGAACAACAAAGAAAAAGCATTTAAAATTTTAAGAGAAATGGCCCCAAAAGGCATAGCTAATATTCTCATTATACAAAGAAAATCATAAGACCTAATTTGAAGAGAATACATTAATACCAATTTTAAAGGACAGAATTTGAAGGAGTCTATTTGCTTCCTTTTTACGAAAGGCAATAGAAAAATATTTTTGTTAACAGATAAGCTCATTATATCTTCAGCTTCACATACTGGGACAGAAATGATACAATAGCAACATTTTTACTATGAACAATGACAAATTAGCTGGTCTTTTGGACACTTTTAGAAGCATCAAAGAGTGTAAAAATACAGAACAAGGGATAAAACTCTCACTTACCTCTCTCCTTTCCTGGACACATTCCCAGGGAGCACAGGTCTCTGTCTGCACAATTTTCTGTTGCAGTACCAGAGACCCCCATGGGAGCTACCCAGTACCCACTGGTAGAATGGCTTATGACTATCTCCCCTCTTCTGAGAGAGGAATGTCGCTGTGTATTGAAGGGAAAATCATCACTCACTGCCTTTTTCCTCCTGTCATATCTTCAACAGTTGAATTCTGTGCCATTACTTAAGACATGAATTCTTAAGATGGCATGAGTTCAGAAAGTTCTTCAATCTGCTGAAAATATATGCCAAGGTTTGTTTGTTGGGTAAATTTTTTGAAGAGAACATCCATCACTTTCAGCAGTGCTTCAAGAGTACTTGGATCTTGAAGAGGTCGAGGATCACTCATGCAAGCGATTAGTGATCTAGCATAGTACCTTGTGTATAGTAGGTGCTCAGCATATGAACATATGGTCTAGTGGTCGGGATTTTTGTGGTTCATAGTCAGAAACAGCTGGGTTAGCTGTGTGATCTGGCTTAAGAATGTAACCGCTTTAAATTGTAATTTATTTACCCGTGAAATGGAAATTATACTATCTAACAGAATATTGTTAGAATTAAATGAGGTGACGTAAAGAATGCTTGGCCCATGGTCAGCACTCAGTTAATGGAGGTACTGTTTTTGTTAGACTAAATTAAATTGTATTTCAAAGACCAGTATTATATACTCATCAGGACCAATTCTCAATGTAACACAATTTTTGTTTTACAAAATGAAATAAAACATATTTTTTAAAAAACTTGAAAAAAGTTGTTTTCAAGGAGCGGCATCATTCAATGATTTTGCAATGTAATAGAAACAAGTACAAAGTAAAAACAAGGACAAAGGACGTATCTGTCTTGTCCAGGGTCAGAGCAGAAGCAAACCTGACTAAGGGAAATAAGGTCTTTGATGGAAACCTCTACCTTCATCACTGTGTGCACACATACACATAAACATACTCTCAGAAGTGTTGACTCTTGAGAGTTAGCTGGGAAATTTTTCTGAAAATTTCTTAAAATAGAGCTCTGGATTCACCCTCTTTCTAACTCCAATTTTATTTTTGACTAGGATATCACCGAAAGAAGAATTTCCAGTGTCAAGTATGACACTACTTGTTCTGTTTTTCAAATTCTTTGAAAGACCTCCATTTTCCTGGTTCCATTGTATCCCAGAGTAACTTTTAAAGATTGTTGCATTACCCAATACAAATCAACAGTTGTCCGTGTTGTTGAAGTTGTAACTGTGGGCCTGTGTGCTTGCATGATTACCCAAATTGTGGCCCACGTTTGTGTTTTCTTTAGAAAACTGCTTCTATAACACCTGTGAGACAGAAATATGTACAATTTAAAAAAATACTCTTCAGTCTTGAGGAAAGTGAACTACAGTGTATTAGAAGTGTTTAGATTTTGTAATGTGGGCTTATTTCTCTTTAAGAGTAGAGTTGGAGATAAAATTGAACCAAATTAGAATTGGGATGAAAGTTGTGTGCTTCCAAGGGATATAGGAGTCACTCTGTCCCAAACCTCCAAAATTCCAGGAGAGAACATGAAAATCTAGAGGAATGTGAGCCTTGGCACCCATTCCCCACTCTCCGTCCACAGCTAGTGATGAGTGAGGATGTGACAGACTTACAAGGCTGAATGTGTGGTAGTTGTTCCATGATCGTGTTCATTAATAGAAACTAGCAAGGTGAATGTTCGCCCACTTTTTGGCCCCCAGGTCTCATCTCCCTCGCTGAAGCCCATCTTCTGCGCCACTTCTTTCCTGAGTGACTTTATGGTCACCTGACTGAGGGAACACTGACATCAAGCAGTGCTTGGTTTAGAACGGCATTTCCAAAAATGTTTGCTCTATGGGCTGCAAATTAGTGTTCTCTGGAGAAAACAGTGGATGCTTGAATGAATTTTGAAAGTGCTGCCCTGAGCAAATGGACATGATTATTTCCTGTAAGACTTCTCAGAACCTTTAATATCCTGATATGCACCCTGAGCCTCTAGGAGAGGGATGGAGTACATACATCAAGTTTTCTGAGCTCACTTGACCATGGAATAGTCTTGCATCTCTCGCCAGTCTCAGCACCTGAGAGTGAGTGGGCTGCTGTGTCCTCCTCAGACCCTGGCACTCTGATGAGGGATGCATGAGATGTTATTTGTTGAGCTGTTCATTTTTCTATCAGGGTGTAAGACAGGGGTGTCCAAACTGTTGGCTTCCCTGGCTGCATGAAGTAAAGGGGAATTGTCTTGGGCCACACATAAATTATATAATATAGCTAGTGTGTGTGTGTGTGTGTGTGTGTGTGTGTGTGTGTGTACACTATATAAGATTTCTTTTTAAATAATTCTTTAAAAAATATTTTTTTATAAAGTTTAGAAAAATGAGAACAATATAAAACTAGTGGGAAATTTGACCTTGTTTTTGTAAAACTAATATATCAATGTCTGGTTAAATAGTTACAATTCTTAGTGAGTTCTCAAGATGCTCGACAGAATTGTTTGCCTGAATTTTGCTCTTCATGTGCTTCATAATTGAAAACAGCTGCTCACAGCTGTATGCACTGCCAAAAAGCAATGTCATGAATAAGGTGTGATTGTGAACTTCAAAAATGGAACTATGCTTGGGGTCACGAATAAAGTAAACACATGATGTTAACAGATTTTGTGGGGCTGCATCACCAGCTGTCCTGGGATGCATGCAGCCCACGGGCTGTGGGTTAGACACGCCCTATGTAAGATTCTAAGATCAGGACAAATATCACTCATCGCTGAATTTCCAATGCCTAGCTGGACGTCTTACACAGTTCCTGGCATGTAGGACAAATGGCACAAGTTCCATCTGTGTTTGTTAATGAACACATGAGAAGACTTTGTGCCCACAAGACTTATTTTCTGGAGGCAGACTTTGAGCCATCAATGGCGACCATGTTAATCTTCTATTACTATCCTTTTGTTGTTGTTGTTGAAGATTCTATAGCTCTAGAGCAAGAATTACCAAGAAAAATTGTTAAATAAAATTATTTTAAAAAATATTTCATGATCAATGATCATAGCCTTTTTCTTTTTTACTCACTAAAGAAAATCCAACATTGGCTAGTCTGGTGTGTGTGCCTTGAAGGGGCAGAGCTGGGGAGGTGAAAATGAGAAAGTTCCATATGAGAGAGCTGAGCCTTGGAAGGCGCTTTTTCCATAGAAAAGAGTGGAAATGGAAGAGCAGCTTTGGTGGAGGACACGGAGGCTGGCATGGGGGAGAAGGACCTTATGGTACTTCCTATGTAATGTGTGCCCATACCTACACCCACATGCTCTGCTTTGGAAGCGTAATGGAGAACAAAGCAAAGCCTGACAATGTTTTCATGGGCATTTTTATTCCCCTCCTAGGTTCCCCTGCAGAGCTGAGGCTGTGGGGACCTAGTGAAACCTGGGTCACACTACGAAAAGGAGAGCTCTGCAAAGCTGCCCATCTCCTAAGAGAAAGGAAATTTTTCCACTTGCAAAGTTGCTGTGTGCAGTCCTCAGCCACCCCCCAACACTTCCCCAGTGTGACACAAACACAAGTGTGTGGATGTCTTTATTAAAGCTTGTCTTTAGTTAATCTTTCAGTGTTTGTACAATATTCATGAAAGGTAACGGAAAGCTATTTTACAATGTACATATATCCATAGACCTTAAAAATAGATACTGGATAAAGGGGAAGTATTCACAGTTCTATCGATTGCATGATCACCGTGAAACCTACTCAGCCAGGGACAGGGACACAAGCCAACAGAAAACTGGAATGTACTTTGAGAATTCTCCAACACGAGGCACCCAGCACTGCTCTGCGAATGCCAGGTGTCACAAGAAGATTTTAGAAGATTATGAGTAATCTTAGATCAGCAAATTATTTTGGTGGCCTCAACGTAACTTCTCACAGACATCACTGCCCTTAATCTAAACATAGCTACCATGTTCGCCTAGGCAAGCGTGCACTCCCAAAGCAGGAAGGCCTTTCTTCACTCTGGCCAAGTGGGGCGTGGGGAATCTGCCTGCTTCTGGTCTTGGGGTCACCTGTCACCTAAAGCTTTTGCCTGCCTCCAGAAGACACACCTGACTTGAGTCGGTCCTGCTAGAAGTAAGCTGCTTAATGAAGTCACAGTAGGGGTTCCAGGCACCATAGGCAGAAGGAAGACAAGCTGGGAAGGTCATGACACTAACTTTCATTCAACTCACCTGACATTCATTGAGGGGTAGGAGAGATGGAGGGGAGACAAAGGGAGGATGAAGGAGATAAGAGACAGGGAGTGGAAGGCACAGGGAGAAAGGTTTTAAGACAAACATACAAAAAGGGAGTGGTACATTAGAGGCAGGGGATGGACAGAGGAGAAGGAAGAAAATGATAAGAGCAGAGAAGAAGAAATGGTCAGAAATGAACCAAGAAAGATCAAGACACAGAGAATGTGGGGCTTGGAGCTCTATTTTTAATATCTTCTGAGAGGTTAGCTGACCAAAGGGTTGCTTTAGTTTTCATGTTCAAAATCGTTATGTAGAGAAGTGGGAGAAAATTGTGCTTTTAGAGTTAGGAGGTATGTAGAAAGATTTAGAAGGTTGACACGTGGAATCAGTAAGCTACCCGCCTTAGAAGGTTATCGCAGGTTTTGCTCTTAGAGAACTTTTTCAGAAACAAAATAAAACAAATGCTACATTTACAGCAAGCACATAATAAAAAGGCAATGGGTGCCTCCTTTCTTTTTTATGCATTTTCTAAGTGTTTTTTCCTTTCTGGAAAAGAAGTACTTGTCCTGAATGGGTGGATGCGATTCATGATGTTCAGCAAAGCCAGAGTGGCTTAAGTCCTTGTTATGATGTCTCTTGGAGAAAAGGAAGGCCAAACATGGCAGTTTAAAGCAGAAAAAAGGTCTGCTGTTTGTACCTGCTGCATCATATTATTCAGGAATCTTTTTTAAGTTTGAAAAACATTGTTGGCACTTTTTAAACACACAGACGAGAGCAGCAGGCACCCAGATGTTTGCGAATCTAGAGGGCTGGCTATACCCAACCTGCCTGGGAGCACCAGCTTCTAACCCCAAATCTCATGGGCAGTTGTTATTTGAAGGTCAGTCTCTCTATTGGTAAAATGCAGAAACAGCTCTAGGGCCACCACATGAGCGAGCTGGAGACATGCCATCAGTCCTGCTCTAACCAGCACTCAGGGCTCTCTGGGGAGAGGGAAAGGTGCTTACCTTGTCTGAGGATGAAGGGAATCGTGCTTTTGGCCCAGCAGTGCTCAACACTAAAGTGTCCACCAGTTACCGCAATCAGGCTGGTGAGCTTTGGTGCTGGGGGAATTCTGTGTGCTAGGAACTGGGGGGAGGCCATCAATTCATTTCACATCTATTATTTCTCCAGGAAACATGGCATAATTGAGGACAATTTTCCACCATGAATTGCATCATTAGCTAACACAGGGAAAGTGAAATGCTGTTAACTTTCTTTTTCTTCTGCAAAGCTGATGAGCTGAAGAAAATAGAAATGAAAAATTTAATGTAATTTTTTTCCAAGAATATATGTTGAAAACCGGAATCAAAACACTTTCACATGGTAATAGAAATCCCACATTTTAATACATTGCCATGCACAGGAGTCAAGGAACGCTGAATACAAAAGTCAGACTTTTCAAAAGAAGATATATAAGCAGCCAACATATACATGAAAAAATGCTCAGCCTCACTAATCATCAGAGAAATGCAAATCAAAACCACAATGAAATACCACCTAACTCCAATAAGGATGACCCTCATCAACAAATCAAAAAACAACAAACACTGGTGAGGGTGCAGAGAAAAACGAAAAATTTTACACTGCTGGTGCGAGTGCAGGCTAGTTCAACCTCTATGGAAAGTAGTGTGGCGATTTCTAAAAGAACTAAAAATTGACCTTCCATACAACCCAGCAATACCTCTCCTGGGAATATACCTGGAGGAACATAAATCATTCCACCAAAAAGACACCTGCACATGCATGTTTATAGCTACACTATTCACAATAGCAAAAAAACATGAAACCTACTCTACTGCCCATCAAAAGTGAACTGAATAAAGAAAATGTGGTACACATACACAATGGAGTATTATACAGCTATGAAGAAGAACACAATCATGGAATTTGCAGCAAATTGGATGGAATTGGAGGCCATCATACTTAGTGCTCTGTCACAGAAACAAAGAACTAAATACTGCATGGTCTCATATAAGTGGGACCTGAACATTAGTTACATTAGCACAAGGGAGGGATCCGCAGTTGCTGGTCACTGCTAGGGGAGAGGGAGAGGTATACAGAATCACAAAGAGTACCTGGTCCTAAACCAGGGGAAGGGAGGACCAGTTGAAGGCCCAAACTTCAGCTGCACACAGCCTGCTTGTGCAGCTAATCCTGACTTGTACTCCATATATCTATAATATGATAAAATTAAGTTTTAGAAAAGTCAACTCTACACATGGATCAAGCCACATTCCAGTCCCATGGAGGTCCTGCTCACAGATGCAGGGCTAACACCGGCACGGCTATACCTCTATCCATCTTGAGTCGTGCCCCCTCGGCTCTTTTTGAGGACAACCCAAGACAGAAGGAAGTAGGAAAACATGAAGGAGACCCAACAGGAACTGGCGAGTGAACAGCTGTATAAGATGCGGAAATCGGTGGTTCTGAATCATGGCCACAGTCATTCTTATGTTTAGAGAAAGGCAGTTCTAAACATCCTCTGCCCAGGGGACCAGGATGCAAAGAGAGCATCCACAGGAAAGGCACTCTTGCTTGACCTCATAACTTGGTTGTGTCCTTCTAATTCTAGACCTAGGTGATTTTCGAGGGTCCATAGAGAAAAAAAGAAAAGAAAAGAAAAAGCTACAGCCATGGAAAATGAATAAGGAAAAGACTTGTGTAATTAATCGCTCTAGGGAGACCACCAGAATTCAGACTGCTGGGTTAACTACTTGCTTAAGGAAGCCACAGACATGTTGGCCATCCGTGCAGCCTTCCGAAATGTGCTTTTTAGCCACGCTTATTAGTGTCTGTGAAAGAATGGGTTGGTGTTTTTTTCCATCAGATGTTTTCCCTCATGCTCCTCAGACAGCACCAGTCTCATATGCCATCCACACTGTGTGGTTTTCCTTCCACCTTCTTTCCTAGAACAAACAGCCTGCAGGAGTCTATCAAGGATGTCCCACTTGATCCTAGTTTCTCACCTTCACACGCTGATGGGTCTTTCTGCGGAGGCCTGGCAGCCTCTGCCTGGATCCTGCCCCGTTCAAGGTCCTTGCCCTCCCTAAAAGACCAGGGGCTCTGAGTCTTTGAGAGGTGGGGAAGCAGAGACGGAGGCGCACCTGGGCTATGAACTCTGCAGACTGGCCTCACATATAGGGAAAAGCGCGCGCGCGTGCGTGCGTGGGTGTGTGTGTGTGTGTGTGTGTTTGTACATGTGCGTGAGTGTGTGAAATGCCAATCGTTACTCCTGCATCACTTTCCATTTCCTTGGTAAATCCCTGGATGAAGGCTCAGGATTGACAGCTTTGAGGAAAAAGCCTTACGTGAGGGAGAGATTGCTGAATAAAGCCACAGGCCGGTTCCCCACAAAGATCACAGCTCAGGGACTTGGGAGGGACAGGACGCTTCTTTCCTGTGCTCACTTTAGTGCCCACACAGCCCAGCTGCTAAGGAGGGACAGAGGGCCAGGAGGGATGGAGAGCCTCCCAGATGGACCATAGAGGCCCAGAGAGATTGGGTCATTTCGACTAGTCCAGGGTTCTTGAAGTCACAACCCTTTCTTCCATTTTATCAGAGCAGTGCCAATCTCACACAGTCCTAAGGCTACCTCAAGTACATCAACCACAGCAGATCAAGCCTTTCTTTTCTCAGGTATTTTACTGCGAATATGGAACTCTGTGACAACAGGGATCTTTTCTAAAATTTTGTGCACAGTTATTTAGTTTTGTGCCTAATGATATTAAATATGACATTAACTGAAACTATGGAGTATGGCTTAGTGACGGAAGATTTTCGGAACAAGTTTTGAGATATCTGTGCAGGCCCAGCGGTGAGGCAGACTTGGTCTTCTGCCCGGCGGTGCCTGAGATGTGCAGGGCAGAGTCAGGACCTGGTGCCACGTCAGCTTTTCCATGAGTGAAGCCACAGTCTTCGCGAGCATGGCCTTGCAAGGACAGCGGTTTTTGCTGGAGGAGGAAAGGCAGAGGGAGAGACACCCTTCAGACTCCTGAACGCTGTAAAATTGCCTGGAGTGTGAGTTTGAGAAGTGGAGCCTCCCACCGCCAGGGGGGCCAATATTTGCCGGGTAGGCTTCTGTGTCTGGTGATCCGAGGTGGCAGTCAGGAAAGAATGAAAAAGAAAAAGACTCCAGAACTCAGACATGAACATTCTCCACCACACCACGTTCTCTTGAAGGTGTCCACCTGGACCCAGAGATCTTTGTGATGTGAAAGGAACTGGGCTGTGCACTTCAAATCCGATCCCGTGGTGCACAGGGAGGCACATCCGTGGGCTGCTTTCAAACGCACCGTGTGGAATCTGGACACAGGAATTGTCCAGAGCTGCCATGGAGTTAGCAGGCAGCTCCCAATGCAAACAGGCTGAATACACTTAATTGCAGTTGGAAAGAAATGCTGAAAATATATATAAAAAATCAGAATTGACTTCGGGATCATAAAATCAAAGACCATAGCCATGCTCAAACTCCAAGTCCTATTTTTGGAATTATGCAATGGGTGGGGAGTCTGATGGAGCTTTAGAAGGTATTTTCATGGCATTTGTGCTATTTTAGAGCCATCAGTCTGTGGAGTGGGAGAGGACAGCCCAGGTGCTTGAAGCATTGAAATGCATGCACATCTTTTTTCAAGGCTATCCTCAAAATAATGACCTAATAAGAGTGTCCCGTTTTTTAATTTTTTTCGCATAAAGTCTTTGAATATGTTTTTACAGAATTTAGGGAATGGTGGTGACAAAATGCAAGCACACAAAACAGACCTGTCTGTTGTCCCACGTGAAGCCAGGATGGTCCCGCACTTGATAGCTGTGTATGTGCATGTGTCAAAACCACGTGGCAGTTTGTTTCCCTTGATCCAAGTGACTGAATTTTAAAGGCTGTAAACAACGTGGAGGGCAGCCAGCAGAGCCCTCAGTGCTTTAATTGTTTGAGGTATTAGTATCTTCAGTGCTGGATGAATTGAATAGCGTCCTTGGGGTTCACATCAGTGAGGCTGTTTCTACTACTCTGCACATGAAGCCAAAAAGCCTGGCTTTAAGGGCCTCTCTCAGGCTCCTAGAAATATCTATGGTTTGGAAAACAGCAACATTACCACCACAAACAGCAATCAAACAAAACTCCCAAACCATCAGCTCCAAAATATGAAAATAATTTTGTATGATCAGAAGTAAAGTCTAAATAGCTAAGACAGTTAACAATGCTAAGTCAATAGCAAGCCAACATGAGTCACGTGGTCGCCTTTACTTTTTATGAAGCCGGGTGCTACCAGACTTTCTGTTGCTTGGTGTAACAGGGAAGGAGGCTCGAGGGAGGCAGGTCAGGGTGCATCAGGGTTTTCATGGTCTCACACGGCACATCAAGCGTCAGCTTCACAAAACCTTCCACACCCACTTCCTGCAGTTGGGGAGGTTATCTCTCTAAGCCTGGCCCATGCTGGTCGGCACTTCCCTCTACATGTGTCACTGGTCAGTTTCACCCTAAGAGTTTAGATTTTAGAAATCATGCTTGTCCCTGCCTAGAATTTTCCCTGTGGGGCCAAGGTGAAAGCCAGAGGCCCTGGGTGCTGACACTGTCTCCTCAGCTGTCTCCCAAACGAGAAGCATCTCTCTTGCTCTTTTTTTTTTTTTTTTTGAGTTGGAGTCTCACTCTGTTGCCCAGACTGGAGTGCAGTGGCTGCTCCCGGCCACCACAGCCTCGCCTGCTGGTTCCAGCGATCCTTCCGCCTCAGCCTTCCAAGTAGCTGGAATTACAGGCGCACGCTACCACACCCAACTGATTTTTGATTTATTATAGAGATGAGGTCTCGCCAAGTTGCCCAGGCGGGTCTCGAACCCACAGACTCAGGCAATTCACTCACCTTAGCCTCCCAAGGCGTGGGATTACAGGCTGAGCCACCGAGCCCGGCTCTCTTGCTCTTTTTACTAAGGTGTGGCAGGACCTTCTTGTGCACGTAGCCAGCTTTTTCTCAAGCTCCCCACAGCTTTCAGAAGAATGTTCCTTGTCTCCCGAAAGTTGCCACAGCCAAGTAATGGAGACACAGCCTTTGTCTACCATGAAGCTGTGTGGTGGCACGAGTCATTTGTGCTGGTAATCCAGAATCCATGAGGTAATTTCTGGCTTCGGGATCTGATGCAAATTGGAGGAGACTGGGGACAGGACCTGCCTGTCTTTGAAACAGTCCCCAGCGGTGTCCTGAGGAGAAGCATCTCCTGGCCTGTTCTTCTGGATTGCAGAACTGGCGAACAGCACTGATCCATCGTCTCTGAAGGTGTGACCCCTGCCCTTCCACTTCCTGGGCAACCAGACTTCTCCAAGATCAAGCTTACAAAGGAATGATTAGTCGGAGCTAGGAAAAAGGTGACAAGTATGTTCTTCTGTTTGAGCTCTTCATAGAAGACATGGAATCTATCCACAACTCTATGTTAAAAGAAAGAAGTGAAAAGAAAGAAACCACACAAAACAAAGCAAAAAAGTGGGGCAGAGGGGGTGGTGGGAGAGGTGAATTAAAGCAGCTTTTAAGAATAAAGGAAGTTATGTCATTTTCAAAGATTTGCTTTCTAAAACGAGTTTAAGTCTAGTTGTCAAGTCATGAAATTAGTCTAGAAAATGCAGAAGAAAACGCTGCACAGAATGAAGCTGCTAATGTGCAAAGAAGGGGACATTTGAGTGAAAATCAAGTGCTTAAGGGGGTCTCAAAACCTTTACTTCCTATCCAAAATCAATTACGTGTCATTTGTAGACAAAGAAAGCATTTGTGAGTAACAAGGGGGAATCCAACAGAGGTTTCTGTCCTTGGCTTATTCCTCATGTGCAGTTGGTGTTCCTTTTCCCCTGCTAAACATGGTGGAATTTCCTGGGAATGATGAACGCGAGGTTCTGTGTGAGTACTGAGAAGTGACACTGAAGAGAAGCCCGCCGGCGTCTGCTCAGATTCTGGAGGTAGAAGTCAGGTCTGCGGGTGCACCCCACAGAGCCTGAGCAGGGTGTGCCATGATCCATGGGGAAAGTGGATGGGGTCTCCAGTCCCCTGGGTATGTCTCAAACCACTGACGTGATCTGTCATGCCAGCAGGACCACAGTGCCCTGTGCACTCAGTCCTGGAGCCAAACACGCTCATCTCCTTGGCACAGTGGAGAGTCTGAGGATCATTCCTTTCTGCTCATTCCCATGAGTGCCTTTCCAGTATGAGTGTGGGTGACAGCCTTTTAATAAAGGTTCAAGTAAAAGGGAAAGTCAAGCATCAACAACTTGCAGTCCTCAGGCATCAAAATGTCCCTTGCCGCCTGTCTTTCACTTCCTACCCAGCGAAACCACCACCGCCATGTCTGGGTCTCTAGGAGGTGAAATGTTACACCTGGGAAGGAAGGCCTGGTGCAGCTGGAAGGAACCATGGAAGATCACCAGGGGACAAAGAAGCCAAAGGCTGCAGGTGAAGTTGCATATTCATCCTTCTGGTTCAACTCTCGACTGCTCTTTTTGCACACCAGGCTGTTTCCAAAACTATCCCCCAAGATGATTTCACACAGGTCGGTGCTTTGGAAAGCCATGGTGGCTCCGTGCAGATGTGTGGTGTGCGCCAGGCTTCCAGGCGTCCAGCTGGATTCCTTCACTACCTCCATGTTGCCTCTCCTATTTCCATTTCCACCCATCATCTTTCAATCATTTCCCAGCAATTTTCTGACTTAAAAAAAATCCCAGCTAGGACACTCTACTTACTTAATTGTTCAGACTATTTTGCAAAGGCCAAAGTAAGTTGCCAGAAGCCCCATCATTTAGTGAGCATCTGCGCTGTGAAGCACAGCCGGCTCTCCAGGGCTTGAGGTTGTCTCAAAACAGCCCACCGAGCCAGTGAATTCCCAGCCATGCTATCTCTGCACCTGGCAGCAGTTCTTCAGGCTTCGTCAGGTGCAGTGGTGCACCCTCAGGACCAACTATAGACTGCAGCTTGAGAATCCAGCATAGAGAAGCCTGGCTGTGGCTGAAGAGAGGATGAGGGTGTGGGTGGCCAGGAACCGCAAGGAAAGCTGCTTTGGGAAGATCCAGCCAGCTCCATCTGGGCCCTGGAAGGGTTGACCATCCATGAGAGGGGTGAGTCTGTGGACTCTGTCTACTGCTTTTTTTCTCTGCTGCTTGCTCCCTGAGGCTCTGCCTGCCACCATGTCCTTTATCCCAGGCTACCTGGCAGAAGGTGAGTACTGCCTGAATTAAGTGTTCATTGTGGAAAAGGAGGGTGGTGGTCATGTCTGGGAGGAAGAGCCAGGGATTCCTAAGGGCAGGAGAGTCTGCTGTTGCCCCTGCACAATGCTTGGCACATAGTAAGTAGATGTTCAACAAACATGTGCTGAATAAAGGAAGGGATGACAGGAGAAAGGCCTGCCATCGGAGCTGAACCTCATGAGATCGGCAGCAGAGACTCAAATGTTACGCCTGGGTGTTGGCAGCACTGCTTGACCTCCTGACTCCAGATGTGCAGGAAGGATAGTCCTCAGGGCCTACGGTCTTGCTGCTGACCTATAGAAATGCCTGGTTTGGGTGGTGAGGTCTGTCTTGGAAGCCCATTCTCTAGCTCTCTGGCCCGATGGGCCCGTGGCGAGTTATCTAGCTGAGACTCACCCCAACTGCGTTCTGGAGCTCTCTCCCTTCCCTGCCAGGGCTCCAGGTCTCAGCAGGGCAGTTTCCAACGGCCTGTGCATTTCCTGAGGCCCCAGGAGGATGCAGGCAACAAATGTGTATCTGGAGACACCCAAACACACCATGCTCACTTGTGCTGGAAGCGTTCCAGAAACTGCCAGGCAGATTTAAAGAAAAGTCCCAGGGGCCTGCTGGTCCTGGGCTGGGGCAGTGGGCACAGGAACACATATTGCTGAGCTCCCGATTCAGCCAACTTCATATTTTCAGGAAAAAAATGCTACAGTGCTATGAAGGTTCAGTTAACACGAGTGTTGCTCTAATACTCAAAGACAGGCACTAACTCAGTTGATAGGTTTCCCAGGACTGGACTTGGTTGTAAGACCTAGTAAAAAAATAATTAGTAATGGTATAATCCCAGAAAGGATTAAAAAGGACTGGTAGGTTCTGTACTGAAGAAGGAACCTGGTGTGGGACTTGACCCTTTTCCATCTCCAGATACACAGTGGGGTCACTCGATGTGTTTTTTCTCTCTTCAGAGAATTGTGATTAAACTTGACCTAGAAATCTTCCCAGTGTTAAAATCGGACCACATGGGAAAGCTGCATTCTGCTGCCCCTCCCATGTGCCCATCGTGGCCTTTGATTCAAGGAAGGCCTGTTTTTCTTTGGAAGAACTCTTCTATAGAATGAGAGGATACTTCTATATCTGAGTACCTATATGTGCATGTGGTGAGCTGTGCCTAGGTACAAGGCATCCAAAGCTCAGGTGTCACAATCACCAGGCCCTCCCACTTTCCTTGATGCTACGAATCATCGCTTTGCTCAGTAAAGTGTCAGGAGGTAAAGCCTAACAGTCTTGTGGCCACATTGATATCAACCCACCACACAGGACCAGAGGTATGCGAGCAGTAGAGTTTGTCTTGGACAGTCAGAGTCAAAAAAAAAAAAAGGTTTATAAAAAAAATTTTAAAAAGAAAAGTTTTGTTTTTTCACAGGTGCTGAATGTGCAAAGTGTTCTCATGTAAAGTGCTTACGAGTTGGACGGGACACCTTTAGACATCACAGTCAACATCATGGAGATGTTTTACATTGCTCCTAGGGCATCACACTGTGAACACCTCCACTGAGACTGCACAACTGCTGTTGTTTTTTTCTAAAACTTCATGCTATCCTCACACACAATGAAATGACCCAGTGGTTGCCATGCTGAGACAGGACTTCTGGTGATGACGCAGACAGCCCCTGAAGGGCACATGAGTCATACACAGTGAGGACACTGGAAGCTGCTTTCCAGCATGTGGTCTGCCAGTGACCACTTAGGGCAAGTTGGCACTCTGGATTCCGCACCTTGTTGGAAAGCTCACAGCAAACTGAGATTTGTCTAAAGTCCATCATCTTGACTGAATGGGTATTTTCTCAGTTAATCCAGGTAATCTGTTGATGCTCCAAGGACCTATTCTGGCAATGCCTTGAGTTCGTGTTTCTTCGAGGACCCGCGATCCATCTCGCTGGAAGGACAGCTGTGTGGAAGGCCCTGTGTTCACGGAGAGCCCTCAGCTGGGACTGCAAGAAGGAAAGGGGAAAATAGGGTGAGTCCTTTTCTGTCTGTTCCAGACATCGATATGCAGCAATGACTGTTATTCAGACAACCCTAACGCCCTCAGACCAAAGAGAAAGCTCCAGCAAGAGTGCTGCTTACTCAACGCCAGGATGGAATCATGGAGACTTGTGTTCATTGGAATGCCCAAGGCATGGATGACACCCAGCTCAAAAACAGGCCTCAGTGCTGGAAGGGAGGCACAGCCAGACCTCTGGAATGGGCACCCAGCCCTTGGCGGGGCTGCGGGTGGATCTCATCCATCATGGGAACTCACACATATACTTGATGTGGCCCAAGATCAGGTAGGGCATGGTGTGAGGCAAATTTTGTGGGGGAGGTACAGCTTTCATTCATCAGGAAGCATTCCTGGAATGAAACTCAGAAGAAAGGGTTGGAGGCATGCTGGTGTTTGTCACTGAAAGTCAGATGGGTTGAGCAGGTTAGAGAGCAGATAGAGAAAGTCAGCCATGTCCAGCTAGATTGAACTGCCTGCATGGCAGCCTTGCTTCAGTACTTGGGAATGTTGGCACAAATCTATTTTCTTGACTTTGCTAATTTTAATTTTCTTATTTTTCTGTTATTTTGAGTACTCCCTACAGTTCCTCTTACAGGGGTCCTCAAGAATTAATTATTACATGAGTGCAACTGAATGTTTGGCTCGGAAAAATATCAGTATTAGTTTTATGAATATATAAAACTATTGGCAAGGGGAGAAAAGCAGGGCCAGAGTCCTTGATATAAAGAAACATAAATATACCTAGGTTTTCAGTTAAACTGGCTTTTCAAAAGAATGTACAATTTGTAAGCAAATGTTTGATTAAAGCTTGATACTTTTGAGAAAATACGAAAGGTATATGCGAGGGTATTAAGTATCAAATAATAATACACACTCTTGGTGAGATTGTAAGAGAGTAGAATATATATTGCTGATGGCATAGCAAACTGGAAAAATAATGTCAATTTATTAAAGAACTATTAAAAAAACATATTCTTTGACATGGTGATCCCATTCCCTAGGAGTGTTTCCTGAGGAGATAAACTAAAAAAATGAAATAAGCTTTATGCACAAATATATAACCTAGAAGTTATTTATAATAGAGGAAAAATTGGAAACAACCAATCCCCCTTGCTGAAAATTTAGCTTAAGTTATGGTGCATGAACAAGATGGATGACTACCAGGCCATGAAAATCATGCCGATTAGGATGATTCTGTAGCAGTATGGTAAACTAGTGGGATACTTCAGTATAAAGCTTACACAATGCATAGACCTCTATGAAAGTAAAGGCACTTGGATTGTGATTATTATTATCATAATATTTTGCAAAGCAACAGCAAAATTTAGGCTCCAGGGGTGCAGACTTAACCCATGAGCTTTGACTAAACTATCATGGTTGTCTTCCTCCACTCACTCGACCTTGGAGGTACCTGTTCTCTAGTTCCATCAAGAGACAATGCTGCAGTACTAGGGAGGGGGACAGAAGCAATGTGGGTGGAATGTACATCCGGGTCAACCCGCAAGGCAGGAGTGCCATCTGGGAGAACAACATTGACTTCCGGGAACCCAACACGGTACACCTTTCTTGAGACTGTCACTGCAGTCAGATCCGGAAAATGTGTACCCATAAAATAAAACAAAATTTAAGAGGGAACAGTGACCATAAAGAGTGAGCCCTAGTTAATGACGATACTTTGAGTCCTGAGTCATGAGTTGATAACGAGGTTCATCACAGTCGCCACTTCTTAAAGCAACATTGTTTCCATAGTAGCTTCCAGCAGTGGACAGGAGGCGGAGGTGTCTCGTCTTAGCCTGTGATAGCTCTTGCAACCATGGACATATGATGCACCATTTCACTCCAGAGCTCGTTCACCTGCGGTTGACTCATACATTTCTTAGGATACATAGAACTTTTTTTTTTTGTAGGTCAACAAAAGTTTATTTAGAAAGTAGATCAGAGAAAAAGAGTGGATCCACCTCTCCAAGACTGGAGAGGGGGCCAGACACTGAAGTAGAATGACTCCCATTTTATGGACAAGGAAATTGAGGCCCAGAATTGTTATTAGCCCAAGGTCCCACAGCTAGCAAGGATCAGTGCTGTATTCAGACTTAGGTGTGTCCCACTTGAGTGGCACACAGGAGCAACAGAGACAAGTTGTAAAACACCAGTATCTAGCCTTTCCCATCCTGTCTTCTAAGTAGGATTCTGTATTTATCCATGAGCCCAATCAGTACAACAAAGGGCCCTGCTGGGCAGGGAAGAACATTGGAGCTAAAATTAACTTATATCACAGCAGCAAGATACTCTAAAGACATGAACACAAGCAGAAGGAAAGGCACAGAGAGACAAACTGGGAGCTTAGGTGGTGACCAGGGAAGGTTTGGGATAGTGGTGACCCTCATGAGTAGGGGCATAGGAAGAGGGATGGCCAAGGAGGAGAGTGTCCATGGACACGTCCCCATCAACCCTCTCCTTGGCATTTGGTGAGTCTTTGCTGCTCCTGCTGCCTTTGCAGTGAGTGCTGTGCTTCTTTCAAATGGGTCGCTGCATGGAGGTGGGCTTTAAGTGAGGACGTGAGGTCTTCGCTGCCCAGGGTGCACGTGCAAGGTGCATGGCTAAAGTGAGCCTCCAGCATCCATCTTTCTGTCACACATGTGCGTTGCTGGGCCCTGCTCTCATCCCTGTGCTCGAGACCTTTATCTGCAGTGGGAGCCATATCTCTGGGAGTTTAGAAGCTCCATGAGGTCCAAGCGTAAGATGGCAGCTTACATTAGACAATGGGTCTGCACAGGGGAAGTGGGAGGCTCTGCTTGCACACTCTGGGGTGTGTTCCTTGCTCAGACAGCCCAGCCCCCTTCTAGCTCCTCACACACATGGGGCTGTTGCCGGCCTTGCTGGTCCTTTTCCTCTGCCTGGAACGCCTGCTGTGTATAACCCCCGACACTAGTGAACACCAGCCCTCCATCTTTAAGACTGCCTCGAGTGTCCCACCTTCATGAAGTCTTCTCTTCCCCTAGACACAGCTAACAGCCTCCTCCTGTGTGCTAGCATGGTATCTTCAACTTGCCACCAAACCCATGATGGATGCTTCATTTTAACATATCCATCACTCCCCCTAAGTTTTCCGAGGGCGGTGCTATATCTTACTGTTGTGTGTCTTCCTAATGCAATGTGCAGTGTCAGGTATACAGCAGGTACTTAATAAATAGCTGTGGAATGGATGAAGAAAGGTATGATGATGGAAAAGAGTCTTTTTTGGTTTGTTTACTTAATCCAGTAACAAATTTCGCATGAGATTCAACCCTGCGGCTCAGGTTTGTCTGTGGACAAGGGTTGCTGTGGTTTCTTTCTCCGTGTGTCACAACTCAAGGAGGAGGTATACTTTGGGGCTCTCTGCATCTGGGCATGCAGCTCACAAACAGTGAAGGGCCCTCTCTGGGATCTCTGTTTGATGGGCTGACATCACTAGTTGAGGCACTCCTGGAATGCGTCATTGCCCTTAGCTTGGTGGTTTCAGAGTCTGGGATCAGTGGGGAAGCGGTGGGGGCCAGTGGTCTGGAGGACAGGGCTCATGCAGATGGGGCTTACATCCTGGGCTCGCTCCCTCCCAGTCACATGATGCTGAAGACATGGACTTTTCCAAACCCCAGTCTCTTCATCCTAAAAATAGCAGTCATGAGCCCACCTCACAAGGTTGTTGTGATGTTAAAATGAGCTCATAGGAAAAGCACTTTGCACAGTGCTTGGTGCTTAGTAAACAGTAAATACTGGTAAGGGATAGTTACTATTGTTTATTCTTACTGGCACGAATTCCCAAAATTCCTTGGAGAAATCTGAGCTACAAATCTGTCACTCTTCTAAGGATGCAGCTGGGAGTCAGGGAAAGAAACCATGTGCCCAGAGGTCAAGCCTTTGTACCTCGAGAGACAGATGACCCTCTTCCTGCCCTGCAGAGGCCAGTCGGCACCTCTTGGTGAGCACAGACATTAACAGACAGCTCCCTGATAAGGAGGGTCTGAAACACTTCAAAGGCAGGAAATGCTTGGCCCGGGAGGGAGCGGACAGCCTGGGAGAAGGCTCAAGAGCAGATCTGGCCCGAGCATGCCCAGCCCTGACTGGACTCACTCCAGTAGCATGGGCTGAAGCGTGCAGTGTGTTGGGGAAGTGGATGCTGTGTCCAGGTAATACCACATCTCACAGGCTGGAGGGCCGAAGTCGGACTTCAACCCTGGAAGTACTGTTCAGTATTGTCCCCTCAGAAAGAAGGCATCTCTTCTCTCTGAAAGTGTCTTTCATGTGACTGGAGTTGGAGGACTCTGGAGGTGGGACAATTTATATCAGGTGGGAAACGCATGTTCCAAAAGAGGGGAGGTCTGTGGCCACCCCAGCATAGTAGTCAATAAGCAAAGTTGACATTTGCCGAGCAGACGCCACATGCCAACTAAGGTGTTTCAGCAGCCATGCTTGGGTCCTTCCCGCCACACTCAAGGTTCAGATTGCATGACCCTGTGACACACCCGGAGAGAACGCGGGCAGGTCCCTGGCTGTCACAGCCAGGCTGGAACTCAAATCTCTCATCACCACCATGCATCCCTGACTCAGTAAGAAATGCCTGTTAGGAAAACACATTCTTTAACTCCAGTGGGAATGCAGGCAAGCTGGTGTGAAAGAATTCTCACTACACACGAATCTTGCACATGGAGTGTCATGAGTAAGAGTTGGACCTGGAGAAAGCCAGCCCATCTTCATTGTAACGGTCCAAAACCTTTCCTATGTTTATAGCAGTGGTTCTCAACTGGGTACAGTGTTGCCCTCTGGAGAACAGCTGGCAATGTCTGGAGACATAAGTTGTCACAACTCAGGGGCTACCTCTAATGAGTAGAGGCCAGGGACACTGCTAAACACCTTAGAATGTAGTGGCTAGCCCCACCACAAGCAGTCATCCAGCTCAAATGCCAATAGTGTTCAGACTGGTTTAGAAGATACAGGTCCTTGTTTCTATTTTCTGTTCCTGGTTGTGAGCCAAATATATCACTCCCAAAATAGGCCAAGTTAAAGCATGAGTGCACCTCTTGCATGCACAGGAAATAAGGCTAATTTCAAACCTCTTCTCTATTCTAGTCATCATTTACTCATTCTATTTGACTTCGTATTCAATGTAATCAAAACCTCTACTACTAAATCATTTCAAACTTTTAGAACTTTACAGGCATTCCATTATAAGAATCCAGACTGGATGATTGAGACAGGTATGCCCAGTTAATTAATTAATATGTATGGGAAGAGGAAGGCGATCCAAGAAGGACAAAGGTGCATTCGCGTGGCAGAAAAACGGAACCCTGCTGCCAGCCTATCTGGTAGGAGTCACGTGTATTCCTCGTGGCACTGGCCCCATGTCCACCACTCCTTGCCTTGCAAGAATTGGGGGAAAGGGGCTGGCCAGTGAGAATCAACTCTATCCTCTGGTGATGTGAAGATGGGGATCAGAGTCTCTAGTGAGATTGTGTCAGGGAGGTAGGGAGCTGGTTGAGAGTATGGGACAGAGGATGGTACAAGTAATCCATGACTTCTCATAACTTGTAGTAAACTGCAACACTGGAGTGCAAGATGGCTGATTTCAGGTGTCACCTTGATTGGGCATGAGGTATCTAGGACCTGGTTAAGCATTCTTCTGGGTGTCTGTGAAGGACTTGGTGGATGAGATTCATGTATGAATTGGTAGACTGAGTAAAGCAGACTCCTGCTCCCCGTACAGTTGGACCCATTCTGCCCATGGAAGGCCTGCATGAACAATAGGCCAGGGCTAGGGTATCTCACTCTTCCTGCCTGACTGCCTTTGGGTGGGGACATTGGTCTTCTTCTGCTTTTGGTCTCAGACTGAGACAGGGATGGTGCCACTGGGGTTCCCAGATCTCCAGTCTGCAGATCCTGGGATTCTTGGCCTCTATAATCGCATGAGCCAGTCAATTTCTTGTGATAAATCTCTCTTCATGTATATACCTATTGGTTCTGTTTTTATGAGGACTCCTGAGTAATTCAACATCTACAGAAAATGTAGTGACCAGGACGGCAAGCATGGTCACTAACCAAGTATTTGCCACGTGCCTAGCATCATGCTCAGGACCTGTGTCCTCTGTAGCAACCACAGCAGGTGAGCACCTCGCCCCCCCCACACCGTTCCACAGATGGAGAAGGTCAGACATGGAGAGACAAGTGGTCCAAGACAGGTTGTGGTCTCCAGGCCAGGCTATGACCCTTGAACTGGCTAGGAAGTTAACAGGGATCTATTGATTCCAGAACATTAAGCAGGAGGTAGGAGGTCTCTAGAACCCCTGGGAACATCTTAAAAGAATTGTTTATGCTTCAATAGGCTGGGAAAGCCTTGGCCCCCATCCCACCCTCTCACTCCTGGGTTTGCTATTTTAGCTCCAATGTGATTGGCTCCCAGTATGGTAAGAGGAGCATTTCTGCTGCCTGACTTCTCAGTCCTCTTTCCTGGGGTGGCACATCTCCCTGGGGAGCTCTGAAGGGTTCTGGTTACCATGATCCCCCATACACTGAGAGAGGGAGAGAGAAAGATGCACTTGTGTGCAGGAAGTCTCTCTCCTTTTCCTCAGTCCAAGGGAAAAAAAATCAAAGACATTGTATTTGTTCACTCATGTTTTTGCCACAAGTAGAGCTGGGGGTCTATACTAGGGGGCTCAGAAACCTCAGAAACACACCCTGATTCCTGGGGGTTAAACTAGCCTCTAGATTCCAGGGTTTAAGAACTCTAATATCTTCTTGGGAGCATCTTGGCAGCTTCTCTCCATTTCCCCAGACTCAGAATGTCCAGGAGATCGGGAAGCCGGTATTTAACGCGTGGCTTGGTAATGCTCATGATGCCAACTTGACAGACATCCAAGGAAACACCTACATCTTTCCCCCAGTACTTAAAGAGTGGTTATTTGCCCTTCAAACAGAGAAAAGTGGTAAAGACTGCAGGAAAACCTGGTTCTTAGCCTTGTTCTCTTCATATAATAAAATACCAAAAATCTTGGCTATAATATAGGGCAGTGTCCCACATACCGGGTTTTCAAGTGAGCAGACAGGAGAAGCTATTCAACCACTCAGAGTCCTGGAAACACAGGTTGCTCCATCACCCCAGCATTGTTGACTTTCTAAGGTTTCTCCTATGTCGGTCAAGCAGTATATATTCCACTAAACTTTCATTAAAGTATCCCACCTGCCTTGGGGGTTTTAGGGGTTGAGGAGTTTTAAATCTATATCAGCACACTGTGTTAAAATAGGGATCATATTGCTTTAGAATCACTGATGCTGCATGTGTGTCTAGAGTAGTGCTTCTCAAAATTTGACTGTGCTTAGAATGCCCCTTGAGAGGCTGGTAAACACAGGTGTCTAAGCCCAAATGGAGAGGAGCTGACTCAGTACGCCTGGGCCAGCCTGTGACTCTGAATTCTAACAGTGTTGCAGGATACACTGGCATTGCTGGTCTGAGGACCTCTCTTTAAGCACTACTGCTAGGAACCTTGGGTTCCTTCGGGTAAGGCGTGTATCTTATTCAATCAACTGTTCTGTAGTGTGTGGTAAACTGGAGTATCAAAGATACCCTTGAAGTGTTTGTTGAATGAATGAATGAATCAATAAATAAATGCAAGAAAAAAGCTAGATGAAGGAAGTTAGCGGTTTCTTTCTTCAAGCATGGATAGAATTTGTTAGGGACCATAGTATTATTCTCTAACGAGAACTGGTATAGGAATTTGTGCATATGCAAGTGTCCAGACTCTATAAGTTCTCTGTGATCATTTAGGGAATCCGGTAACTTCAGTCTCTGGGAATGATTTCTCTGGAAAAACTCGTAAAACCTCACCCAGTGTTATGGCCACCTTGAGCTGGAGTCTGCTGACAGTCGTGGACAGTCACCTTGCACCACATGAATATGAGATGATGCATTTCTGGGAGAAGTACCATCATGCCAGATGCTCTCAGCAGGAATACGTTTGTACAGTCAATTAGTCAGAGGTAACCTCTGCACTGGACAGAGGCAAGCACCTCAAGTCATTACATTCTGATAGTCACTCGAAGAGCCCATAAAACCTTCCGAAGAAAACTATCCACTGGCTCAAACAATAGTGAATTTCACAAGAACATAAAAACACACCATGAAGTGTAATGCGAGTGGCCACTGAAGTCCCTCCCTCTCCAGTGTCAGCCCGGGGCATGACTGTGTTCTGGGGGGTTGTTTTCTACCATCTCTCATTGTCCCACCCCCATTTCACTGTGTTCAGAGCATGGTACCCTGCATGGCCGTCAATTGTAATAATAAGTAAAGCGTCCTCTTCTCTTTTTTTTAAGTTCATCTATTCACCTCTTTGCCTATCACTTTATTTAATCTTATTTGAATTTTAAGGGCTTCCCAGTTGACCCATCCAACACCTTCTTTGTTGGAACAATGTTCTCTAAGAGTCACTGCTTTAGAAAAAATATATTTAAAATATTCTTCAACCATCATTCTAAGTGAACTATTACAGAAACAAAAAACTGCCGGGCTCAGTGGCTCAGCCTGTAATCCCGTGCCTTTGGAAGGCTGAGGTGAGTGGATTGCCTGAGCCCACGGGTTCGAGACCCGCCTGGGCAGCGAGACCTCATCTCTACAATAAATCAAAAAATCAGCCGGGCATGGTAGTGCATGCCTGTAATTCCGGCTACTTGGAAGGCTGAGGTGGAAGGATCGCTGGAGCCCGGCTGTGGTGGCCGGAAGCGGCCACTGCACTCCAGTCTGGGCGACAGAGTGAGACTCCAACTCAAAAAAAAAAGAAAAAACTGCACATCGCATGTTCTCACCCATAAGTGATTCCTAAACACTGGGCATGTGAGCACAATAGTGGGAACAACTGACACTGGGCACCACTAAAGGGGGTGGGGGGAATAAGGGGGACACAACCACCCATTGGGTACCATGTCCACTACCACGGGGAAAGAGGGCTCGCTAGAAGCTCAAACCTCACCAGTAAGCAATTTACTTATGGAGCAAATCCTCACATGTACCCTACAACTCTAAAATAATAATAAAAAAATTCTCCAGATTCTGCAGCTTTTCTAAGAGAAAGAGAAAAGCACACTTTTAAGGGCATATACAAGGCCTATACTTCTTCTGTTACACACTGAGTCTGGAGGGGCTAGAAGTGCCTCTTTTTGAAACAGCATTGTGCACACTGAGGCTAGGTGAACAAATGATGTTAATGGGTGGTGAAATTTCACCAGACAGAAGCTCAGAGTGGAAGGTGGCCTTAGAATAGTGCTGCTCACATTTTAATGTGAGTATATGGGCCACCTGGGTAACTTGGTAAAGTGCAGGTTATGTGGCTCTACTAACTGCCAGATGACACCTGTGTTGCTGGTCTGGGGACCACACTTTCAGTGGCAAGGACACCGAGCTCCTGATCTAGGCAGCAAGGCCCAGTGGGACTGTTTGCAAGGATGGACATCCTCTGTATCTGTTCTCACACGAGTTGATGAGGGCTGGAGATCTCCCAGCCACATGTGGCCACCGAGTACTTGGAACATGGCTAGTGCATGGAGGAATGTTTTATTTCGTTTCAGTTCATGTAAATGTAAATGGTCAGGTATACCTGGAGGCAGCCATATTAGACAGTGCCACTCTGTAAAGTAGAAAACTGAGGCAGAGATTTAGTAAAAAGTTTTCAGAGAGAAGAGACCCACACAGCAAGGTGGAGTGCCAAACTCACTCACCCATATTGTGAACGGACTCCAGTTCCCACCTCCCCCTCCTGCTTTAGGGAGGGGCTCAGCCTTCCCTGCTGCTCTTCATCACGGTCCTCTATCACACTATACACAGAACAGTCATTAGGGAAGGCTTTATAAACACTCTGAAGTGCAGAGATCATTTTGTTTGCGTAAACCTCTTTAAGTTGGTAAAATTGAGTACAGAGGCATATGAGAGAGAGGTCCTTGTTACAACTCTTTCACCTCAGGTTTAAAGGCCCGAAGACAGGCTCCAAGACTACTCCACTGTGGGTTCTGGCCCTGGCCTGCAACACACATGCAAATAGTCCAGACATTCCAGAAAAGTTTACAAGGAAAAAGGGCTCAGGTCAAGTGGAGTTCCCCCACATAAGAACAGGCTGAGAGTGGGAAAGGGTCAGGCTGGCCATTTCTAAGATGGAGCTGTCAGCTGCCCCCAGGTCACAGTCTCCGCTGAGGTGACAAGGATTGGAGACCGTTCCTGGGCGGTTAGCACTAACTTCCACTGAGGAGAAAGGTCCCAGGCTGGGATGCCTTAATAATAACATATCATGTCTCTGTGTGGGCAGAGCCACTAGCACACTGCTGCGAAACTGTGCAGATTGGGCTATTTCTTTACAGTACCACTTTCCCTTGAAAGAATCCACCCAGCATGAGTATCAAGTCTGCCTGGGGACCCCTGTGATTAATTGCTTGCTCTGGCTGGTGGCCATCAGCAGGATCCTGCAATTTACCAGGTTCTACAAGGAATTATGAAGCGGAGGGCTTAATGAGATTTTAGGTAATGGAGCCCAGATGTCCACCACTATGGTGTTGGAAATTACATGGTCTGCAAGGCTATGGGGCCTGAACCGTATTTATTTCTTGCCTAGTAGATTTTCCATCTCCATGTGATCTTGGCCCAGCTGAATGTGAAGACCCTTACTTTGAAGTGCTGTATCCAGAGAAGCTGCTGGCATACACATCTGTGGCCAACTGCCAGGGAGCCAAGAGCTCCCACCTTCCAGTCCGGCTTCTGGGGACCCCTCTTAGCCAAGCATGCAGTCATTCCCAGCCCGACACACTTTGCTTTCTGCAGCATGCACTTCCAAATTGCTCTCACACATCTAATTGCATTTTATCCTGTCAGGGTCCAGGAGAAGTTTGCTGGGACAGGTAATCATATCTATTTGGATGAGGAAACCCAGATACAAAGAAGGAGAGGGATAATAGGAGCCAACTGTGCTGAGAAGCCTGCTACCATGCACTCTATGTGCGTCTTTTCTCCTAAGTCTCATCACATCTTTGAGGCTGATGTGATTATCAGCTCCATTTTGAAATGGGAAAATGAAAGCACAGAAACGTGGGTCACGCCACGCATCCCTGACAGAACCAGGTTGGAGTCTGCTCCAGCACCACCATCTCCCTAGGAAGGTCATCAGCATCACAGATGAGCCCTGAGGCTGTGGTTGTTAACACAGAATTCTTTTTTACACCATTTGCAAGGGGAAGACCAATCCCAGCTTGTTTTTCTTTCTTTTAGATTCAGGGAGTGTATGTGCAGGTTTGTTACTTGAGTATATTACGTGATGCTGAGCTTGGGCTTTTATTGAGTCTGTCACCCAAATAGTGAGCATGATATCCAATAGGCAGTTTTACAACTTTTGCTCTCTTCCCTCCTTCCCCAGTATCTGTGGTTTCATCTTTATGTCCACGTGTACCCACTTATAAGTGAGACAAAGTGGTATTCAGTTTTCAGTTTCTGCATTAATTTGTTTAGGATAATGACCTCCAGCTGCATCCACGTTGCCACAAAGAACACAATTTCACCCTTTTCTATGGCTGTATAGTATTCTATGGTGTATGTGAACCACGCTTTCTTTATCCAGTCCACTGTTGTTGAGTACCTGGATTGGATCATGTTTTGACTATTGTGAAGAGACTGAGATAAACATCTGAGTGCAAGACTTTTTGGTAGAACAATTTTTACTCCTTTGGGTGGATACCTAGCAGTGAGATTGCGGAGTCAAGTGGTTGTTCTATTCTTAGTTCTTTGAGAACGTTCCACATTGCCTTCCACAGGGGCTGAACTGGCTTACATTCCCACCAGCAGTCTAGGGGCATTCCCTTTTCTCCACAAGCTGGCCAATAGCTGTTGTTTGACTTTTTCATAACAGTCTTTCTGACTGGCATGAGATTGTATCTCACTGAATCTTGAGCATATTTTTCTAATGTGAAGCCCCATATACCCTGTTCCCTGCTCTCCCCGAGAGCAGTGTAGGAAGATTCTATTTAGTGGTATCCCCTTTGGAAAAAAATACTTGTCCTGATATTCCCACTGCTTTATGACAGTACCTCGGCCCTCCCTCCAAGCTTTGTCCACAGCACGCCAGACACAGCATCTGATGGCATCTTTCCCCTGTGACCTGCCTTTATTTACCTGATCCTGGTTCCTTCCTCATCCTCCTACCAAATTCCACCCTTTCTACAAAGGCCAGCAAGAAGGTACCTGTATTCCCTCAAAGCACGTCTCTCTCTGTTCTGAACTTCTGTATGATTTTGTTGGATGAACAAAGGCAATAAACATTACTTCTTGATTGCTGTTCTAGGCACTGTGCTAAACACTGGGGATGTAAAGATGAAGAACAGATAGCCTTTGCCCCGCCTTCAGGAAGCTCCAGTCTCATAAGAGATGTGCACTTGGAGAAACACCTACCACACACTATTCTAGAAGGACAAGAGTTCAGAGAGCAGAGTGGTGGGGGGAGATCTCAGCACCGTTTACAGACATAGGAGTTCTGCCCAAGTCTTTTCCCCACTTCTGGTTAGGAAAATGCCACGGGGGGGGGTGTGGTCCAAGTCTCTCTGTATAGGCCCCAAGCACCCAGTGTGGTCTCCTCAACTAAACACACATAAGATAAACAATGGCGGACTGTGTTAGCAGTGGCAGGGACTGGCTTGTCTTGGCTGGGGCGGTCAAGAAGCCCTTCCTCCCATCTTTGCAATGGAATGGAAATGAAGACGAGGGAAGCAGGCCCTTGCTGTGGCTCACAGTGGCCCCACAAACGGGGACTGGCCCAGACAGGGGAGAGGAAGAGGGGCTTGATATGGCTGGGGCAGTCAAGAAGTGCTTCCTTCTGTCTTTGCAGGAGATGAAGAAGAGGGAAGCAGGCCCTTGCTGGCTCACAGTGGCCCTACAACTGAGCTGGCCCAGATAGAGCAGGGGAAGAGGAGGAGAGAGAGAGAAAGGGAGGGGAGAGGATGGAGAGAGGGAAGAAGTGAGTGAGGGGAGGGAGGGAGAGCAGGGAAGGGGAAGAAGGGAGGGTAGAGGCAGGGAGGAGGGATAGTGGGAGGGAGAAGGGAAGAGGAAGGAGGGAGGGAAGGAGGGAGAGAAGGGGAAGGAGAGAGGGGGGAAGGAGGTAGGGAGAGAGGGAAGAAGGGAGAAAAAGAAGGGAGCAGAAGGAGGGAAGGAGAGCAGAGAAGGGGAAGAAGGGAAGGGAGAAGGGGGGAGGAGGGAGAGAAGGAAGAAGGAGGGAAGGGAGGGAGGGGAGAGGCGAGAAGGGAGAGGAGGGAGGGAAGGAAGGAGGGAGAAGGGAGGGAGGGAGGGGAGGGGAAAGGGAGGGAGGCAGAGAGAAAATAATGCTTAATATGCTGCCTTAAGATCACAGTTTGGGGCAACCCCCTCTGGCCCCCCCACTGTGGGAGCTCTTCTGTCCTTTCAATCAATCCTGCTTTCTCACGTAAAAAAAAAATCACAGCTTTGGCAAGTCTTCCCCAAACCTACTCCTGTCCTCAAGGGTTGGAAAATATTTCTTATTTTAAATTATTCCTATTTCAGAGCAGTGACTGACTCTACAGAATTATGTGGCTCTTATGAAACTCTCTGCACAAGTGTGCTTTTTTTTTTAACTAGCTCCTCTTCTGAACAGGATGTCAAGGGCGTCCTAGGCAGTGGTTGGAGTCTGTCAGGGAACTCACCGTTCTCTCATTCATCTCCTTGAAGTTCGCTGGAGATAGGAGGTGAGTGGCTGCCACCACACAGCACTCCTGCTTTCCAGAACCAACAGGCTGTGCTGCCCTCCGTTGTAAGGAATCAGTATGGGATCGTGAAAGTAACAAATTCTTCCACTTGCTAGTTTTGAGACGGGTCAAGTTATTTAACTTCTAAGAGCCATCCAGGTCAAAGCTTTCTCATCTGTAAAAAGACAGAATTCATGTGTGTTTTGCAGATTTTTTTGATGAGAACTACTATATTTCGTCAAATAAAGATGCTTTAAAAAACAAAACAAAACAAACAAACAAAAGCCTAGAAACAGGATCTCATTCTGTTACCCAGGCTAGAGTGCAGTGGTAGGATCACAGCTCACCAAAACCTTGACCTCACAGGAGTGTGCTGCCACACCCAGCCCAAGATGCATTTCAAAAAAAAAAAGTGCCACTAAGAAAAATAAAACAATGCCAATTAAACTATAGCATAATACCTTTGCTAGTACAAGGCACAATATTAGTCTTTCATTGCTTGGAAATTTGCCTTATCTGTTCTCAAGAGCCTAGCTATTTCTCTGCCCTCAGGTACGAGCTTCGGGTGTGATAGGTAATCGTTTTGCATGTATCTTAGTAATAAAACACAACACACCATTATCTACATGTGATATCTTTCTGTCTTAGGTATTACAAAGCTCAGATTGCTGCTTTGAAAAACATGCACAAGGAGGTGACCCCCAAAAATCTGGAATCTATTTATAAAAAATTGTCTATTTGTTCTTACATGTTTAATTTCAGTCACCTTCAAAGTACTCTTTGTTTGATGCAATACACCTATTGAGATGCTTTTTCCACTGCTCAAAATAGTTTTTGAACTTGTTAGTTTGATGCCTTTTAGTGCTTCTGTCGTTGTTTGTTTCACCTCTTCCACATCGGCGAAATGTTTCCCTTTGAGGACATTTTTCATCCAGGAAAACAATAAAAAAAGTCACTTGGGACAAGATTGGGTGGATAGGGACATGCTGTTTTTGATCAAAAACTACTGACCACCTAACGCAGTGTGAGCAGGTGTGCTTGTAAATCACTCATCATGAAATGGGCAAACCTTTTGAAAAAAAATTTCCAGAAAAAAGTTACTGAAGCCAAATACAGCCTCTCCCAACAATGCTTGCTGGTAGACTAATGTTGATGGGTTTCTAGAACACTCACCTGCTGTGGGAAACCTGTACTACAAGGGACCTGCCCTCCAAAAATAATTCTAGTGTTTTGGGGGTCCCCCAAGTAAAACTGTAGTTATGCCTCCACTGTCAAACATTTGCTGCACAAATGGTGCTCTGTTTCTGTGACTTTCCACATACAAGATACATTTACACTTCAGTGATAAATTATAGTGTAATATTTCTTTCTTTTTTTTTTTTTTTTTTGAGTTGGAGTCTTACTCGGTCGCCCAAACTGGAGTGCAGTGGCCGCTTCCGGCCACCGCGCCTCGACCTGCTGGGTTCCGGCAATCCTTCCGCCTCAGCCTTCCAAGTAGCCAGAATTACAGACATGCGCTACCATGCCCGGCTGATTTTTTGATTTATTGTAGAGATGAGGTCTCGCTGCCCAGGCGGGTCTCGAACCCGTGGGCTCAGGCAATCTACTCACCTCAGCCTCCCAAAGGCGCGGGATTATAGGCTGAGCCACCGAGCCCGGCTTTGTAATATTTCTGAAGATATTTTTCAGAAGCAATTAAACACAACAGGTGAACTTAGGTGAAGTGGTGAAAATATAAGCAATCACAGTCAAATGCCAAATACAGTGATTATGACAAGACTTCCTAGATTGTAAAATGCCCCATTCAGAAATGTAAAAATATGAAAAAAATGGGCTCTCAGATGCAGTGGAAGAGCACCTATCCTGGGTCTTGTACTCAACAGACCCCCATCAGAGCTTGGATCTCTCCCCTTTCCCTAGAGAATGAGAGGAGAATGGAGTTCAATCGAGTGGGGAAAGCTGAACCTGCTCTTTCGTCCAAGAGATGGAATGCTGGACTTAAATCTAAACCTTGCTGGATAAAGTGTGCTGATCAGGAAGCACAAAATCCAAGCGATCTCCACACAAGGTAAGATGGCTGCAGATTCCCTGTCATGGCCTTTCTCCCTCCTGCCCATAGAAAAGTGGGACTTTTTTTCCCCCTACTCCTTTGAATCTGGGCTGGGTCTGTGATTGCCTTAACCAACAGACTGTGGTAGAAATGGCATTGTGCCAGTTCTGGGCTTCCTCTTGAGAAAGACTGGAACCTCTGTTTCCTTCTCTTTCAAGCCCAGTCACCATGTCGTGAAAAACCAAGACACTGAGGGGCCCACATGGAGGAGAAGTGGAGTCCACAGCTGCCGCCACTCCCTGCTGGGCCGGCAGCATCTGCCTGGACTGCCTAGCTAGACATTTCGAAGAGCCATCTTGGATGTGGAGCCCCATACTGGGAAAAAAAAAAGAAGTCTCTGCTAAACCCTGCCCAAATTACAAAGTCAGGGCCAAAAGAGAATTACTGATGTGTCAGCCTCCAGGATATGGGGTGGCATGTTACGCAGCACTAAATCATTGAAATTTACCACCTTGCTGATGTTCAAGGTGCTCCGAGCGAGACTTGTTCAGAATTCCAAGGAGCAGAACCAGGAAGGGAGCCTGGATCTGCCGGCTCTTGAGCCAATGCCCCTGCATGCTCATTCAAATCCCAGAGTTCTTAGAGCTTGGCAAGGCATCTGGAGCCCCTGCTCTCCCTCCTCGGGTCTCTTGTGGCTCTGTGGTGAGTGGGTTCAGGAAGGAAATACATAATTAAGAAAACTCTCAAGAGAGAAGAAGTGTCAACATAACACATCTGCCCACTCGCACACAAGATCTTGCACCCTACTTGGAAAGTAAGAGCCGGGTTCAGGAATTAGATGCAAATATGCTTGTGATGCTCTCAAATGTGTTTAGGTATCTGGTGGTGGCCGCAAGGAGTGATATCGTGTGAACTGATACAGCTCAGTCATGGAGTATGCAGGATGGACTCCCAAGAGGACACAGAATCCCATGTTGACAGTGTGAGACCCAGGAACTCACATTAGTCTAGTCCTCTGACAGGAAGACTCCATGTGGAGATGGCTACGATGTCACCTTAGACAGACACTAAGTAAGTACAGTTCACATTGTTGATACCCTCTGTGATTGTCAACATGTGGCAGCCTGTGTGCCGAGGCTATGGTTTCTGTGACATGTTAAAGGTGATGCCAATCATGTGTGTGCTTGGTGGCATCATCTATGTCCAAGAAGCAACACTGCCGAGTTTTCTTCAGCACAAGAGCCTAGAGGAGACACATCTTTGTCTCAGAGAAACTCCAGCCCTCATTGAAGCAGGAAGTGTTTTATAGGCAGGTATGTGAAATGCTATCTACCACGGGTACAGACATTAGAAACGTGGTGTTTAATTTAATTTGAAGATCAGGAGGTAGGGGAACGTGATTTAAGTGAATCTAGTGCTGAGTTCAATACAAATAACTGCTGTTTATCTCTGCTGCAAAGCTATGGCATTCATGAAATTGTAATTCTCTGCCATGACTTGCCGGCTAATGACACACCTCCTATTTCCTGCAGAAATTGGTAGTTCCGGACACAGTGCTGTGATACACACAGACAGAAAAAGTCCAAGAGGAGTGTGAGATGTAGTGGAACAATGGCTGAGGACAGAGGTGGAGGTTAGGCAGGACTAGCCCTCAGGTGAGACGTTAAACAAGGGGGCCAGGCTGTTACAACTGTTGTTATGTGTCAGAAGAATTTACTTAAAGGTATAAATAAGAATATTCAAGCTAGAGGAATATGCACAGGAGCATATCTTTCTATTTTTCTTATTTTCTGTGTAAACCTAGTTAGAGTCAAACGCCTCTCTCTTCTTGGCAATTGTAGTGACCTAAAACAGGTATTGGCAAACTATATCCCTTGTAGGAGAAGTCCAGCCCATCACTTGTTTTTGTAAATAAAGTTTTATTGGAATCCAGCCACACCATCTGTTCAGGTATCATCTATGGTTGCTTTCAAATTACAATGGAAAGGTTGAGCAATTGTTACAGAGATCACATAACTCACAAGCCCAACATATTTACTATCTGGTTCTTTACAAAAAACATTTGCCACCCCATGATGAAATACACCTAACACTGAAATACATCTCAATGTCAGTGAAGGCTTTGAGTTATTTACAAATTGCAAGGAAAATAGCCAGCACCAAATGCTTTCTACTCCACAAACAAAGCCTGGAGTGTCTTTTCATCTTTACTCAGAGCTCTCTGGGAGAAATTGGAATCTGGACTGGGCCTTGAAAGAAGGAGAACCAAGGAGAGAGGGGTCGGTGGTGCTGTATATCCAAAACCCTCCTGAGGCTTCACATTCCCCACAGGACAAACTCAAATGAGCACTGCAGTGCCTGAAGCTCCACAATCATCACCCACCTGACCTGCCACAGCACCCTCCCCCACCTTCTCCATGCTCTCCAGGCTGATTTTCCAAGGCTCTATGACTGTCACCCACCCGTACCTTCCACAACACACTCTCCTGACCCTCTCCATGCTCTCCAGCCTGATTTTGGGCACGCTATACCTGGGACAGTCTCCTGTCTTCTGTGCTGTCTCAGCCCCACAAGTCACTTAAGGTCCACCCTCTCCATGGGGCTTTGCTGTCTACCCAGTGCTTGGTACATGTGACCCTACTGCTAGCACGAGGCTCACACAAGCGCAGCTCACTGTCCAAGCCCAAGTTGTCCACACCCAGTAAGACAAGTGCCTGGTGACATGCTTGGATACAGAGTTGCTCTGAGGGCTCAAGTTTGCATTCTCAAGTTATTTACTTACCCCATCATGGATCTACAGTAAACATTTCACAGTTGGGAACGGGTGCTCAGACCACACTTTATTATCATTATTTTCAATGGAAAAAAATCATTGTATGCATTTCCGGGGTACAATGTGATGTTTTGATATATGTATACTTTGTGATATGAGTAAATCAAGTCAGTGAACATATCTATCACCTCACACACGTATTTTTTTTATGGTGAAAACATTTAAAATCTACTTTCAGCCATGTTGAAATATACAACACACGTTTAACTACAGTTGCCATGCTGTCACTAGATCTCAACAGCGTATTCCTCTTGACTTCATACCTTGGAGCAGCCCTCCCCAACTTCAACCCCCAGCAACCACCCTTCTACTCTCTGCTTCTGTGAGTTCGACTTCTTAGGCTCCACTTAGAAGTGTGAAGTCATGCTGTATTGGTCTTTCTGTGTCCGGGTTATCACTTAGCACAGTGTTCTCAGATTCATCCATGTCGCAAATGATGGGCTGAGTAGTACTTCATTGTGTGTACATGTCACACTCTATGTGTTCCCCCTCTGGTGGACACTTAGGCTGCTTTCATGTCTTGCCAGCTTTTTTTTTTTTTTGAGTTGGAGTCTCACTCCGTTGTCCAGGCTGGAGCACAGTGGCACACTCACAGGTATCCCAGCGTCGACCTGCTGGGCTCTGGTGATCCTTCTGCCTCAGCATTTCAAGAAGCAGGAACCACAGGTGCATGCTTCCACACCTGGCTCATTTTTGATTTATTGTAGCGATGAGGTCTCACCAAGTTGCCCCGGGCTGGTCTTGAACCCATGTGCTCAGGCAATCCACATGCTTCAGCCTCCCAAAGTGCTGGGATTACAGGCTAAGCCACTGAGCCCAGCTTCCAGCTCACTCTTTAAAGGTGCCGCTCAGTGACTTCTTCCTCCTCTTCTCATGAATCACAAGGCACTACTGTCCATTTTAGGGGATGAAAACTGGTAGCCAATTTTGGATAATAACCCATGTTTAATACCTGGGAAATGCACAGTTCTCTGAAAATGGACATCTGTGGCATCACATTTCACACTCTGTGGTGTGTCACAGCTGGCACTGAGTAGGTCTGCCCTTTGAATGCCTCCTGAATTCCTGGGTCCCCGGACCCATCACCTTCTTGTGTCACAGGCCTGCTCTTCCCTCCTTCTTTCGTGTTTGCTGGAGCCCTGCAGGTATCCATGTGAGCTGTGCTGGTCCAGGATGTGCATCGTGCCATCCTGATTATATAGCTGTGTGCTCTCATTGCTTGCTGTGTGTTCCTCTTGTGCTCTCATCTAGCTGCACATTCCTGGAGGGAGATGCTGGGCCCTGCATCCCCCTTGATCCCTGCCAGGAGACAGCACCCAGCTCTCACAATAAACTGGGCCTTGATAAACACCTTTTCAATACTCAAGTGAGCACATGACCTGCTCCGCCTAGGTTACAAGTCTGAAGCACACATCCCAGATGGAATATACAAGGCAGCTCTGTTAACACCCTGGGACGGATGAAGGGCTGCTGTAGATTCTCTGACACCTCCTCTTCGTGTGGGATGGGCCACTGTCCCTTCCCTTGAGTGTGGGAGGGCTTCCAGCTGCTCTGGCCTGGAGAATGGTGGTGTGATGCCTGCTAGGCCTGGCCGTAATGGGGCTGGCTGCCTCCACTCCATCTGCTGAGAAGCCCACTCCCTGCTGGAGACCCTGTGGAGGAGCCTGAGGATATGGGGGTGGAGGGGACAGCTGAGCCGAGTCTTCCAACCGTCCCTGCCCAGGCAGCAGGAAGGTGATTGGCGACGTCTTGGATCAGCCCTGCCACCAGCTTAGTGCCACACAGGGGCCACATGAAACACCAAAGGAAGGTAAAGAGTAGCCCTGCTGAGCCTGGCTCCAAATTGGGAGATCTAATTAAATGGCCTTGTGTTTAGTACTACATTTTTGCCATAGTTTGTTACATAGCAATGAAGAGATGAGACAGTTTATCCTGAGCTTCCACTGTTTACCTGAATGTATCCTAGCATTCAAGTAGGTATTGCTCCCTGGAAAGCTGTGGCACATTCTGGAAATGATACTTGCCCAACGTCTGGGATGACGGCTGAGGCTGCTCGGGGATGGAGGGACCATGCTGGACATCTGTCTCTCAGCACCCACCATGGGAGTATGTATAGTCCATCTCCACGCCCTTCAGGAGGGGAGGTGTGAACAGCTCTTTCTACAGTAATTCTGCTGGCTTATTAATCTTTTTATTTTCCATTTTACAAAGATATCTACCCACTATTTAGTTTTACATAAAAAATTTGGCCATGGTCCTGTGTTTTATGACTGCTGTGAGTGTGAGGTTGTGAAATATGAAACATGATAGCCTCTAGGAAATATTTCATGTCAGTTGCCAAATTCTAGGAATCTATAGGCCTTTATGAAGTGTGCATTGGGCTGGGTAATGTTACATGTAACACCAGCACTTTGGGAGGCCAAGGTGGGAAGATTGCTTGAGGCCAGGAGTTCAGGACCAGCCTGAGCAACATAGCGAGACCTCGTCTTTACAAAGAATAAAAAAATTAGATGGGTTTGGTGGTGTGTGCCTGTAGTCCCAGCTGCTCAGGAGGCCGAGGCAGAAGGATCACCTGAGCCCAGGAGGTCGAGGCTTCAGTGAGCCATGATTGTTCCACTCTACTCTAGCCTGGACAACAGAGTGAGACCACAACTCAAAAAAAAAAAAAAAAGAAAGAAAGAAAGAAAAAAAGAGTACATTATTTTGTTCTCACTACAAAAAAAGGTCACTATATGAGTTGATAGATATGTGAATTAACTTCATTGTGTAAATCATTTCATAATCAAATTCATGTAAAACAAATCATCATGCTGTATACCTTGGAAATATACTTTTTTTATTTGTCAGTTAGTCCCCAACAAAGCTGGGGGACAAAGAAAAAAAAAGCACACATTTTTAATAACAGTGCACCTTCCCAAGAGTCTGTTTTCAGTCAATCTTTTCCTTCTACCATTCTTATCATGTTATAACATCAGTTTCTCAAAGAACTGTTCCCACCATTTTCATGTGTTTCTCAATTTCTTGTTGCAAACCCCAAAGCCAATTGGTAACAACCATGATTCAAGCTACTTTAGTAGAGAAACAAGACCTAGACTAGGCTGAGGTTGGAAAGGCAATGGAAACAAAGTGGATGGTTGCCTCATTAATTCCCTATTCCTTACTCCCATTAAAAACAAAAATAAAAAAGAAACACATCAAAACCTTCCCAAACAACAAAGTCTCCATATTTTATCAGGACTGGCCACTTTGCAATCATTGATTCGTCAGTAGTTAGGTGAATATGCAAAACCTATCCTATGCCAATGGCCTCGGAGTTTTACAGAACAGGAGGAGAGGGGACAGGTTGTGCAGGGAAGAGAGTACACATCATGGACTACGGCCACACGAGGACTCCTGGAGTGATCTACACATGGTTTCTCAATAGAGAGAACTGAAGGGGAAGGTCACTTGGGTGAAGGGAGAGTCTATGGGTAATTAGAGACGCGTGGTGAAAAGAAATAAAGGATCGAAAAATTTTATGCATTTATGGTCTTGCTCTATGCAATAGGCATACATTCAAACCAATATTAACTAAAATGATCTCTATACCAGGCGTGGTGGCTCATGTCTGTAATCCCAGTACTTTGGGAGGCCAAGGAAAGAGGACATCTTGAGGCCAAGAATTCAAGACCAGCCTGGGCAACATGGTGAGACCTCGTCTCTACAGAAAAAAAAATTAGCCGGGCATCATGGCTACTTGGGAGATTGAGGTGGAAAGATCACCTAAGCCCAGAAAGTTGGTGCTGCAGTGAGCTGGTGCTACTGCATTCCAGCCTGGGCAACAGAGTGAGACCCTGCCTCAAATATATATTTATAGTAATAATAAAATAAAATGATCTCTGCCCCCAAATGGTTTCCTGGGGGGAGGGGTGGGGCAGAAACAGCAGGTCAGTGACTGTATTACAATGGAAGACTTGCTGGTGTGTTAGTGGTGTGGACATGCATGAGAAACACAAAGAACCATAACCATATCCAGGAGCAGGAGGGGCCATTTCAGTTGAGACTGAGCTTAAGTAGGACATTTCCCTGTATTGCTGGAGGAGCTGGGTCTCCGGAAGAGTCTTGCTTATGCTAAGATGTGGAAAAATGAGGAAGAGCTGTTTCTGGAATGGCAAGAATTAAAAAGAGCTCAGTCACAGCTTAGTCGCAGGCTGAACAAATTGGGAGAGTATAGGAGAGACAGGCCCAGCCTCATTCAGGTTTGGAGCCACGTCGTGAAGAGACATGCATGCCTGGCTGGCAGCTTCAGGTTTTATCACATGGGTGGTGGACATTTAGGAACCTCTCAAAGCAGAGGGCATACCTTGGCCATAGCTCTGGTTCAGAAATATCACTCTGCCTGGCTCTGCCTGTTGGTGACTGTGTGGTTTGCCTTTGTAGCAGATGGCACGGTGCCCTTTGACATCTGTTGGAGTGATTATTTGAGGACTACTTAATGAAGGCCAGAGCATGGTGAAAACAAGGTGCATGCTTGGCTTCTGCTCAGGCTTCCTAGACCCAAGCATGGTGCCTGGAACACTAAAGAGTGTCAGTGACGATTCAGTGACTGAGTCTGAGTCAAACCACTGACTCTGTGGCTGGGTACGTGAGGATGAAGGCCTGAACCATGCACAGCTAGTGACAGTGGGTCAGAGGGAAGGGCTGTGGCTGACTCCTCAAAGACAAAATTCCTAGGTGGGTTCTAAGGAGTGTGGCTGGAGAGGGGCTGACATTCAAGGGAAACCCTGAGGTTTCCAGGGTAAATGATGAAGGAATGGGCCGTTATCAAATCCACAGAAGTGCAGGAAGGGAAAGAGCATGTTTTCTGGGTGGGGAGGATAATAACTGGTGTTGATTGTATATTTGAGATGCCTGCAGGACACCCGGGTGGTGATGTCACACGGGTAGGAGGTAGAAAGTCGAAGTGGAGAGAACCGAATGGCAGGGGATGTTGGATTTGGGCTTGGCATTGACCAGCTGTGGGATCTCGGTGTCAGGAGCTCCCCTCAGGTCAGGTCTCTAAATGATGAACCTGGAGATGATGAGAACCTTGGCCGTAACTAGCTCAGGATGACTTCATAAACATCTAAAATATACACTGTATGAGCAAGAGCTGTATGAAGTGCATGCAGCTTGACGTGAACTTGTGGTTGTTATGATAACTTTGCACTGAGTAACTGTGGTATGTTCCTCAACAGGGCATGGGACTGATCAAGGCAGGTCACTGGGGACCACCTGACTTGCTAAAACTCCATGTAAGTCCCCACGTTCATCCAGCAGCCTCAAGAACAGGTGTGGCAGCAGAGTCCTCTGGGCTCATCATCACAAGTAGAAGTCTCTCTCTCCCTAAGTCTCCTACTAAGAGTGACATGTTCCAGCTTAAGCGGAATGAAGGATACCAATGTTAGGATCAGGAGGTGTGCTCTGCTACCGGTGTTGAAATGCAAGCATCTTCCTTGATGACCCCTGAGCTCTTCCACTGTTTAGACAGCTGGACACAAGTCCCTTTCTTTAACACATCCACCTCTAGAACTGTCATCTGCTTCTTGGCCTCCATCCAAGACTTCACCCAGATGTCAGGCCCATGGATTCAATGCCTGATTGTTACCAAGTGGCACTGAACCATCCCCATGCCACCACCTGGGCTCCTGGGTTTTCCCTGGAAGACACTGACTCACTCAGTATCCAGGAGCCGAAACATCTCAGCATTTTCACTTTTGCTCAGTTCTAAGGTTCTATAAGAATTGATGGAGAGGAACAGAAAAAAGTCCTCCATGCAGATGACTGAATTCAAGATTCCTAAAACCAAGCACCACAACAGCCCTGCCCTGGTGTGGGGGCAGGTGTGTCAGAGGCAGCCTTCTGCTGGGGACTGGCTCCTGTCCTCCAAACGAGCCATAGCCAGGCTTCTCAGAGGAACAGAAAAGCCAGTTTTCTGAAAGCAACCAAGAGGGCAGCATCTTCTGCCCATCTCTGTTCTTTCATGTGATACACAAGAGCACTGTTCTGGGGAATGATCTCATAACAGTGACTTGTGATACAGTGTAGGAAGAGGATGGCGAAATGAAGCTGGGACTAGAGCTGACTCTTTCTAATGAGTCACTCACAGCGTTGTCTTCATCACCAGCTGGCTCCGGGTCCAGACTTTTCCCTGGCGGAGCGCAGGTAGATGGCATGGACAGCAGGCAAGCAGGCGACGATGACAATTGCAGTGCGCAGTGAGGCCTACTGTGCGCCAGACTCTGTATTTGGGCGTGGGGCACATCAATGGGCAGAACAGGAAAAGGAATTCTTGTGTTCATGGAACTAAGATACCAGTGAGGGCAGAGGCAGAAAACAATGCACACAATAAATAATGAAGTATTGTGTGTTGGAAGTTGACAGGTGCTGTGTTAAAAGCAAGAAGGAAGGACTGGTAAGGTGGATTTGCATGTGTGCGTGGTTGAGGAAGACCTGGAGGCAGGCTCTGGAGAGCTCTGGGGTCTGACCCTGGCTGGTGACTCTTTTCACTCTCTACAGGGAAACAATAATGCCCTCAGGGCTTATGGGGGTTCTGATGATTCAGTGAGATAAGGGGGGAAAGCACTTAGCACGCAAATACTACTTTATTATCCAATTTTTCTAGCCAAATACCTGGACTCCAAAATCATGGGACTCCAATAACCTGCTCTAGAACACAAAAGGCAATATTTTAACATCACAAAGGAAACCAAGGATATAGTTTTGGCCACTGGTTTGCTTAGAGCAACGCTTGCTGAAACAGGAGTTCCTCTAAGATTCACACAGGACAGGCTTCACAGGCTATGTTTTTAGTTCCAAGATTTTAAAAATGAAAAAAAAAGTAAAGGATTTATAGAACAAAAAAAGTTTTTATAAAACAAAGCCTTTAAATTGTGGTCTAACAAGCCCCCAGAGGCTGGCTCTTTGGAGAACAGACACCTGAATGATAATAAGAAAAAAAAAAGCCGGGCTCAGTGGCTCAGCCTGTAATCCCAGTGCTTTGGGAGGCTGAGGTGAGTGGATTGCTTGAACCCGCGGGTTCAAGACCCGCCTGGGAAACTTGGTGAGACCTCATCTCTACATAAAATAAAAAATAAGCCGGGCGTGGTAGCTCATGCCTGTAGTTCCAGCTACTAGGAAGGCTGAGGCAGAAGGATCGCCGGAGCCCAGCAGGTTGAAGCTGTGGTTACTGGGAGCATGCTACTGCCTCCAGTCTGGGTGACAGAGTGAGACTCCAACTAAAAAAAAAAAGCACAATTGGCTCCTCTGGGTCCCCATGAGAACAGATGTGCCTTCTTCCTTTTCCTGCCAGGAACACGGAGTCTCTGGTAGAGGTGTGAGCCTTGGTGCAGGCTTGACAACTGCTGACCTCTGTGGGAAATGTGCAAGTCCTCTGATGTAGCTTACTGTTGAACAAACAGTATTTCTGGCATTAGAGACATTTTGGGTTGATATCTCTTTCCATCAATCTCTATCCAATGACATTATCATTGTGCACCTATTACATGGATTTCTCAACAGAATTCAGGAAGAGCAGAGGTTGGAGAGAGGGTCTATTGAAATTACCAGAAGATCTTGTTGCATCCCCCTGGCCTACCCTGATAGAGGTCATAAAATCACTCATGGGCAAGACTTTTTAAATTTTTTTTAATAGTGTCTCACTCTGCCACCTAGGCTGGAGTACAGTGGTGTAATCATAGCTCACAGCAGTCTCAAACTCCTGGGCTTAAGTGATCTTCCTGCCTCAGCCTCCCAAGTAGCTGAAACTACAGGCACATGCCAACATGCCTGGCTAATTGAAAAAAAATTTTTTTTTTAGAGACAGGGTCTTGCCTTGCTGACCAGGCTGTTTTGAACTCCTGGTCTTAAGTGATCCTTCCACATTGACCTCCCAAGGAGTTGAGATTATAGGCATGAGGCACTGCACCCTTGGACAAGACTATTTTTTACTAGATAATAGTAAGAGTAACTCTCCCTAGTCTTCTTCCTTTATTAGTTAAATGCTGTATATCTTGAGGCTGCCACTATCAAAAACTAAGCCTCCCTCATTCATTTATTCACCTTATGTTGAGGGTTCGCTGAGGTGCAGGTCCTGGGCTAGGCAGGCACAGGTGTAGAAAACTGGAGCTCACACGCAACTCCAAGGAGAGCCTCCAGCTTCAGAACATGAGGCTGTCTGGAACCTAAAAGAAGTTCACTGCATTGGTTCAGAGAACCTAGCCCCACTTCCCAAAGGCTACTGGGAAAGTCCTGCTGCTGCTGCTCTGAAGGCTGGCTCCCGGAGAGGATGGGGAGCAGGCGAGAGGGGTGCGCTCACACCAGGCCAGAGCGGATCAAGTTCACTAGCTGCCTGTGGGGGAGCGGGGCTAATGAGCTGGAAGTTTTACAGGGCTGGCGTTCAGAAGTTCCAAGTTCCCAAAAGGGTGTGCTAAGCAATTTGGGGAAGTTTATTCAACTCAGCAAAGCTTCACCCAGGGGCAGGCTGGACCCAGATGTGCGAGAGAGAGGAGAAAACCATCCCCTGTCCAAGGCATGCCACGGGGCAGGCTGAGTGCAGCAAGGAAACCAGAGTGCCACACAATTCACTGAACATGGAAGCAGCTCTGCCAGGACAGACACCGAGATGGAGGATCGGAGATAGGGGGAGGGGGAGAGAAGGAATCTGTATGGAGATGCAGTGAGTCCCAGCTGGGTCGGCCCCAGAGTGACTCCATCGCCTCCTAGGGCTTTGCAGGAAGGGAGTCTCCAGAGATAAAGCTGACCCAGCTAACATACTGCAGCACCGAGGTGCAGATGTGTGCAGGAGGAAGACAGAAGAACTGTGGACCAGAGACTTGGATGTGTGCAGTAGGAAGACAGAGGAGCGCAGCACGCTGAGCCCTCACTCTGGCAGGCCCTGTCTGAATGTTGGTGCATCTACATGTTTTATATTCATTATGTCATTTCATCCTTGCAAACTATTGTGTGGGAGGTACCAATGCTGTCCCCATTTAACACACAAAGATCTTGAGAAATGAGGAGACAAAGTCATTGGCAAGGATTTATACGTTCGGGAACGAGGCTCAGGTCCTCACCACCTGGAGTCTGTGCTCTTGTACTACACAGGTGCCTGCAACTGGCTTTTCCCTCTTGGGAATACTGAAGGTTTGAACCAAATAAATAATTCAGCAATGGGCATTCTAGCAGAATACAGCTAGTAATTATGGCAGAAGCTCTAAACCAAGGGCATCAGACAGATCACATCTTTTTGAGAAAGGCAAGAATCCCTCCTTTGACAGCAAGCTGGCTTCTTGTACATTTCATTAAATCTCCTCAAGAGAACTTCTGTCCGTGTGTCCATCCATCCCACCATCCATCCAACGATTCAGCAACATTTATGGCAGACCTGCTACACGCTATGTGCAATATAGGAAGCAGGGATGCGAACACATACCTGGGCACAGTTATGCCCCAGAGACGCCATCTCGAGGAGGTAGCACTGAAAAGGAGGATTGTCAGGACCCAGTAGGATCTGCATTGTATGAAGGGGAACTCCCCAAACCCCAAAATTTATTTATAAAAAATCATGTGTTTATTCTTACATGTTTAAACTTCAGTCACCTTCAAGGTACTCTCCATCTGATGCAATACATCTATCAAGATGTTTTTTCCACTGCTCAGAATAGTTTTGAGCTCATCAGTTTTGACACCTTTTAGTGCTTCTGCCTTTTTTTTTTAAACCTCTTTCACATCAGCAAAACATTTTCCTTTGAGGACTTTTTTCATCCAGGGAAACAACAACAAAAAATGTCACTTGGGGTGAGATCGGGTGAACAGGGAGAGTGGGGCACTGGAATCATGCTGTTTTTGGTCAAAAACTGCTGAACACTCAGTGCGATGTGGACAGGTGTGCTTGTAAATTACTCATCATTCAATGGGCAGACATGTTGAAAGACTCTCCAAAAAAAAAAAAAAAAATTCACCAAAGCTGAATGTAACCCCTTCCAACAATGCTAGCTGATACACTGACCCTCAAACACTTACCTAGCGAGGGAAGCCTATGCTACAAGGGGCCTTCTCTCCAAAAAATAATTCCACTTTTTTGTGTCTCCCCCTCATTATTGTGCAGGAGGAGGTCTACAGGCATACAGGAGGAGAGGGCATGGGGTCAGCTTGAGGTGGGTGGGGGAGTGGGAGCTTTCCGAGCATGACCCGTGAGCTGTTCAGGGGAATGTGTAGCTGTGCGTATATGAAGGGAAAATTCTGGAATCATGGGAGGGCAAAGGAGTAGAATGTCCCAGAGACCTCTGATGGTATCAGGAGTGCAGGACAGTGAGTTGGGAATTAGAGGATGTGGGTTTTCCTCCTGGACCTGGCATGACACTGGCACAGCACTGGTCAAGTCACTTTGTCTTTCCAAGATTTCTTTTCTCAGCCCTTAGACAAGACCATGAATGCACGGGTTACCTCTCATGCACAGGGATGTGACTGGTACATCTTATTAACGCAAAAGATTACAATTATCAGTGAGTCTATCCTCCCTATTTCACAATGGCCCCCACCACACAGAGACAGGACTCAACCCTAAGAGAAAGAAAAGTGGGTGAGGTCTAAGGCATAAGACTTAGGAAAATGTACCCCCACATCATGTCAGGCTTCTCTCTCCTTGACTGACTCACCACAAGCCTTCAACATCCCTAATGATGCTCACTTTGCTCTCTGCATTTGGCCTTCTCTTCTCTACTTTCTAGCTCACGATGGACTTTGTGGGCTCCTCTTCCCACTTCTCTGGCACCGTTTTCATTATTTTTGCTCCTATGGTGTTGACCATGATGACTAAAGGCTGAACATCTACAGCAAACTCCAGGAACTTAATGAGTTAACATGGGCTGGGCTCTGACTCTCCCCTGAGCCCCGTCAAGATGAAAGCACTCAAAAGATGAAACTCCTGTGCCCTCTCCCTGGTCCCTGCCTTCACAGCAGACACTGGCACACGGAGTCCTCGATGAGAGGACTTCAGGAACGGGCGGCTCAGCACAGCTGCCCTGCCAGGGCCAGTAATGACTGCCATCCCAAGTTCAGAGCCGGGGCCCAATTATCTTCACTGATTGCACCAGAGGCTCCAACCCCGATAGGTTCTGGGGCACAGAAATGCCACACTTCCTCCTGGGATGGCATCTGTTTGAGAGAAAAGTGGGAATCCAACATGTGGGAAAGGATTATAGAAAGAAGAAAGCAGAGGGAACTGGCCTGGGAGAGGAGTATCTTGTGATGGTTGCCTTGACATCTGGGCAGGGCTGCCCCCAAAGAGCGGGGAAGGAGCCAGGCAATGGTCGCCCTCAGCCAGTACAGAGGGACTAGGCCCAAGCCTGGTATCTCCCAGGGGCTTTCCCGGCCCCCACAGATACCCCATGACACAGACACTATGCTTATCACAGTTTTAGAGATGAGAACTAGAGAGGCTGGGGACTTGCCCAAGGCACACAGCTCACAGTGATGGAAGCAGGGCTCTAGCCTGGACAGGAACAGCCTGCACGTGGCTTCCTGGGCTGGCCATGCTCCAGGTCAGCTGGGAAAGCTGTTCAAACTACTGAGTCCTCCACAACCTAGCTTTGCCACACCTGAGCTTGGGGAAAGTGCTGGGACAGTGTCTTTCCCTATGACCTTCCCCAGAAGTTCCAATGTGCAAGTCAGGGTTGATCCTTTGGAGGACATGCGACCTGCATGACCTCCAGGGACAGGATGACCAGTTGGGAATGGAGTGTGGCTCTAAATCCTGTGACCAGAGCAGGTTACTGCACTTGTGCTGAAAACTGAATGGCAATAGGAGTCAACCTAGGAAAGAATGAGGGCAGGGGCTGGGAGCAGAGGAAACAGAAAGTGCAAAGGTCTTGTGGTAAGAACACTCAAGGTGCTTGAGAAAGGAGGGAAGGCTGGAGAGGGGAAGCATGAGATGTCAGGAGGTGGGAGGGGTTGACTGGTTGATTTGGACTGATTCCAAGTGCACTGGACAGTCGGGGTGAGGTTTCAGCAGGAAGTGATGAGTTGTGATTTACAGTTTTAAAGATCATCTGAGTTTCAGACACCCCATAAGAGGGCACAGGTGAGGGCCGGGGATGCCACTAGATGCAGGCGCTCTGGGTGGGCTGAGGAGGCTGAACCATAAAGGTATTTCCTTCTCTACAATGTTATAGGGAACAAATGAAATAACATAAACTCACCTAAGTAACATAACGTAACATGAATGGATATAGAGTGGGTGTGATATTGTGTGAATTCACTTCTTCCAACTCTACACTGCAGCAGGGAGCCAGGATCCAGCTAAGTGGAAGAAGAAGGGACTAGCCTCAGGTGTGACCCAGGACGCAGGTGCTGCTTTGGAAGAATGCCCCTCCCTGGAGAGGTTGTGAGCACTTACAGGCACGTCACAAACATGGCAGAGTTCAGGCCTCTTCTCAGCTCAGTGCTCTGTGATTTCTGATTATTCATTTATTCATCCAGATACATTGAACACACGCTGTATGCTGGGTACTGAGCCAAGCACTGGCATTGGGCCAGTGAACAAGAAAAATGGCCAAGGCAATCAGGATTTTAACTTGCCTCTCCGACCTTTGGCAGTCTGCAGTTTCTAATTTGAAATAGCTGTGAGATAGTGCCCTGTATCACAGCTTGGAGTATATTAAGACAGGTTTTTACCTTAAGCTTTTCTATTCACGAGTGCACTGATTTATTTAGCAACTACCAGAGTGCCAAAAAAATGTATACACATTTTAAGAAAGTTTAAGAGATGTTCACTATAATCAGAAGTATCTGGGTGCTGATGGTAACCACTTTGAGTACCTCTTATAACTGCAGAAGTCAAACGTGACTTGTATTTATCTTATTGAGAATTACAATTTTAATACAGTTGTTTTCCTTTCTTAAAATGTGTATACATTTTGGCACCCTCTTTATTTAAAAATTGACTGGTGTGTGTCAGGCACTGGGGCTACAAGGATATGGCAAAGATGGCTTCCTTTCCAGGTTCATGTTCTCCTTCCTTGTGCCTTTTTCAAGGAGAAGCTGCCCAGCCAGGGACAACATGTCCCAGCATGCCATGCAGTTAGGTGTGACCAGGTGACTGAGTTCCCACCATTAGAATGTGAACAACAATGCCATACACACTTCTAGATATGGTCTAAAAAAAAACCTCTGAATGCTTGTACGCTGCTGGTGGGAATGTAAATTACTATAGACACTCTGGAGAACAGCATGGAAATTTCTCAAAAACTTAAAATAGAACTAACATACAATTCAGCATTCCCCCTACTGGGTATTCATCCAAAGGAAGGGGAAATCAGTAGATCAAAGGATACCTGTATCCCCTTGTTCATCCCAGCACTATTCACAAGAGTCCAGATATGGAATTGACCCAGGTGCCCATCATTTTTTTGTCCATAAAAGAATGAAATCATGCCATTGCAGTGACATGGATGGAACTGGAGGTCATTAAGTGAAGCAGACTAGATACAGACTAGATACAGAAAAATGTTATGAAGAAGTTAAATAGTGGATTGCACGGATTAGAGGGCAACATGAGTGATGCCAGAAGCTGGGCTGGGAAGGGGGTGTGTGTGAGCGGATTTTGGGAATGGGTACAGACATGCAGTTAGATGGAAGGAGTAAGTTCTGCTGGACAGCAGAGCAGGGTACTCGTTAACAACACTGCATTGTACATTTAAGAGAACCATGGAGGAGACTCGAAATGTTCCCGCACAGAGAAGTGATAACTATTCTTGGTAATGGACACTCCAAATATCCCAACTTGATCACTGCAGTCAATGCATGTGACAAAATATCACATGTACCTCATAAGTATGTACATACATGATGTGTTGATAAAAAAGACTTTAAAAAGCCCACTACAAGGCACCCTTCACTCATTCCTTTAGGCTGACTGGATGGAGGGACATTTGGGGAGGCCCTGCCAAGCAAGGCTATTCTGCCTGGTGATGTCAGCTGTGCAAGAGGTGGTAGTCCATTGCTTTGGTGTTTCATGCCTTTCTTGGTCCACCTGTTCTGGCAGCTGGCTCACTTTTATAGGGGGAGGATGAGGCCGGTCACCTCCTGAGCCTCAGAGCAGGGAGACAGCTCTCTGCTCTGTGATAGGAGACAACTTGATCACAAACGTGTCTGTGAGGCGATGTACTCAAGCTCCCCCGAGCAGCACACAATGGAGCATCTGACTGTCCTGGGGTCAGAGAATATCATCCAGGTTGAGCCCCAGAGGGTGAACAGAGTTCATTGGAAGGGGAAAGAAGAAGGGTGTGCCTATCAGAGGATCCACAGAAGCCAAGCCCTGGTGAGAAAGAGCAGGGGTACTGGAGGGCATGGAGCAGGCTCAGTCGGGTCAAAGTGAGGGTTGCGGGCAGAGCTGGGGGTGGTAAGGGGGGATTTCTGGAGGATGGTGGCATCTCCAAATCAGCAGAGTAGAGTTCTCATGTTCCCATTAGAATACCAGGCTGAGGCTTTGTAGAGGAGAAAACCCCCCCAGAACAACAGAGGCTGTTCTGCAATGCATATGTGTGTGTGTGTGTGTGTGTGTGTGTGTGTGTGTGTGTGTGTGTGTGTGTGTGTTATCAGGACAAGAAGGAGGGCAGAGAAAGGGGAGGAAGGTTGATTTGGTCACTTTTGACTGGAGTCATGTTGCCATGCCCACAGAGGGTGGAGGCTCTCTGGGGTTGCCAGACTCTGTGGATGAAGGCCCGGCACCAGATTTGTGTGGTGGGCTTACAGGCTTTGGCAGGTTCAACAGAAATGAAGAGAATCAGCCCAATTCCTGTTTAAACAGACAATATTGAAACTCTGCCAAAGAGAATCTGAGCAATATTTTGCAAGCTTTAATAACAGCTCAGAGAGACCCACCCGAGCATCAGGCTTTGCAGTGTGTATTGCCTAGCTGGGCCCGTGTGAGAGCAGAGAGGAAGGAATCTATTTCTTTTTTTTTCCCCACTCCCAGAGAATAATATTTTTCTTCCTCCCAAACTGAGAGGAATTTGGTAAAGTCTAAATGTATTTGTCTTGTTTCTTATTTCAGCTTCTCTATAAATCGCCCATAGGGTTTTGACACCTGCTGTTAAGGCAGCACATTTACTGCCTGAAATATCTTCTCCTATTGGAAATTATATTTCTAGAAGCTGTAAGGTTCTTTGGGTGAGACCTTAATTTGTCGCTTTGATGCCCCACATGTGAGACACTGACCATGAGAATTAGGTAGGATTTGGATAGGCCGGCCAGTGGAACGTTCTATATATTATTTTCCTCTGGGACAAGAGAAGCTGGCAGTTCCCGGTACCTCTGTGGCAGAAAGAAAAGAGAGATGGTATTGGAAGCTAATACGGGATCAAATCCCAGCTTTCCCATATATGAAGAAGTGGGTTAACACTCTGGGATTCCGTTCTCTAACTTGTAAGGTGAGGACATTCCTGAGCTCCAGGTAGATCACATCAAGGGGGCCCAGAGCCTGGGATAGTGCCTGACCTTTCAGGGGAAGCCCATTCAACGGCCTTTCCCTCCTTCTCCTCCTATCTCCAAAACTGAGGACATAAAGCCCAGGAAGCAGCACAGAGATTCCTTCCAGGTTAGCATGCCAACTCGGGGCCCCCAGCCTGGAAATTGGAAAGGGCCATGTCACCCTTTATCATCTTCAAGATAGCCCAACGCAGGGGACGTGAAGGTCTGTGAAGTGGTGAGTTGTCTCCCATGGGGGCAGAGGTCTCTGATGAGTCCACAGGATGAAGCAGCCCCACTCAGGAACCTTTAAAAGCAGGCTGCTGCTGTTCTGAGCAGAGCTGGTTTCCCACAGCAGAGCTGGCAAACTCACTCCCCTTCAGGGCCAGGATAGCTTTGGCCTCACGTGTCCAGGAAAGGTGGCTGAGATCTTCCTGTCTTAGACAGAGCTGCTTTCCAAGAAAATAGAACCAGGAAAACGATGGCAGGGGGAGGCAGGAAAGCTTTATTTCTCTTTAGGCAGGATGTGTGGTTCCTGATGCTTTCTGGTGAGGAGTTTGTATGTGAAAAAGATGGAAAACATTCTCACTCATTCGTCTCTGCTGGTATTCTTAAGAGGTCTTCCTGGACAGTTTTTTTTTCCCTGAAGAAAGTGCTACTTCCCATCAGTGCTCTATGTCCATCATGACATCAGGATCACATGGACTGCACAGTCGATGTGGCTTTGTGTCAAACACCATTCTCCCGTGGAATGCTCCTGAGACGGCCAGAACCACGTATCACTTGCACTGTCTCCCATGTACCTGACATGGCACTCAAGAGATACTTATGAATAAGCAGCACAAAAGTCATATACATTATATGTAGTAATTAATTTTGTTGGTTTTTAAAGACCAGGAGGACAAGTAAGTCAAAACAAAATTTAATTACTGCTATAAAATGAAACATAAAAATGGACAATTTCTCAGCAGCTATGGTCATATTTTTTTGATTTCTAAATATTTTTAGAAGCAGAATTGATTTTTACCCTCTTTTTCTTACATAAGTACCCTTTAAAAGTTCATTGTTTGGCTGACAGATTATGTATAGACAAATCTGCTTACACTGTGGAATCTCATCCCACTTCTTGGTAATCAGAAGGTATAGTTCAAAGAAGCTGTCGGTTCTACCCTCATTTATTCTGAAATCTGCCCAATTGTCTCAGTAGTATAAACCTCAAATTTAGAGTCAGAAGGATGACATTCTCAGTCCATTAACAAGTAGCATACATTTGTATACTCTTCAAATAAACTTGATTACCACAAATCTATTTTTTAAACATTATGCCCCTGTCAGCAGGGCTTAAACATTTTGATAAAGAATCACTTTTTATCAGAAGCAAATGTGAGTCTCACTACAAGGTGAAAGCAATCTAAGCAGTGGGGATTGATAAAGCTTCCTAAGGCACTTTATACTTCAGAGTGAAATTTGTTTGGCTCTCAGTGACTGGTCAAGAGCAGATAGGGAACAGGGACAACCCTGACACATTAGTGTTATCACAGTCCACCTGGGACATGGGCAAGTAAATATCCAGAGCTTACAACTCACTTGAAATTTTCTGCATTTTTCATAAGAACACGTTGAGTTTCTTGTCTCTCTCACGCTCTCCTCAATGCTCTACAAAAGGAACCGAGAGCAGCCTGTGCTGGGAAGACAATGAAGAGTAGCTCTACACGTTCCACTGTGGAGCAGACATTCCTGGACACAGACTATGTGGCACGTGATAGCTCACCTCTGAGCTCTTCGAGTGGTACAGTAATAGTACCTGCATCTAGGTTGTTGTGAGACTAAATCAACTAATGTATAGAGCCAGGCACTTGGTAAGTCCTCAGTCCACAAATGCCAGCAGGTAGGATCAGCTCTGTCTGGTGACTATTCCATCTCTGTCGTCAATTCCTCTACCAATGTCACACAGCAACAGTATTTGTTTTCTTAAAATACCAAAGCAGAGAAGCCCCACTGAGTGGCAACGTCTCATTTGCACATGAGCCCCAGCACAGACAGGGAAGTGGTGGTTGTGTGGCTCCATGACACTGAGGCAATTAGACCCTGCGTGAGGCAACCGTGTGGGCTCCAGCTCAACTCGCTAATAATAAGAATTAAATACAGCCCATGTAAGAACACCTCCCTCGTCCATGAAAGAGTGGCACTCAACAGCAATGCTCTCTAACTAAATTACCAAGTGCAAAGCCTAAGTTTAGGATGGGGCATTTCTGGCACAGTTGATTACTGGAGCTAAGATTACGGGCGTTCTTGGGAACTGTTGAAGTTGATGAAATAAATATAAAATGATAGATTGCTACAGGTACCATTATGAGAAAACCTCACCTGAACTAGTTGGAATTGTTCTGCATTGTTATAAGGAAAGATTATTGAAAAGCAATCACAACTCATGCCGATAAAAGGCACCACAAGTGATATTCTACTTCGATGAGACATTTGACATAAAGACTGAATGGGACAATACATTTTATTATCAAATTTGACTCTTAAGGTGAAAGGTCATGCTTTAGGAGACTGGAACTTCCCTAATGGGGAAAACAAAAGCTATAAACAAAACCAAAACAGAAACTCACAGCACAGACCCATTAAGAAGACCAGCAAGGTAATGCTGCAAAATGGCCATCTTGTTTTCTGATCAGTTTCCAAGGAGACTAGAGGACAGGAGAGAGCACTATTTGTGCTTTGGCACGACTGTCCCTGTGGTTCTGCTATGTTGGAGCTGTGTGCTTTCAGTGAGTCCCTTTACTTCCCTGAGCCTCACCCGAGCCTTGCCCTTCCCGTCTGTCGACTGAGATGGTGGTAATGACACCATCTTCATGGGGTTGGTGAGAGGTTCTGGGTTAAACAGTCACATGATAATTCCATTCAATCCTTGGGACAAGCCCACCATCAGCACTCCATAAATGGTACATTGTCCATGATCACATTCTGTCTCCATGTCTTAAAAACTCTGTAACCTTGGGGAAACTACTTGTCCCTGCCTCCTCATAGGGAAAAAGAAGATGACTAGTGGTGGCACCTAACTCACCAAGTTGTTGAGAGAAGTGAATGGGCATGTAGAGTGTGTCTATCAGCCCTCTGTGTGTGGGCTGCTGTTACCGTTCTGTGACTATTACAACTATTTCAGAATCAATAATGTCCATAGGAGAGGATTCAAGGGACCAACTCTCCCAGGGTTATGATCCCTAGAGCTATGTCTTGTCAAACCAAATACATGATGGCAGGCTTGGACTCACTGTTCCTCTCTCCAGTTGTAGAGTTCTAAGAGCCCAATCTATGGGTGTGCCAAGACCCAGCTGTGATTATATCACAATGCCACCAAAGGACATTTTACTGTACGTTGACATCACAACGCCACTCAAGGGCCTCTCACTGTACAGTGACATCACAAAGTCACCCAAGGGCCTCTCACTATACAGTGACATCAGAAAGTCACCCAAGAGTCTCTCACTATACGATTATATCACAATGCCACCAAAGGGCTTCTCGCTATAAGGGGAATTGGAGGGTGGGAAGGAGGAGGCAGAGCCTGAAAAGTCATTTGCTCAGGCCTTCCAGTCTTATAGGGCCTTGACTGGGACTTCTGATATCATTGCTTGATAATGTATTTTTTGCTATTATTAAAACCACACAAATATAATACTCTAATGTAAGTATTTTAAAATCCAGCAAAATACTGGTAACTGTCTTGGCATCATCTCTCTCTCTTTTCTTTCCCTCTGCTCCAATACATTGGGAGCTTCAAGGAATGAAAGTAGACAAAGTCGTTCCCAAACTCTAATGGGTCTCAACTCCACCTTCTCTACAAAGCTACACGACCAAAATTTGAGATGCCTACATACGTGATTTGGCAGTTTGTCCAAGAAAACATCAGAATACTAAGTAGAAAAATAGAAGAGCTCTCTAATGAAATACACATGGATTCAAATCCCAGTTCTATAAATACTTCATCAAGCTTCTATTTCCTCATCTGTAAAATGAGGGTAGAAATAATAATTCCTTAACTATATAGCCACTGAGAGGGAGACATGAGGTCATGTATCTCACACTTAGCAGTGCTTGGAGCACAGTGTAGTGTTATATATGCCAGCCAACATTTCTGGTCTCAAGCTATAGCATTCCAGTATCAGAAAGCTCTGGCCAACCAGGATTTTCCTCTTTCTTTTTTTTATTGTGGTAAAATAGACATGAAATGTATTGGTGTAACCATTTGAAGTGTACAGCTTAATGGCAGTAAAGTGCATTCATGTTGTTGTGCAACCTTCATTTCCTCTTATTTTGTGACTAACAGCCCTGAGACTCTGAATCACATCTTAAGACTTGCCTCCAGCCACACTGAGTCCTGAAGCCTACACTTTCCACCCTGCAGAGTTCCCTGGAGTTTGGAAGGGTGTCTTCTGGTGCTGACTCAGCTGTTGGGATGAGAAGCGATGTTTCAGACATGAATTACATCATTCATTTGGTCAACACACTCATCCCATAAATATTTGTTGAGCACCTACCTCGGAAAGGACACGTGCAAGAAATCTGATAAAATGAATCCCAGTTATTTCTCACAGTGGCCTTATTGGTATTTGGTTAGGGTTATTTTTGTCATTTTAGAAATGAGGCCATGGAGGTCTGGAGGGGTTTGGTGACTTACTCAAGGCCACAGAGTTAGTGAACAGTGGAAATGAGAGTCAATACCAGGGAACTGTGACTCCAAGAAATTTGAGTCAGTCTGACCACAGAGTTTGCTAAAGCTTTTAAGGAATACAGTTTTTTTCCTCAAGTCATAACAACATAATCCCAACATAGTAGGGCTGATCTTTTGTAACCCTGGGAAAATGAAACAGTCTTCTGTGAACTGAAGTTATCTGAAGTAGAAAAGAAAATTCGGTTTTATTGTCATAGACTGAGAGCATTGTTGAATTACCACACCAGGATCTTCTTCTACTATAGGGCTGGGGTGGTGGTGATGTGATGATGATGATGATGATGATGTTGGTAATGGTGATAGTGATGGTGATGATGATGGTGGTGGTGACAATTATAAGGATAATAGTGATGATAATTATGATAGTGATGATGATGATGGTGATGGTGATGGTGATGGTGATAATGATGATGATGATGATTACAAAGCTGATAATTATCAACCATGGAGCACCCATGACATACAGGGCTCTACATTAGATATATTCTTTCATGTAATATTTGCTGGGTCTCTTCTTTTTGTTAGATACTAGGAAGACAATAGTAAATAGGACAGATATACAAGGTTCCTATTCACATAGAATTTACAATCTAATGAGAAATAAAAATTCAAACAAATAATCAAACATTTTAACCCTCAAAACAGCCATATGAAGTTGGGGTGATGACAATAGGAAAACTATCAATCCTCTTCCATTTGCTGAGCACCTACTGCATGCCAGACTCTCTTCTGGATACTTTACATATAAAATGTGTTGTTCTGCAGGTTACAGAACCTCAGTGGGCACCAGTTTCCTCTCAACAAATATGAGCACAGGTGGGTTAACACCAAAAGATTTCTATCACATTCTGCCCTCTACACAGATCACATGTTTCCCCCATCCTGGGCTCACATGTGGCTAGAACATGGAAGGGCTTAGGTGTTCACTTTCTAATAGCTACCAGGTCTCTACAAGTAAGAACATTTTTTTTCTTCTATCCTTCATAAAGGGAAGCTGGGATTCCCAGTCAGACCAAAGGCTACAAACTGCTTCATGGAGGCTGTATGCAGAAACCAGATTTCCTCATTGTCTTCACCCTAGAGTTCTGGATCAGGTACCACTTCCATCAGAGCAGGGCACAAGTCAATAAGACATGATCTTGATCATTCTTGTGAGGAGTCAGGGATATCTCCACACTCCTGAATATCCTACTTGAGATGGTGAGACATTCATATAATAACAATAGTATCCACAATGCGTGCAGCTTACATAGCACTAGCCTGTAGGTTGTCTCAGGCGATCTTCATAAAAACCCTGTAGACCATCTTGACTCATAGATGACATTCAGGCAGCCCTGTGGAGAGACCCACATGATGAGAGGCTAGGCCTCCTGCCCACAGCCATGTGGGGAATGACAGAAGCAACCTTCTGGCTCCGGTTGAGGCTTCAGATGACTGCAGCCCTGGTGGACACACTGACTACAGCATCAAGAGAGACTTGGAGCCAGTTACGCCACACCCAGTTAAGCTACTCCCATATTTGTGACCCTCAGAAAGCATGAGAAATAATAGCATTTGCTGTGTTCAGTGGCTAATCTTTGGGGGAATTTATTAAGCAGCAATGGATAATTCACACCAATTTTGAGAATATAGAGATTAACTTTGGAGTCAGGCAGTTCTGGCTCTGCACTCTAGATTTGTCAGTTATTTTCATCATACTCTTGGACTTATTCCACCTCTAAGCCTCAATTTCCTCATCTGCAAAATGGAGATCATAATAGTACTTACGCCTTAGGGTTCCTCCCCCACCCCACCCGAGAAAACGCAATGGTGCTTGTTAAGCACAGTGCTTGGCACATGGTATACAGTCAGTACTTGGAAGCTATAATTATGTTTGCTATTATAATCTTCTGAGGTCATTTGGCAAATATTTGAAATACTGATTCTTCTTCAGGTACCGGCTACAGGTCTTGCTTCGTTGGGTTATGCAAAAGGAATCTTTTTACGAGGAAGATGCACTGGGTCAGAGGACACAGGCTTTGCCCACCATTGCCCATGGTGCTCAAGGCCAGGCCCAGATGAGAAGACCCAGCCAGCTGGCAATGGCTGAACTCTTTCGCCTTAACACAAGATGCTAATGAACTGCATTTTGTAGTGTAATTAAGATTGCACTGAGGAGCAGCCCCCCATCATTTGTCACTCAATCACCCTTCCCTTCATCAGTAAAGGCTGAGAGTTTGGCTTTACTATCCCCTGTGAACAAGCACCTGACCCCAGCCCATGAGTGCCAGCCCTGGGATAGTGCTCACTGATCTCAGGGCCAAGGGCCAAACCTCTCTTGCATCTGAGGTCAAAACTAATGACATACTCACTTTCTGGGAGGCATGTTCTGATGTGAGAGTGATTAGAAGCTTTTCCCAACTCCCCAATCTTCATGCGCAAGTGTCTGTTCTTCCTGGCCCAACGGTTCTTTCCATCTGTGTGTCTGAGGGCAGGTTTGGAAGATTGGCTCTTGAAAACCAGGAATTTTTGCATCACCACCCTCAGAACAGGGCTCACTAAGGACACATTCCCACAAGTGTCCCAACAGGTAGAGTAAAGCTTTGCCACACTCACATCTCAGCCTCTTTTGAGGAGACCACTGAGCTCCCCTCCTAGATTTTGGAGTCAGACAGTTTTGGCTGGAAAAGCAACCCAGAATCACTAAAGCACAGGTTTTGATGTGATGTGTCATATCAGATGGAAAATGACTTTCTCACGGAGAAGTTTAAGATGATTGTATCTTGTTGGAAACAACCCTGACTCTGGATAAGACCCATGGGGACACTGCTGAGCTCAAGGACAAGAGCCCTGCCTACTGATTCAGCTTGGAATGGATTGGCTCTGTAGACTTGGGTAGCTACTACATCTCTCCAAGTCAGGTCAGTTTCTCCATCCATAAAATGGGCATTATAATACCTGCTTCACTACTCTTTGGGGTCTCCATAAAGATCAAATGAGACAACGTCAACAGAAGTACTCTGAAAATAATTTAAATACCTTCAGCTTACATAAGCATTCCAGTTATAATATAAGGAATTCTACAATGAGTAAGCCCGGTTTAATAAGCATCCCTCTCCCAACATATAAAACAAAAATTACATTAGAGATATGTGCCCTAAGTATGCATTGTGTGGACAAAAGAAACATTAAGAGTTTATATTTGGCAAAAAATATAAAGAAAGTTAACACAAAGACAACAGATTGTCAAAATATAGACATTGTAGAAAAACCTTAAAGTTGGTGTTATCTTGAATCCACAATGATGTCAGACAAATACCAGTAGTCCTCTTTTATCTTGGGCTTTGTTTTTTTGGGTTTTAGTTACTCTTGGTACAGTACAATAAGATGTTTTGAGAGAAAGAGAGAGAGAGAGAGAGAGACAATGAGAGAGCCATTCATATCACTTTATTACAGTGTATTGTTATAACTGCTCTATTTTATTATGAGTTATTAATCTCTTACTGTGTCTAATTTATGAATTCAACTTTATCACAAACATGTGTGTGTAGGAATAAACATAGTCTCTCTGGAGTCCAGTGCTATCCACAGTTTCAGGCATGCACTGGGAGTCTTGGAATGTGTCCCATGAAGGTAAGTGGGGACTACTGTGAACTGAAAAAACAAAAGCCATGCCCCACCCCAAATTTAAGGATTAAAACAGGAGACTCTTAGAACAGGAAATCTAACTGGCTAAGAAGTGAGTTAAACTATGTGCAAACTTCCTGCTTGTCAGAAAAAGCATGTGAAAAGGGCCAGAGACCACACCACAGCCACCAGATGGGCCCGAATTAGAAATGTGGATAATATCCTGTCCCTGGAGGGAGCAGATGAGGGTATGCCCTGGGGGCTACAATTTGGCAGCAGGCAGTGGCACTGTATACACAGGTGCTCAGGGGCCCAGGAGGCTCCATCCTTGGTCTAGGGCAGGTGGATTCTCCCATTATTTGTGAGGCAACCCAAGTGTGTGTGGCTAGGGCAGCAGCTGAGCAAAACCAATGAAGCCCGAGACAGGGAGGAGGCCACGAACTGGACACCACACACAGCAAAGGAGAGAGTTTACACACGGTACTGGACCAAAAAGGAATGGTTGGGCCCACAGCACGGTACCTCTGTATGGACAACAGGCACAACCACATGCACTGTAACAGTATATAGGAAAAACACACAAGGGAGCTGGGTCGGGGCTTGCCAGAATGCCCACCTGTCCTCCTGGTGCCTCTCCATGCTCTCCTTCCTTGTTAATATATATATATATATATATTTAATTTAAAAATATATCATATACTTTGGCATTTTTCCATGAGTGGGTGGGGGATGGATGTGGAATCTGACAAAAAGATGGGAAAATCTATGAATCCTTGAACAAGCTGAACAACTGTGTGCCAGGAAGCCAGTAGTATGGTCAACTCGGCCCTGTGTCCCCGGGGTGTGGAAAGATAGCCTTAAGCACAGCAGAGTTCCATTTTTGTAAAACTATACACTCAGGTGAACATACACACTTGAAAGATCAAAGGCATTTGCAAGGAAATACAAATGGTTGTGATTTCTGGGTGCTGGCATAGGTATGACTCTCATTTTCTTCTTGTTTATGATCTGTATGTTCTAGACTTTTGATGGTGGATGTGCATTCCTTTCACACAAAGGAAAACAACTTTACTTAAAAACCCTAAAGACAGGTGTCATGTGTTCCTGTCTTAGTCATCTGTTCACACACCAATGGTGGGAGAATTTAAGGATTCCATCCGTGATGGATGACACAAGCCTTCTGGTCGTTCTTCTTATAAAAATGGAGAGGAGTTAGACTTCACAGAGCTGAGCTTTTGGCAGCTGTATTTACCAAAATAAGGAATACTGCATGAAGAAAGGAAATGGTTCATTGGGATGAGGGCTCAAGGGCATATGGCTAAAAATCATCTCTCGGGGTCTTTCTCCCCTTGCTGGAAGTCCATTGGCAAGGAACACTTGCATATCCACTCTTCCTTCAGCCAGGTGTCAAGTAATGCCATTGGCTTTAGTTTTTAACCTCAAGGACTTTGGAACATTTGCAGTCCTTTCCATGGAGAGGACCTTTCTGTAAATTTTTGCAAAAAAAAAGTCCATTCACATTTATATTGGAATGAATGTTATTTTTATTATTATTTTTTGAATCGTGTTTCCTTTTTTTTCTTCTTCTATTTTAAAGATGAGGAGTACAATTCAGGGTAAGATACATAAGTGATCATAGTACAGGTAAAGTTTGGGCACCCTTATTGATGTCATGTGCCCCTCCCCGCCCCTCGGCAGTTTCCTACTACTGCCAATCCCTTTCTTATAATATTATGATAAATGATCAGGGTCTACTTATGAGTGAGTACTTGTAGTACTTAGATCTTTGTTTCTGTGATAAATCACTGAGTATTGTAGACTTCAATTCCATCCAAGTTGCTGCAAAAGTCACAATTTTGTTTTTCTTCATGGCTGCATAATAGTCCATTATGTAAAAGTACCACATTTTCTTTATCCGGTCCAGTTTCAATGGGCAGCACAGTTGGTTCCATATTTTTGCTTTTGTGAGTAATGCTGCAGTAAACATGTGTATGCAAGTATCTGTTTCATAGAATGATTTGAGTTTCTCTGGGTATATTCCCAGAAGGGGGATTGCTGGATCATATGGAAGGTCAATTTTTAGATCTTTTAGAAATTGCCACACTGTTTTCCATAGAGGTAATATTAGTTTACACTCCCATTCCCACAGTGCAGAAGTGTTCCCTTTCCCCCACATCCTCTCCAGCATCTCTTGTTTTTTGAGTTATTGATGATGGCCATCCTGACTGGAGTTAGGTGGTATCTCAGTGTGGTTTTAATTTACATTTCTTTGGTGACTAGTGAGGCTGAGCATTTTTTCATGTATCTGTTGGCTGCTCGTATGTCTTCTTCTGAGAAGTGTCTGTTCATATCTTTTGCCCATTTTTTACTACATGCAGGAAACTGAAACAGTACCCCATCTATCACCACACACAAAAACCAACTCTAAATTGATCAAAGACCTGAATGTAAAACCTCAAACTATAAGACTCCTAGAAGAAAACAAAGGAATCACCCTTACAGAAATTGGAATAGGCAACCAAGTCGTAATCTACTCTCCAAAAGTGAATGCCATAAAAGATGAGATAGACAAATAGGACCTCATCAAACTGAAACCTTCTGTAAATCCAAAGAAACCATGAAGAGAGTGGGGAGATAGTCCACAGAATAGGAAAAAATATTTGCCAATTATAAATCTTACAAAAGCCTAACATCCAGGATCTATAAGGGACTCAAACATGCCAAAAGGAAAAAAATGAATATGTTTTTAATAATGATTATCATAGCTGAAATTTTAATGCCTTCGAGGGAGGGAACTCTCTTTGATAATTTTTGTTGAACTCTGCAAGGTAGAAGGAGACTAGTAGTCAAACCCCCAGGAAGGCTAGTGACAGAACGCCCTGAGTGAGACAATAAGAAGAATTCTGTGTTGTGCCCAAAAAGAAAGTGGAATAAAGACTAGGGGAGAGGAGGGAAGAGAACACACAGAGAGGAACCAAAGGGGACATAAAGGTCTGAAGGAGTGGTCAGATGCCAGCCCCGGGAGGGTTCCATAAGCAGGATGCCCAGTGGAGCATCTGAAGTCACCTGAGTTCCACAGACTTCTCCTCCCAGGCACACATGTGCAGTGAGGTTTGCTCTGGAAATGGGACACAACGCTGAGCTTTCTGTCATGGAGTTAGCCCATGTGGAAGCCCAGAGTTGAGGGAACCCTGAGGACACTTAAGGCTCCACAGAGCCCCAGCCACTCCGACTTTCATGATCATCCTGTCTTGGTCTTCATTCTGACCACAACTGGCAAGCTGGTGACTTCTTACTTCACCAGGCAAGCAAAGCCCAGGAGTGACAAGTAGGCAGATGATAAATGATGCTAGGAACCCTTGAGTTCCTATGATTAGATGCCACAAGACCAGAGCAGCTCTTGGAAGATCTTTTCCAGTAACAACAAGCTCCGTCAACAGCTCAGACGACCTGGAGAAGGGAATTATAGAACTAAAAGTATTGGGTCGCCAGTCATAGCTCTGACACTGTCGAGAAAGGAGGGGCGTGGTCTCTACTGTCCTTAGCTCCTAGCTGCAGCATGTAGTTCATCTTATTTAACTCTTACAGTCCCAGGAGATGGGTTTATTAACTCCATTTTACACAGGAGAAAGCTGAGCGCAGGGAGAACATATCACTTGGTCAACTTTTCGAAAAGTGAAGATGTGGTGGTGCCAGGGTTTGACCCAGACCTGTTTCCAAAGTCTAATCTCTTTCCAATCTGGTATACTCTTTGTTTTGTAGGAACAATCAAATGATATATAGCAGCTACCTTCAGGGAATAAAAAGGGACTGACTGGCAAGTCATTTACAAAAAAGTTTCCACCAATTCTGTTGATATATTCTTGCATTTATCACAGAATTTTCCAGTTGTAAGGGAATCCTACAAGCACCTCTACCTAGGCAGCTGTATGGGGGATTGGGGTAGGGTGGAGGTAGTGGGGCATTTAAGGTGAATTTGACTAAGAAGCCTCGTCTAAGGGAAATGGGAACCCATTTCAGACAGAAGATTCCTCCAGTGGAAAGAATGCCTGCAAGGGTGTGCCTACATGGGCTGCAGTGGAGAGGTGAGCATGGGCAGAGGTGAATGCCTCAACTCCTCAGCTGGGCACAGGTGTACCATATCTGCCACCCAGGATTAAGCACCGTGTTATGTGCTGCAGCTCAAGATAAATGCAGCAGAAAACACACGGCACTAGGAGCCTAGTCTCACTGGAGAGTGTGGTGGATATTAATGGTGGCCTCAGTGTCCTTTACTCCCCCCCCCACAAGAACTTCAACTCTCCAGCCATGGAGTCAGGAATCTGCCTTCCCACCTCATCAGCATCAGCACTTGGTTTCAGGATGGGCGCCTGTCCTTCACTGATCCAGTCAGAGGAAGCTCAGAGCTTCCAGCTGCTGCAAAGGGGATGCAAGATTCCTACTTTTTATCAGGATATGAGGAAAAACTTGTGCTGTGGGAATCGTTTTGATACCATGAAGGGATGAATCCAAGTTAGCCAGGAAGACGGGGTCAAGAGAAACAGAGAAACGAAGCTCCAAGAATCTAAGAACATTTGGATCAAACTATACTTGAAACTGCATAACTCTTCCCGTTCGTGTGGACTCCCATATTCTGGTTGGCGCTGGATTTTCTGAAACATGCAGGAAAACATCATAACTATTTCAAGGAGATGTAAAAATAGATAATTCTAATATACTTTGAGCACTGTAATATAAATATGAACAGAGCGAGATGGGATTTTAGAAAAGAGTTATTGACCCCACTCTGGGATACAGGGAAAGGTTTCCGAGGAGACGGTGATTTGGCTGAGCTTTGAGGGATGGACTAGAGTTAGGGGAGGAAGGGGTTCCATGTAGAGGGATCAGCCAGAGTAGTGGGGACTTTAGAGAGTTTGGTGTTACTTGATAGTAGCATACCATGCTTGCCAGCTGCTGGCAGTGTGAAAGAGGAGCTAGGGCTTCCCTCAGCAGGGGAAAGGAGAAAGGTTTGAGGCGGGGAGTGGTTTGTCTAGACCTGCATATGGCCAAGGCTAGAGGCGAAGATTCCGGGAAGCAAGCCTTGGAGGCAGGGTTTAACAAGTAGCAAATCCTGTCTCTTGGACAGCATGGACGGACTTTAGGACACTGTGCTTAGTGAACTAAGCCACGCACAGAGAGAGAAATATCACATAATCTCACTACTCTGTGGAATTTTAGAAAGTCAAACTCGTAGAAGCAGCGTAGACTGGTGGTTACCAGGGGCTGGGGTGGGTGGGGTGTGGACAGAAAAAAGGGAAGATGTTGGTCAAAGGGTACAAAGTGTCAGTTGGACAGAAGGAATAGGTTCTGGCGGTCTAGCACACAGCATGGTGACTACACTTAATAATTGCATATATTTCAAAATAGCTGAAAGAATGGATTTTAATTGTTCTCTCCAGAAACACATGATGTGTTTGAGATGATGGATGTGCTAACTGGCCTGATTTAATCCTGCCACAATGGATACATGCACGAAAACATCACATTGTACCTGTAAATAGATATGTTATCTGTCAATTAAAACAAAAACAAAAAGAGATGGATTTATTAATCTCACAAATTTGGACACATTAAAATGCGAAAGAAAAAGACGTGAGGCAGGGAGTCCATGGGGTGATTGATCGGTTCACAGGCACTCACTGTGCAAGAGGCTGCTGGGCACCACACGCCATGAGGACCAGGACAGAGACACTGCTCTACCTCTGCTAGCTTCCTGTGAGTTGGGATTATTGTAGACATTCAGGCAGGAAACGAAGAGGCAGAAAGGGACAGTGTGTCAGGAGATGAACTGACAGGGACATTTCACCAGTGGACAGTGTGGAATTTATATACTACAGGAGCTCCACTGTATTTCCCCAAAGATAGTCTGATCCCAAAAGGCTAATCACTTTCCTACATCAAATCCTATTATTCATTTCTGCTCACAATACAGGCATCGTGTGGTGTGTTTCCACGGTGAATGTCTGTCTCCCCACTATTCCACCTTGTACATGGGATCTGTTCTTATTCCGGGCTACTCGCATATGAACATGGGCTCTGGCCATGGAGAGGCAAGAGGGCTGTTAGCCCGGAGATCGGGGTGGTCACCACTGAGGGGTGGGTGGGCTATACTGGGAAGAGTGCTAACACACTCAGGCTGAGGTTTGGTGTCTGCTATGGGACGGGATGTCATTCATGGCAGCTCCGATGGCAATGGTGAATGTGAGTTTGCTTCTGGCCCTTGTGTGCTGTTTGTTTTGGCCACTATCTGATGAGATGATCTGTGAACAAGTGACTGTTTTTTTATATGTCAGAAGTTGCACACTCACTTCTGAAAACCTGAGCATAACAAGAGGGAGCCAATTAAACTGTGATTGGGGCGAACTGGTGAAGAGCCCGGAAAGGGGTCTCATCAGACGCTCTTAACTCTCTAACAGGCACTCCCAACACATTCAACTCCAAAACAAATCCAGTTAAAGACAAATGCGGCCATGGGCACATCTCAATTCATGGAATCTGTCCATGCTCAGGGGCCCGCGGCCGAGCGAAACTGCCACTCCTGCCACAATACCACTGGAGCAATGGTTATTTCACTTTTTAAAATAAAAAGTGTATATGTATGTGTGTACAGTCATCCCTCAGTCCCCCACAGACACCCAAATCCATGGATGCTCAAGTCTCTGATGTAAAATGGTGTGGGATTTGCATATAGCCTGAGCACACATGCACACACTTTAAATCATCTCTAGATGATGTCTAACACCGAATACAATGCCTACTCTTCATTCATGTGGACTCCATATAGTACTTGACTTGCAACAGATTCAGATTCAGTTTTGCTTTTTGGAACTTGGTGGAGTTTTGCTCCCTAAATATTTTTATCTGTGGTTCATTGAACCTACGGATGCAGAGGCCGACTGTGTATCACACAGAATTGTCTTCAACTGCAGCTTCTGTTCTCATGAGTCATTTGAGACACCCTATGTGATGGTATCTTCTGAAAGATTTTGTGTTTGAGAAAGTGGGAAAGGTAATTCACTTTCCTACATCCTAGTGACAGGCAGCTTCTCACAAGTAAAGGGGTGCAAGCAGGCCTTCTTTGATTCTACTCTGAGCAGCAACCACAGGCCCTTAGCATGACCTTGGATGACATGTGAATGGTCAGCAGGATCATGCTTCAACATCATGAACATGGAGTCATGGGGGTCGTTCCTGCAGGAGGTGCTGAGTCAGGTCCAGGGTGCTACTGGGTGGTCGTGAGCAGGCAACGGCCTCTAAGTAAACAGGGGTGATTGCACACTGTGGCTGTAGATGTGGTGGGAAGTGTGGAGGCTGGAGGAAGTGATGAGTGGATCACTCTGTGTTCTAACTGAGGCTGAGTTTCTGCCCTTGGGATGGGACGCCCAGTCGGTCAGCTAACTAGGAACTTTCCTGATCATGTGAGACAGGCAGAGTGAGGCAGGGCGCCAACAGGTCGCTGAATTACCAGATCCCTGGTATGTGCAGGAGGCCAGTGGAACGGCTTAGAGTTAGGAGCCCTGTGTTCGAATCCTGGCTCACTGACCACCAGCTGACTGCCTTAGGCAATTTATTTGAACTCTTTGAGCCTCACTTTTCTACCACTTAGAATGGAAACAATAAGAAAGTGGCAGAAGAATGAAATAGAATATTTCACACAAAGTGCCTGAAACATACTTTGCATGCAGTGTGGACACTCCATAAGCGGGAATGATATAAACGCATTTAGTGTGGTCAATATCCCCAAGTGCCCCAAGTACAAAACGTTGAACAGCAAAAAATTGAGATCGAAAGTCAGTCAGAGACCTGATTCTTCCTCTAAACTGTGAAGCATGCGAAGCACCAGGCTAAGTTCTGGAAAGCCAGAGAACTTGTCCTACGCAGGCCTTCAGTGTTTCCCTGGCAGTCGCCTGCTGCCCGTGGTGTTCCAAGTGCTTCTCAATCAGTGCTCACACCCTATTTCTATTATTGCCATTTAAGATGCACAAGAGAGAGACTGCTCAGAGGCAGAGCAACCTGCCCAAGCATGCAGAGCTTAATCTGGCGTGACACCAGCTCCTACTATGGTCACAGAGACATGCCTAGGTGTTGAGGGGTGAGACACAGGAGAGGGCTCAAGGGCTGGTGGGTGAGAAGCAGAAATCAGGGAGGGCTTCTTTAGGGAAGTGATCTATGATGCTTCCTAAAAACCCTCGAGTGTAGTCTTAAAATTAAACCCAGCTCTGGTGCATTTTGCAGTAACAGTTGAGGAACTAGGTGACCAAGCTTCACCCTACACATCACAGACAGGAGCACCCAGGGGCCTCCCAGAAGATGTGGGTCTGCTGCTGCAGCCAGCCTGGCTTTGGCCACAGTAGGTGATGATCAGAGTTGAAGCGGGCAGCAAAGGCCATCTTGCCCCTGAAGGTTCCGTGTCCGTCTAGCACCCATGGGATCTGTCAACACCCACCCCTCGCTCTGGCATGGAAAACCTTCTACTTCAGTCACTTGTGTCCCTGACTGCTGCTTTCTTGGAATGGAAATTTTATCTGCGAAACTGTTCTACACCACTGGCCTCAGAATTAAAAGCAGGCACTTTCAATGGAGAAATTACATTTATTTGATGTCCTTGTACATGCGTAAAATTGGATCCAGCCACCACTTGGCTCGTGGCTCCCATGGAACTCTCTCAGTGAAGTTCTGTAGCCAGCACCGACTCACGCTGAAAGGGCCCCGCCGCAAGACCTTGTCGCATTCTGGTCCTGACGAGGTGGTCGTTGCCAAGGGTGATGTGTTTTGGAGGTGCCCCCCCTGCTTGGTGCAGTGGCCACTGAGGAGTCTTACTTGGGGAACCAAATATTCAATGGACTGAATTTTCATTTTAAAAAAAGAAAGAGGTATCCAGGGGGGAAGACTCTTCAACTATAAATATCTGCATTCCATTTGCATTCTCCTCTCTGAAGTTTTCTAGTCAGGCTCCTGCTGGGAAGTAGAACCTAAGGTTTGCCTGTGCAGGTGTCTTGGGGTTAAGAAGCGGCCAAATGGAGTAAGACTTGCTTTGCTAGAAGCCTCTCCATGTTCTGCCACTGAGCCCCTGTGGAAGCCATAGTTGTGTTTTCTTCTCCATGTTCTTTTAGGACACTTGTGTGCCTGATAGGAAATGAAGATGGAGTTCTGGCTCAGTGGATCACACCTGTAATCCCAGCACTTTGGAAGGCTGAGGTGGGAGTATCACTCGAGGACAGGGGTTTGAGACCAGCCTGGGTAACAGAGTGAGATATCATCTCTACAAAAAACTTCAACAAACAAACAAAAATTAGCCCGGCATAGTGGTGCATGCCTGTAGTCCCGGCTACTTGGGAGACCGAGGTAGCAGGATCGCTTGAACCCACGAGGTTGAGGCTGCACTGAGCCACGATCATGCCACTGCACTCCAGCCTGGGCAACAGAGTGAGATCTCGACTCAAAATTTAAAAATTCTCACATTTCAATAATATTGAAATGTTTGCTTGCATCCAAGAAAATGGTCTCAAACGCTTTGTGGATATGGGTGACAATTCAGTGACAGCAGCAGCCTCCAATGTAACAATAATCATCCTGGGACCAGAGGCTCCTACAGGCGAAGTGGTCTTAACCCACCTGAAAACTGGCCACAGAAGATGGAAGACACAGAGGAAGGTAGTGGGGATGGGCTGCCACTACTTACTTAGAATGAAACTTCGGTTTTGAAAAATCATCCTGCAGTCAATTCCCCACATGTCTAGCCCTAGGCTGTGATGAGTGTTTCTGCCCTGGGGTCTCTGGGCCAGGGTGACTAGAGGGTGAGGAATAGTTGTAAAACTGCGGTGACGTAACACTTCATCTTGCAACAGCCTCCATCAGTGCTGTAGCCTCCCGGCTGGAAACAAGGAATTTCCCGAGATTGTGAAAGACATGGTGAGCCACACTGGAAGTGATCCTGAGTGATGCCTCTGTGTTATCACCCATCTCTCCATGGCAGGCTCCCAGGAGGTGATAATCAATAACACGCATCTAGACTGTTTCCATTCCCTCTGTCCTGGGGTCTCATCCTTTCTCCCATGCCAATGCCCCATCTCCACCCCACATTGGCCCGTGATGACGGAGTCATGGGAGTTCCCACGTGCTCCATACATGGCCACACCCAGGCCTTCTACACCCTCTGTCCAGGCCCTTCACGGCCGTGGGGTCCCCATGCTTTCCAATTCAGCCTGGACTAGTCTGATTTGGTCCCCTTGGACTGTTCCTCCATCTCCCTCTGGCCCTGCTCATGCCCTGCTGGTTGCCCTTTATTCCTCTCTGCATGGACTGCAGAGACTGGTGGGCCATGTTGTTGGTGTCCTCTCTTCAGTGTCAGCCTCCCTAAAGCCAGTGTCTCCTCAAGCGCCTGCACCAGGCCTTTCTCTGCCTCACCTTTGCTTCCCTTCCATCTTCTCCAAATGCCCCCCAAACCCTAACTATCACCATGTGGTTGGAGCCAGTGGCACCGACGCCCTGGAATTCTAACCCTGACACAGACTCACTTGAACATGCTCACAGAATACTGTTAAGTCCACGGCTTGAGTGGCATCACTAAGACAGAACCAACACAGGTAGGGGAGGAGATGGCAGGATGACAGAAAACCGCACACACCTGAGTCAGAAGATCCAGGTGTGTGTCTGTTCTATTAGTTCTTATCTTTCTAAAATATACAATGTATGTTCCATTTCTTCTGTGGTAAAAAATTTTGATGAACAAGAACAAAAACAACAAAATAGTAAAGTTACCCTAAATCCTATTTTTTGGATACTAACATTCAATGTTTATCCTTTCACGGTCTTTTCTGGCTGTAGTGAAGACAGGTTAAACAAATAAACGATATACATACTCATGTACACATATATTTATTTATTACATAGATAATGTCTTCTTTATAACTGGTATAAACACATGTGGTTCATCCACAAGTTATAAACGGGTTGATTTAACAATTCCTTTTCACATTTGCTCTGAGAACACATTTCCTCATCGAAACAGTGCTACTCCCAGTGTTTAGATTCCCAGGCTACACCTCAAAACTTAATTTCACCTCAAGTAGAAGAGGAACTTTATCTAGGATAAAATGAACACAAGAGAATCAAAAAGCCCGTTCTCCAATTTTAGTTCTGCCATTCCCAGACAAGGCCCTGGTATAGGTCAAGTTTCAGTCCAAAATGCCTAGGCTCATGGGGATGAGCCCTCAGTTCCTGTCTTCAAAATAAATATAATTCAGATCTTTAAGGCTGTAAAAGTTTTCTCAAATGACGTTATGTGAGTGACCAGCACTTATCATTGCTCAGTAAATAAAGACTCAAGGGGAAGCAGGATCTCTTTTACACACACACACACACACACACACACACACACACACACACACACGAGGGGGAACCCCCAAACCCCCAGAATGTACTTATAACAAATTGCATATTTATTCTTACATGCTTAAACCTTCAAAGTACTCTTTGTTTGATGCAATACACCTATCGAGATGCTTTTTCCATGCTCAAAACAGTTTTTGAACTCATCAGTTTTGATGATTTTTAGCGCTTCTGCCATTTTTTGTTTCACCTCTTCCACATGGCAAAATATTTCCCTTTAAGGACTTTTTCATCCAAAAAAGAAGTTGCTCAAAATGAGATCAGGTGAATAGGGCGGTCATGCTGTTTTTGGTCCCAACTGCTGAACGCTCAGTGTGGTGTGGGCCACCTCCAAAAGATAATTCCAGGTTTTTGGGGGTCCCTTTGTGTGTGTGTGTGTGTGTGTGTGTGTGTGTGTATGTGTATAAAATTTTTAGCCACAGAGCCCTTGGTTCAATGAGTGAGTCCTTTAGGATACTTTGGACTCCAGATTATTGTAAGAATTCCACCCAGAACGCATCAACTGCACTGCCCCACTTTGCTAGGTCCCCTCACCCTTCTTGTCCTACTGTGTCCTAACCTTGAGCTCCACAGAGGCTTATCTCTTCCCTCTGACCACACGCCCATCCTCTAGACATGCTGGCTTCAAGGCATTGCCCCAGCCTCCGGGGAATTTCCCAGCTAGATATGGCATTCGGAGTCACTGAGACTGCTTCTCCTGAAATTACAGACAAAACAAGCTAAATACCCACTGTGCTCCAAAGTCACTCCTTGTAATTCTTGCTCTGTTTGGGAGTCTAAATGCAGCCATGATCTCGTCAGATACTTTTTGCCAGAAAGATGGCTAAAAGTCACCCAAATAAAAAAGAGCCATTAGCCCAGCCCAATTAGCCGATGATCTATCTGAAGTGTTGAAACTGCAGAATCCAAGAAATATGCAGAGATAGTTTGTGACTAATTTTGCCTTTTTGAAAATGCAAATAGATGGTTATTGTGTTCTCAGAATTCTTATCTTTTGAGGGCTGGTTGTTTTCTTGACTCTGGCTAGGTCAGATTGTCTTGATTTCTTTGGCAGAACTCCTCCCTGCAATGCCCATATGAAATCTGTAAGTACAAGTCCTCACATCCCTGGGTCCCTTCAAGTCAGGGAACTCTTATGGGTTAGCCTGGATGCTGGCCCCATCCTGAGGGTGGCCTGCTGCAGGGATGGCCTCCAGTTTCACAAGCTGGGGAAAAGAGCTGGACCTCTCTTCTCAAGGGGCTGACTGGTCCAGAACCACCACCGAGAGCCTGACTCCAGAGTTCTTAAAAAGATCAGTCATGACCTTGAACAAATGACAAGTCACATGCTATTCTTCTCTCAGCTTTCAGCATCCTATTAGACACCAATGACTGTTTTATTCTCTCCAGAGCCATTTTTGAATGAAATGTATTCCTCTGACCCCGCTCCCATTCAGGTGAGTGTCCCGTCACAGGATGCTCAACTCTGGCGCTGGGATTATTCCTGGCATGGAAGACAGAAATAGCCCAACAGGGTGGTGGAGCAAGCTATTAGAGACCTGAGATGCCAGTCATGGTGTCAGGTGAACTCTGAGAGTCTTAACCGTTCTCTTTGGTCATTGAACAAGGCAAGTGTTTGCAATGGAGAAAATAAAAGGGGGTGAATTTGTGCTGGAAGCCAGAATGGCTGGTTCATTCCCAATCTCTGAATGTAAAGGGATCCACAATGGAACAGGAAATGCTGCAGCTCAGGCATTTAATTCTGGGGATTCCACGGTGCCCCTTATATCAGTGACACAAAACCACACTCTGTACCTGGAGTTCTGAGGTCCTTGTCTGGGGCCTGCCATGCCCTGCATGAGTTTCTTCACACCTGCAATTGGGACGTTAGATGATATTTTTGTCACTGATTTACATTTCCTCTCACAACTAATTTTTTTTTTTGAGTGCTTACTATGTGCTGGGCACCATGCCACTACGCCAGCTGCTAATCCACTGGATTTACTTTACTTAAAGTATCCAAGGACGTCTTATGGCCTATATTATGCCAGGCTCTGCACAGACTCACGAACCACAGAAATGACACATGACACCCATGTGATGTCTAAATGGAAGTGGGAAAGAGGAAGGTGGTAGGAAATTAGCGAGTCACTCATACACAACTGGCAGGCATGTTCGTTCAGACGTGCCACCCTCTCTTATTTCACTCTAAGTCAAAGGTATGGAAGCTGACGTGGTAACATAAAGTGATAGTAATAGACACCAGCCTTTCTCAGCAGAAGCCCCTGAGAGGAGAGTCAGGACGGAGAAGGATGAAGGCCTCTGCACAGTCCATGTAAAACAGCTCACCTGTAGGTCCCTGACACCCAGGCTCAGGCCTAGGATGGTAGGCACTAACATCAGTGTGTTCCAGACAAGCTGACTAACGGCCTTAGAAATCCTCAGCAGAGCAGAGATCACAGATTAGCATACCCTGATGTACATGGGGATGTGATGACCATCAGCCACACAGGCCAGGGAGCAGGCAAGTAATCCTACCGTGTCATAAAGGTGTCACGACTGCCCCAGATAGGAAGATGTCCATAAACTGTCCATAAACTGTGAAGATCCACCTATGGATGGAAGGTCTGATGCAGTGGTTCTCAACTAGGGGATGATTTTGTCCTGCAGGGACACCTGGCAATATCTGGAGACATTTCTAGTTGTGACGACTGGTAGTGGCAGTGGCAGGAGTGCCAGCAGCATCCCACCGGGTAAGGGCTGGGGAGGGGGCAGACATCCCACCATGCACAGGAGAGGTCACCCAGCAGATAAGCATCTGGTCCAAATGTGCACAGTGATGAGACTGGAAAACGCTATTTAATGCAACACGATTTAGTTATTTGAAAAATCCACATGGACAGTGGATCAGGCAGGAGGAAGAGGCATTGCCGCATCCTGTCTGTCAAGTGCTGTATCCCTGTCATGGCCCCTTTGCTGTTCCTGGATCTCTGAATGCCCCTGGGAGATGACTGAAGGAGCACAATTCTCACTTCAGGAGGGGGCTGGGAAGCAGAAGCTGGTGACATCTCCCACGAAGATGAGACAGACGTCCTACCCCCACCTGCACCCATCCCACAGAACCACTGTTTTCTAGAACTACTTATATCTAGAACAAAAAGGAAGAGTCAAAGGTTGCTAGTACACATCAAGTTTAACTTTAAGAAATGAAATGAGGTTGTGAACTTAGGTTCAGGCCAGAAGTGCTTTTGTTTTCCAGTTCACTTACTTTTCAAATAGCTACTGCACAGCCAGAACAATCACCAAATGCTGTTCCAGGTGATGCACACACACAATGTACCGCACAGGCGGATCCTCATGGGAAGTTGCAGGACTGTGTCCTGCACATGGTCACTAGACATGTGTTGGGTTCTCCAACTGTCGAGACAGTCCACAATTCCAGATCCATTGCCTGAGTCCATCCCCCTGTGCTCCAGCCACACTTGCCTTTCCTTCTTCCCCTTGTAATATCCCTCTTTCTTCTCCCACCACCCAAGGAGCTCCTATTCATCCTTTGAGATCCAGAACTGCAGACGCCCTGATCCTTGAGCCCATAGCTTTATTAGTGGGCTCCAGCATGGCTCACTGCAATGCTGACCACCATGGACTGCTGGCATGCATCTGTACATGTGTGATATCCCACCGTTAGACAGAGTGTCCTGAGGGAGCTGCTAGTTGTTCTAGATCCTTCCCTTTGCCCTTCCAAGTTCCCTTCTCTTTCCCCTTCCTGTTCCTGCCATGGAGGCCTGACGTCCGAGAACAGCACTCACCTATGGGTGCCCTTTCCTTCAGACCCTGGGGGTTTTACCAATGGGCAGCACCAGCAGGGTTTCAGCAGGAAGAGAAGAGGGCCATGGGGCTGACCCCCTGTGGCTGCCTCCCTGGCAGGGTGTCCTTCTCCTTCCCTTCACAATCGTCTCACTAGCTTTGTATTCCATGTCTACCAGAGTACCTGGTCCAGACGAGGTGCCCAGCAAATGTCTGCCAAAAGTGAATAAACGAGTACAGATGCTACAATAAAATTATAGTCACTCTAAAAATTTTCCATTTGTTAAAAAAGTTGCTTCCACCAAAGGCTTCAATTTCCTCAGAAGTTAGAGAATCATTTTTTTGAACTCAGCTAGACACAGTACCTCTTATTAGCACCGCTGTTCATTTTCATTTTCGGTTTTACAGAAAACAGAAATGAGACAATGCCTGCCCTCTTTCCCAGAGCACCCAACAATTCTTCTCTTGAATTCTGTAATACCAACCTCAAACACAGCAAAATAAAAGCATGAGGCTTCCAACCTAACCAAGCCTCAGAAAACTTCCACCTCTGGGGATAACAGGATGGCAGCTGGAGACACAAGAAAGGAAAACAGCAAGTTCAACAAGGCCTCGCATTTCAGCAAAAGCTTCTACCTGAAGTGAGTGTGACACACTAAATGATCGTCAGCCTCCAAGTCCCTCTCTTGGAACCTCATCGGTAGCTGTGTTTTCTAACTTAGCAAATTCCTACTGTTAATGGGAAAATTGGTTTCAACTTAACTGGGCAATAAGTAAATACATTATTATTTGTGTGTAGCCGTGATTGTCCACACTCAGTGCTTTCCCATGCTGTCAGGGACTGGCAGAGCTGATGGAAATGCAAACTGCTGACCATTTACAAAGTTCTTGAGACAGGTCACACATCCTGCATTGGGAACTTCAAAGTTTATCATCACAGCAATACTGCAAGAAAGACGTTATCCTGCTATTTTTCCTTTAATTTCACTCATTTTATTTTTATAATTTTAAAACTTTTGCTTTATGGAGATTTTCAAACACATACAAAATTGGAGAGGATGGTCCTATGAACTCAGTTTAGTCCCTGTCGTATCAACCCATTCTGTCTGTCACCTGGTTTCAACAACCACCACCGTCTGCCACCCTTGGTTTAGCAATTATTCCCCCTACACCTATTTTAAAAAAATATTTTAATGCGGTTTTGATAAAATGCCCTTTCTCAGTTTCCTTGTTTGTGAGACGTCTCTACTTCCTATACCTGATGGTTGGAAGATAGCTGGTGTTCAGCATGGACCTTGCAAAAGGGAAATATCCAATACACATTCATCTTAATTCTCACATGTAGACACGAGAACCACAGCAGAGAGTGGGAAAGGTGAGACTTTCAGTGGCAAATGTGAGAGGAAAACAAAACTCGGGCTGGAAAACCCAGAACCAGCAGGATTCTGGTATTGTACATTGGGAAATGCGAACTCTCTAGACACATGCTTTACTGAAGCTAATAACAGGTTTCTGTCGAGAGGCACAGACACACGTACCCCAGAAACAAAATCTATCAGGGAGCCAATCTGTATATTCACAGGCAGGCTTCAAATGATGGGAAAGAAAAAAAAACCCCAAAGAACCTGGCTGCTAGCTTCTAGAAAGTTAAGACCTGCATGGTGAAGGAAGAGCAGCCATTGAAGAAGGAAACATGCAAGGGGTGTATGAAAAACACAGCTGTGGGGACGTACATGAGCACTTAGGAGGTACTGAGCACTTGCTCTGGCTCACACAGGTAGCCCAGATATGAGGCGATGGGGGTGCGGGAATGGCCCTCTGTGGGGTGCTGACTGCCAACGACAGTCCTTAGAAAGCCTCCACTAATCATCAGGGAGATGCAAATCAAAACCACACTAAGATACCACCTAACTCCAATCAGAATGGCAATGATCAACAACTCAAAAAATAACAGCTGCTGGAGAGGGTGTGGTGAAAAGGGAACACTTCTACACTGTTGGTGGGAGTGTAAACTAGTGCAACCTCTGTGGAAAGCAGTGTGGCGATTCCTAAAAGCTCTAAATATCAACTTCCCATATGACCCCACAATCCCCCTACTGGGAATATATCCTGAAGAACTCAAATCACTCTATAAAAAAGATACCTGCACACGTATGTTTATCGCAGCATTGTTCACAATAGCAAGAACCTGGAAGCAACCATGCTGCCCATCAAAAGAGGACTGGATTTAAAAAATGTGGTACATATACACGATGGAATACTACGCAGCCATAAAAAAGAACAAAATCATGAATTTCACAGCAACCTGGATGGAACTAGAGTCTATAATTCTGAGTGACCTCTCACAGAAGCAAAGATCCTAGTATCACATGTTCTCACTCATATAGTGGACCTTGAACATCCAATGTAATACTATAAGAAAATGACTGACAGTAGTGGGAAACTATGGGGGGGGGAGGGAGAGGGGATTAACGGTAGTAAATATCTGTCTGGGGACGGGGAAACACCTCTTATCAACAAGGGTGCCTGAACGAAACGTACTTGTATACCTAACCCTTAACTGTACCCCACAATATCATAATAAAAAATATTGATTATAAAAAAAAAGAAAGAAAGCCTCCACAGGCTAAACATGTGCCCTGCGCCTCTCCTCAGTTGAGGAGATGGCTTCATCATGGAGCCTGAGACTTCTGTTTCCTTCCAAAAGCTGAAGCCTCTGCTCATGGTGACTGGAACCATGCTACACTCTGTTGTTTTTGTTTTTGTTTTTTTGAGTTGGAGTCTTGCTCTGTCGCCCAGGCTGGAGTGCAGTGGCACGCTCACGGCCACCCCAGCGTTGACCTGCAGGGCTCCGGCAATCCTTCCGCCTCAGTCTTCCAAGTAGCCGGAACAACAGGTGTGTGCTCCCAAGCCTGGTTAATTTTTTGATTTATTGTAGAGATGAGGGCTCGCCCAGCTGCCCGGACTGGTCTTGAACCCACGGGCTCAGGCAATCCACTCGCCTCGGCCTCTCGAAGTGCTGGGATTACATGCTGAGCCACTGAGCCCCTCCCACTCTGTTGTTTCTAAGTTTCCCTTTTATTTTCAGTCTCAAGTTCAACAGTCTTACTATTTCTTTTATTATGATTATTTGTAGGGTACAAGTGGGGATTTACTACACAAGCAGGTTGCATGCAGGTGAAATTTGGGCTTCTAGCTGGCCCTTTTGCCTCCTGATAGGTACCCATTGTGTCGCCACATGCCCCCATCGTTCCTCCCTCCCTCCCCTAGCAGTGCCCAGCACCTGCCAATCCCACCCTTGGTCTTAGTCTTTTCTTAAAGACACCTGCACACATCAACACAATCGTCCAGTAACTCTGGCCACTGGTACATGGTCCCTGGGTGAGCATCTGTGGTGTCCCACCAGTGCCTCTCCACACTTTGACGTGTCTGTGAGGTGCACACACGAATATGCCAAGTTCATTCAAGGAGATACTGAAGTCCTGACCTTCTAGCCATCTGTCACCAAGCTGTTCACACTGAGGTGTGTTCTCATATTCCACTTTAACAACATACATAAAGATGTGCTGAAGTAGTCTTTTTGTTTTTAAAGCCTAAAAGGGAAGACAATATCGTTTTGGTAGAAAACATTCTGCAGGCCCTGGTGACCCATCACCAAGCCTTCAGATACTCGGGGCTGACTGTTCCTGGTGACCCATCAACAAGCCTTCAGATACTCAGTGCTGACTGTTACTGGTAACCCACTACTGAGCCGTGGGATCCTTGGGGCTGACTGCTCTTGGTGACCCGTCATCGAGCCTTGGGATACTCTGGGTTGACAGTTCCTGGTTACCCATCACCAAGTCTTCAGATACTCAGGGCTGATTATTCCTGGTGACCCATCACTGAGCCTTGGGATACTCAGGTCTGATTGTTCTTGGTGACCTGTCACTGATCCTTGGGATATTTGGGGCTGACTAGTCTCTAAAGCTGGCAGGATAACCACGAGAGGGGAGAGTAATGCTGCTGTCACATGCCTAAGGGTGAAATGGGGAGGGGGGAAGGCAGGCAGAGACAGAGCATGAAGTACACGAGCAGAGGGAGAGACAACCATGAGTGTGTGCCACAGTCTGCACTGTCTTTCATGCTCCCAGAGGCAAGGTGCCAAGGCTGTTGTCACCCTCAGCAGCCCAGCCTGGATGGAGTCTAGAGAGGGAAGGGAGGGACAAGGAACATCCGTGGCCTAACAGTGTTGTGGGCCAAGGACCCAGATTGAGACATGGGTCCTTTGTAGAGAGGAAGAGACCACCAGGAGAGAAAGTTAACTCAGACAGTGTCCTCCCGTGCCCATGATGCCATGGCTCCTCACGTGGCCATGGAAAGTGCTGTGACCCTGCAAAGGGTGAGCTCCACACTGGGGCTCGGTCACCTCCGGGGTGATGACTCAGGGAGCAGCTGCACTGCACAGTGAGAACATCCTGAGCTCAGTCATCCCAGTGCCCTCATCACCGCTAAGTGTGCTGAGTACTCCCAGCTGCTCAAGACATGCACATCTCAGCATCTACCCTGGGCTAACTGAGGAGGACTTGGCCAGGCAGTGCCAGGTGGCTAATTGGTAAAGTGATGGCTCAAAGAGGACTCATCTCTAATTATGGGCATTTGACATCTTCATGTAGGCTTTATGAGATAGTAAATACAGTTTTACAAGATGTGCATTGGGGCCATATGGCCTCCCTGAACATGCAGAACAAATGAGGCATAACGAGGCATTATTTATTTATTTTAGAATGGCAGGATGCACTGTGGAGGGTATTTTTTTTACAGGTTGAGGCTGGAAAGTCAGGAGTTTGGGTTGTAGAGAAGATGTTTTTTATGTTTTGCTTCAGGACAGAAGGTGGATACAAGGACAGGCATGGTCCAGAGTGCAGGAAGGAAAGAGATCAGAACCAATTCTCCTTATTCCAAGAGAAATATCAAAGATGTAAAATCATATACTGTATTCCCTGTGTTTTCATTTGGAATTAGATTCCCTCTCTTTGGTCTATTTAGTCATTTATTTCAACACTTAAAATCTAGTACGATAAGTAATACAGATCAGACGCTAACAGACTCCTGCACATATATGCCCAGGAATGTGCAACAGGGACTCTGTGATTCTCCTAAGGCATAAGTAAAATCTGTAATAAGAAATCTTCTGAAGAGGGTCCACAGCTTTAATGAAATTAAAAGCCTCATGATTGAAGAAAAGGTTAATAACTGTAGAGCCCTATATCCAAGACCATAAGACATTACATAATGTAGGATATCACCTCACATCTACTAGAGTGGCCATTCCCAAAAAGACAAAAGAGAGTGTGAGGCAGGATATGGAGAAAAGAGAGCACCGACGGTGGAATGTAGATTAGCACACCCATGATGGAAAGTAGTACAGGGGTTCCTTAAAAATTAAAACAGAGCCACCATGTGATCCAGCAATCCACTTGGGGGCATATATCAAAAAGATTTTAAATCAGTATGTCGAGGACATGGCTGCACTCCCATGTTCAATGCAGCATTATTTACAATAGGCAAATTATTGAGATAACCCAAGTGTCTGTTGACTGATGAATGGGTAAAGAAAGTGTGGCATATACATATGATGGAATACTATCCATCCTTAAAAAAGAAGGAAGTCCTGTTGTTTGTGACAACATGGATGAGCCTGGAGGACACTGTGTTAAGTGAAATGAGTCAGGACAGAAAGACAAATACTGCATGGCCTCTCTTATGTGTAAAATCTAAAAACGTGATACTCTCAGAAGCAGAGAGCAGAAGGGTAGTTACCAGAGGCTGGGGGTGCTGGGTTGGGATGATTTTGGTCAAAGGATTCAAAATTTCAGTTAAGTGGGAGGAACAAACCCAAGAGGTTCATTGTATAACATTGTGACTATAGTTAACAACAATGCATTGCATTCTTGAAAATTGCTAAGAAAGTAGACTTTAAGTGTTCTCACCACAAAAATAAGAAATATATGAGATAATACAGGTGTTAATTAGCTTGATTTAGCTATTCTGCCATGTATCCACAATGTCAAAATATCATGCTGCACATCAAATGCATGAAATACATACATGTCATATTTGTCAATTAAAACAACCACCACCAAAAATTCCCCACAAGACTCCATATGGAAAACGATAAGATACCACACCATGTAAGACACTGGGCATGTGAACAATCCCACCTCCAGCTCTGCTTTTCAAAGTGGAAGACCCACATCCAACTCATTCTGAAGGAGGTGGGTGACTATACTCCATGAATACCCAGGAATTTCCCTGTGTGATGCCACGATGCTCTATCTGAAAGATTAGAAGACACCCTACTGAAATGCAATCAAAAGTGGAAGATAAATAAAAGCAGTTAAAAATTAGAAGGTCTGAGAGGCCAAGGGCATCCGGTCCCTTTCACTCCCAAGCTGAGGTGCATCATTTCATCTGCCTGAGATGAAGGCATCACTTCAACAGCACGTGGACAGAGCAGGCTTGTCAGAAAAGATGAGATGGAAGAAAAGTTCTTGGTTCTTCCTCTGTTTCGACTGTTGGGACAAACATGATCACTAATTGGCTTTTCAGCACATATTTTCATCTTATTTTTATTAATCAGTTTAGAAACTTTTATTACATTGTACAACTTCCAAGCTTTTCTCTTCAATTTTATATCTATTATCTATCTATCTATCTATCTTATGCCTATCTATTATATCTATCTATTATCTATCTATCAATAAATTATCTATCTTTCTATCTATCAATCATCTGTCTATCATTTACCTTCAAAGATACACAGACTTATAAAGAATCAAATTTCTCTACAGGGTTTGCTATAACAAACATCTTGCACTATCCCTCCTTCCTAACCTAATCAACTGACTATTTTGGCACGTACCACCATATCTCTAAATGATATGCTTAGATTGTTACTTTAAAAAAAATTGATTTCCCACTACAGAAGCAGAGGATCTAACTCTCTTTCCTTCCTCCACGTCTATAACACATGTTCTCCTTCCCATCCCCCTTCCTTTCAATAGTTATTTTCATTAAATCAATACTCAGGGTTTACTCTTCAGTATTGACTGCTTAAATGCCCTACAAGGCTGAAAATTCAGGAAACCACCATCATGGTGCCTTTCTTGCATGGCTATTGTTTTCTGGTAAGTAATGATGAACTTGTTTGGTAATTTGCCTGTTTTTCTAAATTCTCATCACCAGCTCAGCCCCATACTCCACACCAGTTGCCTAAATTCTCTCCCAAGATGTTGCATGTTTCAGATAGTCTCCCAATTTGACTTGGGGTATCTGTCCTGAAGCCTGGCTCTCAGATGTGCCCGGTGTCCCAAGCCCACAGACCCTCCCTTCCACCCTTCCCAGGATGAAGCTTCCTCACTGCCCATGGTTTGGGTGTGGCATCCTGCATACAGGGTGTGGAAGTGGGGATCTGACGGTTCCTCAGACTTCTCAACAGTATTCCTTGTTTTCCTCAGAGAGCATAATCTTAGGTCTGCTCATGCATTGTCCACAGATCCATCTCTTTCTGGTGCCCCAGTTTTTGTGCCGCCATCTTTTCTTTTGTCTTCCACATCTTGATGCACTGGGGCCTCTAACACCTCTTCTTGCAGTTGCTTCTCTGGGGTTTTTAGTAGGGCACAAATGCAGAAGTGCGCACTCAACCAGTTCTTGCTATTCTTGAGAGTGTTCTAGAAATCAAATTGCAGACACCCAGGCAGGTGCTGTAAGCGGGTATTTTCGCAACTCTGCTTATACAACCACCACCGGCAAATGCTCATCTGTAACTTGTGAGAACTCAGTCCCTTCTGTCTCAGGTGAGTCGCATGCCAGGTGGGCAATGTGACTGAACAGCTGTGCCCTGTCCCCCATGTAACCTTTCTAATTCCAGGCTTACTCAGTATGATGCCTCCTTGATGGTCTGTGGCCGTTCTTAGGTCCCAGATACCTGAGAATCACCAGGGTCAATCGATACTTCTGTCATGCTCTGTTACAGCTGATCAATAAGGACAAGGAGGCAGTGAGGTGGAAGCTAAGTGTTTTATTAAATCCAACATTGGTCTTCAGGACTTCAGTAGTGTTTATAAAACTCCCATATCCTTCCCATCTACCTTGTCTTATTCTAGTTGGCAAGAACTGTTTGCATAGAAACACTTGCATACTCCTTCCTCTCATTCTCCAAGGAATTCCTCCTCGAAGACCTGGGTGCTAGATCACTGCCACTAGACTGTGTGATCTGCATGCCACACCCCTGTGGACATCTCTTACTTGCAAGGGGAGCAGTCAGGCCCTCAAGCTTGTCCTCCACAGGCCACAATGAAAATTTTTGTTTTTTAGTTGGGATCCCACTCTGTCACCCAGCCTAGAGTGCAACGGCACGATTACTACAATCACAGCTCACGGGAGCCTCCAATTCCTGGTCTCAGGTGATTCTTCCACCTCAGCATCTTGAGTAGCTGGGACTGCAGGCACATACCACCACAACCAGCTAATTTTTTGTAAAGATGCGGTCTTGCTATGTTGCCCAGGCTAACATTTTTTTAAAAAATGTGATGGCTTTTAGTGATGGAGGAAAAACTACTCTACAGCTTTCCATAGTGAGAGCTACTTCCTGTTACGGCATTGAGGCCAGGCTGCTGGGCATGTTCTGAGGACTGACCACACCTGACTGCATTTACGGTTTCGTGCACCATGACAAGATGTGCTTTCATATCCCTTTTTGTACGACCCCCGCTTGAGTTTGTGAATACTGCAAATGACATCGACTCAAACACCCTAGAATCCTGGGGGTGGCAGATGTAGACCAGCTGTGTAACCACTAGAACCAGGAGGAAATAATAAAACACAAGGATTTTTCTTTCCTTCTCTCTGTATATTTTTCTTTGATTGATTCCTGAGAGCTAGTGGACTCCTCCTCCTGTCTCCATTTCCTGAACAAACATCAGTGCCAGTGATAGCAATGCCACCCCCTTCTCTCTTGTTTCAGTTGATGTTTGTCATATTTAGATTGTAAATGTCCATGGGGTATGATGGCCTTGGGTTCTTAGCTTTCTCTTCTAAATGTTTATCTAGATTATAATTTTTGCTGTATACACAGCTCATGGAATGGAAACATTCCTCATTTTTATTTCGGCTTTTTGGGGGGGAAGTAGGGAGTCACAGAGCACACTGTGCTGACCCTTAGTAACTTTTGGAGCTCGGCTATCAAAGGGGAAGTTAATGACACAGTGATGCAGGGGGCAAGGGGTCAGGATTGGCAGTAGTGGGAATCTGCTGAGGGCGGGGCACCCCTCATCAACAAGGGCACCTGCATAATGAACATTTGTATGCTTAACCCTGAATTCTACCCCACATCTTTAAAGTAAAAATTTTTTTAAAAAAGACGCAGTAATAAGACATTCTTTCCTAGTGATTTCGTCTGCATATCCTTGAGCATTTTCCAGATCACACATTTGATCTGATAATCCAAAAGACAACACCACATCCATCCTGAGTCACAGCAAGAAAGAATGCATGGCACATGAACAGTGAACAAACAAGCAGAAAGAAGGGGTAAGATAAAATATTTATACCACGAGAAGCCAAAGGAGTGACTGCGTCAGTTGAATATGACTACTAGGTAAGTGAGGGTCACAGGAGTTTCAAGTTTAAACCAAACAGAACAAGGGACAGCTGTCACAGCTCTTCTTATTAGGCTGGCAAGCTGTGATTCATTGTTGGAATTCTGGGAACTGCTTGGATGCCAGGAAAGAGTGTAAAGCTGGAAGGGGTAGAACAGAAATAATTTCCGAAGATCTCTCACATGTTATCTGTGTAGAAGCAGCTTTTCCATACGTTCCCCATTGTATTTTATTTGAGAGAAGGACCTGCAATAATAGTTTGGACAAAGTAGCTAGTCAACTAAGAAGCTTGATTGATGAACTCAGAGTTAAGGAGACCAGGAGGGGGACATCTTTGGGGAGGAGCCCAGAAACACTAGGTGGAGATTTTTATTTGTTTATTTTGTGTGTGTGTGTTTTTTTTTCTTTTAGGCACCAAAATTTTTATTGACCCGCCTTCTTGCTTTCTTTTAACATAATAAACATTATAAACCAAATTACTCTTTTTGACCCAGGGTTGTGATAGGAACTATCACATTCAAAGTGGTATCAGATCTATGTGTGCTTTTATATTTTTCTGGCCCCTCTCAACCTCTGGCTGTCACTTCTCTTGTCCTTTCTCAGTTGTCCCTTAACAGTCTATTCCAATCCCTATAAAACAGGGACTATAAGTACCAACCTCATTGTTACAGGTTTAAGAGAAGGCCCAGCACTAAGGCAGACTCTCAGGATCGCTCAAGCACCAACAATTCCTCGCTGCCCTTCAATATAGCTCCTTACCATCTGTTATGGGCTGAGGAACCACTGAAACTATAAACCAAGCACAGGGGTGTAAGTCCATAGGCCAGGTCCTCAGTGGTACAGTACACAGGCTTTGTGAATGACTACCACTACCAACTTCAGGCCTAAGGAAGGACTGACCCAGGGAGCAGTTCCAAGACCACTGAGCTCATGGTTCCCTTGTACCTGCATCACAATCAGGGCCTCTCAATTCCCCCTGCCATACTTGGAACAGAAGGAAGGACAGAGGCCAGAAACTGAGTTACCAGCCCCAGGGATTCAATAGGGGATACTGACAAACCAATCATAAAGTTGGTGCCATTTGCTCTGGGGGGGGAGATAAGGCTTGAACAAGGACAGCAGCTGAAATGTGAAGGACAGGCCTGTCTCTCAGTAGCGGTAGTGTTTAGGCTTGAAGGGGCCATCACGGGACATGCCCAGGTACTGGGCCTGTTTCTCAGTCAGCTTGGTCAGCTTCATGTTCAGCTTGCCCAGGTGAGCTTCAGCCATGGCCTCATCCAGCTTCTTAGGCAGGAAGTAAACCCCAACGGGGTACTTGTCTGGATGAGTCCACAGTTCAATCTGCGCCATCACCTGGTTCGTAAAGGAGTTACACATCACGAAGCTGGGGTGGCCCATGGCACAACCCAGGTTGACCAGACGGCCCTCAGCCAGCAGGATGATGAGGTGCCCATTCTTCAGCCGGTAGCGGTCCACCTGGGGTTTGATGTTCACCTTCTCCACAGCATTCTCATTGAGCCACCTGACATCAATCTCCACATCGAAGTGTCCAATGTTACACACAATGGAGTCATCCTTCATCTGCTCAAAGTGCAGGCCAAGGATGATGTCAACACAGCCTGTGGTGGTAACAAAGATATTGCCCTCCTGACAGGCCTCATCCATGGTGGTCACTTCATAGCCCTCCATAACAGCCTGCAGTGCATCGATGGGGTCGATCTCAGTGATGATGACGTGGGCTCCAAAACCCCACAGGGCCTGTGCACAGCCCTTGCCCACGTCGCCATATCCCGCTACCACTGCCACCTTGCCTGCAATCATCACATCTGTGGCCCGCTTGATGCCATCTATGAGGGACTCCCGGCAGCCATAGAGGTTGTCAAACTTGCTCTTGGTGACAGAGTCATTGATGTTGATAGCAGGTACCTTCAGGATCCCATTGGTCATCATCTTGCATAGGTTGTGGACCCCAGTCGTGGTCTCCTCAGAGATGTCTCGAATGCCTGAGAGGAGCTATGGGTACTTGGTGTGGATAAGGTTGGTAAGGTCACCACCGTCGTCCAGAATCATGTTGAGGGGCCCATCCTTGAAGTACAGTGTTTGTTTGATGCACCACAGGTACTTTTCATCTGTTTTGCCCTGGGATGCCAGCCCTGGAAATGGCAGCTGCTGCATGGTCCTGAGTAGAGAAGATGTTGCAGCTGGACCACTGCACCTCAGCACCCAGGGCGACGAGGGTCTCTGTGAGGACAGCAGTCTCCACAGTCATGTGCAAGCAACCAGCAATGCAGGCACCCTTCAGTGGCTTGGAGGCTGAGTACAACTCTCGCATGAGCATCAGGCCGGGCATCTCATTCTCTGCGATGTCCAGGGCCTTGCGCCCCACAGGTGGCCAGGCTGATGTCAGCAACTTTGTAGGGCAGTTTGTCAGACATGACGGCTGTGTTTCCGCACGGGCGGCGGGCCCAGATGCGGTGGGAGGTGGCACAAGTGGGCGGGCAGTATTTTGTGGTTTTTAAAGACAGGGTCTTGCTCTGTGGCCCAGGCTGGAGTGCAGTGGCACGCTTACAGCTCATTGAAGCCTAAACTCCCGGGCTCAGACAGTCCTCCTGCCTCAGCCTCCTGAGTAGCTGGGACTACAATTGTGCACCACCACACCCTGCTAATGTTTTTTTCCAATTTTTTTGTAGAGACAAGGTCTCGCTATGTCGCCTAGACTGGTCTTGAACTCCTGGGCCCAAGTGATCCTCCTGCCTCAGCCTCTCAAAGTGCAGGGATTACAGGTATGAGCCACTGTGCCAGGGATTATTGTCAAATGGATTGTGAACACATAGACTTAGAGGAATGGGGTGGACCCATCCAATCCCATGAACATTCTGGGCGTCACCAATAGTAGGCCATATCAGGAAATGCAGAGATATAGACGGAAATTGGAAACCTTGCCTCAAGCAATGTGTCCTAGGGAAGCAGCACTGAGTATAAGAGAAGCTTGTGCAGTCCAAATGAGGGACAGCTGTCTCCATGAGATCATGACAGAAGCAGAATGAAGGCTCAGCTCCATGACACAGTGGCTGTGATGCATCAGTGTCCACGCCATGCCAAGCCTTGTGTGCCCCCACATAAGCAACCACATTTCTTAGCAATCAGTATTAGTGAACCCTGATTTGGTGTTACTAAATCCCAGGCCGATATCATTTTGTCTAACTTTCACTTCCAGGGTGCAGCACAGATACTGTGTTTTCTATGTTACAGATGAGGAAGTCACTCAGGGAAGAAATCTGCACATGACGAACTTGAGCAATAGTTAAGAGTGCGGCACGATGTGGGGTTCACAATGTGTGGACAAAGAAGAATGTGAAGGAAGATAAACTAGGAGAGTTTGGCCTCAGACCAAATAAGCACAAAGGACAACAGCTAAATGATTACTCTGTGAGGCTTCTTGCATATGACATTGGCAATTTTCTAGAAATGATGCCTTTGGCAGGGAAACAGGATAGCATATTACATCCACATTTGTACTGATGTTTTGTTTTGCTTTATAGATTATAAAATGACAGACAGACAATATAAAACATGGAGTCTAACTATTAGTAATGAGCACCCGTGTGTCGATTTCCAGCGTGAGAAACAGAAAATGTACATAAGCCTTCCCTGATTCCCTCCCCTGTGCTCCTCTCAGAGGTAGCCAGGAGCTGGATTTTGTGTTAATCATTTGCTTTTCTTTATGGTTAACATGTATATATGTTTCAAAATATACGTAAAAATGATCCTGCTTATAAACTTCATATAGATGGCATGACACTGCATGTGTTTTCTGTAATGAACTTTCCATCTCTACTTCTCATCCATGTGGACACACACGGCCACTTGCTTTCTTGCATATGAGAGGCATATGTAAAGATAGCACAACTGATCTACCTGTTCCAGTTCAAAGGACAACTGCGTGATTTCCAGGTTACTGCTGCCATGAATCAAATCAAAGCTGCCACGAATGCTCCTGTGCATGTCTCCTGGTATGCAAGGCATGCTCTTCCTACGTTTTTTAGGCTGGAACCACCACATTCATGCTGATATCATGTTATGTGGTGATGGTGCACATCCTTGCTGTATTCCTAATTTTAAAGGGGCTTTTAAAAATATTTCACCATTAGGTACCATGTTTGCCACACATTTATTGTAATATACTTCATCAGGTTAAGATTGTTTCATTCTATTCCTAGTTTGCTAAATTCTTTAAAATCTTGAATTGTTATATAATTTTATTGAATGATTTCTTGCTGTCTATTGAGATGACTTGATTTTTGTACTGTAATGAGTTGATATGTTGAATTATACTACATAATTTTCTAATAATTAACTAACTTTGCTTTCTAGAATAACCCAAAATTTATCATCTATTTATATATTATTATTTTAAAATCTACTTTTAAGAGGGTTTGCTAGTGTTCTGTTAACTTGCCAATGTTCTAGGCATTTGAAGAGTACATAATTTTCCTATACCCTGTGTTAAATTTTGGATCCAAGGTTAACACTGCCATTGTAGAATACATTCGGGGATATTTTCTACTTTTCTATTTTATAAATAAGTTATGTATTTTGGAATTGAAGATTTGGTGAATCTCATGCAAAATCTTTTGGTCTGGTATTTTCCAGTGGGAAAAACTTAATTACTGATTTTATTTCTTTCATGATTATAGAATCATTCAGATTTTTCTGTTGTTTCTTAAATTAGTTTTGGTAATTTATATGTTGTTAGATTATTCATTTTATCTAAATTTATACATTTGTCTGCATAGTCTATTACATTGCCTTCTTATCTGATTAACTTCCTGTTCATATGCAATTATAGATCCCTTATGTCTGTTGCATTGTTTGCTAATCCATTTTGTGTGATGTGTGCATATGATCAGAGCAATCTTGTTAATTCATTATTCTTTACAAAGAATCTACTTTTGGTGTTGTGATCCACTTTCTAGTTTTGTTTTCTGTTACTAGTATTTTGCTCTCTAAATTTTTCCCCATTGCTTATGGATTTATTCTGCTGCTCTTTTTCTGTTTTTCAGTTGATGATTCACTCATAATATATTTTTCCTAATATAACCATTCAAGGTTATACATTTCTCCATATTACTTCAGCTTCATCCCACATCTTTTTGCTAAGTAGTACTGTATTATCATTTAATTTCCCTAATTTCATTATGATGCAATCTTTGACTGATATATTACTTAAAAGTAGATTTTTATGTTTCCTTATTATGCATTATCTTTTTATAATTGACTTGTTTATGTTCTGTATAAAATAGATTTATTAAAATTTATTGAGGCTTGTTTTATGTTCTAGAACATTACTAATTTTTATAAAATTCCTGTGTCTCCCTCAAGGAAATAACCACTCTCTAGCTGTTGAAACAATGTTGTATATACATCTCTGAGGCCAAACTTATTCATTGCATTGTTCTAGATTTCTAAATTCTACTCAAAGCCATATATAAAAATTTCCTACTTATAATGTGAAGTTGTGTATTTCTTATTGTAATTCTGTGAATTTGTCTTTACTATTTGAAACTATGTTATTTAGTACTTATAAATTCAACACTGATATAGTTTCCTGGGGAATGTAAACTTTAAAGAAAATGTGATATACCTCTTTATCTCTAGTATATATATTTTTTGTTTTTAATTCTATTTTTAAATTTTTGTCAGCATTTTTCTTTTTTTCTTCTTTTAAAGGTGTTGAGTACAATTAAGGATTGTGGTCATTGTACAGGTAAAGTTTGGGCCTCCCTTTGGTCCCCACTTCACCTGGTTTCAGATCACGTACAGTTATTGATGAAATGTGTCTCTCCTTCTCCCCCCCGCCACCACCTGGCAGTTTTCCACTACTGCCAATCCCATTCTTTTTTTTTTTTTTTTTTTTGTGAGTTGGAATCTCACTCTGTCACCCAGACAGGAGTGCAGTGGCTGCTCCCGGCCACTGCAGCCTCGACTTGCTGGGCTCCAGCGATCCTTCTGCCTCAGCCTTCCAAGTAACCAGAATTACAGGCGTGCGCTACCACGCCCGGCTAATTTTTTTTTTTCTATATATTGTAGAGATGAGATCTCACCAAGTTGCTCAGGCGGGTCACCAACCCGCGGGCTCAGGTAATTCACTCACCTCGACTTCCCAAAGCGTGGGATTACAGGCTGAGCCACCGAGCCCGGTCACCAATCCCATCCTTATAGTATTATGATAATTGTTCAGAGTCTGCTTATGAGAGAACATGTGGTACTCAGTTCTTTGTGTCTGTGATAGATCACTGAGTATTATAGACTCTAAATCCACCCAAATTGCTGTGAAGTTCATAATTTTGTCCTTCTGTATGGCTGTGTAATATTCCATTGTATATATGTACCACATTTAAAAAAATCCAGTCCACTTTCTGTGGGCAGCAAGGTTGGTTCCATGTTTTTGCTATTGTGAATAATACTGCAGTAAACATGTGTGTGCAGGTATCTTTTTCATAGAAAGACTTGTGTTCCTCTGGGTACATCTCCAGAAGAGGGATTGCTGGATCACATGGAAGGTCGATTTTTAGATCTTTTAGGAGTTGCCACACTGTTTTCCACAGAGGTTGCACTAGTTTACACTCCTACTAACAGTGTAGCAGTGTTCCCTTTTCCCCACATCCTCTCCAGGATCTGTTGTTTTTTGAGTTATTAATGATGGCCATCCTGACTGGAGTTAGGTGGTATCTCAGTGTTGTTTTAATTTGCATTTATTTGATTATTAGTGAGGCTGAGCATTTTTTCATGTATCTGTTGGCTGCTCATATGCCTTCTTCTGAGAAGTATTTATTCATGTCTTCTGCCCAATTTTTTTTTTTTTTTTTTTTTTTTTGAGTTGGAGTCTCACTCTGTCGCCCAGACTGGAGTGCAGTGGCTGCTCCCGGCCACCGCAGCCTTGACCTGCTGGGCTCCGGTGATCCTTCTGCCTCAGCCTTCCAAGTAGCCGGAATTACAGGCATGCGCTACCATGCCCAGTTAATTTTTTGATTTATTGTAGAGATGAGGTCTCGTTGCCCAGGCGGGTCTTGAACCCGCGGGTTCAGGCAATCCACTCACCTCAGCCTCCCAAAGGCGCGGGATTACAGGCTGAGCCACCGAGCCTGGCTCTACCCAATTTTTAATGAGGTTGTTTGTTTGTTTCATTTCGGCATGTTTGAGTTCCTTGCGGATTCTAGATGTTAGGCCTTTGTCAGATGTACAGTTGGAAAATATTTTTTCCCATACTGTGGGCTGTTTCCCCACTCTCTTGATGGTTTCTTTTGCTTTGCAGAAGATTTTCAGTTTGATGAGGTCCCACTTGTCTATCATCTCTTATGACATAGCATTTGGAGTTTTGATCAGGAATTGGTTGCCAATACCAACTTCCATAAGGGTGTCTCCTGCATTTTATAAGGTTCTTATAGTTTGAGGTTTTAGGTTTAGGTCTTTGATTCATTTAGAGTTGATTTTCGTGTTTAGTGACAGGTAGGGGGTCTTGTTTTAATCTTCTGCACATGGTCAGCCAGTTTTCCCAGCACCATTTACTGAATAAGTTGTCCTCTTCCCAGTGGTTGTTAGTGGAGGCTTTGTCAAAGAAAAGATGAGTTGGTTGAGAGATTGAGGTTTTGCTTCCAGAATCTCTATCTTTTTACATTGGTTCATATGCCTGTTCTTGTACCAATACCAGGCTGTTTTGATTATTATAGCCTTATAATGAAGTTTAAAGTCTAGAAGTGTGATACTTCTCACTTTGTTTCTTTTTTTGAGGATTGTTTTGGCTATTCGTGGTCGTTATGTTTCCATATACATTTCGGTATTGTCATTTCCAGGTCTGAGAAGAATGATGTTGGTAATTTAATGGGTATTGCATTAAATGCTTAGATGGTCTTGGGTAGGATGGACATCTTAACAATGTTGATTCTTCCAGTTCATGAGCATTGAATATTTTCCCATATGTTTGTGTCATTTTTTATTTCTTTGAGGGGTGTTTTATAGTTTTCATTGTAAAAGTCTTTCACTTCTCTGGTTAGGAAGATACCGAGGTATTTCATTTTTTTTTTGTGGCTATTGTGATAATTCTATTTTTTGATATTATTTATTAAGAAAGGTTCTTTATTTGCTAGATACAAAATTTCTTTACTTTCTACATTCATCTCATGATCATCTGCCTATGATCTAGCATATTTACATGTAAACTAGAAGGGTTTTATCTAAACGTCTGGCCATTTCATCTTGCTAGAAATGGAAGGCCATGCTTTGGTTTTGACGCAATCATTTTCTTATGTAGTATTGACATGTTTACGCAGGCCTGGAACAAAGGTGAAAGTGTAATATATTTGATTTGTATGCCTCCTGTGTAAAAAAATTTGCAGAATTGTACTCTCAAATGATATTCCTTAGGAAGCAAGGAATCAAAAGGGATTAATCCTAATAAAATGTTTTCCATCCACTCTGTGTGCTGTTTTCACATACTTTATTTAATCCTTACAACAACTCCATGGAAAAGTTCGTATTGCTGAACGCCCATCTACTCCACCATCCATGCCTTCTTCTAGGTCAAGCTGCTTCTCACCAGGTCAAAAGCTCAAGCTGGGAAGAACAGTCCTAGCTAATCTTTTGCTGGTAATTTCCACAGCAAACAATGCAGCTGTTTACCCAGAACCAGTTAGAATTCTGCAAACCGTTAGCACACATTCTGTTAGCAAATGTGGTATTTATCCACTCCAGAAAGAGGCCAGATTGTAAGAAAACACCAGTGGTGAAAACACAAACCATCAAAGCAAACCTCTGTTTGAGTTCTAGAGTCAGGGAATTGTCATTTTTAATTGTCATTTTTACTTTTGACCAAAAGAACCCCCCTCATATTTGACACTCTTTCAACCTCTGAGAGTAATTAAGAACTTCATAAAATCTCCCAGTGTTACTTCACCAGTACAGCTCACGAAATACACATATCTGTTTATGCAAGCGCCTGCGCAGCCCTGCAGGCTAAGCCTAAGAGAGGATTGGAAGCCACCACTTTGCAGATAAGCGAATCACATTTTATCACTGTGCCTTATCACTGTGGAAATTACCACAGGCAATGGGTTGAGGAACAGGCTCTCTCTCCTGGTCTTCCCCTGCTGAAAGTAAATGTCTAAAGTAGATTCAAGAGGCTTCCACATGGGGTGGCCTAGGGAGCAGAACACAGAGATGGTCCACGGGTCCCCTTTTCTTGCCATTGGCTGTCCCTGATGCTACGGTCTTGCTAGTGCAACACAACTATTTCTGCTCAGAACCAAGCTGGAAGTGACATGCCCAGAGCCCGAATGCTTCCAAGCCACATGGGAAGGATGGGCGTTTGGGTCACCAGAATTTAAGGGTCAGTGCATGCACACACAGAACCCAGTTGGGCATGTTCTCCATTTTTTGGCTTCGTACTTGCTGAAAGCAGCCAATATGACAGGGAAAGGGAAGGGAAGGTGCGTTGCTTTCATTATATGGAGATGTGTGTGCTTCAAAGACTCCTACGATGTCATCACACCTGGGGTTACAAAGGGCTCCAAGTCTTTCTGTGGGCAAGGTTGGCCCCAAAATACAACTTGGCAAAAAATGTATTAGCATGCTCTCCCAGTGGGCATCCCTAGCCCTGCTGGTAGAATGAAATGGGTGTGTTTACATCATCTGGGCATTCAGGAAAAAAATTACACAATTCAGTGTAATGTTCCCAAAGGAACTGAAATTGAACAGAAACCAACTACACATCTGGGTCTGGGGCTGCTTCAGCCTCCCATGCAGAAATGAAGATGGATTCCAAGTGGTCAGCAGGCACGCTGCTCACCCTGACAACTGCTCCTCTGGCTGAGATGGAGAGCATGATGGCTGTTTTTCTGAAATATAAATTACAATCAGCTGGTGTTAGTTCTGAATTTTAAAGCTTTCTACTGATCAGAAAAAGTCTTTTATTATTAATCGAGTACATATGAAAACAGAAATACCCTTAACGCCTTTCCAGGCTTTTAACTGGAATGGGAATCTAGGTCAAATTTGGGTGTGCCTGGGTGTCTTTTAGTATGAGGTAATGATCAGGTATTACCACCCTCGAATTCATGTTGATGATTATCAGTGAGAAGACATGGTAAAGGGGGAGAGTGGTGCAAATGCTGGATCTTTTTTTTGAGTCGGAGTCTCACTCTGTTGCTCAGGCTGGAGTGCAGTAGCACAATCACAGCTAACTGCAGCCTTGACCTTCTGGGTTTTGGTGATTCTCCCATCTCAGTGGGGCATACAGGAATGTGCTACCATGCCCTATTATTATTATTATTGTAGAGATGAGGTCTCTCTATGTTGCCTAGGCTGGTCTTGAACTCCTGGGCTCAAGCCATCCTCCCACCTTGGTATCTCAAAGTGCTGGGATTACATGAGCTACTATCCCTGGTCAAGGATCTTCTTAAGCTCAAGTTGAACCACCTATTTCTGGTTCATATCTGAGTTGTGCTTTGAAGGTTACCCAGACTCCAGCTGTCAGATAAGGACATGAAGCAGTGAGTGCACCTCCCACACCCTTGCTTCCACTCCATGGGCATGCTGTCAGCACTCTGTATGTGAAAGGGAGTGGATGAGAAGTCCTCTCCTCACTGTGACCTGGATGTGCATATTTGACACCCCTTGTTCTCCATGTGCTTGAGATCTTGACAGTTCTTTTGGAGACGAATTATGAGAGATGAACAGCCTGGCCTTGAACATAGACAACACACAATGACACAAACACATGAGTCTCATGTCAGTAAGTTTCTTATCTGCAGTGATTCTCTCTAGAGAACACCACTGAGACTCAGGGATGACCGCTGCACTTTCTGTCCATGTACACATGGGACTGGGTCACTCTTTCCTTTCAGGGTGGTGATGGTGGGATTGGAGGTACCAGGAAGACTTGTGGGCTTTGTTCTGTAGCAGTTGCTCAGACAAATGACATCGGGAATCATAACATCTCCTTTAGTTGAATGAAGAATTCCCAAAGCAAGCCCCTGCACTATGTCCTCACTCTTGTCAAAATACATTTCTTAGTCTGGTTGTTATGAAGTCACATAAATGCAAAACCTTCCCAGGATGCCATTTTGTAGCCTGGCAGTGTGGAGAGGAGATAGTATCTCGAAGTGCGTCAAGTTTATCTCTAGTTAGCACCCGGCCTGCTCCATGGGAAGGGCTTGAGTCTGAGATAGAATCAAGGGAAAAAATGACCATCCCTAACACCTCCAGAGTGACTCTGTGTGACAACTCTCAATAGAAATGTGAGGGAAGGGCCGGCATGCTGCTAGTATTTAGTTATCTGGAGAGAGCTATGACCCTGGACCACCCGACTCAGGAGAAATAAAAAAGTGTGTATCAACTTCAAAAGCAGCTCCAACCAGCAGCAAGAGGGAAGAGAAAAGCATTCTTCAGAAATGAGAGGCTGACTCGGGCCTACTTCACATTTCTGTCACAGTGACAGAAGGTCATTTTCCCATTAGGCAGCAGGGATTCATCTCAGTGGCCCCAAGCACTTTCGTAGGTGAGGTGCTCTGGAAACATTGTAGGCCATGTCAGCCTGCACAGGGCAGGTGCTCCCGTGCCTCCCGGGTAAGTGGCAGGAGTATGCATTCTGCGTCCCAAGCAGAAATGGCCAGGCAGTCCTGTCTGTCCCACGTTACCGATCACATCCTGGTCATGGTCTTCAAGGCATCATAAATCTTCATGGACACTTCATATTGTTAAAACTCACTCACAGATTATCCGAATTCAACGTCAGAGCAACCAGTGGTGCTAGCAGGTAGATATCACCACTTATCTCTGACAGACCCGGAAACCAAGGAATAGGTTTTCCCAAAGTAAAAAAACTATGCTCTTCTAGAATAGTGTGTAGAGAACTCATTGTGGCCTCTAGTCTCACAGATTAGAAAATATAAAATGGAAAGATCACATGGTGAGTTAGTAAGAAAGCAAGAACTGAGCCCGGGTGTGGGTGACTCATGTCTGCAATCCCAGAACTTTGGTAGACCGAGGCGGGCAGACTGCTTGAGCTCAGGAGAGTTTGAGACCAGCCTTGGCAACACAGCAAAACTTCATCTCTAAATAAATAAATAAATAAATAAATAAATAGCTGGGTATGGTGGCTCACGCCTGTAGTCTCAGCTACTCAGGATGTTGAGGTGGAAGGATCACCTGAACCAAGGAGGTTTAGCCTGGGTGACAGAGTGAGACCCTGACTCAAAGAAAACAAAACAAGACAACTCCCTGAGATTCCATAAAGACCCAAGGCACAGAGCTCTTTGAAGCTTTAGCATTGCGTGCATGATGTGGAGAGATCCCTCCTTCAGAAGCTGCTCCGAGTGCAGGAGATGTAGGCCTGCAGTACAGACACTGAGGGACAGGAGCTGTCCCTCTAGTCTGCCAGGCTTGTCCCTCCCAGCACAGTGTCTATTTTGAGTAGTCAGTAAAAACGAATGGCCTTTTAACAGACACTTGGTGTTTGCAGGAAAAGTTCTGCTGACATCTGCCAGTGAGTGACAACCTCTAGACAAAAGAGAAGAGAATGTGTCATCGACATGCCAGTCTTCTCTGTAGAGACATGGTCCATCCAGGAGGGGTGGGCATGGGTGTGGTTCTAAACCAGCACTGAAACAAGCTGGCGGGATGCTGAGCAGCCTTGGTCATGGGAGCCTTGAATGCAGACCCTGTGCTGAGGATGATTCCAGTGATGGCTAAAGGCTCTGCCCCAACTGCCAAACAGATTTCTCTTCTGCCTTCCCCAAATCCACTCAGCATCCATTTTTGGCTGCATTAAAATCTCTGGTTCTCACCGGTGGGTCATTTTGGCCTCTGTCTCCTCACCAGCAAGGCTGAAGACCACAGTCACAGACAGGAGTTGTGCACCAAAGGTGGTGCATGGGCAGAATGAGGTCAGTAACCACCAAGGAAAGACATTAATGATCTTGGCTTATGGCAAATTATTTGGAGGAGACGGTGAGCAACTGGGACTGACATTGGGTGGTCAGAGTTTAATTTGCTGAGTGACAGTTTACCAGGTCCTTTCACTTCTGTTTTCTTTCTCTCTTTTTTTTCTTTTTTTGAGTCAAATTTTCACCCTGCTGCCCAGGCTGGAGTGCAGTGGCATGATCGTGGCTCACTGCAGCCTCAACTTCTTGGGCTCAGGAGAACCTCCCATCTCAGCCTCCCTAGTAGCTGGAACTATAGGTGCATGGCACCATGCTGGCTAATTTTTTGTAGAGATGATATTGTCCAGGCTGGCTCTTAACTCCTGTACTCAAGCAATCCTTCTGCCTCGGCCTCCCAGAGTGCTGAGATTATAGGTGTGAGTCATAGCGCCTGGCTCACTTCTGTTCTCTATCTGACTGTCATAATCTTATGGCATAAGTAAACACGATCATTTTCCTTTTATCTTCAGAGGGAAAATCAAGGTTTGAAGTGGCTGGAACACATGCTAAAGCTCAAGTATCTGGTAGGGTCCTGAACTCAGGCCTTCTAACTCCAAGTCCTCAGCTATTCCCATTCCCCAGGCTGTGGACCAGGCAGGTGAGAGCCATCATCCCATATCTCCCCTGCATGCAGACGCCTGCCACACAGGCTGGAGCTGCCTGACCCAAGGAAAAGGACACTGCTGTGTTCGTTCTGCCCTTTGGTCCCCTGCAATTTGTTTCTCTTGCTTTTCAAACACACGATGCTTTGCTCTAAGCTTCAAAAAACTGTCAAAGTTGAAATTCCAATAGTCTCAGCAGTATGTACTGTAACTGTTGGGGTTTATTCTTAAGAAAAGGAACCACAGACATGACTGGCATCTGCTGAGACCAGACTGGGATCAGGATGCAGATGCTAAAGTTGACACCAGCCAGTTGCTCATACTGGAGACAGCGAAGAGCACAGGTTTTAAAGCAGCAATGACTGCTTTTTTCATGGAAATGACTTCCACTGGGTGTGGGTCCCCTGACTGTCTGCTTTATTTCACATCAGCCGTATGATACGTGTGTGTGTACACGTATATCTTTATATTTATTTTATTTTCTCTTAAAGCAGGCATGTCCAACCTCACGGCCTATGGGTTGCATGTGGCCCAGGACAGCTAGGGATGAGGCCCCACAAAATTTTTTAACATCATGTGTTTTTAAGCATTTATTTTCCTTGTGACCCCATGTGTAGCTTCATTTTTGAAGTTCACAATCACACCTTATTCATGACATGGCTTTTTGGCAGCACATACATTTGTGTGCAGCTGTTTTCAATTATAAAGCACATAAAGAGTAAAATTTGAAGAAACAGTTCTGACGAGCGCCTTGAGAACTAAGAATTGGAATCATTTTCATTGAACCAGACATTGATAGATTAGTTTTACAAAAATAAGGTCAAATGTCCCACTGGTTTTCTATTATTCTCATTTTTCTAAACTTCATAATAAACATTTTTAAAAAAATAAGAGAAGTCTTATTATGCATACATGCTAACTATATTATATAATTTATGTGTGGTCCAAGATAACTCCTCTTTACTCAATGTGTTCCAGAGAAGGCAAAAGGTTGGACACCCCTGTCTTAAAGCATATCATTTAAGCCCAAATTAGGCATTAATAGAATGTGCTGGACAGCTGCTCCCATGAATTAGACACAGAAGTAAGAAGGATCTCAAGGGACCCAGGCATGTCTCAAATAAAACCCAGTTCCTAGTGCTCCTTTGGTACCGTACTTGTCAAGGAAACGCTGTCCCTGGCAAAACAAGGTCCCACTTTCCAGACTCATTTCCATCTTGTTCCTCTTAATGGCACCTCTTAGGACGTCAACTCATGGGTAATGGCTTGAGCCCTCACTGTGGGTCAGAACCACATCCAGCACACATGGGATATAAAACCTGAAGTGAGAGATTCTCTGGGTTGGCGCTGAAAGGGCAGATGTGTGGCCCCAGGGATCCACTCCCTGTAGTGGGCACATGCGAGGCCCAGGGATCCACTCCCTGCAGAATGACAAATGCGTGGCCCCAGGGATCCACTCCCTGCAGAAGGGCACATGTGTGGCCCAGGGATTCACTCCCACCATGGCTCAGACACTGCATCTTTCCTAACCCTTTGCAGCGGCTCTGGTCTTCCGCTAGTCAGTCACGTCCAGTCCATCATGGCACATTCGATGGAATCCACTGAGCATTTCTGACCTAAATGGAGAGACAAAGCTAAGACAGGAGGAAGAACGAGCAGCACTGAGCCCCAGGACAGGGTCCACCCAGGCTGCGGGATGGGCCTTTGGTGAAGAGGAAGGATCTCTGCCACCTTGTGGTATGACCGAGACTTGGGGGTGGAAACAGAGTAAGCAGAGACTCTAAGTGCAACACCCAGGTAGAAAGGAATGAGCAGAGGGGGTCCTTGAGTGGGGTTGGACTCTCCGCATCACCTGGAGTTCCACTAACTTCCCTGCTGCAGTCATTCGCCATTCATAAATACAAGGGTGGAGAAATAGCGGCTTCTGGGCTGGGTGTGCACCTGGCTTGAGGTGCCAGCCGAGACAACCTCATATGTCCCCCCAACAATGTGCTTCTGTGAATCCCACACCGAGCTGGACAAGCATCAGTGCATCCTGTTTTGAGCACAATCACATTGACAAGTGAATGGTTCTGAGCACCTGGTGTAGCCCTGTCCCTTCCAATCTCCATCCACAGGAACCTAAAAGGGCTCCTCTCACTCTTTCTATCCAGACAAAAAAGGACAGCAAGACTGACAGGAAAAAATGGTGCAAAAGTCATTCAATTCTCTTGCCCCTTGCAGGAGGGGACACATGTATATTCAGCATCCTTGTTTTCTAGAAAATAGACCATAGGAGATTCTTGGAGCAGTGGTGGATCAAAATTCATGCGTTGCTGAAAACTCCACGACTTCAGGCAGGCAGATGAGGCTCCCTGACTCCTGGGCGGGTGCCCTGTCACATGCAGGCAGGATTTCCTGAGGCCCTAAGCAACTCCCCTGCTGTCAAGCATGTTTGCTTAGGAATGGTCTCAAGAAAGTGTCCGGACATGGGTGGCAAGGGTGGGCTTCCAGGCTGGCTCCTAACTCTAGGGTCTGTAAGGACATCATACCCACACTGTGCAGTGGACACTCATGGGTCTTGAATCCACTTTCTCTGAGAAGCCTGACAGCCCCCGTGTTACTGTGATCACGTCAGCTTTGGGGAATACACTATAGGAATGTTTAAAAAGAATTGGGTAAAAAGAAAAAGATAAATAATGCATATTGCAGTTTGAGATTTTGTTGTATTTAATGAAATAAGAATGTCGTTATTAGAAAAATCACCTGTATCTGCATGTTCATCACAGCACAGTGCACAATTGTAAATCTGTGGAATCAACCTGAATGCCATCAACCAATCAGTGGATAATGAAATTGTGGTATATACACAATATGGAATACTATTCAGCCATAAAAAAGAATGAAATAATGTTTTTTGCAGCAACTTGAATGGAATTGGAGAATATCATCCTAAGGGAACAAACTCAGGAACTGAAAACCAAACACTGTATGTTCTTATTTATAAGTGGGAGTTAGACTAGGGTCAGCAAAGGCATAGAAAATGATATAATGGACTCTGGAGACTTGAAGGGTGAGGGAGAAGAGGTGGAGGAATGAAAAGTCACTTAAAAGGTACAATGCGCATGGGTGAGGGTGGTGGAAACACTTAAAGCTCAGACTTCTTTGCCACTATACAATGCAATTGTATAACCAAAGACCATTTGTACCCCCTAAAACTATTGCAATAAATAAAGAAAAAGAAAATAAGGAATCAGTGGCATCCAGGTCACTATGGCACCCACAGGCTTCCCTAACAGAGCTTCCTTCCCAGTCACTGCCAGCCTTTCAGTGAAGACCCTCTAATGTGGCCCTGCATGCCTAAATACCTGCCCTGCTCCAGGTAAGGTAGCACAGCACAAAGGGACATGGGTTTTGAAAATCACTGACTCTGTTTCAACACCCAATCTGTCCCTTTCTAGCCGTGGGACTTGGTTTTCTTGTCTGTAAACTGGGAATATAGTTTACCGACTCCATGGAGTTATTGAAAAGGCTGAACAGGACATGCTACGCCAGGGTCTCATCTAGCATCTGGCACATGAGGGGTCCAATACTTGGTAGCAATTGCCACCACACAAGTCTAAACCTATGCAGACTCTCTTTTGGTAGGTGGAGAAAGCAGTAGCAGCCCAAGGTAGCAGTCCAAGGGGTTCTGAGCCTGGTCAGGAGGAGGGGTGAGTGTGTGTCAGAAGTTGGACTGTCCTGTCTGAAATGCATTAGGCGTGGCGGTGGTTTTGTCCTTGTCAGGGGCTGTTCATCTCTGAGCGTAGTTTCTTTCCTGTTTCTAAAAATCCATCTTCCTTCCTCCTTCTGAAACCCATCCAACCTCTTTTTCTTTCCAGCATCTTAAAAAACAAAACAAAACAAAGCAAAACAACAACAAAAATGAATAAAGGCAAACACCACCCCTCCCTTAGCCTATTGAGATGAGAACGCTTTCTTCTGTTACCCCTGAGGCAATGCATCAGAGCTGGCAGGGCGCCCCGTGCTCCTGTCGCCTGGTAAGCCAGGGTGGTGGGACTGGAAGATGTGAGGGTGAGGGGACTGATCAAAGGAGGAAGGAGGCCCTCGAAGGGGCTGGGCTGCCTGGGATCAACATCTGTACACCAGGAGCACAGGTGGGGCCACCGAGAGTGGGGAAGGGGGCTGGAGCAGCAAGTTAAGGAAAGGCAGTGTAGATGCCCCCACAGCAGCCACACTCAGGACAAGCTTCTCTCGTGGGAATCCCGTTGGCAACCCCAAATCTGTGCCCCAAGAAGGTGGCCAGGATCTCACACCCACCCCTGCCCCAGTGCTTGCTTTCCCTGTGACCCTACACATTCTTTCTCAGGTGTAAACTGAGTTGTTTTAAGGATTCATCACAATAGCATTGCAAAGCACTTTGTGTCTGGAATATAAAAAGCCATCAACAAACTTAGAACCTAGAAGCAAGAAACCGAGTAAAGAAGAATGTTCTTTCAACCAACAGCATAATGAAACATGACAAGTCAGAGCAGAGAGCTAAGAGTGAAAGGAAATGGTTAGTGAAAACAGCGGGGCTAGTGCTGGGACATTGACGGAAATGCTGAACTCGACATCCATCCATCCTCTACCTCCTGTAGAAATGCTTGATGCCCAGATTTTACTCACTTGCACAACTCATGATATCAATTTGTGAGAAAGAGAGAGAGGCTGGGGAAGGGACATCCATGAGGCTCATCTCTGGGACTTCTCTGGTTGTTTGATGCTCTGCTTTTGTTCACCTCTTGATGTTTTCCTTTTGTCCTTGGAAGATATTGGCCAAGTGTGAACTTCTGTGAATTCATGGGTAGGGTGGGGGCTCTCACCAATATGCTGGTTCATGGGAAACCTCCTGTTAAATATGTGCTCTGGGCGGTCATACTTTCTACCATGCTTAACTGATGTCTGCCCAGCAGCACAGGGAGATGATGTGGAAAACTTCTGTTTTCCTGGGTTGTTTGACTTAAATCCGGTATCCCTGATAGATACAAACTTGCCATTGGAAAAAAGAACATTGGCATGAGAAACCAGGGACTGACTATCCTGGAGACCAAGCTTGAGCTTATAAGCAGAACATGTTTCTATCATAAAAATAACAAGGGAAGGGCAACCCCTTCAGATCTCCTCCCACTGTGGGAACTTTTCTGTCCTCTCAATAAATCCTGCCTTAAATAAATGAATAAAATAAATAAATAAATAAAAAAAATAACAAGGGAAGTGGTAATAAGTGATGATGATAATGACAGCAAGTAATTATGATGAGAACCCTACGCTAAAAGATTTTAGAGACATTACTGCAATCTTCAAAACAGTGCTGCAGTGTACATGTTATTATTCCCATTTTCAGATGCCAAAACTGAGGTGCTAACGTATTACATAACATGCCAAAGATCACAGTGTCTAGCAGGGCTAGAATGAAATTCAAGTCCATTGACAAATACAGTGTTTTTATGCCATCACCCTGCACAGCTGTCTGTGATGATATTTCAAAAGTCAGATATTTTCAAAATTTTGAAAATCCTGATTTTGACTGGCTTAAACCCTCTTTCCTATCATTTTTTCTTTCCAGCTGGAATTGAAGGTTGCAACCACTAGAGCCTAGAATTCTAGATTTCTTGAAGACCATCATAAATTACAATTAGTTCACAATAATTAGCAAGAAACAAATACTTCTAAAAAAATCCATTCACTTAAAATTATTTTTAATTTTATAATGACTAGTATATAATCATAGCAGAACAGAACTATTTAGTTAGAAACAAATAGCTTCAAAGATGAGAGCTCATTTAGTGTTGATTTGCTTTGGGGTCCTAATTACTTTGAAAACTAGCAAAACTTCATTTATGATTACTAACAGCACTCAATAGCAGCTTTGAGAGAAGCTGAACCAATCTTTTCTTTTTTTAGCTCTATTAATGGGGGGATAAATAATAAATAATCAATGCCAGGGGCACATATACATGATGTCATTCTCTCTTTCCAACTTTGTTGCCAGCTCAAGTCTCCCACACTAGAAAAATGAAAAACCAAACCAAACGTGTCTTCCTGGTTATCTTTGAAATGACAATAACAAAATAAGACCAGTGAGGAACAATCAACACAGTATTGTTTTTCTGAAATACATTAGCAAATCCTGGTCGCTTCAGTGTGGTTTCATTACATTTCCAATATGTGGCTACATCCATCCATCTTCTTTTCTTTTCTCCCATAGTTAGGATTTATGCACTTTATTAATCACCTCAAGACAGTCGTCTCAGCAATTTCGTTTAGCAGAGCAGCCCAGTCAAGCTCTGCCAGGCTTCTGGGGATGTCTCAGGCACATGCTGGATGGCTGGCAACTTGAGTCTCTCTTGCCAAGATGAGATTTTTTCTGAGCGATTCATCTAAGCCATCTAATATATCACATCTGCCTCTGCTCTTTTCCTAATTGATAGGTTGAAAGAGAGACACCCGCTAGATCACACCAACATCCCCCTGGAGCGGCCTCAGCATGAGTTCATGACAGCTCCCAACGGCAGGCGGGTGGGCAGGCCTTGTGTTTCCAAGTGCAGTTTGAGTGACACGCAGGGTCTGCGTGGTGCTCAGCAAGCCCACATTTCCAGAGGGCTCTGAAAAACAACTACACAGTGTGTTCTGGGTATGCTCAGCTGGCCTCAAAACAGGATATCACCATGTGTGCGGGACAGTCTTGCATGCTGACTTCTCGACCCACAGAAGTGCTAAGCAGGTTAGCGCTGTTGACACACTACTGAAGCTGCTGTCCCCTGCTCTAATTCTTGGCAACACAGCACTTTTTGTTATCACTTTTCTGATGCCAACTCTACTCTCCCCAAAGTTCTGAAAGGAAACAGTTCTAAACTTGATGCAGCCTCAAATAATTTCCAACACTCTTAAGTCCCCACAGCGTGTCTGTGATACTTGCCAGTGTCCTTTGAGATACAGAGTCCAGAGTTGGGTTCCAAACGTAGTTATAATCAGAAAGAAGCAAATTTATAAAATTGTTCATTTGAGAGTGGTATCTTCTGGGCTTTTCTAGGTCTTGTTTGTTTCTAAGATCAAATGGAATAGTTTAGGGGGCACTTTTCACACTAAAGGACTCAAATAAGAAAGATTTAATGACTTGTGAGCTTGCAAAGGGCCAGCTAAGTAAAAATTATAGTTCTTATATAACAGCATGGCACATAAGGCCAAAAATAAAAATTAACCAGTTTGCTATTAAGAAAATTTAATGAGAAATCCAGAAAGGAAAATGGGCCACCACAGTGCTATTTCTACAGTCTTTCCGATGCAATCACACACTTCCAAAATCCTGGAATTAATGGCATTACAAATTCCCCAGCCCCACAAGTTGACACAGCAGCAGCATAACTTAACAACAAGAGTGCCAGACTAGAAATCCAGAGACCTACACTCTAGCCTCAACCGTGCACTAATTGGCATAGCCTCTTCATCTGGGCCTTTAGACCCGCCTTGCAAGTAGCTGGAATGCACCATGGTCATCACCAGTCATCCTCAAATGGAGCATGGTGATCCTTACGCTATTTTTGCTTCTTAGAAAATGCCCAACAGAAATCCTATCTACCCATTAATATGATTACATATAATCACATCTTCACATACATTTGCTGTCAGCTTAAATTGTACTAACTGAAAGAGGTAACACTAGTTACTTCACACTGCTCCAATACTTTCATTGGAGGATCTTTTTTTCTTATGAGAAATTCAGTTAATTACTAAAGTGTAAATTAGAAAGATAATCTTTCAAAAAGGGAAACCCATGGGGGAAAATAAGAAATGGTTGGGTACAATTGCTCATGCCTGTAATCCCAGCACTTTGGGAGACTAAGGCAAGAGGATTGCTTGAGCTCAGGAATTCAAGACCTACCTGGGCAAAACAGCAAGACCTTGTCTCTCAAAAAAAAAAAAAAACCAACAAAAAAAAAATATATATATATAAAATTAGCCAGGTGTGGTGGTGTACTCTCAGCTACTTTGAGACTGAGACAAAAAGATCACCTGAGCCCTGGAAGTCCAGACTGTGGTGAGCAGTGATTGTGTCACTGCATTCCAACCTGGATGATAGAGTGAGACCCTGACTCAAAAAAAAAAAAAAAGTTTTATAAAAATTCCTTCCAGCTCAGAATTTCTGTGACTAAATATGTAAATATGAAAAAACACTTCTTGAGTCTTTTTCCAGTGTCTCGAATTTCCATGTAGAAGTGTTTTTTTGTTGACTAAACCCAGGCCTTTACAACCCTTTCCCATTCAACTCCACTTATACCTTCAGAGCACATTTCAACCAAACTCACAGTTTGGCTTTCTCACACCTTGCTTCACTGCCTGAGTATTTCAATAAGTAGCTTAACTGAAATGTTGGCTTGCATTTATAAGTTAATTGTGCACAGTTTCCAGGACAATGGAAACCCTAACAGTCTTTCCTTACAGCATTTACCTTGACAGCATTTTGCTGTGCTGACTTGTTCAGGACACTAACAAATAAGAAACTCACTTTGTTTCTATATGGACACCGTTGCTTTTTCTTTAGATGAAAGCGCACAGAACAAATCCTCAAGTCCCATCACTCAGCTGCTCAGATGTCGAGGAAGGACCAAGCGCCCACACAGGCCTGCAGCAGAGGCAAGTCTGATCCATGTAGATGAGACATATGCCCTGTCCCCAGGTAGCTTGGACATGCCTGTCCCCTTCTTTCCACCTTTAGTAAACGATTTTCTCAGAGTGGAAAAAAACAGGAACTGGAAAAGCATGACATGGAAAGCTGCTTGCTAGTCACAGTCCCCGGGGAAGAAACACAGAATTCCCCTCATGGTCTCGTCATTCTTTGGTCTTTACTGAGACCAAATCAGGCACATTTCCAGTGTCCGGCTGATGTGTCAGACGCCTGGCTTCCATGTGTCCTCAGCTCTGAAAGGAAATATTTGGTAACTTCCTGAAGGGTCCCGATTATCATCTGTTATCACTTAGTTCCCAGAAAAATATCTGTCATTTTCTAACATGGAAGGAAAAAGTAAGAGGAACCCAGCAGGTCTGTATAAACCATCGAGTGTTTTCTTGCTTGACACCACAGTTGGTGGCTCTGAAATGTGCTGTCAGGTCTACAGGGAACAGCTGACTCTCTGCTGACATCCTGCAGGCACAGGGCAGTGGAACCCAAGCGTGTGCCTGTGTCACCTGCATGTGTGCGTTGCTGCAAGTGTGCTGATAAAAGAGGGAGAATGCTCCAGGGTGAGCTTCAGAAACATAAGTCTACAGCCAATCATACATGGTAGCATGCCAGGCACAGGGGATCTTGGTAAATCAAATAAAATACATTCTGGAATCCTGGGCTCAAAAGCAGTATTCACAGGTTCACAGAAAAGAAAAAACAATGCAGCAACAGTGACCTCTTCAGCTCCACTGTCGACTAGGGTAGACTTCAGCCTTGATCATTTCAAAAACAACAAACCTTGCAAACTGGGCCCAGTTTCACTGCACTTGTGCTGCATTTGAAGCTCAGGCACATTAAGTGGTGTCCCCATGGCCATAGAGGGAATAATGACAGATTCCAGATGAGTGTCTTTCAGGTACCTCAGGATGGTCCAGACCCATTCCCCTCCTTGGAGCAGGAAGGGACTTAGACAAGAGGAGACCATGAGTGATGCACTGACACTGTGGGTTTTCACAACAAGCCGTGATGACCCCAGCCGACTGCAGGAGCGGCACTTGGACACGTAGCTTCTTGGGGACCAGGAAAGTGTCTGCTGTGCTCACGTCCATGGTGGCACAGGCTGGGCATTTAATCAATGCTTGTAAATGAAAAGGCACTACATAAAATCAGAAACAGAGAAGTCAGTTTATATTTGCTTTAAAAGTACAAGGTTTCCCTCAGCAGTTTATCTTCTTAAAGATAAACATCTTCCTTAGGGTTACCAAAGTCAGTTTGTCTTTTTATTGAAAATAAATAAATAACACTATGGTCAAAATTGGAGCCAGATACATGTTGCTGGAAGTTGGCTGAAGATGCAAAGTGCCAAATGCCCCAGTGCACAGTCAAGTCATTGGGTCCCACGGTATAGTCTCTGCCCTTGGAGCCCAGAGTCCATTCCTTCAGGCAACCTCAACTCATCTCACAACCACACTGTTGGCAAAGCCATCTGTGGGTGAGAAGTGGCGGGGCAGAGGGGCGGGAAGGGGGATGGTGGTGGGTGGGTGCTGTGGAAAGTGAGGCGTCCTTACCAGGGCTTCAGACAGAAGCCAGCTCTCATTGGCTGTCCTCCTCCTCATGCTTGACACGCCTTGGAGCTGGTAGTGAACCCGCATGGAAGTGGAATTTAGCATACTTGCTCAGCTTATCAGAACTGGTCCATGTTTGGGGCATCCGTGCTTTCCAGTCTGAGGGCAGCCTGCCACCACATGAGACTCGACTGCCAGTCAGGTTAGCCGGGAGGACACTGGCTCAGCAATGGGGCACCTGCTGTCACCTGGTGACAAGAGCAGACCATCTGCCATGCAACCCTGGGCAGAGAAGTTGCTCCGTCCACGCAGACTGTCAGGAGGGCATTTTCCTGCTTGAGGAGTGTGAGTCCTTTCATTCCTATCCCAGAGCTCTGGAGCCCGCTACGTGTCCCACTCTCCCTGAAGCCAGGCAAATGAAAAGATCACCTGGGTTTTACAGCCATGACCAGTGCAGGCATGCGCCACCATCAGTGTGTGGCACACACAGGGTTGTTCCCAGCGGAAGGAGAACTTTGGGCTTTCTCCCTAGCAGGGTTGGGTTCCAGAGATGGCAGAAACGACCAGCAGCTCCATGTCAGGGGCTGTTTCTAAAAGGGTTTGTTCGATGTGACATTAATAATTTATGAATAGGCCAGCACACAAAACCACATTTGTGAGAGGGACCGAGTGGTGAGATAAACAGGAACTCAACTTAATAAAAACAGAAGGGTGAAAGAGACAAAAAAGTAAAATATTAAAAAACCCTTGTGAGTAATACACAGAATGTAAACATTATCTCATATCTACCGTCAATAATCAGAAAATAAGAACGATTTGCATGGGACCAGGGAGTGAGAGGTCCTACTTGGCACCTTCTTCTCCTGTTACCCACTCCTGAGCCTCTATGTGGACCTGGGTACACTCGGCTGACTAACTAAAGGGCGTCCCCACGGCTGTGCAGGCTCATCTAGCTAAGGAGGACTGGCCACATCTTATGCCGTTGTGTGCACTGTCAACAGAACTGTCAGCCAAGTTCAGAGAGCAGGAACTTCATGATGTTATTATGGGATAAAAGAGAAGGGAGGATCCAGCTTTAGTTCATAGTCTTGGCAGTTAAGAAGAACAAAACAAACTTTTTTTTTAACTTAAAAATTGGGAAAACAGGACATGCAAGTCATCTAGACACAAAAGGAGTGAAACTGGTCAATTTTTTGCATACAGATTCCCTTAGAATCCTCCATCAATTAGCTGCAACACAGCATGAAATAAACAGAGTCAGTTTCCTCTAATCAGCTGAATTACAAGGTCAGAGCTCTAAATTATTGCTTTGTTGTTTGAGCTACAAATTATTAGTGAAAGGATATTTTTATTTTTATGAGTTCATTTAATCTCTGTATTTATAGACTTTTCTCATGGCCATCAGAAAAGTGCTGTGATGCAAATATATATTACAATCCAATATATATGGATTATATTTTTATCATTCTAAATCTTAGAGATGCTTTGAACCTCTGAACTAACCAATATTCTGCTAATTCGAAAATAAAATCATGTCCAAACTGAACATTCAAACCTGAAATACCAATGAGTGATACTTAAGTGAGTATCAGATGCAGGACACTTGATTCAGAATTGTAAACCCACAGCAACTTTTATTAAATAAAAGTCTAGGTGAGAAAATACATTGTTTAATGATGGCACCCCAGCTGTCACTTTTGGAACATTTGGGATGAGCACTAAGGGAACCCAATGACATATAAGACCCAGATCTTGCTCTTAAGAACTCAATGTAATCACCTCGGGTTCCCTCCCACTGTGGACAGTAGGATGACAGAACTGGGCATTTCCCATGGACATGTGTTCAGTGGGGAACTTCATGTGCGTGTTTGACGCTCACAATAAACCCACAAGGGAGGTGTGGCCATACCCATGTCATTGCAAGGAGGCTGAGGCCCAGGAGGGCCATCACAAAGAGGAGCTGCCGGAACCTTCTCTCCTGTCACCGCATGCTCTCCACCCGTCCTTCCATGCCCACCATTCTTGGTTTCTCCAACTCACGGTGCTCTCGTTTTTTGTGTCTGAACCCACATTCAGAAGGTTCTCTCTGCCTCCAGGTACAGCTCAAACATCTCCTCTTCAGAGAAGGAGGCCTCCTCAATCTCTCACGCCAGGCCGGTCTCTCCTCTTATGTGCTGGCATGGGACAGAGTCCAATTCCCTACTTATTTGTAGAAATATTTGGTTAAGGTTTCTCTCCCACTAGGTTGCAAGTTCCCTGTGGGAACATGTCATGCTCTCCATGTGTCTCCATCATTTGGCAAAGTGCAGAGTATACAATGGACACCCAGGGAATGTTGGTGAGAGAATGACTGGGCAGCTGTTCCCTAGGGAGGCAAGGCTGGAGCTGAAGTCTTTCCACTGTGTCATCCTGCCTGTCTTTCCACCATGTGGCCCTGCCTTCATGGTACATTTGTCACCTGCATTACCCAGAAGTACCTGCCATTTGGTATCATCCTAACAAAGCAAGGCAGACAACACTCCAGTCTTGACACCCCATCGCTAAATCTCAGTTCATGCATTCATTTGTATTCAAAAAATATTTGTCGACCCTACTCTTTGCTGGGCACTGTTCTAGGTGCCTGGGGTATATGGTGCACAAAACTGTCACAAGATTTTAGACTGAAGGGCATCCCAGTCTCAAATTTGCCTGTTCACAATCTTTATCCAGTGTTTAGGCTGCTGTAAATGGCTAAGAAGGCTGCATGGCACATTTACATGCTGACTAATGGACAGTTACTAATTAATATAGACATATTAAGTGAGGTATGTCTATGAAATGATGAGGTGGATGTAGAGACAAGCCCTCCATGACAGATGGACCTGAAAGGCTGGTACTTTTCAGAACCAGGCATTTATCTGGTACATGCTCCAGGTCTTACATGTAACTGGAATGACTGTCTGATAGCTGCTTTCATGGCTGGTCTATGGCTACAGAGAAAACTGAGGATGTCATGCAGGCACTCTGCATTTTGTGCCCAACTTGATGACGTAACTGATCCTAAGAATACCCAAAAGACGTCATCAGAGCTCTGAAGGCGAGTCAAAAGGAAGAGGTACTCAAATGTTTAAATCAAGGTCACGTCATTGACACAAGGACATCACCTTCCAAAGGGGCTAATTTCACCGGCACAATATACAGTGAATAAATATGCTCTGGGATGTTCATTTAAAAAACCAGAAGAAAAAATGTAAATGGACAGAAAAGGAGATGTGAAAGCAATTTAACCTTTATCAGTAAAATAAATGCCAATTAAAATAGTATTCCTAATGACAAAAAATATAAAAAAAGAAAATGAACCTTCTGTAGAGGCTTTGACAGGAAGGGATGTGTTATACACTCCTGAAAGAGAGATCTGTGAACTGCTATGCATTTTCAGAAAGGCAGTTTGTTCATATGGGTACAGGACATGGATTCTTTAAATGTTCATGTACTTTTGAGTACATACTTGTGCCTTGCGGGGGAATATAATTTTTACAACTAATTTTTTGGGAAAATATTTTTTCCAATGTAATGTTTACTTATAATTATAATAATACATAAACAGAAATAGTCAAATGCAGTGCCTGTAACAGAAATCAGCATTATTCATGGGAGAAACTGAGACCAACAGGCTGTGGGGAAGGGTGAGTGAAGAGCGTGTGATGGAAGGAGAGAAGGTTCTGGCAGCTCCTTTTTGTGGTGGCCCACTGGGCCCCAGGCTCCTTGCCAGCGATGTGGGTGTGGTCATACCTACCTGGTGGGTTTATTGTGAGCATCAAACATGCACATGTAGTTCCTCATGGAACACATGTCCATAGGAGAAGGGAAAATGGTTCAACTATGGTTAGGCATTGTTACCCTGTTTAACCTTTGAGTAAAAAAAAATGCTACAAGGGCATAACATTATCTGACTCCTTAGATTAATGCTCCCAAGTGCATGCAGTTCCACAAACATCTTTATGCATGGAGTTAACTTTAACATAGGTGAGATGTGTTTACATTTGCACAGTGTAGAAACTGTAAGTATAATTCCCAGTAGAAAAGTGCATATGTGCTCAGAAGCATATATGAGCATGCGCTACTTACCAGTAATCTGTAACATTCAAAATTAGCAAAGGAGATGTGAGAGAGGCTGGCTGGACAGTCACTTATCCCAGTGGTTCTCCAACCCTGAAGTGCATCGGACTCTTCTACAGGCTTGCTGAAACCCCAACTGCTGAGCCCTGGCTTGGTCGGTCTGCTGTGGAGTCCATGAATTTTCCTTTCTAACAAGACCCTGATTGAATCTGATGCCCACTGCTGCCGATCCTAGTGAACTGCCTCCCAGACTCAGCCACTTTTAATTATTTTAGCTATTTATTGCAGCACTGAGCTCAACTGATTCATTTGCTTTTACCAAGGGACTCGCCTGCTAAGAATCTGCCCTAGAAATATGAGATGTGCACACAAAGATTCAGGTACAACGATGTTCATTCCACCATTATTTATAACAAGAAAGCTGGCAGCAATACTTGCTTGGATTGTGTCAATAAATGAAAGTCTAAGTGTTCAATAGAATATTAAGCAGCCAGATATAGATAAATGGCATATTAACAAATAAATAATAATATGAATTCCATATATGCATAATAGAATATTGATAGATATTATCTTTGGATAGTAGCTAGTATTTTGATGAATTTTTCTTACTCTTAATTTTGAAATTCTCTTTATTAAATATATGCTTGCTTACAATCAGAAAAATGAACACTGTTTTAATTGTCTGTTTTATGTCATTTTTGGGCTTTGGTTTCATGTAAGGTAGTGAGGGGTAGCATATGAGGATGGGGTTCGAGGAAGTACATGTTTTTTTTTTTTTGAGTTGGAGTCTCACCCTGTTACCCAGACTGGAGTGCAGTGGCCGCTCCCGGCCACTGCAGCCTCGACCTGCTGGGCTCCGGCGATCCTTCCGCCTCAGCCTTCCAAGTAGCCGGAATTACAGGCATGCGCTACCACGCCCGGCTGATTTTTTGATTTATTGTAGAGATGAGGTCTCGCTGCCCAGGCAGGTCTCGAACCCGTGGTCTCCGGCAATCCACTCACCTCAGCCTCCCAAAGGCGTGGGATTACAGGATGAGCCACCAAGCCCGGCTGGAAGTACATGTTTTAATGAGGCATATATGGAAACACTATTGCCTTTTGCCTAGTTCTGTGTGAGCAGACATCAGTAGGGCAATGACACAGCATCTGCACCACAGAAGGAGGATCCTTCCACTGGAGTCTACCCTGACCCCAGGGGTCTGAGGTATGGGAGTTCTGGAGAGAACCGGCAGATAAATGGGATACCAGTGCCTAATAGACACCCAGTCCCCTGCAGGCAAGTGGTCAGATTCAGTGAGTGTGGTGGGGCAGGAGGAGACATGCACATTTAGGCAGGGCTCAGAGAAGCCACACTGGTCTTGGGGTTAAGGAACAGGGGTCACCTGGCAGGCTGTCTGCTTGCCACAAGACACGACTATGGTAAGAGATTCGTCACTCGGATACTTTGGTCTTACTTGGGAGATGCCTGAGGCGGGTCTGCTCCCGTCGAGACACAGTCAGAAACCCTGGGATGATCTTAGTAGCAGGCCGAGGTAGGGGAGGACCGAGGGAGCAAGGCAGAGCTGTGCAGAAGTGAGGGGGCTTTGAAGGCCAGGAAAGGACTGTGGCCTCGTCCACCCAGCAGGAGGCAAGAGTGTGTGAGCAGAGCCAGCCTGAGAACTGGGAAAGCAGGCATCCAAGGAGCAGGCACTGGAAAAGTTCAGATGAAAGATCACCTGAAACACACTGAAGCAGACTGAGGAGGTGTCTGGAAGGCAAAGGTATCTTCTGGGCCTGCAGATGTGTAGCTCTAAACCAACTTAAGGAGTTGTTGTTGGTTTTGGTGGGTGGATGGCAGATTGACTCAACTGCCTCCCAAATTTATATAACACATTTCCTCAGAGCCAGGCATGGTTCAACTCCCGATGACATGAAAGTCATGTGTATAAGGACAAGTCAGACAATACTTTCCCCAGACCTCGGAGCCTTATGATACAAAGGCTTAGCCTTCTTTACTTCCCCCTTAATTTTTTAAATTGATACATAATAATTGTACATATTCATGGGGCACATAGTGATGTTCCCATACATGCAATGTGCACTAATCAGATCAGGGTAATTAGTGCATCTACTATCTCCAACATCACTTTTTTGTATTGGGAACATTCACTGTCCTCCTTCTAGCTGTTTGAAACTATATACTATATATGCTATATGTATTATATGAATTATATGTATTATGTATATTATGAATATCATATGTATTATATAAATTATATGTTAATTATATGTATATGAGTAGCATAAATATTATGTGAAACTATGTGTTACATGTATTATATGTTAGCTACCTTCATCCAACAATGGCACAGAACACTAGAATTTACTCTTCCTATCAGGCTGTGATTTTGTATCCTTTAAGAGATCTCTCCATTTTCTTGCCCTCCCCCTGCTTTCTCGGCCTCCAGGACCCTCTGTTCTACTTTTTACTTCTTTTAAAAATTTTTTTTATTTTTAATTATAATGATGTGGGGTACAATTCAGGGTTAGGTATACAAACATTGATTATGCAGGTCCCCTTGTTTATGAGGTGTGCCCCTCGCTCCCCTAGCAGTTTCTCTCAACTGCCTATCCCACCCCCCCTCCCCTGACAGTTTCCCATTCACAACAGCAAAAACATGGAACCAACCATTTTGCCCATCGAAGTTGAACTGGATAAAGAAAATGTGGTACATATACACAATGGAATATTATGCAGCCATAAAGAAGAACAAATATATGGACTGTGCACCAACTTGGATGGATTTGGAGTCGATCACGCTTTTTACTTCTATGGGACCCACTTAAGGCTGCTTCCCTCCATTCCTGACTCAAAGATCTAGGCACTTTTCATTGTGACAAGTGGCCATCTTTATGTGGCCTTCACAGTTGCCAGGAAAGGGGCAAGAGAGCACAGATGATCATGCAGGGATCTAATGGCCAGGCTTGGTAGTGGTGGACATACCACTAGGCAGGACCCAGTGACTTGAGAAGGCTGGGAAATGCAGACATCCTGTGTGCTTGAGAAGAGAAATGGGATGGCGGGGCTTTTCAGGGTGTGATACAGGGTCCATAGTGTCAGATTCAACCAGAGTCTTGTTAGAAATGAAAATTCAGACACCACCACAGACCTACCGCATGGGGCTCAGCAGTTAGTTTCCACAAGCCCTTGAAGCTTTCTGCACACGTCAGAGTCAGAAGACCACTGGGTTAAGTGACTATACAGCCAGTTTCTCTCATGTCTTGTAATTTTTTTTTTTCTTTCTTTTTTTTTTTTTTGAGACAGGGTCTCACTCTGTCACCCAAGCTGGAATATAGTGGCATGATCATGGCTCACCACAGCCTCAGTCTCCTAGGCTCATGCAATCCTTCCATCTCAGCCTCTTGAGTAGTTAGGCTTACAGACATATACCACCATACCTGACTAATTTTTAAATATTTTATAGAAATGAGGTTTTGCTTTGCTGCCAGTGCTGGTCTTAAACTCCTGGGCTCAAGTGATCCTCCTGCCTTGGCCTCTCAAAGTGTTGGGATTATAGGTATGAGCTACAGGTATCATGCCTGGCTCTTTGTAAACTTTTAAATGTTACAGATTATTGGTAGATAGTGCATGTTCAAAAAATCGTATATGCTTCTGAGCACATATGTACTTATTCTACTGGGAATTAGACTTGCAATTTCTACAATATGCAAATGTAAATACATCTTACCTGCTTTGAAGTTAACACAATGCATAAAGATTTTTGTAGAATCGCATGCACTTGTGAGCATTCATGGAGCCAAATAATTTTATGCACTTGTAAGCATTTCTTTAATAAAGGTTAAAAGGTGTAACGATGCCTAACAATGGACAAACCATTTGCAGAAACGCTAAACAAGCCAGAGTAGAAATGCTCATGGCAAATCAGAAGTAGGACTACACAGACTGGCAGGGGAGTAGACCCTGGGACAAAAACGACATAAAAACTTTAAAGAAAAAGAAACACTTTGGAAATGCGAAGAGTGCAGTGTAGAGGGGGTCACTGGTGGGATTAATTAACAAGCTGCAGTCAAATGTTGGGACCGTGACATTCGAAACATGTCACAACCATGAACACCATCAAGAGTAACACGCAAAGGAAAACTATGACAAGCTGTCATGACAGAAGTGGTTCTCTTGACCCACTGACTGAAATACTTTCTATCTTATTAAAACGCTCACTGGGGGCAGGTCATCCAAAGTCAAAAGCTATAGATACCAAAGCTGCTCAGCCATCATGTACCCATACCTGGGCCCCAGGATGAATCACTGACCAATACCTAATCACCGACACCTACTTTGAAAACTTAATCACCGACACCTACTTTGAAAACTTTGGAACTGGACTCATGTGATGTTGTCTTTTGAAACAATGAGATTGTTCTTTTGTTATGGTAAACATATGCATAGCAAACTGCCTTAATGTTTTAGTAATTCCTACTGAGACCTGTTAGAATGGCATCCATTATGATGGATATAGATATTTTATTTTTAACCAGTTTTTAAATTATAAAAGTCCTATGGGCAGACAAAATGATGGGTGGATACAGAATGAGAATAAACACTCCTCTCTTCTTTCTATCCTTCTCAGATGGAATCCCTGCCGCTAGTTCTAGACACTAAGAGAAATCTTCTATAAGTAGAGAGTCTATAGCCTGTATTTTAGGACCATCTCATGTAAAACACAAAAAAGGCAAAGAGAATATACTGGGAAGATGACAGTGAAAACAGAAAATTCAAAAGCTCAGGTGAGGGCCAAGTGCAGAATAAGTATACAAATACACAAATGCTGGAATCGAGTAAACCTTCACAATATTTTCTAGCACTGCATGTTTGAGAATTTTTTTGCTGGGGTAGATTAAAAGGGCAGAGGATCAGAGAGAGAACAACTAAGCCTGTACTTTATTCCTGGAAGTCAGAGGAGATATGGATGTCTTCCAGGGGGAGCAGGGACCCTCAGCTGTTTACTTCTTGACTTCTCCAGTCACATCTTAACAGTGTGAATGGTAGCTTTCCAAATTTGTCACCTACATTCGTTTATTTCTTTGCTCATAAGCTCATTTATAATGTATTTATTGAGTTTCTACTATATGACATTCGCTCCAATTTCAAAGAGCTTACAACAGAGCTGGAGAAAATATGGCAGGCACACTTGAAACATCTGGAGAATGAGATGATACATAAGAAAGGGCTAAACTGAATATAATTAAGTGTCAGCCTGCATGGTGCCACGAGCAACACTTAATTAAATCCAGGCCAGAATCCATGGCCTGGTTTTTAAGAAAGGAGCTTCAGCAATCTCTTACTTTCCACTGTAACTAATACCTGGAGTTCAGTCAGGTAATGTAATTTAGCAATGACTACATTTTCCTGCTCAAAAGGAAAGTCTGTTGTTCTTGAAATGTGTATGTGTGTTTAAAAATATCTACTTAATTTTGAGTGGAAGAAAGGTAGATTTGATTGCATTTAGTGATTGATTGTTCAAATGTAATACTTCTGGGAAAAAGATATCACAGGCTCATAAAACCCAGAGAGAAGCCTGAGAAATCTGCAAGATGAATCCTTCACCTCCAGGTGGGGTAGAACCTCTGACCTATTACCTAGGCAAAGAGCTACAGTGAAACTCTCACATATCTTTTCTTCCTGCATATATTGAATTAAAGAGCAACTAGGCATCTGGCATTGCGCATTATGAAGCCATATGTGCTGCTCACTAATACAAAATGCCTGGAAGGAAACTAAGTTAATACATATGGCTTTAAATGTACAAATGAAGACGCATCCGTCATCAAAGCTCAGGATGCTCACAGTCATGACATTGGAAAGAACTTGCAGGGATATCCGTTTTCATTTGAGTGCCATCCCCTTCAACACAGGCCAGCAAGAGAAGGATGTGTGTGCATTTCCTGGACTTGATCTGGGTGTGCACCACATTCTACAGAGGGATTCAAGGGTTTGGGGGCTGTTAGACACGCTATGCCAATTTCATGTCAAAGATAACTTAGGATGCAGAATCTTCAAAAGAATGGTACTTATACATCCTGCCAAAGCCATAGACATTATTGGAGGTTCTTAAAACTCCAACAACTACATGCAAGAGACAAACAGAAGACAGCTCTGGGATGGACTCCTGCGGCAACACCCCAAACACGGTATGATTTCCTTCTCCAGGAGAAGAAGCCTGAGGGCCACTTTTTACACTGCACATATCTCATTAGCGAAGACATCGACAAGAGGGTTTCTTTTAGAATTCTAGGACTAACAAAAGTAAAAGAGGAAACAAAACCCTCCCATGTCTTCCCTGTTGGCATGATCTTCTTAGGATCTCAAAAAGAAAGTTTCTTTCCCATCCAATTTTGACCTTTTCTATTTGGCAGTCGTTGGGTTTTCCCCCCGCCTGTGTTTCTAATGGAGCTTGAAATTAACATGGCTTTTTGTTTACCTCCTAATTTGTGTGCCACCATCATCAATGCTGTCAGCATAGTCCTGGGAATAGGGTTTGTTTACTGCTTCTGTTGAGCCAGCAAATGGAGAAATGCAGAGAAGAGGGTTCTGCTTGCCCTGCGCCAGTCAAAACGCCTCTTCCCTTCACAGAAATGGCCTTGCTTGCAGCCAATGACCTTCTGCATTGTTGGCTGTAAAAGCCAACGACCATCTCCAGGTGCTTATCCTTGATGATATTTATGGGGGAACTTGACATAGCCAAGCAAATCCTGACATGTCCCCAGAAACAGGGCCTCTCCCTGGTCATCTCCACCCTTCCCAGGACTCTTGGGGGCCAGGGCTCTCTACTCTCCTATTCTTTCATGAAATCATCTTTTTCCAAGTCTTCAGACCCTCCCTAGAAAGAGATATACTCAATTCCACCTGTATTTTTTATTTTGCCTTTGCCTTTCATTCTAAGTTATGCTTATGCTTCATGGTCACATCAAGCTCAATTTGGGAAAGAGAGAGGCACTATTTCTTCTGTCAGAAAGTATATTGAAACTTTACCACAAATCTTAGAGAGCTTCTGCTTCAGTTTTTAAGTCATCATGGTCCTTTGCTCCCACTGTTTTTTCTGCTAGTCAGCATCTATTGTTTTGTCACCAACAACTGTTTCACCTTCTCCATAAAGGGTTTCCATCAGTAAATGCATTTGGAAAGCACAGAAGTCTCTTTATTTTTATATTTTAATTTTTAACACTTTAGAAAAATCCTAACTATTTTAACCTTTGTAAAATGTCCAGTTCAGTGGCACTAAGTACATTCAGAATGCTGTGTAGTTGTCACTGTGTCCATTTGAAGGACTTTCCCATCATCCAAATATTAATAGAAACTCTGAACCAATAGACAGTTGCTCTCCATGGCTTTTGATGCCCTGGCCCCACACAGCCTCTCTCCTACTTTGTGTTGCTGTGAACATCCCTAGTCCAGGAACCTCACATCAGTGAGATCATACAATGACTATCCTCCTGTGTCTGGCTTACTTCACTTAGCATAATGTCTCTAAGGCTCACCCCTGTCGCAACACATGTCAGAATTCCACTCTGTGTTATGGATGAATTGTGTCCCCTTTATGGATACACGGCATGTTATGTATCAATTTGTGTGCTACTAGACACTGTTTTGTCTTCACCTTTGGCTGTTGTGAACACAGGTGTATAAGCATCTGAGCCTGCTTTCAGCAGGACACTTGGGAATTTTGCAAATCTCTCAACTTTACCCAGAAATGACACCAAGAGAGGGCCCACCAATTAGCTCTAAGCCCAGGCCCATGCAAGGGTGCTGTTTGCCTACTCAGGTTCATGCTCTCCCTCCTGCCACACTGCCTGTGTGGACCTGTGTTTCCCAGGCTTCTCTGCTTGCTGGCGTCCAGGCAGTTTTAGTCCAAGTGAGGCAAGGATGGAGACTGAAGCAGAAGAGGGGAAAGGCCAGCAGCTCCCCTATCACTTGGCTGCTCGTGGAATCTCTGGTCATGGCTCCCTCATCCAGATCTCACCTGACCATCCCCAGGCTCCAGACTCTCTCAGACAGCCTGCACTACCAGCTTCTACCCTCTCCCTTGTCCTGCCAGTGGAGCTAGAACCTCCCTACTACACTCATCTCAGGTGCCTTGTTTTTGAAGAATGGATATTCGGCTCTTTTGTCACTTGGGCTGCCAATTCCCTGCACTCTGTCCCCTCTTTTAAAACTACCTGGAGGAGTATCTGTGTGCCGACTGGAACCTCTTTGACAACTGCTCTATTGGAAGATGCAGCTTAGAGTTCCTTAGACTGTAGGACCTGTGGTAGTGACTCCTAGCCATCCTCTATACATCATCCATCTGATGGAATATTTAGCTGTGATTCTGGTTCTCAACCTCTTCTGCAACTTAGCGTGCCCAGGTGAGTCAGTTCTGGCAAAAGTGATGTAACTAGATGTGTTGAATGGTAGGTTCTAAACCTGCTATTCCATGCTCTCTGCACCATCCTCCCCTCCTCTCCTGGGGTTTGGAGCACAGAGGTAACAATGGACATTCATCTTGCGGCATGAGAACACAGACCATGTTCTAGGGAGATCAGTACTGACAGACAGGAAGAGACTGAGTCCTCAAGAACTCATCGGGGCACAACTGTCCCCACCCTGCTCTACTACCTCTGCAATTTCACACAAGCAGCAAATACAATTCTCTTTTGTTTAAGCTGCTGCTTTGGGGCCTGTGTTTATTGCAGGTGAACCCTAACTGATTCAGGACCCAGGCCATGAGCTGCAGGTCTGTCCCCAGACTGCTGAGGAATGTTCGCATACCTCTCCTTACTTAATTAAAGCAAGGTCCTGGAACCTCGGCTCTTGTCCTAAGTTTTGCCCCCTTCCTATTTACACTGTAACTGATGTGTGTTCATCTACAAAGCTTTCACAGAGCTTTCTTCCCTGTAACAGCTTCTGCTTTGCCTACAAAGTTTTCTGTGGGAATGAAAGACCTGGCCACTCACCAAGCTGACAGCCCACCTAGAACATGTTTAAGTCTGAGTGTTAGAGAATGTTTAATTAAAAACTTGCGAACATTGTTCCTTAGGTATTCATAAAGTCAGTAAGATGGAAGATTGGTATGGCCTAACACCACAAGACAGGTTGTTAGCATGCTGGGTCAATGGCCTCTTCATGAGGCCATGGGCTGGACAGCACCTGCTGATGGTTGAGCACAGATAAACCCATGCTCTACCTAAGAGGGCATCAATAAGAGACTGTTGTCTAGGATGGTGGTTTTCAAAACTGAGTGTGTGTGACAATCATTTGGGGGAACTTGTCCAAAATGAAGATTCATGATCCTCTGCTTATGACACAGGTGAACTGGGGAGGGGACAGTGACCATCTGCTCCACAGGTCTCTGCACAGCCTATGGACAAAACTGTGAGAAACCCACTCTGGGGAACCCACTAAGGAGGTCACAGGTGGAAAGAGGTTCCTTGGCTGTGGGGAAATTAGAAGACACGCAGAGATGTTCCCAAGTCCTGCACCCTGCAAGGCATCAATCAGACATCATCTCAGCATGTGTGTACAATAAACCCACTTAACTGTCACTGTCACCCATGTTTTACAGAAAGAAACTGAGGCTCAGGGAAAGAAGCCACCTGCCTAAATTATGGAACAGCTTTGCAGTCTGTGGGATATGCTGAATTAATCCTGATCATCTTCCAGTTCCACTCGGTCCCTCCTCCGTTCTCAGGGCTCCTGGATGCTGACCCACATAGAGGGCAGCCCAGAACCTCAGCTATGGGACAATGGGAAGTGGTGGGAGGAGGTCATGGAGGGAGGAGAGGAAGGTCAGAGTATTTGCTCTGCCCTTCCCCCCCACTGTAGGTGGTCAGGGCTACTCACTGTCCTTGGCCAAAGAGACCAGCTCTGGGTGGCCCTTTCCATGTTATTGTCCCCTTCCAAGTTCCCAGGACTGCTCCCTTCTGTGATGAAACATCAGGCCTCAGGCAGGTCACTGGTAACTTCTCTTTTCCCCTCTAACCCAGAGGAGGGTGCATGCTAACTCCTTCTCTGTTCACAGCTTGCCTTTAGCTTTGTGAATGCATGAGTTTCTTTGCTGAATTCTAAATCACTCCACCTGTGTGATCCATCTGCTTCTTGCTGGCAACCCAACTGATGCAGCTGCTGACTCTGAAGGCTTCCTCTTCCCACTGCTCCACCTCATCTCACTTTGCACTGCCCACGGTGATGACAATGCCATGATGGTGATGATGGCAGCACCATTACACTCATTACATGAGCACTTATTAGTGCAAGGTGTTGTGCTGAATGCTTTATGTGGACACTCTTATTTAACTCCCACAACTATCCTGTGTGTTAGGCATTGCATTGCCCCCATTTTACAGAGGAGAAAAACAAGGCTCAGAGAGATGAATACCAGAACCCAGTGGGGTGAGACTCATCCCTCCTCCCGGGTACCAGGGCCATTGCACATGCTTACCCTGCTAAATGTGTGAGCAGCATGCTTGAAAACAAAGGCATTGACGTGCTACTGATAATTGAGACTTGAATCTGAAAAATGTCTTTATTTTTAAAATGAACATGTTGCGCACATGATATTTTATTTTCTCTTTTCTCCATCCAAATGCAGCCCAAGGCCCTCCATATAGATGTGTGTAACAGCTCTGAGCATGCCTCTGCCACCCCCTCTTCCTCTGCATCCTGCTTACCACATCATCAAGAAACATTCCTAAAGTACCTTTCCATTACCGTCATGCTTCTAGAAGTTACCAATGTAATCTGAAGGATGACTGCTGGAATAATCCCACACTGTAGATAGTACAAAGACTTCCAGGATAAGACCTCTCTTGATTCTCAAATTAGGCTTCCCATCCTGAGTATGACTACTCCCCTATCTAATCAGAAGCCTAGCAGTTCCAACTGGACTCACAATTAAACCATAATCCATGAACATGTCTTGTGCATTCCCTATAGCCTGTGCTTATGCAGATTGCTTTTCTAGAATTCCATTTCTTTTGGAAATTTCACAAAGGCTGTCCTGACTACCCTCACTTATCTCCAAGTCTCTGGTGACACTGTTCCCATGTCTCCTGTCCTGCCATGTCACGGTCTATGCTTATGTGAGAGGACACTGGTCCTGCTGTTGCCTACTGAGACTCTCCCACACTCCTCTCAGTGAAGTCCCACACCCAACACAAACAGACTGGCTCCCTACAATCCTGAAACCTACTTCCTGGTGGTAGGGTTCATCAGAGCCCTTAGGACATAATTACTGAAGGAAAGAAAATCTGTAAAACTTCTCCTACTTTCCTTGAAGAAAAGTCAAATTCATACCAAAGATGCTTTTTGTTACTTCCAGGGATGAGAGTGGTGAGAGGCGCTAACACTGTGCTGAACTGTCTCCTGTCAGAATGTTTCCTTCTATCTTGGTGCTTCTATCCATCCCTCAACTCCAGCTACTGCTTTCCTGGCCAGAAAACAAACCCCTTCCCACTTTGTGTTCTGTTTCCTTTGTCCTGCCTCCTTTTTTCCATGTGTTTCTCAGTCCTAACATGGTAGGTTTGTCTGCTTGTTTCTTTACCTTGCTTGGCATGGAGTATTCCATATTGACTCCACTCTTCTTCCTCTGTGCTTTGCTGAGCTGAAGATGATGTGAAACCAAAGAATTGCATTTGCAGTTAGATGGTAGGTTCAGCAAGTTAGATGGTCTTTCATGAGCTTTGTTTAGAGAAGGTGAGGTGGAGGCTGTACATCCATAGCTGGGAAGATGCTGGGTTCCTGTGGCAGAGCTCTGAGGAATAGCCAGGACTCCATGGTGTCTAGAGGCAGGTGAATGGGGTTTCCAGATTCCTGTGCTCATGACATCGATAATCTCCCTGGTGTTGTCTGGAGTGTCCACCCTCCTTGAGGCAGAAAGGGCCATTCTCACCTGGCCAGATAAGTGGTCTTGCTCAGGAGTCATTTCTAGAATGCCAACAGAGAACTTGGACTTCCTCCGGTCCTTCCGACAATTTGGTAAGCATCTATTTCCCTATATTAAATACTCTTTGCTTAAAATAGAGTGGTTTCTATTTCCTGCCCTGATTGATATCCCTGCCAGACAGAAAGTTTGCTGAGGGCAGGGTCTATATATTTTATCTTTATATCTTACATGTCTTGAATGGTGCCTATCACATAAGAAAAAGATTTTAATGTATTGTCGTGAATAAACATCTGCCTAGTTGCAATAGTGTGCCAAATGTGCTCTCCTACCCCACTGAATTCTCACAATAGCCCCAGGAAGTCAGGGTAAGAAACCTTATTTTCCAGGTACAAAGGGAAGGCTCAGAAGGGGTTAGCAAGTTGCTTAAAACATCTCATGCAGGACCTGGTGGCCATTATCAGATTCCAACCCAGGCTTGCAGTCTTCAAAATCCTTGCCCTTTGTATTATGCTATTGCTTCCTTGTATGATGAAGGGATTTCAGAAGAAAAAAATATTACAAATATTACTGATTGTCTTATTGATCATTGGAAACATCACCACAGAGCTGAGTGAGTTGATTCCTGAGGACAAGTAGGGGCTACCTTCTTGAAAATAGTTTCATACCAAGTGTGAGATGTTGCAGAAGGTACCCTAAAGTCTTCTTTGAAATGTTAACTTGCCCTAAGGCCTTTGTAATTAAGGTAAAAAAATGGCCAGTAGCATGTCTATGGGAAAGCTCAGATGTGGCTGAAGCCCTCTTATCAGGAACTGCCTTACTGAAAACTGAAGGAATGCAAGGCTTTTCTGGCTTCCCAGCTCCCAGAAGAAGGTAACTGACTTGTGACTAACACAGAGAAGTTGTTGGGCACTGACTGAACTGGCATTTCTAAAATAATGAGAATCCATTCCCATGACAATAATTTTTACATAAGCAAATGGAACATATCTGTTCTCATTTAAAGGTTGCCACTAGACTGATGTATCAGAATTTTAAGGCCATCTAATTGTATGTATATCTTGTAAATTAAAGCAGCATGGGACACTAGTTGGGAACAGAACATTTTGAGTGACTATCCCTCAACTAAGTTCTGAACTTCCTTCTGCCTGAAGACACTTTTCAGATACATGTCAAATGCTTGCTATGGTAAGAAGAGACAATCCAGGTGCAGCAATGCAAACACAGACAATACAACTCTATCTCCTCATGGATTACGAAGCAACCCAGAGGGGATACCTGAGTGCTAGAGAAAAAAAATGGCCTGGGCTGAGGTCATACTATGCATTTGAGAGCAGAGGTCAGTAGACTGTGGCCTATGGACCAAATATGGCCCACCACCTATTTCTATAAATAAAGTTTTATGAGAACACAAACATAGCCATTTACATATTGCCTATGAAGCTTTTCTGCTATAACAGCACAGTTGAGTAGTGCTGTCTGACCCACAAAGCACAAATATGTACCGTCCAGCTCTTTATAGAAAGTTTGCTGATCCTGGTTTTTCATCAACTCTGTAAGGTGGCACTATGTTAGACATACCCAGTGTTTCAGGTGAATTCTGAAGCAGGTCTAGGTGACTGAAAACAAGACATACATCCCAAGGCTCATGTGTACCTGGATTCTGTATAGGAGCCTCTGCCCTCATTAAGTCCCCAGAAGACACTCCCTCTGTATCTTCTTAGGTGGCTTATTTTTCTCTTCCTGTCGGCACAGTGACCCTCCCTCTGGGAGACTGTTCTCCTCAGTTCCTGTTGTCCCCCAGGGAGAGCTACTTGCTCACTGGTTTCAAGAATCACCACCGTGATTTTGGCTACAAAGGCTTTTTCCCTTGGACACTGACAATCGTATCACCAAGAGTGTGTTGATCATTTGGGTTTATGTTTTACTGTTACCTCAACAAGTGGGTCCAAGAGGTAGTTAATTATCTGCCCTCTCTTTGGGTCTGTCTTTTCTGCCACCCTAATTCTACTTACAGTTGGCTTTGACATCCACTGGCTCCTTCATCTTATGTCACCTGGAAATGAGCCGTATTTTGTGACATTCTTCACTCCTGGAATCACTAATCCTTTATACTTGTTCACCATCTCATCTCTGGGTTGTTTTAATGACCATTAAGAGGTCTCTCCCCTTCCCCAGGCCCCCCACAGCATGCATCCAAGCTCCAGCAACTGCTCCTGAGTCATGTCCTATGGCTTTTCAGGGCTCTGGTTGATATTTGCTCCTGCATTGAACATCAGCCCCTCTGATTACTCATGTTCCTCACACCACAGCTCCTTCTCTCCTTCCCTCCTTGCTTCTTACTGCTCCACGTGATACCTCTTGTGCACTTCAGGTCTCCACAGATGAAATCTGTCAGGTCCTACCTGCATTGTCTACCTTGAATGGCCTTCCTTGTACCCTCACGCCTCCAACTCTCATGCCCTTTAAGGCCCCTCAAGCCTCACTTCATGAACATCCTCCAAGGTCCACCCATACCTCACCTCTGGAACACCTGCTAAGGCCCACTTGCGCCTTACCCCATGAACATTCTTAAAGGCCCACTTGCACCCCACCCTATGGATATCTGTAGGACCACTTCTTCTTGGCATCTGTCCTGTTCTCAAAGCTCTTACAGCCTTCACAACATTTTTAAAAAGGAGTTGAAATTTTATTTTATTTTTATTTTTTCCTTTTAAAACATCTTGGAAACTTTAGAATTAAATTTTATTCTAAAGGCACTATGAAGGCACTGAAACATTTTAATCAGAAGAATAAACTGATCTAACTTAGATTTTTTTTAAAAAAAAAGATCATTCCTATCTTCTGTGTAGAAAGTAGAGTGGAATTGAGGTGAGGCAAGAGGCAGCCAGGGAAGCCAATTCGTGGCTGTTGCATGGCCCAGGTGAGGGGGAGAAAGGAGGCCTGGCTGGGTGGACAGTGTGGATACTTACAGAAACGGACCGACTTGCTACTGGGCTTTCTGACAGTTACTTATATACTGTCCTAAAATTCTGCTTGAATGGGGTGGGCTTCCTCCTCTTTGTTAAACGTCTACTCCCTCCTCTGTGTTTATACCCCACCACGGCCACCGCTAATGTCTGCTTCTTCTAAACTGTCTGTAGAGTGAATATCCATACAAGAAACCACTACACATTTCTTCTATATTACATCTTATGCAACAACCTTGTGGTAACATTTTATCTAAAGTTTTATCTAAAGTGTACAATGGGGGAAATGGCGATTCAGATAGGATTAACGAGTCCAAGTTAGAATCTATAAGAGTCATCCAGTAAAAATCAGAGCTAGGGCTGGGCTCAGTGGCTCATCCTGTAATCCCAGCACTTTGGGAGCCTGAGGTGAGTGGATTGCCTGAGCCTGAGGGTTCAAGACCAGCCTGGGCAACTTGGCAAGACCTTGTCTCTACAATCAAAAATCAAAAATCAGCTGGGTGTGGTAGCATGCGTCTGCAGTTCCAGCTACTTGGAAAGCTGAGGTGGAAGGATTGCCGGAGCCCAGCAGCTTGATGCTGGGGTGGCTCTGAGTGTGCTACTGCACTCCAGCAGGTTGATGCTGGGGTGGCTCTGAGTGTGCTACTGCACTCCAGGACAGAGTGAGACTCCAACTCAAAAAAAAAAAAAAGAATCAGAGCTGAATCCCAAGGTTGGGCTAATATCAGAGCTCCTGCTCTTTTCCGACTAAGCTTGCAGATGACATACAGACTGAGCAAGGCACACTGAGTTACCTTGGCTTGGTATTAAATAAAATAACAACTTTTCATGGTTACTCCTAAGGAATCTCATCCTTTATTAAGATGACTAAACCAAATGGGTGGGGAGACAACCACAGAAAGAGAAATGGAGAGTTTGCATCCCCAGAGAGTATATTATGGCACAGAGATCTCAAGACTGGACTCTCCTGCCCTCAAGAGCCGTTGGGACAAAACCATTAGCCGAGGTATTTAGGAGATTCTCTATCTGTCACATATCCCCTGTGGGATTTAAGGAAGGTATTTCCTACAATAAACACACAGCCAAACTAGAAATCCATGTGGAATATAAACCAACATATGCCCTGTGTTGATACGAGTTCAAAACCTGGATGGCATGGGCTCTGAGAGCAGCAAGAGGGTGGTTAGACAATTTGAGGGCAGTTGCTCACTTACAGGCTGGGAGAAGGCTCTCTGGCTTTCCTTACTCTGCCAGACATGTAGCAACAGTGGAGGTGGCAGTTCTGGATTTCCTTAGGTTGGGATGTGAGACCTGTCCATCATCCTTCCTGCCAGGCAGGTACCCGCCTGCAATGATGCCACGAGCAACCTGAAGTGCTCTGGTTCATCAAGAAGTACATCGAAATGAGTGAAGCATTCTCTTCTTCTGTGGAAGGCATGCTACAGTGGGACCACTTGTTAAGGCAGATAGAAAATGGAAGAAGTGACTTCAAAGAGCAATATGGCTCCTCCAAGCAGAAGGCAGTGCCGGGCTGGGGTGAATCAGACAAGGTAAACGGATACACCCCCATGAGCTCATGTACTATTCCATTTCTTCCTATGTCTGAAATACCCACCTGGTTTACATGATTTAATGAAAAGAACAAATGCTCAGATTCGTAGAGGTTTTCACTTCTGACAGTAATTTAGCGATGATCTACCTTTCAAAATATCTGCAATTTTCAAATGTGGCTTACTATCTTTTGATGTGTGTGTGCACACATGCCTGTGGGAAGGAGAAAGGGGATCCCATGCTGATTAATAATTCTGAAATTCTGTGGAAAGAGATGAAAGGTGAAAGTTATTGAGGATCTGATTTTTTTGTCTTTAATCTGGCTAAAATGTAGCAGAAAGCGATTCTAAACATCTTCAAATGTCCCTAATCCCAGTCTCACCATCCTCACTAATTTAAAATAAGAGGAACAAATACAAGCCTGGTCTTCTCCTGTATCTACTAAATTATTTTAATTCATAAATTCTGTAACATAAAATGAAATCTAAATGCCATTCGTTAAGTAGGATAATGTGACTCATTGGTTGCCAATGGAAACCTGAAAATATAAAATACACCAGCTTTCTTCTTTTTATAACTTTTTATGTTCAAGTAAGTATAGATTCACAGGAAATTGCAAAAAAATGCACAGGGAGGTCTTGTGTCTATCAAAACTAAGAAACTGACATTGGTATAACCCATCAGTTTTATAAGCACTTGTTTGTGTGTGTGTGTGTGTGTTGTGTGTGTGTGTGTGTGTGTTTCTGTGAAATCTGATTACATGTGTGGCTTTGTGTAACTGCTGCCACCACTGGGACACTGAGCTGCTCCATCACCACCCACAGGACTCCCCTGTGCTATACTTGTACAGCTACATCCATTACCCACTCCCCATCCCTGGCAACCACTGACTTTTTTCCCTCCATCTCTCACATTCTGTTATTTCAAGAATGCTATATCCATGGAATTATAGAACATGCAGCCTTTTGAAATTGGCGTTTTTTTCTCATGAAGCATTATTCTCTTGAGATCTATCCAATTTTTTGCCCTGTATCAATAGTTTCTCCTTACTGCTAAATGTGTACCAGGGTATAGATGTGCCACAATTTGTTTAGCCTCATACCCACTGAAGGATATCTAAGTGTTTCCAGTTTTTGGCTAGTGTAAATAAAGGAGCTATGAACATTAATATGCAGGTTTTTATATTAACACAGGTTTTCATTTCTCTGGTATAAATGTCCAACAACTTTTTTTTTCCTTTAAAGAAAAGAAACTTCTTTAAAACCTTGGGATGCTTTATTTCTGTTGCACGGAGTAAGAAAAATAATGAAATTAAGCTTATGTACGTATGTCCATATTTACCCAATGTCTCGCTGCCCACACTTAGTAGATAATTACGCTGTGTAGTCTCTAGTCTCTCATACAGGTTCAACTTTAGAAGACTGGCTTAGGGGCTCATGTTATAGAGATGTGCTCATGGGGGGCCATTGCCATTTGTTCTTGGTGGATGCTGCTAATCTCCCCAGTTTTTTTTTGTAATTCTTCTGAAACAACAAAACCTCCAAAATGTGCAAAGTCCCATTCCTGTCTTCCAGTATTAAAACTCTAGCACTCAGAAAAAACACAAATTTACCCACATGATCAAAATGTCGGGTCAATATAGATCTGTTTATATACTCACCCTCTAAATTACAAGGCTATTCCCACAATGTGTATAAATGGCTTCCCCAGAACTCCTAAATTACGGAGTTTGGATTTTCCCAAGACGGAGTCAGAGTTTCGTCATCTCACCCTTGGTAAGACATCTGGGAATGGAGGAGCTTCTCTGAGCTCAGAGTGAGCCGTAGTCTGCCATGAGTTGGGCATGGGCAACAGGAGGTCACATGAACTCGCTGCTCATGGGTAGGTCCTTGGAACTTTTGATAAGTGTCTTAAAATAATTATTTTGCTATAAGCCTCATGGCATCATAAATGCCATCAGAATATAGGGGGAAAAAACAAGTCTCAGAACCCTCTCGTTAGAGATGGTTCTGGATAGCAGAACTCAACTTTCCAGCTATGTAGGATGGAGGGAGAGGAAATTCCTACACTCACCACTGTGGAACTGGTGGAAACTTCCAGGAGGCACTGGTTGGTGGGGGCAATATCTGCCAAGAGGAGTTATTACACCAGGCTTCACCCTGAGAGTCATAGTCGCAACACCAGGATGAAGAGATCTAACTTCTTGGAGGTTCCTGTCATCTTCTTTTGGTGTAAGTTACCCTCAAAAGGATGGAGGAAAAAAAGTGAAGTTTCAAAAATAAAATAAATGGTATTAACATTATCAGCTTATTTTTCTGCCAGATGACATTAAAAAAACAAACAGGTAAAAGTTACTGGAATGATCTCACACACCATTAGGATGAAAGTTTCCTTGAGACTTAAAAGCAACAGATGCCACATACTGAAAGGAGGCAGATGACTACCAGAAGGGCTGGCAAGGATAGTGTGAGAGCCAGTTCTGCTGTCTCAGCCCTCAGTTATGTCAAGAGCATGTGAAGTCAGAAGCTCATACTTAAGGAAGCTTTGTTCAAAACACAGAAAGCATCAAGTGTTTAGTGAGAATGTGGAACAATCAGAACTCTCACATATTCCTGGAAGGAGTATTAAGGGTTAAGGGCCATGGGCCATGCTAGTAGTCAGGAGAGGGTCATGGGACCTGCTAGTAGTCAGTAGAGGTCATACAACCCGTCTCAGGAATGTTTTCTAATGTAAAAAGGAAAATATGTGTATAATTCCAAAAATAAGCTAGTTATATTGAAAAACACTGATCAAAACCAGTTTTTAAAAATCTGTCAGCCTAGGCAATGAAGTGAGACTCGAACTCAGAAAAAAAAAAAAAAAAGAAAAAAAATCTGCTAGAACAACACATGTAGGTCTTTATCAAAGAATTAATTACTGGGTTTATTGGCAGAAAAAAGTAACTGCCATAATTTGAAAGTAGTAATAAGTGCAAATGATATTTTGAGATATCTTCAGCAGCTGTTACATGATAAAAAATTACCTGTGATTCTGGTGACAAAGTTACATAAGTCATATGTACTGGAGCAGTATTGAGTTTTTAAAATCTATATTCATAATAAATAAGGTTAAATTTCAATAAAAAGTTGATTAAAATAATATAAAGAACATATATATATTCTTTTTATTTTCTATCCAAATCCATCAGCCCCTGAATTCTATCTATGGTTCCTTGGAGGAGGAAGGAATGATGCAGGAATCTCAGATTAGGAACGCCTTGCCAGCCGGGCTCTGTGACTCAGCCTGTAATCCCATCACTTTGGGATTCTGAGACAGTGGATTGCCTGAGCCTGCAGGTTTGAGACCAGCCCAGGAAACTTGGTGAGACCTCGTCTCTACAATAAATAAAAAATTAGCCGGATGTGATAGCACGCACCTGTAGTTTCAGTTACTTAGAAGGCTAAGGTGGAAAGAGTGCCAGAGTCCAGCAAGTCAATGCTGGGGTGCCCGTGTCCGTAAGCATGCCACTGCACTCCAGCCTGGATGACAGAGTGAGACGCCAACTAAAAAAAAAAAGGACCCCTTGACAAGGGTCAAGAGGTCTTTTTAATATCTTTATTTTATTTTCTTATTTATATGCTTGTATTTTAAAGATGTGGGTGCAATGCAGAGTTAAGTATACCAATGTTCATTATGCAGGTACCCATGTAGATGAGGTGTGCCTGCCCTGCCCCAGCAGAATTCCAATACTGCCAATCCTGCTCCCTCCCCGCTCCCCGGCAATTTCTCACTACTGACAATCCTTTTCTTAGAATATTATGATAACTGTCCAAGGTCCACTTATCAGTGAGAACATGTGATACTCAGTTCTTTGTTTCAGCGATAGATCACTCAGTATTATAGACTCTAAGTCCATTCAAGTTGCTGTGAAGTTCATAATTTTGTCCTTCTTTATGGCTGCATAATATTCTACCATGTGTATACACCACGTTATTAAAAAATCCAGTCCTCTTTCAATGGGCAGCACAGTTGGTTCCAAATTTTTGCTACTGTGAAAAATGCTGAAATAAACATGTGTGTGCAGGTATCTTTTTCATAGAGTGATTGGAGTTCCTCTGAGTATATTCCCAGTAGGAGGATTGCAGGGTCATATGAAAAGTTGATTTTTAGACCTTTGAGAACTTTTAGGAATCAACTGTTTTACACAGAGGTCATACAAATTTACATTCCCACCAACAATGTAGAAGTGTTCCCTTTTCCTCACATCCCCTCCAGCATCTGTGTTTTTTGAGTTATTGATGATGGCTATCCTGACTGGAGTTAGGTGGTATCTCAGTATGGTTTTAATTTGCATTTTTTTGATGACTAGTGAGGCTGAGCATTTTTTCATGTATCTGTTGGCTGCTCGTATGTCTTCTTTTGAGAAGTGTCTATTCATATCTTTTGTTCACTCTGTAATGGGGCTGTTTTTTTCTTTCCAGCCCCTTTGAGTTCCTTGTAGATCCTAGATGTTAGGATTTTGTCAGATATACAGTTGGCAAATATTTTTTCCCAGTCTGTGGGCTGTCTCCCTGTTCTCTTGGTGGTTTCTTTGGTTTTGCAGAAGCTTGTCAGTTTGATGAGGTCCCACTTGTCTATCTTATCTCTTATGGTATGGGCATTTGGGGTTTAATCAGGAATTGGTTGCCAATTCCAATTTCCATAAGAATGTCTCCTGCATTTTCTAAGGTTCTTATAGTTTGAGGTTTTATGTTGAGGTCTTTGATCCATTTAGAGTTGATTTTTGCGTATGGTGGTAGGCAGGGGTCTTGTTTTAATCTTCTGCATGTGATCAGCCAGTTTTCACAGCACCATTTACAGAATAGGTTCTCCTCTCCCCAGTAGTTGGTGGTGGAGGTTTGGTCGAAGATGAGTTGGTTGAGAAATTGAGGTTTTGCTTCTGGAATCTCTATCCTGTTCCATTGGTCTATACGCCTATATCACATTGATACCCAAACTGAGTAAAGATCCAACAAAGAAAGAGAACTACAGGCCAATATCCTTGATGAATATAGATGCTAATATTCTCAGTCAGATTCTAGCAAACCAGATCCTACAACACATCTCAAAAATCATCCACCATGACCAAGTAGGCTTCATCACCAGGATGCAGGGCTGGTTCAACATCCATGAGACCATAAATGTAACTAAATACATCAACAGATATAAAGACAGAAACCACATGATTATATCATCAAATGAGGAAAAAGCTATTGATAAGGTCCAGCACCTTCTTTATAAAAACCTTCGAACACCTAGGCATAGATGGAAAATACCTTAAAATAGCAAGAGCCATCTATGAGAAACTCACAGCCAACATACTGCTAAACAGACAGAAATTGGAGTCATTTCCCCCTGAAAACTGGAACAAAACAAGGATGCCCACTCTCACCTCTCCTGTTCAACATAGTTTTGAAAGTTCTAGCTAGAGCAATCAGAGAAGAGATGGCAATCAGGAATATCCAGACAGGAAAAGAGGAAGTTTAGTTATCCCTCTTTGCTGATAACATAATTATATACTTCAAAAACCCAAGAGAATCTCTCAAAAACCTCCCTGCACTGATTAAGGACTTTGGCAGTCTCAAGGTATAAAATAAATGTGCAGAAGACAGTCACATTTTATACACCAACAATAAACAAATAGAAACCCAAATAAAAAGCACAATCCCATTCACAATAGCCACAAAAAAAAAAAAAAGAAAGAAATACCTCTAATCAGAGACATGAAAGACCTTTAGAATGAAAACTACAAAACACTGCTCAAGGAAATCAAAGATGACACAAACAAATGGAAAAATATTCCATGCTCATGGATTGGAAGAATCAACATTGTTAAGATGTCCATTCTACACAAGGCAATCTATAGATTTGACACAATACCCATTAAATTACCAGCAGCATTCTTCTCAGACCTGAAAGCGACAATACAAGAATTCATATGAAAATATAAATGACCATGAATAGCCAAAACAATCCTCAGCAAAAAAAAAAAAAAAAAAAAAAAAAAAAATGAGGAGGCATACAGGCATTTTTTTTTTAAAGGAAAAGTTGTTCATGGATAGAAGGGCAAGTTTTGAGTCTTCTCTGGCCATACAACAGTGTAGACTCTGAGCTCGACTCCTTGGATTTAAATATCAGCCCTTGTTTATTAGCTCTGTAACATCAGGAAAGTTTTTTAAACATTGACATCTTTGTGCCTCAGTTTCCTTCCATATGAGGATGACAGTATTAACCACCCCATGGGAGGCTATGAGGATTAGGTAGAAGCTCTTCAGCTAGAATGCCTTGACCACCATCCATCTACTCAATGGCAGTGCTTGCAGTTCCTAATGTGCTGCAGTTTCCTCCCCAGAGTGGCACTCACACAGCATTTTTCAGTCCGGAAGGTTCTCCCTACTGTTCTTCACATGACTGGCTCCTTCTCACCTTTTGGGTTATACACATCCACTCAAAAATGCCTCCTGAGCTGTATCTTCCCCCTACTACCCTGTCTTCCTACAGTCTTGGTGGCGTTGTGTGGTTGTTTCGTTAGTGGCTATGTCTGTGGCAAGTTCTGTGGTGGTGGGGCTGTGTCGGTCTGGATCCCTCTATCGCCACATGCCCATCACATGACTCTCCATCAGTCTTCATCAAGTGAACCACTGGATAGGGAGCTACTGAAGAAAGAGATCTCTGGATACACCCTGTTAGGGCAGTGAAGCTACTTCTGATGTGAGTTTCGTGGGTTTTAATAGTCTGTTCTCAGTCATGTTTCAGAGCTAGTGGAAAGTCAGACACATTACCTATGTGAAGATGATGAGAAGACATCATTCAGCCTTTCCCCTGTCCTAGAAGGACCCTCTCTCTGTCCTAGGCTGGACTGAGAAAGCAAGACTTGGTCATAGAACAGCTCCCGTCCACGTGGCCATGCACACAGTGTCCATGGGCAGTGTCCCCACCAAACCAGCATTTCACTATTGAAGTTTGGGAGCTGGACATCCAGTTTCTACTGCTTACGGCTAACCTCATAATTTATGCAAGTCAACCTCTTTGAGCCTTCGTTTTCTCCCCCTACAAATGGTCATTTAAAAATGTTTGCTGTGGCAGAGACTGGTAGCTAGGCACAAAATTCCATTCTACCCCCCAAGACCACACTTAAGAACTTCTCTTGAGGTGGTGTGTTTCTGAAGCAGGTCTTGCCAACAGAATAGAAGCACAAGAGATGTCTGCAGTCTTGGTTTACTTGCTCAAGGGCCTTGATGCCCAAGCTGGAACACCAGCCCTGGAGCAGTCTTGAAAACAGCAGATTCAAGATGGCAGAGCCGCTGTCACATGGGATTCCTCAATGACCATATGGGCACATCACCTGATGTCATACAGGATACCGTAATAACCATATGGGTATGTCACCTGCTATGACACAGAATCCTTCAATGATGTATGGATGTGTTACCTGCTGTACTATGGAATTTCTCCATGACTGCATGGATGTGTTGTCTGCCATCAGATGGGATCCCTCATTTACTGTGTGGATGTGTCACCCACTACCTGGAGCCTTCAGCTACACTAGCTTTTTGGAATACATATATTTGTTATGGCAGCTTGGGTTTCTCTGACTAATACCTATGTCCTGTCTACTTTACAGAATTGTGAGAGACAGCAGATCTAATGTATAGGAAACAGCTTTGGGAGGTGACAAGTGTTATACAAATTTGTCAACATCATTATTAATACAGAGAAAACAAGTGTCTCATAGAATGTCCCACGCAGAATAGATATTTATTGGCTGAGTGAATGCATGAACATCTTGCTGGGAAAAGGTCTGAGATTTTAAAAATTCTACACACACACAACTGCACTGGCAAGATAATTGTTTGTGCTGGGGAAATATTTCATTAATTCACTTGGACTCATAAAAGTCAAGCAAAAACTCCTGGATATGTGCTTCTTTCAGGAAGGTTCTTGTTTTCTTCTTAATACTCTTTCCATAAAAAATAAAATTTAAAATACTAAACAACATTTTGACTGAAGGAAGACATACCCTTCATCCCACCACCCAGAGGCAGTGCTTTCCTTGCTTCCCACTGCTTTCTAACTTTGTCTACGTGCAAGTCTATTTTTTATAGTTGTAAATCTGTTTCTTCTTCCCCTTACTTTTGAAATAAATTTTAATTTGTACTCAGTAAGGAAGGCACAGCCTTGGTAATATTCCCAAAGAGATTTTAACAAAGAGCCACTAATATTTCTAACAGTTCCAATTTAATTTTGCCAAGGGGTTCCATTCTTATTAAAAAGCATACCAGGGAGGGAGGGTGATTTTAGAAGAAAGCACATGGGGTTAATTCTGACTACAATCATGGTGATCATGATTACAAGCATCACAGTCTTTCCACTTAAGAGCTATCTGGGAGTCTCCAAGTATTACCTGGAGGGCAGTTGAGCGCATGTGGACCGTGTTTGAGAATATACGTGAATTCAATAACTACTTCTAGATATCTAGTGGGTACCCCCTACGTCTTGAGCAGAATGTCGACTCAAATGAGGAAGACCCCATCTCTACCCTTGAAAACTCAGAGTAGGGGTGAGGCCAGGGGAGACCCCTGGAGCAAGTGACACTGGACATTTGCTTGAGCCCAGGCAGGCAGAGGGGTAGACTGCACCCATAAACACCTTGGGTAGAGACTGGCATGGGGCTGGTGGGGGGGAGGAGAAGGGGCGGATGGGGGGGAGAGGTGGGGGCGGAGGGGGAGGGGCGGTGGGGCTAATGAATGAGGAGGGGGAAGGGAGGCTGCGAAGGCTTCTCATTTTTTTTCTCCCAGTTTTGTTAAGGTATAATTGACAAATAAAAGTTGGATATATTTAAGATGTACAACATGATATTTTGATACATGTGTACATTGTAAAATGCTGACCACAATCAAGCTAATCAGCATGTCACCACCTCACATAGTCACCTTCTGTGTGTGTGGTAAGAACACCTAAGATCACAGGGCTCAGTGGCTCAGCCTGTAATCCCACACCTTGGGAGGCTGAGGTGAGTGGATTGCCTGAGCCTGCGGGTTTGAGACCCGCCTGGGCAACGTGGCGAGACCTCATCTCTACAATAAATCAAAAATTAGCTGGGTGTGGTAGTGTGCACCTGTAGTTCTAGCTATTTGGAGGGCTGAGGTGGAAGGATCGCCAGAGCCCAGCAGGTCAAGGCTGCGGTGGCCACTGCACTCCAGTCTGGGCGACAGAGACTCCAACTAAAAAAAAAAAGACCACCTAAGATCTGCTCTTAGCAACTTTCAAGCACAAAATGTTGCCAGTGACTATGGTCACCACACAGCATGTTAAAGCTCCAGATCCCATTCATCTTGTAGCTGAAGCCTGTACCCTTTGACCACCATCTCCCTTCATTTCCCCACTCCCCGACCCCGCTTACCTGATTCTTTCCTTATTCTTGTTTCTAGTCTTCTCCATTTGTAAAACTGCTTTCAGCTGAAATCAAACATCAGCAGTATAAAAGTATCAGAAGTCTTACTCTCTAGGAAGATGTATGGATTAATAAACCCGGTCTAGCGAAACTGAGTCATTTGGAGGCAAAAAACGGATTTGACTCTCAGTGCCCAGCAGGGTGGCTTCCTTTGGAAACACTTTGCCAGTGCTCTGCTGGGCTTTTAAAAACGCACAGGCTGGCCGTCTCCATGCAGGAGTGCCTGGATTTAGCTGTGGAAGGATAATGTGAAATTAAAGAGAGAATGGAATGTGTAATCTTATTTAATCACACTTGGTGCTTCAATTCCTCAATAACAGCGCTTGCTCCACTGTCAAATTGGATGAGTATATGTATATATTTGTGAAGTATCGCTAGAGCATGGATTAACTCTCTGATGCCTAACAGTGCATTGCGGAGATCTAAAATGCAAATGACACCTGAGTGTTCACATAAGGAACTGAAGAGCAACTGTTCCAGGGCCCAGATCGGCATAAAATTACTACCATTTGGGGGTAAGTGGTGAGGTCCAAATCTGAGGGTCCCATGTCAGGTGGGGCTTAGGGAAGATGCTCTGTTTTTATACCCAAAATATATTCCGGGTCATCCCCTGCTCCTGCTCTGATGATTGAGCAAGTGATTCGCATTGACAAGTACTGGAAAGACAGAAAGAGAATCATCTCAGCCCATTTAGAAGCATACATTTGTGAGAAATACAAAAGTTTATAAATGTGCATATGAATTGCTATTTTGTGGAGATCGTTCCCCTCCCCTACTGCAGCCCGGCCCCCCTCAACTAAGGAGCTATATAACTTTATGGTCCCTGGGGGTTCACCCCAAGTATCAAACACAATTTAATTCTGAGGACCCATGTATGTTTCCTGGCTAGTCAGATACTTTATGGCAATAGGTGCAAAATAACTTCACGAATCACTCTCTGTAAAGGACAGCAAGGTGCCTCCCCTAATGTAAAAAGGATTATTGTGGTTAAATGTTCCATCTTTTGGGGTAGGGAAGCCTTCTACATGGTTCCATTTAGCAACAGAAAATAAACACTTGGGTATAATTAGCTTAACACAGGCAGCTTCACATCCATCTACAGAGAAGCAAATCAAAGATGAAAACAACTAGAACACAACCATTGTGGTCCCTTCCACGAGTGATCTTGCAGTGGCCCGAGACACACATGTGGGTAACCCCCCTCTGAAGCATGGTGGCTTCAGAGATGCTCAGAATGACAGACAGGAAGAAACTTTCACAGGAATATAAGAGTGATCGCCCAGGACCTGGTGTGGTTGGCTTGCAGGAACATGGGATTTCAGCTTGAGTTTTTTTTTTAATGACCTCCCAAAACAATATTCCTACTGATAGAGCTCCAGGTAATAAATGGTGAAGAAGAATCCTGGCTTCTTTCTTGCTTTTGAACTGCAGAGTGTGCTTGCTGCCTCTGCAGCCCCTGAGCACAGTGCTCAATGCTGGACACTCTGCTCTCTTTCAAGGCCTGAGGCCTCAGAGAGCAGAAAACTTAATTGGCCTTCGTCATCCACATCCAAAGCAGAAGATAGGTTCCAACCCTGCTACAGACACCCCACAGACAGGTGTGAATGGAACCATTAGCTACTTCAGGTGGTGTGTCCTCCCCGTGTATGGAGGGAGGGAGGGGAAAACGGCAGGAAATCAAGAGGCGTTTTATTGGAATTCATTCTCTGATTCAAAAAAAAGAACCAACGAGTGGGTCCTTCATAGAATGAGGAACTATAAGAGTGCTGATTTAAAATAAAGGCCCATTGATCTTGCCCTGTGGTATTCTTCTTTGGCTCCATGAAGATGGTGAGTTGTGTTCAAGGTTTGCAGCCCCAGCCTATTACTGGGAGGAGGACAGACGAGTCAGGCTGGCAGGAAGAGCTGGGGCAATGGTGATGGTTGTGCACCCCGTTCTGGCATCTCCCACTCAACGGACCAGGGTAAGGGCAGAAGGCATATATCCTGTCCTGCTCTCTCCCACTCAACAAAGCAGGGTGAGGATGGTGGGTGTGCACCCCAATCCTGACACCTCCCACTCAGAAGATGGATCTTCAGCATGAAAAGCTGGGATCCAGGGGTGTCACTAAAGGTTTGCGACATCTGTTTTCAATCTTCAACACAGACACTGAGTGGGACATACTTTCATACATTTAAAGAGTCTTATTAGGATACCATATATTTATAAGCAGATCTAGAATCATGTAACAGATAATTAGCATATTTAATTACTTCCAATTACATTTTGGAATAATGCCATCTACTCTTTTCACCCCCAAGTAGATAAAGCCGTAGACGCAACCATGCCCCTCTCTTCTCTAAACCCTACAGAAACTGGCCTTTGCTTTTAGGATGAAACTATAGTCCTGATCATGGCTCTGCAAGGCCCTACAGATTGTGCTCCATCCCATCTTGGCCTTCTGTTCCAGGGTGGTCTGCTAGTCTCGGCCTATCTAGCTCTCCCTGGTCCCAGGCTTGTCCTGCTGGCTGTGCCCTCTTGCACGCTGCTGTCCTAGTCCTCTCTGCTTCATGTGCTCGTCGCTGTGGTTCAGATCACTGGGCACCCCTTAAGAAATCCATTCCATGGTCCCATAGTCTAGGTTCCCTGATGCATGCTCACATAGCAGCTTCTTCACAGCTGCCACCAAGTATTGGTTTGCACAGCCCTTCCTTGGTGCCCATCCTCTGTCTATCCATTAGGCATCACAACAGAAGGGAGAAGGATGTTTTGTTGCTATGTCCTCAACCTGGCCCAGCACACAGGAGTGCTCAGTAAACACTTGTCGACAGGAAGCGTCTCTCAGTTTCCGCTGATAGGACTTGAAGCACAGGCAGCGTGGACATGGACTGAGTGAATCTTGCTCTTGCCCTTGACAGCAGGAGTAACAGGTCACTTTCTTGGCCCTGCTGCTCTCACCTGTGTGCACCCCTTTCTGGCACCTCCCACTTGACGGGCCAGGGTGAGGGTAGAAGGTAGAAGGCACATATCCTGTCCTGGCCTCTCCCACTTGACCTGTATGCATATGGTGCCGCTGGAAATGATGCTCCTCCTTGTTCAGTCAACTACATGTACCATTGCCCCCTGGAACCCTAGTCATCTGTGTGGTGTGGGGAAAAGTCTCATGAGGAAGCAGCTTCCCATAATTCTCCTTCCAGAAATTCAGAGAGAAGCAGGAAAAAGGAGCAGCATCTCCACAGGGCTGAACCAGGCTGCCACATGGACAGCCTCAGCCCTGGGGAGACGTGCAGGTTGAGTCCTGAGAGTGGTATGGTGAAAATTCAGTGGAAGATTGCAATTTACTTATATACAAAATCCTCACATGTACCCCACAACTGTAAAACTAAATTAAATTTTTAAAAAGGAAATTAAGTGAAAGAAATCCTGCAACAGTCAGAAAGTACCACTAACTGAGGAAGCCAGGCACCATGGGTGGATAGAGGGACGTGTCCCCATGGAGCCACTTCCTGGATGTGGACAGACCCTGCCAGACCCTCTAAGACACAGTGCAATGACCCACAGAAGGAACAGTGAGTGCCAACCTTCGTAAGTTATTTTCTTTCGTGGCTTATTTCTACTTTTAACTTTTTTCTGATTGTAAAGCAACACACACATAAACAAGCTGTTAAAACTAAGTAATTAAAATTATCATTGAAATTAAGTTAAAATGTTAAGTGTACACATATTGAAAATAACTTTAGCTGGGCACGGTGTCTCACGCTTGTAATCCCAGCATTTTGGGAGGCCGAGGGGGGAGGATCACTTGAGGCCAGGAATTCAAGATAGCCTAGACAACATAGGGAGATCTAATCTCTAAACAAACAAACAAACAAACAAACAAATTATCCAGGTGTGGTGGTGTGTGCCTGTAGCCCCAGCTACTCCAGAGGATGAGGCAGGAGGATCGCCTGAGCCCAGAAGTTTGAGACTACAGTGAGTGGTGATTGCACCACTGCTCTTCAGTCTGGGCCACAGAGTGGGACCCTGACTCAAAACATTTTCACTTTTAAATGAGTATTACTATTAAAAGCAGCAATAAGACCAGTGCCTGTGCACCAGCTCCTGACCTGGAGAAGTGAATGGAGTATTAGCAGCTACCCCAGGGCTTCTCCTGCCCCACCACCACCCATGATGCTCTGTGACATTTTGCTCTATGTCCACCACCTGTGCATGTCTCTAGTGTGATGATGCACTGTGTAGCTTTGCCTGGAGTGACATTCATGTGACCAGGTTATGACATAGTTCCCGTACTGTGAGCAGATGAACTGTGGGCTTACTTCCAGTTTGTACTGTGATGTGTCTTTCTTTTGAGCATACTCTGTCGCTGATGATGGGGAGCATCTCAACACCAGTGGCTGAGGCCTGGGGCAAGGGCAGAGGGAGAAAACCTTCCTCCTGTGGCACAGCATGAATGCAGTGCAGAGGAAGAAACACATGTGGCTTAGCCACAGAACTCCTGCAAAAATGGGGATTTTTCCCTAACCTGATTGTCCCCAGTGTGGCCATTTTTAAAGAGACAGAGGAAATGCTCTGGAGCTAGACAGGATACGGTCCAGCTTGCATAGGCCTCACCCAGCTCACATGGACAGATATTTCATATAAGATACCAGCTGCAGCCGTGTCAGGTGCAAAGAAGAGGGGTGGGGCATAGTGTGCACATGTCTCTCTTCCTTCATTCTCTCCCCAGGTCTCAGCCCTCAGCATTAAGAAACTTCCCTATAGACACACACAAGACACGCAGAGGCAGCTGTGATGCCAGAGCTCCTGGTTAGGTATAAACTGCGAGGGCAACATTCTGCTGCTAGGGCTGCCCCTGGCCGCCAAGTGATCACACTTGGGACGTAGACACATACCACGCTGCCTGCAGCCTGGGAGGCCTGGTGTTCAGGGAATCCCCTGAGGCACCACCAAAGGGGGGGTTACCAAACAGCTCCACAACACAAAGAAGGAACAAACACAACACACAGAGATTAAAGAATCACCTATCTTGGAAAAGACACCCCAAGAGAAAGATGAAAGTTCAATGCATCCTCGAGGTAGTTACTCAAAACACAAACTTGCCAGAGGATGGGCAATGAGGCCACAGATTGGGATAAAAGGGATCTTATAAAAAGAACATAAGCAAATAATTTCGCTGCAGAATGACCACCGCACGAAGAGCAGTAAAGATGAGACTCACATCTGAGTTAAACAGATTAGTTGCATGAAGCGGACAGCGGTTCCCTAACTGCTGGATCCATCAGAGAGAAGGATGCTCAAAACACACACTTCTGGGGCCAGGGTAGGAAACTGGGTGAGACTGAGAAACTTGTATCTACAGAAATTCCCTGAGATGATTCTGAAACCCAACCTGGCTTCAAAACAATTAAGGTGAGCACAAACTTGAGATAATCCCAGAGTTCAGAGGGAGAAACAGACAAGTGTCAGTGACTAAAGAGAAAAGGACAGTCTGGGAACACAGACGCAGCATGCGATGCACAAGTGTGAGGGGAAAGAGTGCTCACATGACTAGAACCAAGTACCAGAGACAATTTCAAAGATGTGTATGGTGAAAGTTTCCCTGGAATGGAAAAGTACCTCTAGTTTAAGAGGTTTTTACCATCGACTTTGTGCAAGTTGATAAACATTTAGATCCAGTGACTAAGTCCAGCTGCATCCATGCAGCAGTAAAGGCCATGATTTAAGAACACAGACTTTAAACACACATTGCTATTATTTAAAAATCTGATAGTAAGTATCAGAGGAACTTAGAACAGGCACCATACCTTTCACACTCCTGGTGGGTGGGGGAAGATCTTAAAATAAAAAAACCCAGACCATATGACAAGAGCGTGATCACGAGGCTCTCGTTACACTGGAGACGGCCGGTGTGACCGCCGGTGGCTGCGGCTGGCGTTCGTTGTGATTATCCAACTTGTCTAATGTGACTCACTTCCCAAAGCGGGACATGCAGGTGCCACTGCCCATCTAGTCCCACCACAGATGTCTCTGTGGTCCCCCGTGGAGCCGTGCACAACTGGGAGGAGCCTGCCCATGGCCCCGTATGCAGAGTCATGCTGTGTGCTCTCCCTTGTTCTCCGTTTTGGAGGCCTGGCTTCCAGACCTCTGAACCTCCCCGCTCCAGGGGACGTGGAGGGCTCTTCCAGCATCCTCATGACCTCAGGCATTATTGTGACTGCCAGAGTCTGTCTCCCCAAGAGACATGGGTCTTTTCAGGAGGACGGAGGGCCCTTGCTGCAGATGTGCTGGATCTGCCTTCCAGCACAGCCTGGGGCCTGAGGAGTCACAAGGACCACAGAGTCACGCAGCTTCCCGGAGCTCCCAGCCCCGCCCCACACCACATGTCTTCCTGTGGGGTCTAAGAGCCAGTGTTCCCCAAAGCCTGTTCCTGAGCTTCTGAATTCCAACAGTCCCCTTCTTCCTGTGCACAGCTGAGATTTTTATGTGACAAAATAGGTTGGGCTCTGTGACAAGCTTGCTGTGTGCTGGGGCTCTAAGTTCCTTCTCCCTCTTCCACCGAGGCCTGCCACTCTGGGTAGAAACTGATACCAACTTGTTCGGCCTTCATACCATGAAGCCCCAAGAGAAGGGAAGTTGATGTGGAATATCCTCAACTGGACAATTAGCTTTTAGAATGAATGGGGAAAGACACTTCGGTTTTTCAAATTTACAAAGGAGGGCCAAGCAGGAGTGCCCTATTTTTAGGACAGGTCAAGGGAGTGTTAACTACAGCAGGACTCTACTTTCAGTAAATAAAGCATTACTCACTAGGAGCTCAAGGACACTAGAGAGCAGCAGGGTTTATGCACTCTTCCTCTTCCAGCTTTGCCTTGACTTCTCAGCCTCTGCTGTACAGCCTGTGCTCCAATCATGCTGTCCTAAGTGTCCCTACAGCCCAGGTACCTTGCCCTGGGGGAAGTTTGTGTATACGTGTGCCCCATTCCTTCAATTTTCATCCTGCAAACCAATCATCATCCTTCAAGATGTAGCCACGTGTCGTGTCTGCCTCAGGGCACTCCTGAAGAGTTAGAAATGTGGATACGGGACTACAGGTCTATGGCAGACATTTTTAGTCCTTGTGTCACTGCCTTGTACTTTATCTACTTACATTTCTCCACATGTGTATTTATTCAACAGTGAGGTTGTGAGCAGCAGGCCTGAGTGAGTGAGCCTCTGCAGGCCCGGCCGTGTCTGTTGTCACTCTCACCTTGATCTCAGTGCTGCACCTGGCATAGGCTGTGGACACTGTATTTCTCTGGTGCACGAAAGAATGATGGAGGGATAAAACCTGGCTCTTTGATATTCAGGAAGGCTGATGCTAATTTCACAGTAGAAAGATGCTGTCTCTGTGTCTAAAGTATGCAGGACAGTCCCCATAATTGCTTCTTCACTTTTCCTTCCCCTCTCCTTCCCTTCCTTTTTAAAATAAATTACTCTAACCATCAGGAAGTTCTTCTCAAATCTAATCAAAATTACCTCTTCCAGAATTTTAGCATCATCCGGACTCTCCTTTCTTTGAAATTGTAAATGTCTCCAGGAGCAGTGGCTCATGCCTGTAATCCTAGCACCTTGGGAGGCTGGGGTGGGAGGATTGCTTGAGCCCAGGAGTTTGAGACCAGCTGGGGCAACTTAGCAAGACCTCGTCTCTACAAAAAATAAAAATAAAAAAAGTTAGCCAGGCATGGTGGCATGTGCCTGTAGTCCTAGCTACTTGGGAGGCTGAGGTAGAAGGACTGCCTGAGCTCAGGAGGTTGAGGCTGTGGTGAGCCATGATTGTGCCTCTGCATTTGCGTGAGACCTTGACTCAAACAAAAAGAGCAAATGCTGCTCTTCATAACTTTTCATATATTTGAAAATTATTCTAACATTTCCTTAGTCAGTCCCACTTCCAAAAACCATGATATGAGGACCTCCATGGACTTCATCCTGCTCACAGAGACCAGTCTTAGAGTCCAGATCCCTTTTTAAGATGTCTTCCTCTACGTAACACTGAAGGTCTTTGCATCACACTGCACTCGTGGGCCCAGAGGCTTCCTAACACTAGTAAAGGCACAGCCACCATAAGGGGAAGAGGACATTCCACATCTGTTAAGAGCACACCACCAGCTTCCCAGGCTCTCAGCCCACTGTGCAGTGTTCCCACTCCTGACATGGCTCACACAGGACCACTACTATTCCACCCATGAACGCAGACCTTTCTGCCCTTCCACTTGTGCATGTAACCTGTGGCTCCCCTGAGGACCATGTCTCCCACCTTTCTAACTCAGCCAAGTATTTGAAGCTGGTTTCCCAAGAAGTCATTTTCCCTCACTATTTAGGGGCTGATCACAAAGCTACTTTGTCCCAAGTACAATGTCAAGTAGTGCCTGGCAAAGGATTTCCAGGAACTGCTGATTCTCCTACAACCCAGGGTGGCATCAGATGCTTCCTCCATTCGCTTGCTATTTGAGGGTGGCAAGCCAGCTTCCTTCTGCAGTTGTGCCAAGTCTTCAGTTGTGCTGTGCTGTCTACCACCTCAGGGAATGGTGGGACATTTGACATCCTCCCTCCAGTGCCAGGAATGTACTACGAGGGTGCCAGGTTAGGCACATGTTTATCTTTATTCCTTAAAACCACCTCATGATGTAAGGAGGCTATTTATTTCCATGTTGTGAATTAGTCAAATAAGATTTGCAAGATCTGTAACCAGCTGACAGTCACATGGCCACAAGGGACAGCACAGACCCTTGAAGCCAGTGCTGTCCAACTCTGAAGCAGAGCCAGGATCTTCCTTCTGTGAAAGCTCATTAGACATCAGTTCAGGTTATCAGAGACAGCTAGGTGCCATCACTTTCTTGAAGACTCAAAAGTCGACACATTGCTCCCATTTATGGATGGGTTATCACGTTTTACCCAAAATCAGGAGCACGAACAAGGTACTCTTTCCAAGTTCCTTTGGGTCTGTGATGGGACCGTCTTCACATACGGAAGAAGAAAGAGCCTTATGTGTCAGGAATTCTACCCACATCATCGCCATTTGGAGTATGCAGCACTCTCGATGGATGCAGTCAAGCAGGTCGAGCCACTGCTGGCTTGGGCCCAGCAGCCCATGTCACACACCAGTTCTGCTTTTGCACATCAGTGTCCCCATACGTGTCCTGCATTTCAAGGCACTGATTGGCCCAGGCCCCTCAGAAGCAGAGAGGCCCAGTGCACAGCCCTGACATGCATTCTTATCTTGACTTCCCCTTTGAGTTACGTCCTGCAGGGTCAGTAGCACGGCAGTCCCTGGATCCATTCTGCTTCCTGCAGTTTTTGTTACCCAGGGTCAACCTCGGTCTAAAATATTACATGAAATATTTCAGAAATAAACAATTCCAAAGTTTTAAATTGTGCATAGTCCAAAGAGCGGGATTAAACCTCTCACTGTCCACACTGTCCTGCCCGGGACACAGCACCCCTCTGTCCCACATACTCACACATGAATATGCCACCTGCTCATCACTGAGTAGCCATCTTGGCTCTCAGAGGGGATCTCCTGGCATTGCCATGCTTGTGTTCAGGTCACCTTATTTTACTTAACAATGGCCCCAAAATGCAAGAGGAGTGATGCTAGCAATTATGATACATCAAGAGAAGCTATAAAGTGCTTCCTTTATGTGAAAAGATAAAAATTCACAACTTAATAACGAAAGAAAAAAATTGGTGTGCTGAGACCTATAGGAAGAATGACCCTTCTATTCATGAAACTGTGACAAAGAAGGAGTTCATGCTAGAGTAGAGAGTCCGGTCCCACCCATGTTTCAGGCATTCCCTGGGGGTCAGACTGCATCTTCCACGGTTGGGGGGGGACTACTGTGCAGTTTTTACTCAACCACATAGCACCTACCAAAAGGGGTCTTAGGCCATGAGATTCTCGATGAAAATGCCCTGAAACTACCAGGGCAGCAGATCACACAGGAAATGCTCAACAACCCAGAGTTGAGCTCATCTAACCTACAGACCAAGGGACAATGGTGAAACCTTAAAGGATATAAACAAGAAATGGCAGGCGAGCTACATTCACAGAGACACAATCGCTTTGTGAAAGTGGATCACGTGAGCCAGAATTGGATGAAGCAGAAGATGGAAAGTTATATTTTAAAATGCTAAAAATCCCTGGTCTTTAAATGTTTGTAACTGATTCAATGTTCTAGAGCTCTATGGGGCAGACAGGCATACATGCAGACACCGGTCTTGTCCTCCAGCACCAAGCCACACTCCTACAGAAGAATTCTAAGAACATACTTACATGCCTTAGGAAATGCTACTTAAAATTAAGACTTTAAGAGCATTTCATCCTTTTTTTTTTTTTTTTTTTAGTTGGGTCTCACTCTGTTGCCCAGACTGGAGTGCAGTGGCATGATCACGGCTTACTGCAACCTCAACCTCCTGGGCTCTGGTGATACTCCGACCTCAGCCTCCCGAGCAGTTGGGGCTATAGGCGAACTTGAGAGTAAGCACCTCCCACACCATGAGCCAAGCACCTTGAGAGCCTCCCTAGTCTTGCCCGGAGAGGGTATTAGGACAGCAGGGGTGCTGTTCGGTCTCCGGCTCTACCATGGACCCCTGGGGCCACGGGAGTGGGTTGTGGAGAAGAGGAATGCAGACTGGTTGGGCCAGTCAAGGCCAGGACTTCTGTGGGTCTGATATACTGAGAGGCATTTGGTAGAAGGGGCATAGGCTTGGGATCTGCACGGGGCTAGCCGTGCAACGTGGCCCAGTTAACCTCTGTGTTTCAGCTCTCCGATCTGTAAAGTGGGTACGGGACACGCTCTCAGAAGGGATGTTATAGGGCTGAGAATGTTCATGAATGTTTGTGGCACCCTGAAGAGTATGTGGTTATCATATGGAAAACCTTTCCTTCCTTCCGGCTTCCACTCTCCTCTAGGGACTGCCAGGAAAGGAAACTGCAAGGGACAGCCACCTTCAAGCCAAAGGCAGGTGTGGAAAGCCCCATCCTTGGGTGGAGGAAGCTCTGCGAGTCTCACATGCCTGCTGATATTCTGACTCATACTGCGCGCTCTTGGAACTCCCCATATCCTGGCAGGCAGATGCAATGTGGGGAGGTGGACTGCACAATGCTGAGACCACATCCACCAGGACAACCTCCCCGTGCTGCTTGGAGGCCCAAGTTCCAGGAAGGAAGATCACGAGCTTGTGTATCACAGGCTGGTCCAGCAAGAACTGTGGCTAATTTGCGTCCATGATTGGTAGGTGCAGGCCAGAGCCAGACACTTTAGAACACTACCAAAGTCAGCCCGTACAACACGACGGATCCCAGTTCACAGATAAGACAGAGGCTACCGTGGCTCGTATAACACAGAAGTGGGCTATGGATGGGATCTGGCTCTGATCTTCCAACCATCATTTTCCTTTGATCAGTCATCACTCTGGATGGCAAAAACACAAGTAGCACTCCCCACTTGCAGAGAGTTGAGAGAGAGAGGCCAGCACTAGCACGTGGTAGAGAAGAGTAAAAAGGCATGTGGCAGCCCAGCTGGACAGTGACCCCTTGAGGGCAGGGAAATGTGTTTTCTCTTGTATACTTGTTTTCTAGTGTAATGTGTGGTTGAGTTGGGCTTGATCACCATGATGCATGTACAGATGTGCTCTGCAAATCTCAGGCACCAGAGATGGCATGTTGGATAGTGCCCACAGGATCGTTGTGGAGCTTCAAAAATCTCACCCAGTGATGTCACAGCCATCAGAACATTACAGAGCAATCATTTAAAAAATATATTTAGTGAAGCCCAAGTGTACAGTGTCTGTAGAGTCTATAGTGGTGCATGGTAGTGTCCCAGTCCTTCACGTTCACCATCACTCACTGACTCACCAGAGCAAAGTCCCATCTTGCAAGCTCCATTCATGGAGATTAGTCTGTACAGGTGACCATTTTTCATCCTTTACGTCATATTTATTCTGCACCCTTTCTGTTTAGATGCACAAGTACTCGCCACTTGTTATAGTTGCCTACTGCAATCAGTAGTCACATGCTATGCAGTCGTGCATCCTAGGAGCAACAGGCTAGACACACAGCTCAGGTGTGTAGTGGGCTGTGTCATCCAGGCGTGTGTTAGTCATTTCATGGAGGGCAAAGGGGCGTGGGAAGGAGGGCCGGCACAGGTGCTAGGAGGGGGCACACAGGCCAGTTAGCCCTCCATGTGGTGCCACAGCAGCCGCCTGCTCACAGGAGATCCTGGCACATCTGCTGATTCTGTAGAGAGAACTCATGTTCATAGAGAAAAGTCACGGGCTTAGCTGTGAGGCCCCAAAGACCACACAGTCCCTTGAGTAGGGATTCTTATTTTTATTTTTTTTGTGAGAAAGTAGGACTTATTGAGAGGACAGAAAACTTCCCACAGTGGGAGGGGACCCCCAGAAGGCTGCCCTTGAGTAGGGATTCTAATGAGATAGGCTCAAGTTTCATAAAAGTATATATAATTTGATATATTTTCCTATCAATGTGAACACAAAATCATATAAATAATCTTAATCTGGGCTAAGGAGCTAAGTCTAAAATGGAAGAACATAAAGAATGGCCACACCTTGAGGCTAAGGCTTTGATCTTGACCCTCCCGTGCAACGACTTCAAAGGACGACACAGGACTGGCCAGCTGCGCCCTCTCAGCATTTAACTTGTGTCCCAGCCAGGAAGAAGGTGTTGCTTGGTAATTCCCTCCACTGGGCCAATCCCAAAGCAGTGATGTGGGTGGTCTCTGCTTCCAGCTTGTGGGACTGAACCACCCCAAGGGCACCCCGGGATCTATGACCAGGAGGCCTCACAGGACTCAGTATACAGTGGGCCCATGGCTGAGATTTGCTACAGCAGAAGGATACAAAGCACAGTCAGCAAAGGGAAAGGCCGAGGACAGAGGGACCAGGATGAGCACCCCCAGTGGAGTCACACGGGCGCATCAAATTCCTGCAACCAGTTGTGACGACACATGTGAAATGTCTGCCTGGAAAGTTCACTGGACACTCTGTGCCCCAGTGTGTCCTGGGTCTCCTCTATTTAGCATGTACCAAATCCTAGGTCCCAGGATGGCAGCAGGTGTCTAGCAGCAATGGCCTCATTTGTACAGATGAGGCCCGTGAGCTGCTCTGGCTAGGGGTAGGGGCTCCGGAGACCCAAGTTCCCCAACACCAGCAGGGCCAGGCCTGGACCAGGACCCTCTAGGGAGAACAGTCTCAGGCCTGCTGTCAACTTTTCCCCACAGTGATCTGCAGTGTTGAGAAGGGGAGGGGGCAGGCCCTTGTCCCACGGCCACCTCTGGAAGGTTAATAAAACACCTCAGTACAGCAAGAGCACTGAGTAATGCTGCCATAGACAGGTTGTGTGAACGGGTGTCTTCCTCACCTAGAGCAGGAGCACTTATGTTTAAAAGAATGCTCATACCATCCCGTGGTTGCAGTATCCTCCAGGACACAACCTAGGAAACCCAGAGTGGGACATCTGCCCTCCCTCACGTCTTGGCCTCGCTTTTTCCCTCATTAAACACGCGAGAAATAATATCGCAAGAGGGGAGCTGGGGTAAGCCTGCCGGGCACAGGAGGGTGGAGCCACACTCTGGACTTCATGGCTGGGTTTGCTTCCCATTTTGGATAGTGATTAGCTGTACCGTATGTTTCTTAATCTCAGTATGCCTCAGTTTACCTGTGAGATGAGAACACTGCTTAGTACATAGGAAGTGCAACAAATACTAACCTTTTGTCAGAGCAAGTGAAGTTTTTTCCAACTCCAGCAGTTCTGATCCTCTGCTCTATGTCAGGAGCCACCGTGAGACACAGACGATACTCTGTGGCTTCAGGGAGGACAGGACAGGCTGGCCATATGAGGGCGGCAGGAGGGTCCCAGAACAGCCCCAGGTGGAGCTGGCTCCAGGCTCGAGGAAGTCCTGATACCCGAGGCCAGGTAGAGCCAGGGGCCAACCCCAGGGAGTAAACACCATCGGTCACAGGCCAAGAGGTGCCATTAATTTCCCAGGAGTTCAGGCCTGAGGCCAAGAGCAGAGGCAATTGCTTCTGACCGTAAGTAGAGCAAGACTCCACATAGCCTTCAATTAGATTCGGCAGTTCAGTCACACGTTTAGAGAAAGGTATCTCGCAAGAAATCCCCTCTGAATCCAGACTTGTTCGGATCGTCATGCAGGAAAAAGGAGCAGGGAAAGATGCCAAATTGAAAAGTGACAAACCGCCACTAGGAATAAGCCCATTCTTAACATGCCCTAACACTTCTCTAGCTTTCTCCAGCTGAGGAACGTTCCATGTGACAGAGCAGCCCTCTGTGAGACACATGAAGAGGCAGAGGGGTCAACCTGGAAAGAGGACAGTGATGCACTTTTCAGGGGCAGGCACAGGGGGTGTACACAGTTGGGTGAGTATCCCTCAGGCACAGGCTGTGACCAGACAGTTCCTGGATGAAGGACGGGCGTGGTGGAGAGGTGGGTCTGCTGTCTCAGGCCACTACGTGTCGTGTCTATAATTGTTCTCACAGATGCTTCCTTGTGGCTGTCTTCCTGGGATTCTTTTGTTGTTGGAAGTCAGGATCTAGAACCTTCCGTATCCTTTCATAGCACTGTGCCTACTTACCCTAACACTGAGCTCTGTGCTTGGCCCACAGGATGTGCTCAATAAGCCCACTGAATACATGAAGGGTCTAGTCACAAACCCTTCTTCACTGGAGTGCCAGACATGGGCCTCCTCACCCAGCGGCAGCAGAGGCAGCAGAGCCCAGCTTCCCTGTGACTAGGACTGCCCTGAGGGAGCCCTCCTTCCTTACAGGTGCTGCTCTAGGGCCTGTACCTGCTCCATCTCCACACCACACAGTCACCTGCAAGCAGGTCCTGTCCTCCTGGTACTTTACATGTCGATGAGGCCCACAGAAGAAAGGAACTGCCCTAGCCCTGAGGCAGGGGAGCAGAAGAGCACCTCTCCAGTGCCCCAGGCAGAGCATTCAGCACAGCCTGTGGCACTGTCATGCTAAACCAGTCACTAGTATACATCAGTGCTGACCTAAACTATGCTAACATAGATTTGTATACACACACACACACACACACACACACACACACACACACACACATGCATGCACGCACACACACCCCATAGATTTGTGGCCACACAGATCTGGGGCCGATCTCCAGCCTCTGTCACCCCCAACTGTGGGACTGGGACCACGTTATTTCAGTCCCTGTGTGCCTAGGTTTCCTCTCTATAAAATGGGAATTGCAAAAGAACATTCTTCATGGTATATGTTATGAGAATAATGAGCTCAAGCCTGTGTGGTTCTTGCCCAATGGCTGCCACTGAGCTGAACCAACACTGACTAACACTCAGGAAAGGCCCATGTGATGCCTGCAGTGCTGGGATCTGCTGAGGCTTTGTGGAGCTTGACTAAAGTCTACAAGATGAATGAATACACACATCTTTCTTGGGGGACTCAACGTAATGAGACCCATGTAGAAAGGCTGATGTGTCCTGTTTTCTGGTTGCTTCAAAACAGATCTTATTTCCAGGATGCAGCTTCATAAAAGACATGTGGTCTGAGGTCCAGACTCTGGCATAGCAGACTCTCAATCACAGCGGTACTCAAATAGCCATGTATACAATGGGAAATCTGTCTGCTTTCCCCAAGCTAGCCCTTCTCTGCTTTATTGTCCGGTGTCATTCTCAGCTCTGATACTTCACTCCATTACCTCTTATCATACCTATCACCTCCCTGAGACGTCTCTATAACAATCTCTTCAGGCAGCAAGGCAGACATTACTCTTCCTTGCCAAGTGGGATACGAGTCTTTAAAATTTACCTTCATTATGGCTCCATCTGTATGAGCTATAAGCTTCTTCCTCTAAATGTTAATGCAAAAGAAATGCTTAATTTGGCAAATTTGCACTGCTATAATTTATTAAGTGCACTGAAAGCATCAACTACCTAATAAGCATGGTCAGCTATGGTCAACACCAGGTGTCTGCCCACCTACAAGGACTATGGGCACTGGGGATGCCTACAGACAGCGAGAAACACATATCTCCACCCTGCCTAGGACTGCTCCTGGATGAATCAAAGCTGGGTCAAGTAGAGTTCCTCTCCAGAGAATCTGGAGTCTGGGTGAGGAAGGGCAGAACAGAATCAGGAACAGAAAGGTAAGAAACAGAGATAACTTGAGAGGGTTATGAGGGTTTGACCACAGTCAGTCAACTTGCAAGGAATGGGAAGTCATTCTCTGCCATTCTGTGAACTGACTTGCAGAGATGTGTCTAAAGAAAAAAGAAAGGAAACAGAGAGAAAGAAAGCAGAAACAAGAGAAAAACAGAGCCGACTACCCTCTGGATTCTTGCTGGTTCTCCAGTTCCCAGTTCTAATATCCAGGGCCCTGGAACCCTGGTGAAGACTCTTTCTGTGTGTGAGGACAACTACACCAAAGCCCAGGGTTTTGCTGAAGCCACCATGAGCTGATCTTTGTTCCTTGCAATCATAAGTATCCCAACTTACAAACGGCAAAATAATGATTACAATGAGGGTTATCAACAATGGTCCTTAGACTCATCTAACACTGTGCATACAAACTACTTGGTATTATTAATACCTACCACAATGAGTCCTCCAGCCACGCTGCTGAAGCGTCACCTGATTGCTGATAATCAGGGGGCAACTGAGGTTACAGAGCAAGCCAGGGAGGAAGTGGGTTTACTGAGATGCTAAGTAGCGGAAGAAGTCACCAAGTCACAAGAGAGGATTCCATTTACAAGAGATACTACCATCGTCAGATGACTGGATCAGCAAGACTGTAAAGGGAAGTGTTTTCTGTTAGGAAAGAATAAGACAGATGGATTTCTGCTTTTAAGATTAAAATGACAAAAGCACACAAAACTGGCTATGCTCAGGTAATTCAGGGGAAAAAAAAGGCTATCATGTCCATAGCTCCTAAGAAATATGCTCCATTCTTACAGATGCCAATAGGGCATTATGCAATTGCTAATTTAGTAATGGACATGCCACCGAAGATTCATATTTAACAGACATCAAATGTGATAGCAGGAAGAGTAGTTGGTAGGAATCTGAATTAACTAGCCATATTTGAGAAAGTAATTGAGGCAATAAAAAGATCACTAGGAAGCCAGGCCGTTCTCTAGGACCTCAAGATTTATCCATGGAATTAAAAAAGAGCATTTTATAGACTTGTCCCATTTTTAATGCCTTAAGGGATGTAGTTCAGGTGCTGGTCATGCAAAAATGTGCACATGGGAGACCTGGGCTAGTAGGACCAGAGAGCTCAGGGACTGGCCACTGTAGAAATGTGCACACAGGAGACCAGGGCTAGAAAGCTCAGGGGCTGGTCACTGAAGAAACAGGCATGCACAGGGGACCTGGGCCAGCTAAGAATAGTGAGCTCAGGGGAAGGTCACTGCAGAAAAGTGTACAAAGAAGACCAGGGCTACCTAGAGTCAGCAAGTTCAGGGGCTGGTTACTGCAGAGATGGGCACACAGGAGATCTGGGTTAACTAGGGCCAGTGTCTGGTCACTACAGAAATATGCACACAGGAGACCTGGACGAGCGTAGGCCAGAGAGTGACAGGAAAGAAGGTCCTAGTCACGTACCTCTCTTCATTCCCCCCCGCCTTGCAGGTATGTTAGAAACAGCAGAAACATTGCTTCAGATCATAAAAATACAGTAATTATGCTGCTTTAGAAGATCTGGAAAACTCAAGCAAATATAAAGAAAACAAAAATTACTCCACGCTATCATTCAGAAATGCCATGGCCAAAATTTGGCTGGATTTCTTTCCAGTATTTTTTGGTGTGAAAAGCATACTTATATTTTATTGTATATACACTACTAAAAACAATGCTTTTCCTGTTCATGCTGTTTTAATATTCTTCTTTTTACCAATATCTGGTGAGGACTTTCTCTTGTTGTCACATGTGACTTCAATGCCATATCACATTCCATTGTATGGTTTTGCCATAATTGAACCAACATACCAGATATTTAAGTGGTTTTCATTTTTTTCTGCTATAGATTTAATGTCTATGACCCCACTAAATTCATATATTGAAACCTTAACCCTCAACGTGATGGTGTTAGAAGGTGCTCGGGTCACTGACGGAGGGATCCTCCTGATGGGATTAGCACCCTTGTAAGAAGAGACAGGAGAGAAATTCCTTCCCCTCTCTTCCTCATGAAAATTCAGCCACAAGGCATCCGCCTATAAGGAGGAGGGGAGGTGCCAGAGCTGCTAGCACCCAGGTCTTGGCTTGCCAGCCTTAGGAACTGTGGGAAATACATTTTTGTGATTGCAGCCACCGGGTCAGTGGTATTTTTGTTACATCAGCCCAAACTCAGACACTACTCAACATCTTTTTAAAGCGTGCCATTTCTTTTCGTGTCCTTCCCAATGTCCTGCCCGTACCTAGTCCAGCCCTGTGCCATGCAAGGCAGACCCTGTGGGCCATGGTCCTTTGCCCTTCAGTGTTGAGTTACGTTTAGCCAGTGGTAGGCAGCAGGGTGGGGGGAGTGAAAGGGTAGACTGTCCTTCCTTTTCCCACACTGCCTGACCCAGGGCTCTGGTATGGCTACCACCTCTGCAATGCTCCCCCCACCAGTCATCTTCCCAAGGCTCCTTGAATCCCCAACACACCCCTCACTTTTGCCCAGGCTCTGCTGGTGACTTGACAACCCTTTCAGGTTCCTTTCCCTTCTGCTTAGTAATTACTTATTTGAATTCTCTCTGGATTCCCATCTGGCTGAGACTGAAAATGTCATTGTATAACTTGTCCATTACATGGGACAGCTCTGTGGAAATCATTTATTTATAAAAACCATAAAAAAAGTCAACACTATGCAACCTCTATAGAAAAAAAATAAAGTTGGGATGCTGAATGCTGGTAAAATACCCACGACAACCTTTTGAAACAGGAATTACTTAGATTATAGAACCTTTTTCCCTAATATTTTCCAAAAGTCTCTCTCATCTAATTTGCCTCAGTCCCTTTCCCTCTGTAATCATAACCCACATGCTTCATTTTCCCCTCCCCCTAGTCTTTGCTCATGTTGTTACTCCAGACAGAGCTGCCCTGCAGTCTCCTCATTCTCAGCTCAGGATGATGACCTGCTTCCCTCTTGAATACTTGGAGCCTGCGTAATCTCTCCTCAGAGTTGCTGAAGCTGTGCTGTTCAATATGGTTAAGGCTGGGCACAGTGGCTCATGTCTGTAAACCCAGCACTTTGGGAGGCCTAGGCAGGAGGGTCATTGAGCCCAGGAATTCAAGACCAGCCTGGGCAACATAGTGAGATCTCATCTCTACAAAAATAAATAAATAAGTAAAAATCTTAAAAATCAGCTGGGCGTGGTGGTGCATGCCTATAGTCCCAGCTACTCAGGAGGCTGAGGTAGAAGGATCGCCTTGAGCCCAAGAGGTTGAGGCTGCAGTGAGCCATGATTGTGCCACTGCACTCTAGTCTAGGCAACACAGGGAGGCTCCAACTCAAAAAGAAAATATGACCAAGGTTAGCTCCTTAGTCACACTAACCACAGTTCAAGTGCTCAGCGGCCACAGGTGGCTAGCATCTGCTGTACTGGACAGCATACACCAAGAACATCTCCATCATTTCAGATGTTTTGTGGGACAAAGGTGTCCTGTCCACTTGATTATGTATGGCTTCGATGAGCATTAAATCATAAACATTCTTGTACTGTTCTCCAGTTAAGTCATATTTGCAGAGCCAAGAAATAACAAGTAGTCTGCTGTCTTCGTTTGAGTCCAAACAGTGCTGGACACACAAGAGATACTCAGTAAGAACACATGCCAGTGTGGGTAATAGCATGAATATTTCTCAGCAGAACATTCAAAAGTAGGACCTATTAGCTACTGAAGCAAAGGCACAGAGTAGACAATGTGTAGTAGCAGTGCTGGGGATTCTCCTAGTTCTACAATACTGGATAAAGCTATGTCCTACAAACCTTCTTCTTATGTCTTCAAAAAGAGCCTTTCTACAACAGTGCAAGTGATTCTGCAACAAGCTGCACATTCTGATCAAATGAAATGATCAGAAAGTTCCAAGTGCACAGCGCTAGACAGGAGCTACCTTATATATACCTTCCACTACACCTGTCCATGCACAGTGAGAAACCGTGCAGACACTAGTGTAACTTCGACTGAAATTCTAGTGACAAAAACAATGACCTGTCTGAGCAATTTAACCAACTGATAAAGCAACATGTTCCTCACAATGCCCATTGCCATTGTGTGGGCTGAGAAGACTGCATGCAGGACTTTAACAAAAATTCAGGGTTTGACTTATTAGAAGAGCCTCATAAAATACATGAACCTCTGGGAAGATGTGTGTGTCCTGGAGGCAGATCTACGGGTGATCCCCCATATGAGACCTGCAACACTCTCCTCTGACCCTTAAGGCAATGCTGTGAGACGGGCATTGTGTTCTTATCTGGCAGCAGAGAACATGCATGTTCAGAGAGGCCCTGTGGTCTGCCTTGTTGACACAGGGAGTGGGCACAGGGCTGGGGGAGTAGCTTTGATTCTCAGACCCCAAAGACCATGCTTGGATACCTCGATGGTTTATTCCAGTGCTGACAGAAGTAATGCCAGGCATGGAGCCACATGGTACCACTGGTCATACATTGTGTGGCCTCTTCACAGCACAGCTTGCATCCCTCATGGCCTTCCTGATATTCACTTAACACAACTTCATCAGAAGAGACCCACGTGCCAGGCTGTGGATGGGGAGCATGCAGCACCCGGCCTCTTCTTTGCTGTAAAGTGGATACTCATATGAGCGAAGGGCAGGGATGCTTGGTCCTCAGCACTGGCACCCCCGTTTGCCATGCTGTTCTGGTGACTCCTGAGTTCACATGTTCAGTAAGACCCTCCCTGGGGCTCCTTCTCAGACATCCAGCTGCTTTCCTTCATGGCTCAAGGGGTCTCAGCTCCACATGTCTGGAAGTGGCCTTCTGGTTTCCAGGACAGCCCTTGGCCTCACACTTTTTCTTCAGCCCCTGCAATCCACAATGAGTCCTGCTGATTCTACTCGCCTGCAGTGCATCCCTACTTGTTCTGGCCACCACCCAAGTTCTAACTACCATCTGAGTTCTAACTGCCTCCAGAGTTCTAGCTACTGCCAGAATTCTAAACATTATCCAAGTTCTAACTGCCAGCAGAGTTCTAACTACCACTCAAGTTCTAACCACCACTGAGTTCTAACTGCTGCCTAAGTTCTAACCGCTGCCTGAGTTCTAACAGTCATCTGAGTTCTAACTATCACTTGAGTTCTAACCGCTGCTTGAGTTCTAACCACTGCTTGAGTTCTAACCGCTGCAAGTTCTAACCACCACTTGAGTTCTGTCACCTGTTTTGACTGTCACCCTTCTCACCTGGATTTCTGCAAAATTGGATCATCTGTCCCCCATCCCCCATCACTCCTGTCCCCCTTCCCCCATCATTCCTGCCTCCTCCAATCCATTCTCCACACAGCTGCCCACACTAACTTTTAAAAACGTAAATGAGATCTCTTGGCTCTCTGCTTCAAATCCAAAGGGAAGATGTTAGTCAAAGAGAGCAAAGTTCCTACCAGACAGAAGGGATAGATGCGCTTTGTCACACAGACCTGTGACTAGAATAAATGATGGTGAACATTCCAAAATGGCTGAAAGCGCAGATGCTAAATGTTTCATCACAAAGAAACATCACCAGATGATATGATAAACTTCAGGAAGAGAGGCTAAAGCAGAATAAAGATAACCTGGGAGCATGCTTTGCTTAGAATATTAAGGATGACTGTGACTGGCTGAGCACGCTTTGAGCTGTGTGTGGATACTCAAGGGTTGAAAGCAGATGGTGCCAACTCACCAGGTGAGAGGGTGGTAATATTCAGAGAATGGAAAGTATGTCAACACATCCTAGGTTGGACAGTTGTTGTGTAACAAGTTTAAAAAAACTGCGTAAGTAGCTATAATGGATTAATGATGCAGGGCATGGCATTAAATTATATATATATATATATGTATATATATATATACACATATATATATATATATATATATATATCTCCTTTAACATCTGTCTCTGATATAGGCTAAATTATCCCCCCACTACCCCAAATTCATATGTTCAAGTCTTAATCCTTAGTACCTTAAAATGAAACTGTATTTGGAGACAGGGTCTTTAAAGAGATAATTAAGTTAAAAGGAATTCATTAGGGTGGGCTCCGACCCAATCGGACTGGGGTCCTTATAAGAGAGCAGATGAGGATAGACACACAAAAGGTGACAATCATATGAGGACACAGGAGGATGTCAGTCATCAACATGACAAGCACAGAGGCCACAGGATAAACCAGTCCTGCCAACACTGTGACCTTGGACTTCTAGCCCCAGGTCAGTGAGGAACTAAATGTCTGTGGGTTCAGCCACTCAGTCTGCACTACTCTGTACAGAAACCCCAGCAAACTAATATACTCTCCCACCAGGTTCCAAAACCAGCTAGGACAGGGACCATTTATCGTGTGTTCCAGCTGTAACTCTAGTACCTGGCACAAAGCCACAATGAAGTACCATATTCCCAGTGTGTCCAGAGGTATAGCCACAAATGCAGCATAGTATCTAAGAGTATCACACTCTTGGAGAGAGCCTGCATTCAAGGATTTGACCTGGTTCACATCACTTCTGTGCCTCAGTTTCCAGAGCTGCAGAATAGGGCTAGCAGTGGCTCCCATCCCATGGAGCTGTTGAGAGGATAAAAATAACAACGCAGCACTGTTTAGAGCAGTGCTGACACTTGACAAGCACACAACCAATGGCAGTGACGCTGCTGATGTTGCTCTTCACTCTGGCCTCATGCGTGGCCATTCGTCCTGGGTTCATGGACCGATTCCAATAAAACTTGAAGTTCAAGGTCTATATTTTTGGAACAGTCAATAGGCTGAAGGGTCCTTGAAGGCATTCCCTGCTGTCTTGGGTCTAGTAAATATGCATCAAGTAAAAAGTGCTTAGCCGGGCTCGGTGGCTCAGCCTGTAATCCCGTGCCTTTGGGAGGCTGAGGTGAGTGGATTGCCTGAGCCCGTGGGTTCGAGACCCGCCTGGGCAGCGAGACCTCATCTCTACAATAAATCAAAAAATCAGCCGGGCATGGTAGCACATGCCTGTAATTCCAGCTACTTGGAAGGCTGAGGTGGAAGGATCGCTGGAGCCCAGCAGGCGAGGCTGCGGTGGCCGGGAGCGGCCACTGCACTCCAGTCTGGGCGACAAAGTGAGACTCCAACTCAAAACAAAACAAAACAAAACAAAACAAAAAAGTGCTTAATACATGTTTATCTGATTGGCTATTCTATGAGCTGCCTTTGCAGAGTCTGGGCTGGAGTCCTAGGCCGAGGCCATCCTTCTCCCCTGTTCAGGAGACATCTTGTCACCTTTCCCTCTCCATCAGGGATTCCAGGGAGTCAACATCCTCAACAGCCATGTCAATGGACACAGAAGTCCACTCTTTCATAACCTTTTCTTTCTAAGCCTGGGGCTTGAATAGGATAGGCTTTGTGGTGTCTAAGTAATAATTATTTCAATTATCTTTACCATTATAGCACATAGTGCCTACCAGGAGCTATTTTAAGGATGAGGAAACAAAAGTATTAGCAGTTCCTGACCCCAATGCCAGGTTACCCCAAGGGACCGATCAACTCATGGCCATTCTTGCAATGGAAACTGCCAACCTAATTTTAGCTCTTATGATTCAGAGAAGAAAACAAAAGGATAGTTTATTTACAGATTAAAATTGTGCCTATTTTATGGAGAAACTCCTTAAGTTGTTGGAAACTCAAACTTTCAGGCCTTTAAGCCAAGTTTTGTCTCCAGACCACTTAATGTTAATGAAGAGAAGGTGGAGTCAACAGCACCCATAGCTTAGGAGGAAGGGCCATGTGTACAGGAGGCACCCAGAGCTGTGCAGGGCTCTGGGGATTGCACCACAAAGAGCAGGTGGTGGAGGGGTTCACATCCATGGTTGTGAGATGAACAGAATGTCCATAGCAACATCGACCCATGCCAAGTGGGCAACAGTGCCCACAGCAACCCTTTCAACAGGGTAGGGAATTGCTGTAGTTGCACGTATTTTTCCCTGAAGAATTCAGGGTGAAGCTGTTCCTTTCCATGTGTTCTGGGAAAGCAGGGCAGAAAGCAGTGTGTGGCTCTCTGGGAGGTTTCATCTCCAAATGAAACTTGAGCATGGCACTTCTCACCTAAAACTCTTCTATGAGTGTCTCAAGTTCTCAGGATTTGGATCCAGTGTTTAAGTGGCCTGACTTTCTGGCAGTCTAGCTTGAGCAGCTTCTATGGGCAACATGTCAGCATTCTTCCCGATGGAAACTCCCTGATGGCCACTGTCCAAGCCCTGCCTATGCTTGTCCCCACTATATAGTCTCCCGAGTCCCTGCACTCCCTTGGAGGACTTAATGCAGTTGATAACGTCATAATCACTAATTCTGTCTGTCTCTCTTGCAAGTTCACTCATTTATTCACTCCTTCAGTTTGCCAAGTACCTGCTATGAGCTCGCACTGTAGCTCTGGAGAGTGTGAACTCTGACAGCATAGTCCACCGCTGATTCCCCAGGCCTCAGACCTCATCTGACACATGGCAGCTTCTCAGTAGGAGCTGCTAAGTGAGGAAGTGGATATGTTTATTTCACTTTAACACTTAAAGCACCTCTTATATGTCAGATACATAGACCATACAAGTAACCATTTAAACATCTGGAGGGAAAAGATTGGGTAGATAAACCTTTCACTGTTAATTTGCATCTTGAAAAGGCAAATAAAAGCACACAGGTAGCTACTAACTCTGGCATTTTCAAGAAGTCCCAAGCCCTGCAGTGTCCCTTACTTCTCTGTTCTAGCTCACGCGAGCGCACGTGTACACACATACGTACCCAAAGAGGTCTCTTCATATGCACCTACATGAACAACTCATCTGTTAATCACAGCTCTGTCTACACAGTACTTCTCCAGGGTGCAGGAATCACTTGTGAGTCTTTTAAACTGGATAAGAGACATTTTAAAGCTTATTTTGTGAGCAAATGTGATGAGTCCAAGTCCCTACTAAGAAATTCAAGCCTGGAGAACTGGATAAATAAATATAAATGAATTCATTTGACAGAGTGACATTTTCATTTAATTAAGGCAGAAAATTGGCTCTAAAACAAATGATTGTCCCTGACAAAGAAGCAGAAACCGGTTCTTAATTAATAAATTTCTAATAGCTCTTCTCTAGGCTGAGAAAAGTCTTTAGTGAAGGAGTACAAGGCAGGGGAGAAGAAAGGAGGGAAAGAGAAGAGTCATCAGAGAGAAGAGGATTTAGAAAAGGCAAAGAGGAAGCACAACAGATGATGCATATTTAAACTTTTAAAAATAGAAGGAAAATTAGAGACCATTTACTTATGCTTTAAGACATGCCAAATTCTGCTAGACCAAAATCATCATAGTAAAACTCTTTGTGTAATGAAGCAGATAGCCAAGCCTCAGGAGAGGATTAATTAATTGTTTAAAAAAATACAAAACAAAATTAGATCAATGAAGTATGTTCTATTATTCTATCTCTTCCTTCTTTCTGTGGCGTGGTCCAAATTTTAAGGACAAAAATGACAAAAGAGAAATCTAATTTCCTGGTACACAGATATAAGGATAAGTATATGACTTTTGTAGTTTATAGGAAAATTGGATAAACAACCAGTCAAAGGACAGAAATAGAAGAATTGGAAGCACATTCAAATACTCCTACATATTTTCAGAATCTCCACTCACAACAGTGCTGGATGGTTTTCAGCACTAAATGTCAGTGTGTTTCTCTGACACACCATGGAAAGAGTGAGTCTCCAGACACATAAGCCAAAGCCACACGACTTCTCACAGCGCAAGCACTCAAGCCTCTTGAGGTCACCATTAATACATTCCTGTGCATTAATTTATGCCGAATCAATTTCAATTACATCAATTAAATGGCAACCAGCAGAATGTCACATCGTTGATCTAACAAGATTAAGATGAGTCAGGATATTGGGGGCATCAGAAAATGCAAGGCTGACACCTCGGCTTCATTATGATGTCGAGCTAGAAAGTAAACAAGCTTGATGTCTTAGTGGCCCCCCACTCAGGTATGCAGGAGGCATCTCCGCAGAGCCGCATGCTACCCATTCTGAGCAGCCCAGAAAGTAGGAATCAGAGGGGATGTGATAACTGTGTTTTGACAGGCGAGCTAGTAAACTTGAACAGTCACAAGTGTTAATTTTTTAAAGTGCATCCCATAGAAGAATTTTTCTGGAAAAGGAGGAAAAACATGTATCTTTGAAACAATAAATTCTTTATAGCAGTGGGTGGGTGAGAGGAGATAGTGTGGGTTTTGGAGGCAACTAGTTATCGTACCCCTGTGACAGTTCATTTGTGTGTCAACTTGTCTGGGCCACAGGGTGCCCAGATATTTGGTCAAACATTATTCTGGGTGTGTCTGTGAGGGTGTTTCTGGATGAGGTTAATATTTGAATCCGTACCCAGGGTAAAACAGGTTGCCCTCCCCAGTGTGGGTGGGCTTTGTCCAATCAGTTGAAGACCTGAGAGAACAAAAAGGCTGACTGAGAGTAAGCAGGAACTCCCCTGCTACATCTCATTGGTTTCTTCCCACCTTCAGACATGAACGGAAACATCGGATCTTGAGTTTTGACTATAGTGGCTTCTGTAATGGAACCTATACCACCTATCCTCCTAGGTCTCAGACCTTTGTACTTGGATGTACGGACCACACCAAGCTCTCTTTGGTCTCCAGCTGCCACCAACTGCAGGTCTTGGGACTCCTTAGCCTCCATAATCATGTGAGCAGATTATTTATAATAGATAGACACACACACACACACACACACACACACACACACACACACACACACACACACAGTATTGGTTTGAGTTCTCTGGGGAATCCTAACACAACTGCTTTTAGCTGTGTGACCTTGGACAGGCATTATACCTCAGTTTCTTTATCTGTAGAATAAGCTCCATGATCCCTATTTTGCAAAATTATTGTGCAGACTACATATAAAATTTTAAATATCAAGTGTATAAATAGGGACACAATCAACATCAGTTCCCCACTCTCATTGGTGATAAACTGGAGATTGGTAGTCTGTCTTTGCACAGAAATTAAAAAAAAACAGTATCTAATGCTAGATATTTGTGATTTTGAAAACTGCTGCCTAGGCTTGTGAGACTCTGACGGTTTCAAATATGAACCCCCAAGTTGCCTCTGTAGGTTGGAAGAACTGTTGTCCTTCTTCCTTCTTTACATGTATGGGAGGTGTGGCCATGGTGACTCTGCCCTTACCTGACAAGGGCACAGGAGATCATGGTGTCTTTTCACAAAGTTTTGTGCCCAAGAGAAGTTGTTCATATTGCTGAGGAAACAGGAGTGTTGTCCTCTGAAAACTATGGGTTGGGCCACCTTCTTAGACCTTTAAGGTATCCCTGAAAAGTTAGGTGGGAGTGCTGGATGGCTCCATCCCAGCTTTAGGATGGGAGAACTTCCTGTACCCCAAGGCTGAAGCTTCTTCTGAATTCACCTGGTTATGATAAGCAGACTTGTCAAGGCCAAAGGGGGGTCTTCCTCTGATGTCATGATGGGGCTGGGCTGTGAGCCTCAGTACTGCATGCTCTGAATCTGCAAGTGCTGGACAGTGGCCTCCCTCACATGCCACATGCACATGAGTCACCTGTGGTGAAAAATACTGATGCCTGGGCCTGGGGTCTAATTCAGCAAGAAGGATGGACTTAGGGGAGGATAATGTGGCAGAAAGGAGGGAAGGAGATACCACAACCCTCTTTCTGACCTTCTCTCAGTCTGTCCCCATTGCTTGCTCAGTCTCTTGGGTTGAAGCCCCCCATCCCATTTGCTGTTACTCTCGTGCAGTCTCATCGTCCCCTGCACAGGGATGTCTGGCCTCCTGTCTCTTCTTCTCCAGTGTACCCTCTCATCTTCTGTTATACATATCTGATTTGGACAGTCTCTGGTTTGAAACTCTGAAGTAGTTCCCACTGCCTTCAGGATAAATTACAGATTCCTTAAGAAAAACAAACAAGACATCTGCTTCACTACCTGGTCCCTTCATTACCTGGTCTGTTCCTTTTCTTTCAGCCTCCCTTCCCCTAATTCCTGACCCTCTAACTGCACTAGCCTTCTTCACGTTCCTGGAATGCAAACCTCCACTTCAATCTTGGCTTCTGTGAAGGTTAACTTTATGTGCCAACTTGACTGAGATAAGGGATGCCAAGATGACTAGTAGAACATTATGTCCAGTGTACCTGCAAGGGCGTTTCTGGAAGAAATTAGGATCTGAATCAGTAGCCTGAGTAAAGACAATCTGCCCCCACCAACATGGGGGTTGGGGTGGGTGGTCGTCCTATCTGTTGAGAACAAGAATAGCAAAAAGGCAGAGGAAGGACGAATCCTTTCTCTCTCTCTCTTTCTCTCTCTCAGACTGGAAAATGTAGTTTATTTAGAAAGTAGATTAGAGAGAGAGAAAAGGGGGATCCACCTCCCCCAGATCGGAGGGGGGTCAGAGCTTAAAGAGAAGCATGGCCAGGCCAGAGCTGAATCAAAGTAATGGTGTCCTCTCTCTTCTTGAGCTGGGCTTCCATCTCCTGCCCTTGGACATCATCACTGCTGGCTTTTGGGTCTTTGGACTCTGGTGCTCACACCAGCTGCTGCCTTGTTGTCAGGATTTCAGACTCGAACTAAATCACACCCCAACTTTCTTGGTTCCTCAGCTTGAAGATGGCAGATCTTGGGACTCCTTATCCTCCACAGTCCTGCGAGCCAATTCCCATAATAAATCTCCTATATATACCTATTGGTTCTATCTCTTTGAAGAGCCATAACACAGTCTTGGGACAGTCTGTTTCTTGTACCTGGCATATCTTTCTTTCTATAGTTCCCAGGCACCACCTACCCTGGCCAACTCCTCTTCCTCTTTTAGAGCTCAGATTCCTGGGGGAGGTTTTCCGATCCCTTGGGGACAGGGAAGTCCCTCTGCTTACTTGCTCCCCAAAGCATAATGAATATCCCCATTTGTATCACTCACCACATCACTGGGATTCCTTGTTGATGAGCATCTTCCCCACCAAATCGTGAAACCCATGCACATGGGAATCGTATCTACCTTGCTTACTCCATTTCGTCAAAACTCAGTAAGTACTTGGTGAGTACACGGTTTTACAGTAACTAGACTAGTACAAAATGTACCTTTCTTTTTTTTTTTTTTTTTTTTTTTTTTTTTGAGTTGGAGTCTCACTCTGTCGCCCAGACTGGAGTGTGGTGGCCGCTCCCGGCCACCGCAGCCTCGACCTGCTGGGCTCCGGCGATCCTTCCGCCTCAGCCTTCCAAGTAGCCGGAATTACAGGCATGCGCTACCACGCCCGGCTGATTTTTTTTGATTTATTGTAGAGATGAGGTCTCGCTGCCCAGGCGGGTCTCGAACCCGCGGGCTCAGGCAATCCACTCACCTCAGCCTCCCAAAGTGCTGGGATTACAGGCTGAGCCACCGAGCCCGGCTCAAAATGTACCTTTCTAAAGCTCTTATCGCTCTGGCAATTTTACATTTGTTTATGACTAAAGAGAAAACACACATGCCTTGCTATGATACCTGATGTGGTTCAGAGGTCCTTTTCTCTTGGAATTCTTCCTGATGTTTCTTCTGGGTCAATACCTGTTGAACAAAATCCTACAAAGATCCACACATACTTCTGCCCTTCTCATGCGTTTCTCTGCTTTTACACTTTACACATGTGCCTCCCTCACCTGACTTCAAGGGCAAGAAAAGTCATATCCATCCTGTGTCCATGACATAGAGCACAGAGATAGTGGCTGGCACTTAGTAGGTTCTCAAAATATGGTTTTTTGAGTAAATTACTGAGTGAATGACTGTAATTGCTACTATAAAAAGATACAATGAAAAGGACACGCTAGGAATGGAGGGATTATCTCTGAGAAGGCTTTATTCTTGTTGGGGTGTGAAGCTGGATCATAGCTGTGCCCGTAAAAGCCATTCGGAGTGTAGTAAATCATGCAGTACCTTCTGGAATGGCATGTGGAGGCTGTGGTGCAATGGGAGGCATGGACAGCCACACTGAACAGAGCTTTATTCTAAGAAAAAGGCCACAGAGAAATTAGAACATATAATACTAGGAGCAGCAATTCTAAAGCATGTAGATGGCATATTTCTACTTCTTAGAAAAGCCAGAGCAGCTTACTGTAACCATGAAAACGGCTGAGATTCTCTCCTCCAGGCCATGCATCATTATCCCAACACAGCTGCCTTTCTAAAGAGCCTATAAGACTAAGCACTGCAGAGCTAAGCACTGCAGAGACTGGACTGCAGGGTCTAGACCTACTCTCAAAGAAGAAACCAATGTCAGTTGTGGAGAACCCATGATTTATCTCTCTTCAGCGCAACACTAGTCACTTAAAATCCTTCAAATCCATAGTCAAACCATAAGGTCAAGGTGATATAACAATCCGACCCCATGACCACCTTAAATAAACTGTCCAAACAAAAGGTAACAAATATATTGTTTCATGGGAGATGTTTAAATGCAAAGTGGTCACCAAAAGAGGCTGCTGAGTTCTACAGAGGCGAACATGAAGTACCTGAAGTCTTTGGGTTTCCCTAAAAGCTACTCATCACTACACAAAGAATAACATAGAACCTTGAGCTGTACAAAGCAGTGACCAGGATAATTCCTGACCAAACAAGTTCAGATTAGAAAAATAGTATTCTCCCATATTCCAGCTGGAGGGACTCTCAGGGATGCTAGAACTGGCATATATTTTTCTACTATAAAAAAGCAACAGACAAGAAGCAAGAGTCAATTTCAAGTCATACTTCAAACAAAACACCTTCTTGAATTAACTGATCAGAACAAATTCCCAGAATGAAAATAAAAGAGGAGAGGATACTAACTAGGGTACATGTCATAATTCCAACCCCCACCTATATGCTGCTATGGGATTTTAATAATCCCCCAAAGAATCCTGTGTTTAGGTCTTTAAATATAAAACTTATGCCAAGGGAAATTTCTCTGATGGCTTAAAGGTTAGAAATATTCCTGGCCACAACACTGTTGTAACAGGGTGTGGAAATTTTGAAACGTGTTGGGGAACGCTCTAGGAGGCAGCAGTTTGAGGAAATGTGGTCTTGAAGGAAATGGAGAAGGGATATATGGCTGGCAGGTCATAATCAAATGACACTGAATGAAGAAGCAGTCATGGAAGACCCCCAATCACAGAAGAATAGTCTGCACAAAATCCTATGAGATTTCTCATCCAACATCCTTCCCTGAGCTCATGGGTCATAGTAGGTTGCCTTTACAGTCACTTAAGAGTATGACTCAGGAGAACATTGAAGGATTAAAAATATTCGGCAAAACCACTCAGAGCAGGTGAGTGGCTTTTACATGTAAGAGCCCTTGTCAGTACAAAAAGATCACAGAGGAATAAAGAGAATCCTTTAAAAAGGAAGAAAATAACTAAAGGGATTCTGGGTGATGTTGCTCATGGAGAAAGATGTTCCAAATGGTCTTGTAGTTATGCCCATTTTCTTATAATATTTAAAAAATTGGCATTACATTCACTGCTTTGAGAAGATTATGCAGAAAATGAAACAGAGTAAGAAAATGAGAGAAAGGAGCATCAGTTAAATTCACATCACCAAAAACGCACAGAGGGTCCACTTGCTGCTGAGCCCCATGCGGGAGGGAGTGTAGAGCAATGAGAAGACAACAGAGGGTTGCTCAATCTATGAGACATGACACCACCATGGTCAGTCTTCAGGACACACTCGATCTATGGGACATGGCGCTACCTCGGTCAGTCTATGGAACATGCTTAGTTTAAGGGACATGGCACTGCCAGGCTCATTTTACAGGATATAGCTCTACTTTGCTTAGTCTACAGGACATGCTCAGTCTATGAGACATGGCGCCACCATGCTCAGTCTTTGGGACATTGCGCTTCCAGGCTCAGTCTATGGGACACAGCATCACCAGGCTCATTCTATGGGACATGCTCACTTTATAGGACATGGCACTGCCACACCTGTCTACAAGACATGGAGTTGCCATGCTCAGTCTATGGGACACAGCATTGCCACATCTGTCTGCAAGACATGGCACTGCCACATTCAACCTACAGGACACATTCATTTTATGAGACACAGCATTGCCACACTCAGTCTATAGGACACACACACTCAGTCTATGAGACACAGGGCTGCCAGGCTCAGTGTATGGGACATGATGTTAACAGGCTCATTCCACAGGATACGGCCCCACTACACTCAGTCTATGGGGTACGGTGCCACCAGGCTTAGTCTATGGGACATGGTGCCACCACACTAAGTCGATGTGACATACTCAGTCTATAGCACATGGTACCATCAGGCTCAGTCTATAGGACACAGTGCCATCATGTTCAGTCTATGGGACACGCTTAGTCTATAGGACATGGTGCTGCCAGGTTCAGTCTACAGGATACGATGCTACCATGCTTAGTCTATGGGACAAGCTTAGTCTATGGGACTTGGCATCACCAGGCTCAATCTGTGGGACATGGTGCCACCACCCTCAGTCTACAGGACACGGTCCTACCATACCTTTACACAGGCCTCTCCTCCCACCTTTGCACAACTGTCCAATTTTGTCCTTTAAGACGAGGTCATGCATCATGACGCTGGCCAGGTTTCTTTTCCTGCCTACTCCCTGGTGAGGCTGAGTCCCAGCACCCCACTACCTCTGCATGTTCCCAATGGCAGAAACTGCCCAATCCTCACTGCTAGACCAGGTGCCCTCTCCTTTCCCCCAGAACCAGGTGCTCCCTCTTTATCCCTAGGACTACAGAGCTTGGAGCCCACTGGTTGGAAGAACCAAAGGATGCTGTGGGAGGGACACAACACTGTTAGTCTGTAATGCAGAGGGGAAGTGACTGGTGCTGCTTGAAAGAGGGAGGAGCCAGGCACGGTGGCTCAAACCTGTAATCCTAGCACTTTGGGAGGCTGAGGCGAGAGGATTGACTAAGTCCAGGGATTCAAGACCAGCCTGGGCAACTTGGTGAGACCTCGTCTCTACAATAAATCAAAAACTTAGCCAGGTATGGTAGCACGCACCTATAGTTGCAACTACTTGGAAGGCTGAGGCAGAAGGATTGCCTGAGCCCAGCAGGTTGAGGCTGTGGTGGCTGTAAGCATGCCACTGCACTCCAGCCTGGGTGACATAGTGAGACTCCAACTCAAAAAAAAAAAAAAAAAAGGAAAAGGGCAGAAAGCTTCTCAGCGAAGTGACATCCCAGCAAGGCTGGGTCCTTCCATGAATTTTCCTATGCCATATTCATAACAATTTTGTGAAATAGATCCTCTCTATTTTTATAATAGAGACATCTTAATTTCTGACAAGCAACACACTCAAAGTTAACACATCTAGGAAATGCCCAGAGTGGCTACTATGGGGGGGTGGAGTTTGGATTCTACTCCTCAGATAACTGGGGGCCAGCAAATGTCTTGAGCATGGAAATAACACTGTCAGAAATGAATTTAACTCTGACTATAGAAGGGGAAAGTCTCTGAAGGAGAGCTGAGGGAGCCAGCAGAGATTCCAGGTCACACGACAGCCGGAAGGTTGTTTAAGCAGTGGGAAGGTGCAGAAGAGGAATGTATAGACATATGTCTGGGTGGTGAGGAGGCAGGGCAGGGTCGGAAACCAGTCACGAGTTGGGGGGGGCAGTGAGGAAAATGGAGTCATCTCAGGTGACTCTGAGTGTTACAGAAGGAAGAGCAGAGGAGTGGGTGGGGAAGACAATGGGATTACCTTTAAGAAGTCAGTGCAACATTCAGGGGTTCATATCTTTTAGGGAGACTAAAGAATGGATCTGAAGCTTCAGAGAGGTCTATGGTGAAAATGTGAATCACATGCAGTGGTGTGGGCGAGACTCCCCCGAGGGCAGTAAAATGCCCACTGCCATAAGGACCTGTCCCAGGAGGCATCAGCCCCTGAAAAGTGGCAGAAGAAGGCAGCTGGCCATCAGCCTGAGAAGCCACTAGAAGGAGAAGCAGAGAGCCAAGAGTCATTGTCATGCCTGTGGTCACTAGAGAGTCCCATCGAGGAGAAGCCCATACTGTCCAGTGCCCTGGCAGAGGAGTTGTGCTGAAGAGCTAATAGGTGACTACCACATCTGTGAGACCAGTGCCACAGTGGAGTAAGAGCCACAGAGGGGCCTGGATGTTCAGGAAGTCTCACCAGAGACACCACAGACACTAGGGCTACCAGACACACGTCACATGTGCAAAAAAGGAAATCTGACTGCTCATATTGTCTCTCCCAGGAATAGGAAATATTCGACTTTCTTCTTCAGAAGAGCAGAGAAACAAAAGGGAGAATTCTCAGTGACAACTGTAGAAAGGCATATGCTATTGCCTGGTAAATAGAAATAGAGGAAATTTTTATTGAATAAATGAGCTAACAGTAAATATAAGTAAGTCTGACCGGGACTTACTTTGAGACAGTTTACAAGAGGCCCTTGGGGAATCAGAGGCCCCTCAAGGTGGTAGTGATTCAAGGAAGTGCCAGGTAGGATTTTACAAAGATGCAGTGATTTTTCAGATAACCTTCCAATATCTTTATGTGTATAAAAGCCAGTCTCCGATCCTGTTTTTCTGCTTTTATCATCTTAAGAATATTGACCCAGCAGTTTTTTATGAGGTCAAACATATATTTGGGATACAAATTAGCAACACACTTCTAGATACTCTCCTTCTCAATGACTTGAAAACCGGTGTTTATACAAAAACCTATATGTGAACACATTATGGTAGCCTTATTCATGTTCAACAAAACTGCAAACAACTCAAATGTCTTCAACTGAAGAGTGGATAAGCAAACATGGCCACACACCCAGTGGGATGCTCAACAGCAAAAGTGAACGGCACATGGCAGCTAGGTAAGTCTCGATGCATTTCAGGAAGTAAAAGAAGCCAGATACTACAGTTCCATGCACATGACATTCTGGAAGAGGCAAAAACTTCAGGGACAGAAGACATCTGTGGTTGCTAGAGGCTGGTGGGAAGAAGGCCACAACAGGAGCACTGGGAGTGATTTTTGAAGAATTGGAACTCGTCTGTCTTGGCTGTGGTGGTTACACAATTGTGTACATTTGTCAAGACTTGCAGAATTAAAAATGTTGAGTTTTACTGTATGTAAATTATACCTTAATAAAAACAATGAGAAAAAACACTGGCATGGGAACTAGGAAAAGTGGAATCTAGTTTCAGTGATACCACTAACTGGCCATGTAGCCAAGGACAAACCTCTAATCCTATTCAGACCTTGGTGCCACATCTGTAAAGCGAGGCTGGATAATTTTTCAAAGGCCTATTGCTCCCTCCACAAAGACTTCCTTCTGGGAGCAAGGTGGTGGGCCAGATGGCCCCTCTCACTTCAGATGGCCGACGTGAGCTGCCAGAGCGTTGCTGTGGGGTAACTGAAATAGCCCAACTGTACACACGGTTCTGAAGTCTTCTTGGATTAGGAAGTTGTGTTTCTAATTTTTGTTGTTCCAAAAGATGGAGCTCTGAAAAAGTCCATCTGGCCAGGCAAGTTCCCACTCAAACTCTACACACATAGTATTTGGACAATGTGGAAAAAATTCTTCAGGAAATACTAATGCTTAATGAGTTATAACTGGCCCTGGTAAACAAACACCTCTTTTTTCTCTTGCAGGCACCAACTGGAAAGGCATTTGAAGAGGGTAGTGTCCACTGCCATCATCTGCCCATCTTCCAGTTGGGCCTGCTGTCTACTGCCCGAATTTAAACAATGCTCACAGTTGTTGGTACAGCCTTACACTATTTATGTATTGGTAGTCACCAAAGTTGCTCCAAGGGGTACCCAGGAATGGTTCCACACAGAGCATGGAAAAGTAAAAGGAAAGCACTAAGAATAAAAACAATGAGCTTGCTGATGTCAAAAGCTTACATTTTGCCGGGCTCGGTGGCTCAGCCTGTAATCCCGCGCCTTTGGGAGGCTGAGGTGAGTGGATTGCCTGAGCCCGCGGGTTCGAGACCCGCCTGGGCAGCGAGGCCTCATCTCTACAATAAATAAAAAAAATCAGCCGTGCATGGTAGCGCATGCCTGTAATTCTGGCTACTTGGAAGGCTGAGGCGGAAGGATCGCCGGAGCCCGGCAAGTCGAGGCTGCGGTGGCCGGGAGCAGCCACTGCACTCCAGTCTGGGTGACCGAGTGAGACTCCAACTCAAAAAAAAAAAAAAAAAAAAAAAAAACTTACATTTTTTATTTTTAAGGCAGAGGCCCATAAACTATGGCCTGGTAATTTTTTTTTAATTGTGGTAAAACCACATCATATCAAATTTACTATCTTAACCATTTTGAAGTATACAGTTCAGTAGGGTGAACAATGTGCAATGGATCTCAACAAGGATTCATCACGCCAAACTGAAACCCTATAATTCCTCCCCTCCTGTCCAGGCCTTGGCAGCTGCCTTTCTACTTTCTGTTTCTATGATTTTGACAACATTTGATACTCCATACAAGTGGAATCACACATTATTTGTTCTTTAGTGACAGGCTTATTTTGTTTGGCATGATGTCCTTGAAGTTTATCCATGTTGTATTGTAACATGTGGCAGGATTCCCTCCTTTTGAAAGGTTGATTACTAGTTCACTGTGTGTATACTCCATCTTTTCTTTGTCCATTCATCTACTAATGGACATTTGGGTTGCTCCTACCTCTTGGCTATTGTGAGCAATGCTGCAATGAACATGGATGCACAAATATTCCTTCAAGATCCCGCTCTGAATGCTTTTGGATGTATACCCAGAAGTGGGATTGCTGGATAGTATAGTTCTATTTTTAAGTTTTTGAAGACCCTCAGTACATAGTTTCCCATAATGGCCATACAATTTTATATTCCCACTAACAGTGAACAAGGGTTCCATGTTTGCTACATTCTTGCCAACACTAGCTATTTTCTGTTCTTTTGATAGTGCCATTCTAATGAGTGTGAGGTGATATCTCATGGTGGTTTTGATTTACATTTCTCTGATCATTAGTGATGCTGAGCGTTTCATATGCCTGATGGTCACATGTAAACCTTCTTTGGAGAATTGTCTATTTGAGTCCTTTGCTCATTTTTTTAATCTGAGTTTTTTTTTGTTATCATTGAGTTGTAGAAGTTCCTTATGTATTCTGAATAACAATCCCTTACCAGATATATGATTTATAAGCACACTCCCATTCAGTGTGGCCTTTTCAGTCTGTGAATTATTTCCTTTGATGAATACCAGCAACTGGTTTTGTAAATTAGTTTTACTGGAATACTGCCACACCTAACTCAGTTAGCATTTTCTGTGGTTGTTTTACATGATGGGGTAGTTGTGATAGACAGTGTACGGCTGCAAAGACTAAAATGCTTATTCATGGACTCTTTATAGGAAAAGTCTGCCAATCCCTGCCATAGAATATGTCACAAACTATATGGGTTCAACTAAAATCTCATTTAATCACCACCATGAGATGAGAATTATTAGCCTATGAGGCAGATCAGAGGTCACAGAGCATAACGGGTAAGAACTTGCTGTGGGGTTTGGCAGACCTGGGCTGTGCATCCCACCAGTGGAGTGACTGTGGGTGTGTTATATCAGCTCACAACTTCCTGACTTCCCAGTATATGAACAAGGGCTAACAAACAGCACTGCCCTGGTAGGTAGGCGTGAGAAGCTGATGTGACAGCTAGCACTTGCTTTGATATTACAATTCTCATTTGCTATGTGAGAAGCAGTCAGTGTTCAGTATACCTGAGGAGATTTTCTTCCTAGAAATTGTGTCCACTATTAAGAAACTAAGGGTGCCCTCATGTCCTTGGTTACCGATTATTGGATACGGTCCTGAATCATTTGTACCACTGCTGTGTGCTGCACAAGGCACTGTTTCCACCTTTCAGGCCCAAGCAGAAAGAAAGGACCATGACCATGTCTCCAGCTCTGGGCTATGCTCTTGAGAGACACTGGAAATCCCTGATGTGGCTGAGTGTCCAGCAGCAACATGCAAGCAAGACCACCAAATGGACATAGTGGCCATTCACAACAGGATGCAGACTACCAAGCCCATGCAGAGGAGAGAATCCCCACTCCAGGTACCATGGGGGACCCATGAAAAGAGGCCCAACTCTGGCTGTGTCCTGCAGATGCCAGGTGGTGATGGGGCCACTGTGAGTAAGATCAGGGGACCAGAGACCAGGGTTTCAATGAAGGCCAGCATGGGTCTTGGATGACAAGTTGCTTCAGAAGTCTGTGACATGATTTGTGACTAGAGCTTATAAATGGACATGATCTACCATTATCCGGCAAACAGAAATGTAAGGTGCTCTATGGTTTCTATGAGCACACAGGAAGGAATAGCAGGACAGAGGAGACAGGAGCCCCTTCTCCTGTGTCCAGAGGATTACTGTGCTGGGAAGAATCTTCTGAGCCACCTGTGACCATCTGGGCCTCTGTCTCAGGGCTCCCAGCCAACTGTGTAAAAATAGTTCGTGTAGAATCAAAAGCCAGAGACACGTTTTAACACAGCAATCGACAGGTGAGAACATGGGGTCAATGAGCTATTATTTCATTTCCTCTAGAAACATTGTGGACTGAGCTTTCAGATGGGTATATCTCATTTGGAGGTCTCATTGCAAATGAATGTGATTGATTTGATGTCTTTTTGTGTAATTTCCACATCCCAAAGAGTGTTGTTTCCTTGAGAGAAGTCTTTAGAGTGTGTTCACTCATTTCATTTTGGAATTGACTTTCAAGTTTGCGGCAGGCTTTCCAAATGCCTTCCACCTGGGAAGGATGCCATACTTTGGGGATGGAGCTCCTCTTGGGAAATGGCACCTGGATATGAAACTCCAGGTTTTATATGTGAGGAGGGCAGTCAAGAGGGGGAAACATTGTGGGGGAGGGGGGAAAGCTTAGAAAAAGACAAATACCCCAGTTAAAAACTGAGCAAAGAATCTGAATAGAAACTTTTCTACAAAAAGATACACAAATGGCCAATAAACACACGAAAAGGCACACAAGATTATTAACCACCAGGGTACTGCAAATCACAACCACAACGAGACACACTTCACACACGTGGCAAAAAAACAAAAGACAGACAGTAATAAGTGTTGATGAGGCTGTGGAGAAGCTGGAATTCTTTCACACTGTGGGTGGGAGTGTGACGTGGGGAAGTCACTTGGCTCTTGTTACACATGAAGTTATGACCCAGAAATCCCCCTCCAAGGTCCATACCCAAGAGGAATGGAAACGTGCCCACATAAAACTTGCACAAAGATGTTCAAAGCAGCATTATTAATAAACATGGAAATTCAGAAATAACTGACGGATAAGTAAAATGTGGTATATGCATATAACAGAATATTCTACGAAAATAAAAAGAAAATAAATATCGACACACACTTACAACATGAATGAACCTTAAAAGCATCATTCTAAGTGAAAGCAGCCAATCACAGAAAACCATGTATTGTATAATTTCATTCACAGGAAATGCCCAAAACAGGCAAATAAAAATAAAGTAGATTACAGTCATGGGCTGCACAATATTCTAGCAATGAGGAACCGCACATACAATGGTAGTCCTATAAGGCCATAAGGCTGTATTTCTATTCTGTATCTTTTCTACTTTAAGGTGATATATAAACACTTACCACCGTTGCCTACAGTATACAGTACAGTCACGTGCTGTGCAGGTGTGCATACGAGGAGCCATAGGCTAGACCACACAACCTAGATGTGTAGTGGGCTAGACCATCTAGGTGTGTGTAAGTCACTCTGTGATGTTCATACAATGACAAGATTGTCTAACAGTGTGTGTGTGTCAACAGCATATCCCTGTCATTAGCAACACATGACTGAGGTGCTTGGGACTCATGCTGGGGCTGTGGAAGGAATTGGGGAGTGACTGCTGATGAGGACAGCTTTTTGGGGGGGGCTGATAAAAATGTTTTAAAATTGATTATGGTGATGGTTGCACAGCTCTGCTTATAAGCTAAAAAATCACTGAATTGTACACTTTAAGTGGGTAAATTGTTATGTGAATTATGTCTCAAGAATGTTATAAAAATAAGCCTTGTGATTAGTTTATGAGGTTGATTTAATTGTTCGGCTTCTGACACTGAAAACTGACAATATTCTGTACTTATTGTCACACTGCACTGAGTGGTTTATGTGTTTTAGTCCCTTTAATTCTTACAATATCCCTGTTTGGTGAGCAGACTTATTGATTCCCATTTCAGAGATTAGGAAGTTGAGTACAGAGAGATAAAGTAAAGTCTCTAAAGTGACATAGCAACACATGTTCAGGCCAGGATTTAGAAATCAGGCCTATCTGATAATAAAATTCATTCTTTCTTTCTCCTTCTTATCGCTTTTTAAAAATTTTATTGCTTTAAATAGTTAATATACTCATATATTTCACAATAGAAAGTGTCATACAAGGCACACAGCCTCGCTTCATCCACTGTCTTCCCTGTCCACAGGCGCAGCGTGGATTCGCTTCTTGCACATCACTCAGCATTCCCTTCAAACAAAGCACATGGATATGCGGTTTTATTACTCCCATGACAAACACAGCACATGACACATGCCACTCATATGCAGCACACAATACATGCTGCTCAGATGCAGCACATGATGTGTGCTGTTCAGATATAGCACATGATATACATGGTTCAGATGCAGCATGACACACTGTTTATATGTAGCACATGATACACACCATTCAAATGCACCACATGATACACACACCATTGAGATGCAGCACATGATACATGCTGTTCAAATGTAGCACACAATACATGCCACTCATATGTAGTGCATGATACATAGCATTTGTATTTAGCACACAATCCACACAGTTCATATGTAGTGTGTGACATATACCATTCATAAGTAGCACATAATACACATCTGTTCATAGGTAGTACACAATACATGACACTCATATGTAGTGCATGATACACACCATTTGTATTTAGCACATGATCCACACAGTTCATATGTAGTGCATGACACATACCATTCATAAGTAGCACATGATACACATCTGTTCATAGGTAGCACATGATACATGCTGTTCAGCTGCAGCACATGATATGCACTGTTCAGATATAGCACGATACATGCCATTCATATGTAGCACATTATATACACCATTCATATATAACATATGATACAGACTGTTCAGATGTTGCATATGATACACATTGTTCATATGCACCACACGAGACATGCTATCCTGCACCTGTTATTTTCTCTCGTTAGGGCATCCTACAGTCCTCCCACGTGAGTATTCCCCATCCTTGTGTTTTTGCTTCTGAGCACTCCAGTGCCTGAATGGATCCCAATCTAATGAGCTACTCCCTAAAAGATGGACACCGAAATTCTTTCCAGAACCAATATTTTGAAACTGTCACCAAAAGCAAGAAGGAAATGCTTAAGGAATTAAATCATTATTGAAATAAATTTTTACCCTCACAAATGGACTCCTTTGGAGGTGATAACCCTCTTTTAAATGTGTGAGTTGGTAAATATTCATTAAATACCAGTATCATGGTCTAAATGTTATATCTCCCCCAAGATTTCACATATCCAAGTTCTAACCCCTAGGGTGATGGCATGAGGAGGAGGAGCCTCTGTGGGGGGGGGGGCTTTAGGTCATAATCCCCCACAAATGGGATTAGTTCCCTTATAAATGAGGCCCCAGAGAGATGTCCCCCTTCTGCCATATGAGGTTCAGTGAGAGGCGGCTGTCTATGATGAAGTGGGTTCTGAGCACACACTGACCTGCTGGCGCCTTGAGCTTGGACTTCCCAGTCTCCAGAATTGTGAGAAATACATTTCTGTTGTCTACAAGCAACTCAGTTTGCAGTATTCTGTTCTTTCAGTCTGAGCGGACTAGACAACCAACAACCACAAAATTCAATGCCTATAGCAGGAGAGCCCTGTGTGCACCAGGGAGGGATATCCCACATTGTAGACTGAAGAGTCAACAGAGTGGCTCACACCTTCTCAAGGGGAACTCGGGGATCTCCCAGAATGAACATTGCAAAATCTCGTACTTACTCATCATGTTGTTTCTGCTGATTAACATTTACAGAGATGAAGCATCAAATATTCAACACTGACTCACCTGCCTACCACCTCCCATGGTAGCTTTCCACTAACTAGACGTGTCAGAGGAACCAGTTCACTTGGGTGGGATGGAATTCTAAGTCTTATCACAGTAAACCTCAACCCCAAATAGTTTAAGGCTGCCCCAGCTGTATGCAGAATGTCTATCATCAGTCATAGAAACAACCTATTTTGCTTCCTTTTTTTTTTTCCCTAAGAAACTATCACGTGAATAAGGCTATGGACTTTCTAAGGACGCCTAGCACAACACTAATTGAGCATTATCATGGAAAGGACAAGCAATAAGGAAGGTAATATAAGTACAGATAAAATATTCCAGAGGTGAGGAACAGGGTCTCTCCTGCAGGAAATGGAAAGAAAGAATTCCAAACGCACGACTGTCAGCACTAAAGAAAGTGACAACTGAACTGAAGAGGCTGAACTGAGCCTTCCCTGAACACAACATATATTTAGCGTAATAGACTGGAGTACTATCTCAGGAAAAACCTCATATATTATGCATCTAGGGCAATGACAGCTGTAGAAAATGACTCTGCAGAGCAAACACACTGCAGGCTGCCACCCGCAGAAGGAGGAAGCCAAGGCACCATGAGGAGTCAAGGGCTGGTTCCATAAATCATCTCAGGAGGAAAAAAGAGTGGAAATAACCCCAGACGCCAGACAGAACCTGGGCAGGACTATGCTTCTGGGTGAAGTTTGAATGTGTATATTTGTGTTTTCAGATTACAATCAGAATATGAATCTGCAGTAGAGGATTGGGAAAACGTAGAAAAAAGAAAACAATTAAAACCACCCACAATCCCGCCACCCAGAGAGAACCATCATCAAGGTCCTGGCCAAGTCTCTCACAGACCTCTTCCTTGTACAGATAAGAATGTATGGTTTTTACACAATTGGGCTCATAAAACAAACACAATTGTCTATGTAGCTTTTCCCTCTGATTCACAGTACCTCATAAGCACTTTCTCATTTTGTAAATATTCCTTGAAGATGTAATTTTAACACCTGTATTATGCTGTATCTCATGAATTTAGGCAGAATTATTTGATTCTTTCCATATTGCTGGACCTCTAGGTGATTTCTAAATTTTCCATTTTATAAATAGCTCTGCATAGACTTTCTTGTCATCACTTTCATATCACTATTTACTTCTCAAAAACAACTTAAAAGAGTAACAGTATTTCACATTCAAATTTAAATCACTCACTGCAACAGCACCTATACACGCACCACTGGAAGTCCTAGCGGAATGAATGCAAAGTATCAAATAAACAATGTGAATTTCCTTTCACTTAAGTCTACATTTATCCACCTAGAGTCATCATCTTCAAGGCAGGACCTGACTTCTTGAGGCAAACGGACGATTGGACGATTGCTAGGCTCATCTAAATGCAATGACATGGGACTTGGCCAACCCAGACTTCTGCAACATCAGTAAGCATGCAATTACAACATTCTGCAGATTGAAAAGTGTCTATGGCTCTCGGAAGTACACATTTCATCATCCTTTCACTTAAAATGGTGCACGATGGACACAAAAATAAAATAAAGGTTATAGTCAATGGAGGTTGATATACCCAAATCTCATGTAGACATGTATGTGACAAAGTGTACCACAGGGATTCCTTCGGATTCTAGCTTTATTCTGCCACTTTCTCAGCTACAGGGATCTTAAGTGTTCTTACATATTGAAGTTATTAAGAATTTCTGTTAAGATTTATACAATCTTAACAGTCCAGTTTTAAATTTGCTATATTCTATCTTCAAGAAGCTAAATAGACTTCTTTCAATTTTAAAGTGTAGACGTGTGTAAATATAAACATACACATCCAAATTGTCTTTCTCCACTAGCCAGTTAAAAGCAGAGTAAAAACCCCACTTAATATCACTGGCCACCTTAACTATGGAATCACTCAAATTCTATACTCCTTCACAATTGGTGGTCAGTTGAAGATAGCTAGGGCTTCCCTGGAGACTCGTGCAGGCTGCACATTGTACAATTCCAGCAAGCAAAATGATACTCCAATGTGATATACTCTCCACAGCTGTGTAGTGCATGATCTATATGACTGTGTGATGACCCTGAAGTTAGCTCAAGTAACTTTGTCTGCTCACATATTATTTACTAGTGCATTTTTTTTTCTAGTGAGCTGAGATAAAGACAAGTTTTGGGAAGGGAGTGGTCTGCATGTCTATATAATTTTTAAGAAGGAAATTCTCAAAGAAACAGCATCGGGGCTGGTGCCCCTTACCCTGCGTGACAGCGAGGCCTCTCTCCCCGCCCCCCACTGCCCAGCAGCGCAGGCTACCTTGTGTGAGCAGCTGTAGGTTCCTGACCTCCTCTCGCACCTTCAGCTGGAGCACCTGCTGAAGGATGTGCTGCCGCAGACTCTCCTGGCCAATCCCCATCCGCTCCAGCTTTTTGTCCGTGAGTCTCAGCAGGGCTCGCCCTGTGGGTGTTCAGGAACAAAAGGAGAAGCAGGTGAACAACTTGCTGCAGAAGGGCCTTGCCTCGGGCTTGGCTAACTCTGCTGCAACAGAAGTTTCCATCTAACACAGGCATTTCAGAGGGCCCTCCACTATCCTTGCTGACAGAAATGCATACTCAGGATGAAGACAACACATGCATTTAAAAGAGAAGCCTATGAGTGAGAACATGTGGTATTCAGTTCTTTGTTTCTGTGATGAACAATTATCATAATACTATCAGAAAGGGACTGGCAGCAGCAGGAAACTGCAAGGGGTGGGAGGAGCACATTGCATTGTCAATAAGGGTACCTGATCTCAAACCAGGTGAAGTGGGAACCAAAGTGAGGCCCAAACTTTACCTGTACAATGACCAATTGTATACCTAACACTGAATTGCACCCCGCATCTTTAAAATAAAAGTAAAAAATAAAAGAGAAGCTCTGGAGACTGAGGAGGAAGGATCACCTGAGCCCATGAGGCTACAGTGAGCCATGATCATGCTACTGCACTCCAGCCTGGGTGACAGAGCAATACTCCTATCCTAACTCAAAATAAAATAATAATAATAATAATAATAATAATAATAATAATAATAATAATATTGGCAATCTCTAACAGACTCTCACACTGAGTTTGATAAAATAGCAACATGGTAACCTGGATATTAGGGTCACAGGTTGCAGGTTTCCATAGGGTCAGTGCTCTTCACTGGGGAGGGGTTCTCGGCCACCCACAGGAGCCAAGTCCCCACCACCTCCATGGGAGAGCCGAATGCTCCACAGGACGAGAAGTTCACACACGAGCTTGCGTGACCTTCATCATCTGGTGAAGGGCATGTCTGGGAAGACATACTTCCAGCCTGGCTGGGACCTGCAGGCCCTGAAGCTCACTTGCCCTGGGCTGGGGCCCCACTGCTATGGTGGGAGCCGCCTTCATTCTCATCTGGGGCAGAGAGTAAGGTTCCAGCAGGACCAGGAGGAGCAGGCCAGAGGGAGTCTACATGGTGTAGAACCAGGATCCTGGGGTGGTGCCACCTATGTGGATGGAGGCCTGGTGGCCCACAGGCTCTCCAACCCATTCTCCCTCACTACACGCCTCCCTTCCTGTGTGATTTCCATCAGCATCCCAGGTTCTTCCCCTACTCTTGCTTGCCCTGAAATGGGCACACTTCCACATGGGTGGCTTCCTGCATGAGGCAGAGAGGATGCCACTGTTGGTGCCATGGCGCCCTCTGCCCCGATGCCTGTCACCACCCCTTGAGTCTCCTCGCCTCTGTGGAGAGTCAGACCCCTCAGGTTTCCTTATCTCTGTGCAGAGTCAGAGGAGAGACCACAAGGGCAGCCTGTGCTATCCATGCTCCTTGTTTCCCTCCTCTGAGCCTGGCCATGCATATCCATCAGGAGGAGTGAAATGTACAAGGTCTGCCAATTAGTTTCATGAACTTGCCACCATGCACTTACGTTAGCAGCACTATACAAACAACTCAGAAAAGATTTCATAACCTTCGTATATCAGTGTTTCATAGCCATGCTTGTTTCGATGTGTGACAGTGTCTTGCTGAGTGGTGTTCATTATTGTTGTTGCATGTTTTTGTGTGTCATCGCAAGAAATTTGGAGCTTGAATTACCGTAACAAACATTAAATGTCTTGTTAAACTTGGCAAGAGGGGAAGTGAAATCAGGGACATGTGAGTCCAAGTTTACTGGGATAATACCTTGAAGAAAATGGCAGTGTACAGATGGATTAAATGTTTTTCTGAGGGGAGAGAAAGCATCACTGATAAAGAGAGGTCAGGATGGCCAGAAACTAGCAGAACTGACAAAAACACCGCAAAAATTTGTCGAATTGTGCATCAAAATCGTCAATTGACTGTGAGTATAGCAGACCAAAAAAACATCAATAGAGAAACAGAAAAATCTTAACTGAAAATCTTGGCATGAGAAAGGTGTGTACAAAAATGGTCTTGAAGGAGCTCTTGCATCACAACAATGCACCAGTTTATATAGCACTGTCTGTAAGGGAGTTTTTAGCTAATAAACAGATAACTGCATTGGAACACCCTCCCTACTCACCTGATCTGGCCTCCAATGACTTTTTTCTTTACCTGAAGATATCGGAAATATTGAAAGGAAGACATTGAAGGCATTCAGGGCATCAAAGGTAATACAAAACAAGAGCTCTGATGGCCATTCCAGAAAGAGAGTCCCAAAATTGCTTTGAGGGGTGGACTAGGTGCTGGCATCAGTGTACAGCTTCCCAAGGGAAGTACTTCAAAGGTGACCATAATGATATTCAGCGATGAGGTATGTAGCAGTGTTTCTAGGATGAGTTCATGAACTTAATTATCAGACTTCGTATGTGATCGTAATAGGCAATCCCCAAATACCCACAGCCACCACAATCTACTTCCAGCTCATCCTGCATAAGGATGACAAGTCCACCATTCTAAACGCTGTTGAGCATCACCACAGGGGGAGAGGAGGTGGCATCGGGAAGTCTTCACACCATCAGTGATGTGCTCAGCCTAGTCATTTCTAAGTCACTGGCCAGGACCAATCAATGAAGATTCCCACCCACAAAAGGGCCATTCACATACCTCCAACACATGCCCAGAAATGGGGATAGGAAACAGAAATATATTATGGGCAGCACTGGTGAGAACTAGAATCATATTTCATTCATTCATTCATTCATTCATTTAAGAGACAGAGTCTTGCTCTGTTGCCCAGGCTGGAGTGCAGTGGTATGATCAGAGCTCACTGGGCTCTGTGAACTCCTGGGCTCAAGTGACCTCTAGCCTCAACCTCCCAAGGAGCTGGGACTACAGGCACCAGCATGCTTTGGCTAATTTATTTTATTGTTGTAGAGATGGGTCTTGCTATGCTGCCCAGGCTGGTCTTGAACTCCTGGCCTCACGTGATCCGCCCACCTCAGCCTCCTGAGTCGCTGGGACTACAGGTGCATGCCACCATGACCAGCTGCACTGTAATAATATAGACATGCCCCTGGAACAGTACCTGGGAGAAAGTGAGCTCTGGGGTGCAGTGTGTCTGTGATGGTTGGTGGGATCTGAAGACACTGTGGAACCTGGATCCGGAGGGGAATCCCATGTAGTGACAGTCTGGCTTAGCAAAACCAGGTAGAGCACGGTGGTGGTGAGAATGGAAAGACGGAACAATCAGACCCCACCTGTGCCCACAGCCTCCCATAGCAGATGAAGTAATGCCCCCATAATGATATCCACATTCTCATCTCTGGGGCCTGTGACTTTACTCCTTCATATGACAAAGGACTCTGCATTTGTGACTTAGTGTGTCGAAATGGCAGAGCATCAGCATTCTCCCGGGGAATCCAGGCTCATCATACAGTCCTCACAAGGAGGGGCGGTGGGGCGGGGTGGGAACCAGATAGAGAGAGGATGGAGAAGACAAGGAGGTGGACTCTCTGCCGCTACCCCAGATATAGCCCTGTCGACACCTTGAGTTCAACCCAAAAACTCAGTTGGATTCCTGACTCTAAATTGTCCAATCATAAGTCTGTGTTTTAAGCACTGAGTTTGGGATGGTTGTTACAGCAGCTCTTGGCCCTGTGCCTGGATTTGTGTGTTTCTGAGAAGTCAGGCAGGTGACTGTGGGGTCTCTTCCCCTCCGATGTCTAGGCACGGTGCTCAAAGGCAACCGAAGAGCACTGAGCGGGGAGCCTGAGTCCCTGCCACCTGGAATGCCCTGTCTCCGCCTGCTCCCTGCAGACCTGCTCCTGCAGTTTCCCTCAGAAAACAAGGAATTGAGCATGATATTATTTATGTGAATCACTGGCTTCCAGACAGCTGATGCCGGGCTCCTTGTATACAATGTAATCTACAAAAAGTCTGCAAATACTCCACAGTCCTGATGCTTGGATCAAAATCACCCCAACTCAAAGATGAACCATGCCCCCTCCTTTCCATTCCCAGTCACTTGGGCTGAGGTTTCACCAGCAATGACACCACCCAGCAAGAGCCACTGAAGTGCTGGTAGGATATGCAGTGACCAAGGTTGCATCTTGAGATGCTGGGGCCGCCATCAGCACATGGTGCATACATTGGAGGAAGGGTTTTGCCCAATGTCCACGGCTCCACTATTTTTTGATGCCCCCTGCAAGCCTCCAGTCTCAGCTTCCATAAATGCATCTGATTGGTCAGACACAGATATGCAAGCCCCATTAGAATGGGATTTTCCACCATGGAGGTCTTAGAGCATCAGGTTTAAGACATGAGTTATGATGTTCTGTCAGTTACACATGGCTTCATTTTTTGACCATGTGACACATACAATCATGCCTGTGGACACTTCATGTACTAAATGCCCCATGTTCAGAGTATTTGATTCAAGTCCTGAGAATGCAGACATTACTGTTATTTCCCTTTTGTGGGAAGAAATACTTAAAGCATGGGAGCCCTCTCTAATTCTTCCCTCAGTATTCTCAGTTGTGTTTTATCTTCCTTGATAGGGAAATAAAAGGTCTACACTTCAGGAAAGGTTACAGCTAGTCCATGGGAGAATTCCTGATAAACCACTTCTAGGAAAGATCATCATCCATGCACCAAAGATCTCACAGACAAAATCTGATCCACTGTCTTTCTGGATGGTTTCTTAAGAACAGTGCCATCCGTCAGGCTGGTGGTTTTGGAAAACGTTTATAAAAATGAAATTGTTTCTAAGAGTGAATGTCCCCTAGGCCTCCTGCCTCACCATCTCCTACTGACCACACATAGGAGGGTGTCCACCCATGCGTGACACTGCTTTCAATGCAGGTATCAGGGAGGTGATAAGTGATCAATCATCATCACATCTTTTGCAGTTTATGCTGTTAATTTTTGTTGCTTATTCTACACATTCAGTGGTCAGTTCAGCAAACACCTGCTGAGCACTCATTGCGTCCCTGCCACCTGGCTATTCCTCTGGGCATCGTGCTAAATCTGGCAGACAGGGTTACTCAGAGGCCTCCAGACCGAGAGGGAAGCAGCTCACAACCCACGTCTGCACTAGACACGCTGGGGGCAGACGGGTGCAGGACAGGGCAGGCCCATGTCTAGGCGTCAGGGAGCTGTCACTGTGTAAGGATGCATGGGAGCAGGCAAGACCAGGACATGGGAGCAGGCAAGGGTAACTCAGAGGGCATCATAATGAAGCACAGACTTGTAAGAAGAGCCCAGTGGCGTGGGACACAGAGAAGGCTGCTTCAGCGACTGGGAGCATGTCCCATGCCTGCCTGGCCCACACCCTGGGCCATTCACTCCACAGTCGGAGGCCTCACAGACGGCAGGAACAGGAGGTGGCCAAGCTCCCCGTGTGTGCAAGCTGCTGTACACGGGACTTGGTGACCCAGGCTGCCTCTTCTCAGACCTGTGGCCTCTTGGGCTGGAAGGCTGAGAGTCTTTCCTGTGGTATCACTCCTCACAGCTCATGTTCTTCCTTGGCATATGTTGCCAGGCACCAGGACATGCCTTAGCTGTGCTGGGTGGGACATGGTGACGATAGTGTTTGCCTGCACAGGCTCCTTCAACAGAGGAAGGTGGTAGCAATGTCCGGATCCAGATTCAGAGAAGTAGGCATGGGGTAGACAGTGACACATACTTGGAGAAAGAGACAATGGGCCCTAGAAAGATGGGTGACTATGGTTTCGGCGGTAGGAAGGGCCTCTCCGAAGAGGTGACACTGGGAACAGGAAGGAGGAGGGAACAGAAAGGCTGCACCTATTGGAGGGTCAGCAGGGAGGCTGGGATCATGAGGCACAGCAGGAGAGATTAGTGCTGCAGGATGTACAGCCTGAAAGGAGGCAGCACCGGATCTATGGGACATGAACCTGAAGGAGCCTGGGTTTCCCTTTTGAACTGGGAATCCTTGAGCACAGTGATCCAGATGAGGTGTTGGGTGTCAAAAGAAGCCCTCATCACTAGTGGAGCAGATTTGGGTGGGGAGCACATGCCAGAGTGGGAGGAGCCCACAGATCACCTGGTGGCCGACAGATGCCAGTGCTTCAGGTAGGGGAGAGGGGAAGGGGCAGAAAGAGGTCGGCAGATTCTGGCTGCACTGATGATGACCTTACAATGCCTGGACGTGAGGTCTGCAGGGAGGCAGACACCAGGGATGATTTGCGCTTTCCCCCTGAGCCACCTGGTGGGCTGCTGCTTGCTTGACAAGGAGTGGAGTCACCTCTAGGGAGAGAAGGAAAGAATGTCCAGGGTGCTACTGCGGCTCCTCTCAGAGCTCTAGGACCTGGAGGAGAGGTGGGGAGGGTGGCTCAGAAAGGGAGAACAATCACAATTCCCCCTTATTCAGGGCCTCCTCCCTTCAAGATTCCTCATTTCCCATATTATTTGGGTGGAGGTGAGCATGGGCATGACCTGGGGACTCAGGGGAGGCCAGAGGGTGCTTGTGTTCCCAGTTCTGCCCCAATCGCTTGCCAGCTGCCTTCATGCTGACGATACTCCCAAGACCCTGGCTGCCTGCAGCACTCAGTGAGCCACCTCAGAGACTCAAGTCCTGCTTGACCTGCAGCTTGATCTTGCACTAAAGCATTCCTGTGTGTCGCCCACGAGAATGCTTTTCATGGGAGGAAGGGTGGAGGTTAATTTCATACACCACTTTGACTGGGCCTTGAGATGCCTGGGAATTTAGTCAAACAACATTCTGGGTGTTTCTGTGAGGGAGTTCCTGGATGAGACTAACAGTTAAATTGGTGGCATAGGTAAAGTGGGTTGGCCTCCATAATGTAGGTGGGCCCCATCTTAGCAGGCAAAGAACTAAAGTTTGACTATCCTTGTGCAAGAGAGAACTCTCTTGCCAACAGTCTCTGAAAGAGGGCATCAGCTCTTCCTGGTTCCATAGCAGCCTGTGGTCTCTGGGCCAGGACATGCTCATCCTGGTTCTGCACAGTTTCTGGCTTTCAGACTTGACTGGAGACTTCAGCTCTGTAGCCTCCATAGGTGCAGGAGCCAATTTCTCAGATTCAGTCTCTCTGCACATACACACTTACACATGAGAGCTGTGCAAACACCCTGTTGGCTGTGTTTCTCTGGAGAGTCCCAACATAGTTGGGAATCTTCTGGGTCAGGTCCGGCTGTCACGAACTACCCAGAGATGCCCCTGCGTCATGTGGCAGTGCCCACAGGCACACACTGAGCACATGTCCTTCGTGTTACTAATTCACGTAAAGGTGGTCTTCTCTACCGCATGCCGATACCTCAGGTTACTCTTGTTTCCAAGGGAGGAGATTTGGTTGGAAAGTTGGAAATCACTAGTTGATAAAATACTAGTAATGAGAAATGGACCATTGCGCAGGGAGGGGCTGGGCTTTTGGTGGTGGCCACAGAAACATGAACCCAGCTGAAAGGAACAGGGAACATGGTGGGACTGAGTGAGCGCTTGGTCCCCCAAGGCTCAGAGCAAGACAAGCGCAGTGTTCTACTTCTGTGCGAACTCCAAGCAAGCGGCAAGCCTGGATGGGCAGCGGGGCAGCCAGAAAAGGGCAGGGCAAACAAGCTATAGAACAGCTCTCAGTTTCCTGTAGCTGCCGGGACAAGTCACCACAAACACGGCCTCATACAACAGAATGTTCCTCACAGTTCTAGAGTGAGACAGCCAACGTCAGCTCACCTGGGCTAAGATCCAGGTATCAGTGGGTCATACTCTGTGGGAATCTGCTCTGTGGCACCTTCGACTGTTCTGCTGCTGGCGTCCCTTGGCTTGTGGCCATGTCACTCCCCGCTCTGCCTCCCACATCATAGTGTCCTCCCCTCTGGATTTGAGAGGACAGAAAAGCTCCCACATTGGAAGGGGACCCAAGGAGGTTGCCCACCCAGACTCTCTTCTAAGGACCCACCTGAGGCAGCCAGAACATGCCCTCCATGTGAAGATCCTTGCTAGGCTGTGACAGCCACTCCCAATGCCAGGTCCTCATTCCTAGAACCTGTCGCTGTTGCTTTTTAAGGAAGAGGACCTGGCATTGGGGGTGGCTGTCACAGTCTGCTGCTTGCTGAAGGAACCCTGTACAGATTCACTATGTTCCTGGCAGAGGAGGGGGACTCAGAAAAAGCAACCTGAAACAGCACCAGAGGGGATGCCAGTAACCCAGTCTAGACACATGCCTCTGTCCCCCAGGCCTGGCCTGCTCTCTGGTTCAGGGCTCTCTGTCTCCCGCCCAGGGAACTGTAGCAGCAGCTGGGTCCCCTTCAAGTCCCGGGGTATGGCGGGAAATGCCAGGGACATTGGAGAGGCTGAGAGGGGCCAGCCTATCCCTTGGGATGTCTCAGGGTCACGCTCCCAGAGGGCAGGTTGGCACAGGCCTCTTTTCTGCTAGAAACAGGTACCACGGGACAGTTCTCCAAGCAGATGGCACCCTGTGCACCACATTGGCTTCGACCCTACTGTCAGCCCTGTGTCATGACCCAGGCAGATGCTCCCACTCCACCCTGGATCACTGGGCAGAGCCTCAGAGTGGAGGCTCCCTAGCAGGTCCTCCAGCCCCAGCTGCACCTGCCAATCACTCTTACTCCAAAATGGGAGTTTTAGAATAAAGAAATGAGGGGAGAGGCAAAATCATAGAAGGGTGAGGCCCAGCTAAAATGTATAGACAAACACCCTTACTTCCTCATCTTTACAGCATGGACGAAAATCACACCATTTCATAGAGTGACCAGGGATCAAATGATATCACACACGTGGTGTCTGCAACTCAGAACTACCATGAGGATGCAATTTGGCTTCCATTGTTCTTGACCATCCAGTTCCTCTGCATGGGTCACACACACCATGCCATGATGCCTCTCCCTCCTCCCCCTCTCCCTCTTCCTCCCCTCCCCATCCTACTCCTTCCCTCTATCACCTCCCACCTCTCCCTTCATCTCCTCCCCCTCCCCCCTCCTACTCCCGTCTTCTCCCTGTTCCTCCTCCCCTTCCTCCTCACAATGATAATCAAACATCTACTGAGCAGGCACTATGTTTCAAACACTGTCCTAAGAGTTTTCCGTGGGCGATCTTGCTTTCAGCGGGCCTCTGAAGGTGCTATTATTATCTACATTTGATTAGGAACTATAAAAACAGTGACAGGCCTCACCTCTCATAACCTGCAGATGAGCCATGCTCTTTACCACCTCCCCATATGACCTCCAGGGACCCTTGAGTAGACCCACATGTCCCGGGTGCCTCTGCTAGCTCTCGTATCCGGCACCCTGTCATCACGGGTGGTGAGGGACTGAGGTCAGGAGCAGGTCGCTGGCTCTGACTTCAAGGCCTAGTGGGAATGTTGGCATTACATCACCATGCACTGGGTGTGAAGATCTGCTCTTGGTGGAGAATGACAGAACACTGGAGAAGGGACTTTGGAAGAGTCATTAAATGGATTCGCCAACTCCTTTATATCAGATGGGCTGTGTGCCACAGGCTGATCCTGCCCCACTACTGAGAACTAGAAGGATCAGGATGAGTAAGATAATTCCATACCAGAGAGATGGACACAGGTTCCTTGAACTGCCGGGGAGCACCTAACTCATCTGAAGAGCTCGAATCAAAAACCAAGAAGCTCAGGAGGAGAGAAAGGGTGTTCAAGAACAGGGAAGAGCACCAGCAAAGATGAAGATACGAGCCAGAGTCTAGCTACATTTGAAAGCCTGAGAAGATTGATCTTTCCAGGTGTGAACACACAGCAGACAGTGGGTCACACTGGACCATGCACGCCACTCCATGATGACTGGTCTCCCCTGTACAGGTGAGCAGGCCTTAGATTCTGCAGGGCCATGCGCGCCACTCCATGATGCCTGGCCTCCCCCTGTAGATGAGCCTGCCTTAGACTCTGCAGGGTCATGCACACCATGCCACGATGCCAGGCTCCTCCATACAGATGAGCCAGTCTTAGACTCTGCAGGGCCACACACACTATGCCATGATACCTGGCCTTCTTCATACAGTCGAGCCAGCCTTCTACTCTGCACGTCCACACATGCCATGCCATGATGCCTGGCCTCTCCTGTACAGGTGAGCCGGCCTTAGACTCTGCAAGGCCACATGCACCACACCATAATGCCCGGACTCCTCCATATAGGTGAACTAGGCTTAGACTCTGTAGGGCCATGTGTACCACTCCATGATGCTTGGCCTTAGACTTTGCCTCTCTTTCTCCTACTGCCTGAGAGAAGCCTGTGAGACATGAGAGCACTGCTTGCCATGGTGAAATGCTCCCTCTGTGGAGCTATGTCACAAGCACGTCCCCTATCGATATGCATCCAGCTCACCTATACAATTGCACCAGGAGATTCTCTTTTAAAAAAATTTTAAGTGGTGTTTAAACAAATTTTTAAAATTATTTACTTATTTTTGAGTTGGAGTCTCACTCTGTCTCCCAGGCTGGAGCACAGAGGCATGCTCACGGTCACCACAGCCTCGACCTGCTGGGCTCAGGCGATCCTTCTACCTCAGTCTTCCAAGTAGCTGGAATCACAGATGTGCTATCACATCCGGCTTATTTTTTTATTTATTGTAGAGACGAGGTTGCATCAAGCTGCTCAGGCTGGTCTTGAATCCCTGAGCTCAGGCAATTCTCTCGCCTTGGCCTCCCAAAGTGCCGGGATTACAGGCTTGGGCCTGGGCCCCAGGAGACTTGATTTACACATACCCCTTCACAGGGGTTCCAGCCAAGTCACAATCCTGCCACCTTATTGCCATTTCAGGAAGCCCACTGTGGCACAGGCGAGAGGAACATGAATCCATAGTGATTTGTTTTCAAAGAGTGAACCACTGGCAGATGGTGGCATTTCAATGATCATCCCTTACACATGACCGGAAGCCCTTAGATCCCACTGTGTATGTGTGTGTGCTGGGTGTACCTGGGCATCCCTAACCAGTCCCACCAGAGCACAACCTGGCATGCTTGGATCTCACAATGACACAGCATGAAAGAAGAACTACTCCAGGAGATGGTCGGGACAGGTGTACTGCAGTGGACTGGACAGTAGGGTTTTTTCCCCCTAAAATGGGCATTTCCAATCCCTTCGTGCTATGCTAGAATACCAACTGTGTGCTGCTACTGCTATTTTTAAGAACAACCAGAAGTTCTAAGAAATCTCCCAATTTAAAATCTGCTCATTTTTTCCATACCATGAGAGTCAAACAAATCGTGCACACAGGTCATATCTGGCTCACAAGTTGCTGCTTTCAACATCAGACTCTTTACCCCCTTACCCACATCCCTTCTCCTGGAGTATGGAGGAATCTGGGTAGCTTGCCTTCAGCATGTCAGTAACTTAGGGACGGGCTCCAAGTCCTGCGATGCCATCCTGAACAGCCTATTCTAGATCCATAGCCAGCTGAGACCAGGGGTGAGGAAGCACCGGTCTGAACTAGCACTCCATCTTATCCGAGAGATGCACTGCAAATCCAGCTTCCCAAGTCACCCCAGCACAACGGCTGACCTCCTCACGGTGACGATGAGTCACCAATGCCAGAGCTAGCAAGGACTCAAAGGTCAGCCAACCCATTGCCTCATTTCCTGGCAAGAATGCACGGAAAACCTTCCAAGACCAATATGTCTCCTCACTCCTACCTGAGCACACAGCCCACGGCCAAGCGTGGCCACTCGCTTGGTGACATTGAGATGCTGAGCAGTTGACTGAAGGTCCCTTCTCTGGGCCAAGGAAGAGAAGGGTTAATGGCAATTGCACTGTGGTTACTGTAAGTAATTTACCATAGTGATGGGAACTGTATATTGATTTTTTTTAAAACCAATCTTGGGTAAAAAGACTGTTTCAATCTGCTTTTTGGCTGAATATATTTAGGTGCTGATGATGTTAATGGGAGAAAATTGGAATAATATTAATTCCCACCTGAAATATCAATTCAGAAAGAAATTCTATCACGGAGCTTTTCAAACAGAGTACAGATGGGCCCTGCAGTATTCTTAGCCTCCAAGAAAGGATACTTGCTCCCAAACCATAAATTAAAGATTAGATATTTTTACGTTGTTGGTAGTGCATATAGTCACCAAATCCCACCCCAAAATGAATCTTTAAAATGCTAAAACATCTTGTTTGGGGACTCTGCTTTAGTCCCTTGGAAGACTCAGGTATTCCTTCCCTTGTGCCTCAGAGCAGATTTTTCAAGCAAAGCCTGGTACCAACATACCGGATTCGGCAGCTGAAGATTTATGACATCATAAACAACCTCCCAGGGCTTTTCTGTGTGTGATAGGTAGGCCAACCTCTCAGTACATTGCTTTTGTTTGTCAGCATTTGGAGGCATTGTCTTGGGATTCTTTTAATCGAGTGTCACCTGCTGAGCAGCCCCCTGTGCATTAGGCATCTTTTACAGTTAATTACCAAGAAGCATGCAAGGTGTCTACTGACAAACACCCTCCCCGCTGCCCCAGTAGCAGTCAAACACACACAAAGTATTCACTTGCCAAAGAGAGTGGTGCCAGGCATGATTCATGTGAACTTGTACCTACAGCCAAAGTGCCATTGCAAAAAAATTTAACTCTACTTTGACATTCTTTCCCTAATATCAAGAGACTTGCTTTTCCTTAAACTTTAAAGTGCTAATCTTTATTAATCAGGGATTTTCTTGGTAGGAAAATAACAAGTGAGTATTGTCCTGGCTTCAGACACTGAAGCCGGAGAAGAGAAGAGAAAGCCTAGAAGTGAATGAAACAGTGCTCTTGCCTTCAAGGAGCTTAAAAATCACCCACAGTTCTAAGACCAGCATGTATCAACCTGCTGCAAAACAATTACAGGATAAAGCCCTTCAGCCATGGCCAGGAAGAACATGAGCTCTGTCAGGAAAGTCTGGTAAAAGGAAAGAGGTCTTGGGTCTGAGGTTGAAAGCCTAAGGCCATATCGGCCAGTTAGGAGCCATATGGTCACTGCTGTGACAACTCAACCCCTAGGACTCAGTTTCTCCACTTGCAGAATGGGGATGACACGACCTCCTCTCCCCTTTCTGTTCTGACTGAGTGCTCACTGCAAGAAGCAGAATACAAAGGATCATCCACCTTTAGGAAACAGATTCAGAGAAAGGTCAGGGGTCCCATGGGTGCTGTGCAGCTTATTCCAGAACCGATGGAGGAGCCTGAAAGGATGGTCTCCTGATAGTGACTCTGGGAATCTTTCTCAGGAGGGAAAAGGTAAAAAGAAGGAAATTCTGCTTCCTGTATGTCAAATATCAGAAGTCATCACCATGATGTGCAAGTAGATTTGAACTTCTCTGCTTGACTTCATCTACCTAGAATAGGGCTTCTCAGTCTTGGCACTACTGACACCCGGGGCCAGGTGGTTCTGATAGGGCTGCCCTGTGGCGGCAGATGTGGTGCGGCCTCCTTGGCCTCTACCTGCTTGTTTTCAACCAACTGATTCTCAAAATGGGAGTCCAAGAGACAGATGAGTCCTTGGTGCTACACGTTCACAAGACTCGACTGGGTGGGATGGCAAAGGACACAAGAGTAACTTCTGGGAAAGCATCTACTATGTGTCAGGCCGTTCCCACCCACTGCCACAATTGACCTACACACCACCCTATGGTGGACTCTATCTCCATGTTACAGACGAGGCAACTGACGTCCATGGAGAGAAAGTAAAAGCCCACACAAGTAGCAGAACAGGGGTTCTGTTTCAGGTCTGTAAATACAAGTCTCCATGCACTTGATCTTGAAAGGCCTTTAACCATAGCACTTCAAGTGAGATTTAACTTACAAGTCCTCCTCAATAAAAGAGTAATGAAAGGTAACTAAAGTTTTCCTGTTTGATAAGTGACAATAATTTAAGGGAATCAAGATCATAATATGTATTGAGGGGCCAGGCATAGTGGCTCATGCTTGTTATCCCAGTGCTTTGGGAGGCTGAGGTGGGAGGATCGCTTGGGGCCAGGAGTTCAAGATCAGCCTGGACAACATTGCCAGACTCTATAAAAAATAAATTAAAAAAAATTAACTGGGTGGGCTGAGTCAGGAGGATTGCTGGAGGTTGATGCTGCAGTGCGCTATGATTGTGCCACTGTACTCCAGCCTGGGTGACAGAGCGAGACCCTGTCTCTCAAAAATAAATGAATAAATAAATAAATAAATGAAAAAAACACAAAACAATGACACTGATTGACAGTGGCATTGCTTAAGCGCTGAAGAGACAATAAAAATACATGTCTATATATCTATACCATGCTCCCTCTATCTCCCAAAGGAAGTAAAAATAGGCTTGTCAAGCTTGAAGTCCAAAATTTGATGTCAACAGGTGAAGTACTAACAACTAAGTTGGAATAGGACAAGCAACTTGAACAGGTTTCCTTTGTCCGTCTCCACACACCCAGCCTTTTAACCCTTCCCCCCTTTCTTGTCTGATGGGCTTCGAGGGTTGGCTCAGGTCTCTGTTTCTAAGTCTTCTGGACTCTCCTTGGAATCTGCAGGTAAAACACGAGAGGTAAGAGCTACAGCAAGGGTGCCAAATTTCCCACTTAAACAAGAAGCCAGAACTAAGACTGTGTCTCTTTACTTATGTATTGCCAAAACCCAGGATGCTGCCTTGCTAAAGCAGTGACATGGTGTCCGGACAGGGTCAGAGTGAATGTTGTCAGGAGAACCCAAGTTAGGGAGTGGAGCAGAGCCTAGAAGTGACAACACCATGCTGCGTTTTCACGGACCTCAGACTGACCACTTTACCTCGTCTGTAGTGCTAACACCCCAACTTTACCAAGAGACCAGAGACTGGCAGCCTGCACTCCAGGCTGGGGAGACGCTCGTGACAGTGAGACTCGAGATACACATGGCATCATCTTCTCAATGTGCTTATCTCTGAGACGGCAATGCTGAAGTGGGAGGAGATGGGAGGAACAGAGTGAGGGAGGGAGGGGCTCGTGCCATGATAAGCATGATCCCCCTGGAAGTGTGGGCTGGACCCTTGGTTCTGGAGGAATGGGCAGATAGCTTCAGGACTCTGTGGGCCTGCTCTCGGTGTCAGATGCCAATGGACCATATCTCCATCTAGAGGCATGGGCAGATGGCCCCAAGACCACACGGGCCTGCCCTGAAGTCAGATACCAGTGGACCACGTCCTTACCATTTCCATGACATCGGTACCTTAAGGAAGTCACCTGACCCGAGTCTCCACTCTCCCATCTCATCAGTGGTTGTGCTGACAGTGCCTCTGCCACAGTAATGTTTATAGAGATCACATGAGGTGACATGCAGAAGAACTCGGCACAGAGAATGGCACACCGATGGAGGTGGAACAAATAACAGTGGGTCCTGAGGCCGAGAGCCACAGGTGTGTCCTTGATGACAGCATGGCCTGTCCACCCTTGGATGAATGAAGGCACCTCCATACCAATATATACTTACAGATGGTCCCAAAGCCTGCATGGCACCCTACCCACTATCACGTCAATGTCTGTGGGAGAACCCAGGGCACTTGGCCCAAGTGATGCCCTCCAGGGTTTTCTCCACAACTGCCCTCAGTTTCCCGTCATTGTTTTAAGTAACATGGTGCTCGCTGGGGTACCAAGAAATACAGTCGTGTAGACTCTTTCTGTAATCAATCATACATGGCAGTAAGGATGGACCCAGGGGCAGTAGATAAAAGTGAGATCCTTTGTATTTTGTGTGTAAAAGGCCTTGAACTTGATGTAGAAGACCTGGCATGCAAGCTGTGAGCTCAGATAACCTACTTAATGCCACTGAGCCATGGTTTTCTCAGCTATTAAACGGAAATAATGATTTTAATCACTCTGAATTTTCTGTGGAAATTAAGTTAGGGAGTAAATTGGAAGGTGCCAGCGTAGGACCTGACTTGATATGTTTATTCAAATTGAACATCACACAAAGGTTTACCTCGTGCAGGCTTCTACAGTCACACTTACTATAACATGCCCAGAAATGTGTTCATATCCCTGCCTTCCTTCCTAATTCTAGGCTCTCTCTACAGAACATGGGTTCCATTTAACCTAGCACTCAGTTTTACTGAATGAATAAGTGACTCTGTGAGAAAGGGAGAAGACACAGCATCCTCTCCATTTTAAAGATAAGAAGTAGGCCCCCAAAAATGAAGGGACTTATCCTAAGTCACAATACTGGTAACAGTCAGAGCAAAGATGAGGATCGTGCTGGCTCCTCTCAGGAAGGCTGCACCTGCTTCCATCCGGAATTCAGCAGACAAACAACTGATGGCCTACTACGTGCTGGCTGCAAACCCAGCAGTGCCTGGAACAGACATGAGTCAGGAACCTGGGGCTTGGTGCTCATGGATGACAACAGTTTCTACTGGGAGAAGGCGACAGAGAAGGACAAAGATGGGGGAAATGTTGCTCATAGGATTGGAAGGTTGTGGTGAGAGGCGAGGCAGAGGTGAGATGGAGGCAGCTGAGGGTGGCCAGGTGTCCCTGGCCTGAGCGACCCTGCGTAAGCAGGAGCGAGGGAGGACAGTGGCATGTGGACACGTGATAAATCAGAACCTCCTGTATCTATGAGACACTAGAGAGGTGAAGTGGGTGTGTAGGGCACAGGTGGAGCTGTGGGAGTCAGGTCTGGGGTTCAGCTTGGGAGCTGCCATCAGAGCTGACATGCAGACCATGGGTGAGAAGGAAGCAAGGGTGAGCAGAGCTCGGGACCCCTTGAGGAACTCCAGTCCTGAGTGGAAGGATCAGGAGATGGGCCCACAGGACACTCCTAGAGAGGGACCAAAGGCACAGAGACCTGGGAGAAAGAGCTGTCAGAGGCCTATAGCTTAAAAGAGAGAAGTGGCCGACTGCTGGGTGCTGACCACCCAGCAAGGCGGTGTCACCAGAACACCTTGCACATCAGGGTCTCGGAGCACTGAAACCTGAGTCTACAGGCTGTTGAATAACGGGGAGTCTACCACACCTCGGTCACTCAGTCACAGAGCTTCTCGCCTAGGTCGGACACCTTTAGTTTGACCTGACAAATGTAGATGAGTTACATGGAGATTAAGTCCATAAACTTTGATACCATCACTGTTACTATAATAAAAACATCATTATCAACAACAATCTACTGGGCAATTACCATGTGCTGCATGTCACTGTGAATAACTTTTCTTTCCTTAAGGTAATCTTCGTGACAGCCCTCTGGATAGGTTCAATTATTATTATTTTGAATTTAATCTTTGTCATGCAGGCTAGAGTGCAGTGGCATAATTATGGCTCACCACAGCCTTGACCTCCTGGGCTTAGATGATCCTTCCACTTCAGCCTCCTGAGTAGATGGGACTTACAGGTGCATGCCACCATGTTGAGCTAAATTTTTGAATTTTTTTTAGTAGAGAAGAGGTCTCACTGTGCTGCCCAGGCTGGTCTTGAACTCCTATGATCAAGCTATCCTACCGCCTTGGCCTCCCAAAGTGCTAGGGTTACAGGTGTGAGCCATGACACCCAGCCTGGATAGGTTCGATTATTATCCTCATTTTTAAAATGAGGAAAATGGGATTTGAGAATTTAAGTAATATGACTATGATCACATCAGTAGCAAAGGACAGAATAATTTTGAATTACCATTTTTCCAAATTCAAAACTTATCTTCTCCACCCCCTCTGCCTGGCCTTTCTTTGCATATATGAAGAGAACTTTTGAAAAGAAAGAGAATCTTTCCTTTCCTTGTCTTTTTATCTCAAGCCCTCATTAAAGTGCCATCAGTTCCACTTATATACAATTCTAGAAAATCCAAGGTTAACTACTTGACAAAGTAGACCAGCAGCATTGGCAAAGGAAAGTTGTGAAGTGGGGGATGAAGTAAAAAGAAAAAAGGAAACTTCTGGAAGTGACAGGCATGTTCATTAACTCGATTCTGGCGATAGTTTCACAGGGGTGTTCACAGGTCAAAACTCATCAAATCGTACACTTTAAATATATGCAGTTTACTGCATCAGTTATATTTCAATAAAGTTGTTAAAAAAAAGAAAAATAATAATAAGTAGATGATGGAATGGTGGGAGAAAATGGAGAAAGAGGGGAGAAAGACCAGAGGAAAGCAGAGCTGACATAACCTAGGCTGAATCAGACCATGACTCCCAACAATCCTGGGTTCCTGTGACAGGTGTGGGCCTCATGCCATGCCACTAGACCCTCCTCAAGGACTAAGAATTCCCAGCTGCTTCCTGTTGATGACTGTAGGCCCTTCTGAGGACTTTCTGGGCTAAGAGCCTCCTTGCCAAGGTCAGGCCTCTTTCTGAGACGTGCCAGCATCCAGAGACTGGTGGGTGGGGGGCAGGAATGAAGGCCCCACTCCTAAGGACCTCAATCCCAACTCTGAAGGCGGTCCTGGCTACAGAGCCCAGTGGGGTTGGCGGAGGGCTTCCTGGGGCTGACTTACTACCACCTTCTCCCTCTGCCCAGACTGCTGGCTTTGTTTCACAGGTACTGAGTGTGAGAACCCTACTCAAGAAGCTTCTGGCAGGTGTGTCACCTTCTTGAGCCTACTTTTGGGATCCCAAACCCTGGCAGGGCTGGATAGAGGGGTGCCCCATCGACTCCCTGCTGACTGTGGTGCATTAACAATGGCTCAGGGTCTGCTATGCACCAGCAGGCTCCTAGCCATCTGCCGCTGGAGATGGCAGGTGCCTGTGCAGGGAATCAAAATAGGTGAAAATAGTGGCCTCTGTGGTACATAACTAGTAGGAGAAATCTGCTGTGGGCATTCTGTCCATCATCTACCGATTCATAGGTGAGTCTCACTTCCATCAGACCCTCTGGGTGTAATCACAGTGCACGATGCACTTGAGCACCATGGAAGTCATAGTTAACACATGCACACACATATTGTCACACACATGCATAAATGTTAACATGAACTCTACGAAGGCTTATTCTACGCTGGGCACTGTGGTGAGTGTGTGACACGAATTAGCTCAGGTGGCCACATGACTTTCCTCTCAGTTTCCAGATGAGAAAAGCCCAGAGAGGTTGAGAGGATCCTGACAATGGCTGCCCAGCCAGAAGTGGAGAACTCCTCAGGTCACATCTAGGACCACCAGATTTCACCCATCCACATGTTTCATCACTATGCCACAATGAACAACTTTTGAGCACATTTCTTACAAAAATGTGAGAATTTGACGAGAGTAACAAAAACAAAGTCATGCACTGATCCCTCATTTTGTGAATTTAGGATTTGAAGAATGAGTTTCCTTAAATCAGGAGACACTAGCCGGGCTCGGTGGCTCAGCCTGTAATCCCGCGCCTTTGGGAGGCTGAGGTGAGTGGATTGCCTGAGCCCGTGGGTTCGAGACCCGCCTGGGCAGCGAGACCTCATCTCTACAATAAATCAAAATATCAGCTGGGCGTGGTAGCGCATGCCTGTAATTCTGGCTACTCGGAAGGCTGAGGCGGAAGGATCGCCGGAGCCCGGCAGGTCGAGGCTGCGGTGGCCGGGAGCGGCCACTGCACTCCAGTCTGGGCGACAGAGTGAGACTCCAACTCAAAAAAAAAAAAAAAAACAACAAAAAAATCAGGAGACACTTGGATACATAAGTCAAAGTCACAGAAAACAAAGTCACAGTGAAATGTGTCTCTGTCCTCTGACCCACACAGAAGCTACGTCTTCTCATAACCGCCTGAGCTTTCTTTTACAATTGAGTCGCATTCCTCCGTATGCCGAGTAACGGAGTGTGTGGAATATGCACTTTCAGCTGTGAAAATCTGTAAATCAACATTCACTCCACCATGTTGAGAACATCTACCCGCACAAGCCAGGGACTGCCTTTGTCAAAGGAAGAACGGATTCCAATGAATACTGATCAGCCACTAAAAACAGAACTGAGATTGAAAATACATCTTATAACTGATAAATGTATTGCTATCATAACACCAACAGCTTGAATTCAATGAAAACTATATTGGTTAAATTAAGTCTTCTACATAAAGACGTCAGATGTTACAACTTCACCATTACAGTGAAGAATGGCTTCAAAATGTGCCTAAACTGAAGAATTAGATGGCACCATCCTTGAAATGGCTTTATAGAATAGTCAGGCCTAAAATCACAAATCTCTAATTGGGCATCACATTTCTTTTGGCTTGGGTCGCATTTTCCAGTGCCACATCATTTCTATCCAAGGCATCTTGGTCACTTTTATATCTTGTGTCTAACAAAAACAAAAATATGTTTGTAGCAAATATTCCAAGATTTCTTCCTTATTCATAGAGTGCTATGAAAACTACACATGACTGAATATGTGAATTTATAACATGTCTTTCAGATTTTCTTTGATAGTAAAGTAATAGTCTTATCAGTTTCTTCTTGCCTCAAGTCTTATATACTTTGGATTGGATTATTAAAGCTCTGTTCTTTATTTATTTTTAGAAACAGAGCTGTACTCTGTCACCCAGGCTAAGGTGCAGTGGTGCAATCATAGCTCACCGCGGCCTTGAACTCCTGGCCTCAAGTAATCTTCCAGCCTCAACCTCCCAAGTGACTGGTACTATAGACATGCATCACCACACCCAGTCAAAGGCTTTATTTAAAATCTCAAAACCCATGAGGAATTTTTAGATCTATAAGAATTCACTTTTTAAATGAGCTAAGTCATTGCTGGGATCTCTCTCTCTCTCTTTCTCTCTCTCTCTTGCTCTCTCTCTCTCTCTCTCTCTCTCACACATACACATACACACACACACATCTTTTGAAGACATTGGGATTGCTCAAATATCTACTAAATGTGCTTCTACATTTAACCTTGAGATTTTATTTGCAGAATGACTTCTTATCACTTACAAAAATACCACAGGATTTTCAATCCTACTTTTAAGGTGAAAGTGAGCCTTTCTTCAGTGTGACTTACATTTCCTTTATTTATTCCTGATAAATTCTGTTTTAAGTTTAATATTTTGGCCTATAGAGCTCCGTTTCCTCATTTTTCCATAAAAAGTCAGGTTTCTAAGATTTTATTCTGAACAATCCACTGCATTTAATTATGAAAATCTATTGAACACAGGGAAGTTAGAGAAGAAAAAAATCACATGATACAAAAAGAAAAAAATTTGGTTTTACAAAATCATTGAAATTAGAGAGACAAAAGACTTACTAGGTCATCTATCAAAGAAATTACACGCAATTGACACCCAGATTTAATACACCAGAAGTGCCAGGTCACCTGAGGAATCTCCATCTTTTGATAAAGTAGAAAGACTAAAAAGGAGCATTTAGGGAGCAAAGCCTTTAACAAAAGGAAGATTAAAACATCAGAAAAAATATGTGAAATGCAGAGGAGAAGTAAATGAAGGGACACCAAGACATCAGGGAGAACAAGCTTCATTCAAAGTTTTCCAGATACAAATGCAGCCTGAGTGATACCCACATGTCCAGGTCACTGTTATGCAAAATGCCAGCCTTTCATCTGTGGAATGTCACTTAATCCAAGAAATGCCTAGCCCTATTTTCCTACTAGTCAAGAGTCATGGGTGGCAGCAAACATTTCTCTGGGAGAATGCTGGGAGGTGAGGGAGGAGGGATGGATGGCAGGAAGAGCTCTGGTCTGATGACAGAGACATAAGAGGGCAGAAGCTGGCACAAAGACACTCAGAGCAGAATCACCCGAGACATCAAGCATCTTTAGATCTCATCCATGACCTCTGACAACATAAAGTCTTTGGTAAGGTATGGTCATGTTGGCCTTCTGTTGCTTTTCTTCATTAAGCAACATAGTTGTTCCATGTCGCTTGGGACAGAGAAGGCTGCAGAATACATTGTGGGATGGGTAGACTCGCTGGTAGGCAATCTCTATAAGTGTCCAAGGCCCATAGGGATTCCATGCACACCCCCACACTGGGAGCCAGGTACTGAGCGTCTCTGGTGATTTATCACAAGTGTCCATACTGACGTGAGGTGGCAGCCAGGCCGGGGCAGGTCGTCTCCACACAGCTGCCAGCTTCCCTAATGCAGTGTCACGACTCGGAAGCATGCTCATGTTGCCAGGCCATAGCTGCAACCCGCTAGCAACCCGCTAGCCAAAGGGACAGAAGGTGCACCCAGGCTTGTGGAGTAAGCAGGGCTAATTCTCAGGGAAATGAGGAATAAAGTCTGCTCCCCTCTCACGGACGTTATATGTAGTCTGTGTGTGTGTGTGGTGTTTAATTTTTTTTTCTTAATTTCCTTTTTTATGAAAGGCACTATAGCAGAATGGGTAAGAGTGGATTCTGGAGTAAGACTCCCAGGACTTCAATTCTGACTGTGTCACTTATTAGCTTTGTAAATTTGAACAACAGCTTAAGCTCCTTTATCTTTAGTTTCTACATCTATTATAAAACCAAAAGGAAAGGCAAATCATTGTATGGCCTTAATAAGGTGGCCATGAGGATGAGATTCCAGGAGATGATGTCTGCACACCCTGTCCCCCCACACAGGAGGGCCCTGGTGAGGGCTGCCACCAAGACATGCAAAACAAAACCCAAACCAAAAACCCTAGCTTCTTAGATTGTGAACATTTGGAAAACATAACCTTACAGGGCCAGCTTTACACGCTGGGATGTGACAAGTCCATCATGACATGATGCCATGAAGTAAGTACATCAGAGAAATAAACCAAGCAGGGGGGGTTTGGGTGTCGGAGAAGTGAGTAACCTCCTCTCACAGAAAGGTCCACTTGAATTCAGAGGCCTTGGGATTGTTGACAAAATGTTTCCATATCTTTGGAACACAGACAATATAGTGCCTTTGGTTTTCTGCAATATTAGTCTCAGTATGACACATTTGGTTTATCTGATTGATTTTTGATATTTATCCTGCTTGGTATTCTGAGTTTCTTGGATCTGCACTTTGGTATCTGTGCTAATTTTGCAAACTTCTTGGCCTCCTGAAGAAAATTCAAATATTTCCTCAGCCTCGTTCTCTGTCTCTTCCATCTGGAATTCCAATTACCCATATGCTAGACCATTTGACAGGAAGGGTAGCTGAAATGTGCTGAGACAGTCCTGATTTCAGTGCCTCAATTATCTGCCTGGAAATGCCATCACCGGCAGATTTAACTCAACTTTCCTTAGTTGCCCATTTGGAGTTTCCGTTATTAAAAAACTTAAGTAGTGGTATACATACAAGCTTTAATGCTATAAGAATTACCAAAGAAGTCTGGCATATATGAAAATTTCATGGGCCAGAATACCATGGGATAATGTATCTTTAACAAGCACCATGGATGAGGTTGAGACAGGTCACCTGGGGATTATACTTAGATACAGGAAAGCTCAACAAATCTATTGCTTTTTTCCTACTTGTGGTGCTTTTATAAGCTTTTCCTGAACCTGTACTTTCTTTCATTCATCTTAAAACTATCTTATTTTAGTTCATAAATGGACTGATTTTATAACTCCATCAGAATGGCTAATGCTAAAAACACTGACAATACCAAGTGTTGGCAAGGATGTAGAGGAACTTGAACTATTATACACGACTGTTCAAAATGGAAATGAAAATAATCACTTCTGAAAACTCTATGGCATCTATAAAACCAAAAATATCAAAGACTCTGCAATTCCAGGTATGAAAGTGAGTGCTTATTATGTTCACAACAGCTTCACTGGAAGTAACCCAATGTCCCTCAGCAACAGAATGAAGAAATTAAGATGGAATATTATTCAACAATGAAAAATCAAAAACCACAGCTATACTAAACAACACGGAGGAATCACAGAGAAAATACCGAGTGAAAAAAGTTAATAAACAAAATTAATCTATGAAGACATCGGTCAGATAGTCGTTAGCTCAGAAGACACTCAATGGAAGGAGCCACAAGGCAGCTGGCTGGGTTCTAGGACAGTCTCCGACTTGAGCTCAGTGAGTTTGCACAGGTGTGTGCACATATGTCCACATTCATTGAGTGGTACACTTAAGTTTGTATACTTTACTGTAGGTAAGCTATATCGAAAAAAGAAAGACAAGGGAGGGAAGAAGAGAGAAAAGACAGAGAAAGAAAGGCAGGAAAGATAAATCATCTTGCCTAGATTTTGAAAATGAAAAAATGTAAAGCCCCTTGCCACTAACGGTTTTGTAGATTTTATGATGTCCCACCATACTCATCATATTTCCTCACTCTAGAAACCCTAGGTGGAGATAATATTTTTTCATAAATAAATGTTAATAGTAGATGGAAATCACATGTGCAAATAAATAAGAAAAACAATCTTGGTGACTTCTTTTTGCCTTTCTCTCTATGGTCAGTCACAAAAAAATATTTTCCACGGAGCAATGAACACAGCTTGATGACAGCAGACAGCTGGGACAGGTCGGGCTAATTGGGTTACGTAAGTGGGCGTGAGCCACACTGTATCTTCTCCTCTGACAAACTGAGAAGAGTCCTTAGCAGGAGGACCACACAGACCTTCCCTGGTGGGCCTGTCTCCAGTATTCTTATCAGGAAAAAAGGTTAAAATAAACACGATGTATTCTTTTCTAAAAATTATGGTACAAACATATACAATTTACATATTAACCATTTTTAAGTATACAACTCAGCACTGTTAACTATATTCACATTATTGTGCAGATTCCCAGAACTTTCATCTTGCAAGGCTGAAGTTCTGTACCTAATGAACAACTACTTCCTGTTCTCCTCTCCCCAGCCCCTGGCCACCCCTATTCCACTTTCTGCTTCTATGAGTTTGGTTATACTCAGTACCTCATCAATGTGAAATCAAGCAGTATCTGTCATTCTGTGACTGGTGTATTTGGTTTAGCATAATTTCCTCAAGGTTCATCCATGTTGCAGCATGTAGCAGATTTTCTTCTTTCCAAAGCTGAGTAATAGTCCACTGTGTGTACATGTGTGTGTGGGACTTTCTAAATTTTCCTCATCCATTCATCAGTCGATGGACATCTGGGTTACTTCCACATCTTGGCTATTGTGAACAATGCTGCAATAAACATGGGTGTGCAAATTTCTCTTCAGGATGCTGGTTTCAGTTCTTTTGGATACAAACTCAGGAATGGGACTACTGGATCATATGGTAGATCTATTTTTAATGTTCTTGAGGAATCTCCATGTTGTTTTTCATAATGGCTATACCATTTTACATTCTCATTGGCAGTACACAAGTGTTCTATTTTTTTAATAATGGCTGTCCTAATGGGTGGGAGGCAGTATCTCATTGTGGTTTTGGTTTGTGCTTCTCTAGTGATTAGTGATATCGAGCATCTTTTTTTTTTTGAGTTGGAGTCTCACTCTGTTGCCCAGACTAGAGTGCAGTGGCATGTTCCTGGCCACTGAAGCCTTGACCTGCTGGGCTCCGGTGATCCTACCTCCTCAGCCTTCCAAGTAGCTGGAACTACAGGCATGTGCTACCATGCCCGCTAATTTTTGATTTATTGTAGAGATGAGGTCTCACCAAGTTGCCCAAGTGGGTCTCAAACCTGCAGGCTCAGGCAATCCACTCGCCCTGGCCTCCCAAAGTGCTGGGATTGAAAGCTGAGCCCGGCCTCCAGCATCTTTTCATGTGCTTGAAACACTACACATTCTTAATGAAAATACATCACAAAATGATCAAATAAACACCAAGGGGGAACTGTTGGGAGCTAGAAGGAGGTTAGGAAGAATAATGCATAGACAAATGTCTCAACTGTCTCTCTCTCTCTCTCTTTTTTTTTTTTCCTCAAATCTAGGAATCTCCTCTTCCTTGAAAAAATGTCTTTGGAAGGACAGTGAGATGGGACAGGGTGGTTTCTGGTGAATTTTCCATTGCTGCTTCCAAATGGTTATTCCTCCATTCTTATAAGGGCCATCCTTCCCTTGGTGGTGTGCTATTCTCCAACTGCATGTTTGCCCCTTCGTTCATTTTCTACCTTCTGATGGTTCACAGCCTGTTTTATCTCAGGTGCTACTCTCTATTCTAAATGGATCTGTTACTTTACTATTACCCTACTGCAACCACGCCCTCAGAGTCATGCTCTGGACTTATCACTGAATTATTCAAGCTCTTAAGGTTTACAGGTCATCACAACCTCCTACTGTCCAGCTGTTCTTGCTTCAGAGAATCCTGTCCTTCAAGTTCATCTGCACTCAAGTTCCTCAACCACCTTTTCCCCAAGTCTACAAATTCCCCTGAGTTCACTTTCCTACTGCAATCCTATACTCAACTACATACCAGATACCCTTGATAGTATCCTCAAACTACAAAACACCAACTAACATTGATCAAAGATTACACCGACCATGTGACTTCTCCATCTACACATCACTGGATAGAGTATGTTGAACTATTCCAGTACAAGTTAAGTCACGGTCTCCAACCTCACCTAGACCTAGACCTGCCCTGCAGTTCTTTCTGCGAGTCTCTTCTCAATTGTACAGAACTGCTGTTCTGAATTCTCCAGGATCACTGACCTCCCTGTCCAACCACTATCACCATGGCTGTCCCAGAGGATTCTGCTTTGGGACAGAAGTAGACAGAGCAGTCAACTTGTCACTTTCCTAATAAGGATTCTGGAGAAATCAAGGCATTCTGCTACTTGACTCTTCCAGCTTATCAGGCTGTTCTCCAGCGACTCAGTTCCTCAAATAGCATTCTTATTATATTCATCAGGCTAGAGCTGCTTTAAAACTGCATTATTAGGCTGGGCTCGGTGGCTCAGCCTGTAATCCCAGCACTTTGGGAGGCTGAGGCAAATGGATTGCCTGAGCCTGTAGGTTTGAGACCAACCCGGGCAACCTGCCAAGACCTCATCTCTACAATAAATAGAAAATCAGCTGGGTGTGGTAGTGCGCGCCTGTAGTTCCAGTCACTTGGAAGGTTGAGACAGAAGGATTGCTGGAACCCAGCAGCTTGACATTGGGGTGACCATAAGTGTGCCACTGCATTCCAGCCTAGGCAATGCTCAAAACAAAAAAACAAAACCCTCCATTATTTGCTGATTTAAAAGAAATCCACTTAGTTAATCAAGGATTCTTTTACTTCAAGCAAACTCAAAAGACCATTGTGGCTCAAGGACACATAGGTAATTCTCCATCGAGTTTTCTTCTTTTTTTCTTTTAAAGTTTATTTTTTTCTAACTTTTAATTCCATTTGCCATGAACCTTTTGAAGTCCCCTAGCCCAAACTGGAAATCACCAAAAGACCATCAGCAGGTGAAGGGAAAAACAGACCATGGTATATCCATACAATGGAATACTACTCACCAAGAAAAAAGAATGAACCATTGACAAACACACAATATGGGTGCATTTGCAAAGAGTATGTCGAATGAAAGAAGCCAGACTTGAGGTACACACTGTATGATTACATTTGTAATCCCACATGGTCGCAGGTTTTCCACTGGCCTTCAGCAAGGAATTCCCAGCCACATTACCTTGGCTCTCCCACCAAAATCAGCAAAAGAGATATCCATCCGGCTAAGTCAACTCAGTTAATTGCTGAAGAAAATGCAATCACTTATGAGGCAGCTAGGAAATGTAAAGTCCTGATATCAAGATAAAGTTGAGGGTGTGGAGGGAAGGGAAAAAAACCACTCATTTTCACTGAGAGGGAAGGTTAATTTTTCTAGTCACCTCTAGTGGGATTGCATCTCAGAGGAAAACAGGTTCTAATCTTCCACAATGTTTTGACTAGATCGCTAAAGAGATGAGTTCTTGAGGATGATGAAGATTTCTGCAATGTTTTTGTTCACTCTACAAATACTGAACACCTACTTCATGTCATCCTGGTTTTTTTCAATTTACTTAGCATATATTTATTGGATGTCTTCTGTGTCCCTTGCCTTACCATGGGGTATGTCCATACCTCAGGGGGCTTAGCTGGATGACTCATTAGGGTGTGGCAAGAAAATGTTAGACTGTGTGTTCATTTTTTAATTAAAAATGTAAGAATCTATTAGATGGAAGGTTATGATGTAGCTAGAGTATTCCCAAGGTGGGGGGGTGGGAGGTGAGTGTCCTGGGTTGAGGAGAAGGCAGAGATTTGCACACTTATGGCCCCTGGTATATCCTGAGACAAACTTTTTACATGAACTTGGCTAAACAGACACTTAGCTTATAATGTCTACATGAAGTAGACAAGAAAGTTAAAATAGTCCTGAAAACAAATAAGATAACGAAGGTGGCAATTTTTACTCTAAAGAAAAATATTCATTAACTGCACTATGAAGTAAAAGTAACAAGAATATTCTATTCTGACAGAAAATTAGCCCTTGGATAGAAAATTGCCAGGTAAGATTAATTTTGATATGTGTTTATACCCACTATTGTTAACTATGAATGGCATCTTAAAGCATGTATATGTCATTGTGCATTGAAACATTAGATAGGGATAATGTACTATGAAGTCATCACAGTTAGCAAGATGTTTAAGAATATTTTAGATTTGTATCTATCAGATCCCTATTTTTCTGTTTGGAAGTATGCTTTATAATGAAGGTACCAATGGGAAGGATATGAGGGGGAGGGAAAACTGTTAACCTTCACCTTGGGGCTCTTTGCTAGGCAGCAATTAAACTTGGCAGAATTTGCTATCAGCAGTGAGGTGCTAATGTAGTCAAAATCACACAGGTGGCCTTGACTTCAAACTAGGAGGTGGGCAAAAGACAAAGAGCCTGAGGAGCCTTTCAGTGAGAAAACGAGAAGGCTATCAGAAAGGAAGAAAAATATTCCTGGAAGCTGAAGGGAAGGAGACTTGTAAATCAGCGGACACTGCCGAAACACTATGGATTGTAGTGCTGTGGACATAAGATGCACAAGTGATCTGAGGAATCCAAGTGCATTTCCGGAAGAACATGCGAAACCTCTTTCAACTGTGTTTCAAAAGTTTCAGGAAAAGATAGGTGAAGTAAAAAAGAAAATTCACAGTTTCAAGCAGAATTTTAAAAAAATGAATAAGCCTTACTCCTTGCTTAGTTCAAAAATAAAACCCCAGTGTCTCCCAGCAGAACATTATCAAGGCAAGAAAGGGTTTAAGGGCACTGAGGTTGAATCCGGAATGCTGTGAGGGGGATGTCCCATCACTGTATGTGTGAACCCAGGGCATGATGCAAAACTACCACATAACACCTTAGAAGATTTGAGGTGGTGTGTCATAGATCATTTTAATTTAAAAAAAAAAAGCATCATGGGAATATTGACAGTGTGCCTTAAAAAGTTTCTCTACTAAAAAAACTGGGTTTCAAAAACCCTAAAGGACATCATCCCAAAGCAGTGTTACAGGCAACCAACAGTTGATAAAGGCATATTCCAAAGATTTGTATGCATATGCCTTTGTGTAAGGTGAATTCTAGTAAGATTCCTAGGAAACTCACTAAACTTGCAAGATAATTGTATTGGCAGAATATACTGACAGCTTGGATTAAAAGAGTCAGATACAGAATAAAATAAAAGAGGGCTTTGTACTCCCAAAATTCTATGGGCTAGTAACATGCTGAGACAACTACTCAGATATAAACACAGGCTAGTTCTTGTGGAAAAGGAAAAATGACTCAAATGGTAGAACCATAAGTCTACTAGGGGTTGGTAAACTGTGGGCTAAGGGCCAAATTTGGGCAGTGGCCTGCTTGTATATGTCCAGTGAGCTAAGAATGCTTTTTACATTTTAAAAGAATGATTTAAAAAAATTCAACAAAGACTACAAGTGGCAAACAAAGCCTAAATATTTGCTACTTAGTATTCTGTAGAAAAAGTTTACTGACCCACACCTAGAGGATGAAGCCAAGAAACATTGAGAATCTGCCCCAGGAAGCAGTAATAGGCCTAGCTGGACTTCAGAACTGACACAGACTCGAGTCTCTGAGGTCATTGATGTTTATCCCATTTTACGCTGGAGGGTAGATGACTAGTCTCTTCCGCTCACTGATATGCACATCAAGAGGAACTGTACCCAAAGAAGTGCACCTTAGTGGAAGTTTCACTTCAACCTGCACCCGCTTTAGACGATAGGATCCCAGATCTTGTGCCTGATCCTGACTTGGCAATGAGGTGGGTATTTGGGTGGGTGGGTCTCCTGAGGGGCTGAGAATAACTCATACAAATAATATAATTAATATGTTGCTTGAGCAATGACCATAGTAATTTTGAAACATGTCTGAAAATTCCTTGATACCCCTCCCACAGAGAGGCGTTATCTGTGTCTACTCTCCTGGGATCTGGGAGGATGTACGTCTGCTTCAACCTACACTATAGCAGAGGTCACTGCAGAAATTCCCAGACTAGGTCAGAATAGGCCATGAAGTTTCTGCCTGATTCTTTCTGGGTGTTTGCTCTGGGGAAAGACTCTGCTATGTAAGGATTCTGATTACCCAATGCCCATCCCATGCTGGGTGGAGTGTGGTCACCTTTCTGGAAAATCCAGGGGGCCCATACATCAGAGTCTGTATTTGAGTGAAGCTATCTTGGGCCGTTCATAAGAGTTCATTCACTGACAGAAGGTCCATGGAAACTTCTAGGAGTCAAAGAACTGCTAGGCCAAGCCCTTCTGAATCTTTACAGAGAGCTTGTGATACATAACAAAAGGGTTGCTGTCTAAGCAACCGAGCTTTGTAGAGTTCTGCTTTGCCGCCATGGGTACCTGAACAGCTCACCACATGTGTAGGCCGTATACTCTGCAGTGGAGGCCCTGCCTTGTGACCTATGTAATATGAGCAAACTCAACCCAAGCAGAAGCTGGAAAAGTATGTGGGAGAAGACTGGGTTCTCTTGAGCAGACCCACCTCTGCCATGAGAAGACAGGCCTGGGCAGCCCGCAGGGCACAAGGGACACCACAGCCAGGCAGAGGCCCCCATTCTCACCATGCTGGCCACTCTGTCCTATGTAAGACTGCCGGTTCCCTCACAGATGACAGAATGAGGCCAACAGGACCAGAAGGACACATACCAGATCCAGCCTAAACGGCTAGGATGTGCCCATGTGAGCTAATGAATACTACTGTAAGCCATGCATCTCAGAAGGCATGTGCTTTTGTCTGTTTCAGTAGCAACAGACAATCAACACAGTGAAGGCGTTCATCACAAGGCATGTCCTTCATAAAAACTCTGTTTCTAATCATAGAGTCTCACATACTGTCCCTAATACACCTGACATATTTAATCTACTATTTGTCTTAGGATGTCCCTTCTTTCTGGAGTGCCCTCCATCTTCTGCCTCTCCTAATCCTACAGATTCTAAACAACCTAATTTCTGCAACCCTAGAATCAACCCAGCTCACTCCAACCCATAGTAGTCTTTCCTCTGGATTCCTTAAAATTCAATTAATTCATCATTCTCTTGACAATTACCCGTAGATTGATCTGAGATGCTACTTGATTATCTTGGGTTTCACTTCTTCTGACATATTTTGAGATCTCTGAAGGCAGGAATCATGTGGCATACCACATCTCACCCCCCATCCCTGGCCCTACAGCCCTTAGCCTAGTTCAGCTCACACAACAAGTGTTCAGTGAATACAAGAAGAAGGCAGAGAATATGCCACAGCTTTAGAAAGGGTCTCAGACAGGTGGAGGCAACCAAATACACATTTTACAACACTGCTTGCAGTCATGGCCTATTACTTCAAATTTGAAAGAATAATAGAACTCTTTATGAAAGATAATTGAGCAATTTGGTGCGGGGTCAGGGGGTGGGAGGGAAATCTGCTGAAATCTCGGATGTTTTCGGTGAATCAGTCTGTATGAATAGAAAGGTATTAAACAATTGCTGTCAGCCTTGACTATCTGCCAAATGCCTGATCCTAATGGCATTGCTGTGTTTCCCAACTTGGAGATTGTGCAAGTCATTAATAAACTGTGCAACATTTACCAGGTGTTTGGTTAAAGCACGCTTACATAAATAGATTGTGAATATTTACACCCCACAGAAATCCTCCCACTGTATTTAGCCATTTAAAAAAGAAGAATTTTTTAAAATGATTATATTTCTTCTGAAGGGGCATCACATTCCAAGAATCATCTAGGAAGTGACTTGCTATATCTTTTTGTCTTCCCTTCCCTTCCAAGGAACTAACCTCTGAGGACAATGTAGAGACGAAATTAGAGCAAATAGTCACCTGCCAAAAATTACATTTTAATGACAATGTACAAGATCTCACTTTTTTAAAAAGGAGAAATAGATGACCTTTTGGCATCTGTGGGGGAAAACACATTTTTTTTTCACACCCACTCTAATTTTACCTGCAAGGAGAAGTAAGCACATTTATTAATTTATCTTTCCTCCTACTTTTGAAAAATAAGTTTAAGTAGGACTTAACAAGGCTTTAAATCTAGAGATGTAAGATGCATCAGAGTATGCACACCAACATCGGGGCAGAGTTTGGTGGTGGGTGGGGAACACTTTGAGGCCCACTACAGGATGGAATGGTCCCTTCCTAGAGGCCCGAGAAACCAGGCGCAGTGTGGCAGTAAATGGTGGGCTTGAATAACCTATCCACAAATAACAACCTACTGAAGAACTACCTACCAGGTACCACACTCACCATTTGGGTGGTGGGCTCCCAGGCCTCAGCCTCACACAATGTACCTGTGTGACTGACTTGTGCACGGACTCCTGGAATCTAAAATTTTAAAAAGTTTATGTCTAAGGCCCAGCTGCTTTCTTGACCAAGTGGGGACACTGGCCAGAAAGATACTTCCTTTGTCTAGAAGGAGACACCTAACATTGAAGCTAATTGATTCACATCTGAGTACACCCTGTAAGAGTTTTTAAAAAGATTGTGACTAGCCACCTGCCACCTCCTCATGACAACGAAAACAGTAAGGCTTGTCTGTGGAAGGGAGGACCGGCCCAGACCTGCTGGTGGGTGAGGGACCCCACGGCAGCCAGGCTGCATGCACCTCCAGGGTGAGTAGCAAGCTTGTGGGAAAGTGCCTCCCTGAGGAGGCCAGAAGAACTGCCAAACCAGGGAGATGCTCCAAGCTGGCTCCCGCTTCTAGGAGGAAAGACCAAGGGAAGAAAAACCCTTCACGAGCATGTTTGCCAAAAGCTAGTTCACAAAAGGATTTGTGTTTTTTTGCCTTCATTCAACACCAGTACCTCTAACATAAAGTGAGACACATGTCATGAGCCATCCCCCTAGCAGGCCTGTCACTGACTGAACCCACTTTCCACCAGCTCAAGGAAGCACCAGTGGAAGGAAGATCAAACTGCTCTAAGGTGCGGACGCGAGTGTGTGTGTGCGTGTGTGTGTGTGTGTGTGTGTATGTAGACTGATACCAGTAATTAGTTACTTTATCTTCTAAAAATAGAATGAGGGGAAAGAAAGACACTTCTTGACAAAAGGCTGTAATTAATTGTAAAGAATGTGACTAATGAGATTCTGCTCCTTGTCCCAGACTCGTACCAGAAGGCTGGCTCTCATGGAAGCTTTGAAAGAGCTGCGGTCTTATGTAACGCGTTTCCTCTAAAATAGACAGGCTTCTCTTCTGAGGATGCTTTACAACCTGCCAATGGAAGTCAAAGAAGCCACCCCCGGGCAAATTCCAGCGCAGAAGAGCAGCTTACAGGCTGGGATCCACCTGGCTGGGCCTGGCCGAGGAGGGGCCTCATCAGATGGTGACCTCAGCCTCCGGGGATACAGGCAGGTCTCCCATTAAGACTGTCTCCAAGAAATGGTCTCAGTAACCCTATCTGCCCAGTGTGGCTTTCCTCTTTTCTTCTTTAAAGTCTGTGGAAACTCACGGCATAGTGAGAAACAGGTGTCATTGCTCAGAGCCATGAGAGGAGAGCAGGGTTTTCTATGAGACCAGGGAAGCTGGGTCCAGGGTGACTCTTATAGCTCTTGCTGACATGGAACGAGGCAGGTGGGGGAATCACAGTGAGGCTGCCATGTAACCCTCAGCACAGGGACATTCAGACTGGGTGGAGGAGAAATGAACAAAAACGCCGCATGGAGAGATGAGTTCACATTCTTCTCAGACGTATTAACTACTGTTACTATTATTACCTACGATTATAAGTTGATTAGACCAGGGGAGAAATTTAGGCCAAGAGGCGTTAACATTTTTTTCAGGGCATATTACTCAAATTCTGGCAAAGAATAATCCCTGACACTGCATTTTTACTTAGTCCGTCCCTAACTTGCCCTAGGGAGTCCGCTGGAATCAAGAAAATTTTTAACCTGGGCAGAATCAAATAACAAAGATTGGTTTCACCTAAAGCAACATTTCACGTGTTGAATTAAATGTTGCAGTTGCTGAAGTTACAGAAGGAAGGAACTGTCCTATGTGAAATCAGACCATCCAGCGGTGAACAGTGTCATCCATTGGGTTAGACCAGCCTGACTAGTGCTGCCCATGACAGTGAGCCTGCGGGATCACAACACAATCCCTGAGCCCCAATGACCCCACTCACTGTGTCTGAGCTCGTTTCCCTAGAATCCCACCCAGCTCTCTTCCCCCTCCCTGGCCCCTGCCAAATACTTGGCAGCTAGATGTATGCAAAGAGGAATCCACTACATGCGTGTTATTTGTGATTATGTAATACAATAGTCTAATTTTGATGATTCAGTTAACTTTTTGCATTTTTACTTTTCAAAGTGTTTCCATACTTTCAAAGATTTTTTTTTTTTACTTGACCAAACTCAGAAAAAATTGCAGCAAATATAAATGTCTAAATACCATCCTTTTTTGGATTTTTTAAATGGAGCTAAGTGAAACTGGGTTAATGAAGGGATGTACTGAGCATATGTGTTTGCATGAAAGAATATCCAGTTTTCCAGAGAACAGAGAGTTACTTTTTTTAGAGACAGGGTCAGCCTCAAACTCTTGGGCTTACAGGATCCTCCCACCTCAGCCTCCAAGTAGCAGGGACTAAAAGCACACCTCATGCCTGTCTAATTTTTAAATTTTTGTTTAGAAACGAAGTCTCACTATGCTGCCCAGACTAGTCTCAGACTCCTGGGCTCAAGCAATCCTCTGGCCTCGGCTTCCCAAAGACAGTGCCTCTTTTAAAGAAGGAGCCAAGCCTCTCTCGGGCGTCCTTGTGTCTCCATTCTACCCACAGAGCCTGGCCATCTAATAACAGCTCAGCAAATGTTTATTGAGTAAATTAATGAGCACTAATTTAAAGATAATTGAACAATTAGTAGGTAATGAATGATGTGTAAATGAGCAGTTTGTAATAAATTACAAATTATTTAGTTAATCAGTAAATAATTAAACATCAATAGAGATAATGATAAAATATTCAGTAAGAAAACAAATGCCCAGAATAAAAAAAGAAAATCCCCTAAAAATTAAAGATCCAAGCCACAGAATACTTGCACTGGAAAGAAGTGCTATTGTTTGCAAACACTGTAAGATGAAACGGGCACCAAACAGAATTAGATGAATTAGTGAGCAGTGCAATTCACCGTGGCTGCCCGCATAATAACCTGCTATTAACAGTGATGTCTTTAATATTCAATTGCTAAATGCCCAATTTAGATGCTTACTATTAACACACTCGAGAGCTCTCCAGTTAGATTCCATTGCTTTGTTGCCTTGAGCCCCATCTCGGATGTCCAGCTGCCCTGGGATCCTGGCTGGCGTGAGTGGCCTCCTTCCAGGTGTCCACTCTTCTCTTCCTTCTGCTTGCTCTGTACTCAGTCCTGATTTTACCAGTGCCTACTCAGTGTTGCTTCCAGTCAGCCAATTATTGTGAAATCTGGAGTGGTGGGTCCCAAATAAACAAGGGCATGTGTGTAATATGTATCCTTTTAAACTATGAAGTTTCAAAGATAGGAAACTGTACTGTGGATCCCCTAGTGAGCCTGCCTGGCCTCAGCCTCAGTGGCTTATGCAAGTTGTTTCTCCTGATACCAGAAGCAGAGGAGGCCTGTGGTGGGTTCAGTTGGTTCTCTAGCCTTTCTCTTTCCATGTACTCAAAAGACACCACTCAAATGTGTGCAGCCAGAGGTGGGAAAGAAGGCAGGGGACAGGCTGCAAATGCTTTCAAGAGAAGCAGACAGCCAGCTTCCTAAATAACAAGCAGGAAAAATGACAAGGAGGATTTTTCCAGCCAGGAAATGCTTTTGCCACAACAGCATCCAATACATGATCAAAGAGAAACATTACAAAAACATATATCTTTCCATTATCTAGTCTATCTTCCTTTTGCTAATAATTCCACAAAAGGGTTTTGGCATAATTTTCCTTTCCTTTCCATTTCTAATTAAAGGTAAAGATTTCTCTTGGTGGTTAACATCTTCAGTATTAAATAATCTCGAATGACACTGCCTGGGATAGAGACATCATTCCGGGGTCTGAACCTCTCAGGACAATCTCCTCCGTGGTGTCAGAGACATCTTCTACAGTCTGTGTTCAACAGTATAGAAGGCTCTATATTAGCCAATCATGAATGTGCTCAATATTTCATTAACAAAGCCAAAATAATGGAAATAAGGACTTTTTCTTGAATTGAAGCCCAAAGCAACAACAAAAAAACTAGTCTCAGGTGTCAGAAGAGCTGAGCGCTGCCACCTGCTGGCTGTATGGTCTGGGTCCTTTTTTTTTTAAAGGAAAAAAAAATCTCTTGAGCTTGAGATTCCTTATCTGAAGAGAGTTTCACACATCCTATCGGCAGAGTTCTGAGGGTAGATAATGTGTGTGAAATATCACTTTATACATTTCAAGTGTGACACAAATATCAGCGGGAAATTTCTCATGAGTAACAAAACCTGTAAAATTCTGGGGACATACTTGGCATAGTCAACGGAACACGTTCAGGGAACTGTTTTGGAACTAAGTGTCAGAAGCAGAGGCACTCTATGTCCCTGGTCACCACTTCACCCATCACTCTGCAGCCGTCCATGTGCTGAGAGAGAGACTAGTACTTGGCTGAAACTTAGTGGGAACTTATCTGCACAAGGTGTGTGTATCTCATCCCCTTCTTTGATGTGCTCACCTGATCACCCCAGTGATGCGTTGCTAAGCAGAATTGTTGGGGTTAAGATCCTTCTGGAATGACCACGGCACTCCCATCTTCCCTTGCTGTAGACATGCCTCACCATGCTCTGAAAGATTTATAAGGAAGGACACTGAGAAAACATGTGACCTGTGAAACTGCTCCCCTGGAAGGAATTCTAATGCTCTCCTGTCTATGTCACCTGCTGCATGCCAACCACTGGGGAAAGGTGCTAAAAATTTAATGAAGTGAAGAAAACTATGCCAGCTTCTCCTCTGGAGAAGCCTTGGGGAAGAAGGGGACAGCAGAAAGAAAACTTCCAAAGAAACTGCACTGCCCCAAGGGTGGCATCTGCCGAGGATGTGATAGGACCTTGGAGATGTGCCATGCCTTCTGGTGCTCCCTGCTACAGGGCTGGTCACTATGTGATGGGTCATGGCCATGGCAAAGGGGAAGGGATCTGATCTATATCAGAGTTACAAGTGCTAGAGAAAGGAAACTGTGACTCACAATTGGGGTGACTGGCATGGAAATGGAGGATGTGGGGTGCTGTGTCTGCATGTGCTCTGTGTGTGTGTGCACGTCTTTGTGTGTGCACTTGAGTACAAGGTATAAGAATCCAGAATACAACTTAAGAATCTGGGGCATGGAAACAGTCAAGAACAGAGCTGGTGTTGAATGGAGAAGCAAATGGGACCAGATACATGATTTATCTGGACAGTAGACCCATATGCAACATCCAGGGAATAACTGTAGATGGTCAAAGAAGACATCTCGTATTCAACAACCAACACAGAAAAGCACTCACAGCATATCTTTAAGTGGAAAAGAGAAGGTGATGCCACCTCTACGATGTGATGCCATTCCTAGAAACAAGTATGTGTGCAGGGAAAACCACTCAGAAGGATGAACATAAAAGGTTTCATATGAGAGACTATTTCTGGATGTTGGAACTAGAGGGGTTTTTGTTTTTTTTTACATTTTTCCTTTTTGTATAAGTACAGTTTTTAATTTTCCTACATTTAGTATACAAGAGTAACATGCTTTAAAAAAACTATGAATTCTACATTTCTTTCACACATATCACTGAGGAAACAGATTTTCGGAAAGGGGGAAGAGGTTAAAACAGGGGTTGACAAATTTCGGCCTGAAAGCCAGATCTGGCCCTCCACCTGATTCTGTCAATAAAGTTTTATTGGCATATGGCCACCTCATTCATCCACATAATGCAAATGTGGCACTCAGCAGCTGTGACGAAGGCCACGTCTGCAAAGCTGAACGGCTCCCCTCTCTGGGTCTTATAAAACAGTATGCCAAGATCTGGCACAGAAGGATCCTTGTTCTAGTGTTATATCAGACACTGCTTCTCACCAGGCGCACAAGCTTGGGTCACACCCCTACACCTCAGTGTCCTTGCATATAAAGAGGGAACAGCACATCCCAGAGTGATGTTATGAAGACTGAGTGACCGGATGCACAAAAAGTACTAAACATTCTGCCTGGCACATGGTGCATGTCTGTGGATGTGATGCGCCTACTGATTTTCCACTTCCTTCAAATAAGATGCATCACTCTACTATTACGTTAAATCTAATAAACCTGTCTTTTCACTATAGGCAATTTTGTATGGTTCAGTGCAGTCGTACTTTGGCTGTTCATTATTTTCATTTAAGCTGTGATTGTTGAGATGGTATCACTCAGTGTCATCAAGGTGCTCCTGGGGTTTGCTAAGTTGCCATGAAAGGCTGGAAATAAGAAAATATCTAGCAGCTGTCCCTAAACTTGGACATCTGGATGTCTGAAATGAAATACTTTATTTGTATTGTACTTTGATGCTTGTGAAACATGGGCATATTTGAATGTAACATACCTGTGGTGGGGTAGGTTGGAGCCTGCCCTGCTACCCTAAACACAGCTTTTCAGATAAAGGTATTCATTTCCCTCACACAACAGCTCCTAGCTCACACATTCCAGCAGGTCATGAGCGTTCACACACAGTGACTGTCACTCCTGGCACTGAGCATGGTTCCAGGCACAGGTGGCCAAAACCCATGGGAAGACCCACTGCCAGAGGGAATATGAACCCAGGACCCTGCGTGATGCAGTCTGTCATGCCAGCACACCTGAAGATGGCATTTTGGGATTCAGAACAGAATTGAAACAGGAGTTCTTTAAAAAAGGAAAGCAGGGTTTCTCCCAGAAGGAGGCAGACTCGAACTTCAATGGAAAGTAATTATAGGAGGCTACAGATTGAAGAGGGCAGCACAAGCTTCGTGGGAAGGAGGCAGACCAGGAGAGGGAGAATCAAAGTGATCTTATCAGCAGAAATGAAGAAAAGCTGTAAGTGCAGTGCTAAGACTATCAAAGAAGGAATAAACTTAATTTAACCCAATCAACACTTATTAAATACCTATTTTATGCCAGGCACTAGTCAGCACGGCTAGAGATAGTGAGATAAATCAGACACTATTTCTACCCCACAAAGGAGATAAACACATAACCAAGTAACAGTATCATGTGATAGGTGCTTTATTGTTAACAATAATAGCTATCACTCACTCACTGTAAAATGTAAAGAAAATGCAGAATGGGAAACCAATTCTGCTTGGAGAGGCCCCAGGGGCGGGGGGTGGGGTGGGGTAGGGAGAGGCGATTAATAGAGTCTGGCCCTGAACATGACTGCAAGCTCAAAGAGTATAGACTGAGGCCAGACAGTAGTGGCCTGTTGCAGGTCAGGATGGGATGGCTGGGGGATGTGGACAGTGCGGCTGGGGAGGGCACATGAAGGACCTTGCAGGCTGGGCTTAGGGGTTGGGCCTCCTTCAGTAGGCAGGAGGCGGCCTGGTTACATCTGGTTTAAAAAGGTCAGAGAATATGCCTTCCTAGGGAGCCAGGACTCCAGGAAGGAGAGAGTCTTGCTCAGTCTGTGAAGCTTAGACAGGAAAAGTGGCAGGGGGTGCCCAGAGGACGCATGTGTCCTCACATGGAAAGCAGAGGTGGGGGCAGAGGGCCAAAGACCCAAGGAGGGAGAGAAGCAGATGAGCACAATCCTGGGGCTGGAGGAGAGACAGGGAGGTCTCGAGAGAGAACATCTCTTCTTCATACACAAGGACAGGGGAAGAGGGGTGAGAATGCAGACACCTCAGGGAGAGATGCCAGGCAGTTCACCCTCAGTCTCTACTCTTAGTAGATGAACGGGGAGGGAGTGGAGGCCTTGAGAGACGGAAGAAACCAGGGAGGGCAAGAGAATTCTCCAGCAGCTGGGGGGGATCCTGACCAACTCACACACTGGTGACCACACTCGTCAGCATGCTCGTTTGATTTTCACCAATCAACAATGCTCTGAGCTTGTCACTCCCTCATCATTCCCTGTTATTAGTGGGTGTTCAGCAACACCCAGGAGAAAAAGGTCTAATTCCCGGAGCCTGGTCCTACAAGACTTCTGTGACAGAGCCTATAAGCTACCCCTCTGAGTTCCCTACACCTCCTTCTTCGTTTCCTCCTCAGGATTCAGACACCCATGTGCCTTTGGGGCTCAGGCAGGTAACTCACAGAGTGTGTGGAAGGCAGGGCCTGAGGACAAGGAGGTGGTGAGTTCGGGTTCAAATCTTTCCTCTGAAGTTCTCTGACAGCCAAACAAAATGCATACACACTGACTGACAATTTAGGGGCTTCACCCTCATCTCCAGGGGCTTTATCTTCTAAAAGTTTTCGCAGGATAAATCCAGCCACCTCTGAGGAGAATCCAAGGCAGCTAGGCTCGAGTCTTCTTGGACACCTACCCATGTTTGCTTTCTGCATCACTTACCTGCCTTAGATGACATCTTTCATGGTGCAGGGTCAAATGTGAGCTCTAGATTCAGTAGCCATGGGCTAAATCTCAACTTTGCCACCTCTGGGCTCCTACGACATAAAAAAAGCTACCAAGATTCTCAGAGCCTCATTTTCTCATTTGTGGTTGTAATAATACCTACAGAGTTACAAGGTTATTGTGAAAATAAAGTTATACGATACATGAAAAACACAGGAGTGCCTGGCATATAATTTGTTCAATACAAATTTTTTAAGGTGTAATGGTTTTCCCCACATGATGATAAATTAAGGAAGGGCAGGCACCCCCCTTCTGAACTCTTTTTATTTTTATTTTAGATTCAGAGGGTACACATGCAAGTCTGTTACGTGGGAGTATTGCATGATCCTGAAGTTTGTGCTTCTATTAAGGCCATCACCCAAGTAATGAGCATAATACCCAGTAGGCAGGTTTTCAATCCTTGCCCCTTCCCCTGCCCTCTCCCCACTTTAGGAGTCCGCAGAGCCTGTTGTTCCCATCTTTATGTCTGTGTGTACCCAGTGTTTAGCTCCCTCTTTTAAGTGAAAACAAGAGGCATTTGTTTTCTGTTGCTGTGCTACTTCCTTGCAATGATGACCTCCAGCTTTATCCACATTGCTGTAAAGGACATAATTTCATTCTTTTTATGGCTGTATAGTATTCCATGGTATATATCTACCACATTTTCTTTATCCAGTCCACTGTTAATGGACACCTAGGTTGAGTCTCTGACTTTATTATTTGAACAGTGCTGTCATAAACATATAAGTGCAGGTGTCTTTTTGATAAGATGTTTTCTTTTCCTTTGACAGCTTCTGAATTCTTTGTATGCTAAGTTACTAGAGAAATGTCTTGGGAGTATCTGATGCCAAGTATGTGTTTGGGAGATGGGTTGATATTTATAGCAATCATTATTACTAAACAAAGTACTGGGCAAGGCAACATTTTGGTGGGCTGGAGAAATTAAAGCTGACTTCTAGGTTTTAGGGTCTTAATTAGATAACTGTGATACTACTAACCAAAGAAAACAAAAGCTACGCACAGATGTATATACACATACATGTTCACATACATTTATATAATTCGGCACTACTGGTAAAATGTTTTGCTTCTCACAGACTTTTGTATGGAGTTCATGCAACCAAAGATCAATGATCACAGTTGTTAATACCAACTTTGTAATGTACCCATGGTTGCAATTACATTTTAGAGAATGAAAAACTGAAGCTGAAGAGGTTACACACACTTACCAGGTTCACACACTGTGAACATCAGTGGAAGGGAGTGTACGCAGGTCACCCCAGTCCAAACTTTCTCTAATCCTTCACGGCTGTTAAAGACATGAAGCTTGAAGTAGTGTTCTAAACACTTAGCAGTAACATGACCCAAAAGTTGTTAGCATAAGAACTGAAAAAAGACTCTAATGAGAATGTTGATGGGAACATGGAGTTCAAACACAATGTCCTCAGATGATGCTGGCCAACATCATGAAGACAGTTGGGTTTTATCAAAATGGTGCCACAGGCCTGCGAATGCCAGGCTCTTGCCACAAAGGACACCCCCTGAAGAAGAAGGCTACTGGCCCACTGAGCTGATTGCCTCTACAAGGACTGATTTTCAATCGCCCCAGGCTCTGCTCATGCAGCACAGGCTCCCAAAGGGTGGAAACTCTGGCCTGAAAGGAAGAGATCATATGGTATTTATGTATCAAACAGGAAACAGGAGAAAAACCAAGGGGAGGGGCCTCCAATTCTCCCATCTGATTCCAATACTTTCCCAAAACAAATAAAAACAAACCAAAGCAAACTGACAGTCATTAATGAAGTCACCAAGGAAAGAGAAATCAGAGCTTGGCATAGTGGTGCACACCCATAATTCCAGCTACTCGGGAGGCCAAGTTGGGAGGACCACTTGAGCCCAGGAGTGAGGTGAAAGAAAAGAAAGGAAAAAAAATCAAATGGAAACAGGAGATTTTTTTTTTAAAGGGACTTAACAAAACAGATCATGCTTAATTGACTTACTATCTCTGACAGAGTAAAAAGTTCAACATTCAGAACATAAGCAGAGTCCTTTAGTCATGTTTGATATGGAATCATGTGACTTGCCCATGGGGACTGGAAAATGGAATGAGGAGGAGAAACTGGACCTGGTCAAAGGTGAGGAAGTGGGAGACCAAGTCCATCATCACGACAAAGCCTTCATTCTCCCCCTTGAGTCTGGGTGGAAAAATACACTTGAGCAGAGGGCATCTTGCCCACGTCAGAGCCCTCTTAGGCCACTTCTAAGTGGGGCAACCTGCTGGCCTTTTCATAAGAATAGGTCCCCTGTTCACCCATAGCAATGTGACTATCTTGAACACTTTCTGGTAACATAGAATTTGTGTGCCTTTGCACAAGACAGTTGAACCTCTGGGCCTCTGTTTATTCATGTGAAAAATAGGGGTCAGCCTGATACCACAGAACCAACCTTGCCTTGCTTTCTTTCTCCCTGCAATGAGACCGACACAGTCTGTCTCTATAACAGCATCTTGTGTAGAGTAGTGTCATTAGGTATGTAACCATTCACAAGTTATATACTGATAATGACGACGGGTGGCATTTCCTGACAGCACCTAGTGTGCCAGGCACTGCTCTGGGTACTTTCCAGGGTTTGACTCCCTGCTGCTCCCAGTATGCCATTGTGGCAGTCCCTGCAGATGGACAGTGAGTTCACCTGTCACTTGGAGTTGCCCCCTGGACACTGAGCCTCCTTCCTCCCCAGCACAGCTGCAAGACTGATGAAAGCTGATTCTGTAACCCAGAACAGTTCTAGGCACAGGCCTGGGTCCTGACAGGCATCCACTCAGAACACACATGTGAATCCCAGCAGTGCATCAGCACCTGGGAGGCCTCCAGGAAGCTACAGGCACTCCAGTGAGGTTAACGCCACGGTGAGGCTGCTCCAGAGAGAAGATTCCTTCTGCTCTAGTTCTCCCATCTAGGAAACAAATCATTCTGCTGCAGATAACTTCCACCACCACCCTGTCAAATGTCACTAATATTAAATAAATTCTGCATTTGAAATACCGATGAATGTGCCCTCAATGAAATTGGGAGAAATAAAAATAACGTATGTTTTAAAACAAAATACATTCCTTTTTAATTCATGAGTATTTTGTGCTAAGATTTCTTTGCTTTTGTATATGGTAGTGAGAGTAGTTTTTAATTAAAAAGTATGAATGGGCAAAATACAAAGGTAGTAACCATAGGTCATTTGCAAAAATATTTTCTGCAGGCTATGAAATCCCAAACTCTTGGATGCACGGATGAAGACTCAGACAAGCACAGTCTCAAGAAGATACAAGAGTTCTCCTCTCATCAACAGTAATCTCCCAACTGGAAAATCTATACCCTTCTTTATAAGAATGCTTCAGTATCTTCAGACTGTTCTTTCAGTAAAAACATACATAAAGTGAATTTTCAAACTCAACCTCTTTCTATATAACTATCTATATTATGAATAGAAAAATACAAAACCATATTCAATCATCCAGTCATCCATCCATCCAGTCATCCATCCATCCAGTCATCCATCCATCCATCCATCCATCCATCCATCCATCCATCCATCCATCCATCCATCCTGCCAGCCAGCCAGTCAGCCAGCCAGTCAGCCAGTCAGCTAGCCAGCCATCTTTAATCTAAGTGATCCCATAGCCAGTAGGGAAAGATGTAGGATAATATTTTCAATATTTCCTTTTAAAAACAGTATGCCATTTTTTTAAAACTGGAAGTACACAAGTTTCTATAAACCAACTTTATTGAGACATAATTTACATACAATAAATTCCACACATTTGAAATACCAAGAAAGAGACAAAGCATTTCCACCACCACAGAAAGTCCCTCTGCTCCTGTTTTCAGACCCTCTCCCTCCCACCTACACTCCAGGCAACCACTGATCTGACGGTTGTCATTGCAGGCTGATTTCATCAGTTCTAGAATTTCATGCAATGAGAGTCACATAGTGTGTGCTCTTCTGCATCTCACTCAGGTTGCAGACATTGGCACCAGGCTCCTCACCGTGGAGTGGGGGTTCTGGTGTGGATACTGCACCGTTTGTGTACTCTCCTCTTGACTGACATAACACTTAGAATTTGGCTACTCTAAGTAAAGCCTTTTTGAGTATTAGTGGCCTAGAGTTTTAAAGAGCACATTTTCCATTTCTCTTGGGCCAATGCCTCAGAGTGGAATTGCAGAATTACCTCAGAAGCTTATGATAACTTATAAGTAACTTGAAGTTTTTGAATCAGGTGACACTGTATTATATTCACAACAATTGTGCAAGAGGTTCATTTGCACATCCTCTGCACCACTTGGTATTTCTTGGTATGTGAATTTAAGTCACTCCACTGGGTGTAAAGTGGTATCTCACTGATGATTTATTTGTATTTTCTTGATGACTTGATATTGCTGAGCACATTATCATGTGCATGTTGGCCATTCTTATATTTTCTTTGTGGAGTACTGCGTCAAATCTTTGGGTTGTCTTCTTGAATTTTAAATGTTTTTATATATTCTGTATACAAGTCCTTTTTTAGATAGCTGATACAAGTTCTTTATTCCTGTCTGTGGCATGGCTTTTTTATTTCCTTGATGGATTCTTTGAAGAGCAGAAGGTTTTAATTTTGATAAAGACCAATTTATCATTTCTTTTTCTTTTCAAATTAGTGTATATGGCACATTGTCTAAGAAATCTTTATTACCAAGGTTGTGAAGATTTTCTTGTATGCTTTCTTCTAGAAATTTTTTAGATTTAGGATTTACATTTAGGTTCATGATTTCAAATTAAATGTGTGTAATGTGATATAGGGGTGAACGTTCATTTATCTTGTTCCAGTACATTTCCTCCCATTTATTTGCCTTGGTATCATTTTTGAAAATCATTCAACCATAGAAGTGTGGGTATATTTCTGTGTAGTATATTTCTATTCTGTTTTATTGATCTATAAGTCAGTCTTTATAGTAGTACCATGTTTTCTTAGTTATTGTAGTTTTATAGTAAGTCTTGAAATCAGTCTTGAGGTGGGTAAATCCTCAAAAATTTGTTCTTTTTCTATATTGTTTTCACTACTTCAGCTTTTTAGTATTTTCATATGAATTTTAGAAACAAATTTCTAAAAATAATTGCTTTGGGATTTAGATTGAAATTGTCATCACTGGGAGAATGGATGTTGTTTTTATATTGAGTCTTCTAATCTACAAATGTGATCTATCTCACCACTTATTAAATCTTTAATTTCTCTGAGTAATGTTTTATGGTTTTCTATATAGAATCTGTCATATATTTTATTTAGTTTTTACATATTTATCTTGTATTCTGTGTACTTGCTAAATTAATGATTAGTGCTTGCAGAATTTTATTCTTTTTACAAGTTGAGGATACCTAATCTGAAAACCTGAAATCCAAAATATTCTCAAACCCAAAACTTTTTGAGTACCAAGATGGCGCTCAAAGGAAATGCTCACTGAAATATTTTAGATTTTGGATGAGAGATGCTCAATCAGTAAATATAAGGCAAATATTTTTAAAAATCCCCAACTGGAAACATTGGGGATTCTGGTCCCACGCATTTCGAATAAGGAACACTCAACCTGTAGATCTCACAGGGCTTTTCTATGTAAACAACCAGCCCATCTGTGACAAAAAAAATTTTACTTCTTCCTTTCCAATCCTCATTTCGTTCTTGTTATTACTTTATTTCACTGGTCAGGGACTTCAGTATAATATTTAGTAGAAGAAAGAGTAGATGCCTTTGTCTTGTTTTGAATTACAGAGAAAAACATTCAGTCTTTCCCCCTTTAGGATGATGCTAGCTGTTGGTTCATCACAGATGCACCTGTCATCCTGTAATGTCCCTCCTCATTCTCTCTACCCTTCATCGTTCTGAAGTCTGCTTGGTCTCAACTTACTATAACTATTGTAGTTTTCTTTTGACTGTGTTAACAATGTTTCCGACATTTTACTTTTAGCCAATTTGAGTATTTATATTTCAAGTATGTTTCTTATAGATAGCATACATTTCGTTTTTTTCCTAATATGACCATCTCTGTCTTTCAATTAGTGGGTTAAGACCATTTGCATTTAAGGTAATTACTAATATAGCTGCATCAAAATCTATCATGACTCTTTTCTATTCATTGTTTTTGTTTTTGTCTCTTTTCCCCCCGCTTTTTCTGATTTTAACTGAGCATTTGACATTATTTTATCTTCTCATCTCAGCATATCACTTATATTTCCTTTAAAAAAAAGATTTCTAGTAACAATGTACACTTTAAAATAATCTAAGCACACCTTCTAATAGCACACTCTTCACATGTCATCCAGGTACTTATAAGCGGGTAATCTCAATTCCTCCTTTCCATGTCTTGTGGCAATGCTGTTATTCATCTCACTTATCTATATGCTATGAAACCCTATATATTGTTGTTACTGTTGCTGTAAACATAGTTATCTTCTATATCAATAAATAAGAAAAAAATAAAAAAAGTATTTTACCTTTATTTATTCCTTTTGTGACATTCTTCCTTTCCTTACATGGGTCTGAGTTTCTGACCTACATAATTTTCTTTCTGCTTGAAGAACATCTTTTAACATTTCACACATGACACCAGTTGCTTTGGTTTTTGTTGGTCTAGGCAAGTCTTTCTTTCCTTTTCATTTTCTTTTTTCTTTTTTTGGAATCAGGGTCTCACTCTGCTGCCTAAGCTGGAGTGCAATGGCATGATCATGGCTCACTGTAGCCTGGACCTCCTGGGCCCAAGTGATCCTTCTGACTCAGTCTCCCAAGTATCTGGGACTACAGGCATGTACCATCAAGTTCAGCTGATTTTTTATTTTTTGTAGAGACGCGGTCTTGCTCCTGGGGTTATAGGTGTGAGCCACTGTGCCTGGCCTGTCTTTACTTCTGAAGAATAATTTCCCAGGCTATAAATTTGGCAATTTTTTTCCCAACCCTTTAAGGTTTTACTTACTTTATTCTTGCTTGCGAGGTTTTTGATGAAAAGATCCTGGAATTCTTATCCTTTTCCTCTGTAAGTAAGATGTGTGGTATTTGTTTGCTTGTTTTTAAAGTTTGGCTTTGAGATTTTACCTTGGTTTTTGTGTGTGTGTGAAGAGAGAGGGTAGTTCAAATATGACATGTTTAGGTGTGGTTGTTTTGGTATTTATTCTGCTTGGTGTTTTTGGAACTTCTTAGATCTGTGGTTTGATGTCTGTTTTTAATTTTGGAAAGTTCTCAGTCATTTATTACTTGAATTATTTCTTTTGTCCTCTCTCTTTCTTCTGGCATTCCAAGGATGTATATGTTACATCTTTAAATACTGTCCTACAATTCTTGGAAGCTCTGCTTGACTGTTTTCATTCATTATCCTGTTTGCATTTCTGTTTGGGTAGTATCTATTGATCTATACTCAAGTTCACCGATTCTTTCTATAGCTGTGTTGATTCTACCAATGATCCCACTGAAGGCATTCTTTATCCTTGTTATGATTTTTTTTATTTCTAGCATTTCATTTTCATCCTTTATTAGAATTTCAATTTATCTGTTTGCATGACTCATCAATTCTGACATGTTAGATTTTTTAAAATTAAAAAAAAATCCTGATATTGTCTCTTTTAGAATCTGTCCCTGTAATAAAGTTTACTATTGCATTAAAGACTTTAACATATCAATCACAGTCATTTTAAACTTCCTGTCTGATAAATCCAACATCTGTATCCCATCTGACTCTGGTTCTTATGACTACTTTGTTTCTTCAGTTTGTGATTTTTTTTCTTACCACTTGGTATGCTTTACAATTTTTTAATGAAAGCTGGGTATGTCTTATCTGGTAGTAGCAACTCAAGTAAATTATGCTACCCTGCTAGGAGCTAGCTGTGTTTAATGTTTATTACAGCTATAGCTCTGGGAGATGCAAGTTTTTCTACTAGGCCTGTTTGACCTTTCTTGGCTTTGGGGCTTCCTTTTGCATTGATTTCCAGAGAGAATCTGTCTCTGCAAGCTCTTGCAGCTCTATTCTACTGCTATTGTTACTGCAGGCTTCTTAGTGGATGGTAGATTATGGAGTAGATATATTGAGTTTTCTGAGGCTGGGTCTTTATATGGACCTGTGTCTCTGGAATGTGGCCTTTAGCAGTGTTCTGTCTATTCTGCAGAACTAGAGCTTTATTCCCATCCCTGCTTCTTTCTCCCTTCCCTAGCCATGGAATTCCTAGACTATTTCCTCAAAGCCCTCTCCCCTGTTGACTATGGTATGTATCTAGACACGAATTTTTTCTTAGGCTATATTGTATTTGTATTTTGTCAAAAAGTTTTAGGTCTTTGTTATCTTTGTTGATGAGTAATATTAGTCTAGACCATACCATTCTTGTAATACTTTTGCCAGGTTTTTGTATCAGGGTTATTCTGGCTTCTTAAAAAGAGTTTAGAAGTACTCCCCTTTTTTCCTATTTCCTGAAATAATTTAAGTTTAGCATTTTTTTTTTTTTTTTTTTTTAGTTGGAGTCTCACTCTGTCACTCAGACTGGAGTGCAGTGGCTGCTCCCGCCCACCGCAGCCTCGACCTGCTGGGCTCCGGCAATCCTTCCACCTCAGCCTTCCAAGTAGCTGGAATTACAGGCGCGCGCAACCACGCCAGGCTAATTTTTCATTTATTGTAGAGATGAGGTCTTGCCAATTCGCCCGGGGGAGTCTCGAACCCACGGGCTCAGGCAATCTACTCACCTCAGCCTCCCAAAGCGCTGGGATTATAGGCTGAGCCACCGAGCCCAGCTTCAATTCTTTCTTAACTCTTTGAATTCACTAGAAAAGTCTTCTGAGCTTGGACTTTTTTAAAAAATGAGATATTCTCAGAAAAATTAATTTATTGAAAGATATGCAGCTGTTTAGTTTCTATCCATCTTAAGTCAGTTTCAAGTTATGCTTTTAAAGGAATTTTTTCCTTTCAAATAAGCTGTTAGTGTATTGGCATAAACTTGTTCATAATATTTTCTTTTAAAACATGTAGAAAAATTTAGTGAAAAGCCACCTTCATTCCTAATCTTTTTTCTTGTTCGGTCAGTCTAGCTAAGCATTTGTCAATTTTGTTGATATTTTCCAAGAACCAACTTTACCTTTGTAAATGTTCTCTTGTACGTTTTTATTGCATTGATTTAAGCTCTTAAATTTATTACTTCTTTCCTTCTACTTATTTTGGGGTTAGTGTGCTATCTTTTCGATTTCTTTTTTTTTTTTTTTTTTGAGTCGGAGTCTCACTCTGTCATCCAGGTTGGAGGGCAGTGGCACACTCCTGGCCACCACAGCCTCAACCTGCAGGGCTCCGGGGATCCTTCCGCTTCAGCCATCCAAGTAGCTGGAACTACAGGTATGTGCTACTATGCCTGGCTAGTTTTTGATTTATTGTAGAGATGAAGTCTCGCCAAGTTACCTGTGTGGGTCTCGAACCCACGGCCTCAGGCAATCCACTCGCCTTGACCTCCCAGCCTGCTGGAATTAGAGCCCGGCCTCAATTTCTAACTTCTAAGGTAAAAATCTCATTCATTGACGTAAAGTGTTTCTTCTTTTCTAATATAGACATTCAATGCTATGATTTTCTTCTAAGTTTTGCTGTAGCTGTACCATACAAATGTTTGAAATATTGTTTCTATTACCAGTTTATAATATTTTCTAATTTTTGTTGTGATTTTTTTCTTCACCAGAGTAGTCTTTAATGTATGTAAAGTTTTTAAGTATTAGGGAATTTATAGGTATCTTGTTAATGACTTCTAATTTAATTCTGCTGTGGTCAGAGAATGTACCCTATAAGAATTCGTTTCTTAAAAATTTGAGACTTATTGATGGCCTAGCATATATGAGGGAAATCCAAAAAATACTAGAATTATCTTTTAGAAGGCAGGTCCCTTGTAGTCCAGGCTTCTCTTACTAGGTAAGTAAGTGTTCTAGGAACCCATCAGCATCAGTGTACCAGCTAGCAGTGTTGTGAGAGGCTGTGCTTGGCTTCAGCTAATTTTTTTGTGTGTGTGTGTGTGATTCTTTCAACATGTTTGCCCATTTCATGATGTGTGATTTACAAGCACACCAGTCCACACCATCCTGAGTGTTCCGTAGTTTTGAACCAAAAATGACATAACCCCTATGCTCTACCCTCCTATTCACTGGATCTCACCCTAAGCAACATTTTTTTGTTGTTGTTTTCTCAGATGAAAAAAGTCCTTAAAGGGAAACATGTTTTGCTAATGAGGAAGAGGTAAAATAAAAAGTGGCAGAAGCACTAAGAGGCATCAAAATTGTTGAGTTCAAAAACTGTTTTGAGCAGTGGAAAAAGCATCTCAATAGGTGTATTGCATCAAATGGAGAATACTTTGAAGGTGGCTGAGAAAAAAATGTAAGAATAAACATATAATTTTTATAAATAAATTCCAGGTTTTTTGGGGTTGGTCTCTCTTCACAGTATATAAGGATGAATAATTCTTATGAACTTGAGAAGAGTGAGTACTCTGAAGTTGCTGGGTGTAGTGTCCTACTTGGTATGTGGTAGGGACTATACACATTTTTAAATGAATTAATTAACTATGATTTAACAAAATTAATGATATGAATATAAATGGGTTGGACCAGGGGCTAGATTGATACTGTTTTGAGAGGAGACAGTTGACAGTGTAGAAGACTAAAGATGTGAATGAGGAAACACACATCCAGAGGATATAGGGGACGTCAGCCTATGGCAGAGGCAGAGAAGGCTGTCTGTAGAAGGGACACGGGCATGTCTTCCAAAACAAAGGAAGAAGGAGCAGACAGATGGGCTAGAGGACAAAACACTTTAGGGCAATCCCAGGTGGTGGCCTGTATGTTTCCAGTAGAGCAGAAAGAAAGACATCTACTGAGGATGAAGGAGGAGGTGTTTGGGATAGCCAACCAACACTCACTGGCACAAATGAAGGCTGGGAGATGGCACCACACTGTGCTAACCCAGCAGCTAGACCCTAATGGGGCGGTCGTCAATGGCTTCTTCAGCAAGGGTGTCCAACCTGGGAACCTAAACAGGACCAAGGGGTGGTCTTCAGCTAACCCTCAGTATAAGTCTTCTTATTAAACTTCTCAGCTATCAACCTCATGTGACAAGTCTTACCACAAGGCCTCATGCTGGGAGGTACAGGAGGATGGGATGCCCAATCCATATGAGGAGGAGAAAGGAAAGCATTCTGTAGGAGGTGGCTTTAAGCCCAAGTGAAAAGGAAATTTGGAATTATTCAGGTGAATGGGTGGTTTGAGGATGGCACAGTGTACCATTTGAGAGTTCTGTGACACAGTTTAACAGGCTTGCAGCTCAGAGCATGAGGAAGGATGCATAACCAAATACCAAACTGTCCCACTGCCATCATCCACAATCTTGAATGGAAAATATGCTGTCTTCTGAAAATCATGAAATGCTCACTTTGGAGGTTCTTAAGCAGAGACCGGAGGGGCACTCAGTGGGGGTGCTGGGAAGGCTACATGGGGAGGTGTGGCTGGGTTGATGGGCACTCAGTCACTATGTTCCCCACTCCCTGTGGAGGGGCTTCCCTGACTAGGGGCCCCTGCCATCCCTCTGGCATCCCTCAGCCCTGGCCCAAGCTCTGTCCTCTCATGCAGCCTATGTCCTGATATAGTCTGGTTCACCAGATGCTGAAGGGGCAGTGCCCAGGTGTGCCCATAGCAGGGCAGCTTCACACAAACAGAAGACATCCTTAGAAGAGTACCTTGTCTAAAGATCTCAAGTGTTTCCAGAGATAAGAAATGACACTGATACTCTGACATCCACTTACCTAACTCCTGTTTTCACTGAAAGGAGTACTTTTTTAATGGACCCCATAAATATTTGGGTGACAACTTAGGTCATTTCCAACATTTGGAAGTCTATTACACTGAATCATCAAGTAAAAATAGTTCAGTACCCTTGGCTTAAGAATGCTGAAGAATATTTTTTTTTAAGTTAGCAAGTTAGAAAGTTAGCAAGCTTTCTATCAAAAGGGTTGAAAATGAAGAAGAAATGCTTCTATTGTAAAATTAATGGAGGAAAAACAACTTGTACTCTAATGATGGCAAGAATTTTATCTGTAGATATACAGTTATGCTCAAGTTTCAATAAAAGGATAGAACAACTCACACAAAAGAGAAATGTAGCAAACAAAAAAGACAGAGAAAAGCAGAGCACAGTAACGGGGGAGCTGCACAGACAGGAAATGTGCAGATGAGGCCCAGGGAGCGACACATGTGCGTGTACTCCCAGGGACACCACACTGTGTCTTCGGACACTGGTTAATCACAGACCCCATTGGGCTCTACGCAGAAGACAATGACAGGTCAGGGTGGGCAGCTCAGGAGCACTAGCAGGAGGAGAACGATGCAGCCAGGGTCCAGTGCCACATTCCAGAGGCCTCCAAAAGACACATGGCTCCCTCATTCAGCAGCACAGGCTGAGTGGCTGGACATCAGGATGCTGCAGTTAGAGGGACTTCGACAGGAGAAAGAGAATCATAGCTGCAGCACAAGACAGGATAGAGGTAACCATTTGTTCTGTAGACCATTTAGAAACATGACAAATCAACCTGGACATCTGCAGAAACCCTGCATGATAGCTGTCTTCTCCTGCAGACATCTGAGGGTACTTGTTCCATGGGGTAGACCAAGGCAGTCTGCACACAAGCAAAGGAGCTCTTATAAACACTTCTGTCCTGGGAACCAGAACACTCTGCCTATGGAAATCAGACTTGGCAGAGGAAGAGACCTGTGCATGGATGCCTTAAAGCTGGGCAATGGAGGTAACTCCAGCACCCACCACCAGGCAGAGCAGGAGCTGACACCTCCACAGGCCCATGCAAGAGAGGCTGAACACTGTCTGTGAGCTTGTACCATTCAAGAAGCCACTTGCCAGCATCTGCTAGGTTGTGGAGTCAGGGGAGCCTCTTAGGCACAGAAAGACACATGCTTCTTCTCTTCGTACCTAGCCTGGTGGTTTCAGTCTGCATGTCCTGACATCTCTCCAGTGTCTTACCCCTTTTGAGGAGTGCTTCTGCAGGGGCTAATGCTAGGACTGGAGCCTCCTGCAACCACATTTTGCTCTCTGTAGTCCCCTGTGGTCAACTGTGGTCTGAAAATATGTGAATGCAGTACAAAGAGCGAGGGGTAGGTGGGGAGCGAGAGAAAGGGGTGTGAGGGGCATGCAGGGACTATATTCACGTAACTTTGATTACAGAAAATTGTTATAATTGTTCTGTTATTATTTGTTATTTGTACTAATTTCTTACTGTGCCTCATTTATAAATTTATAAATTAAATTTGACCACAGGTATGCACGAATAGGAATATACAGGATACCTAGAGCTCAGCACCATCCATGGACTCAGGCCTGCCTGAGGGTCCTGGAACGTATCCCTCTGGGTAAGAGGAGAGGTGATGGCAGCTTCTCTTCTGATTAAATGCATCTGCCACCAAACAGCGGGGTGCCTTCAGATACAATGGAATTATCAGAAATTCTAATAGAAAATTAGAAAAAGGTTTTGAACCCTGGTGGGTTAAAACATATCTAAAGTTTTCTTAGGTTTTGAAGCAACTGGGGGGAAAATTTGTTTAGAATTTAATGCCCTTCAAATGCATATGAGAAATGTTAATATAGTAGAGCTATTTGTAAAAACATAAATACAGAACATTTAAACAACTAATCAGGTTAAAAGGCAATTTTTAAAAAAGGTTAAAATCATGCCTTTCATACTAATACAATCATGAACACATCTTTATGGTCTTAATTCAGCTCATCGGTGAAAAAATGGGCAAGATGCTACGGGAACTCCAAGGAGGATGGAGTCAGAGAACGAGGCTGGAGACCAGAAGGGCCAGAGGCCAGGAAGGTTGGAGGCTGGGAAGGCCTGAGGAAACGTGTGAGCAGGAGAAGTGCGCCTGTCCCACAGTGGCAGGAAGGCCAGCGACCTCAATGGATGGAACTTACATGTGGATGGACAAGAATGATGCCACACTAAAAAAGATGCTGCATTATTCTCAGCTATCCGCAACTCAGTTACAGAACAGCTCCCTCGAGTCAGTTAGCCCCGGGTGCCAAGCTATGGACATCGATGCATGTTTTCTATGAAGCCCATGTCTCTCTGCAGGACTGCTGATGGTCTCACACACATTCCCACACATTCCCACAGCCAGCACATGAGGCACAGCCGTACACATGTGCTGGGTAGAGGGATGGAGGGACGAATGTCCACTCTGTATCGGGTGTGACACGCCATCCCAGGTCATCTTCCCAACAATGCTTCCAGATAAATAACCTTCTCAGGTGACTGACAGGAGACTGAGGTATGTGATGTTACATCACTCCTACACGTCAGAAGCTGGGGGGAGAGTGGGGAGGATTTGACTCAGACCCATGATCACAAAGCCCACGTCCCCTTTCACCTTCTTCTTGTTTCAGTGAATATATGCTCTTTTCTCTTTCCCATTGAGGTTCCCCCATCAAGAGTGTTTCCAAGGGCACGGTGCCATGTGCCTGCCCAGTAGGAATGGAGGCCCTTCTATAAGGAAAGCAGAACTACAGCCCAGGAGAACCTGGCGTACACAGCTGGCCCTGAGTGTCCCTGGGCATCCTTGCAAGTAAGTTGGGTGTTGACCAGCCTGGGCCACTTGGCTCCCCGTGGTGTTCCTTCCCATGCTGAATGACAAAGCCAGGCTAGGTCAACCCTCGTGCGTGGAGTTTTACCATTAGGGAAGCAGCAGCTCAGGGTCATCATGTGCTCTCTGCAGTCAGGAACTATACTCAGGCTGTGCTGGGGTAGGTGCTGGCTTCATCTCCTCTCCACAGTCACCCAGCCCACTGCAGTTCTGGACGGTGCCCTGTGCCTGCAAGCACCCACCATCCTGTATCATGCCAATGCTACCTGCCTGGGGTTTGCTCTGTCTCAACATCATGGTATCTATAGGCCTCTCTGCCATGCTGCTCGCAGCCCATGAGGGTTTTGGGATTCCCACAGCTGTCAGCATCCCAGAACTGGTAGCCACAGGCTGGCAAACTTCCCGGAAGTGAGTTTCTGGCCACTTGGCACCTGTGGTCATTTGGGCACTTTATGTTCATCCTGGGAGAGGCCAGTTGGAGAAAAGCGAGACAAAGGGGTCTTCAGAGGCTTCAGACGGGCAACTGTCAAAGATGTGGACAAATGTTAACCTGAAATCATTCTTTCTGTCCTCAAGTCCCCAAATAATGCCCTGCTTTCTTTTCTTACCAGGCTGTCCTGAGAGTGAAGTAGCTACATGTTTTCAACATCTCCCGGTGAGTCTTGACATGAATGACAGCACAAGGACACATGCAGAAGTGCCAATGCATGGTGAGCTCAGTGGCTTGCCCAGGCTATCTCACTAGGTCCTCACAATGATGCATACAGAGGCACCAACACACAGTGAGCTCAGTAGTATCTTACTGGGTGCCCAGGGTATCTTACTGGGTCCTCATGATGCCACATGCAGAGGTGTCAAAGCATAGTGAACCCAGTGGTGTCCTCAGCTATCTCGCTGGGTCCTCACAATGCCACATGCAGAGGCACTGATACATGGTGAGCTTGGTGGTGTCCTATGCTATCTCACTGGGTCCTCACGATGCCACACGCAGAGGCGCTGATACACAATGAGCTTGGTGGTGTCCTAGGCTATCTCACTGGGTCCTCACGATGCCACATGAAGAGGTGCTGACACACGGTGAGCTTGGTGGTGTCCTAGCTATCTCTGAGTCCTCGTGATGCCATGCACAGAGGCGCTGACACATGGTGAGATCAGTGGCATCCTAGGCTATATCACTGGGTCCTCATGATGCCATGCATAGAGGTGCTGACACATGGTGAGGTCAGTGGCATCCTAGGCTATATCACTGGGTCCTCATGATGCCATGCATAGAGGTGCTGACACATGGTGAGGTCAGTGGTGTCCTAGGCTATCTCACTGGGTCCTTGTGATGCCATGCGTAGAGATGGGTGCTGATACATGGTGAGGTCAGTGGTATCCTAGGCTATCTCACCGGGTCCTTACGATGTCACACACAGAGGTACTGACACACAGTGAGCTCAGTGGTGTCCTAGGCTAATTCAGAGTCCTCATTATGCCACATGCAGAGATGCTGACATGTGGTGAACACAGTGGTATCTGAGGTTATTTCACTGCGTCTTCACAACACTAAACACTAAGGTGCCAACACACAGTAAACTTGGTGGTATCCGAGGCTATCTCACGGGGTCCTCACGATGCCACACACAGAGGCACTGACACACTGTAAGCTCGGTGGTGTCCTAGGTTATTCACCGGGTCTTCACAACACCACACATTGAGGTGCCGACACACAGTGAGCTTTTTGGTGTGCCCAGGATACCTCACTGGGTTCTCACAGCGTCTCTCTGACAGGTGCTAGTGTTGGCTTTGCTTTGGAGATGAGGAGGGGAGGATGAATAACTTGCCTAGATTAAGGAGCTGCCCAAGGTCCCAATGAAGCTGCAACTTGCCAACACCAGGGTGTTTCATAAAGACCAGGGGTATCACCCAAAGTATATGACAACTGTGGAACACGGACCTCAGTCAAACACTATCCTACCATTTATCCATGAGCACTGAAGCACAGATACTTACTTCTGTGGAGTGTGAGCCTCATGCTCTCCAAACCATTGTAAGTGCTTATCCTTCCCCCAAGGGGATCTCGTAACTCTTACCCTAATAAAAGATAACATGCCTTCAAATGGGATCATGAAAGAGGCTCTACAGGCATTAAGGAACATTATGCAGCCATTACTGAAGATGGAGACCACACCAGGCAAATGGTACTAAGAAACGGATGACTTCCAGGATGGCGTAACTGACACTTATGGGCTCTTACATGCTTAAGGGAGGGACAAAGCAATGGAATCTGGACCTGTGGAATCTCAGCTGAGTGCCCACACTGCCTTCAGGATTTCAGGAATTTCATCAGACCGGACCATTCGCTTTACTGGGGGACAGCAAATGTGTACAGGGCCACTTTTGCTTAAGTTAGGAGGTTTCCACCCTCTCACAGTCAAGTTAGCCTGAGTCCTGTTGGGTTTGTCCTTCTATATTTAGACATTATATCAGCATGGTCAGCAGGACTCTGTGATAGCCCAGCTCAGCAATTTTTAGACATTTAGAGCTAGAACCCCTTTTAAACCCATCTAGTTTTCTGTATGATTCAAATGTATAAAACACACACAGGGAGCTGCTTTGGTTGACACACCCATGCTACCCAAAGCACACATGTGTCCCTTTGGCATTCAAGGTCTTCATGGACCACATTTTGAAAACCATCAACCCTTCTCAGACCTCACAGCTACAGGGAAAGAACTGAGCTACAGAAAGAAGCACTTTCTGCTTCATGACTCCCTTTCAAAGTAACAGGAATGACCAGAAGCACCAGAGAGGTTAGGCTGTTTTGGATAGAAATACTGGGCTTGGAAAGAGGTTTGGCATCTAGTGTTGAGCAAGTCACCTTCCCACCAGGAAAGTCACCTTTCTACCAGGGCGTCAGCATTCTCCCAGAAAAAAGGAAGGCCCTGGACCCTACTCAGAACTTAACATGATCTCCCCTGGAGTCACATGGCGTGGTGCAGAGTGTCCACAGTCTTGCCTCACTGCTTGGTCTGTTGAATCTGAGGGTGAGGGTAGGCAGGAAATAGAAGAGACCCCTGACTGTGTTGAGCTGCCGGGTGGGTGTCTTTGGACCACATGGCCACTCCACCCTCCAGCTGACAGACGCACTCTGAAGGGCCCTGACAGTCCAGGACAGCTGGAGTTTCTGTGTCCAGGTACCTCTTGACCTCCACATGTAATGCTCACATACCCTTAACCTAGTGCAGTCTTAATTTGTGCCTTGAAAGTATCAACTCCAGGGTTGTGAGTATTACTACACTTCACTTCAGAGACTTAGGACATCTTGAGCAGACACAGAATGTTGCCACGGGGCACCAGGGGACAGAGGACAGGAACAGCAGGGAGGGTGGCTTTCCACCCGGGACTCTTGGTCACTGGATACAACAACCAAGTCAAGAGAGTCAATACACTTATATCAAAAGCGGCAAAAAGTAATCTTCTTGTCTAGAAGCCTTTGCTACTCGGAAGATCTACATGGTGACCCTGAAGCCAAGTTAATCTGAAAGACTCCCTTTCCCTTTTCTCCAGGATGAAGATGCTCTTGTTTCCTCTAGGATCCCCCAATCCCACACCCTATTCCCACACTTTTATCCTGGATGCACAAAATCCCATTTTCTCTAATAACACATGGGATATCAAGTAACTCGGCTCCCAGGGATCTGGAATTTATTGCCCCTTTTAAAGTAAACCCAAGCCAAGAGATGGTGGTAAGGAGCTGCTTCATGGGGGGAACGGAGGGCTGTAGGGACAGGAGGGGAGGAGTGGATATCTTGGACATTGCACACTTTACCAGTTATGTCGTGCTGCTTGAATGACTCGCTGTAGATCTGATACTGACTCGGACAGTGTTTCTTCAACCACTTGCAGACATCTTGCTGGGTCCACAGAGCCACCGGCTTAGACAGCTTCACCACAGCTGACTATAAACAGAGAAGGAAAGGAGATCTGTCAGTGGCGGGCCAAACCTCGGAGGGTATGACTGGGAAAGTCTGAGTGCAGTGGAGGTCCCAGCTAAGTTCCTGCTAGAAGTGTTTGGCTCCTGCCCTCCCCTAGTCTCTGCATACCTTCTCAGTTCTGCTAAAAGCCTTGGAGAAGGAGTCCAGGTGGAGAAGTGTGAGGATGGTCCCAAGCTACCCTCTCCTGGGGAAGGTCCTAAGGAGGCCCTGGGCAGTGGAGAGAGTTTCCTCTAAATACTCCAGCAATAAGACAGTGGTGCTGCTAAGCCATTAATTAAGTTTTAGGGGCAAAAGAGCTGCTCCCGAGAGCCTTTCTCTGTATTCCAAGGAGGTGCCTGTCTCTTGCTGGCTTTGACATCTCCAAGGCCCAGCACAACACGGGCCCCAGCAGGTTTTGGTACTATTTCAGGAATGAATGTTACAGGGTTTAGATACCTGTACATTGTGATGGGCAAGTCTGCCTGGGGACCTGGACTTGGGTGCCCTGTGAAGTCTAGAACACCAACAATACTGCAAAGGAAAGCAAAAGTCAGTCCCACCCACAGGCAGGGATAGTGATTAGGTCACAAGACAGCAAGGCTATACAGAGAAGTCAGCAAGCTAAGGTCTTCTATTGCTCCCTGACACTTTCAGGGAAGCATTTAGGAGAAAAGAAACACAGCAAACAAAAACACACAGTGGTGCTAAGATTCCGGCTTCTGACAAACGGGATCACAGATGCATTCGTCAATTAAGCAGTGCCCACTCTGAGTCAGATGCTGGACTCCCTCTGCACCCTGGAAATTGGTGCAGGCTGGACTAAAGTTCTACTGTCTAGAAAAAAGAGGGCTGTCTTACTGACAGCGCCTTAAAGGGCCTTGGTGGTACAAGGATGTGGCCTGAAGAGTCCCTGCCCATCTCCTGAGGCAGCACCTCCATCACTTCATCAGTCTTTCAAACAGAAGCAGAAGAGAGCCTTAATTCAGTGAGGGTGCTTTAACATCTTTCTGACAACTGCTAACATGTCTTGATTTGTTTTGCCAAAGAGAGGGCTGCTTTAGTCTCAGAAACATCAACAAAAAGCAGTCTAGCATTTAATAACTGTTCTGTTTTACTTTTTTATAGTCAAGATCACCTTTATTTTTATGGAAAATAAATTATAGAAAAAATAAATTTTATATCTACTTTGCTTTTAAGACAAATTAGATTAAAAAAAAAACACATCCACTCAGTGCACCAATTTTAAGAAATAAACATTAAGGAAACAATAGTACAGATGGTGAGAAAGCAAGAGCAAGAACAGTGAAAGAATTGTGCAAGTGATTCCCGTTTGGAAAGCATAATGCTCAGGTATTATTTTTATTAGTAGAATATATTTCTAGTCATATATGTCCTTGGGCCATCAACTACAAAATCATCACAAGCAATGTTTATCACTTTTTACCTTGTACTGTGATAATTTTTTCTTTTCCTCTTATTAAGCGTGGTAGATTGAGTTTTCCAAATATGATTTCGTATAAATCCTACCACATACATGCACACGCACATGCATTCCTATAGATGTATGTACATGCATGTCTGCTTTTCCTCAACGTGACTGGGGTTCCTTCCACTGATATTTGGGGTTGATGTTCCCTCTCAAACTGTAGCAGGGACGTGACCAACCTGACCACAAAGTGCCATGGAATTGGTGTGCATGACTTTTAACCCTCAGCCCTAAAAGGATGCAGCCTCTGCCTGACTCACTCTCCACCCTCACCACCCTGTGATGAGGCCTGGGCCACAGCAGAGACCACATGCTGGGGCTCTGGCCAGTGCCCCTGCTAAGGTCTCAGCTGACAGCCACCACCAAGTATGTGTTTACCAGACACATGAGTAAACATACTTCAGTTGACTCAGCCAGCAGCCTTTGAACCTTAATCTTCCAGTGGAGATCCCCAGTGTCCCAGAATAGACATGGCCACCCTTGCTGTGCTGAGTGAATTTGTCATATAATATGTGAGCATCCTAAATAGCTATCTAATCCCACTAGGTTTGGGAATAACTCGTTTTACAGCCCTAGTAACTGGAACATCCAGTGAGGATGGGAGTGTAAGGGCTGTTATTACTCAGCTCCCAGAGTGTTTGGATTTTAACACATGCTGTATGCATCTATAGTAAGTGAATGAATGAATGAAATGAAAGTGTTCATGGACACATCTGGCTATTCGATCAGCAGTGACTTTCAAGTACAGCCCTTGTTGTTCTGTCCTGCTGTATGCCCTGCTTATGTGACTCTTAATCCAACGTGTCTGCCTGCCCACCATCCTTCCCCCTGGTGTCCCAGCTGCAGCCACACTCCTAGCCTGTATGTGAAGCCATGTTGACCGTGTTCCCTATTACGATGAGAGGGCCCCACGTATGGAGTATCAATGGGTAAATGTATTGGTGTTGTTGATGTGTAGTGTTTTCCTTTTTGCCCATCATCACTTTCTTGCCTTTGCATGATTAGGAAACTCAAATGTTTCATCTTTTAACTAGAGACGTGCTTACACCATGTTCCCTAAGTCAGCACCTCTGCATCTGGCTCTTTCCCGCTCTAGAAATTTCCCTTCAGATTAGCTGAAGGAGGTTGTAGCTGACACCTCATTACCCAGAGACTATCACAAGTTTCCTGCAAGTTAAGTGAGTCACATCTCTTGGAAGCTCCTAGACACAGATCACAGAGGCTGTAGGTTGGTAGGGGCAAGGCAGAAGAGCAGAGCTTACACAGCACAGCATCGACTCCTCCCCCCTGGAAGGTCCTACTTGAACTTGATCAGGTCCCAGGAGTGAGGCCTACCTCAGCTGGGCTCCAGGGGAGACTTTCCCAGCTCCAGGCCAGTCTACCAGGCCAGTGTGCCAGCGTGCACATCAAGTTTTCCTTTCACCATCAAGTTGGCGATTCCGAGGCTAATGCTCTTCTTGCAGAAGACACTCTTGCTAGGCAGTGACTTGGTATTACTCCAAGCATTGGAAACGGGCTGTTAGAACCTTGTGAGGCCACAGAGACGCCTCCACATGAACCGGCAAGATGGCACACAAGGGGGGAAAAGACTCTTACTGCTCATGGCCACTGTCTCTTTCCATCAGATGGCAACACGTGCAGCTTGGCTTCCTTATGAAATGGTGATCCATTTGCTACATGATAACTTGCTAAGAGCCTTAATGACTCTGGCCCTCTGGCCCCCTGCCCCCACCCTCCTGCTCCCCATGTTGCTCCCCTCTGGACTCTAAGAGCCAACTTCCATTTGTTCTGAATCTCACTTCTACGTACCCCTTGGAGCAGCAAGAAGCAGATGTGAAGCCCATGTGCACTGAGCTGATGACTGGTCCACTGATGGGGCCAAGGTGCAGGGCCATGGGCGTCATTGATGCTTACCCTTCCTCGTACCCAGCAGCACAAGCTCTCCATGGAGACAACTTTGGTTTGTTTTGTGGCCCTGAGAGAACCAAAGTGGTTTGTTATATCAACCCCTACGCCTTGTGATTCCACACAGAATTCCTGACATTTCCTCCTGAACTGGTCCAGGCCTTGCTGTGACCAAACTGGCAGTACATTCCAGGTACCTCTGCCTTCTGTTTTATAGGAAGACCTCATACTATTCCTGCAGAAAAGGTTGTTTGCAAATTACTCCTTTTTTTGCAAGTAGTTTCTATTTAAATGTACTCTTAAATAATAATTTCAGCTATGTTTTATAGAAATTTCTGATTTGTGTTTAACTGGAAAGAACTCTTAAGCACTAAGTTCTAAGTTCTCCAAGGTAAACCTGAAACTTTTCTGCTAGGTAACAGAATAATTAAATGCTTTAAAGAAATTTAAAATTAAAAGAACATAATACAAAAAGACTTTAAAGTTAAATTTTATTTTGTAATTCAATTATCTCTTAACTTATCTGTTTGTAATATAAATTCTTTTTTAATTTACTGAGTTTGGTTTATAAGAGAACACTGCAATTAAAATTTCCCAGTGGTTGAACAAACTCTTAACTAGGTGAGCTGACATGAAGCCCAGTTGGATGACCGTGAAAAACAGAGAATGTTGAGACCATTTACATCTATTAGCAGTACAAAGTGAGCTTTATGGTCAAATTTCAAAAAGTGGTGAACATATTTTTAGTATCTCATTATAAGCAAGCACGAGCATGTGCTAAGGATTACCTCTGTCTTTCCTGTCTTGCAATGTCCTTTCTTTAGTTCCCAGGCCTCTCTTTTACTGACTTCTATTGTGTCATTACTCAAGATTGCAGAAAGAGAAGGAGGAGTGGAAAGAAAGAGGAGGAGGAAGAAACACAGACATAAAACAAATCATCAAAGTCAATTCTAGCAGCTTTTAATGTTCACGCACCCAAAAAAGTATCTCTAAATATTGGAAAGGATGAGCTAGTTCACAGAATACCTGGCCTCTGAATTAATTAATTTTAAAGTACTTGATAATGCCATTTTTTGTCATCTTAATCCTTTCATGGTTAGAAAATTTTAAAAAGCCATCTTGTCTATTGTATGAGGTATCCAGAACAGCCTATGAAATTTACTTACTAATGGTCATTCTTGGGTTTAGACCAAAATATCTTATGACAGGTGAAGCTTCTAAACTTCATGCCTCCCCAAGAGGAGGCATCTCAGTGCCAGAAAGTTTCCAGGTAAAAGTAAACACATTTCCTTTTGGATGAAAGAAAGAGAAATATGTATTGTGTTTCTTCACAGTCTTCCATCTTTAACCACCACTCTGATGTCACTGGCTCTCGCCAGGCTTCCCACATTGCAATGCTCATCCCTTTGTATATGTAAGAAGAGCCCTTGAGCAGCCGTCATGGGCAAGAAGCTAGAAGGACTTTTCCAAACATATGTGAGGCGTTTTCAGTTTCTTCAGTGTTCCTCACAAGGATACTGACTTTAGACCTCTCACTTCCTGACCTTCCTCATAGTGAACTGTAGCATGTTCATATTTCCTTCAAACAGCAGTGTCCTAAATGTGGTAGCTTCAAGCATGGGACATATTATTGAAGCCTAAGCCTTTATTATTAACAATTCATATCACTGGCTCATACTAAACTTAGAGAAAATCCAAAGCTTTGGATTTTCATTCTTCAAATGAACTTTCATCAAACTCAGGCTTTCTTCTCCCGAAGGTAGATTTTTCTGAACTCCAATTTTATTCTGAAACGCTTATTAACCAGTGTATTTGTTATTCTCCCATGTTTGCACCACCCATGTAAACAAAAGCTCTTTGAAGTCCTCAACAACTTTTAAGAGTGTAACAGAGTCCTGTGACTATCAGTTTGAGAATTTTTGTTTTAAGATATCATTGTTGGAGTGTCATTTAAAAAAAAAAAAGTAAGTAAAGTTGGCCAGAGACAATGTTTTCACTTAATTTGTACATATCAAATTTTATTAATGGCCTTTTAACTTCCTAAATGCTGAGAACCAGAGACTCATAGAAAATGAATGTTTTCAATGAATCTCAGTAAGCAAGTGGCTTAAGTTTAAACCTAATGCAAGAATCCAATCCACTTTAAGGTATCTGTGATGGTGGCTAGTAAACCTGGACTATGACAAATATATCAAGGGAGATATGCGTGTGTATGTGTGCAAACAACTTTACTGGATAAAGACCAAATGTCAATACCCAAAATGAAAACATGTTTTTTTTCTTTTCTTCTCTCTCTCTTTCTCTTTTGAGTTACACAAAATTGGGAAAACATCAATCAAGATTCAAGAGTTTCCATGAAAATTCATAGCACCAGGTAAAGTATCTTGTGAAACAGGCCACACCATTGCTAATCAGCATTGATGACTTAGAATGCTCTTTCATTTGAAGCCACAGGCAGACGATCATCATATTTTTCAATGATTCTTGAGTCCTGCTTTTGGAAAAATGCTTGTCAAATCTGCTCACCACCCTCTGTGTTAATTTCCATTTCACACATCACATCAGGGCTCTCCACCAGGTTGCATAGCTTTCTTTTTCTTACCATGAATGTAGAGGAATACATCCCAAAATATACCTCCAGATCAGTCTTCTTCCTGAACTACAAAATCATACATGCAACTGATGACACCACAGTTTCATTTGTATGTCTAATAATCATCTCAAATTCAGCATGTCTAAAATGGACCTCCCATGCTTCCCCCCAGAACATTTCATCTGTAGTCTTCTATGTTTCATATGATAGGAACTTGTACTTCCCACTACTGGGGACACAAATCTTGGATTTATTGTAGACACCCTTCTTTCTCTTGTATTCCACATCTAATCCACTGGGGAAACCTGATGGTTCTACCTTCAAATGCATCCAGACTCCAATCTTTTCATCACAAACATGGCTGCAATCCTGACTGGAAACGCTACTACGCCAGTTCTGGACTCCTGCATCTGGTACCTAGCACCCCAGCAAGTCATCCTGTTCTTCCTTTCTACCTGCATAGCTAATCCCCTCACTTCCTTCAAGCCTTTGTCCAATGCTTCCTTCTCAATAAGGCCTGATCTCACTGTGTAAAAATGCAACACTGCTCTCTCAGGGCTTCCAGTACTCATGGCTTTGCTCCACTGTGTTTTGGTAGCAAGCATCATCTTACATACCACACAATTCACTTGTCGTGTCTACTGTTTATTACCTGTTTCTTCTCTCTGGCTTGCGACCTGCATGAGGGCAGAGGTCTTTCTCATCCTGTGAAGCAACCCAAACTTTAGAACAGACTGGTACAGGCAGGGACTTGGTGATTATTTGCTGAACAAAGGAAGATCTATTCGGTCCATCATCATACATTACAGCTCCCACATCCTGAATGCCAGAACATGGGTTTGAGTCCCAGCTGTGCCCTGATATCCCCAGGATGAGACTCCGTAGTCCGTCCTCCGATTAGATTTCTTACTTGAGCCGAAGAAGCAGAAGCAGCCGAACGCTGTGGTTCCCAGTAAGGTAGTTCACAGCTCTGATCCTCAATTTTTTTCTTTCTCAACTGACACAGGGAGGGATGTGATGAAACAAGCTTGGCATGTGGACTTACAACAGCCTGGACTGTAGCACTGGCAGTCACTAGCATGGGGACCTAGGGCCAGCTACTGACCCTCTCCAGACATGTCTATTATTTATGCTGCAAATAAAACCTCTCTTGTCGTTTGAGGAAGAATTAGAAATGACTTAAAAAGCACAGAAGTGGGTGCCTGCCATGTGCTATATGTCTAGAAAGCACATCTTAGTATCTCTCGAATGGCCTTGTGTGCTCTTCTTCTGGACCCATGCCTGCCACGAGGAGGCCAGGTTCGGTGTGGTGGGCATGGACAGCCTCTTCAAGTCCAGGGCACTCCCTGGCCTTGAGTGAGTTGTAGGCATCATGCGATGGTGTCAGGTGCAGCCAGCTGAGATGGAATGAAAACAGCTGATAAGAAAGGAAGAGGATGAAAAGGCAGTGGGAAACAGAGTCACAGAAAGAAACAGAAAGTGAGGATATGTAGAAAAAGAGAAGAAAACGTCGGAAGTAGACATCAAGTTAAGAGAGGCACAGGGATGCTACTCCTTCAGGTCAGGTTTTGCTGCAACTACATAAACACGCCTCATGTCTTGTCTACTGTGCCAAATCCTGTTGCCTGTTCCCTCTGAGACTCATAGTCTACCCACCCTTCCCTCCAGGGACAGCCATATTCTACGTCCACACCTCAGTCCACCTAGCTCCCCTAAGCACCTCTAGGGCTGTCTATAAAGGCACAGCCCCCAAATGCACAGATGCCCCTGCACATGCTGTGATGCGCATACTACAGTACAGAGGCTCACATGCTGCCTGTGAGACTTAAGGGCCAAACATGCTGCTGGGCACTGGGGCCCCCAGCAGTGAAACCCACAAAGCAAAGAAACAGATGTGCACAGGCAGCCAACAGGAAGCGAGGTATCTTGGGCAGTCAATGGCTCTAGTTTCAAGACCTGTTCTTCCTCCAGGCCAGAGCATGAGGCAGTGGGAGGAATCAGAGAAGACAGTCATGTTACACTGTGTCTGCTCCTTCCCAGCATGACAGGAAAACCCTCACTTACCACATGGACAACCACACCCATGGAGGTGCTGTGTGTGCAGGACACACAGGCACACGTACTCTCTGGGCACGGACCTTACGGCAAACCCTGGATGAATGTGGATGAATGAAAGCATGACAAAAGCAAAAATGCAAACAAATATGAACCATAAAAATGGTTATTGATCATGATATCATCTCATTTCTACAACCATTCCTGTGGAATAACAATGTGGTAGACTGGAACAGAAACGTTCTCCATGCAAAAATGCCTATGGCATGCTACTAGAGCACCCCACCATAAGACAGCATCCATGGCCCCTCCTCCTGAGTTGGGGGTGGGGAGTCATGCCTGGGTTTGCCTTGCACAGAAGAACATGGCAGAGGTGACGCCGGCCAGGTCTGGGTGGAGTTCTCAAGGGGCCTCATGTACTGTGCCCCCTCTCTTGCTTTTCAGAAGTCCCTGTGAGAACATGGCCCAGGGATACAGCCATCGAGGCCGTTCCAGACAGCAGAGTAGACCCCACTTTATAACAGACTAGGGAAAGAATTGTTTTAAGAACTTCAGATAAATCGGCTTGGATTTTCCCAACAAAGTAGGTATTACTTCTAGCAGAGGTACAAGCTTAGAGAGGTAGAGTCACTAATCCAAGGTCACTGATGGATTTCAGAGCTGCATTCAGCCCAGGTCTGCAGTAACCTTAAACTCTATGCTAGCTTGACAGACAGCAAACCAAAAAAGGACAAGAGACATGAGCTATCTTACTGAGGTGTCCAGTGCCAATGGCTTCCTTAATTAATCGATTAAGATAAAGCTGAAGCCGGGTTCAGTGGCTCAGCCTGTAATCCCATGCCTTGGGAGGCCGAGGTGAGTGGATTGCCTGAGCCCGCAGGTTCGAGACCCATCTGGGCAACTTGGTGAGACCTCATCTCTACAATAAATCAAAAACTAGCCGGGCATGGTAGCGCGCACCTGTATTTCCAGCTACTTGGAAGGCTGAGGCAGAAGGATCGCCGGAGCCCTGCAGGTCGAGGCTGCGGTGGCCGGGAGCAGCCGCTGCACTCCAGTCTGGGCGACAGAGTGAGACTCCAAGTCAAAAAAAAAAAAAAAAAAAAAGATAAAGCTGATGAAAGACAACTCTGCCTTTGTCTTCATCTGGGTAAGCCGAGGCAGAGCTGGGTCAGAACCAGCCACCGGCACCGACTCCAGGATCCCTCCACTCCCTTCATTGCAGAAGAAGGCACAATTCTGTATTAAAGATAGGGAAGTGCTAACCTCTCTATCTCTTGATTATATCACCAGTAAAATCAGAATGAAAACATCTACCCTACCCATTTTACCAAGTTGTTGTAAAGATAAAATAAAATAATTGAAAGACTGAGTGTTCAATTTGGATGATCTTACAGACAAGAGAGGGCCGATGGGGCCGAGGGTAGCTGGTCACCATGCTGTTGGCACTCCAGAGAAAACAGAATCACTAGAGCAATGCTGCTGTGATTGTACTTAGCAGGGCAGGGTGGGGACTCTGGGGCTCTGGATTTCACCAGGGGAGGGTTGGTCTGTACAAAGATTCCAATACTAATATTCTTGGGCTATAAAAGTTAAGTTCACACAAAGGATAGCACCTCCCCCCCCAGCTCCATGAGCTCTTGGTGGCAAAACAATTTTTCTACCTGCTCAATTCTGCCAAATGAATAATTAAATTAACTGAATAGATGAACAGTTGGATGGATGGACAGATGTATAGATGGATGAATGAGTCAATGGCTGGATAGACAGATGAGTGGATGGACAGGTGGTGGGTGGATGTGTGGGTGGGTGGGTGGGTGGGTGGGTGGATGGGTGGGTGGGTGGGTGGGTGGATGAGCGAATGGATAGATAAATGGATGGATGGATGAATGGATGAATAGGTGGCTGAATGAATGGATGGGTTGTTGGGTAGGTGGATGGATAGACAGATGGATGGATAAATGGATAAACTCTGTCCTGGATTCCTATCCTCCTCTGTCCTAGTTTACATCTTCTTTTTTATGAAACACATTCACAAGCAACTTCCTAAGAAAGGCTTTGTTAGATAAACATTCTCAGCCAAAAAAAAAAAGAAGTCTTTTTAATTTTTTTTTTTCTATTTTAAAGATGTGGGGTACAATTCAGGATTATATATACAAGTAGTCATCATACAGGTAAAGTTTGAGAAAAAGTCTTTATTCTACCTTCACATCTGATTGATGACATGACTAGATACAGAGTTCTAAGCTGGAAAAAGTCCCCTCAACCCTGAAGGCACTGCTCACAGTGTTCTACCTTCAAGTGGTGCTGTGAAAAGTCTAAGTTTCTTGATTCTCACGATTTTTGGGATACCTTATGTTTTTCTCAGGCTTTAAGGAACCTTCTTTTTATTCTTGAGACTCTGAAATTTTATGAGAATTTGCACAGATATGGGTCTTCTTTCATTTTCTGATAGGCAGTCAGTACTCCCTTTCAACTGAAAGATCAAGCACTGGTGAATCTTATGTAATTATTTTAAAATTATATCCTCTACTATGTTTACTCTATTCTCTTTTCTAGAACTTCTATTATTAAATAGTGAACCTTCCAGACTGATTAACTACGTATTTAAAAGTTTATTTTTAATTTGATTGTTAATTGTGGTAAAGTACACATAAAATAACAGATCCATCTTAATCACTTAAGTATACAATTCCATAGTAATAAGTACATTTGCACAGTTGTATAACTATCATCACCATCCATCTTCAGAACCCTTTCCATTGCGCAAAACTGAGACTTTGCAACCATTAAACAATAGCTCCCCATTCCCTCTTCCAATTTCCCTTCTACTTTCTGCTTCTGTGAGTTTGATTACTCCAGCTGCCTACACATTGATACATGCAGTATTTGTCTTTTTGCGATTGGCTTATTCCACTTAGCATAATGCCCCCAGGGTTCATTCATGTTGCAGCAAGTGTCAGAATTTCCCCCCTTTTCGAGGTCGAATAACATTATCTGGTCATCATGAAGGAACTGTTTGAGGTCACAGTCTGCTTCAGTACCTCACACAGTCTCCCCACACTAGCTGGGCTCCCTTCCTCATCCTTGCACTGAGCATGCTCTTGTCACAGCCACTGAGGCATGAGGTAGCAAATTCTAATACACTCTTCTGGCACCACCCCTCTTTTGTGCAGCCACTTGGTGACACCTGACACAGCAGAGTATACTTTCTTCCTGAGACACGCCTTCTCCTGGCTTAGTGCATCTCCCTGACGTTTCTCTCTCTACCTCACTACCACTCCCTTTCCTTGTTGCCTCACCCCTTCCTCTGTCCTAAGGGGTGCACTTTGGGTTTGAGCCCTGGAACTCCCTCTCTCTACACTCTCTCCTGGGGTACTTTCAAGACCCACTAGGTTTAACTATTGTCAGTAAGTCAAGGACTGTCCAGTTCACACTTTCTCAATATCACTCCTTCTCATCCCACTCATTGACATCTCACTTGGATGCCAGCAGAACTCTCAGACTCAGCACGGCCAACACAACTAGTGTCTTCCCTCAGAACCACTCTTCCACACCTCAGCAGACACGAGCCAAAGCCCGGTAAGAACCCTTCACAACTTAGCCTTCCCCTACTCCAACCCTGCCCCCCGACATACATATACAGACACACATACATATATAGACGCACATGCATACGTAGACACACACATACATATATAGAAACATGTACACACATACAGAGACACATATATATGTAGACACATATATATGTCTACACACACATATATATAGACACACAGACATGCATATACACACATACATAAACAGACACATACGAAGGAGGGGGCCAGAAAAATTGGAATTATCTTTCAGAGGGTGGACCCTTTGCAGCACAGGCTTCCCCGGCTAGGTGAGTGTTCTAGGAATCCATTGGCATCAGTGTACCAGTTAGTGTTGTTGTGAGGGGCTGCATTTGACTTCAGTAAATTTTTTTGGAGATTCTTTCAACACATTTGCCCATTTCATGATGGTTGATTTACAAGCGCACCTGCCCACACTGAGCTGAATGTTTCAGTAGTTTTTGACCAAAAATAGCATGACATCCATACCCCACCCTCCCTATTCACCCAATCTTGCCCTAAATGGCCTTTTGTTTTTGTTGTTACCCTGAGTGAAAAAAAGCCCTCAAAGGAAAACATTTTGCTGATGTGGAAGAGGTGAAACAAAAAATGGCAGAAGCACTAAAAGGATAAGAACTGACAAGTTCAGAAACTGTTTTGAGCAGTGGAAAAAGAGTCTTGATAGGCATATTGCATCCAACGGAGAATACTTTGAAAGTGACTGCAGTTTAAGCATGTTAGAATAAATACAAAATTTTTTATAAATAAATTCCACTTTTTGGGTCTCACTTGAACATATATAAACATACACATGCATATACAGACACACAAATACATACATACATATACATACATACATACATACACACACACACACACACACAGAACTGTGGAGTCCACCTAGAAAGCATTCCAGGATCCACACACTCACCTCCACCTGTACTCCTTCCACTCACTTTAGAGGCAACCATTTCTCACCTGGACTCAGGCAATGACCTCCTATTTCCCCATTTCCACACATGCCGCTTACTGTCTGCTGTCCATAGCATGATCAGAGTAAACTTTAAACATGTCAGTCTGACTGGGTCCCTCAGAAGCTGTCCCCTGCACCTGTAATAAAATCCCAACCCTACCTTCTAGCCTGCAAGGCCTCTTTCCTAATACATCTCCTACACATCTTTGCCCTGGCCCTGATGCTCCAGGACTAAGATGTTCTTACTGTCTCTGTCCCTCCACACATATGCCCATCCTTAGTGAGGCCAGTCCTCCTCTCAGATGTTCTCATGTCTAGCTCCGGTATGTCATTCAGAGCTCAGTCTAAACATCACCTCTGCAGGGTTGTCTTACAAGACCATAGGATCTTAAGTCATCCCCAAGACACTCTTAACACACCATCCTCACAACAGCCCATGTCAAGACCTGAGGTTCTCCTGTACCCATTTACTCCATTTCCCCTGGCCCAGCACCTTGGCACTCAGGGGTGGACTATGTAAAAAATATGGCACCTTCCATTGTCAGACTGTGTCCTAATCATATGTACATTCTGGAAGTAAGATCAGAATAAAACTTTCCTCCCTGGATCTCCTCCTGCCCCAACATGTCAAGAGGGCAGGGTTTGATGCTAAGACAAGGGAAGACACCTACAGAGCCCAGGGGTGGCTGTGTGCACCTGACTTGACACAGGGATGGCTCTGCCCTGTCTCCATTCACACATGTTGCCTGGACACTTGCTCTGTGTCTAGCATCGTGTGGGGTATGCAACAGCGAGCATGGGATAGCTCAAAAGAGGGCTTTTCTCCACTATATATTTATGGTGTGAGCCCAACAGACCAGGAACTGGAAAGAGAGAGGCTGCATGACGTTGCAGACAGGCACCAGCCCACTGCTCAGATGGAAGGTCTAGAACCCGGGTTTGTGACTCGGTCTTCTATCTACTAGCTCTGCGATCACAGGCAGGCGACGGCATTTCTCCAAGCCTCCACTTCACTACAAAAGCGAGGGGATAAGTATATTTATCTCATAGGTTTGCTATGAGCATTTAACTTGAAAAATAAATGTAAAGCATCCTGTTCATCCCTGGCACTAATAATAATTAGTGATGAGTAACAGGCATTCTCTTCTATGAGTATTTTATTATAGCTACCACCTCTGGTTCAGAGTTAGTAGCCTCCCCGAGGCTACTAACATTCTTATTGCTACTCAAGACAGACAAGGCAGGAGGAAATCAGAATTAAAATGCATTTTCAGAAATGCTTGCTGACAGCTCCATAATACACCAGCTTCATCACTTCCCAGGGATGTAATTCCCCCAGATCCATAGGAAGGCAACAATGTAAAGGACTAGAGTTCCCACTTTATGGCTCCTTCCAGAAAACAGCATGGAAGGATCGGAACCCTGCCCACACCCTGGTTGTTTCTCAGGGGAGGTAGGAAGCTGGCTTTTATCACTAGAAGATGGGTGTCAGTCAGCATCATCATGGACAGGCTGCAGGTATCCACCCAGACCCTAGCTCCCAGCCACACACCCTCAGAGAGAGGAAGCAAGCTCCTCTGCTCAGTCTTCTCTTCCTATAACTGACTTCTGGGTCTTTGAGGCTCCCTGCTCTCCTCTAGAGGGGCTCATTTGGGCCAACGGTAGATACCTGGAATCTCCCTAAGTGACGCTAACTGGGATCAGTGATGCTATCTGTGGAAATGGAGTCAAATCCTCCAGTAGTGCCTCCAACCCAGAAGACCACAAGTGCAGCCATGTGATGAGCATGTCTAAGATCATGGGGATGAACAACAGCACTATCTGACACCCCAGAGTCACTTCCCCTCCCAAGTGACTCACATGTTCCCACCATACAGAGCCACGTCCCTTCCAGGAGTCCATCCCGATCTCCTGTTATTCCCTTCCCATAAGCTTCCCTCTTTGTCTTCCAACTCCATTTCTGTTTTTCCCTTGAACATGGTTAAGAGTCTTTGGCCTGTGTCAGTGTACAGTCTTTTCCACTGCTGTTCCAGGGCCGAGTTCTGAGCCTCAACTGCTTGGCATTCTGAGCAAGTGCAAAAGGAGGCCAGGGATGAAAGATATCAGCTGCATGTCTTGACCTCTTTGATGTGAAAGTGCATTAACTTGATAATACAAGTACCTGGGTCACACATTTGATATACGACCAGAAATAATCACATGCAGGCATCTTTCTGATGATTTGAAGAAATCCCAGAAAAGGATTCCAAACCAATTTCCCACAGTTCTCTGCTCCTCCATTACATTATTCTGCTGTCCTTTTCATACATCAGCAAAGTCATTTGGGATTTTAGAGTCACTTGGGATTATTGATTACAAAGCAGCAGAATCTTTCACAGTGTGTGTGGGGGACACAAGCCGCCTCTCAGCCAGCTCCTCAATCACATTATTTCTACTCATCAAACATATTTTAGGCCATCATTCTTCTTAGAGTCAAACTAGTTTTCAAGTTACTACACTTCATTCAAAAATGACTATACAAAAAGTTTAAAATCTATAGATTTAATGCGCCTGACACTTAATTTCATGCTCTGTTTGCCCCATTGTTCAAAGCAAATAGTAGTTAAGTTTCTAGCTATGTATGAGCATGCGTATGTATGTGAGTGTGTGAGTATTCAGTTCATAACTTCAGTTGTAACAATGTTAATATATTACTTAAAAAAAAATTGGCTATACAGGAGAGCTGCCAAATGATGATTTGTAATCTATCACATTAACACTGCGGCTCCTGTTTGCAAAGCATGCTGGTCTCCAGGTGAGCATATCCGTGGCACCTCTCCACCTCCTACATTCAGCAAGCTCCTTCCAGATGAGAAGGGGCCAGGCAGGGCAGTACAAATGCAGGGAAAGCACTTCTGCACATTAAAATTCAAATCATTAAAAAGCTTCAAACAAGCAAGCAATTACTAATAACTAGGGATGACTATTTGGGGTCAGGCATATGCAAAGATTTTTGAATCTGCCTAATATGTGGCCCCTAATAACTCCTCAAAGTTTAAACTTATGTAGGATGAATTTTTAATAGCAGGCAGAAGGCAAATGTAGATCGTTTTTTCTATAGAGTAACTAGAAGATTCAGTCACTCACAAAATAGTGAATCAAGTATCCACTACAGGCAAGGCACTTGGGGTACACTGGTTGACACCTGCCCACCATGGCTCCAACTCCGACACGAGAAACAGATTCTAGACAGGCCAACAGTCTGATGGGGCCCAGCACAGGTAGTCACTGGACCAGAACAGGGGTGGTGCCATGGGGGCTGTCTCTTCCAAGTGGGGTGTCAGGCTCACTTCTTGTCACAACAACTCACTGAAACAAAAGCTCTGATCTAAGCTGGGGTAAGATTAACTATACATCTCATCACACAAAAATTAAAATGTTACAAAATTGACTTAAGTATAAGCTTCTAATTTTCAACAGGTACTTGCTTTCCAGTAATAACAATCTGTTCTGAATTCTAATGATATTGCCCCTTACAAATGCTCCACCCATTATTCTTTTTGTTACACAAGTTATAATTTACATGGTCCTATAAGCACACAATTATAATGTCCTATAGCCACCCACAGCATTGGGCTGTTTGATAAGCCTGACATCAAACTAACAATCAACAGCCCATCATTAAACGGAGGGGAGATTCATGTATCCAACTTAATTTACATATTCAACATTTATTAATCACCTACTGTATGCCAGGAACTACATTCTCTGCTGAGGACACAGAGATGGAGAATCAGGGCTTGAGGTCAAGGGTCTCTAGAAGAGAAAGGAAAGAGAAACACTATGAGGGGAGGGTGGTGGACAACAGAGGCACAGGGACAGAGACTAGCCCCAGATGGCAAGGGCAGTTGCCTATCCTGCCCCTGCATGGGTAGATGTGGGACACAGGCTGGAGGCAGTGCTCACAGAGGGTCTCCTCAGGATGGAGGCACACGAGACCACCCAGAGATGGAAAAGAAAGCCATATGCCTCGGTGGCGGGGAGAGGCATGAGAAGGGAGCACAGAGTGGAGGACTGCAGGGAGGCTGGATAGGGCTGGGCAACCCTCATGCGAGGACTGGTCCCAAGCGGCAGGCCTTGCATGCAGAGACTGCCCACACATGCACCTCCTGTGGGTGGCTCATGCTGGGGGCTGCCAATATGGGGGAGACAGCCATTCTTGCAGCCTGTAGCAGGTTGCTGTGCCTGGCCCCAGACTGGTTCCCAGCTTCACTCCACTGACAGCTCCCCAGAACTGTCCTACAGCCACAGGGTTGCCCGGGTCTGCCCCACCTCTGCACACATGTTGAATCAGTGGGTATTGCCTCCTCCTTCCTGGGAGAACCCCCACGCCTCCCAGCCCACATCAGACACAAACCTTCCTGAAGGAGTTACAGCTCCCCACCTTGTCCCTCCTTCAGTTGGTGTCCCATCCCAGGGAGACTCATCTGTGAAAATGCCTCCTGCCCAGGACCTAGGCTCCAAGGGCACTGGCTACCTTTCCCTCATCCCGCCCTTTCCAGTCCCAGCACAGGCCTTCCCAGGCAGTTGTTGATTACATGAAGATTCCTTTGATATAATTTGCCATTCCAGTAGCCACCTAACAAAGATTTAGGCACCCAAGACAGATGACACTGCACTATGGGTGCTCTCATTAATTAAAAAAAATTATACGTGGAAATACTTGAATGTATTCTCACTGTGGTAATATAAACAACACAGACGTGCAAGGACCCTCAACACCTCTCCATCTCTTCTCCCAATGCCATTTGTCTCAGCAAGGGAGCACTGAAGTCACCCAGAGGCACACTGTCTTCCTTTGTCTTCTACACATGCACACGTGGACAATAGGAACACATCATCTTCTACGGAGCCGGCCCACCATGCAGGAAGGACAGCGCCATGGACACAGCTTCCAACTGATGTGTGCTTCGTGGGCTAGTTGTGCCTTTGTGAAGTGCAAATTAGTGTTTATCTAAGAGTTTGCAGGGTGCAGCTCCACCTCACAGCCCCTATGCTGTGGAAACACAGGCAAGTGTATCACGTGGGCACACGGTGGCGGCAATGACTGTTATGTTGTGGAAATAGGCATGCATGTCACATGAACACAGTGGTGGGTGTGGCTGTTATGCTGTGGAAATAGGCACGTGTGTTACATGGGCACATGGCGACACATGTGGCTGTGGGAGCCATGGGAGTGAACACTCAGGAACGTCTTACACGCCGCAGGGTTTAACATGCTGTAGAATACCTGCATTTGATGCTGCCAGTCTTGAGAACATGGAATTCAGTGAATCTAATTTTGCTACAGTCCCATGCCTGTTCCTTCCTATGATGCTTTATTCAGATTTTGCTCATTTCTAATATTTTCAAACACAGCAGTTCAGTATTACATGCACATCTGATGATGTGATGCCTTTAGAGACATCACTTATTTCCAGAAACTTCTGATAGCTGTGTCTCACTTCTCCCCCTGCTGGAAGTGGAGGATCTGGTTATTCTGGTGAACTTGTGCAAATCTTGCCTTGATTTTGACACCAAACTTGAACTTGATGAGACAACAGTAGTTTTTACTTTCCTGCTACTAACAGGCATGTATTGAGTATTGACTATTTTAGGCATGTGGAGGGATCAGTGACAAAACAAAAATACATCACTCAGTTTCACATGGACCAGATATTCTAGAGCTAAAAAGGAAACAGTATGTTTGTATGCTTGTTTGTCTGTCTGTCTGTCCACCCATCTGCTGGCTGGACTAGCACTGTGAAGGCTGGAGTCAACAGAATCCTCCACAAAATCAAAGCAGAGAAAAAGTGACAGGCAGGCAAACCCCACACCAGGGCTGCGATGGGGACAATGGGACCCCCAGGCCACTTACTAGGCCGTGAGCCACAAGTCAAGCACCACACAGGAAGGGAAAAGGCAATTCTGACCATTCCCAAGTGCCAGGATAAAAGGTTAGGTCCTGTAAGAGAGCAACAAAAAGTGCAGGAAAGTGCTGAGTCCAAGCAGAATCCTCCATCAGTGTAGGGAGTGGATGGCATCTCTCCAGACCAGGACACTAGAATATCACAGGGGTGAGAGGCCAGAGCCTTGAACTAGGCCGCCCCAGAGAGTGGTGCTATCAGTGTGGGCCATGGGGACATCAGGCCTGCCAGTGCAGGGTGGGACTCAGAGGCAGGCAGGCATTTATGCATCAGGAAGTCTAGGACAAATACAAGGGTTGCCTGGAAACACAGGAGGAAGCCCGTATGTGAGACAAGGCTTGGGGTGAGATGGCAGGAGGCGGGGATCCAGGCACAGGTTCAAGAAGGGACACAGACTTCAGGGAGGGGCCCAGGCAGCCCCAGCCTTGTAGGAACCAGGGGACAGGTGGGAGAATCCAAGCAGAAATGAGACCCTATCCACGAAAAGGACCAGGCTACATGTGGGGCTGCGCTGCACTCACAAGGACCAAGTGGCAGGCCTGAGTCCAGCTAGGGCCCCTTGATGTCTCTGTGAGGAACAACCCACACCCCTCACCTTTGGTTGGGGTGAACTCTTCAGTGTGGGGTCCAAGGCTCCGGGTGGGGCTGGGCATCACGCTCATTTACTGGTTTGGCAGGAGGCGGAGGGAACATGTAGCTTTGGCAACACAGCTGGAGTTGTCAGGCCTTAATTAGATTACTGGATCAGCCTCCACTAGCAATGGCTGTCCTTGGGGAGGTCGTTCAATCTCTCCATGAGACTCTGTCTGAGTTCTCACAACTAAGAAATGAAAATAAAATTTCAGAGGCAGCTTGCAGGATGAGCCCACAAGAGCAAGTGCTACTGAAGATATGACTTTCTGCTAACCCTGCAATCACACACTGCTCTTCACCCTAGCCTTGCAAAAATATAAGGGGATTGGGAGACGCCCCTGCAAGGAATTACTGCAGGAAGTACCCCTGCTTTATATTTATAAGGACAATGGGGTAACTTTGATGAGCCTGAACTGATGGTGCTGCCAAATCGTACTACCTGACTGAGTCAACACCTCAAGAATCTTGCAAACGAGAAACTGCAGGGACAGATGGACTCTCTTTCCACGGGGCCATGAGAGTTGGACTAGAATCACAGAGGACACTTCAGAGGAGAGGGGCCCAGAAAAGGGGTGCTGAAGGCTGACCGCAGTTAGAACCAGGGACAAAACCAGAGTAAGTAAGGAGAGCTACGGACACATGGGGGGAGGGTATTTATTTGAAGCCGGCCAGTAGAATGCCGACTTCTTAGCTAAGAATAAATGGCTCTTCCAAAACCGCCATAGTCAAGTCAGAAAGGCACAGAGATTCTTCTGGGAGTGGCCTCAAGGACACATGGAAGTCACTCTGTGTTCTGTAGTTTGGCTTCTTGACATTGAGCAAATACCATTCCTACCTGGTAAAGGCTCCTAGTAGGTCACCCCTTTGAACTTTGACTCTTTTGACGGGCTAAAAGAGTTGCACAAGATCTGCAAATGACATGATCTGAAATTGAAGCTAAAATAATTAATTATATATGGAGGATATTAGTCACTCCGAGACTTACCCCACCACAGAAAGACTTGGAAAGTCCCCCCAAGTCCTGTTGAAATGGTTCAGGAGATTGCTAAGCTTTGCTGCACTTTCTTTACAGAATAGTTTGGTCTTTATGGACCCAACCATGCAGGGACTATGCATGGTTTCCAGGGTCTGATCCAGTGGAGAAGGTTCCCACAGGGGGGAAGTGACCCCTACAGCTTTAGCTGCAAGCCTGGATGAAAATTAGGGTGACCAGCATGGAGGGTGTCAGACCCAGGAGCAGCAGCTGTTTGACCTCCCAACCAAGGTACTTTGGTGCACACCTTTAGGTGAGTGATCTGAGCTTAGAAAGCTTGACAGCTTCTAACATGATGACTCCAGTGCCATGATGTCCAGCAACCTTTATTATTTGATTTGAATTTCTAGTTTTTAAAAAAAATTTTTTTTAGAGACAACATCCCAATATGTTACCCAGACTGGACTCAAACTCTTGTACTCAAGCAATCCTCCCGCACCAGCCTCCCAAAGAGCTGGGATTGCAGGTGTGAGCCCCTGTGCCTGGCCAAAGCTGACTTTTTACACAGGGGCCAAAGGTTGGGAATAGGACTGCCCCAGGTACCTGCCTGCCTGCCAGCTAGGTGCAGTTCTCATTTAAATCAGTAAGAGGGACTTCTCCTTCCGCAAGCGCCTTCCTATTCTTCTGAGTAGTCCTGTGAGGTCTCCAGACATGTTTAACTAGACACATGCAAAGCAGAGGACAGACCTGGAGTCCCATAATATCTCATGGCTGTCTTAGGGGCAGCTGTGCATGCTTTTACAGATTTCAAAGGCAGTTACTGTACTTGAATGGGGAAGAGTTCTTTTTTTGTTTTAATTAGGGCAAAATAATTTCATACAAATAGGATGTGAGGGCTTATTCCCAACAACTTGGCTTTCCAGCCCAAGGTGACCAACTGTCCTGTTCTGCCCAGAACCAAGGAGGTTCCGGGGACTTCCAGTGTTGCAGTGAGGCAGTCCTGGGAAACTTCTGGGATTCATGACTTTCAGTGCTAAATCCACCAAGATGAACTGGTCACCCGAGCACAGCCCTAGTTTCTAAGGCAAATCCACTTTCTAAAGGAGGCCTCGTTGATCATCAAGTAGTAGAGAAAGGGAATATGCAGAGTACAGGAGGGGCTGAGGATGGCCTCACCTCACAAGGGACTGGGGATGTCCCCACTGCACAAGAGACTGGGGATATCAAGGGACTGGGGATGTCCCCACCTCACAAGAGACTGAGTATGTCCCCACCTTACATCTCAGTCCCCAGCAGGAAGGACAAGTGCAGCAAGTCCTTCACGTGCTCACCAAGAGCACCCAGCACAGCATCTGCACACGTGGACTCTTAGTAGAGAATGAACTCTCAGACACAGTCAGGCATGTGCAACACAGAAGGGTGAGCAAGGGTCCCCAGACAAGTCAAGGGGGATAGAGAGAAGGGGACTTTGAGCCAGAATAGTCAGTTGGTCCCAGGGGACATGATCAAGAGACAAGACAATGCTTTTTTCCTTTGAGACAGGGTTTTACTCTGTGTACCAGGCTGGTGTGCAATGGCACAATCGTAGCTCACTGGAGCCCCGAACTCCTGGGCTCAAGAGATCCTCTCGCCTAAGCCTCCAGAGTAGCTGGGACTACAGGTAAGCCATCACACTCAGCTAGTCTATTATTTATTTTTTGTAGAGATAAGGTTTTCTTATGTTGCCCAGGCTGTTCTCTAACTCCTGGCCTCATGTAATTCCCTACCTTAGCCTCCCAAAGTGCTAGGAGAATAAGCCACTATTCCCAGCCAGAGTCATATTTGGGTTCAGTAGGCAATGTCCTTGGGGAGCCTGAATAATGCTAAAACAAATTTGAAGAAAAAAGGACTTATAAAGAGAAGGCCAGGAGTGATGGCTCATGCCTGTATTCCCAGCAATTTGGGAGGCTGAGGTGGAAGGATCCCTTTGAACCCAGGAGTTTGAGATCAGCCTAGGCAACATGGAAAGACTCCATCCTACAAAAGAAAAAAAGAAAAAAAAAATTAGCCAGATGTGGTGGTGTATGCCTGTATCCCCGGTTGAGGGAGAAGGAATGCCGGAGTCTAGGAGGTTGAGGATGTGGGAAGCCATCGTCATGCCACTGCACTCCAGCCTGCTCTCTCTCCTCTGCCAGCGTCTGAGGAGGGACGTCGTGCTCAGAGATTGTTACCTTGAAGAGAGACAGCCTTGTGCCATGTGTCCTGAGCAGGAGACAGCAGCAGCCACCACAGCATGGTGAGCAAGTTAGAAGGTTCCAGAAAGAGAAGCAATCCTCCTGCCCCACATGGGAGCAGCCTTTAACTCAGGCCTTCACCCTCAACACTTGCCAACATCTGGGTTAGGACCCAGTGATGCAAACACTGAGAGTCAAGTGGGTCAATCACTACATAATCCCTTGTGTGAAACAAGAGAACAGAGATGTGAACTGCTCCAACGGCCTCCTGGCAACCGGTCCCCTCTGTTGACCTGGGTCCTTTCCATAGCACTGTCTGCAGAAACAACCAGAATGATTAAAAACCGCAGGTCAGGAACTCATCAAGCCAAGCTAATCTTGAAGCCATACAGCCACACCTGACATGTGTTGAATACTTAGCAAATATATGAGACTACAACATTTACAGAGATTATAGAATTCAACCAAACCTCTATGAAATAAAATAATTTCTACATTCATTTTATTATAGTATATAATTTTTACATGATATATTATTACAGTCACTAATTATTATATTCATTTTATATGGCAGCAAACTTGAAGCTGTAGCCCTGGGTTTTATTAACCCCTGCTCACTTCATCCATGCCAGCTTAGAGTAGGCACGCAAGAAATGACACAAAAATATTATTAACTCCAAAAACAAAAAATCCCAGTGTGGGAAGTATAAGTATTTAAAAAAACAACTTAACAAAAATCTTTTGCTTTTTCAGGTATTCTACAAAATGGCTGACATCTATTTAAATAAGTCCACAACTGACTATCCTTTACAAATTACTAAAAATAAAGATAAGAAGGAAGTGGATTCAAACTAATAGTATTAACCCAATACTCAGTAGAGTGAAACTACAAATGATGTGTCTGGTTAGTAGTAACAGGGAGAGAGAGAGAAAGAAAAAAAAATGGAGTGTGTGTATTAAGAAGGAAAAATAAGCTGAAAATTAGATTCTCTGCCCACAAATTTTCACAAAACGTAAAGAAAATTAATCAACCTCTCTACACTCTCTTTGCTGATCACAGAAAGCCTCTGACTCCACTTGACACAGCAAATAAAGATGGCAACACTTGACATGTAATTTTTGGCTCACATAATTGGATTGCTTTCACAAGCCATTGTCAGTAATCAATGATTCCTGGTCGTAGACACAGAAGAGGATACCGGGTGGCTTGAGCAGAAATCGACAGAACTGCATTGCCTTGAGTCATGTGTTCGGAGACAGCAGTCCCTCCTGCCTGAACTTCCTTGTCCATATGACCACTTCTGGGCTACCCAAACTCCAATTATGTCCAATTATGGCTTGGGGACCCTAAGGTCAAACTGGGCTGAATTCCTACTCGACAGCTATAGGACCCAGAGTAAATATCCCAGTGTGCCTCTCTTTCTGTATCTGTAAAATGGGAATCACCTTACCTACCTCATAGAGTAGTTGAAGAATTAAGTGGAAGAATTCACGTATAGGGCTTAGGTAGACTAATGTCTACTATACTGAAAATGATATGACAGACATCATCAAAAGAAGACATGCAAATCGCCAACAAACATATAAAAAGATGATCAACATAACTTATCACCAGGGAGATGCAAATTAAAACCACAACCTTATACCAGCCAGAATGGACATTATTTTTAAAAATCAACAAAAATAGATATTGGCATGGATATGGTGAAAAGGGAATGCTTACACACTGTTGATGGAAGTGCAAGTTAGTACAACCTCTATGGAAAGCAGTATGGAGATTTCTAAAAGAACTAAAAGTAGATCTATCATTTGATCCAGCAATCCTACAAGTAGGTATCTACCCAAAGGAACAGAGTTCATTTTACAAAAAAGACACCTGCACTCACATGTTCATCACAGCACATGTTCAGGCAGGAGGAGAAAGCATCTGATGGTGGGACTGCTGCCTCCAAATACATGACTCAAGGCAATACAGTCCTGCGATTTTTGCTCACAGCCACCTGGCATCCTCTTCTGTGACTATGACCAGGAATCACTGCTTATCGACAATGGCTTGGGAAGCAATCCAATTACGTGAGCCAAAAACTACGTGTCATGTTGAGTGTTGCCACCTTTATTTGCTGTGTCAAGTGGAGTCAGAGGCTTTCTGTGATCGGCAAATACACAAACACGCGCGCACACCACACACACACACACACACACACACACACATACACCATGGAATACTACTCAGCCATGAAAAAAAGAATGAAATAATATATTTTGTGGTATCTTGGATGGAATAGGAGACCATCATCCTGAGTGAACTAATGCAGGAACGGAAAATCAAACAACACAGGTTCTCACTTACAAGTGGGAACTAAACTAAGGATCTGCAAAGGCATAGAGAATGGTATAATGGACACTGGAGATTCAGAGAGGGAACATGGAGGGGGGATGGGATTTAAAAATCACTTATCAGGCACAATGTGCACAGGTGGGAGTGGTGGGTCCACTTAAAACCCTGACTTCTTTGCCACTAAATAGTACATCAATGCAACCAAAAAACATTTGTACCCCCAAAGCTACTGAAAAAAATTTACCTTTTATTTTTTAAAATTTTAAATATGTGGGGTACAATGCATAGTTAGATATACAAAAGTTCATTATGCAGGTACCCTTGTTGATGAGGTGTGCCCCCTCTGGCAGTCTAAAAATTAAAAAAAAAATAAAACTGTATGTAAATTTTTATCATTTTCAGTACTGTTTTATTGTCTAAGCTTGCGAAATTTGCTGTGTCCACCTTAACGTTAAGCTCTCTCACCCAGGTTCAGTTTGCAAAGTGTTAGGGCCATCTTATGAACTCCCCTGCAGAACACGCTGCTTTGGTCTTCACTGCAATGGAGACACAGGGTGAAGTAGATACACATGATGTCTAGACTGTGGTCACAGACCTTGCAGGCTTGTTGGACACTCACTAGAGGAGAGCCTTGGGTTTAGCACCTTCTAACCAATTTGGAGCTTGACACAGCCAAACATGCTAGTTGCTAAGGATCTGTCTGAATCCCTGTTCCATAAATTACAGTCTAAGACAAAAATGCACAGCAGGTGTTTCTCAAGCTTTTATAATGGGGTCAACCCACTCATGACTCAGAGTTGCTGCTTAGACCACAAGCAGAAATCTCCAAGACACTCTTCCAATACAAGAGCCTAGAAGGCCCTGACAAGATTATGAGACTGGCTGAGCCCCACCAGTGCGTAAAGATGGGACCAGCGAGTGTGGCACATGTGGCAGGTGACTTTAACCATCCAGCGGAAGGTGGAGATGTGCTCGAAGCTGCTACCTCTTCCTCCTTCAGCGACCCCACAGCCATAAACCACAAATCTCTCATAGCCAGGAATGAGACAGTCTGTCAGTAGCACATGGTGTCAGCAAATGGTCAGCGCAGCAGAGTACCCAGTACAGGAAGAACACACACAGATGCACATCAAGGGCATGACCCCAGCAATGTGAGGTGTCTGTGGATGGGACCACAGCTGCAGCCATAGACCAGAGAGAGCAGTAGCCACATCTGTGGCAGATCTACAGGAGGGATGAGAACATATGAGGAGGGTGGGGTTTTGCCAGTGGCCTCCCTGAACTGACCAGTCTTCTCCTGAGCACAAAACATGTTCTGGCAGCAGCATCCCCTCTAAAGGTGCCAAATGTCTCCATTCCCTGCTTTGGGTTTGTGGCTCCAAAACACCTTTAGGAAAGAGCCCGGCGAAGGGGAGCCATGAGGCCCTGGTTACCCCCTGGGTCTCTGTGGACACAAGGCAAGACTGTTCCTTACATGGAAGTGCTGGTGGGCTGCCAGTGGGCTAGTCACCTTATGGTCCTCTTCACTCAGAAGGGCCTGGCAGGACGCCAGGGACACAACCGATCAACGAGGCAACTGAGATGTGGGCCATCGTGGCAACATGCCAGCCTTCTCTGGAGTTAACGCTCAACCTTCCACACTCCAGGCTGGGCTGGGCTCAGGGAATGGGTGGCTAGGTTGTTCACCTTATGGGTGTATAACTCTTGTCTCTGTGCAGAGAAGGGAGGCACAAGGCAGTGGCCACACAGAGGAGACAGTGCATGGCTTGTCTAGCTGCGTGACCACTGTGATGCAAAGCAGGAGTCCTAGCCCAAAGTCTCAAGCCACAGCAGAGGCCACCTCTCCTCCACCTGCACAGGGACTCCACCACACACGTCCTCCTCAGCCTCACCACACAGGCCTCATCCCAAGATGCCGCAGCCCATCCCTGCAGGCCCATGACTGGTCCCTGGCATGTCCCCCACGGCAGCCAAAAGTCCTCTCATCTCCCTCTGACCATTGATGACCCCCATGGCACTCAGAAGCCCCCTCTCACATACGCCTTTCTGTATGCTTTTCTGAGCAGAGAATAAGCCCTGTGGGGGCGGGGGGAGCATCACCCTACTCTGCAGGGTTTTCGGGAGAACTCTGTGGGGTTGGCGTCCCTCCCTCCATCTTGTAAGTGGAAGTCTGCCCACTCTGACACCATTGGTCCTGCTTCCTTGGTGGACGGTGAGGCAGAAGCAGCTGAAACATAAGCACACCTGTCTCTCACCTCCCTACCTAGGGGTCTGGCCCACAAATACACACATCTGCACAGTGGGTACATAATTTTTACATGGTTGTTGCATCATTAATTGTAACAGAAATTACATCCAAAACAAGACATGCAGTCCAGTAACAGGAAAATGCTTCCATAAGCCACATTATAGGAAAGAACAGAATACTCCTTATCTTTGGAGAGCAAGAGAGGAAAACTACATGTGAGGGTAGCTCAGTGCTGAGAGGAGTAAATATTTGTTATAGGGATGAATCAATCACCCAGATATAGTGGAAGTGAGAGGAGCAAATCACAAACCCTGTGTATATAATCTGACTTCTCTTATGCTGCAAAGCTACTCACACACACACACAAACTGTTTTGTACTCCATATCTTACCCTTTTTTAAATCAGTGGGTTATGTCTATGCATCACCTATGCAATAAAGCACAATTCGCCTGGGAAAAGACATAATTTAGTGTGGGTGGTGCAGGCATCAGGGCACAAGGCAGGAACTGCTGCACATTACTGCCCAGAAGTCCCTTCCATCCCCTAATGCTTCCCTCTCTTTCCACTGTGGAAAGGCTGGACGTGGAGGGGAAGTATCCTGGCTCTAACCCTGTCACCACTGAGCTGGGTAACTTTAGCTGAGTCACCCAAGCTTCAGAAGGTTTGTCACTGATTCTCTGGCTGGAGAGGAGGAATAATGTCTATCTTCCAATGTAATGCTGAAAATAAACAAGATGGTGTATGTAATAGCCCCTGATAAACTATACAGCACCATCCAAATGCACAGAAGGGATTATTTATCCCTGTGATTATGACTCCCATAAAGTGCGAACACAGTGTCTCACACAGATAAGGCATGCCATATAAATTAGGGAGATGAACGGCTGTACTGGAATGTGTGCGCACAGGCACTCAGGCATTGGCTCCCTCCAAGAGTATGTTTAGTCTTTTAGGGATATCTCATTGTGAAAAAAATAAAAAGATCTGAATTCCCCATTTCATCTGATATAAGATGCCACTGATTTTAAGACATGCATCAATTTTATATACCATGAAGGCAGAAAAAGAAAGGTGCTAAGTAAACCATGTCACACAATAATACCTGGTTTTGGAAATGTGAATATGTGAAAGAAAATGTACATTTAAGAATCTATGAAATACAGATTTAAATTAGCTGATCAATTACACATTGTCTCTCTGAAATGAAATTACTAATTTAATAATAAAGCAGGGTTTTCTCACAGCAGTGATGTTTTACAGTGCCTTTTCCCCTTGGATGTGCTGGCCACAGCACTTTTTCATGTTTTAAAAATTATAGGGAATAGATAATTACTAGTGAATGCTGACCTTTTCCTTATTATGAGTAATTATGCTATTAAAAGAATCATCTGGACCTTAATTTGATATACAAATTATTCAATTACCTAGTCTGTGTCTGTAAGGACTCCAGCAGCCCCCCGTTATCTGGTGAGAGTGGAAGGACAGTTCTGTGCATGAAGCAATTGTGTCTTCTGCTGCAGAAATTTTAGTTGTACCAAAATAGATGAAACCAGTGGCTAACCCAATAATTCCACCGAAATGTTTCATGGCACCAAATTGTAACCAATATGTCACCACTGAAGCATCTGCGAGAAGAAGAGGTCAAAGAAACGTAATGAAAATCCCACTGCAAAACAAAATTAAAGCATATCACTGGAAAATAAAACTAGAGCTAAGCAAAAGTAACTCTTCCTTAAGACGTTTGGATATAGTGTCCATAAAACTCACTTCTGGTCCTAGATATTTATTTATTGTTTTGTTTTGGTGGTAGTAATGGTGGTGATGGTGATAGTGGTGATGGTGATGGTGATGGTGACAGTGGTGACAGTGGTGATGGTGATGGTTGTGGTGGTAGTGATGGTGATAGTGATGATGGGGTGATGGTAGTGGTGATGGTGACAGTGATGATGGTGACGGCAATAGTAAGGGTGGTGGCAATGGCGATGGTGGTGATGGTGGTAGTGGTAATGGTGGTGGTGATGGTGGTGATAATGGTAGTGATGAAGGTGGTGATGACGATGATGGTGGTGGTGGTGATGATGATGGTGGTGGTGATGGTGATGGTGGTGGTGATGGCAGTAGCAGTGGTGGTGATGGTGGTGCTGATGGTAGTAGTGGTGATGGTGGTGATGGTGATGACAGTGAAGATTCAGGTACCCAGTACCTTCCATGAATCAGGATGATAGATTTACCTAAAGAACCTTTACTGCTAAAGGTAGTGGTGTGTAGACAAGCCAAACAGAGTTTGAATCCCAGTCTCAGTACTTATTAACTATAGTGACACTGGAAAATCACTACCTCAATTTTTGCATGTATGTATACATGTACATATGTATGTATTTTTGAGTTGGAGTCTTACTCTACCACCCAAGGTAGAGCGCAGTGGCATATTTATGCCCATTACAGCTTCAACCTGCTGGGCTCAGGCAATCTTTCTCCCTCAGCCTACAAAGTAGCTGGAACCACCGTGGTGTGCACATCATGTGAGGCAAAATTTTTTTAAAAACGTATTGCAGAGATGAGATCTCGCCAAGTTGACTAGGCTGGTCTTGAATCCCTAAGCTCCACCTCCCAAAGTGCTGAGATTATAGGCATGAGCCACCACACCCGGCCTATTTCCTTAATTTTATCATCTGTAAGATGTAAACAATAATACCAAGCATTTTTCAGATTGTTGTCTGGACTGTTGTCCCAGAGTGTTGCCAGGACTGGTGCTCAGTCTCAAAAGTCTGTCACATAGCTGAGCTTTAATAAATGAGAAAAGACTAGGCATGGTGGCACACACCTATCACCTCAGCCTGAGACTCTCATCAGGAGCAGGTGCTGGCGCCAGGCTTCCTGCACAGGCTGCAGAATCATGAGCCAAACAAAGCCCTTTTCTTCATAAATGACCCAGCCCTGGGTATTCCTCGGGTAACACATGGACTCAGACACTAATATGAATCCATTTTACAGATGTTGACACTGAGGCACAGTATGGTTAAGACACTGACTGGGTCTTCAAGCTAGCAAACTGCAGAGCCAGGACTGAAACCCAAGCAGCCTTGTCCCAGAGTGTAAATTCTGTGGTCTACCATCTCTCAGAGGCACTTAGATAACAGTTGTTGGATTATTTAAGAAGTGTTATTGAGGCTTAAGGCACACAAAATTAAGTACTGAGGAAGCAAAAATAGGAAGGAATGGTTACACTTGGTTAAGGAAGACTTTGGGGAACTCATGAGCTTCTGATCCATCAGCACTGCCATGTATGTTGTCCTCCTTCTCACGAGAGGCAGATGGGATTAAGGGATGAACAGATCATTCCGTGTTCTCAAGCAGGGCACAGCTAGACCTCCATGTCCCACCCAGAACACTGTGTCTGCAAAAATGCAGGCTGGGACTCATCACATCTGTAAACTTCCTTGGAAGTACTTCTCATATGTAAGAATTATTCTTCTAGGTATAAAACATCTGCTGCATGGTGTCCCGCATGGTATGCAAAGATGTGTCTGGTGTCAATACTGAACCCACTCCCAGAGCAGCAGGAGAACTGTGATTTGTCACCAGTAGTTCAAACCCGCTGACCCAAGCAGTGAAAAAAGAGAATCAGAAACCTCCCCAGACTAGAAGGGCCGCCTAGTCTGCTGCCTGAGATAGGTGTGCCTTCTGCTATCCACCTGAGGCCTGGAAAAACTGAGCCAGCTCCAGCACCCTGGGACACCTGGGCAAGGGAAGTGGCTCACCTCGAGATGGTCAGGCACATAACCGGGAACACCTGGGTTTTGCTGGATTTCCACTTTTTGGGAAGGAACAGTAAACTGATTTTGGAGATTTCCGTCCTCTGGAACCTAAAATTTTCATCTTACAGCAATCAATACAGGATCCAAGTCAATTCTAGCCCAGAAAGATGAGACCTCTTTAATTGTGCCACACCCCTAGCAGTTCCAAAGCTTGCAGACTTCTGTATAGAAACACTGCAAGAAGAAGAGACAAGACATCCTGTGGACTCCTTGGGCTTAGCCACAGGGAAGGAGACCATGCCTGTGTGCCCACACTGCTGCCCTCTTAAGTAACAAACCCAAACAGGGACTCTAAGAAGAGGTCTATGCTAAGTGTGTTCTTAAAATTACCAGAAATAAACCAATTGTTTCATGCCCTCATTCTCATGCTGGCAGTCCTGGACACCAAAGATTTTTCTGCCAAATCACTGAGAAAGGCTCATAAAATGTCATCTCTGTCCATCTTGGGTGGTGCCTGCCAACACCTCTTCCCTTGCCAGCAGTGGTACAAACACATGCCCCCACAAGCCTGTCAGTCAGTCCCGGCCCTGACACATCATCACTGGTTGCCTGCACCTTTCAGCAGGCCTCTGGGCATCTGGGTGGGACATGATGTTGCCCCTTTAGCTCGCCTCTCTGGGCATATGGGTGATGTGACATGGTGCTGCCCCCTCAGCTAGCATTGGATGGGCACCGGGATGGAGTCAGCCTGATTCCATGGCCTGCTTGATGTCCAGTTCAGAACGACTTTTTCCCAGGTCTGCCAAAGCATGTCCTGCTTGTGCTTGTGCTGAGACAAAATGCACAGTTAGCCAGACAGAAGAGATCCCATGCTGTGGCACAACCCAGAGGTCTTGAACTCAGGCTATTTCCCTAATTATCTGCATGTATATGGATGGCTGGAACGACCTTTTGATTCAGAACCACTTGACAGTCTGTAGGTCAAGGGATGCTGAGACTCCGACATGCACAGTGACTCGTTCCAAGCTGTATCTACAACCCTGGCTGTGGGGTCCAAGATCATGACTGGGAAGCACAAGTGTACTAGCAGGAGGGAGCAGAGTGAGTCCTTCGAGTCAGAATGCCTGGCACTGAGCTCCTGCAAAAGGTGGGATAGGACAGTGGTCAGGACGGGCCCTCAGGAAGCAGACATGGGACGTTATTACAGGAGCCCCCACATGAGCTGCAGGCCTCAGAGGACGGGCCCTTGGGAAGCAGACATGGAACACTGTGACAGGAGCCCCCACATGAGCTTCAGACCTCAAAGTCCCCGTTCCCTCAAAGAGAGACACCACATACCTCACAAGTCAGGATTCACTATGACCAGCTTTCAAAAAGTATCTAAAACATGAGTGTTCCCAGTGAACGGTCAGACAACTCCACCGTGACTGTCTGATTCTAGAGTTGGAAAACCACAATAGAACCAGATGCTGTTCCAAGCACAGCATCACACAGGCACCAATTCCTCGGAAACCAAGGTCCTAAAGGAGTTCGTCAGCACTCAGTAGTACTGCCTACCTAACCTTGGCCCTCTAGTTCTCAGCCCACCTCATTCTTATTCTAGTCACTACCCGATTACCTAAACACAAATCCTTTTATACTGTGCTAATTTAATAAACTATTTATAAAAAGGCAGGGAGCTTGACGACTACTAGAAAACCAATTCCGTTGAACCTGAGGTAATTAGCATGCTGGCTTGGCCAAAATATGTCCTCCAGCAGGGTGTCCCCATGCAGGGACCACCACTGTGCCCTTCCTGGTCAGGGGGGAGGAGAGAACTAGAATATCAGGCTCCACCACAGAGCCACGGACCTCAAGACAACCAGGAGGGTACAAGGGCCAGGAATGGCCGACAGAGCTCCGTGGAGAGCCATCCCACTTTTGAAGCCACCAAGTAACGACTCCAGGGTATCAACCAAGGAAGGAGGTAAGGTACGCAAACTTGATTTAGATGTGCACAAAGCACCTTAGCAATGGCAACTAACCCTCATGACTACCCTCCAAGACACCATAATTATTCCATGAGGTCCAAGGGGCCAGCTCACCTCGCATCACACAGCCTGCATGCCACAGTGTGGCCAGGAAGCATGGCACAGCATCCCTGTCTTGAGCCATCATGCTGGCAGTCCCCCAGCCAGGTCAGCCTGAGCCACTTCCTAGCAGCCCCCTGCTTGGGCAGTCTCTATCACTACAGACCCCGCTGTGCTGATCTCCTATCCATGACCCAGGCTATCTTTGCCCTGCAGTAAGCAGCTCTCTGGGGCCTTGTCAGAGAGGAGCTGACATGCCATCATTTGATATGTGTTATTGCTATTCCAGGCCAGTCAGCAAATCATCAGCCATACCTGGACACCGATTCCACAACAAATGGATCCACTAGAGTGGACTGTTTCCTGTCACTCGAGGAACAGGTAGCAGTCGATGCACCTGTGAAGCCTTTGCTCAGAAACATGTACTGGCTCCATATCCTCAGAATGAAAGCAAGTCCTTGCAGTCACAGGCCCTCCCAGTCTGTCCCCTATCACCATGTCTCTTACACCTGCTCCAAGCCTCCCTCAGTCCACTACCCTCGCCACGCTGGCCTCCCTACCCTTCTGTGACCTGCCAGCCTCTCTGCCCCTCTGTGACCCATCAGGCACACCAGGCTCCCTGCCCTTCTGTGACCTGCTGGACACACTGTGCCTCAGGGTCTTTGCACTGGTTGCTGTCCTCACCTGGGCTGTCTTCCCCAGTATCCTCACAGCTTGCATTCCTCCTAGTACTTGTTGCCTTCTTGATGAGCCTTCTCTGCCCAGGATCCCACCCCCAGTAATCCCTCCCTCATTCTTTCCCCCAATAATACCCATTGTTTTCTTATGTAATTGCTTCTGGAAAGTAAACTCTGCAAAAGTGAGCATTTTTTGTTATTTGTGTTCACTGCTAAGGCCCTAGACTATCACAGTGCCTTTTAGTTCACAGGTGAGCTAACTATCTCCTGAAAACAAGAAGAAAAAAAAAAAGAGGGAGAGAAGTATAGGCCAAATACCAGAGTCATGTTTGTTTATGTTTTAGAGACAGGGTCTCACTCTGTCACCCGGGCTGGAGTGCAGTGGCCCAATCATAATTCAATGTGGCATCAACCATCAACCTCCTGGGCTCAAGCCATCCTCCCACTTCAGCCTCCTGAGTACCTAGAACTACAGATGCATGTTACCCTACCTGGCTACATTTTAATATATTTTGTAGAGGCAAGATCCCACTATATTGCCTAGGCTGGTCTCAAACTCCTGGCCTCAAGTTATCCTCCTGCCTTGACCTTCCAAAGGACTGGGATAACAGATGTGAGCTACTTCACCCTGCTGAAAGTCATATTTGGGTTCAATAGGCAAGATTCTTGGGGAACCTGAATAACGCCAAAACAAAAACAAAGCAAAACAGACAAAAACATACAAAGAATGAGGAATGCACTTTTGGAAAACTTCGCATTAGGTAATGTAACAATTTTCCAGATGAGGAGAAGCACCCGGCTCTCTCTTCCTTGCCAGCTTCTGAGGAGGGATGTTGTGCTTGGGGACTGATGCATTGGAGAGGCAGTCTCGTGCCACATGCACTGAGCAGGAAACAGCAGTGGCCACCATAGCAGGTTCCAGGCAGAGAAGCAATCCTCCTGGGCCACAGAGGAGCAGCCTTTAACTCAGGCCTTCACCCCCAACATTTGCAGACATCTGTCAGGCCCTGGGTTAGGATCCAGTGATGCAAACGGAGAATCAAGTGGATTAATCACTACATAACCCCATGTGTGAAACAGGAGAACATGGTTGTGAACTGTTCCAATGACCTCCAAGCAACTGGTCCCCTCTATTGACCTGGGTCCTTCCAAAGCACTGTCCACAGAAACAACTAGAATGATTAAAAACTGCAGGTCAGGAACTGCAGCCCTGCTGATGACTCACTGCCTTCCCAGCACTCTGCAGCCCAGCCCATTGCAGTCTGCAGGCTGTGCGTGGCAGCCAGCTCTAGTGGCACTGGCCTCTCTGGCCCCAAAAGGTCCGTCATGCCCTCATCAGCTCCCTGCCTGCGAGGGCCTCCTTCATCTTTCTCCTTCCCCTGGCACAAGGGTTTCCTCTCGTCTTGCACGTCTCCATCTGAACAACAGGTCCCTAGGGCAGGCTTCCCTCCTGCATGGTTTAAGGGGATCCCAGTGTCCTTCATTCCAGGTTCTCTGCTCTCTCCCACCCCAGCTTCTACAACAAATTAAAATGAAACATTAAGTGATGTGCTCGCAGCTTACAGAAGATCCGTGAAGACACATCTCTACTTGGCTGACCATCTGTGTACTTAATACCTTGCCTGTCTCAGTACAAGCAGAAGCTAAAACAGCATTTGAGGACTAGCTGGTTAGGTGGTGGTTGGTGCTGGTAGACGGGTAGAAGGAAGGAAAAGACAGAGAGAGGGAAGAGAAAGGGAGGGGAATAAAAGGAAGAAAGGACCAATTAATTTTCTACAGGGACATGAAAGACCCTAACAGGCTTTTCAGAGGAGGGTCATTTTGATCTATTTTTAACAGGGATTTGAAGCCCTGTGCTAGATGGTTTTGGGGTACAGGAGGGATTTAGAAATGGTTAATCACAGTCCCTACCCTTGATAACCATATAAATGTGTGGGTAAGATTGACTCACGTGAAGGAAGGCACAATACAGAGCTCCATTAAATATTCAAAGCTCTGAGACACGGGGCTCCAACAGTAAGTCACACAGGGAGACACGGAAGGCTCTGTGGAAAAGGTGGGGCCCACAATTTGCCCTGAAAACACTCACAGAAGTGCTAGCTCCGAGCCCAGCAATGCTCCAGTGGCCCTATCCATATTAACTCACTTAATTTCCACAACCCCGCAGGGTAGATTATGATTATTATCATCACTTTATTAGTTGGGCAGGACCACATGGCTGATGAATGGGCAGCAGGATCAGTCCAGGCACCACCATCAGAGGAAGACCCCAGAGACCTTCATTAAGTGGCCAACCATTGCTTTCATTCCAAAACAAGGTCATGAGAATCTTTTTAATTCAACAGGTACAGAATCCTGTAATTTCAAACACACAAAATGAGCACTTAACACAGCAGGTCACACCTGTGACCCTGACGACCTTCCCCTCCAAACAGAGTCTCAGCATTTCAATCTCCTCCCTGGAGTAATGGAGATGTCTTGAGGGAACATCACTTCAGCATGTCACAACTTAGTACACTACAATGTATATCAGATGCTCACAGTGACAGGCAAGGAACACGAGTGCTGTTGGCCTCTCTATCTGTTGGCTCCACCCTGGGGGTTCAACCAACCTCAGACAAGAAGTATTTGAATAAAAAAGTGTGTGTGAACTAAGCACAAACAAACTTCTTTTTTTCTTATCATTATTCCCTAACCAATACAAGGCAGCAACTATTCACATAGCATTTACAACATAGTCAGGTGTTATAAGTAGTCTTGAGATGATTTTAAGCATCTGGAGATGTGTGTAGGTTATATGCAAATACTACCCCATTCTACATCAGAGACATGAGCATCTGCAGATCTCATGACCTGGTTTTGGAACAAAAGCAATGGATGGCCACTTAACCAAGGTAACCAGAAGGGTCACCTCACCCTATCATGAGGACATTCTGAGGCTTCTGCACTGAAACTGCCCCAGAAATGGCCCAAGAGCACCTGCCCAGAAGCCCCCCTTCTGTACTGAAGGGGTTTTCATTGGCTTTTGGAGTTTTATTCCCAGGGAAGCCACAAGAAAAAGAAAATAAATACATTTATATTCAGTAAAATTGGCAATTTAGAGGACAGTGCTGCAAAGCATTTTTAAAGTATCTGATCTTTGCCATCCATCTCAATCTAAAAAAATTTCAAGAGCAAATAGAATCACATTCATTTTGTGCAGAATGTTTGGCCTCATGAATAAATGATCAGAGACATGGAGAATGGCACTGTGCAAAGTTATTTAATAAAGTCATAATCACATCAGAAAGCATTTCTGCTGTTTGTAATGACCCAGACAACTCAGAGCACCCAAGGTTGCAACATGAGCTGTCTACAGTGCTATGCAACTCATGGCGGATGGACTTCAAGGAGCCACTATATTGCATCAATGTGCACTTGTATGAGGGGACTTATCACTCAGGTGTTTGACCAGGAAAGGTTGGTCCAGAAGAACCTGGTCTGAAATCACTTTCTACACTACTGCCCTGCTGTGTCATCCAATATGACCAACTACACTCACTTTAATAGGAACCTTCATCCATCAGACCAAGGATGCCATGTAGTGAATGTCATTCTAGCACTTTATTTAATGATCTGTCTCAAAGATGAAATTTAACTATTACAATTCATCTCCAGATCATTAATGTTAACAAGTTTCCTAGATACCTAATAATACCTCTATATAAAAACAACAAATGCTCACACCCCTAAAGAATGTATTCAATTAAAAGAGCCAATGTTCAAGAAACTCACAAGCATGAGGACTTACCGAGGGCCAGATGCTGTGCCAGGATCTCTTGCACACTATTTCTAATTTAATCTTTCAAATAGCCCCATGTTGTACCCCTTACCTCCTTGCCTCCATTTCATAGATGCAGAAGGTCACCTGATAGCTTCAAAGCCAGATTCATTCATTCAGCATAAATACCAAGTGCCAACTCTGCGTCAAGTCTTGTCCTCAGTCCTAGGGACACTGCAGGAATTAACCAGAGAATGTCTGACTCTGTGGAGTGTCTTCCAGTGGAGACACACAGACAATTAAAACTGATCATGTGACACATACCACACTGGTAAGTGCTATGAGGAAGAATAGAGTAGGGGAGGGGAGAGGGTGGGAGATGGCATCTGAGCAGGAGTCATGAGCAGAGACCACAGAGATGTCAGCCATGTGGATGATGGGTCATGGGAGGTTCTGGAGAATGGGCTAAGGTATGCTAGCCAGGTGGAATTCCTGACCTATCAATGATATTCTACTCCAAGAAAATTTCATATCTATTATTTTATTATTTATTTTTTTGAGTTGGAATCGCACTCTGTCACCTATGCTGGAGCACAGTGACACAATCACAGTCACTGCAGCCTTGACCTACTTGGGCTTAGGTGATCCTTCTGCCTTAGCCTCCCAAGTAGCTGGAACTACAGGTGTATACCATCACACTTGGCTAATTTTTTTGATTTATTGTAGAGACAAGATCTCGCCAAGTTTCCCAGGTTGGTCATATCTATTATTGATAAGGCTTTGTGATTCAAAATACTGTCATTTCCAAGGTTCCAGTTATGTAAGCTGAGTGAATCCTAGAGCTCTGCAGTAGTAACAATGCTGTACTGTATACCTTAACATTTGCTAAGAGTGTAGATCTATGTTGGGAATTATGGCAAAATAATAACAACAAAGAAGGCTTGAGGAATCTGGGAGATAGAGTCTACTCAAACTCATCAAGTTATGCACGTTAAATATGTACACATTTTGTATGTTAATCATGTCTCAATAGAGGGATTTTTTTAAATGCCACATCCCTTATGAAGTTTAATGAGGAGAAAGGTTTAAGATGGTGACGGGACAAGCTGAACTGTGACGATCTCCACAAAAGGTGACTCCTGAAGGCAGTTCCACGTGCCCCCAGAGCTGGTGCTGAAAAGCTGCTCTCGGATCTCGGCTCTGGCCTGGGGAATTCCCAGTTCCAGCCTGGGGAATTCCAGGCTCCCTCCTCCACCCCAAGCCACCAGCAGCACACCAAATGAAGTGCCCAGCTATATCGCTGATTTCCAGTGCCTGATGCTGGACACACACCACCACAGCCCGTCACAGTGGATCATCCACAGACCAGGCGAGTGGAGAGAAAAGACGAGTGGAGAGAAAGGATCAGTGAAAGAGAAGCCACCCAACACAGCCATTTTCTAGGCAGAGATTCGCATTGCCCCACCAATCTATGAGCAGCCTCCACCTTGGTTTCCAAGGTAACCTCGCCAAACGGGAGACAAAAGGGCCTCCCCTACACTGAATCAGACACAGGCAACTCAGTCCTGTGGCAGACCTCTCAGGCAGCAAGTTAAGGGAACTAACCCAACCTATGAGTAAATCTATCTGCCTGCAAAGGGGAGAGGCTAGAGATCTGAGTTGAAGAGACTTTAGACACTCAGGAAAGACTCCAGAGCTAGTCTGGTTTCTTGTTTTGATTTTTTATTTTATTGTTTTCACTGTTTGTTTTTCTCACTTTTGTTTGTTTTTTGAGTTAGACTACTTGTTTGTGATGGGGAAAAGCACATCAAAAGGCATGATTTTATTGGACTGTTGTTGTGTGATTACTGGTATGCTTTAGGAAACTTTGTTTTTTACTCTTTTCTGGCCTTGTGTCTCTTTTCATTCATTAGTTGGTATGTATTTCTGTTTTCTCTCTTACTCTTCTCTCTCTCCAACTTCCTCTTGACCCCCCCTTCTTCCATTATTTTCCTTTTTCTTACCTCCTTTTGTTCCAGGGAGCAAACCTAAACCCCACTTCATAGACAGATTATAAGGCAGTGGGAAGTGGGTTCCAGTGTGCCCATATGCCTGATGATAGATACTGGGATCTGCAGATAGATTCTGAATCACAGCTTCCCCCTCGATTAAATCTCAAAACTCCAAAAAGTACAGTTCCAACTCACAGTTCAGCCTTAAAAGTGAACAAAGCCAGAGGACGCTCATAAGAAAGAACAGGAGATTGAACAAAAAGAAGTAAAAGCAACCCCATATTCCCTGAAAAACAGAATTAAAGAAGGGGAGGGAAAAGGGGAGAGAGAAAAATCTACACAAATGAAGAAAAAACAAAAGAAGAATATGGGTCTCTCACAGAGCCGTGGGAGGTCAAACACTGAGAAAACTGACTTTGGAATGCAAACAATGAAGAGTCCCCAGAAGGACTGGTCTCAAACTACAAAGCCAGATATCAAGACATTAACGGAGAGATTAAAAAGAATTGAGGAGAGATAAGAAGAAACTAGGAAGGAGTTGATAACTGAAATAACAGTAGTAAAGAATACTGTGGTTGAAATAAATAACAAACTCATAAGCATGGAAAGCAGAATTAGCCAAGCAGAAGAAAGAATCTCAGAGCTTGAAGACCAAAATATAGAACTAACAAAAACTGTCAAAAACATAGAAAAGAAGCTTAAAAAGACAAAACAAAACCTTCAAGAGATGAGCGATTACTTCAAGAGATCGAACCTAAGAGTAATTGGACTTCCTGAGGCGGAAAGAGAGACAGAGACCACCCTGGAACAAACATTCTATGAGATTATTCAAGAAAACTTCCTTCATCTCATCAGTGATGCAAAAATTCAAACACAGGAGATTCAGAGAAACCCTGCAAGACAAGAAATGAGAAGACCAACTCCCAGACACATAATAATTCGCCTAAACAAAGTAGGTATAAAAGAAAAATTCCTAAAGGCAACAAGAGAAAAATGTCAGATTACCTACCATGGAAGACCAATTAGAATAGCAGCAGACTTACCTACAGAAACCCTTCAGGCTAGGAGAGCTTGGAGCCCTATCTTCAAAGTTCTAAAAGATAAACAATTTCAACCAAGAATAACGTACCCAGCCAAGCTAAGCTTCATCAATGAGGGAGAATTAAAATCTTTCCCAGAAATCCAATCCCTAAGAACTTACGCTGCCATCGGACCACATCTACAAGAAACAAGTAAGAAAGTATTGAACACAGAAGAAAAGGAAAAAAGAACAACAATGTTCTTCATAAGAGTACAGGGAAAAGACTAAAAACACACACGAACCAACCCCCAAATCAAAAGAAAGACAATAAACAAACAACAACAACAACTCTGTAAGAACCTTATGATAGGGATCAACTCTCACATTTCAATAATTAGCCTGAATATGAATGGACTAATGCATCACTGAAAAGACATAGAATGGCAAATTGGATAAAATATCACCAGGCAACAATATATTGCCTTCGAGAGACTCATCTCACTAGAAAGGACACTTGCAGACTCAAAGTAAGAGGATGGGAAACAATTTTCAGGCAAACGGAACACAAAAGAAAGGAGGAGTCGCGGTCTTAATCTCAGACAAAATAACCCTTAAGCTATCAAAAGTTAAAAAAGATACAGAAGGCCACTACATAATGATAAAAGGTTTAATCCATCAACAAAAAATATCCATCCTAAACATATATGCATGCAACATAGTAGTGCCAACTTTCATAAAGCAGCTTCTAGGTAAACTCAAAAAAGATATTGACACTAACACTATCATAACTGGGGACTTTAATACCCCACTCACAACCCTAGACAGATCTCTAGGACAAAACGACTACAGAATATACAGAATATACATTGTACTCATCACCACATAGAACGTACTCTAAGATTGACCACATACTTGGCCATAAAACAAGCATAAACAAATTTCAAAAATCGAAATTTGCCATGTACCTTCTCGGACCACATTGGAATAAAAATGAACATCAACACCAACAAGGTCCCCCCAAAACCCACAAAGACATGGATACTAAACAGCATCATGCTAAACAACTCCTGGGTCAATGATGAAATCAAAACAGAGATTAAAAGATACCTGGAAGCAAATGAAAATGAAGAAACATCTTACCAAAATCTCTGGGATGCCATGAAAGCTGTAGTAAGAGGGGAATTCATATCTCTACAAACGCACATGAAGAAACTGGAAGGATCACAAATTAACAGCTTAACAAGTCACCTAAGGAAACTGAAAAAGCAAGACCACCAAAACCCTAATTTCAGCAGAAGAATCCAGATCAAAATAAAATAAAAGCCCAAATCCAGGAAACAGAAGACAAAAAGATAATACAAAAAAAAAAATCAATGAAACAAACAGCTGGTTCTTTGAAAGGATCAACAAGATCTATGGTCCCCTAGCTAGACTGACCAAGAAAAAGAGAGAAAAAGTCCAAATAAACACAATCAGAAACACAAACGATGAAGTCACATCTGACCCTGAAGAAATACAAAAGATCATTATAGACTACTATGTACACTTGTATGGAAACAAACTTGAAAACCTTAAGGAAATGGAGGACTTTCTGATATCACACAACCTGCCTAGGTTGAAACAAGAAGAAATCAAGACCCTAAATAGCCCAATAAGAATCAAGGAAATTGACTATGTAATAAGAAAACTATCTACAAAAAGAAGCCCTGGACCAGATGGTTTTCCAGCAGAATTCTATAAGAAATTTAAGGAGGAGCTGATACCAATCCTACTGAAAGTATTCTAGGAAATTGAGAAAGATGAAACTCTCCCCAAATCATTTTATGAAGCTACCATCACATTGATACCCAAGCCAGGAAAAGACTAAACAAAGAAAGAGAACTACAGGCCAATAACTTTGATGAACATAGATGCTAAAATTCTCAACAAGGTCCTAGCAAACCAGATTCAACAACACACCTCAAAAATCATCCATCATGACCAAGTAGGCTTCATCTCTGGAATACAAGGCTGGTTCAACATTTGTAAAACCATAAATATAATTAAATACATCAACAGATGTCAAAACAAAAACCATATGATTACATCATTAGATGCAGAAAAAGCTTTTGATAAAATACAGCACCCCTTCTTGATAAAAACCCTCGAACATCTAGGCATACATGGAACATACCTTAAAGTAATAAAAGCCATCTATGAGAAACCCACAGCCAGCATACTCCTAAACAGACAAAAATTGGAACCATTTCCCCTGAAAACTGGAACAAGACAAGGATGCCCACTCTCACCCCTCCTGTTCAATATAGTATTGGAAGTCCTGGCTAGAGCAATCAGAAAAGAGTAGGTGATCAGGGGTATCCAAATGGGAAAAGAGGAAGTCAAGTTATCTCTCTTTGCAGACAACATGATTGTGTACCTTGAAAACCCAAGAGAATCTGTCAAAAAACTCCTTGCACTGATAAAGGACTTTGGCAAAGTCTCAGGGTATAAAATAAATGTGGAAAAGAGAATCACATTTCTTTACACCAATAATAAACAAACAGAAACCCAAATAAAAAGCACAATCTCATTCACAACAGCCACAAAAAAAATGAAATACCTTGGCATCTTCCCAACCAGAGACGTGAAAGACCTTTACAATGAAAACTACAAAACACTGCTCAAAGAAATCAAAGATGACAGAAACAAGTGGAAAAATATCCCATGTTCACAGATTGGAAGAATCAACAATGTGAAGATGTCTATCTTACCTAAGGCAATCTACAGATTTAATGCAATACTCATCAAATTACCAGCAACATTCTTCTCAGATCTAGAAAAAACAATACAGGAATTCATATGGAAACACAAACGACCAAGAATAGCCAGAACAATCCTCAGCAAAAAGAAACAAAGCAGGAGGTATCACAATATCAGACTTTAAACTTTACTATAAAGCTACAATAAGCAAAACAGCTTGGTATTGGTACAAGAACAGGCATATAGACCAATGGAATAGAATTGAGATTCCAGAAGCAAAACGTCAATTTCTCAACCAACTCATCTTCAACAAAGCCTCCACCACCCACCACTGGGGAGAGGACAATCTATTCAGTAAATGGTGCTGGGAAAACTAGCTAACCACATGCAGAAGATTCAAACAAGACCCCTATCTATCCTCCCACACAAAAATTAACTCTAAATGAATCCAAGACCTAAATGTTAAACCTCAAACATAAGAACTTTAGAAAATGCAGGACACACCCTTATGGAAGTTGGAACTGGCATCCAATTCCTGAGTAAAAACCGAAATGCATGGGACATAAGAGATAAGATAGACAAGTGGGACCTCATTAAACAGACAAGCTTCTGCAAAGCTAAAGAAACCATCAAGAGAGCAGGGAGACAGCCCATAGACTGGGAGAAAGTATTTGCCAACTCCATGTCTGACAAAGCCCTAACATCTAGGATCTACAAGGAACTCAAACGTGCTAAAAAACAACCAACCCCCCCATTACAAAGTGGGCAGAAGACATGAATAGACACTTCTCAAAAGAAGACATATGAGCAGTCAACAAATGCATGAAGAAATGTTAAACCTCACTAGTCATCAAGGAAATGCAAATTAAAACTACATTGATATACCACCTAACTCCAGTCAGAATGGCCATTATCAATAACTCAAAAAATAACAGCTGCTAGAGAGAATATGGCGAAAAGGGAACACTTCTACACTGTTGGTGGGAGGGTAAACTAGAGCAGCCTCTGTGGAAATCAGTGTGGTGATTCCCAAAAGCTCTAAAAATCGACCTTCCATATGACCCCGCAATGTCCCTACTGGGAATATACCCTGAAGAACTCAAATCACTCTACAAAAAAGATACCTGCACACGTATGTTTATCACAGCATTGTTCGCAATAGCAAGATCATGGAACCAACCATGCTGTCCATCAAAAGAGGACTGGATTAAAAAAATGTGATACACATACACAATGGAATATTACGCAGCCATAAAAAAGAACAAAATCATGAATTTCACAGAAACCTGGATGGAATTGGAGTTTATAATACTGAGTGATCTCTCACAGAAACAAAGATCTGAGTATCACATGTTCTCACTCATAAGTGGACCTTGAACAACTATCGTAATACTATAAGAAAAGGATTGACAGTGGCAGGAAACTATGGGGGGGCAGGGAGGGGAAGGGAGGTGGGATTAACAGTAGTCAATATCTGTCTGTGGGCGGGGGGGGCACACCTCATCAACAAAATACCTGCACAATGCATATTTGTACACCTAACCCTGAACTGTACCCCACAATTTTAAAATAAATAATATGTATTTTTTAAAAAAAGTTTAATGCCATATTAGCTGAGATTCCCACAGGAACCATGAGCTGAACCCACTCCCCCACCCCAGGCAGCCTCACCCCTCTCTGAGGCCTACATACTTCCTCAACTCGTAACTCTGCTCAGAGGCAAAAGGCAATCAGAGAGAAACAGCTTACTTTGTCTCCAGAGGGATGGCTGTTTTTCTCTCTGTCCCCCTTTCTTTGATTCCTTCATGTAACACACATTTGTGGAACATCTGCTCTGGACTTTGGGGATGCAGAGGTCAGGAACCCAGGTCCTACACCAGTTTTCCTGGTAATGGATGGACCCAGTGATGCTGCTGGGTAGTCCTGCCAGCCCAGGTGGAACCTACTTCTTGTCTGTCTTCAATGGCATCACACACACAGGCCCGGCTTCTCTTAGGGGCTGCTCCTCTTCCAGGTGCTCCCTCACCAGTATAACTCCCAGGTCATGCAGGCTCCACTAGACGCAGGGTTGGGAGTAGGAGACAGGCAGAGTGGCTCCCGTCTGACAGGACTGAAACCCCAGGTCAAAGTGTCTGCTAGTATTCAGTCAGTAAGTGAGGGCCTGGCTTGCAAAGACCCCACCTGACCCTCAGGCCCAGGAGTCGCTCCTTCCCCTGTCACCACAGAGTGCCCCTGGGAGAAAAGGCCTATGAAAACAACCCCATCAAAGCATAGGGACTCCTTAAATACACTTTCCTCCTGCAAATGGCAGGGTGGGGGGAGGTGAGGGAGGACAGAAAACCTAGTTTTCTGACTGGAAGGCAGGAGAAGGCAAGGAGGGTAAAAGCACTGTGCCCAACACCGGAGGGAGGCAGCATTCCTCGTCCATGCCTGCCTGAGGTGAAGATGTTCCCTTTCCCCCAAATCCTTTCTCTTTTTAACTTCATCCTGGGTGATGACCTTTGTGCTGCGGAAGTCGGGAGGCGATTCTTGTAATATGTAGTTGATACATTCATACTACAGACCAAATACATTTGCCTCAAGCTAGCAATATTTACCGAATCTTACAGGCAGTTCTAGCAGCTAGAATTCATAAATAATTTCAAATATGATTTTTAAAAACTAACCAGCATCATTACAGTAACTCAATACTGGTATGGAAAATCTAAACGCAGCTGACTGATTTCTCTCAATTTCCTCAGGTGTGAAGCAGCACAGCATCACTGTGCAGGGGTCAGAGACTGGGCAGGGACACAACGGTTAGCAAGTTTCATGAGGGTGGGCAGAATCATACACCCACCCTGGAACGTCCATGTCTTTATCCCTGGAATCTGGGAATGTCACCTTGCACAGCGAAAGGAATTTTGATGGTGCAATGAAAGCTAAAGAACCCAAGGTGAAGAAATTCTCCTAAGATATCTGGGGGGCCCAACCTTCAAGAAGAGGATGGCAGGAAATGGGGTCAGAGAGTGGTGGCGTGAGGGCTTGACCTGTGAAGACAGAGGGAGGGCTCATGAGCCCAGGAAGGCAGGCAACCTCTAGAAACCGACAAAGGACAAAGAGTCTCCAGAAAGGAAAGCAGCCCTGTTAACACCTTGACACAGCCTGTGACACCCACGTTGGATGTCGACACAGAACCATAAGACAACAAAGCTGTGTTGACATTGTAAGCCACAGAATTTGTGGTAATTTGCTATAGCAACACAGACATTAATACAGTGGGTAAGACTGACAAGATACCTGAGTGTACAATGGAGCAATGGGGGAAAGCAGAGTACTGTGTGCCAGCACTGGGGGGAGGTGAAGCACTGTGTCCAGCACCAGAAAGAGGTGGGGGCACTGTGTCTAGCACCAGGAAGAGGTGGGGCACTGTGTCTAGCACTGGAAGGAGGCAGAGCACTGTCTAGCACTGGAGGGAGGTGGAGCACTGCATCCAGCACCAGAAGGAGGCAGAGCACTACGTCCAGCACTGGAAGGGGGTGGAGCACTGTGTCCAGTCCTGAGGGAAGTGGACAGCACCTCTGGGCTTGAAGAGCAGGGAGGGAGTTGTGGCTGGGGCAGCTTCACACCCCTGGAACCATGACTCCAAGCAGCAGGATGCACATAGTCATGGCGCAGTCCAACAGAGGGGAATAAATAGGGAATTAATTCCTGCCTCAATCCTCCTGCCCTCAGCCTACTGCCTGGGAGATGAGTGCTGCCAAGAGCGTGCAGGGCGGATCCAGGGGGGTCAAACAAAAGCCCCAGAACAAGGTACATGCAGAACCTGGTTCAGAGCAGAGTGCCTCACCCCACCCAGGGTGTCGGGGCTTGAGGTCGTTATTGCTGTTTTCCAATGATTTTACACAGTGGTGCTGCATGCAGCACAGAAGATCTAGGCACTGACCTCCCCTGGGAGGTGACAGGGGGTTGGGAAGGCCATGACATTTACTGAAGAAGCAGAGACCAGGACCAGGAGGGTTGGAAGGCAGTGCAGGCCACACCCAACATGCAGTGAGGATGCCTCGCCAATTTCAGGGATTCCCTGGGCACACGGGTTTACAGCAACACAGGCCCCTGCTATTTGTGTTGAGAGCGGCCAGCAATGCAGGTTTGGCAAAAAGAAGAAACCCGCAACTGGATGCCATGCAGCATCTGAAAGACCATGGGAGCATGTGGTTTAGCTGAGCCTTTAACCCAGTAACACCATGCTTTGGGCTAAGTGCTTTCACAAATCTCCTTTTGTTCTAGTTTCCCAAATGACCTTCTGGTTAGGCGTTCATGGCCCCCTTTAGAGAAGAAGAAAATGAAACTCAGGGATGACAGTAACCTGCTCAGAGCTAGTTCACGATGAACTGGAGTCTGACCTCAGTCCTTCCTACTTAGGGGCCCCTTCACTGTACATCACATTGCAGCTTGATGACTTGAAAGACAGACCTCAGATGCACCATGGTTTTCTACTCCCACCATCTGATTAATTTCATCGAGAAGCTGCACTTTTCATCATCCCCTGCTGCCCTGAAATGCCAATATTCTCACAGTGAGCTGGCCAGTGCTGGTGGTGGATAAAAATGGGACATGACTCCTTAGGGAGCCTGTGGACATGGGTTTCAGGAATCAAGGGCATCAGGCAGCACCTCTAGGAGAGGATCAAAGTTACCAAGTGCATTTATCAACACTGCCAGCAATGGTGAGCCTGGCCCCAACACATTCAGTTCTGTGGGACACAGTTAAGAAGGATGTGTTGTGTGAACGTGCCATTAGCTCACTTTACATTATTTCATAAAATGTCAGGGCACACCTTCTAAAGTGCTTTCAGACAGATGTTCTACATAGGGACAACACTCCACAGGAATTCGGAGTCACAGCACAGAACTGATTCTAATTTGCTATTATTTAAACTTTTTAATTGAGATATACATACAATGCAGTGTACTAATCTTTAAAGGTGCTGCAATAATACCTTGCATCCGTGTGCCCTGTGCATCACATCCTCCAAGACCCTGGAAATGTCCATGCCCCAGAGGTTTCACTTGTGTTTCTTGCACAACCCTGACCTGCACCCAATCCCCTCCCCGCAACATCTATTCTCAGGGTACTTTGGTGCTGGTGCCCCTCTCAACGTCTGGGTTTCGCCTCTGTTGAACCTTACACATGGGATGGTGCAAGATGCACCCTTTGTGCCTGGTTTCTTTTGCTCTACACAACATCCATGTTGCTATGTGTACAGTACTTCAGAGAACTGTTTGGCAGGTGTTTTTATTTCTGTTTTTATAAAGTTAAATAATCAACCACTTTATGACTCATCAATTCCACTTGTAGATATTTACCCAAGAGCAATAAATGCATCCCAACAAAGGCATGTACAAGAACGTCACAGCAGTTCAGTTTCCTCCTCAGCAGCAACTGAAAGTTCTAGTTGCTCCACATCCCACTGAGCCCTGGGATGTGCATTTGTTCCAATTATGGGCATTCTGGTGTGGATGTTCTCACTGTTTTAATTTGCAACTCTGTGGTAAATAATAATGTTGAACACTTCTCCATGTGTTTATTAGCCATCTCTTTTTTAAAATTTATCTTATTTTAAAGATGTAGGTACCTCAAAATAGTAAAAGACATCTACGAGAACCCAACAGCCAGCATACTCCTAAACAGACAAAAATTAGAACCGTTTCCCCTGAAAACTGGAACAAGATAAGGATGCCCACTCTCACCCCTCCTGTTCAATATAGTATTGGAAGTCCTGGCTACAGCAATCAGAGAAGAGAAGGCAATCAGGGGTATCCAAATAGGAAAAGAGGAGGTCAAGTTATCTCTTTGAGGATGACATGATTGTGTACCTTGAAAACCCAAGAGAATCTGTCAAAAACCTCCTTACACTGATAAAGGACTTTGGCAAAGTCTCAGGATATAAAATAAATGTACAAAAGACAATCACATTTCTTTACACCAATAATAAACAAACAGAAACCCAAATAAAAAACACAATCCCATTCACGATAGTCACACCAAAAAAATGAAATACCTTGGCATCTTCCTAACCAGAGACATGAAAGACCTTTACAATGAAAACTGCAAAACACTGCTCAAAGAAATCAAAGATGACACAAACAAGTGGAAAAATATTCCATGCACATGGATTGGAAGAATCAACATGGTGAAGATGTCCATCCTACCTAAGGCAATCTACATATTTAATGCAATATCCATCAAATACCAGCAACATTCTTCTCAGACCTAGAAAAAACAGTACAGGAATTCATATGGAAACACAAACGACCAAGAATAGCCAGAACAATCCTCAGTAAAAAAAAAAAAAACAAAAAACAAAGCAGGCGGTATTGCCTTACCAGACTTCAAACTTTACTATAAAGCTACAATAATCAAAACAGCTTGGTATTGGTACAAAAACAGGCATATAGATCAATGAAATAGAATTGAGATTCCAGAAGTTAAACCTCAATTTCTCAACCAACTCATCTTCAACAAAGCTTCCACCACCTACCACTGGGGAGAGGAGAACCTATTCAGTAAATGGTGCTGGGAAAACTGACTGACCACATGCAGAAGACTCAAACAAGACATCTATTTTTCCCCATATACAAACATTAACTCTAAATGGATCAGAGACCTAAATGTCAAACCTAAAACCATAAGAACCTGAGAAAATGCAGGACATATCCTTATGGCAATTGGAACTGACATGCAATTCCTGAACAAAACCCAAAACCCACAGGCCATAAGAGATAAGATAGACAAATGGGACCTCATTAAACTGACAAGCTTCTGCAAAGCCAAAGAAACCATCAAGAGAGCAAGGAGACAGCCCACAGACTGGGAAAAGGTATTTGCCAACTCCAGGTCCTACAAAGACTTAACATCTTGGATCTACAAGGAACTCAAACGTGCTGAGAGGAAAAAAAAACAAACAACCCCATTATAAAGTGGGCAAAAGATATGAACAGACACTTCTCAAAGGAAGACATCCGAGCAGCCAACAGACACAGGAAGAAATGTTCAACCTCACTAATCATCAAGGAGATGCAAATCAAAACCACACTGAGATATCACCTAACTCCAGTTAGAATGGCCATTATCAATAACTCAAAAAATAACAGTTGCTGAAGAGGGTGCGGGGAAAAGGGAACACTTCTACACTGTTGGTGAGAGTGCAAACTAGTGCAACCTCTGTGGAAAGCAGTGTGGCGATTCCTAAAAGCTCTAAATATCAACCTCCCATATGATCCCACAATCCCCCTACTGGGAATATACCCTGAATAACTGAAATCACTCTATCAAAAAGATACCTGCACATGAATGTTTATCACAGCATTGTTCACAATAGCAAGAACCTGGAACCAACCATGCTGTCCATCAAAAGAGGACTGTATTTTAAAAATGTGGTACATATACACGATGGAATACTATGCAGCCATAAAAAGGAACAAAATCATGAATTTTGCAGCAACCTGGATGGAACTAGAGTCTATAATACTGAGTGATCTCTCACAGAAACAAAGATCTGAGTATCACATGTTCTCACTCATATAGTGGACCTTGAACATCTACCATAATACTATAAAAAAAGAACTGACAGTGGTGGGAAACTATGGGGGGGTAGGGAGGGGAAGGGACTAACGGTAGTCAGTATCTGTCTGGGGATGAGGAGACACCCCTTATTAAGGGTGCCTGAACGATGCACATTTGTATACCTAACCCTTAACTGTACCCCACAATTTTATAATAAAAAATATGTTTAAAAAAATAAAGATGTAGGGTATAATTCAGGATTAGGTATACAAGTGATCATCACACAGGTAAAGTTTGGGACTTCCTTTGGTCCCCATTTTGCCTGGTTTGAGATCAGGTATCCTTATTAATGTTATGTATCCCACCCGTCCCTCCCCTGGCAGTTTCTGGCTATTCCCAATCCCTTTCTTATGGTATTATGGTAAATGTTCAGGGTCGGTTTATGAGTGAGAACATATGGGACTCAGTTCTTTGTTTCTGAGATAAATCACTGAGTATTATAGACCCTAGATTCAACCAAGTTGCTGCAAAGTTCGTAATTTTGTTCTTCTTCATGGCTGTATAATATTCCATTGTGCATATGTATCACATTTTTTTATCCAGTCCAATTTCGATGGGCAGCACAGTTGGTTCCATCTTTTTGCTATTATAAATAGTGCTGCACTAAATATGCATCTGCAGGTATCTTTTTTTGTAGAGTGATTTAAATTCCTCCAGGTATAATCCCAGAAGGGGGATTGCTGGATAGTATGGAAGGTCAATTTCTAGCTCTTTTAAGAATTGCCATACTGTTTTCCATAGAGGCTGAACTAGTTCGTATTCCCACCAAGAGTGTAGAAGCATTCCCTTTTCTCTGCATCCTCACCAATATCTGTGTTTTTTTGTTTTATTAATGATGGCCATTCTTACTGGAGTTAGTTGGTATCTCAATGTGGTTTTTATTTGCATATCTCTGATGATTAGTGAGGCTGAGCATTTTTTCATGTGTCTGTTGGCTGTGCATATGTCTTCTTTTGAGAAGTGTCTATTTTTTTGTTCACTTTTTAATGGTGCTGTTTTTTTGTTTGTTTGTTTTTGGCATATTTGAGTTCCTGTAGATTCTGGATGTTAGGCCTTTGTCAGATATGCAAGTGGCAAGTATTTTTCCCCATTCTGTGGGCTGTCTCCCCACCCTCTTGATGGTTTCTTTTGCTTTGCAGAAGCTTCTCAGGTTGATGAGCTCCCACTTGTCTATCTTATCCCTTATGGCATGGTTTTGGGAGTTTTGATCAGGAATTGGTTGCCTATTCCAATTTCCATAAGGGTGTCTCCTGCATTTCTAAGATTTTTAAAGTTTGGGGTTTTACATTTAGGTATTTGATCAATTTGGAGTTGATTTTTGTGTATAGTGATTTTTGTCCTGTTTCATTCTTCTGCATGTGGTCCGTCAGTTTTCCCAGCACCATTTACTGAATAGGTTCTCCTCTCCCTAGTGGTTGGTGGTGGTGACTTTGTTGAAGAAGAGTTGGTTGAGAAATTGAGGTTTTGCTTCTGAAATCTCTATCCTGTTCCATTGGCCTATATGTATTGGCCATTTCAATATTTTCTTTTGTGAAGTGCCTGTTCAAATCTTTTGACCATTCTTTATTGAGGTATCTGTCATTTTTTTCTCATTGATTAAAAGAACTGCTTTGTATATCAGGATATAAGTCCTTTGCTGGATTCATGTATTGCAAATATCTTCACCTAGTCTGTGGCTTGTTTTCTCATTTGCTACCTATTTTGATGATCAGAAGTTTTTAATTTTAATATGCTGTTTATCACTTTTTCTTGTAATTTGTGCTTTTTGTGTCCTGCTTCATAAATCTTTGCCTACCCTAAGATCATGAAGATATTGCCTTGCATAGAACTTTAAAAATACTCTAAAAGAAGAAATATTCAAATGCCAGCAATTTCAGACCTTGCCTCATACCAAGTTTCTTCCAAACCAGTGAAAACAAATGAGCTTCCTCCCCTCTAAAGATCCCCAGAGAAACTACCTTGACAAATTTCTTTCTGTAATCTGTTCTGGTGCTTTAGAATCCTTCCTATCAGGATGTTTTCTTTATGTCAACTGGAAATTACAGTCCTGTTCATGTGATAGATTTATAATGCCTCTAATTTTCACATTAAAAACTAATTTAAAACATTTTTAGCTCATAATGTCCTTCTGTTCTAAGTACAGTTGTTGTAATGGCTCCTGTTTTATGGCTTTTCTTATGTTTGGTTTTTCCTTCTGCTTAATACACTGAGAGGAAGTAACATGATTTAATTGCTCAAAATAACTACACAAATTGCTGGTTATTACTAGAATATTGAGATCCTGGTGGGCACTGGGGCGGGAAGTAGCAAGAAAGGGGGCAGCTCTGCTCTCCAGAAACATCCTAGAAAACCCATGTCCCTGTAAGAGAGGAATGCCCTCTCACACACCACCTCTCTGCACAATCTGTCCATGTGTCCTCCTTGCAGAGAGAACAAGTATTTATTAGCTAGGCGCAGTAGCTCACACCTATAATCCCAGTATTTTGGGAGGCTGAGGAGTTCGAGATCAGCTTGGGCAACAGAATGAGACCTCATCTCTACAAAAAATAAAAAAAATTAACCGGGCATGGTGGTGCACACCTATAGTTCCAGTTACTCGGGAGGCTAAGGTGGAAGGATTGCCTAAGTGTAGGAGGCCAAGGCTGTGGTGAGCCGTGATTGTGTCACTGCACTCAAGCCCGGGCGATAGAGAGAGACACCTATTTAAAAAAAAAAAAAGGCTTTGCTTGGTAAAATGTGTCAAGTCCTTCCTATCAGGGCATTTGTAAATGAGTAGTCTGACATTGTTGATGTAGCAGATCATTATCATAGGTTAACATTTTGCAGCTACTCAGATATGGGAGTCATGTAACTTTCCTACTTAGGATGCTAATCAATTTTGCTCCAAACAAGCTAAAAGGGAGGGAACCCATTTATTGAGATTTGGGTCCCACATTCTTGGCAATTAGTTTATAATTGTGGACATGTCTGTCATTCCTAGACCTTAAACCAGCCACTAGCAGAAAGTGATGAGCTGTTCTTCATGTTGATGAAGGATTGCTTCATTTCATCATTTGCATCCCTAAGGGACAAAGAAACAAAAGAGAAAGCAAGATACCATAAGAAAGCGGACACATGTTGTGTTCAGGGATGGTAATAAAACCAGGATGGTTTTCTAAAAATGCAAGTCTGACTGTGCTAGTCAGGATTGAGCTCAGCCGAGAGTAACCATAGGAGAGTTTCTCGCCTCCCCTTTCTCCCTCTCCCGATGCAGGGAAGCCGTGAACACTCCTCTTCACGAGGTCCAGAGGGTCTGACTCTAAGGGACAGCTAGCACCTCCAAAGGCCTAGGCCACATCTCTGTTTCTGGAAGCAGGAAGGAGCAGGAAATAAAGAAGAGACATATACACTCATGCCTTCTCCTAGAGAAGGCTCCAGAAACTGCCAAAGCACACTTCTACTGGGTTCTCTACTGGCGCTTTGCAGCATGGCTGCAGAGAGCTGTGAGTGTGGCCGGAAAATGGAGCCTGGACTGTGGGCAGCCATGGCAAGTTAACAATGTTTTTATGATGAAAAAAGCAAAGAACAAACTGGTAGAAAGCAGGCAGGCTCTGCTGCCCAAATTATGTAATTCAACAAAGTAAAACCACATACTGTCCTCTTGTTGTCCCAGGATAAATATCAAAGGCTAAGCAGTGTCTATACAACTCTCCTGGCTGGCTCCCATTCCCCATCCTGCACATCAGCCCTCCCTCACCCCAGCCTCCTCTGTCTACACAACTCTCCCAACTGGCTCCTGTCCACCATTCAACACTACGTCTCTCCCTCACCCTAGCCTCCTCTGTCTACACACGTCTTCCACCTAGCTCCCATCCCTTCCTTATTCCAGCCTTCTCTGTACTCTGGTCACACTGAACCCCAGCGGCTCCTTGAAGAATGAGTTCTTTCTCACTTTCCCAAGCCTTGGGAAGCTTTCTCCCACTGTGTCTTTTCAACAGAGTTATTCTACCTCTTCCTCAGGAGTCTGCTGAAACGCCATTCTCTGGGAAAGTCCAACATCTCTTAGGAGTTTACCCTTGGGTGATACCACTGCAGTGTTGTAAGTCTCATCCAAGTCATTTCTAATTTAATGTCATCCTCACCCAGTCAACTGAAGCATCCATGAAGGCAGGAACTTCACCTATGTTGTTCATCATTACATTCTTGTTTATCTAGCACAGTGCATTTATTTTTAGGTAAAATTTACTTAAAGTAAAATTTGTAGATCAAAAGAATACAATTTGGTGAGTTCTGAAAAGTGTTTTCTCCTGTGCAACTAATACCCCAATCAAATATAAAGCATTTCCATCCACCCAAGAAGTTCCCTTATTCCCTTATTCCCTCTACCAGTCAATCCCTACCCACCCCTATAGTGACTTCTATTTTAGTCTCTACAGTTACAGATAGGTTTTGTACTTCATATAAGTGGAATCATACAGTAAATACACACTTGAGTTTGGATTCCTTCAACCAGCATGATGTCTATGAGAGTCATGTTGCTGTGTGTGCAGGTAAACTGTTCTCTCCTAATGCTGCAGAGAATGCCACTGTATACATATGCCACAATTTGTTGATCTGTTCTCTTATTGTCAGTTGTTGATAGATGATGAGTTATTTACATTTTGGGAATATAATGAAGTAGGTTGCTATGAATATTCGTGTGCAAGTTTTTGTGGGTTATCTGTTTTGACTTCCCTCGAGAATACCTAAGAGTAGACTTGCTGAGTCACTAGGCAAGTATATATTTAACTTTATATATGCCATATGCTTGAGTTTGAGGAATTTCCAGCAGTTTCCCAAAAGTGGTTGTGCCATCTGAGCTTCCCACTCACAGTGTATGAAGTTCCAGTTGCTCCACATCCTTACTGATATTTGGACTCACCAGTTTTAAAACATTTTATGCCATTTTAGTAAATCTCAAGTAGCATCTCATTATGGTTCTAATTTGCATTCCCCAGTGTCTAGTGACATTGAGCACATTCCCATGTACCAACTGGCCATTTCAGTACTTTTATGAAGTGTTTGTTCAAGTCTTTGTCAATTTAAAAAATTGGGCTGTTTCTCCTTATTTTTTTTTGACTTATAGGACTTCATTATATATTTGGAATATAAGTCATTTGTCAGATATATGCATTGCACATATTCTTCTCTGTGCAGATACAATGTTTAACATAAGAATTTAATAAATATATTTAAGTTTGAAGGAATGAAAGTCATGTGATGTGGAGGTGACGGCTATCCATGGATGACTCATACCTTCTGTGCATCTCTTCACCTATTTCACCTGTATTATTACAGTGGGCCTGGTGCATCCCTACATTGTTAGAGAAAAGAAACATACACTTCTTCCTCACTTTACAAAAATATGTAACATGATGCTGGACATAAGAGGGAATTTCAGAAATATTCTGAACTAACTGGTTCTGCTGAGTTCTTCAGAGCCCTCTTACAAATTATGATGTATAAACCATATATGAAAGCTAAAATCTGCTGTTAGGTTAGTTTATTCACCTAAAACAAATATTATAAAAATTACTTTCCTAAATGTATTAAGAGTCAGAAAAAAGTTGCTGTGTGTCAAACATGATCATACCTTAATGTCTCCAATCAAATTCACTACACTAAAATGTGATTTAGTGGGGAGGATGTCTCTGTTTTCTGTGTATACCCAGCATATTAACATCCTACAACAGAGGAAATAAAAGTACAAAACAGAAGTACGAATAGCCCGCTGGCTGGCCTAAGACAGTGATAGGTTAGAAGTCAACACAACTCATGTTGTACAGCCTAAGTATTTATGCTGACACCAAAACAGTTTAGAAAATATTATCTTAAGACAAGTTAAGAACATTTTCTACCCAGCTGATAAACTTTGGGGTTGCCCTTAAATTCCTCTCCTTTTCATCCACACAACCAGCTAACTGCCAGGTGCCACGTGCCAAATTCTGCAAGTTGATTCCTCTTTCCGTCCCACTGGCATGGTCCTATGTAGACCTCCTCAGCTCTCACTAGCAAAACCCTCTAGACATTCTTTCTTCTTCTCTGGTCTCTTTGTTTCTGGTCAGTTCCCACGATTCTATTAAAGAAAGCCCAAGTCCTTTGGAATCAGAGAAAGCGCTTCATCCTCTGCCTCTCTCCCATTAGGGTTGTGGCAGCCAGAACAATAGGCTCCCTAAGATGTCCCGACCCCAACACTCAAAACCTATGAACTCATTGCCTTCTATAGCACAAGGACTTTGCAGATGTGATTAAGGCAAAGGGAAGATTATCCAGGATTATCTGCCTGTACCCAATGTGACTGTAATGGCAACAGACCCATTTGGCTCAACTCTTATGTAACAAAATTGTGAGTTATTTTTTGGTAGCCATAGACTCCAGGTTAAAGCTCACGTAACCTGAGCATGCCCAGAAGATCCAAGCCTGCACTCACAGGGGGAACCTAAGTGCTTGGACTGATAAGCAGGAACTGAATTAACATGTAGATACAGCAAGGTGGGATCCAGGGTTTAATCAGGTTAAGCTCTGGTCACCTGTGGCAGGATCCAGTCAGATCATGCTTCCTGGCATCCCCTCTTTGCAAGATCCAATCAGATCATGCCTCTTTACCATCTGTTTATAAACCTGCCCCACCCCCACCTTGGGGAGACAGATTTGAGTGTTACCTTCTATCTCCTTCCCAGTCGACTTTCAATAAAGATTTTTTTTCCCTCAAAAGCAGGCGCCATGGTGTTGCCATCTATGCACTATCAATGAGCCCATGGATTGCTTGGTGACACAATCACAAGGCAGCGAGACCTCATCGCTACAATAAAATCAAAAACTTAGCCGGGCGTGGTAGTGCACGCCTGTAATTCTGGCTACTGGGAAGGCTGAGGCGGAAGGATCGCCGGAGCCCAGCAGGTCGAGGCTGTGGTGGCCGGGAACGGCCACTGCACTCCAGTCTGGGCAACAGAGTGAGACTCCAGCTCAAAAAAAATAAAAATAAAAAAAAAAAAGATCCTTATAAGGCGGAAGGCTGCTTGCCAGATGGGAGATGTGTGAAGATGCTATGCTGCTAACTTTGAAGATGTGGAAGCACCCACAAGCCAAAGGATGTAGGCATCCTTTAAAAGTTGAAAAAGGGCCGGGCTCGGTGGCTCAGCCTATAATCCCAGCACTTTGGGAGGCTGCGGTGAGTGGATTGCCTGAGCCTGCGGGTTCGAGACCCGTCTGGGCAACTTAGCAAGACCTCATCTCTACAACAAATAAAAAAAAAAAATTAGCCAGACGTGGTAGTGCACGCCTGTAGTTCCAGCCACTTGGAAGGCTGAGGCGGAAGGATCGCCGGAGCCCAGCAGGCCGAGGCTGCGGTGGCCGGGAGCGGCCACTGCACTCCAGTCTGGGCAACAGAGTGAGACTCCAACTCAAAAAAAATAAAATAAAATAAAAATAAAAAAGTTGAAAATGACAAATAAGTGGATCACCTGAGAGCCTCCAGTAGGAGTGTAGCCTTGTCAACACCCTGATGTTATCCCAGGAGATCCATCTTGGACTCTAGAACCACAAGACAATAAATCCACGCTGATAGGTCGAACTCTGAGTCTGTGGCCATCAGCGACAGCAGCAACAGGAGAGCCCTCCTTAGCTTCCCTCGCCCCCAGCTTGTTAGCACTGTCAGCAGTGATGCGCCAAACATGTCGGGTGCTCCATGATACTGTTTTCAATGCCGCTGTACAGGTCAAGGGCCGTGGGGACACTCTCTATCTCCTTGAAGTGGGGACTCCAGAATACTTGCTGACTTGGTCAGTGAAAGACTCCAGGCCTCTGCCCATGGTGGTCCCTCCATCCTGAATGCCTTTCCCTTGTCCATCTGATGAATCACTGCTCAGTCATCACCTGTCTTTTTCAGACTGGGATTTTTTAGACTGTCCCCAGTTTTTCCCAAGATGTGGGTCAGTCCTGTGGTGCCTCACAGGACCCTCCACCACTTTCTAATTCTCTGTGTGCTTGTCTGCCTACTCTACATACTCGTGAGGACAGAACCACTTCTTTCCTCTGAGTGATCTGATGAATAGGTGTCTGATGAACCAGTGTCTTCCACCTACCCCAAATAGCACGCAGTGAGAACAGGGGCTAGCTTGTTCTGCATCTCACACCATGTCATCACATGCAGCCACATGAACCTCTCTTGGCTTAGCTTCCTGTCTCTAGGCTGGGGAGAAGATAGTCTGTGTATCATAAAATACTTATACGAATCACAAAGAAAGTTGTCCATAAAGGACCCAGCACAAGTGTCTGACACACAGTATGTTTTCAGGAAATGTCAGATTTCATCATTGTTGTCACCAGTGGAAGATGTTAAAGAATGCAGAATGAACTCAGGCAATAACATACCAACTCAGAAGAGAACAACATGTGCCAACTAGGGTCATCAGATTGTCATGGGAAACACATCTCTGTCAAAACAGGACTGACTTGAATTTTGGATATCAAGTGAGCCATGGCACATGGGTCTCAGAAGCCCACGTTCCAAAGCTTTGTGGTGGTGTGATGCTGTGACAGTCATTCTCTCCCATCTAAAAACCAGTTCTAAACATACTGACTCTGTCAAACACTTATTTTCTTTCTACGTTCAGCTGGATGTAATTTTTACTTTTTACTTCAACTAATCAATAATACATATACAAGTAGAAAACTGGTTAGCTACGAAATTTTGACACCATAGGAATATAATCTTCAAAGACGTGTAGGTGTTTTGGTGTTTCTGATCAGTTACTTATCTAATTTTTTTACTTTCTCTCTGTTTAATTTATGGTTAAGAGAATGGGGAGCTGAGTTGAATCCAGCTGCCAGGGTGAACTCCACAATTATAGACTGATACTTCTCCACGTCTATTTCCTAAAATGTAAAATGGTGATACAATAGTACAGTACTTACCTCTTAGGGTTTTAGTAATGATTTCATGAGATAATATATACAAAAAAATAAAAGTGCCTGACATATGTAGGTGCTCATTAAGTGTTGGCTATTACTAATATTAATAATTTTTGAAATTATGTTTTGAAATAATAAAATGTATAATTTCAAGAAGATCACACTGGCCATCTACTTTGGATTTAAGAATATGGAAAAATGTTTCTAAGAATCACAAGCATTTGAGAATATTTATTTACTTTAAAAAGATTGCCATTTTTGAGGATCTATGTACTTAATCAAGGGTTTAGAAGTTTTCAGACATGTAAAAATGCCTAAACTGAATGTAACAAATTTGGTAACAAATGCTAATGAGATCTGAAATGTCAGAGGAGACATCAATTAGACTTAAAAACCCAAATGAAATTTTCGAAGACAGACACAGATGGAGAATATGAAGAAAGGAAGAAAGTCAGGAAGTGAATGAAATGACACGGGACTAATTGGCAAATGCACAGAAAGGAGGTAATTAGCAACCTGGACAAGGAGTGTGGGCACTGCCACAAGGTGGACCACAGAGATGCAGACGCCACTCTGGGACTCACAGCCCCTGATGTCAGCAGAGACAATTCACCTTCCCTTTTCAGGAGAGTGCCTGCGTCCACTGACTCTTCCCATGGCCACCAAGTCACAGGCACTGTCTCTACTGAGGATCCTGCCCTCATGTCTATGGGCTGCTCCCTGGAAGGCAGGCCCGCTATTAAAGGACATAACACAGAGAGAAGGAGATTGCAATGAAATATGAAATACAAAACTGAACATATACTAGTCTATGTTCTTTAAGATCTGCTGGTTTAGACTGTTATACCCGTGATGTTTACAAGTCCACAATATCACGAGGACATGTGGACAGCTCCAGGTTTACCACCAGGTCAAGCTGGGGATCCCTGCTTTAAATTGCTAGTAACGCATGACTACATCCCTTTCTCTTCCTCTAAAGCCCACAATACCAGCTGTTTAGTAGTAATGCAGACACATCTACCAAACTAAACTCTCCTGAAAAGGTCAGTGTTCACACCTGGAACTCCCATGGCTTAGGGTTTACAGGATAGAAAACAGGAAGAATAACAGAATGATCAGTAAGTTAGTAAAAATGTTATTGCTAAGATATGTCTTGATAGAAAGAACATACTCAGAGAGTTCATATTGAAACAGAAGTGTATGTTCATTCATTCATTCATTCAACCAGGATAGACACAGCACCTATAAGGTATGAGGTATCCAGTAGAAACGGAGGATAGGCCTGGTGGGTAGGCAAACACAGCACCTCCCTCAGTGTACAGATTCTGTGCTGAAAGTGTTTTGGATATGCTTTGTCGCCCTACCAAGTCTACCTGACACACCAACACTGCAGTGAACACAGGCTGGGTTACCTGGATAGAAATCTGATGGAGGCTGCTATACACCAGGATAGCCTAGGGTATGCTGCAGTAACAAACAACCCCTACAGCTGAGTGACTCAGCAAAGGTTTACTTCTTGTCTACACTACAGGTCCAACAGAGAGGCAAAACTTAGCTCAGGGACGTAGACTGACAGATGCTCCTCTTCACTTGGGCTTCCATGGTGACCACACACAGGGCCTCAAGCTGGTCACTGAAAGCTCTGGTCTGAAGTAACACTCGTGGCTGCCACTCACATCTCACCAAGTGACCAGACGGTTCTTTCTCCCACAGGCCCAGGAGAGGAGGACCAAGTGTGTCACCCAGAGCTGAGAACTACCACGGAGTTCTCTGAAGGAACAGGAGAAAGCAAGAAGCTGGGGAAGGACACTTAGCTTGGTCTACTCCCAGCTCTAAGATCACCAACCACATGTCCAGTCACTGAATCCCTGCCAGAGCCATGTGGCAGCGACACCTCTCCTGCTCCTTGGATGGCGGGTCTGCAGCTGCCATGAAGCATTGACAGATAAGATAAAAGGACTCTCAAGGCCCATCGGGGCTCTACAAATGAAAAGCAGTAAAGAACATGAGCTGGTGTATCCAAGAGGATGCGGTCTGATGGAACTAAAGGAAACTGATGGAAACTAAGCTGCTAAAGATCAGCGTGGATACGAGCACACGTAACATACAAATCTCGGCCAGACTCCAAGACAACCCAGCTGAAGGCCAAGAGCTCCAAGGCTCTCCTCTCGAGTCATGAAAACAATTACATATGCCGACTTCCTCTACCTCTGAGTCTTCAAGAGAATCAACATGCTGTCAGGGTGGCCATGTCCAGGGAAGATGGTCCTTCACAGGTTCAGTGGCCCTGCACACTGGGCCAGCAGAGGGCCCCTCATGTCATCTCACCACATGCCTCCCTACTGCATGGGGGAGACACTGACCTAGCTGAGGATGTTCTCCTTCCTTGGAGTTTTCTCGTGTCCCGAGTCTCTCCTTCTGTCTTCTTTCCACATCAATATTGTCAAATATGGTTATCATTCACGGGAGCTGGAGGGGGGCGGGTTCCTCTTTGCTGAAGTCATTCCTGGTTTCTTTAACTAGAATAGGTTGGTCATTCCTTTCTCTATGGCCCAAACACAAATTCTGTGCCTTGTACACATCCCTGGAGCTCTCCCTGGGATCATCATTGACACTCTGGTCTCCCAGTGTGCTGGAGAGAGCTCCTTGTCTGCCCCTAGGCCTGGTGTGTGGTTCATTTGAGGTGGAGGGAGGCTACTCCAGCCTCTTCTCAGCTGCTTCCACTTCCTCTTGTTCTTCTCAGTGACAGATCACTAGTGTGGACCATCCTTTACCCTGTCTTTCTTCACCCAACCTCAGCAACTATGTACCTTATATCCCTTCTCCCAATATCTGTCTCCAAAACCCGGTGTTCATCACAACTGCTGAGAAGCTTTCTAAAATATATTCTGATCCAAGGAGACTAAGTGTTTTCACCATGGAAAATAAATATGTGATGCATATGCTAATTAGTTTGATTTCACCATTCCACTGTGTATGCATATTTTAAAACATCACACTATAGACCATCAAATATATACAATTTTTTTGTCAACTAAAAAATAAATAATTAAAAATGTAAAAAAATACTGATTGCTCAATTCCAAGAGACAGTCATCATTTTGTGGACATGGCCTGGGAATCCACCTGGCCAGGACATCAGCCCCAAGGTGTATTTAGAAAGCACCTTCCCTTTACATATTCATGCATGCTAATGGGGTACTCCCGTGGGTCACACCTGTACTATCAGAGATGTCTACTGCTTAGTACAGTGCAGTGCTTCTCAAACTCTAATGTGCACAGGGATCACCTGGGGGTCCTGCTAGAATGCAGATCCTGACTCAGGTCTGAGGGGCCATGTTACATGTGTCTAACAAGCTTCAAGTCATTGCTGTGCAGACCTCACTGTGCACAGCAAGACCATGCTGTTAGCTGTTTTGTTAGTTTGCTTATTAGAAAGCTTTTTAAAAGCTATATCTTCCAGGGACTCTATTAAACAGACAAAAGCACTCTTTCAGCTTGAACATATAAAAAGAAGTTCAAATTTGTAACATTTTATCATTAAAGTCAGTTGGTTCATAAGAATAGTGACCCTGTTTTGATGAATATGAAATTCGAAATCATGAATTATATTAGACAAATGTATATTCTTAGCATTAGGACTTTATTTTTTGTATGTTGTTTCCCTGATTAATATCCTGATTCATAGAGGCAAAAAATAATCATCTGCAACTATTTACCAACTTGTCTTAAACTTGTCAGGGTTCATGAAACAGAAAGGATAGGAAAAAGCTTTTTTGTGACAATCATGTAAAACTCAGGGCAAGTTAAGGTACTTCTGGTCTCTAGTGTATTCAGATCTGGGATACTTTTAAGGGCACATTTTCATTACAGTTTTTAGTGAATGAAAATGTAAAATTGCCGGGCTTGGTGGCTCAGCCTGTAATCCCAGCACTTGGGGAGGCCGAGGTGAGTGGATTGCCTGAGCCCGCGGGTTCAAGAACTGCCTGGGCAACTTGGTGAGACCTCATCTCTACAATAAATCAAAAATTAGCCAGACGTGGTAGCGCGCACCTATAGTTCCAGCTACTTGGAAGGCTGAGGCGGAAGGATCGCCAGAGTCCAGCAGGTTGAGGCTGCAGTGGCCAGGAGCGGCCACTGCACTGCAGTCTGGGTGACAGAGTGAGACTCCAATTAAAAAAAAAAAAAAGAAAATGTAAAATTAAATTTAAAGCAAATATCTGTTGAGTTCCTTAGCCACCTCTATAATTTTGAGAAAACCATCTTAACAGCCATGCCTTGATTCTACACAAGTAGGTTTAGAGGATTTCCCTGCATGCCTTGTGGCCTGTCTAGATAAGATAGGCTGGCATGGGGAAGCCTACAGTAGTGAGGCAAGAGCAGCACCCTCCCTATTCTCCATGGCGGGTCATACCCACAGGTGCAGCCTCTAGGAAGCCTCAGGATTTACCCCTCTCTTACTGAAGTCCCTGCCAAAACAATGCATTAGCCAGAATAAGGCACAACTGTGACAGGCCCCATAAATAACCACGCAGAGCAGAGCAGAGCAGAGAGGGCCTGTGTTTGAGGCAGAGATATTAAAAGCATCAAGGTAGCAATTTTTTATGTTCAGTGGCTGATTCTGCCTCAATATTAAAGAGCTTGGTGGCTTTTAATGATGAAAAAATTATGCAAACATTAAAAAACAATTTTATATAATTATTTGGAGTTTGCTTTCATTTCACAAACAGCAATTTAAAATAAATCCATTAATACCGTCTGTGGGGATTTCTTGCAAGTAAATGTGTCATGCACTGCAGTTTGGCTTAATACTAGAAAATGAGCTCTCCTGCCAGTAGAGCATGATGAAGGGAACTCAAGATACTTGAATGATTATTCCCAGGAATAATTTCCCGTGGAAAGGTATGAGAGGCACCCCCTCATTTAACATGCTCCTGAGAGCTGAACCCAGGCTCCTTCTCCCCAGCCACTACATTTCACCCGCCAGCCTCCTGACCCTACAGAGAACTTCAAATACGGCTGAAGCTCTTCCTCAGGGCATAAGGAATCTACAGAAGTTGGTCGTTTGCATCAAGATTAAACAGCCTTTTACCATTTCTGAGGAAAGGGAGAAATAGTGTTTTGATGCTAAGCATTATCAGAAGCCAAGCACCCCCTGGAGACGGGTGGGGGATTCACAGCACTGCCACCACTTCCTTTTCCTCTTCCTCTTCCTCTCATTCTGTCAATCCTCCTTTATAACCAGCACCTCTTTTTCTGCCGCAGGCGAAATCCAATTAAAATAAGCATCCAAAGCAGAACTAAAAGGAAAATCAATCCTATCACAAAATGGTTGCCTGGGGTGATTTCTTAGAGTCTGGAGGCAAACAATCATTTTACAAGTTGGCCATGCAGGTGAGGACACACCTCAACCTGTTTAACTGTCTTTTTGGGGGTGTCTCGAAGGCTGAATCTTGAAACCATTTCTTAGATCCACTATCCCTTAGAAATTGCCCAAGTCACATGTTTCCTTAGTCTAGTCACATCCCTGCAGCCATTTAACTCACTCCCTATCCCCTTGCACCATCTTTCCTATCAGCATTACAAAATTCATACTCATCATTACCTGTATCCTGAAGCCACAGCTGAGTAAGAGAAAGGTCACCACCTACAAACCAGCTCTGCATTGGCCTCTTCAGTCACAGCTAAGCAATATCCTTTTCTCTGTGAGTGCCTCTCCCAGAAGAAGCCCAGGGAAGAGCAACCACAATCATGGATAGATTCTCTTTACCATAGACACAGGGTGCCAAGTCCATCTAGCCCTCAAACCAACTCTGCAAGGCCCACCCTTACACAGCGGGGACCAGCTGTGAAGGGTTCTCTCCCTGCTGGTGAGACGCCTGGTGGTTGTACCCTTGACTTGATGTTTCTAAAAGGTTTGGGGTGATCTGGAAAAACTTGGTGTTTACCAGAGGCTGTAGTGGGTTGAATGGTGGCACCCAAGAATTATGTCCTTGTCCTAATCCCTGGAACCTGCGAATATGACTTTACTTTAAAAAGGGTCTTTGCTGATACAGTAACGTTAAAGATCTTGAGATGAGGAGACCACCCTGGATTGTGCAGTGAGAGGGTCTTTTCAAGAGAAGGGCACAGAGAGATCTGAGACAGAAAAGAGAGGTGAAGACACAGACACAGAAGGGAAGACAGCATGAAGACAGAGCACAGAGAGACGTGGCCATAAGCCAAGGAATGCTGACAGCTGCTGGCGCTGGCAGAGGCGAGAACACAACCCTCTTGGGAGCCTCCAAAGGGATTGCGGCCCTGGAAACACAGAACTTTGGCCTTGAGGCCTCCAGAACTGTGAAAGTGTAAATATCTGTTGCTTTAAGCCACCCAGTTTGTGTTCATTTGCTTCGGCAGGCATAGAAAACTAATGCCATGTCATACTTTGTACTAGAAAGAGCTTCCTCTTTCTGAACGACTATTTCTGGTTCCTGCTCCTGCAAATCTGGCATGAGTTGGAACAGGGCGGCGCTGCACTGGGATCTAGGTTGGGTTCTGAGCAGTGACAGCCTCTGAATGATGACAGGGCCTACTTTGTGCTGAAGTTATTCGACTAAGCTAACACCAGCAGGGATGCCACTGGCTTCTTCAGCATCCACTCTCCCCTTTCTTATGAACAGCACTCTGTTTTTCAAGGTAGCTTCATGGAAACAACACATCCCAGGCTTCTTTGCAGCTAGCCACACAACCAAGTTCTAGTCTGGGAGATAGCAGTGAAGGCTGTTAGGCTGGCCTCCAGGAAAACCATATCTAAAGGGGGACTCTTTCTCTGCACCTTTGGCCCTTAGTTCTTATTGCTCTTCTGACTTGCATGCAAATATAAGTGAAATTAGAACCATAGAAGCGGAAGGGCCTTGTGGTAAGGTATGTGGTTTGCATGTTGCCCCTCAAATCTCATGTTGAATGAGCTCCCATGTTGAAGGTGGGGCCTGGTGGGAGGTGCTTAGGTCATGGGGGCAGATCCCTCATGAATGGTGTGGTGCCCTCCCTACAGTTTCAAGTGAGTCTGGCTCTATTAGTTCACATGAGACCTGGTTGTCAACAGCCTGACATCTCCTCTCTCTCTCGTGCCCATTCTAGTTGTGTGACTTGCCTGCTCCCTCACTGCCCTCCGCTGTGGGAAGTTCCGAGACCTCACCAGAAGCTGAGCAGATGCTGGTGCCAGGCAAAACTGTACACCAAATAAACCTCTTTTCTTTGTAAATTACACAGACTCAGGTGTTTCTTTATAGCAACACAAATGGACAAATACTAAAGAAAGCAGGAAAAAAACAGGGAGTGTGATATTGAAGACACCGAACATCTGTAAGTCAGTTATGCACTGCTGTTCTGGACTTTTGTCACGTGAGACATTTAAGCTGTTTATAGGTATCTGTAACTCACAGCCAGAGATAATCCTGATACGTCCACCATCTTAGAAAACAGAATGTTCTCTGTGAGCTCAATCACTAGGCAGTCTATGCCAGGATTTGCAGTGAAGCCACAGCCAGAAATGATGCCCAACTTTGCCTCCCATTTTCCTGTTACTGAAGTCCCTTCCTCAGGCCCCTGACCAGGCTTGGGTATTCCTTGGTGCCCTAGGCATAACATCGTTTGTCATCACTCAATCTCACCACAACCTCTAAAAAGAACAGTCTAGTAAAAGCGGGCTGTCTAGATAACTGCTCTAGTCACTAAGCAAACTAGTAACTAGACCTATGGTCACACCTACAGTCTTGGTCAAATGGTAGCAGGGCACAGGGTTCTGGACCTCAGCAGGATGGGCCAGAGGAGACACTGACACACTAGAGGCCAAGCTCCAGCTCTGAGGGCATCTCCTCGTCTTCCTGGTGATTCCCTGAACACCTAACCCTTCACCTACTCTTGTCTGTAACCACCACTACCCAAAGGCTTTGCTGTATTAGCTTTATTTTTTTAATATATTGACTATTCATGAAACCTAAAAACTTATTCATTTTGCTATACCTGAGTACTTAAGAGCTTTGGTCTTTGTGAGTAGAACATGTCCTGAACCCCAATTTGAGTGCCACTTTGGCCTATGTTGAAAGGGCCCATTCCCTATGGACAGCTCCTGTTAGCCTGACAGGCCAGTCTTCCACATACTGGTGTCACTTCCCAGTTGTCCATGGGAAAAGGGAAACTGGGCTATGTCAATCCTACCACTATGTCAACAGCATCTGCAAGAACTAGAACAAGCTATACATCTCTTGGCCTGGGTTTCTCAAACCACAAATGAATGCAAGAAAGCACGTGGTAACCTTTGCATGGAGTATAGTGTGTATCTGACATTGTTACCAATGCAGCTGAAAGGCACTGGAGTCACATTGCTCTGACAGTTCCCTAGGCCCACACTATTTACAAGACCAGTCACAGCCAATTTAGAAAATTTTAGCCTCTGACCAACACAGACTACAACAATGGATTCTCTTGCCAGATGCCTACATTGGTGCAGTGGAAATTTGGATGATATAGAAGTCCAGGGCTGACCCGGAGCACTCAGCCACCAGATGCTGGCACCTGGCACCAGCCACTGTGAAGCTGTGCAGGCAGGGCTCTCAGTCACGGGCGGTGCAGTGGTCATAAATGAACTGGCTGCATGCCCCTCAAATGACCAGGGAATACCCACTTTCCACTGCTTGGGGATAAAATGGCACGGAGGCGGTCCAGGTCTGACGTGACCAGTCCAACTACAACCACTGCACAGTCTTCAGTCTTGGCTCAGTCGCTGAACCTCACACCCACAGTGAGGTCCTCCCAGCACCTGCAGATGCCTGGTACATCCTGCCTTCCCCACTCTTCCTGGGCAGGTCTCCCCAGAAAGGCTCCCCCACTGTTCAGTACCACTCATTTTACTTAAAGTGAGGGATCCTCCCCAAAGCTTCCTGGATTGGTGACTTGTAAGAAACTATAACACAATGCATGCCCCAAGTTAACCCCTTACCTGTGCACTCCTGGGCATGAACAAACACAGACAAGGTGGACTACAAAGCCCACTGAGGGCTTATAACCACCACATGTGGTACAGCCACGTCTTACCTACTCTCCATTATTCCTATTTTGTAGATTAAAAACTCTGAGGCTTAGGAAGGAGGGATCATTTGTCCAAGATCCCCAGGCTAACTGGGATTTGAACTCTGAACTGTAATGCCAACAATAAGAATTTATTTCACATAGCTACAGAGTAGGATACAGACCTAGACCCAGAAGATAGCGGAAACACTCTCAGCTTCTAGTCGATGAGCAAAGCACCGTGGACCTAGAATGCATGGGCTCAGGCTGCACAGGTCCATGGATATGCGGGTTTTTCTCAACCAAATGCAGATGAAAGAGCCAGTGTTTGAGGGATGAGGAAGGCAAGGATATGGAGGACTGTTGCAGGACTTCTGTATACGCGGCTCCATGGAGCCAATGGGCGGGACTTGGGTATGTGCAGATATTGCTATATGTGAGTTAAGTGGTCCCAGAACCAATCTCCATGTGTACCGAGGGACAGTCATACTCTCTGAGGTCAGATCTTATTTGCTATCAAAAGAAAGGTAATCCTTGCTTGGGTACAATTTTCTTCCATTTTTTTTTTTTTTTTTTAGAGATAGGGTCTCAGGGCCTCACTCTGTCACCCAGGCTGGAGTGCAGTGGCATGATCACAGCTCGTTGCAGCCTCAACCTCCTGAGCTCAGGCGATCCTTCTGCCTCAACCTCCCCAGTAGCTAGGACTACAGGCACTTGCCACCATGCCTGACTAATTTTTAATTTTTTTTGTAGAGACAGGGTCTCGCTATGTAGCTTGGGCATGTTTCAAACTCCTGGTCTCAAGTGATCCTCCATCCTTGGTATCCAAAGTGTTGGGATTACAGGTGTGAGTCACCCTGTCTGGCTCTCTTTTCTTAAAAATAAATGAATCAAAGACTAAAGAAGACTTCTCCCACAGATTTATTACTATTATTTCTTGGTCATCTAGGAAGTCACCATTTCCACAACTAATTAAAAAAACCTTGACTTGGCAATGCCATTTCAGCTAACCTATGACTTCTGCGTATCTGAAATGAAGCCAGAAAGACATCTTCCTGCCATCTTCTGTTGTCACCTCAACGTCTTTTGTGTGATCGCTGTTACTCATATTAGATTTTCTTACTTGGGGTGGGAAGGAGTATTTATTTCCATTATTGCCAAATATGGGGGCAGTTTTGGGATATAGCAAGTGCTCCATCAATGTGTGCTATCTTTCACTTACAGTCAAATCCCTATGGGCATGCAAGAAGGCAGGTAGAGCAAGACAAGGCAGAGGCACAGAGGGAGGGACACGTCCTCTCCAAACCATTTTACTCTCAGCTCTGGACACAGTTCCAGGAACGGGCAACTTTGAAAATGGGGCTTTCATGTCACAACATGATTGAGAGTTGGTGTCACACCCTAGAGATGGATCAAGCTCCTTATGAAACCAAGTTCCTTATGAAATATTTCATATTCTTAATAACACTCTGGTCTAAATGCTGACAGTGAGTAGCCAGTTGGGAGGCAAGAGTCTGATTAAAATTTTATCAAGACTATCAGCCTTCTTCCCTTGAGGCTCAGCAATTACCTGGTAAACCATCACTTTCTGGGGTGACAATGAATTGATCTTTAGTATAAAGGCAAGAAGACCCCAATCTGGTGAATTGTGTTGTCTGTATCTGGATTATGTTTATATTCCCATAAATGCCAAATAATTGTATTGAAACTTTAGTATATGTGAATGGAGTTGACCGACTTTTCAGTTTTATTATTTAACCCTCAAGGAATGACTCACAGCCAAAACCAGATCTCCAGATCTTTCTCGATTAACCCACAGGCCAGACCAGGTAGCGCACACTGGAGGGGTGGGGTGGGAGAAGGTGGGGCCAGGGAGGGTGAGGTGGTGGGGGAGCCCTGTGGGAAGAGGGGGAAGGGGGGACGGGTCAGCAGGCAGGGTGGCTTGACAGGCTGGCACCAGAAAGGCTGTCAAATAGCCTGAGGGTTTGAGAAACCACTTCCAAGAGAAACAGAACCGTTACTATGTTTTCATGGAAGGGGCTTGGCCTCTGAGGCAGGAGTGAACACATTGTACACACTCTGTTTCTGAAATGGTTCTACTTCTGAAATGCAGAAGTACAGGATTCAGTAAAATCCTAGACACAACCTCCCTAAAATTCAAAAGTGAGCATCACACCCAAAATACTCCTTCCCTTGCTCCTTTTGAATAGGTTGAAGTCCAGATGACAGTTTGTTGATTATTTTTAATGAAAATTTAACATCATTAACAGCTTTAAGTTGTTTAAACATTCACATATCATTTAAATGTCTAATGTCCTTGGTTTTGCCCTCAGCATATGTCCTCAATGCCCAACACTGATCACTGACTATAGAGCTTATAAGGGTGGTATCTGTGCAAGATGCATGAGTGCACTCTAGAGCATAACATATAGATAATATACAAGAAATCATTTTAGTAATAGTGAACGACACAGTCGCTGATGTGTACAGGTGGTAACACTGAGGGTAAGAGAAACCTGTGGAAGGTGGAGAAGTCATACACACACAAACACACACACACACACGCACACACATGCTTTCCTTTCACACGTCCCTCACTTTAGGGGAAAAGCTGCTCTTCTTGATGTGTGCGGGGCTAGTACCTTACCACCAATAGTCATCTTTATAACAGCTCTTCTCAATTTTCCCTATGGTAATAATCATCCCCACCCCCTCACACACACATACCTGCCTCAGTGGGCCCAGTGTGGGCCCAGGAGCACTTGCAATGAGTATCTCCTGCAATGCCAATGCAGACTATGCTCTGAGAAGCAAGTAGGGAAACTCACTGATTTGTTCAGCAGCACAATCACTTTTTAAAACAGGAAAGGAAATTATACATATTTTGTGGTGATTTCTTTTATCATATTCCATGACTCCCTGTGAAGTGGGTTGATAACTTCATTTCTATAACTCGATCTTGAACTCTGAGGACAGGACTGAACCACACAATTCCAGGAGGAGCTGCTCATATCATAAATCAACCGTGGCCAAGGTCGGTGGGAGAGGGGGCATCACGTTGGAGAGTGGCATCTACTGGTCAGGTTTAGGCATTACAGTCTGGCTCCACTAGGCACCCACACCCAGTCCCTCTCCACCCACCACCTGCAATGCCAGGGCAGAAAAGCACTATTTACACACTTAACAATTTTTCACAGAGTCCCTAGCAAGAGTTAAAGTGCTAATGACTCACACTATTCAGGGATAGAACAATTTCCTCCAAGCAAAGAAACTGTGAATGTGGTTTCTTCACTACTGACTTAAAACCTATTACAACTTGACATTTCTCAGGAAATTCAAGTTAAAAGGTATAACAACACTGTTGTCATTTAAAAAGTAAACTGACTGTGACAGTCTGCTATATTATATTTTTCTTCACAAAGAACCTCCTGGAATTCAAATATTACCTTGCTTATCATTGACAACTCATCTAGAACGGTAGAAGAAGATTGAACTGTTAACAAAAGGGATGTCCCAGTGCAATAGATTCACCAAATTAGAAAAGAATAAATAAATAAATACAAAAACTCAAAGCCACAGAGATTAATTTAATTTGGTCATTTCCCTGGAAAACAGAATGATGGGAATAGGAAGGGGGGAAAAGATCGATTCTTATTTAGAGAAACTGACAGCAATAGAAATTGAAATGTTCATATGAAAAAGAAAAACCATTAAAAAGTGTAGGTGATTTGAAAATTCTTTTTTTTTCACAGTTTATGGTGTTATTTTTGGCAACATAATACACAATGTCTAGCAGGTCAATTGACAACTTTAGAAATCTCTTGATGTTAAAAAAAAAAGTACATGAATAGACATTTTGTGGCTTGGAAAATCTGGGTAGATTTGATAATGCAAATGCAGAGCAATGTTTGCTGAACCTCTGCCCCGCCAGTGATCACAGTGGGGCCAGGCAACTCACAGTTCCAGTTGAAGAGGCACTTTCTTTCTTAAAGCCCTACATTCAAGCTTTTACAGCAAGCTCTAAAGAGAACGAAAAAAAGGCAATTTAAAATATTTCTCAATACCATATTTCTCAACACAAAATTCACAATGGAACAAAGGTTTGCACCAGCTTCACAACGGCATATAGATCATTTAGCGGGAAATTCAGCAGACACAATGTGGCTATAGTTAAGTCATTTCCCATTGTGATGACTTCAAAGGTGCCCATGAATGTTGTAAAAGCACACAACAGGAATGTACAGACAGCACTGAACAAAGAGCCAACCTTCTGCAAAGACTCATTGCTACTTTTAGGACAGACAAGTTAAACTTGTCCTTTCTGTTCATCTATGAAATCTGAGCCTCCAGTCCAAAAGAATGAGTAAATTAATAGAAACTCCAATAGTCGGACCTTTCTAAGGCAGAGGAGTATAGTACTGCATGGGACATGCCTGACCTGGAAGCAGGGTCCACCCTGTCGTGGGTATACCTACCAAATAGTCCACACATCAATCAGGCAAGACATGCAACCAGTGTTCTGGAACAGAAGACTCTGGCAGAACGTCCAGGAAAGACATATTTTTCTAGTGCACTTGAGGCTGGGACCACCATGGCAGAGACTATGCCGGAGAACAAGCAAAGAAAGACAACAGAGACCGGAAGATGGATTCGTGACACTATGTGTGGCTGGAATCCAGTCATGCCTGAGCTCTGACTGACTTTTCAGTTAGAATTTTTTTTTTTTTTTTTTTTAGTCAGGGTCTTATTCTGTTGTCACTGCAGTCTCCACCTCCTGGGCTCAGGTGATCCTCCTGCCTCAGCCTCCTGAGTAGCTGGGACTACAGGCAAGCACCACCACGCCCAGGTAATTTTTTAAATTTTTGTAGAGATGAGGTCTTGCTATGTTGCCCAGGTTGGTCCCAAATGCCTAGGCTTAAGTGCCACTCCCATCTCGGAGTCCTAAAGTACTGGGATTACAGATGTGAGCCACCACAAGGGCCCTGGCTTTTCAGTTTTATGAGCTAATAAATACCTACCTCATTATTTGATTGACTGACTGTTTGGATACAATAGTCTGAGTTACTTTTATGACACAACTGTCAAATTCTGGAGAATTTAAATATGCATCAGTGTGTACTGAAACAGGGTCATACCAGATACTCAATAAACAATTTTATGAGAGGAAAGTAAAATCACCAGACTACTAGAAACACTGAGCTCTCCATTTCAGTGCTGAAATCCTCAGCATAGCACTCTGAGTTACCTATGACCTAGTCCCAGTTTTCCTAGAATGTCACCTGAAGCATTGTCCCTGATTTCTAGGGGCCACACACAACATCCTATGCCCCCTGCGCCTCTTTGTCTTGCCTGGAAATGTGCCCTCGAGCCTGTTTTCCATGATTCAGGCACACATTTTCCTTCAAAGCCAAATTTAAATGCATTTCCCCTGTGTAGCTGGTCCCTACCTTCCAGTCAGTAATAATCCTCTTCTGCAAAGCCCTTGCTAACATCAAGCAATACTGGGGAAAACATTTGTGCATCACAGGGAGCCACACAAAGGTCAGCTATTTTTAATATTACTGAACACTCGTATTGTTTCTTCTTGTGGTTATGTCATATGTGTGTATTTCTTCACTAAACTTTGAACATCTTGAAAGTAGGGACCATCTTTATCATCTCGAGCCCAGTACAATGTCTTGACAAAAAATATATATATACTCAAGTTAACACATTTCAGACATGCATCAGTCATCTGATTCTTCTCTTGTAAAACCAGAGCCCATAAAAATTAAATACTCTGTCCACCCCAAATACAGCTAGCCCAAGAGAGATTGAAGATACTATTTTAGAAGTAAAATATGAAAACAACTCAGCAAAGAAGAAAAAGTTGGAAACTTTTTGAAGGAAAAGTTGATCAAGAAATACAGAAATTTAGGGGCCGCAGGGAAGCCATAGGGGTGGCAAAAGCCAGCCGGGCTGGGGGTACATATGAAGCTACGAAATAATAACCACACTGTTTAAGGGGGTGTTCCCAATACAGTCCCCCAAACTCCCTCAAAACTAACAACCAACAAACCACAAAAAATATATTTCCATACAAAAATAAATATATTTCTATACAGAACATATGTTTCTATATGTTTCAAACACACAGCAGGGTCTCTCTGTGACAAAAGGAAAGGGTTTGGTTTCTCCAGAGAGAAAAGAGGAAAATACCTCCAAGGCAAATAATTCAGGTGCGGATGGCTGGGAGTGAAAGATTTGGCAGGGTGGGTGGAGGGGTGGATACAGGGTGACAGAGTCACCTGTCAGATGTCACAAATGCCACTGCCTATAGAGTTAGACAGGTGAGGGACAGGAGCCAAGAGGTCCAAGCTCCAGTGTCAACAGCAAGCAACATTGCCACAGTTTTTGGGGAAAACAGGCAGTGAAGGGGCTCACTGCTAACCAGAAAGAACACACTTCCCATAAAGCCTCTCCAGCCTGTTAATTCTATGTGGGAATTCAAGGTCAAAATTTCCAGAAAACCTGATTTCCCAAGAAACACCTACAATTCACATTTTAAGTTAATTTTTCCTTTATTAACTGTTGGCAACTAATTTGCATAAGACAAGTAAAGCACTGGGCCAGCCAAGTAAACATACCAATTTCAAAACTGTAGCCTCTGCTAATATAAAGCATCTGAGGCCAGAAACCTCCCTGGTCACAGGGTACTGAAAGCCATTTTCCAAGCTCCATACTATTCGCTGATGGGCTGGCCATGAAGTGCCCTAAGGTGAGCTTAGGAACTAAAGTAGAATTTTAAACATTTATATAGTGTCATATGTTTCCACCATACCTTCTCACATATTCTGTCATTCATCCTCAGGGCAGTTTTGGGAGAAGGTGCTGTTATTCCCATTTTCAAATGAGCTCTGCACAAGTTCTGGAGGAGGCAACACGGAGTCCCCTGAGCCACCTATGTCCCTTCCACCATCACACAAATGCGTGCTGAGCACTGCCCACAAGTCAGACCCACAAGCACACACTGCTTCTCTCTCACCACCCAAGACTACTCCCTCTCCTTTTTATCTGTAACATAGCTAAAGTGGCTCACAAACTGCTTCAGCTGAGGATCATCTGTGAGTCATTATGTTCTCAGCACATGAAATACCCACGTAGTCAGTGAAGATCATTGAGATAAGGATGGGTTAAATCAGGTGTCTGCCTTGGGCCAGAATGTAGTATGGACAAGTGGTGGTGCAATTCAAGGACTAAGAGCAGTATAGCAGGGAAGGGCGTTGACCCTGGCCTGCCTGTACCTATGCATGGAGGAAAGGCACCTGTGTTTAGGGTCAGCTTAGGAGGGAAGGCGTTACCCTGGAGCCTGTCTGTACACAAGCTATCACACAGATAGCCCAAGCCTATCACACCCAGGCTGCGCTCATCAGAAGGGAGTGCAGGCCTGTGGGGGAAGCACCATTCATCCTGGCACTTTCCCTGCTGGTGGCCCCTTTCCAATCCTGGCCTTTCCCACCCCACATTCTGGCATGGGAAACTCTATCCTTCCCACCACTCCAGCCAGCATCACCACTGGTTCTAAGCCCACATCCTGCCAAGGGAGGCTGCCTTCACTGGACGCTGCTTTGATGCCCTCACTTGACTCCCCAGCAGACCTCAGCCCCAGCCTTCCAGTGGTCCTTCCCCACCCCATGATCCACAGGGTGGCCGTCTCACACATCCTATGTTAGCAATAAATGTGTACTGTGTTAAGTGGGGAGCATGTGAGCCTCAGTCACCCCTCAGCCCTTACCTCATGACACACACCTCGACATGCTCTGCCCACACCCGCCATGCTCCATGCCAAGTACCTCAGACCCAAGGAGGCATCAGGAAATGTGTTTCAAGTATCAGTATGATCCCTGGGGGACTCCCACAGCCTCTGAGCTGTTCTGAGAAGGCACAGCCACACCTGTGTCATCTCCATGTGCCTCTGCCAGAACAGGGTGGGGTGCAGCATGCACTCCTGTGAGCCTTACCTGCGAGGAGAAGAGCACGGGTCCCTCAGGGAGGCAGGGAGGCTGAGGGCTCCTGAGGACAGCTGTGCACAACAGCTAGGCTTGAGAGGCAGTTACACAGGAGACATCCACCACCAGCGGGGGATGCCAACAGCGGTGGGATCGAGAGTCAGCCTGATTCACACTAACAGAAGAAAGCTATTCCTTGGGAAAGAGGCCACCCCTGAAGATGGCACTGACCTGCTTTCTGGGTTCATACCTCCGTGGGTCGCACCTCCCTGAGTCTCTGCACCCCCTAAGCTAAGTCCCTGCTCTCTTCCCCAGCGATACTCAACACAATATGAGCTGACCTATCCTGATGCCAGCTGCACGCCAGGTTATGGCCAGCTCCTGACATCCTACGTCATGTTAATCGTTATAGAGAAGATCCTACAAGGCACAAGCTTAAGGGGGAATCCAAGTCATTCCAGGATTTCAGTGCAGGTCTGGCTGAGTCTCACCTGCTTTCCCGTGCATGAAGACTTAACATCCTCGGGGGCACTCTCCTTGTGAGTGTAGTGTACCATATCCATGTCCCTTCCACAGTGCAGGCTACTCCTTCTGATGGTTTATGAAGCTGTATGGCTCTGCCGGCTCACAAGTGACACACATCGATGACTATATCTCTAAGTTGAGGGACTGGTGCACCCCCCCCCTTTTTTTGAGTTGGAGTCTCACTCTTGCCACCCATGCTAGAGTGCAGTGGCACGCTCATGGCCACTGCAGCCTCAACCTGCTGGGCTTAGGCAATCCTTCCACCTAAGCCTTCTAAGTAGCTGGAACTATAGACACACACCATGACGCCTGGCTAGTTTTTGTGATTTATTGTAGAGATGAGGTCTCACCAAGTTGCCCAGGCTGGACTTGAACCCTCAGGCTTAGACAATCCTCTTGTCTCGGCTTCCCAAAGTGCTGGGATTACAGGCTAAGCCACAGCACCAGTCCTGGTGCACCCCTTATGATAACACAGTTCTGCCTAGAGATGGCCTGCTTTATGGGCTTCAAGTGCAGGTTGCAGTTTTAAAAACCTAGGTTCTCAGATTGTCTACAGCTGTATATTTTTAAAATTAGGACTCACTTTTATTGGTCACAACCAAAAGTGATTTAACTGTGTATTCTAGATAATTTGTCTAATAAAGCCACAACAACATTGTGATTGAGCTATCAGAGTGCATTTAAGTTCAGAGCATTGAAAAAAAATGTAATAATGATGTTGGTGCTTCCATAAGTTATGATTGCCTCTTGCGTGATTACTGATAATTTCGGGTAATTGTCAGCAACATGCAGAGCGTCCTGTGGCCCCACACTAGACAATACTCCAAGGGAAGGCTTCACAGAGCAGAGAGGGGAACTGAGAAAGGGAATGGTGGGTTTGTTCCCACTGTCACTTGGTTTATCCTTAAAAATAGATGCATTATAAAATAAAATGATTCTATTTTCTCCTATGACAGCCATATGCTGAAATGCAACACCGGCCTTTAGCAAAGAGGAAAAAATTCATATGAAAATATCTTTCCATCTTCAAATTCCTGACTTTTCAGAACTGCAGTCAATTTAAGTCACATAGAAGCCCATCTGAACATTCTAACAACTGGCAGGTCTGAACGTTCAGGTTTGACAAGAGACTGCACCACAGAGATATGAGAACCATCACAACAAGCGTCCTCACCGCTAGGAGAAGAGGAAGCCTCTGGCAGGTACCTGCGTTCTTCCATACTAGCAGGATGAGGGCAAAGAGGTATATAAAGGGAATTCTAAACATGGATGTTCAGTGGAGTCTGAAGCTGGCACACTCACTTCCTTAGATTGGCTCCTTCTGAGCACACAGACCATATGTGGAGATGCAGGCGCTCTTGGGGAGGTGGAAAAGACAAAAGACTAGATGCCAGAAAGGTCACAGGAAAGGTCACAGGAAAGCCCGGGGGCTTGGGCTTCCCCTCCAGGACATCTGTCAGAAGACATCGAAAGACAATCACTTACATTTTTTGCTTGATCCAAATATCAAAAGGTCAGAGTGGCTCAATTTACCATTTCTTACACAAACTTTTTTCATTGATTTAGAAAGGAGAAGAGTAAAAAGACAGTAAAACTCCAATCAGCCCAAGAGAAAGGTTAAAGCCATTCCTTTTTATGTCCCAGCTGGGTGGTGATCCATGAAGAATAATTAGGACAAGGGTAAGCCTATTAAGCAGCACAGATCTGCCATCAGTCTTGTCCATCGGCATCTGCTCAGGCACTGAAGGTCTGTTGGGGTCTGCAGTGGCATGCAACTAAAATGGTATCGAGTGCACATGTATGAAGTTCCCTTCCTCCAGGCTGTCCAGTTCGTGGCTGTGCGATCCTTCCCTTCGGTCTACACTGGCATCCCTGTGCCAGCTAATCAAAGACCACCATGTCTCCCTCCTGTCCACGAATTGCCTTGGCGACCCCTTCCCTGTGTCTAAGCACCTATCACATGCCAATTATCTCCACCCAGCACTCACTGTCCCTCATGTGCCTGATCCTCCTGCGATGCTGAGCCCCTGTGACCAGTGGCCACAGCTACCTCCTGCATCCCTGTGCTGACACCGGATCCTCGTATGGATGCCACTGCGCCAGATGGAACACTGTGTCATAGGCTGTCAGCAACCTGCAGAGGGTGCCCTTGCCATCACTGCCCTTGCTGAGAGATGGGTCGTGGTGTTTGCTCCTCCTCCCATGCCCTGTCCTCCATGCCTCCAAGTCCATCCTTGGCTGGCTGCATGTTTGACAGCACCACTGCTCAGAGTGCTAGAGACCCATGGCATACATGTGGGCTCCAGTGCCCTCTGTGCTTCCTGAACCCTTGAGGCTACCTGAGCCACACCCGTGGTCCCCACCCGGACCCTCACTCTACTGAAAGGTAAACATAATGCTGAGTGATTAGGCCCAGGATTATTCAGCTCCTTTCTTCCTGGTAATTAAATGTCATCTCCCTGCAGCCGCAGGTTTTGCTGGCATCCAATCAGGCTCAGAGCTACAGGGCACATAGGACAGAAGTTTCCAGCCTTTTGTGGGGGGGTCTGGCTGGGTTCTTCAGACTCACACTGCATTATCCAACAGGGAGTCTCACCGTGAGCTGGTATACACTTCTCCAACAGGAAATACAGCATGCCGAGAAGTATTGGGTAAGGAGTCTCTAGCCTCTGTGGTCACCAACACCCTACAATCTATCCCACATCCCCCAAGCTGTGAGCTCTCAGGATGGGAACTGTGTTTTCCCATAACTCTGCATTGCTGATGGTGTCCCACATGGTGGTGACTTCTCAGTAAACAGCTATATACTGTCAGGGTCTCTTTCTCTCTCTCTCTGTTTCTCTCTCTGTCTCTCTGTGGATGTGTCTCTGTCTCTCTGTCTCTCTGTGAGTCTATCTTTCTCACTGTGTGTCTGTGTTTGTGTTTCTCTCTGTCTCTCTCTGTGTCTCTGTGTGTGTGCGCACATATTTCTCTCTCTCTCTCTCTCTCTCTCTTTCACACACACACACTTACACACACACACAGGCATGTGCACACGGGAGGGATGGAAAGAGAGAAGGCAAGTTCAGGGTGGACAGGCTGAGCTAGGCCCAAGCACATCTCCCACTGGATTTCAGCTCACATCGTGGAGGCCATACATAGCACATGGCATGCTGGTCAGAGAAAGATGTTTTTAGTAGCACTTTGGGAGCCTGAAGTGCACTAATGCTGGGTTTACAGCAACAGAAATTCATATACCAGACTAGAGAATGAGTGTCCACACAGACAGGCTAGTACTAAACAGTCATATTCCATCAAACGTGAGCTTTCACGAAACTTTCATCATTTCACAAAGAAAATGAAAAGAGTCATTTCACAAGGAAAGAGACACTTTTTATAAAGTCGCTCTGAACTTTTGATCTATTTGTGACAATTCCCAGTTAGAGAATCTAATATCTAGTTAAGTGCACAGAGGTTGGTACATCTTCCCAGACCTGTTACCTTGAGAAACAAACCTATCCTCAGACAGGGAATACATAGAACAAACCCAGCACAGCTCAGTGGAACAAGCAGCCTTTACATTTTTTTCCCCTTGATTTACACAAATTAAAAAAACAAAAACCCAAGACATTATGTTGCTCCTCAGGGCTTAAGCGAGCAGTATGAGCAGCTCATCCCAAGACAAGGCGCAAGACAGACTATTCTGGTGCAAAGACATTGTACACGCAAACACACAAAGAATTGTGTATAGATCTTGCCACTTCACAAAGGGGCAAGGACGTTGCTGGCTGTTTTGGTCCTTGGAGGTCATTCTGATATTTGATATTTCTCTAGCTGAAAACACAATTTTATCAATTCTACAAAATGTCCCTTTTAGATATATCTCTAACTCATAAAACATATTTTATAACCATTGAACCATTGAACCTCAGGGAAGCATGGCTGGTGTGCATGGAAGTTTGAAGACAGCTCTGGGATCCAGAGCCTCCAACTGGGGACAGACACATGGTGACTGAAGCTGGTAGGAGGGTGGGTGCTTCTTCCCTGTACTCTGCAAGTGGGAGTCATCATCCACATGTGGACCAAGAGGTCTCGGGCCAAGATTGGGAACACTCACGGACTAACAGTGGGGGTGAGAAAGGAGGCAGATACTGCTCTGGTGTCAGTTGTGACAGGCAGTGCCCCCTTGGTTGCCATCGCAGTTCTCTCTGGAAGTCACACAGGTCATGGGGACTGGGGCTTAGAGGCAGAGCTGAGCCTTTGATGCCAACTGTGAAGGACACACGTTTCTTCACTTCCCAGCAAAGAGGAAAGATGGATGATTTTGCCAAGGACCAAGGCTTGGCCGTCTCTAGTACTTTGCTTGATCAGTCTGTCTCGGGTGTTCCAGGCATACAATCCCATGGACAGCAAAGAGGATAAAACCATATTCCTTCCTCTGCTATTTGTACCAACAAGGCTTCCTTTCTGATTACATGACATCTCCAACATGATGCTGGTGATGGTGATTGTGGCCATCCTTGCTCAGACCTGGATTTGCCCTGAGATGATCTGAGTGTTTTGCCACTGAAGACAGTATTAGTCATAGTCTGCTTTTTGTTTTTGGTAAGAGCCTTTGTTATATATGAAATTCCCATGTGTTCCCACTTTACTTTGAGTTAATTTGCCTGTTTAATTAGGAATACCTGCAGAAGCTTAGGAAATGGTTTCCGAGTATTTTAGCTTGACATTATTTGACATTATGCTTTAATTAGTTAGAAAAATGAATTATGATGATCGTTTTCTCAACACTGATTGGCTAGCTTTCATTCTGGAATAAAGTCTACTTAGTCATCACATCTTATTCACTAACACAATGCTAGATTGGCTGTGTTTAATCATGTGATATTGGTTTATAGATTTTGTTCTGTATACTTTTACCATGTTTTGTCATTAATATCCTGCTGTCTTCCTTGGTAATCTAAAAGAGTAGTAACATCAGGATGAACTGCTTCCTGACACACGGATGTCTCAGATCAGTCCTTGTGACTTTTAAATGGTAGACCTCTAATGATGTTTCTAGTATCTTCTATGATAATTAGGTTATGCAGACTTTCTTTTTCTTCCTGACTTTTCTTGATGCATATTTTTTTCAGGTTTAAACATACTTAATTTTGAATTCATATTTACTAAAATTCATTCTTTTTGGTGTAGGTCCATGATCTTGGCCAGTGCTGGCATCACACCTATCAGAACAGGGCTCTGTCTTCCACCCCTCTGCCCCGAGAGGCAGGTCTGCCTTGAACCTGGGCACTCTTCTGTGGGAAGACATTGTGGGGATGGCTGCCCTGCCCACCCAGTCACTCTTGGAACCAGAGTCCCCTTTTACTAATTTTTCTATCCAGAGTCAGCTTTCTCCCAAGGGTTTAGGCACCTACTTTGTGGTCACCTTAAAGTGTCCTGCAAGGCCACCCCAGGGTCAGGTCAGAGAAAAAGACAACAAAAACAACAACAACAACAACAACAAAACAGAGAGAGAGAGAAATGAGTCCCCCACACTCTTCCAGCTAGCAGGGCCCCCTTTCCAGGCCCTCTACCAGAAAAAGTGGTCTCTTTCTGAAGTGGCACAGTGGCCACCCATGGGTTGTAGCCAGGGGTGACAAGTTAAACAAGGACTAACAATAGCTCAGTCCTTCATGTCTGGCCCCCTCCTGATCTGCCTGCTCTGTTTACTCCTCAGAGGCCTCAGAGCTACTTTCTTAATTCTTTCCAGGTCTTTTAACTGTCAGCAGAGGGAGACATTGCCTTAGTGGCTTTTCTATCTTGCCCAGTCCCAGAAGTGACTTAGGAGATACACCCTAAACATGTCCTTGGAGTTTTCAAATTTATTGCCACAAGGCTTTACATCACATTGTCTTATAATTTTTATAATCTGTTCTCTAAGTTTTTATTATTTTTCTTAATTTTTAATTTTAAAGATGTGGGATACAATTCAGCGTTAAGTATACAAATTATTCTCTCTCTCAGTTTTTAATCTCCTTTCTTCCTTTTTTTTTTTTTTTGAGTTGGAGTTCAGTGACATGATCATGGCTCACTACAGCCTTGACCTCCTGGGCTCAGGTGATCCTTTCACCTCAGCCTGCCAAGTAGCTGGGACTACAGGCAAGCACCACCACACCTGGCTAATTTTCTGATATTTTTTGTAGAGATGAGGTCTTGCTGTGTTGCCCAGGCTGGTCTCAAACTCCTGGGTTCAAGCAATCTTCCTGCCTCAGCCTCCCTAAGTGCTGGAATTACAGGTGTGAGCCACCGTGCCCAGCCCCTTTGTATCTTTTTTAATTTAAATTTTAATTTTAGAGTTGTGAGGTACAAGTGAGGATTTGCTACATAAGTAATTTGTGTGCAGGTGAGGTTTGGGCTTCTGGTTTCTAATTGCATGCATTCTTGATGTCTCTCTTTTTCTGTTATAATCAAAAAGAGGTTATCAATTTTATTGTCTTTTCAAAGAATCAGATTTTGAACTCATTTAACTTTTCTACAGATCTTGTTTTTTATTTCAACAACTTCAGTTCTTGTCTTTAGTAACTATCTTTTTCTATACATTTGGTGTTTCTTGTCTAAATTCTTAAGACATATTTTTCAGTTCCTTTATTTTACCTTTAAAACAATACATTGTCCCGAATTCAGTTTTTGGTATATTCCATAGATTTTGGTATAAAGTGCTCTGCTTTTAATTGCTTTTGGGTAATCTGTAAGTCAGGCTTTGATTTTCATTTAGAGTCAAGAATAATACAAAATTCTACTAATACATAATTAAGATGTTTTTGGACACTATTTTATTACTGGTTTCTTTTGTAAATTTATTTTAAATTATTAGATTATGATTAGAAAACATGGCCTGTGAAAATTTGTGGCTAAGAACATAATCAAGTCTTAGAACTATTTAACAGACATACAAAAATATATGTATTTTTCTCCTTCAGAGAAGTCAAAATTAAATATATCCAATTTTGTATGTAACATACATTCTGCCTGGTCTGGGTGATCCTGAAGGATACATCCCAAGATCCCACACTAAAATCTAAGTAACACCAATTCCCTCTGCATTTTGATGGGGTTTGCTTTACGTTTCCACTCTTGTCTGAAAGATTTGTGCTTGTGACTGGCATGTCGTGATTTACATTATGCCTACCACAATCCAGCAATGCCCCACCTGTCTTCTTCAGAGCCTTTAACCTTGCATTACTGTAAGGTGGCTATCACAGCTGTAACCTCTATTTCTCTACAATATTAAACAGTGCTTCTTCATGTCTTCGATTTAAAAGTGCTGCCCATTGCTGAACTTTGTTAAGTAGACTTGCACGAAATGGCAAGAGGCCTGTGTTTCATGGTAACCAGACAGTAGTTGTCCCCAGCTGAGCTCTCTTCATCCCCATGGTTGTGTTTCCTTTTTTCTTCTCCTGTTTTTCCTTCCTCAAGACACCTTTCATGCCTCCTGGCCTGCACGGATTACTTTCCAAGCTATACATTTCTCTTCCTTCTCCACAGTGCTGCCCTTTCCCCCTCCTGATGACCATGCTGTTTCTATTAAATGAACACAGGACCCAGTACTCTACTCCAACCAGTTCCTCCCTGGCTCTCCTTGCTGGCAAAGATGAAACCTCTGACATGCCTGTCTTGCCCAGCTTTAGGTTTTACTGATGCTTTTTAGTATTTTAGCTAACTCTAATGAGAAAAAGAAATGCCTGTGTTACATTACACTGTTCCTGAACCTTATTACTGTCTGCTTGGATTGAGCTACCTAGACTGACATATTTGTAGATGGAGAGCGCAACTTCCACACCTCCCGCTGTGGTCTGCGGGCAGTCCCAGCACCACCTGTGGAGAGAGAGATCATCCTAAGAAAGGAAATCTGGCCATGATCAAGCCTCTGGCCTTGACCACCAGGCTACAGGAAACACAGGGAGAGAGGAACACACTCACTGAGGCTAGGAGGATGAAGCCAGCAAGAGTAGAGAAAAGCACAATTCTACAGGTTATTGACTGTTTTGGTTCTTTTCTCTAACTCATTCTTTAGGTGGGGAGGGGTAGCTATTACAAGTTTTAAAATCAACCACCAGTGTAAAAGGACATTTTTGACACTACTGGAAAAAACTTAACATGGACTTGGCATTAGATATCCTTAAAGTATTTTTATTAATTTTGTCAGGTATGAAAGTAGCTTTACAGGTATGTGTAAAAAAACCCAGCAAGTCCTCCTCAGCTATACATACAGACTGGAGTGTTTTCAAGTAAAACGTGAGCTGTTTCTGCTTACGACCCCCAGTGTGTGGGGAGGGATCAGCTGGAGCATCTTGTAAAACCAGACATCTGCTGACACCAGGTGTTGGGTACCTGGGACTCATCTTAGCAGTCTTTACTATTTCATGTATGTTTGAACATTTTATGTTTAAAAAGTTCAGGGGAATTATGTTTTTATTTACATGAAACTTTTCTATGTCGCTCATATTGCTTTCACTGACGTCACTGATGGCTCTGAGTCTTCCATGCACTAGCTCAGGGGTCAGCACACTCTTCCGTAAAGAGCCAGAGGGTAGATGTTTCCGGCTTTGTGGAACAAAAGGCAAAACTGAAAATATTATGTAGGTGCATGTAGAGCAAGAGAGAAAACCAACTTCCATGAATTCTTTATTGGCTAAATTCAAGAGATAATAGTCAAAACGGAGAAGCCTGAGGTCGGCTGGTGAGAAGAGAGGAATGGGCTTCTGCCTCATGGGGCTGGAGGACAGCACCCCCATCACCCCAGGGGTAGTTTTCTGACAAGACTCCCTACTTCTCCCACACACAGGTCTTCCTCTGAGAAGGCCCCAGAGTGTGTTGCCTTCTTTGGGGTCAGAGAGGCCTGTTGGTCATCCTCCCCTCAGGGCTGGTGCCACCCTTGTGCTCATGTTCAGGCATCCTGTGGGTCATGCTCTCTCTGAAGAGCAGGGCAGTGAGGTCCCCCACATAGCAACCCAGGCTGAGATCCCAGGCCCTCCCTGCTCCCTGCTGAACAGGTAGGAGCACCTGGATGGCAGTTGGAAGGAGGGTGGAAACCTGCCAGTCACCACATTCTCTGGTGAGTCCAGGCCTCTCACCTGGCTCCTGCTTTTCTTCCACCACCTCCCACAACGCTCCACTCTCCACTCAGGGCTCCATGCACCATCTGCTGTGCATTCCCCAACTTCGTTCCTACAGTGGCTGGTTTCTTACTCTTCCTGTCAACTCCCAGCCTCCCCCTCACCCACCAGATCCCCAGTTCCAGTCCTTCCTGAGTCCTCCCATCCATCGCATACTGGGAGCATGTGGAGGTCCACGCTACACTAAGCCATTTACTTCACAGCCTCCGAGCCTCGGTGGCATCTAGACCACCGTGGCACAGATGAGGTCTCTGCTCCTTTGGGACTCTCAAGTCGGGCAGTGAATACACAGAGAAGATCTGACATCACAGGAACGTGGACAGGAGGGAAGGGCAAGCAGGAAAGGATGGCCTTGTTCTGTGTGGGGAGACTTGAAATGACTTGAAAAATGACTTGAAATGTCACTAAAAAAAGTTAGCGACTTAACTGTCCACATCCAATATGAAGCAGTGCAGTCATGGCGGGAGCTTGTGGGACTCACAGGTAATATACAAACAAGGGGGGGGACTCAAAAAGCCCAGAATGTATTTATAAAAAATTGTGCATTTATTCTTACATGTTTAACCTTCAGTCACCTTCAAAGTACTCCCCATCTGATGCAATGCACCTACTGAGATGCTATTTCCACTGCTCGAAATAGTTTTTGAACTCATCAATTTTGATGCCTTTTAGTGTTTTTGCCATTTTTTGGTTTCACCTCTCCTACATCGGCAAAATGTTTCCCTTTGAGGACTTTTTCATTTGGGGAAACAAAAAAAAGTCACTTGGGGCAAGATCAAGTGAATGATGGAGGGGCATGGACCATGCCATTTTTGGTCAAAAACTGCTGAACACTCAGTGTGGTGTGGGCAGGTGCACTTGTAAATTACGCATCATGAAATGGGCAAATGCGTTGAAAAAATTCACTGAAGCAGAACGCAGCTTCTCACAACAATACTAGCTGGTGTCCTGATGCCAAGGGGTTCCTAGAACACTTATCTAGTGGGGGAAACCTGTACTACAAGAGACTCACCCTCCAAAAGATAATTCCAGGCTTTCTGGGGTCTCCCATCATACACTTATTTATTGCATGCTTGTCTTCTATAAAAATAGCCAAGGCAGCTTAAAACAAAAGGGAGTAGGACATGGAAGAGATTGATGGTTCCAGAAGCTCTCAGGTAAGGTGGAAGGTGCTGTGACAGAAGGGGGTTGGAGCTCAGAGAACATTAGGGTTGAGTACTGACACGACATGGGAAAGGATGCCCGAGTCTAAGAGATGGTACCAGAGTTAAGACAGACACATGGCTGGTGGGGAGACCCATCCTAGCAGATGCTGGCAGTATCTTGTGACACCACAGTTTCCACAGCCACCTCCTTATCCTCAGCAAGCTGCCTGCCGTAGTCCTGGCCCCTGGGTCAGTGTCTGTGCTCAGCCCGTTCTGTGGCATCAATCCTGGGAAGTCCACGGTTTTGCATTCTGGATCATGATCCAGTCCTTTGTGTGCTTGATTAGTGCAAATCCACCACCTGGAACCTATTCCCCTCTTTCTAAACCAAGAATATATGGATTTCAAAACTCTGAAACATTAAGGCAGTCCAGACTATGCCTTTATTATCCAGACACCTAAAAAGACCACAAAGACATGACCCTGTGTAGAAAATCATGGGAGCCACGGCATAAACCAGGCTGGTCTAGCAGGGTTCCCTGCCCTGACATGCCCTTCCCAAACCCTCTCTACTCCGGTTCCCACCACCAGGAATGTCACACTGCTGTATCTCTTCCCACCCAAAATTTTCTTATTCCCAATGAATGTAAATTACAACTTTACCATTATTAGTTATTCGAATAGACCCCATACTAATAGTCTACAACCTCACAAGACAGCTGCCTGCACATGGTTAAGCAGAGAAGCACTGCACAATTCTAGTAGGTATCCTTCACTTCATAGCCTTGGATTGTGCAGTGCCCAACTTGCACAACCAACACAGCAGCCCTGCCAATTGCCTGAGTAATTTTTATTGTACTATTCATTGAACACAAGTTATAATTTTCTTTTTTAAATTCAGACTTCAGATGTATCTGCCTTACCTTCATAGGTAGACTAAAGGTCCTTACAGATTCATTCTCCCAGGACATATAGTAGACACTAATTTAAAATTTATTAATTCAAATAATTCTTATCTATTCTATCATAAGATTTAAGGAAAAAAAAAAACACTACCAAGTACCTATCTGTCCTGTATTTAATACTTTATAAATTACATTAGTCACATTTAAAAAATAATATATTACTTTATGTTTCAAAAGATACAAATGAACATATCTCCACCTGAAATAAAGAATACAATAACACAGAAAACCCTTCATCCTTCACCTGTGTATCTATTTTCTCCACAAAGGCCAGTACTGTCAAATTTGGTGTGTATCACTGTCTTGTTCTATGTATTTATATATGTGTGCATAAGTACCTTTTCTATAAAGTGGATCATCTATATTTTTATTGTACAATTCAATTTTTTCTTCTAACAAAATGTCTGCAGAGTTTGCCATAATAATGTTTGTGGCCTACTCCTTCATTTAAACTTCTGCATACTACCACACTGGATGGATATGCCATGACTGACTTATCTCCCCCCTCCGGTGAACATTAGCTTGTTTCTACTTTTCCACTCTTAATGGCTTTATCATATTTTACTCTCCTATTGATATAGGTTGTTTTTAATTTTTTCTCTAAAACAAAATGTGCTGCAATAAGAATCCCTGTGCACACATCATTGTGCACAATAGAAGAAATCTTGCTGGATTTTTCAAAGTAGAATTGTTAGGAAAAAGCATAAACACATTTTATATCTTGAAGTTAATGCCAACGTAACTTACATAGAAGCTTTAGTAAAAGATACTCCCATTAACAGTGTCTGAAAATGCTCAGTGCTTCACATTACTTGTCAGTACCAGGTACTTTTAATGCTTTTTAATTTTTTCTAATTCTACACAAAGAATTCTCATTTAAAACATAAATTTCTTTAACAATGAGGTTGAGGCTGTTAGTTTACTGTCAGAAAAAAATTTCTTCTCTAAACCGCCTATGTATCCCTTTAGCCTGTTGATGCAGTTGATGGTTTGCTGTACTGATTTGCTGTGAATATTTGTTTTGCTGAATATGTTATGTATATTAATTCAAAGTCTGCCGTATATGTCACAGATATCTTCTTTCACACTACATCTGTGTTCACAGGGGCTTTTTATGTGTAGAAATATTTAATCTTATGATACTTAGGAAAGTCTTCTATACTGTCTTTTGAAAGTTTTAAAGCTATTAGATGTTTATAGACCATCTGAAATTTTTTTTTGTATATGGTATAGTCCAAGGCATCTATTTCTATTTTCTCCAAAAATGCCATTATCTCCATTTTGCAAATAACAAAAGTAAAACTCAGAAAGGCTAAGGAATTTGTCTGATATTTCAGCAGCAGCAAATGACCTATCTAGGATACAAACCTACTGACCCTCTTGGCAAATGCAACCGCCCCCCAAGAATGAGTTCTGATACATTCCACATTAAACATGATCATGTTCAGCACAGCAGCCCGAAAGTGTCACTCCCGGCTGCTGCTCAAGCCTGCACAGCATGCGGTGTCTCAGCACTGCTGATCGTACAGGGATACACCTGCCAAAATCCACTCCCTACTTGTTCAGATGGGATCGTGGCAGCCAGGAATAGCATTCCATTGTTATTCAGCACCAACTTGCTGCTCTCACGAAAACAAGGGTGCCTGAGTTGACGCTTTCTCAAAAGACAAACGTTCTCTTGCTAGCCAGGAACCCGAGGGATAATAACCACAGGACACAGCAGGGCTGTCTTTCCACCCAAGACCAGGAGGCTGGAATCCCCTGACTTCCTTCAGCCACTCACCCCTGCCCTGCTGGGTGGATAGGGAACTCTCTTTTTAATCTCATTAATCTATCTTTTGGGGCCCACGGGGCACTCTTAGAGAGTCTTCCCTATTTGTAATGATTTTTTTTTTTTGCTTCTGGAAATGCTTCCCAGGCCCCACCCCAAAGGTGGACACTTACTAAGGGTGGACACCAATTCACACTGGGCCACTGGACCCCCTCTCCCCCAGGATTCAGGGTTGGTAACAAGGAAGTTGAGTCAGCCTCACCACAGCTACAGTTGGATGGTGTAGACCCAGAGCCGTGGGTACCACATGCCGCCACATGACTAGGAAGCAGAGAGTCAGCTGCGGGAAAGGAAGGAAGGGAAGAGGGCTGATGTGCAGAGACAAGAGCTGGAAAAGACACTGCCTGTGCTCCTGGAGACTTTCTGGTTGGGATCACGCATGTGTTCAACAAATATTTACTGCACACCTTCCATATGCCAGACACATCTTCAGATGACTGTACAATACCACTCCATCCTTCAAACAGATGTTAGTGCGGCTTTCTACTTATAACCACAGATATGCAACTAACACAGGCCCACAGACACAAGGCTCTTCTCTGTGGGATGCTAACTGCTCCAGACATAGCTCTGTTTAACAGGAACACACCCTTCTAGGTCACTTACTTGATAGGTCTCTCCCACCATCCTAAGGTGACCCTGTGTCCTTCCAGGGCAGTGGTTCTCAACTGCCATGATACAGGTCCCTGGTGCACTATGACAAGTGATGAGGTGTATCATTAGTAATTTTTTAATAACAATAAAGAGCTAAAGTTTGCTAGCGCTTTATGATTATTTTCTCCTGAGCAGATCCAAGGTCATCTGTAATGATGTTTGTAATGATGTTGGTGTCACTTGCATCCCACATGCTTTCTTGGTGGAAGTAAATCTAACCCACCAGCATGTGGAGATCTGTGCATAGCCCTGGTGTACACAGGGGCATGCCAGCTATGAGAAGATCATCCCCAGCTTGTGAAGCTGATAGAAAGGTAAGGTTCTCAGAGACTGTGCCTTGCACAGAATTGTAAATTCATCTCGGGAACTCAATCAGCCACCGCGCTGCTCCTGTTGGTGCCACAGAAGGGAGCCCTCCTGCTCCCGAGGCCTGTACCATTGCAACTGGCCATACAAAAATTGTCTACACATGCTTCAGGCCTCAGTCTTTGGAAGGTGTTATCTTGAGCTAGAATAGATGTTAAGATTGGGGAACAGTCAAAAGACAAGGTCAAGCGAAGGTGAGACAGCACAGAGACTAGTCACCTTCGGCTGCATTTCTTCCTGGTGGGAAATGTCTATCAGGCCAGGGGATCCAGCAGTCAGTGGAGGGTCCAGGGGTGGGTATGAGACCATCTGGGTCCTTTTCCAGAAGGTGACACAATGCAGGAGAGAATAGGATCTTTTTAAACCTCCACTGGCAGAATGGCTTACACTGAGAGCTTCAAGGCCTTCCTTTCCAGAGATGAGCCCACTCAGAGAAGCCACCACGTGGAGTGTGTGCGGTATTTCATTAGATGCCATGACTCAGGATGTGGATGACTACAAAGGTCAATTTTTCAGCAAGGAAATAATTATAGACAGTATGTAAGTGAAGGTATACAGCTGTGTTCCAGTAAGACTTGACTTATAAAAGAGGCAGCAGGTAAAATAGGAAGAGTCAGGATGTGGCCTTCTCAGTAATAGTTTGCTGTTCTAAGCTAGTTAATGTCATACAAATCTACTGTAAATTCCTGATAGACAAACTTCATAGGTTAAAATTTGCCATACGTTCTGAGTTAAAGTCACTGTCCAAGGTCATTCAACCATCAAAGAGTAGAGATTTCAATCTATGTCTTTCTGACTCTAAGGCCCGCCCCCTTCAAGGAGGCACAGAACATTTTAAATGATTCTGTAGCTATCTGAAACCATCTGCCCTCAAGATCCTGGGCAAGTGATGTATACTTCAGGTATACACCAAGCTAAAGTCAAGAAAATTTCATCCATAAAGGATTCAACAGTAAATATTTTAGATTTTGCAGGATGCATGGTCTCTGTCAAACTACTCAGATGTGTTATTGTCACATGAAAATAGTTATAGACAGTATGTAAGTGAATGTATGTGGCTGTGTTCCAATAAAACTTTATTTATAAAATTGGTAGCTGGAAGAGGCAGGCTTTGGCCTTTCAGCAGTAAGTTTGCTGTTCTAAGCTATTATGTGCTATGCAAGTTGACTGTAAATTCCTTGTAGACAAATTCCAGGTTAAATTTTTATCTTATTTTATAATTTACCCATGACCAAACACACCCACATGTGCACACACTCTCTCTCTCTTTCATACACACACACACATACACACACACACGCGCACGTGCGCAGACTTATTTCAGTAACTGACAAAAAGTACTAACTGATCAAGGTGATAAGTGTATTAACTCATGGTAACTTCAATTTTTTTTTTTTTTGACACAGAGTCTTGCTCTGTCACCCAGACTGGAGTGTAGTGGCACAACCATAGCTCCCCGCAACTTCAAGAAATCCTCCTACCTCGATATTTTGATTCTTTGAAAAGGACTGTGCCAAATATCTTACTAAGGATAAACCAAAGAAAGCTGAGATGACTGGGCAATTCTAGAGGGTAGGCACACATCCTTTGAAAAGGGCAGTCCATTTTACTCCATGTAAGAATGAAAGAAAGTCAGTGAGAAACGGGCTGCCCGGCTGCATGAAGAACAAGTGTATGTCAGGGACTTCCAGATGTTAGTGGGATAAGAAAATCAAATGGCAAGATAAGAGGACCACAAAGATACTCTCTGAGGCCTGTAAAGATGGTGATATCATCTCATTCTCAGTGGGAAAATAGATACATCTATTTCTATCAATTTTCCACATTGCATTTGTTTTTAAAATTAGACCACTTTATGAATAATGAAATGTTTTAGATATAATTTACAACAACCTTGAGATCATTTTTGTTACAAATATGAGCATTTTCATTATTACATAAAGATAGTAGAATCTTAGATTTACCTTTTAAAGTCTGGTTTTCAAGGAAATATGGTTCTAAGGGCACTTGGAGGGAGGAGGAAAGGAGAAGGGAGGAAACAAGGAGGAAGAGGGGGTAGAGGAAGGGAGAGGGGGAGGATGAGAGAGGACAAGAGAGAAAGGCAGGAGAGGGAGGCAGAGAGGGAGAAGCAGAGGAAGGGGCAAGAGGAGGAGGGAGGAAGAGGGAAGGGGGGGGCCAAGGAAAGGCAGGGGGCAGGGCACACTCTGATTCCAGCTCTAGCATCACTATGCAGGATCCTGAGGGGGCTGTCCTGGTCCTCTGGAACTAAAACTAGAGACCAAGGACAGGCGATGTTATGCTCATTACTTCCATGAGATTACTTACAACTAGCTCCAGCGAAAGCTAATTTCCAAGCCCGTAGCCATTTAAGGAATGAAAAGCCGCCTGAAAACACTACTTAACAAAATGCACTTTATTTTCACCACAGGAGTGACTTGCCCTGGGGGACCCTGTGGTCCTGTGTGTAATATACAAACAGCCACGCCTTCCCAAGGCTGTTAGCAAATGCCTACGCTGTTCCTATGTCCAAGGCTATTTAGCCCACAGTCGAACATCCCAGCATCTGGGCACTCGAAGAAGGAAGTCAAGACAAGACCGAAGAAAAGGGATGGAAGAAGGGGAGGAGGGAGAAAAGAAGGAAAAAGGTAAAACAGTGAAGAATTTAACAGTCTAAGGATGAAGGAGAAGAGGACTGTCTTTGTAGACCAGTTTGCCTTCCCCAACTGGTAAGAGGAAATGAAGCCCTGAAGCCCTGAACGTCTATCCCACATTCCAGGGCCCTGAGTGTGCAGCTTGCCTTGGCCCTGTGGTCGTTCCCAGAACCCTTGCATTTGGTCCCACACACTCCCTTCCACACTCTTTGTGAACAACCTTCACATCTCTCATCTCCATGCTGACCAGTTCCTGGTCAGCTCCTGGTCTCACATTCCAAGTCCCTAACTGCTGGCTAGTGTTTCTCTTTAGAAGAGGTACCTTCATCTCAAACACTAACATGACAAAAAAAACCCACACCTTCTTTTTAAGTCAGTGCCTCTCTCCCATGTCCCTGTTTTAGTCCATAGTGGAAGACTCAGGGACTGTGACTCTAATCCTTCAGCAATAAAGAGGCTTCCTTCAGGCTGGACGTGATGGCTCATGCACATAATTCCAGCACTTTGGAAGGCTGAGATGGAAGGATTGATTAAGGCCAGGGCGTAGAGGCTGTGGTGAGCTATGATAGTGCCACTGCATTCCACCCTGGATGACAGAATGAGATCCTATCTCCAAGAAAAATTTTCTTTTAAAGAGTCTTCCTGCAGAACATATTTTTGCATCCACTCATAGTTTTCTAGAACAGCCTCTGCACTCACATTTCACAGTCACGTTTTCCCACGACAAACCATTGGGCAGAATGACTCCCATGTCACACCTCTTTGCCATCATTCCTGCTTCCTGCAGCCTTCAGCATGGTGGGCGCGCAAGGTATGATGAGGGGGCACATGCCTCTATCAGAGAATAGAACGAGGGGTGACCCAGCCTCCAGTGGTTGGCAAAGGTGCCTGGACCAGTCTGTGTTTAGACAAAGCTGGCAGTGTCCAGAAGCACTCAACATCACACAGAGGGTAGAATGGGGAGACTTCTGCAGAACCAGTCCAAGCAGAAAGAAGGGCCCAGAGGCCAGGCAGAATCCAAGACCTCCTCCTGGAGGCCCACCTGACTCTGTCTTGGGATTCCCAAGCTCCCAAGGGACAGATGAACAGGCCTGCTCATGCAGAGACCATGGAGAAATAAACTAGCCTATGAAATACCCCACATCCAAATGTGTAATCTCTCTCAATTACGAGACTTCCCTACAGAAGGTACGTTTTTTTTTGTCGTTGTTGTTTTTGTTTTTTGAGTTGGAGTCTCACTCTGTCACCCAGACTGGAGTGCAGTAGCCGCTCCCGGCCACCGCAGCCTCAACCTGCTGGGCTCCGGTGATCCTTCTGCCTCATTCTTTCGATAGCCAGAATTACAGGTGTGCCGCCCGGCTGATTTTTTTGATTTATTGTAGAGATGAGGTCTCGCTGCCCAGGCGGGTCTCGAACCCGCGGGCTCAGGCAATCCACTCACCTCAGCCTCCTAGAGGCGCGGGATTACAGGCTGAGCCACTGAACCCGGCATAGAAGGTGCGTTTTTGTTTTTGTTTTTGTTTTGAGTTGAGATCTCACTCTGTCACCCAGATCATGGCTACCACAGCCTCAACTTTCTGGGCTCAGGCAATCCTCCCACCTCAACTATTGGTTGACTATAGGTGCACGCCACCATGTCCAGCTAATTTCTTGATTTTTTTTTTTTATAGAGATGAAGTCTCACCATGTTGCCCAGGTTGGTCTCAAACTCCTGGGCTCAAGCAATCCTCATACCTTGGTCTCCCAAAGTGCTGGGATTACACACAAGAGGCACTAAGCTTAGCTGGAAGACGTTTTAAAAGCAGACAAGAAAGAATGGCCCTGTTGAGCTCACTAGAAGCCCTTCTGTTCCTCAACTCTGTGCTCAGATGACGTTACCTCTGCAGACCTGCAGAGGGGTGGGACAGAGGGGACGATCCCATAGGCACAGTGGGCACCAAGCCCAGTGTGCTCCTGGTACTCAAAGCAGAGCAGAAGGCCTGGTCGAAGACTTACAGCAGCCTCCTGCAAATGTGAAGCCCAGCCCAGCATTAATGTGGCTCCCCTCATCCAAGATCACGGAAAAACACTTTTCTCTTTCCCTTTATTCTTTGTAACAAAAGCCATACTAAAAAGAATGTTTATAGAATGTGCAGACTTTTTCTTGAGACTCACTCAGGAGTGAAGAAGCAGATGACCCAGGCCTGGTAACAGATCAGTGCAGAGATGGAGAATATTCCAGAATCTGATATGTGAACGCAAGATCAGTGAAGACTTGCCGTCTGGAACCAGGGAGAGTTTACAACAGCATATTCACAGGCACGGCCTCTAAGAAAGTGTCAGTAAACAAACACCCAGCATCTGCCAAAACCCTCTGTACATCCACAATGCCTGTTCCCAACACATCAGCCACAACCAGGATAACTTCAGTGAGGCTTGTACGGTATCCCCAAAGCAGGGCTCATCTCTCCCCTCCTGCTATTCTAGCCTTGTCCTAGAACACACTCCTCTCACTGCAGACATGATGAAGGCCAGTAATGAATTGCTTAGGCTTCTAGGGCCCACTGAACTATATTGACTAAGGCCCCAATCCACACCCATCCACCCGAGGATTCTAGTACCTGGCACAGGACCCAGCACATGACTGTGCATTATATGGGCTTAACAAGATATTCACAGGGTGACTATACTGCTCTCTGCTAAGAAACTGTGGTCTTCATAGGCTTCTTTTTTTCAAGACAGGATCTTGCTCTGTAGTCCAGGCTGGAGTGCTGTGGTGTGCATAGCTTACTACAGCCTTGCCCTATTGGGCTCAAGTGATCGTCCTGCCTCAGCCTCCTGATCAGCTGGGAACTACACGCCACCATGCCTGGGTAAAATTTTAATTTTTTGTAGAGACAGGGTCTCATTTTGTTGCCCAGGCTGGTTTTGAACTCCTGGGCTCAAACAATCCTCCCACCTCAGCCTCCTGAATAGCTGGGACTATAGGCACAGGACACCACACCCACCTTCATGGCCTTCTTGAATAGCAGGATGAAAGCTCATTGAGTTAAAGTCATTGATTAATATAGCATACTTCCCAAGCTTTGATTATTACTTATGCTTCTCCATACTAATCTAAAACATTTTCTTAATAGCTTTCATAATATTTTAAAAATATTTTTCTTTAAAATATTAAGAATATTTTTCACCTTATCCTAAGCAATAACCAGAAAAATCATGATTTGGTATGCTAATCACATTTTGTTCAAATATACACAATATGAAATCCCTAAAGAGAACACTGTCCACTCATGTTCCAGCTCCAATCCCACAGCACACAGCAACAGAGTACATGTGTAACACGTGAAGCTGCGTGGGGTTAATCACACATCCAGGCTAAAAAGTCACCAGAGGTGACCAAACCCAGTCTGCTCAGAAATAGGAAAGAAAACTGCACTAAGGAGGGTCCCATTTCTCTCTGTGCTGGTGCAGTCAGTGAGCAGCAGACACAAACACCCGGGTCCCATGTGCCCAATTCAGTGTCTCTACTCTGACAACTGGGATACATGTGAGAGAGAGAGAAAAAGCTTTCAAACATCAGAAATATTATTACAAATGTGTTCAAGAAACTTTAAAACACTCACTTTTATTTAAAAAACTGGAAGAAAATAAACAAGCTCTGGTGGGTTAATGGTTGTATCAGTCTTCCTCCTTTCTAGTTTCCTAATAGCTTGCAATGTGATCACAAGACCTTTATAACGAAAAAAAAAAATGCCTCAGCCGGGCATGGTAGCACGTGTCTGTAATTCTGGCTACTTGGAAGGCTGAGGTGGAAGGATCGCTGGAGCCCAGTAGGTCGAGGCTGCGGTGGCCAGGAGCAGCCACTGCACTCCAGTCTGGGCGACAGAGTGAGACTCCAACTCAAAAAAAAAAAAAATGCCACCTGGGCTGGGTAATTTAATGTGTCAACTTGACTGGATTATGATGCCTGGGTGCTTGGCAAACATGTTTAGCTGTAATAGTGAAGGAATGTGTTGACATCTGCTGATTCTGAGTAAAGCAAACTATCCTCCATACTGTAAGTGGGCCATACCCAATCAGTGGAAGGCCTTAGGAGTAAAGACAGGTATCCCAAAGAAGAAACACAAAGATGGCAAAACAGCATCCTACTACACCTCCAGTCTCAAGCCTGTCCTACAAGCTTCAGACATATCAGCCTCCATCATGGCCTGAGCCGAGTCCTCCAACAGTCTCTCAACAGAAGGGTTGGTATAGATTTAGACCTCTCGTCTTCTGCTTCTCTGGAGAACCCTGAGTAACACAACATGTTTTCTCATGCCTATGTATTTGAGGCAGAGGATTTGCAGCTAACCAATTAGGGGTTTGAAAAGAAAATAAAGGAAATAAAAACTCAGCAACTACAAAAGAGCTAACAGTCATCTGTTGTTTGTTAACACAGCAAATGTGAGAATAAAGCAAAGTAAGCCGCCCTCAAAGTCCTTCTCACACTGGCTAATTACAAATCAGTTCTTAGAAAAACTCTGTCGACGCACATGTTAAGAAGTCCCTTCCTGATGTTGTTTATCCTTACACTTGATTTCCATTCCTTGTTTTGTTTAAATCACTAATAAACAACTAAGGCTCTCTACCCTCAGCTTTATGGTTTGCTCATGGTACTTTTCTCTCTCTGTGAGTGAGAGCCAGAGAAGAGACACTAAGCCACAGCCCTCCTACTCATCCCATACACAGCAGCAGGCGGGACTCCTCCTAGGGGTTCCCTCAGTGTTGCCAACAGCAACAGTGGCAAACAATCTTCCCCACCATTCAGGGGCAGACATACAGGCCTTTGTTAACAAATTAGGTGAATGAGTGACAACCTGCCAATATTTTATAATATTAATGTCATAAAATCTAAATGAGAGGCCCTTCCAGCACCTTGCAAGTCTGTTTCCTTGACTTGCCTACGGCACCCACAGGCAGCAACCCAGGTCCTGGCTTTGCATGTTCACCATTGACCCAGGAAGGAGACATCAACTGGAGAAGGTATTGATGATACCATAGGTGACAAACCACAACGACTGAAGCCCCTTTCCAAGTGCAACATTGACGCTGAGTCCCAGGTGAGACTTGAGCAGTGTTAGCTTGCACTTGGCAAAGTGGTTGGTCAGGCACTACGGCCAGCTTTGGAATCTGGTGCTTCCAGAGAGTACCCTAGTCACTAGTGATGTACTATCTAGCTGGCTTAGAGAAAGAGGAGGAAGTCATGCCCTGAGAATAGGGAGCTAGAAAATGTCAGGGCAAAATATTCATGAACAGAGCACTGGGTGGAAGGTACGAACTTTTGACGTGAGTTCTCCTCCCATCCCACTGTGTCCCATGGGAAATCTCATCATTAAGATGCAGGGAGCATAGACCATTTGAAGTATGACTTTTTATCAACATTCATCCTTGTATATTCTAGAACTGGAAACTCCACTCCATCCTCTCGGCACAGCCTTCTGGATACTGATGCAGCCATGACATATTGAAGGGGAAGCTTTGGAGCACAATGTGGCGTATTCAGGACCCCAGTGACAGAGTTAACCAAGAGTCTCCCGCAAGTATCTCGCAGTCACAGAATTTCAGGCAGCTCAGTGACCTACTTTTGCCAACTGGTGAACAACATGTATACATAAGTCCCTTTGGCAGCCACCAAAGAATAATCTTTTGACTCCATGGTTCTCTGAATTGCAATTGTCACTACCATTGGTTATTTTCAGAATCTCAGAAGTTTAAGGTGCTGATAGCCAGGGATGACAAAGACACACAGAGCCTGTCCTCAAGAGATATACAATTGAGTGAGTGATAGAAACAGACAGGGGTCCAACTGCTTGTGACACAGGGGCCACAAAAGAGAAATAGGGGAAGAATGAGGACACACTCGGTAAGCTCACTGTGACTGTCAACTGTGAGTGGCACTGGAGCAGATCAGAGAAGTTTCTGTGGAGAGTCTTCAGGGATGAACACAGCCATGTAGTTAGGAAGGACTCTGGAGACTAAGTACATATCATGGGCAAAACTGCAGAACATGTCAACACACGACTTGCATTCTCATGGTGGACAGACGTTTTCACATAGTGTACAGATGTACATCTCTGTGGCTTCACTCAAAGCTGTTTAATATTGAAATTATACCTAACTGAATTCAAAATGTTTTAAAAACAGAAACAAAACATTTCAAACACAAAGCCTGTTCTTCTCCATTTTACCCCCCCTTTAGAAATATCCTAATATTGTTTATAAACTCTAGCATGTTCTCACAATGCCTGTTAATACACATGTACCCATAAACAATATTTTTCACATTTTTAAACATAAATATCACACTGTATCATTATTCTAATATGATTGTCACTTACTATTATGAAACCAATACATTGTAAAGTCAGATAGCTCTAGCGCAATCCTTTTAACTAATACTTAGTATAACACAATTCAGTTATCTGGTTTTACCATGAAAATTTGGGTTGTTTCTCATTTATCTGCCATTACAAACAATCCTACAATTTACATTTCTGTAAACATCTTCTTTCCCATATCAGAGTTTCTCTATGCAAGTGGGGTCTCTAGTTTCTCTAAGCAAGTGGGTATGGAATGTGCGTTATTAATTTTGTAACCTGTAGCTTATCGGCTTGTATGCACAAGAAGAATGTGTATTCTTTAGTTGTTAGTACGAGGTCCTAACTTTGCCACTAGATCAAGACTCTTCATTATGCTGTTCATATTTTCTGTATTTGTTCTAACTCTGGTCCACTGAGGGCCTTGAATACTAAGAAACAAAAGTTAAAGTTTTCTTCTATGAATATGAATTTGCCAATTTCTCCATTCAATTTATTTCTATATTTTGGGGAAATTTTATTAGGTGTCTGCAACTTTAGAATTGTCACATCATTCTAGTAAGATATAATATCTTGCTAACATGTAACATTTGTATTGACAAGGGTGTTGCTAAACTACTCACAATCTTTGGGGATTCTGTCAATGGCCTGTGCCATATGGGTGCCCTAAAATGGTGAAACTGAGCTAAGGCTCCATGAAGAAGTCAATCAGGTTTGAGGGGAACATCTAGCAAGCTCTCAACTGCACACTGTCCAACCATATCTGTCAGGAATAGGAAGACATGGACAGAACCAACCAGAGACACTTGCTTGGAAGAGGTGGCTCCAGACAACTTTTCAAATCCAGGATTATCATTTAGGGACACATCTAGGGATACATTTCCAGACTTAAAATTTTTCAAGAAAAGTAAGAAATCTGGAACTTTTAAATAAAAATATCTAGGCCTTTCCACTGTTAAAAAAATAACATGAACTTTACGTTTGTGGGCAAACAAAACTAGTTAGTAGATTCAGTTTAGCTACAAGAAGCCAATTTGGATCCTCCACCACTATATATACATAGATAGATTTCTTCCAAATCATCTTGCCAAAGTGTTTCCTGAGGTTAAAGATACAGCAAGCTCACATGGTGCTTACTACAACACGGTAGGAGTGTGCAAGGCTCTTTCTACGCACCAGTGACCCCAGCCACCACCTTATAAGGTGGATGCTATCAAGATTCCTGCTGGACAGACACAGACACTACCCAAGGTAGAGACAGGTGAGAAGCTGGCCCGTTGACACCGCTGGGGAGTGGCAGGGAAGAGACCAGAGCCAGCTCGAGGCTGTGTTCTTACTGTCACTTGAAAAGAAACCAAAACAGTTACATCAGCTCTCCTTTACCAAAACCTTCTGCTTGACAAATTCGAGCACTGATAATATCTGTTTTCCATGTGTGCTGGTCTTGCTTGTGATGCCACCCTCTAGTAGGTCACCACCCTCTAGGAACCCTCCAGGTATAAGCCCAAACAGACAAATTACACAATATGCAAGTCAGACACAAGAATAGCCAGGAACCAAACTGCCCAATTATATAAAGGACAAAGAGGCACAGGAGTGCAACTTTAGTTGTGATATTTGACCACAAATCTGTGATTAGAATTTTGGCTTCAGCCTTGGTTCAGCAGGCCAAGTAAGTGGCCAAACACCATTTCAACCATACTGTGGCAGCCTCAGACTAGTATGCAACTGACAATCATTTGATCACTCCTGACTATTATAACATTATCAATCACACACAGAGAAGTGTCCTTTGGGTTTATTGCTACTTTAAGAAAATCCCCTTACTAATAAAAGTAGATATTCTAGCTGTAACTTAGAGTACAATTCTCCTGGTTTGTTTCATGTAGGAAAAGCCGACCAGCCAGGTGATGGCCCAGGCATGCCGTGAGCCTTACGGATGTATCACCAAACAAAAAGGGGTCCTGCCTCACAGAGCTTACACACTAGTGGATGGGTGGATGGTGACTCAAATAATAAGTACAATAAATAAGTTACACACTGTTTTCGAAAGTGATGGGTGTGTTAGTGAGGGGAAAATATTTTACAGGGTAGAGCTGGAACATCAGTGTCCTGGGAAGAGGTCATTCTTTTTGAATTGCTCTGTTCACTCTCACTGGAAGATGACACTGCGGCAAAGGTCTAAATACATAAAGGAGAGTCTTGTGCATCTCAAGGAGAGAGGATGCCAGGTAGAGGGGACAGAGGACATGGGCTCTGAGGCAGAAGATGCCTGGGTTGAGGCAGGAGCAGCCCGAGCATGGAGGAGCCCAGCAGTTGGTGACAGGGAACCCTTCCCAGGGCAGAAATAATGTACGACCTGGCAGGACACTAAGGATGGAGCTTTAATTTGAAGACAATGTGATGTGATTAGAGGATTATGAGCAGAAGAGTGGCATGGTCCAACTTGTAGTCATGAGATCATTCTGGCTGCTGAACTGAAGGTCACGTTTCACAATGAATATTGTGAAAACACTGCTTGAGAAGAAAGAAAAAAGCCACACACAGAAAAACACAAAACTAAGCTTTATTTTGAGAATATTTAAAAATCACCTTCTGCAGGTACAGTCCAAAGCTGTAGTTAGGGACTTGTTTCAAGGAAATTGCCCTTGACCAGGTGCAAGACAGCGTGTCCAGGAGCTGAAACCTTTGCCTTAGTCAGTTATCAATGAGAAAGGGGCAAGCTTGTGATAGGGATGTCACCATCAGTACCACCACTGTCATGGCAGAGCTCAGAGAAAGTACTTTTTGCTTCTTCCCTGGCCTGAGTTGAAAAAGTGTCTATTTTCAGTATTATAAATACACAGAACAACCATAGGAGCCAACAGTTCTGAGGAATTATCACCACTGCTCTACAAAGCCAATTAAAAAAAAAAATCTGCTTGATGTAATTTTAAATAAGTTGTAATAAATAGGTATTCTTATTAATGTTTCAGATTTATTCTTGTATGCCAGTCATTCATTTTATAATGGCAATGCTCAACTTGAGCCAAACAGTGACTTAAGACCCAGCCATTTGGCATTTGGCCAAAATGTGGTTTTGGAGCAGGTCACACATCCTTAATCTGAAAATCCAAAACCCAAAATTTTTTGAGCACTAACGTGACACCGAAAGTGAAAAATTTCACACCTGACCTCATGTGATAGGTCACAGTCAAAATGGTCAGAACTTTGTTTCATGCATAAAATTATTTAAAATACTGTATAAAATTACCTTCAGCACATGTATAGAAGGTATACATGAAAAATGAGAAAATTTTGTGCTTAGACTTGGGGCCCATCTCCAAGATATTTCATTATGTACATGCAAGTATTCCAAAATTAAAAAAAAAACAATAAATCTGAAATCTGAAGCACTTCTGATTCTAAGCATTTCAGATAAGGGATATTCAACTTCTACATGTCATGGGCTGAATGCGTATGCCCCTGAAACTCACAGGTTGAAGCCCTATCCCCAGTGGGATGGTACTAGGAAGTAGGCCTTCAAGAGGTTATTGGGTTAGATGAGGTCACAAGGGTGGAGCATGGCTATGATAGGATTAGTGTCCCTGTGAGAAGAGGAAGAGAGACTTGAGATTCCTCTCCCTGCACAGAGGACACAGCAAGAGGGTGGTCTCTGTGCTAGGAAGCAGATCTGCACTGAGACCAGAGTGGCACCCTGATGGACTTCCAGCACTTGGAACTGCAAGAAATCAATGTCGGCTGTTTAAGTACCCAGTCTATGGCACCTTGTCATAGCAGCTGGAGCTGACCATCTAAGGCATGTGTGGAAGCAACACTTGAAAACTCCTAAATCACATTGTGCCCTGGACACAGTGTTTCAGGTTTTACTTGGCACTGATTCTTAAGGCCAAGTCAGAAGTTCATCATCCTTCAGAGAGAAGAGCAGGTTTCATGTACCACAAGTGCTGATGGGTCAGGAGATGGGTGGGGAAACCAGGAGTCTTGGAGCATGCTGAGGACCCCATTAGAGCCACAGAGGAGGTGAGGAGCCTTGCCATTCGAGGTTCTGGCCGACCCTGGAGGGTGGCAGGTACCATAGGCCCCAATCCAGAGACTGAGACTCTTCACCTGTGTGAAGTGTGGAGTGACTGCCACAGGCGGCACAGGTCTGATCTTGGGGACAGCCTAGACTTCTTGAGAATGAAAGGTCACAGAGCCCATAGTGTGAGCATATGCCACTTGTACCCAGCAATGCTAAAAGGCATTCCCCTGATATGTCAATCACTATGGGACTCAGCAAGACTTATCTCCTGCTCACTTGTGGGAAAGTTGAGGTGAACAACACAACTATGAGGTAAAGGAGAGAGAAACCCTGGGGCAGGAGCTTCCAAGTCACAGGAATTGACTTTCACCTTCATTTAGCACAAATTTGTTGGGAGCCAACATCTATGGCCACATGCATTATAGGCCTATGGAGACCTGCCTGGAGTATTGTCTCTGGTATAAGGAGAGCACTACAACTATTATATTGGCGTATGAATAAAAGACCAATGCATACACATAATAATAAAGTTTATACAGCGTTAATTAAGGACTAAAAGAAATTCACAGCAGAAATCATTTTCTATTCTCCCTTTCTTAAACTTTTTCTCTCAGAGGTATTTTTTAGCTGTTATTTCCTGGTAAACTGGTTAGTCAGCCTTTGTTCTTGCTAGAAAGTTTCCTTTAGGTTAAAGTTAAACATTATAATTGTGATAATAGTTTTGTTATGTTGCCTTAGGTCAAGCAGAACGTTCTTGGTTTCTGCACGTGCTGAAACTTTCAGCCCCCCGGTTATCGTCATGGCAACGGTGCAGCTCATTGTCCCAAAGTAGTGTGACAGGTTCCCAGACGCAGGTAGCTTTCACATAACAGGAAATAAGATTTAGATTTTTAAGTAGAATTACAGATTTATTAAGTTTTATAAAATATAGAAGTAAGTTTATAGTTTGGATATTAATTAAGGCTAATGATAAGGTTTATAAGAGTTCAATTAAGATAATACATAGTGTTAAGAGTTAGGTAATGAAGTATATAAGGAAGTAAAGTTTAGACACAAGAAATTCATAGAAGTAGTGTTAAGATTTTAGTTTAAGGATAAGTTTTTAGGTAATTAGTATAGGATTTCAAGACATTGCATATTATAAATCAGTAGGTTATAGGATAATAAAAATAAGTTCATAGATATGGTGTAAGGTTAAGTAATACTTAATGTGTGTTTGATTATAACTTAAAAAGTTACAATAATAAGAATATGGCGTAAGTTAATAGGATAAATATAAATTGAGTAAGGATAGAAGATTAGTATAAAGTTAAGGTAATAATAAGTTGATAGTTTTAATTGTTAAAAATCATTAGAAGTTATTAATTTTGGATTTAATGTTAATCAGAGTTTAGTTCATTGGATTGATTAGAATTTAGAATTATCAAGAAGTTTAGAACATAAAGCATAACATGAATGAGTTATGGGAAACATCTTGTGAAACTATTGATTAATTTGTGTACCTGTTACATTGTGGGCAGCACGTCATGCATCATGGAATTGTAATTGTGTGCATGAAATTTGAAAGTCTTGTGACAATCTTGTGAGAAGGTGTATGCCCCCAGCAAGTGATTGTTACACTGCTGGAGGGTATGAAAAATGGTATATAAGTTGGAAGGAGCTTGAATAAAGTTGGCTTCAGTCTGATCAGACTGTTCCAGAAGAAATCGCCTCCGAGTGGTCTCTTCTTGACATCTGGAGCATCCGTTGCGGTCCTAACCTTCCCTCCGTCGGGGCTGGTCCCCGACACAAATTTAATCTTTATTATATACTGGGCACAGGAGCAGGCATTGATGGTACAACAGCGATCCAGACAGACAAGATCACTGCCCTCGAGGCGTTAAAATTCTCATGGAGGGGCCAGGCATGGTGGCTCATGCCTGCAATCTCAGTACTTTGGGAGACTGAGGTGGGAGAATGACTTGAGTCCAGGAGTTCAAGACCAGTCTATGTAACATAGTAAGACCTCATCTCTACCAAAAAAAAAAAAAAAAAATAGCTGGGCATGGTGGCACACACGTAGTCCTGGCTACTCAGGAGACAGGCAGAAAAACTACATGATACCAGGAGGTCAAGGCTGTGATAAGCTGTGATTATGCCATTGTACTCTGGCCTAGGCAACAGTGTGAGACCCTGGCCAAAAAAAAACATCTAGTGGAGAGACAGAAAATATACAGATAAGAGGATGTCAGACCAGAAGCAACTCTGCAGAGGACATCAACCAAATGATGTCAGACAGTGACAGGGGACAAGCTGGTTGGGGGCTCAAGAATGGTCTTTCAGAGGCGTATCTGAGCTGGGAGCTCACTGACCATGAACCAGTGCACAATGATCATGAGGAAGAGCACTACAGGCAGAGGGGATGCCTCCAGAGAAAGTGACCTGAGTCAGTCCATAATGTGGGTGGATAAACTCTGACCAATCCTAGATACCACCCTCCATTTTGTGTCCTCACAGGGCACATACCATAGTCCACCAGAGACGACCCGATGACTCTAAGCATTTGTCACCTCATATAGACGTGATGGCACAAAAGGTGAAGGGCAGTGATGGAGGGACTCTATGGCAGAAGAACTGTGACAGGCTGGACTGTGCCACCAGCCTCAAGCTCTCAGAGGAGCCATATATCTCATCAGAACCTCATCTACCTTACTGTAAAGCAATAAGATGCTTTATAGTCAGATGCTTCCTAGTACTCCTCTTTGTTAATGATACAATGAATCTATGGCTCAGTAATAAAAGCTAACCTCTCACACTCATGCCAACCTCAAGCTTACTGTCATTCCTTCTGCGCTGTGTCCCAGGACCCAGTGCAGGCAGCCTGGGCCTGAACTCATGCACCGTGAAGTCGCTCCTGCATGTCTCTCTTGCTCTAACCCTGCAGGGGTCAGACTTTTCACCAATGCTCTGTCACCACAGGTCTCTGTTTCCTGTCGTCTCCCATCGCTGGTGACATGATCTGGGCTGGCCACTCCATGTGGAGACACTTGCTTCTGGAGTCGAGCAGTATAGCCAGCCAAGAGTGAGATCACCCCACCCCAGCTGCCACAGACCTTCTCAGAGACAGTGAGCAATGGAACCCAATCAAGGTTAAGCACAACACCCTTCATCTTCCAACTTGATCTGCGTCTCTCTGCTCTCTATTTTAATCCCATATGGATGGACCCTGTTTAGTGTCACAAATGTCCACTGCCCTGCAGTCAACTTTCATTTATCTGCCCGTGGCTTACCACAGCACTAGCTTGCTCCTCTATCCACCTCCGGCACCAAGTTCCCAGCCAGCTCCTCTAGCTCTGTGCCAAAGAAATACAAAGCAAATCTAATATTAGCCTAATGAGAAAAGGCTGTCTGCTGCCAAGGACTCACATCATGCATCCCCAAGCCAAGTGCAGGCAATTATTCACTGTTCAGATGCTGACATGGCTTCTCCCTTACATAATCCAGCAATCAAGACCCTGCATCTCTCCCTGAGGAGTGAAGGATACACGCAGTGTTTCAACTTCTTCTTTCGCCCAGTTGGCCAGATTCTTAATGTAACCGACTATATTTTCTTTTCAAGTAAATAGATCATCTGTACATTTCATGATAGAGGAAGAAAAAAACCCTAAATTCAGAGCCATTAGGTTCAAAAGTTCCATCTACTGCAGTTATTAGCTAGAAACTATGTTTTGCAAGTTGTTTGCATTTTGGGTTTTCTCAGTTGGGGATATAGATTTTATAAAGAAAAGGCAAAAGTAAGAGATACTCAAAGAGCTCTGGCTCCAAGAATTAGCATCGTGGCAGGGAAAAAATAAGGACAAGGACCATCAACCATATGAAACCTTTATTTGACAGGCATAAAAACACAGCAAGGTGAAGTTTCCTTGTGAGCACCTAGAACATCAAGCCTAGAAGCCAAGAGCTCCTAATTTCCCATGTCATGCTAAGGCCACTTGTGAGGATGCCTCCCAGAATCCCAAGATAGAAAACGGCCAGGGTATTGCAAGCTGATGGGTTGATCTCAACCATAGCCAGAGTTGCCATGGAAATTCAAGTTCCAACCATCAAAGCATTGGAAACCTCAGTTTCAAAACAGACTCCTGAGTATTTCAACATTCTTTTTTAATGACTGAAGCACATGTCTCCACCCAAGCCCAAGGACAAGAGTTGGAGAGAATGCTGATACAATTTCAGGTTCCATCTTCCCCCTAAAGATTAGAGCAGCACCGTCCAGCAGGACTTCCTGTCCTGATGGTCATGCTCTATGTCCACACTGTCCAAAACAGAAGTCCCTGAACATGTGTGGTGATCCAGCACTTGAAATGTGACTGACAGGACCAACAAGATGCTTTTTTTATTCATTTGATTCAACCGTAATACATTTAAATAGCCATGTGTACTAGTGGCTATCACATGGACAATGTAGGTAGGAAGTAATCCATACTACTCACCCCAGCATCAAATCCCATCCAGGTTGTAACCTGTGGTTACAGCTTCAATTCCCACATCAAACTGACTCTAGAAGACTGGCGTTGAGCACACCTGAGCACCTCTGCTGGCACACCTAGGCTCAGGACACGTATGGGGCACCTGATTCATAGTGGCTCAAGACACTTCTAAGGGTACCTCATTCTTAGAGCTCCACAATGGAATTTCACCCATCCTTCCCAGAGTAGGTCAGGCTGTACCTGTGTGGAGTCTTGTCCTGACTGTTCTGTGAGTAAAGGGTGGATGAACCTCAGGGCTAGGCTGTCTGAGGGAGGCCTTGATCTTCCACAGGGCTGTTTCCTGGAAACATACTGCTATGTGGAACCACACCTGGGCTGCAGCCTGTGTCTTGGCCTTGAGCCTACAATGAGAATGGTGTAAGACTGGTGAAAAGAAGTTGTGCACTCTTTGTCAAAAGACTCAGCCTCACTTGACTCTTGTCTGCAGCAAGGTGCACACTCCATGTGGGTGACAAGATAGGGAAGCTGTGGACTTGGGTAGCCTCTGGGCCCCTGTAAGATAAAATGCTGCCCTACTGCATCTCTTGCCTTGCACCTCCTTGTGACACAAAGCGAACATGGTTTTTGCAATTGGACATGTAACCACAGCTGTGGCCCAGTCTGTACACCTTCTCTCTGGATACCAAGGCATGCACAGGTGTTCAGGAAGTCCACTGGTAGACGTCTTCTGCAGGTCCATATTTTACCTGGATTATTTTATTTTCAATTAGACTAAATGCTGCCCAATAAAAAGGCATAGAGTGATCTGGGCACCTTCTGGGTTTCTCTGTGGTCTGTAAGAGTGGGAGGCAACTGTGGCAGAGAAAAGGTCTTTCTGGAATTAGGGTTCTGAGTATCTTGAGAAACTGGGGATAACAGTCCCAAAATACAACTTTCTAAGATGGAGAAGCAAGAATAATTATTTTTCCCAGAACAGATATGGAAATGTGTGCGCGAACACTACACACACACACACACACACACACACACACACACACACTCACACACACACATTTTAATCATGAAAACAATACAAACTTCAGGGTCTGTGGTAGATTAAGCACATGCAAAAATCCTCCCTCATCAGGGCTTATTATTGCTTAAAGATGCTAGAAAATATTTTTAAAATATTTAAAATGTATATGTGACTAAGTTTGAAATCAAGCAAAAAACGTCTCTAGGAGTCAGAAAACCACGGCAGGAAGGAGGCTCCAAGCTTGCCCTGTGTGCCAGGGATCTGGGAGGAGTGGTGGGCCGAGAGACTGGTTCCAAAGCCCAACACAGCCGAACTCAGGGCAGCAGGGCTCAAAGGCACAAGAGGAAGCTGGAATAGGGTCCCTGTGTGGAGACTGCAGCAGAGAGTGCACACATGGGACTGGATTTGCAGCATCAATCAAAAGCAGACAAAATGTCAAAGTGAAACACTCACGAGACTCCTGCTCAGAGCTTTTGCATCCCAGCATTCAGGTAAAGTCAAGGGTAAAAGCACCTCCTCAGCTCTCCCCCACAGTCCCAGGCACATAGGAGCAAGAAAGCCCTGCAGCAATCCACTCCTTTGGCAAATAAACTTGCCGGTGAGAATCAGAAGTCAGTGAGGAGATGCGAACCCGGGACAGTAACATAGCCCAGCACAGGGACCACCATGGCCGAGCACCTCAAGTCCAAGGGCAATCTGAAAAGGGGTCTACAATAGAAATGCTTAGAAGAATGCACAAAAAATGACAACAAAACAGACGTGCAGAAAGGGAAAGTTTTCCCCATAATCTCAACTCCAGATATAAACTGCTGCTCAAGGTGTGGAGTAAACACCCTCAGGCTCAGTGATCCCTTGATAAAGGAGAAAGACATTTTTACATACGTGGGAACACCCTATACACACTGAGCCACAACCTATCCTCCTCTTCCCTTCAATTTTAAAACATCACCACATACATTTTCTCACATACATACACAAAGATCTCCTGCATCCTCACAAAAGCAGACTCTGCCTGCTGCTCCAATGCACACTGCTCCTCACACCACCATGCTGGGCAGGACACAGGGCTATTTTCAATGTGTTCCCCCACTGGCATCTTCGTACAGGACAAGTTCCTAAACAGGGAATTATTAACCCCCAAATAACACACATGTAAAATTCTGATAACTACTTTCAAATGATTCTCCAGAAAAGCTCTACCTAGACACTCTATGGAATGGTGTTCAATGCGTGCATTCTTAGAGAGTGTTAGTAAGTTTAGGGTAGATCAAATCACCAGAGATTCATTTACATGCTCAAGAAAAAAGAGAACAGCTCACAACCCCACAGGCCCTCAAGATGCAGCAGAAGGGAGGATGTAGATGTAGAACTCTGCCTGGAACCAGTCTACACCACCTGTGATGCAGGAGTGCCAGGTGCATGGCTCTGGAGGCATGGAGGCATCACACTCTGGGACCTTCCACTCTGTGGCCCTGCAACCACCGCTGTCATCTGGGCTTCATGAAAACATGGACAAATAATTTGTGTAAGTTTTACTGAAGCTTCTGGTCCATTCACTCCTAAGCATGACACCAGCGTGACAAACTCCAGAGCCTCCTCGTGTGGGGCGAGGGTCATCGTAGATGATTTGGATAAACTCACATGAATAGTTTCCAGTATGTGTCTGTTCCTGAACAAGGCTCATCACAGATATCTACACTGTTAGCGAAGTGTGTTTTCAGCAGAGCAACTATAGAGTGGTCTAGAGGTCAAAGCACAATGCCACTAACATAAAAATTCAGGATTTACTAAAATATCCAGTATTGGAGATAATTCAGAAGTTATCAAATCCTATCATATCTGAATCAAAATGTTTATACTATTAATATGTTTGCAAACAAGAGATACAATCTGGAAATGTTTAACATTGAATGAAAATCAGACCAAAATCAATAATTAATTTCTTTTCGCTTTAATTTTTAATATCGTAAGCATTCTTTTGAAAATATCCTACTCAAAGAAACTCTATCTCCTAAAGAAGACCTTGAAGCCGTTCTTTGCTGGCTCTTTCAAGACGCCCATGTGACACTACAGGTGGGTCAGGTTTATGTCTCAACAGAGACCATGTCTTTCCAACTCTGCCCCCAATTCACACTTTCACCATCATCAACCGACTTCCTATGACTTGTCATTCCTCTCAGCTAAAATGTCTAGTGCAAAACACCTGTGAGCCCTTCCTTGGTAATCACTGCCCATCCCTCCCCCCCCTCAAGTCACATAATGTCAACATTTTAAATTATTCACACTACAGAAGAGAGCAATAATGCTAATTATTCAAAACTGTAGATCAAGCAAAAAAAATTTCATTTGATTTTGGAAGATAACATTTGGAGGAGAAGGGAGGTAGGCATTGTACAAGAGCACTGTGACCTTCTCCCTGAAGCTTTTTCTGGGCACCTACTGCATCTGCTTCCCAAAGCATCATATGTTCACTCATGCAACAAACATCTGAAATAAAATTCTCCTGCAGGGAATACACCAGGAAGAAACCAAATGCCACATGAAGATGAATCTCCTCAATGTTGAAGGGGAAAACTAATGTGAACATCTTTAATGGTATACCTTCAACAGGAATGTCCCCTGATTTCAGACAGAATTCCGCGCAGTGCCATTGCATCATAGAAAGCCTTCATACGAGGCTGTCCTCACTGAAGAGTCACCTCCCCCCAAACTCACATTTCTGTGCATCTTTAACCAACGTGCGTTTGGTCAGTTTCTGGAACCTACATTTATGCTAAAGACTGAAATAAACCAAGGATCCTACAGCAAAATAGAACAATTATGTCCTCCAGTAGTTAGGGTCATTGACTACTGTCTACCTCATGGGATTTTGCAGTACACAAGCCAGTACATCAAGTGACTTTCAAGCAGGACCCAGAATATACGTATCTATTTCATAAAACACCAGCTATGATCCATTCAGTGTCTTAAGCAAAAGCCCCGCGCATCCATACACACTGGGGCTTTTAGAAAATGCTCCCACAAGCACGGTATCACTGAGCTACCCAACCTAATGAGGAGGCAGTTCCCATGACCCCCATACTGTCAATGAGGAGTCTGAAGCTGGTACATTCCACATGTCCCCAACAGCATGAGTGGCCAGTCTGCCCCAGGCAGACACGTCTGTTGGCTCCAAGTCCATGGAGACTGGTTGGAGCCCCGTGCTAGGAGACTAGCCACAAGGGTTTCTATTTCATCTGAAGGGAATGAGAGTCATGTATCCTGTAGTGACTGCCTATCACCAAGATGCAGAGGTTGCTCAACAGAAGCCGCACAGTAGTGACTGTAGGACCACCTCTCTGAGGTCGGCCACAGTCATCCGAGCCACATTCTCATAGCCCCTTGAGCTAATGGGAACATCACCTACCTTGGTTGTCTCTGCCTCTGTCTGTAGCTGCTGGGAGGTTCCTCTCTGGTCAGGCACCTTCTGGAAATGCTTGCTTCTCAGGGACTGAGCATCCACGCTTTCACTCTCGATCTGCAGCTTAAGGCCTTCGGCACGGGCAGAGCGATCGATGCCACGTGGACTCAGCCCGCAGTGGAGAGCTAGGTGAGAGGAAGGGACAGGGCTCAGGAAACATGGTGAGCGAGAGGGCGGCCAGGACAGAAGGCTCACCAGGACTTGTGGAAAGAGTAAGGCACGGGAAAGCTGGGAGGAGGTGCGGGAACATCAGGAAACACAACGGTAGGCAGGAGCCCCGAGATCAGAAGGACGTATGTGCAGAAAGGCCACACCGTGCCACTCTGAGCAAGCTGCACATGCCCACACCCAGATGGGAGCACTCACCAGACCTGTTATGGCCATGCGTGCAATCATCCCAACCCTGCAGTGTACTCACACCTCTGGCCCTCCCGAGTCCTCTCTCTTCTTTAAATCTCTGAGTCTACCCTCACACATTCACTCAACCTATACCTACTGGGCACTTCCTGTGTGCCACCCTTAGGTCAGAGCCCAGAAACACAGATTTACACATGACATGCTCTTCAGAGAATTCATGATCCGATCGGAAGGGCAGAAAAAAGAATGGGTGATTGACCAGGTATCACTTCTACATGGAAAAAAAGGAAACAGCAGACCAGAGGTGGTGAGGGAGCCCAACCCATGGCTTTCAGTGCATTCATCTTCCTCTCCCACGCCCTCTGTATAGATATGCCACAAATAAAGTCCAAAGCTCATTCCTGGGGATACTTAATTGTCAGAAAATACCTACTGAGTCCCTCCTATGTATAGTGCAGTAAATGAGAACCACGCACTCCACTTAGATGATTCCCATGTGTGTGCATGTGTGAGTGTGCCTGTGTGTACATGTGCATATCTGTGTGGATGAATGTGCATGCATGTCTGCACATCACCTGTCCCCCTCTCAGGCTCTTCCTTGCATCTAGCTTCTACAACTCTGGGGTCCTCCCTCCCTCAGCAACCTGTACAGGCCATGGTTCTGCTCTGCCCCTTCTCTGCCAGGCTCTTGAAGAACTCTACACCAAGGGACGAAAGGCCTTCCTAAGAAGCGGGGTGAAACAGCCTCCTTCTCCACTCTCTCCCCAGCAGTGCTGCAGTCCCATGTTCCCACCAACATGCTGGTGAATCTGAACTTTAATTCCTGCCAAGATAGGTGTTCTTGTGAGCGTTGGGCAGAAGTAGAACTGCTGTTCAATGTTGCAACCTCAGTGCAGAAGGTGCCTCCAACTTAACATGTTCCAAAGAAATTGCGAGTTTCCTACCAAAAACCATTGCCTGTTCCAGCCTTGCCCAGCTACACATAAACGTATGAGTCACCTGACATCACTCTTTCTGTGAGTCACCCTACCCCTCCCATCCACCTCCGAATCCTGTAGCTCTACTCCACACCCAGCTAAAATGCACCCGCTCTCCCACCTCCACTGCCACCTGAGCTCCCCACCTCACAGCCCAACTGCCAGCTCATCCAGTCACTTGTCTTGACTTGACCACCTCCATTTCACATAAATACATGTATGAAACTCGTTTAAAATTCTCTAATGGCTCCATTCTTTAACATGGCAAGCCACACTCCATGTAATCTGATCCATGTACCTTTCTTCTTCTCCTCCTCCTCCTCCTCCTTCTTCTCCTTCTATTTATTTATTCATTCATTCGTTCATAGAGACAGGGTCTCACTACATTGCCCAGGCTGGTCTTGAACTCCTGGGCTCAAGTGACCCTCCCACTTTGGCCTCCTCAAGTGCTGAGATTGCAGGTGTGAGCCACCATGCTTAGCCACTTTCCAACTTCACCTTCACCATGTCATCCCCAGCTTCTTATCTCTCTTGAGCTCATCAAGTTCTAACTCATGATCTCTGTACATGTTCTTTCCCTTTCTTCACCTAACTCTGACTTGTCCTTCATGTTTTGGTTTAATATCAGCTCTTGGAATATACCCTTCCCTCCCCTTCCTCATCCCACCCTGTGCCCACATCACATTAGACAGTCCAACAAATACTGTGAGAAAGATCTAAAAAAAACCCTGACTGCATGCTGGTCCATGTGCATGCCATCTTATTCCTGCCCTTTCCACGTGAACATTACCTGTGTACATCACTTCTCCTCTAGGCTTTCTAAGACTCAGGACCACCCCAACTGGTGAGTAAGGGGCTCTCAACATGTGCCAGCTCATGTCTCCTCCCTCAAGCTTTGTCTGGATCTGAAATAATCTTTGTGAAACGCTCTGTGAGACATTATTATGTTCATTTCACAGAAGAAGAAAACAAGACTCTAAGGGGTAATGTCACAAAAGTTCCTGCTGATGTCTGCAGAAGGTCATAAACACCATGGATTGCTTACAACACATATGACTTGAAGATACAGACGGGCAGGAAGGAACATTATGAACTCTCACCACAGAAGTCCAGCAATGGGACACATTCAGAGTCAACTGATCTCACAGCACTTGTGGACCTTGATCTTTTTCATCTCCATTCTGTCACCCACAGCATCACTTTCACCCTAAACCTGGGTCCTTCTGCAGCACAGAGAGCTATAAGCTTTGGTCTTATCTCACAACAGAATGAGTTTGGTTGTCCATGGCGCCCAACCCCCAAACCTCCTTCAAACTCGCCTCTTTCCTCACTAGCCAGGAGTAAACCACATCCCATACTAACCAAAAACCTTGGAAGTGGAGACAGACTTCCCCTTAAACAAACTAGCCTTCAGCTCCCCAATCATGTTGCTGCTGCTCCACAGAGCTGGGCAGGATGGAGGCTGGGGCAGGATGGAGGTGGGGCAGGAGGGAGAGAGGGCAGGATGGGGGTGGGGCAGGACTGGGAAGGAGCAGAACAGAGGCTGGGGCAGAACGGAAGCTGGGCAGAATGGAGGATGGGCAGGACAGGGACTGGGCAGGACAGAGGCTGGGGCAGGACAGAGGTTGGGGAAGGACGGAGGCTGGGGAAGGATGGAGGCTGGGACAGGATGGAGGCTGGGGAAGGATGGAGGCTGGGGCCTGACAGAGGCAAGGCACGACAGAGACTGGAGCAGGATGGAGGCTGGGCAGGACAGGGGCTGGGGCAGGATGGAGGCTGAGGCAGAACAGAGGTTGGGGAAGGATAGGGGCTGGGCAGGATGGAGACTGGGGCAGGACAGGGGCCGGGCAGGATTGTGGCTAGGGCAGGACAAAGGCTGAGGAAGGATAAGGGCCAGACAGGATGGAGTTTGGGGCAGGACAGGGGCTGGGCAAGATGGAAAATGAACAGGACAGAGACTAGGGCAGGACAGAAGTTAGGGCAGGACAGGGGCTAGGGCAGGACGGAGGCTGGACAGGATGGAGGCTGGACAGAACGGAGGCTGGGGCAGGACGGGGGCTGGGGCAGGACACAGGCTGGGGCAGGTCAGGGATGGAGGTTGTGCAGAATGAAGGCTGGGCAGGACAGGGCTGGGCAGGATAGAGGTTAAGGCCAGCCAGGATGCTGATGTTGGGCAGTGGCAGAAGAGAGTGGCCTCCAAGAGCACAAGACTGGTTACTGTCCTCAGAAGTCTCTTCATCTCCAAGACCAGCCAACTATGTTGAGCATTCAACTAAATCTACAAAAATTATGACTATGCCAAAAGGGCGTGCTTGTGTTGGGATGTGGAGACCAGCACAACCAGATTCAGACACTATTGAGGAAAGGAAAAATGCCCAGCCCAGACCTCTCCCTCTAGCACCACCGCAACACCCAACCCGAGTCCTGACCAGGAATGCCACAAAGTGCAGTGAGTTCCTCTTCTCTCTGTCACCTCCTCCAGATTAGGCCCTCAACGTTCCTCTGCCTCTGTCCGTGCTGGTCCCTCCACCTCCAATGCTGGTTCTACCCCACCCTGTCCTACTCCTTCTCTTAGAGAAGCGGCTCCTGGTCACCTGTCAGCTCAGTCTCTGCAGGAGGCCTTTGGAAAGCCACAGTTGCGCTCCTGCCTGCACAGTCCCCTGGCATGGCCTCTTCCCACCAAGTGATCTGGCAGCCTCCCCCAGAAGGCCATGAGCCTTGGGGACAGGTACTATCCCCTCCCATCTAGGCTGCAAGCCCTGGGGGCAAACACTATCTGCATCCTTCTCGCCATGAGCCCTGAGAGCAGGTACATCCCCTTTCATCTAGGCCATGAGCCCTGGGGGCATGTATCATCTAGACTATGAGCATCTTCATCCATCTAGGCCATGAGCCCTGAGGGCGGGTATAATCGGTTTCCATTTAAGTCCTTAGCAGCCGGGATCGGTGGCTCAGCCTGTAATCCCATGCTTTGGGAGGCTGAGGTGAGTGAATTACCTGAGCCCGAGGATTTGAGACCCACCTGGGCAACTTGGCGAGACCTCATCTCTACAATAAATCAAAAAATTAGCCAGGTGTAGTAGCGCGCACCTGTAGTTCCAGCTACTTGGAAGGCTGAGGCGGAAGGATCGCCGGAGTCCAGCAGCTCGAGGCTGCGGTGGCCGGGAGCGGCCACTGCACTCCAGTCTGGGCGACTGAGTAAGACCCCAACTCAAAAAAAAAAAAGTCATTAGCCCTGGGGATGGGTACCACCTCCATCAATCTAGGTTATAATCCCTGGGGGGTGAATACTATCTCCATCAATCTAGGCCACGAGCCCTGGAGATGGATACCATTTGCTTCCATCTAGGCATGAGCCCTGGCAGTGGGTACCATCCCCTTCTATCCAGGCTGTGAGCCCTGGGGACATGTACCATCTCCAACAATCTAGGCCATGATTCCTGGGGGTAGGTACCATCTCCATCTCCATCCTTTTAAGCCACCAGCCCTAGGGGTGAGTACCATCCCCTTCCATGCAGGCTGTGAACCCTGGGGACTGACAACATTTCCATCAACCTAGGCCATGAGCCCTGGAGGTGGATACCATCATCCTCTCCCATCTAGGCTGTGAGCCCTGGGGGCAGGTACCATCTCCATCCACTAGGCCATGAACTCTGGGGGCGAGTACCATTCCCCTGCCACCTAGGCCATGGGCCCTGAGGACAGGTACCATCTCTATCCATCTAGGCCACGAGTTCTGGGGACAGGCACATCCCCTTCCATCTGGGCCATGAGACCTGGAAGTGAGTACTATGTCCATCTGTCTAGGCTATGAGCCCTGGGGAAGCATACCATCTCCATCAATCTAGGTCATGAAGTGTGGGGGCAGGTACCATCTCCATTCATTTAGGCTGAGAGCCCTGGGGTTCAATACACACCCTCCCACCTAGGCCATGAACACCCTGGGGGCAGGTACCAACCCCTCCCATCTAGACCACAACCCCTGGGGATGGGTACTATCCACTCCAATCTAGACCTTGAACCCTGGTGGCAGGTATATCCTCTTCCATCTAGGCCGCCAGTCCTGGGGACGAGTACAATCCCCTTCCATCTTGGCCACAGACCCAGGGGAGGGGTACCATTTCCACCTACCTAGGCCACAAGCCCTAGGGGAGGCACATACCCTCCCACCTAGGCCATGAACCCCAGAGGCAGGTACCATACCCTCCCATCTAGCTGTGAGCTCTGAGGGCAGGTATCATCTCAATCCATCTAAGCTTCGAGCCTTGGGGGTGGGTACATCCCCTTCAATCTAGGCTACAAGTCCTGTGGAAGGACACTATCCCCTCCCATTTAGGCTGTGACCCATGGGGGTGGGTACCATCCCCTCCCATCTAGACTGTGAGCCCTAGGGGTGGGTACTATCACATTTTATCTAGTCTGTGAGCCCTGGGGTGATGTACCATCCTCTACCATCTAGGACATGAGCCCTGGGGATGGGCACCATGCCCTTCTATCTAGGTCGTAAACCTGGGGGCTGGTACCATCAACTCCCACTTAGGCCACATACCCTGGAGATGGGTACCATCCACTCCCATCTAGGCTGTGAATCAGGGGGGCAGGTACTGTCCCCTCCCATCTTGGCCATGAATGCTGGAGGCAAGTACCATATCCTTCCATCTAGGCCATCAATCTGGAGGTTGGTATCATGACCTCCCATCTAGGCTGTGAAACTTGGGGACAGGTACCATCTCCATCCATCTAGACCGTAAGCCCTGGGAGCAGTTGCCATCTCTATCCATCTAGGCTGTGAGCCCTGGGGGCGAGTATGATCTCCATCCATCTAGCAGCACTGGGGCAAATACCATTCCCTTCCTTCTAGGCTACAAGCCCTGTGGGGAGAGGGTGGGGGAGGTGGGTACCATCTCCATTCATCTAGATGACAAGTCCTGGGGATGGGTACCATACCCTTTCATCTAGGCTATGAGTCCTGGTGGGTACATCCCCTTCCATCTAGTATGCAAGACTTGGGGGTGGGTACCATCTCCATCCATCTAGGCCACAAGCCCTAGGGGCGAGTACCATCCTCTTCCATGTAGGCCCATGAGCCCTGGGGTGGGTACAACCCCCTTCCATTTAGGTTGTGAGCCCTGGGGTTGGGTAACATCTCCATCTACTTAAGCCATGAACTTTGGGGGCAGGTACCATCGCTATCCATCTAGGCCATGAGCCCTGGGGGTGGATACCATCCCCTCCCATCTAGCCCATGAATCTGGAGGTGAGTACCATCCCCTCCCACCTACGCTATGATCCCTGGGAGTGGGTATCATCTCCATCTATCTAGGCCATGAGCTTTGGAGACAGGTACCATCTCCATCCATCCAGGCCACAAGCCCTGGGGGTGAATGCCATCTCCAATCATCTAGGCTTCAAGCCCTGGGTACTGGAACCATCACCATTCATCTAGGCCACAAGCACTCGGGGCAGGTACCATCACCTCCCATCTAGGTCATCCCCTCCCATCTAGGTCTTTAGCCCTGGGAACAAGTATCATCCCTTCCCATCCAGGCCATGAACCCTGAGGATAGGTACTACCTCCACCCACCTAGGTGGCGAGCCCTGAGGGTGGGTACCATCTTCATCCATCTAGGCCACAAGCCCTAGGGGCGAGTACCATACCCTTCCTACATAAGTCATGAACCCTGGAGCAGGTATCATCTCCATCCATCTAGCTGTGAGCCTTGGGGGCGGGTACACCCCCTCCTATCTAAGCCATGAATCTGTGACCAAGTACCATCTCCATTCATCCAGGCCTCAAGCCCTGTGGGCAGAGATCATCCCCTTCCATCTAGGTTACAAGCACTGGTGGCAAGTACTATTCCCTCCCAGCTAGGCCACAAGCCCTGGGGGTGGGTACCATCCCCTCTCATCTAGGCTGTGAGCTTTGGGGACAGGTAGCATCTCTATCCATTTCAGCTGTGAGCTCTGGGGACAGGTACCATCCCCACCCATCTAAGCCACGAGCCCTGAGGGTGGGTACGTCCCTCCCATCTCTACATCAACATTCCTGAGGCAGAGCCCAACCATGGTAGTCACCCAAGAAACACCTGTTTCCCTGCAGAAAGAACAGTGGTCTCCACTGCATACAATGATGCCTCAAGTCCCCAGGAAGCTTCTCCCATCTCATAAACAGTTGGTGCTCAGAACCTACAAGCTCTATCAGCAAGAGGCAGAAGAATTTCTTTCTCCACATGCAGCCTCATTGCTCCTGCAAATATTTTAATCTCAGAGCAGACCTCCCTTCACTGGACAGTCAGTGGTTGATTTAGACTTCTGAGCTTAGGCTACTTTATTAACAACCGTTTCTTGACAGGCCTTGCTCTGACTTCCCTGAAATCTCACATCCCTAATATTCACTAATCAGGTGACTCCAGCAGCCTTGTGCAAGGCACAGCCTCCGTTTGCCCACTGTGGAGAAGTGTCCACCTGCCTCTCTCGCTGTCCTCCTGGCCCCATTTCTTTTCTCACTAAAGCCGTCTACTTGACTTCACGGGTTCTGCAGCCTACCGGGTGGCTCCAAGACCCTCTTTCCACTTCCCTGAGACTTCTGCCCAGGTCTAGCAACTAGCAGTTACTGAATTGACACGGCAGATGGCAAATGCTCACTATCTAAGTGCTGCTGCTGCTGCCACTTTTATTTAACTTGAATGTCACTAATATTAAATTCTTCAAAATGAAGAGTTAAAAAACAAAATAGACTTCACAAATTTGCTCTTCTAAAAATTCTAAGGAAAAATTTCACTGCAAATACACATATTTTACCATTGTTTTGAGATGCGCTTTTGAAGACACCACATCTTATGTTGCTTTTTTTTTTTTCCTCGTGGACAAAGACCCATTTCCCCAGAAAAGTGGAAATGGGGTACCCTGCTGGTAGAAACGTGAGGTAGTGCACCCTATGGAAAATTATGTGGCGGCATCTCAAAAAATCAAACATAGTTACCCTCTGATCCAACAATTCTAAGTGTAGACACAAAAGAACCAAAAGCAAGGACCCAAATAGACACCTGTACATATAACAGCATTATTCATAGCAGAAGGCAGAGAGAACCCAGATGCCCATGGATGGATGGACAGATGAAGGAGATATGGTCTATACATGCAGTGGAAGGCGACTCAGCCTTCTGGAGGAGTGGGTTCTGACACATGCTGCAACAGGATGAAATCAAAGACATTATGCTAATTGAGATAAGCCAGACACAGAAGGATGGATATTGCATGATCCACTTATGTGAGGCAGTTATATTAGGGGATTGGGGAAGCCAAATCATACAGGCGGAAAACAGAACATGGTTACCCAGGGTCTAGAAGGAACCGGGAGTACCTGGGAAGATGTGGGTAATTTAAAGTTTCTTTATCAATAATCTCATGGTGGTTTTCAGTTAGAGCATGTGTTTTGCTTTCTTTCTGTTTATAAAAGGATAAAAATGATAGTAGAACAGTATCAGGTGAGTCTAGAATTTTCCTAGAATGGAAATGTTCTCGAAAACAGGTCTCAATCTGAGCAGCAGAAGCAAGGCATCATTGGCAGGAGGTGGCCGGGCTCTGGGGGGCCTAGCCCCGAGGGATGCCGTCCTCATGTGACTGAGGAACAATAGCAGAGTACCCAGAGCAAAGTGCCAGGCCTTGTTTTGTCACCCCACGATAATGCTGGGAGAGCTGAGGAGGCACTGGTCTCACTGCATCTGCGCCAAACAACATGCAGATCTCTTTTTCTCTAGTGAAGTGGGCATGAAGTCTTGCTATGTTGTCCAGGCGGACCTCAAATTCCTGGGCTCAAGCGATCCTCCTACCCTGGCCTCCCAAGTAGCTAGGACCACAGGTACCCAGCCCTGAAGAACATGTGGATCTCACTCTCAGGAAGTCCCCACCTCTCCTTCTAATCCCACCCACACCACACTCTGTCGTGAAACAGAAATGGAGCCTTTTTCAGATTGGATGCTCCTTTGTTCTTCAGAGCTTTGCCTTGAAGAGAAACTGTGCAAACTCCCATGGCCCTTCAGTCACAAGTTGGCCCCCAAACCTCAGGCCCTCCACTGCCTTCACGGACACTTCCAACAGCTCCCTGAATGTCTGTGTTTCTCTGCTTTGACAGATGCATCTCTTTACAGAATCTCCTTTTCCCTTTCCTTATTCGCATGGATAACTACTTCAAAAAATAGGAGTTTTCTTTTTTCCCACAGTGAAGCTTTATTTTTGCACCTGATACATCCTTCCAAGCAATGCTGGCAAGTCATCTCTTCCTTACTAGAAGATGTGTGTGTGTGTGTGTGTGTGTGTGTGTGTGTGTGTGTGTGTCTGTGCCTGTGTGTGTCTGTGTGTGCGTGTGTGTAGACCGTGCATGGCAAATATTTATTAACATCTTGCCCCAGAAGCAAGTGACTACTTCTTACTGAGATTCACAAACCAAATGTTCAGTCAAGGAACTGACTTACAGTAGGTGCTAAATTATTGTTTCTAGAATGAGCATAGATATGACAGAAAGATCCTGATTCAATAATGCTCACTGCCATCCCCTTCTTATGCGTAACATATTTTCCAAAAGAGAAAGTAAGAGTTGTTTCCAGTCTAATTGTGCAATTCACTAAAAATATATTAAATCACAAAACCATAGAGTTGTTTCGAAATTACTAGCTGGCTTGACTGCCATCTGCAGAGCAGAGTGTCCTATGCCTCCAAATACCTGCACTGCCTCACAGGTGTACATACACAATGCCCAATGAATGTTGCTAAATAAATCAATGACACTAGAGACAAGCAGACACTGATCCCCATCATTAGGTACTGGAACTGAGACAGGTTGCTTAAAATGTCATGTATGCATCTGGCTTCTAGATGAAGTCTCTGGAGGACATGGCCCTCCTTCATTCCTCCCTTACAGAGGATACACACAGCAGACACTCTCCAAACAGCCACATAACTAATGCAGGTGTCTCTTTCATCCGATTCTGGACTCAAATCCAGCAGAGATCACCCTCCAGAAGTGATCTGAGCACCACGCTCCATTCACTTCTGAACTTGGATCCAGCAGAGACCACCCTCCAGGAGTGATGTGAACATCACTCTCAGGCATTAATGTCTAAGGTTTCAATTGAGATCGAGTGGGGAACCTGAACACACAAGGCAGTAATTAAGTGACATCCCCCTCTCTTCTCTGGCCAGAGTGGCATTGACAAAAGACAGCTTAAACAGAATTCAAATAAAATTCAGAGTCACATAACAAAATATGAAAATGTCCAAATTGCAGTAGAAAATCACTTAAAACCCAGAACCAGGAAGATCTCAAACTGAATAAAGAACACTATCAATTGACTCCAACATCAGATGTCAGGGTCAGAATTGCCTGACAGAAATGTTAAAGCAGCTATGCTAAAAATGCTTCCATGAGCAATTATACCTGACACAAATGGGAAACACAGAATGCTTCAGCTGAGAAACAGAAAGTCTCTGCCCTGAAAGAAAAAAAAAAAGAAGAAGGAGAAGAAGAAGACATAAAGAACAGCCAATGAAAATACTGGAACTGAAAAACATAATAACCAAAAGAAAAAGCTCAGTGGATGTGTTCAGCAGCAGAATGGAGGAAACTAAGATTTCACTTAGGAAAGGGCAGAGGGCACTTTCATGAGAATGGAAACGGTCTACATCTTGCTTTTGGTTACACAATACCATGTAATTATCAAACTCATTCAACTGAAAATTTAAAATATGTGATTTGTATTGCATATAAAATAATCTCAAAAATATAATAAAAATAGAATTAAATGCAGACACTAGATATATTTTACTTTTTGAAAGTGTTTACAAATCACTTTCGACTTAAGTGTTTTCATTCACACTCTTCTCCTCCACCCAATACACATCAATTGACATCCAAGCTCTACCGCTTTCTTGTGATATATTATTCAACCATGGGCAAATCATATCACCTCTTTTCTGCAAAATGGCAATACTAATGTTATCTTTTTTCAGCCTCATAATGTTATTGTGTTGATAAAGTAAAATAACATATATAAAACGCCTGTACCTACCATGTTTTCAAAGAACACAAATCCTTCATTTTTACTAACTGCCCTTCTCCATTCCGTGGAGGGTCATCAGGCATACACACTTTTAACAACTGCTAAGAAAACAAAATGATAACCACGTACTTTTAATGGATAAACTCAGTATAGACTTGAAAAGTGCAATCATATGTGAAAAAGACAAACTAAAGTGAAATTATCTAGAAAAGAAAGAAGAAAAAGAGAACAGCTTTTCAAATATGGGAACAACCTGGAAGAAAATTGGCAAGTCAGTTTTAAAGATAAAAGCAAGTATCTGCAGCTTGCAACCATTTCTACTGACAAACTGACTGTGTTCTCTGTCAAACCAAGCTAATAAAAAAGGTGACACTAGTCACTTAGGAAGTCTCTATATATTATAGCCTGTGCTATGTACCATGTTTCAGTAGTCACATGTGACTGTGGCTACCATGTTGGACAGTACAGATTACTGAACATTTGCATTATCACAAAGAGTCCAATTGGATAGCACAAATTGGAAAATTTACCAGTGTCTTTCTTCTCAATGTGAAGATCAATTTGTTCTGTTCTGTATTGATTTATTGTCAGTTTTAAAGAAAATTAAAAAAAATAATGTCAGTTTTAAAGAAAACTGGCTGGGCATGGTAGCTCATGCCCAGAACTTTGGAAGGCTGAGTCAGGAGGAGGATTATTTGAGATCAGGAGTTCAAGACTAATCTGAGCAACATACTGAGATTCTGTCTCTACAAAAATAAAAATAAAAATTAGCCGGGGCTGGGCTTGGTGGCTCAGCCTGTAATCCCAGCACTTTGGGAGGCCAAGGTGAGAAGATTGCCTGATCCCAAAAGTGCAAGACCAGCCCAGGCAACTTGGCAAGAGTCTTTCTCTACAATAAATAAAAAATTAGCTGGGTACAGTAGCATGCACCCATAGTTTTGGCTACTTAGAAGGCTGAAGCAGAAGGATCACTGGAGCCCAGTGGGCCGATGCTGGGTGACCGTGAGCATGCCACTGCACTCCAGCCTGGGTGACAGAGTGCGACTCCAACTTAAAAAAAAAAAAAAGTTAGCCAGGCATTGTCCCAGGTACCCAGGAGACTGAGGTGGGAGGATCACCTGAGTCCAGGAGGACGAGGCTGCAGGGAGCTGTAATCGTACCACTGCACTCCAGCCTGGGCAACAGAGCAAGACCATGTATCTAAATAAGTAAATAAATAGATTAGATAGATAAAACTGAAAAAAGAAAAAATTTGAGGTCAGCTATTTCTTTAGAAAATTATTTTCTTTCCTATTGTTGTTTACTGTCTTTAAGTAAAAATGCCTACACTTCAGGAATGAGAAAAAAATGAACAATGCCATAAGTAGAGAGTTTATAAAAATGTTTAGCTCTCTAAGAATAAAAATCTTTTGTAACCTGCTTATTACTCTGACTTTCATACACATTCCAGGCATGGTTTTGTAAAAGTAAATGACTTCCTGTTTAGTTAGACAACTGTCAGATCTTTGAGTAAATTATCCCACCGCCTTGCTGCTTCTGTGCCACAAATCATTGTTATTTTCCTGTTACAAGCTTTTAGAGACTGGTCAATCTCTGAGGGAGACAGAGATGAACAGGCATCTAGAGAAAAATCAGCCCTGGGAAAGCTCATGGTCTGCTAAAACAGTTGCTCCCGTGTGGCTAGACTGGGAAGAGGGAGACAGACAACGTGTGGAAGCTCTCATTAGATCTAAGCAAAGAGAAACAGACATGTCCTTGGAGTCTTCCACTGGGTGGATGTCTTCATATGAAGGTCTGTCCTTCATTTTATGCTGTCTTTTCTGCATTTTTTCTGTTAGCTGTTGATCTTTTATGAAATTAGATAAGAGGTGGTAAGTGTACGTGTGTCTGTGCACCTGAGTTTTAATGTCAGCAAAATAAAAAAACTATAGAAACTATATAAGTGCCACCAATTTTAAAAATTGTCAGTAGAAAGCTAAAGGTTTGAGTACTTCTATGCTGTCGGCCAAAGCTGAGGAGGCTCACAGTCATGCTGCAGGTGCCATGGGGGTCAGGGAGGGTAAGACAAATGTGACAGCAGAAGTAATGATGAGAGGCTGCAAGACAGAAAGGAAATAACTTCCAAGCTAAGAAAATCAGAAAAGACCGGGAAATAATAATAACAAAATCTAGGTGCCATTACAATGAATGCACAAGGCCTAAGAAGTCTGTTTTTTTTTTTCTTTGTTTTTCAAGCAACAATTGGAAAGTCAATAAATGTTTCCAGCAGAGAGAAACTTAGCCCAGGTTCTTTCGGTCATACAGAAGACAAGACATGGGGGACGATAATTGTGTGTTGACTTATGGGCATCTTTCAAGATGCAATGTGTCTTATTGAAAACCTTCTCCCCTAGGCCAGGCACAGTGGCTCACTCTTGTAACTTCAGCACTTTGGAAGGCTGAGGCAGGAGGATCTGAGACCAAGAGTTCAAGACCAGTCTGGACAACATAGCAAGATCCCATCTCTAAAAAATTTTAAAATATTAGTAGCTGGGCATAGTGGTGCATACCTGTAATCCCAGCTACTCAGAAGGATCACTTGAGCTTAGGAGTTGGAGGCTACAATGAGCTATGAATACACCACTGCACACTAGCCTGGGCAAAACAGTGAGACTCCATCTCTTGAAAAAAAAAAAGAAAAAGAAAAAATTTCCTATCTAAAAAAATGTTTAAAAAAAGCCAAACCTTTCCTCATTCCAACACATGCTATAGGCCTTAATCTCCTAAAGCAGTGATCTCCAACCTTTTTGGCATCAAGAACTGATTTCCTGGAAGACAATTTTTCCATGGATGAGGGTGGGGAATATCAGGCATTAGATTTTCACAAGGAGTGCGCAATCTAGATCCCTCATATGTGCAGTTCACAACAGAGTTAGCACTCCTATGAGAATCTAAAGCTGCCACTGATCTGACAGGAGACAGCACGAGCGTGCTGCTCACCTACTGCTCACCTCCTGTTGTGTGGCCCAGTTCGTAACAGGCCATGGACCAGTACCAGTCTGCAGCCCAGGGGATCGGGACCCTTGTACCAAAACATGTGTCTGCACTATCCGGGCAGTGCCCTGCCACTTCAAGGAAGGCCCACAAAGTAAGACACTCAGTAAATCACATTGTTGTTGCTATTCAGCATCACTCCAGCATCCCTTTAAACACTGAGCTCTAAGTAATGACTGCTGGTTCAACCAGCACACACCCCACTGCCCTTATGTTCCCATCTCTGAGTCTCACAGTCTCACAGTCTCCCATCTCTGAGTCTCACAGTACTGGTAGGCATCACCTCGCCTCTAGGACACCTCAGTCATACACATGTGCACACTGCTCAAGAGACAAGCCAAGAGGCAACACCACAAGCAAGTGGTAGAGTATATGATTGGGTATTTAAGAAAGGAGTCATACTCTTACTTAGCTTTTCAAATCAGACAATGTTTTGCCAGTTTCCTCAGAGGCCTATATCTCATTGGCTGGTATGCAAAAATCAAATAAACACAGTTTAAAGAATCCACTCCAAAAGATTAGCAATTCATTCCATGGTGGTGTAATTTATTTCTAAAGATGATTCCAGTCAGTTCTCAATATGACAGCCATTAAAACACTGTAAACACCAACTGCTGCAATCTAGCTCTCTCCTCAAAACTAGGGAGATGGGAGAAATCAAGCACACAGAGCTCATACCAGAGACAGTCTCTCAGGCTAACCACTGCTTCCATGGCTGCTGTCCTCTTAGAGCACCACTGCATCCAAGATTTTATGCCAGAACCCAAGCATTCAAGCCAGAGCCCCAAGTGCTGACACCAGAGCCCCAAGTGCTGACACCAGAGCCCTAGTGCTCACATCAGGGCCCAAACGCTCACACCAGAGACCAAGCTCCCACATCAGAGACCAAGTGCTCACACCAGAGCCCAAGCGCTCACACCAGAACCCAAGTGCTCACACCAGAGCCCAAGTTCTCACACCAGTCTAAGCTTTTCACCCAGTCGTCAAGTTCTTCGCTCTATTATCCTTAGTCAGCCTACCTCTCCTTTGTGTAAGTCTGCCAACGTGCTCTAGTCCTGCCCTGTTCATATCTTCCCTCTCCCCTGCTGTTCATTTGTTAAAAACCACTCCCTCCTCTTCTTCCCACCCCACAGTAGGACCATCAACAGTACACTGGATTACAGTGTAGATAGATCTGTGTCTTCTCTTCTAGGCCTGGGTCTCCACAGGCAGACGCTGCATCCATTTCCTCACTGGTCACCCTCCAGTGCCCAGCACAGTCCTGCAGAGTAATGAAAGGACAAAGAGGGCAGGGCTACTAGGCAGATGGAGAAAGTTGGGGAGAGGGAAGAGGCAGGGAAGGAAGATGATGCCGAAGGGTGGAGGGTCTATTTTAAGCATTAGGTGTGCCTGGATAGACTGGATGACTTTATAAACATTTACTCCCCTCCCTTTGGGGCAGAGTGGTTCCTACACAATGACTCTGGCCTCAGTCATGCGAGCTGGCTTGGCCCATGGATCTAAGTGCACAAGATGTGAGGGGGAGTTGAACACACTCATACAGTTTGGTTTGGCCTTTTGCGATCACCAGGGGAAACGTGTGCCTAGGGGGCTAGTCACCAAATGCTCTGTGCACCTGGACCCAGAACATAACCCACAAAGGAAAACAGACCCCAACCAGAACCTGGGCCAAGCCCCACCAGGGGGGAGACTATGAAGAGAAAACAAGTGTCCCTGTTAGCTGCACAACTCCACATGACAGCCAATGTTTGTGCCAAGTGCAACAACATCTTAGGAACCAGGTAGATTCTGTTCATCATGCTACAGATAAACAGACTGAGATAAGGAGACTGAGGCAATGTGCCGCATGCTTACAGGTGGCAGAGGCAGGGCCTGAAACCAGCCACCCAGTGATGAGCTGACCCCAGTGAGCTCTTCACCCTCCCATTCCCAGGACACTGCCCATTACATCTGCCTCCACCTCCCACCCAGGTCTCAGTCTACTCTCAGTCTCCTCCATCCATAGCTGATCGCACAGGTGACCCCAACCACCAGCCCCCATGGTACCTGTCGTCCCCAGCCTTTTTGGCACTTTAGCCACTGCAGGTTTCATGGCCCCCACACCCATTGTGCCCCCACTTGGCATGACTCTTCACCCTTCTGTGTTCTCTTCCTTCCCTACTCCTTCCCTCTCCCCGCCTCTCTCCATCTGCTTGGCAGCCCTGCCTTCTCCCTCTTTCCATATTCTGCAGGACTGTGCTGGGCACTGGAGGATGACCAGTGAGGAAACGAATGTGGCCCCCGTCTATGGAGACCCAGGCCTGGCAGAGGAGACAGACAACACACAGATAGCGCATCCCGATGGTGTCAGGTGCTTTGGACTGAGGGTGCCACAGGCTTGTGGAGGACCCTACCAGTCTAGGGCTGAAAGGGCTTTCCCAAGAGTAAGAGGGGTCTATGGGTAGAGTCAGCTGGGTAGATGGACTCACATGTGTGAAGTCCACGAAGCTGGAGGGACAGTGGCCCACCCCTGCATGCATGGGGCACGGGTAGGAGATGTTAGATGAGCCTGCAGTCACGCAGGATTTGTCTTGTATCCTAAGGCCAGTGGAGTCACTCAGGATGCAGCTTCTGCAGGTCATCCCACCTGTCCGCTACTGGCTGGGGTCCTTTCAGATCCTTTGGAGCCCAGCACAGGAACACATGCTGCAGCACACTTAGTGTACATGCGTCTGCCACGTGCCAGTGCTGACCCCGACTGGCCACTCTAACCCAGGCTAGGGACAACAGTGGCTAGGCTCTGGACCTGTCCATGGGAATTAGAGAAAAAGACATTTGAACTGATAGGTCTTGCCACTTCAAACACATGACCCAGACACTGCAGAGAGGAGACAGGGGATAAGAGAAACATGGAGCCAGGGAAGTAACCCCAGTGCCACGCCCAGTACGGGGTGGATTTGGAAGCCTGGCCACAGGTAAAAAATGGAGTCTGGGAAGCAGCTGGTGCCCAAGGAGGTGGCCCTGGCAACTGACATGAAAATAAACGAGGGCACCAGGCACAAGCCTGATGCCCCCACCACACATCTGTCCCTCATCATTCAAGCCTCCACCAAGCTCAAGTCCTGGTGTGGCTGCCCCAGGCCACAAAGTCACAGCTGTGTCCCTGGCCAATGGGTTCCCTGCATGGTGGCTGTTCTCTCTGGGACTGAACAGCACATGTGTTTCGCCACCGCCTGTCTCCCCAGCAGACACTGAGTCTCAAGAGCAGGGCCCTGGCAGCTCAGTGACCCTGAGGGTGCTTGGCACATGGGCAGCACCTCATCAATAACTGCCAAGTAGAGGAATGAAAGACACTAGAGTGCCCTTCTAGGCCACACAGTCTCCTGGCCCCTCCCAGTAAGTGTCTCCCTCAGCAAGGCTGCTGCATGCTCCTGTCTCATGGGGTTCTTAGGAGCCCTGTACACATACGCAAGGTCTTGTATGCATATGCGTCTGCACTTTTCCAGCTGAAGGAGGCCTAGCTTGCATTAGAGATCGAGGACGCATGTCTGTTTTGGACTGAACTATTTCCTGCTCCAAGTTCACATGTTGAAACCTTAAGCCCTATGACTATATTTGAAGATAGGGCCGTTAAAGAAGTAATTAAGGTTAGAGAAAGTCATAAGGGTGGGGCCCTAACCCCACAGGACTGGTGTCCTATAAAAGCAGATTAGGACACAGACATATGAATATACAGGGGAAAGGAAGTTGTCTTCCAGGCGAGGAGAGGCTCAGGAGAAACCAACACCTCTGAAACCTTGACCTTAGACTTCTAGCCTCTGGAACTGTGAGACAATAGACATCTGTTGTATCAGCCTCACAGTCTGTAGGATTGTATTATGACAGTTCTGGCAGACTGATACAACTCCCTGTAAATTAAGCAACACAGGTAAGAAACTACCATTGACTGGAGTATATAGCTGCACACCTCACATACATCAGTTCATCTATTCCTCTCAAAACTCCATCTGATGAATAGGATTGCTCCCATGTCACAGATGAGGACATCAAATCTCAAACGGTTAAGTTATCTACCCAAAGTCACAGAGTCAGTGAATGAAGTCAGGGCCTAAACTCAGTTCATCTTGAGTGCACAGAGTCACCAGGAGAACATGCCAATCACTCCTACCTGGCCAATCATGAGACCAAGTTACTTGGTCTCTCCAAAGAGAGCCTAGGCACCAGGTGACATGTGCAGCCTGAAGGAAGAGCTATCAAGTAGGTCACCCAAGTCCCAAGATACCTGACCTCTGAACTTCCATCCATTCTTCACTTATGTCTGCATTCTCAGGATGAAATGTTAGTGAAGCAAAGGAGAAGGACTTGGGGATTGATTTTACCTTTTAATCACCCCAGGCAAGGCCCTATCAAGCACCTAGGAGAAGTACGACTGATGCTAGGTTAAGTTTCCAGTGCCTAGTCAGCAGATGCACCACCTCATTCTAGGCAGAACCAAAATGGAGGATGTAAACCATGGATCCATGTACACACCTGGCCACATGTTCAGGCCCCCACCAGGGTACAGCTTTTACAGCCTGGCCCTTTCCTTCTCTAACTACACACTGTCTCATAAAGTGAGGGAGATGGATCCGACATGTGCACATGTTGCAGTTCTACCATTCTGAGAGTACAGTCCTCTCTCATGGTCAGAACCAAGTGATAGCCATGTGCAAGAACTATCTGCAACCCGGGGACAAGGCTCCTGTCCCTGGAGGGCTCAGTGAACACTGGTAGAGTTGTCCCTGTCTACCACCAACACTGTGTCCACAGCAGCCCCCTGCTTGCCTGTGGACATTACCCTTAGGTTCAGATGGGATCATTCCCTGACTCTAGGGCCACAGCATGTGAGCTGTCCCTCAGTCAATCAGTCCTTCTGTTGTCCATGTTCAGTCCAATCATAGAGACTTCTGAACTTGTGTGGGAATTTGTGGGAAAAGACTTGTTCTTTCTTCCACCAGAGCCCAGAGGGATATGAGGCAGTTGTTGATTTCTCAAGAGGAAAGTCTCCATAAGAATAAGGCCAGCAGAGCAGAAGAGGAGCCAACAGAAAGACGTGCAGGTGACAAGCCTGGACCAAGTCTTCCCCAAGGCTATATCTGCTCATAGACCTCTTGAGTAAGGAAGACAACACATTGTCTCTGGTAGGGTTGAGTTTTCTGAGACTTGCAATTCACATAGGATATGTCATATGAAACAAAACCTAAATTTATTATTGGAAGGGTCTTCAAAAGTCTGTGCAGTCTGGAGTTTTTCTAACCTAACATTTAGGTAAGAAACTTGGACTTTATCTTGAGCTCAGCAGGGTTTCCTGGATGGTTCTAAGCAAGAAAATTGGCATTTCAAGATTTTAAAAAATGATACTATCTGCATACAGAATACATCTGAGAGGCCTGAAACTGGAGTTGGAAGCATTAAGTTTAGGGTCTCAGGTTCTCCAAGTGAGAAGATACAAAGGCCTGCATTGGGACAGAGGTAGTGAGGGTGAGAGCAGATGGTTTTGGACCATGTGGACCAGGGGTTGGAAAACTTTTCCCCTAAAGGGTCAGACAGTGAGGACCACACTGTTTGCTGCAACTCCCCATCCCCACTGTTTGCTGCAACTCCTCACAGACAACACATAAACCAATGAGCACGACTGTATGCCAATAAAACTTTATTTACAAAGACACAAGGCTGTTTGCCACCCCCAACTTAGATGGTAAAATGACTCAAACTTGGTAAATGGCAGACGTGAGGGCCACAAAGAGCCAAGGAAACTGTTAGGTTCCGAATCTTTATGTTCCCAATGTTGGGTCCAAAATTCTAAGTTCATCAAGTCACGAAATGTCAGAGCTGGAAGGAAACTAATTAAGTTATACAGTTTAGGAGCCTCCTTGTACTGGCGATGAGACTGAGAGCAGGTGTCTCTGAGGTGGCAACCAGCAGCACAGACAGAACCATGGCTTCCAGCTCTGGCATCAGCAGTGCCTCTAATGCACCACGTCCCAATCTTTCATGCCTCTTGATGAGAAGATATTTCTTTCTCGACCTTGAGTCCACCATGTTCATGTCATAATTACTGTACATTTAATAAGTATTACCAGACATCAATAACATGCCCAGCACTACAAGAGACTTTCTCATCTCAAGAAACTTAAAGTCTTATCTTTGTTACACACATTTCTCCCAAGCCATTTTTGTGCTTTTTTTAAAGATCTGATATTTTTTAAAGTGGTTGTGAAACATACATCACACTTCTTTGCTTTAAAGATTATTTGCTTTCTAATCTGAACAGTGTTTTATGTTAAAAGAATATAGAGAATTTATTCAAGCTGAGAACTAAGGCACTGCTTATTCAGCCTCATGACAAGAAAAGAATAAATCACAGACATGCGTTATCAGAACGTAACCACAGTCAGCTCCAGTGGAAAACCAAAAAAATTCCACTAAAAAGCAAGCAAAATGCCCTATGACTATTATGCAAAACAAAAAATCATACAAAGAGAAAAAGACTAGAAGAAAATACGCCAAATACTAACAGGACTGTCTTCTGAAAGTGAATTCATGGATAATTTTTTTCCACTTCCAAAGGGTATATATAATAAGCATGTCATTGTAATTATCTTTAAAAGGTTAATTTAAAATGTAGGCAAATGTTACCATGCTGCATTTTTAAAAATTTTTTAATTTCTGATAGAATCCTGTTCTATGATATTATCAGAATATAGTAAGTTGAAAATACTTTAGGTTTACAAACTATGCTTACAGATCTAAATATCTGACATAGCTTAAAAAAGGAAATTCCTTTTTCTCTCCATGCCTAGTGACTCTTCTTTGTTTAAATATCTCAGATACCACACCCTCCTCACTATTATCTTATTTTCTCATACCACTCTCTTTTTTTCTCACCTACTGACAAACCAGCACGGCTGGCCGACTCAGGTTTTCCGGAAAGCTGCCTTTCAGCACAGCTGCTCATTCTCATTAGGTGAGAAATCCTGGAGACACTATGGTCTTGTTCTCTTCTTGCTCCTTTAGGAAAAGCTTACCCTATAGATGCCTCCCTGAGAACGAGATCCAGATGTCAAAAGCAACATCACAGAGCAAATGGCCATGCTGAGCCTGTTTGGAATGACAGTTGGTGCTTCCAAAAGGCCATGTCAGCACTAACAAGCTCTCATCCCAGTGATGATCCTACTCCCATGATGAAAAGCAGGTAGGTAGAAGTAGAGAGAAAGAGAGCAGAGAAAACTGGTGAGGAAGGGAAGAAACAGCTGTGGAGTGGCCCTAAGGGGTACCTCCATTCTAAGTTTTAAAAGACCCATTCAGCAGAAAGGAACAGATGGGATGGTCTCTGGGAAGCAGCAGCAGACTGTCTGCTAAATCACAATCCAAAATGCTGGCATCTTAACACACAAGAGTACCCAGTGTCCCAAGCAGAGTAGGTCCACACCCCAAACAGTCTTTTCCACTTGCCTCTCTCAGGCCAACCTATGGTTGGTGCCACTGCAATATCTCTTAGTCCCTAATGTAAAGAGTCCCAAACACAGTAAACTTCCCTGTCAAGGCCAAATATATTTTGGTCTGCATGGCTGCCTGTCAAATCTGAGCGTGTGCACATGACTACAGCACTGGAATGGGATTTGGGAAGTGTGAACTCTCTTCTACATCCCATGATACATGGCTCAGAAAGCCCAGTCCTGTGTGTAGGATCTGAATGCATTCAACCATGATTTTCTGGGGACTTACTGTGTACCGGGTATTCTAGAATCACAAATACAGCAGTGAAAAAACACACATCATGAATAGTAGAAGGAATTTCTGACTCAAGGATCATCTTCAGAAATGAGAATGCCCAGATCATCTAGATTTAGATTGCTTTCTTAGAAATAACACAATAAAATGTACATAGACATTGAATCTTATCTGAAAGTTAATAAAATGGGTAGATAAGGACAAGAACTCTGGAATCAGATATTGGAATTCAAATACTGGCTTCCCGATAGGTAATTAACCAATCCAATAAAAAGGCCTAAATATCCTGGTGTAAGATGACTCCCTTCTTCCCCTAAATATACTCAGCCAGTTTATCCTACAATGAAGACCATGAGCAGCAAGCCCGATTCATACCTAGAGAGCTTTCCATTTTTTCCCCAAAGTGAGCCAGTGATATGAGCAGAGAGACTAATTCTGTCAAGCATTTGAAACATATTACATTCACAATATAATAAAATGATGCTAAAAATTTTTTTAAAAACAAAATTTTGTTTTTAAAAAAAATTTTTTAAATGGTAGTAGACATTATGAATACCACAGAAACTTAAAAATAAAGTTAATATATGGAGAAAATAAAAAAAGAATAGAGAAGAAAAATAGCAAACATAGACTTTAAAAAACAAGAACTAGTTTAGCAAATTTATCATCTCAAAAATAGAAGCAGGAGGAAGAATGAACAAAACAGATAAAAAGGAAGTCAAATTAATAATTCAGAAAAATTCCCAGAAACGAATGACATAAGTTTCCATTTAGAAACACCACTAAACACACAACAGAGTAGATTAAAATAGACTCTCACCTAGGCATATTCTCATGAAATATGAGAAACACGAGGACTAGAGAAAAGATTAGAAAACTTCAAGAAGAAAAAAAATGTACTTTACACAAATGATCAGGAATCACAATGGTTTCAGATTTCTCAAAAACATAACCAGAAACTAGAAGATATTAGACACTTCAAAACTGTAAAGAAAGATAACTTCTGACATTTTAAAATCAAATCAAGTTATCTTTTTAGTACCAGGGTAAAGAAAAATCTTTTCACAAGTCCTTGCTGCATGCCTTTCCCCAGAAGGACACTCCCAAGACTAGGCGACCACAGAGTAAGAGAATAGCCAGGGTCCTAGAGGGAATCAAGCAACATGATCAGAAAGGTACCAGGGACACGTGAACAGAATACTCAAACACCACAGCCTCGGTGCAAGTCTCCAGAACAGCCAGACTTGCTTGGAACAGGTCAGAATTTCTTTGGGAGAAATTTCTCCAATGAAAAGAAATGGATAGGATTCCTAACACATGAATGTACCAGAAGGGGATTTAACAAATAATGGAAACTTTTGATTTGAATTTGGTACTTTTATAAAACACTAAGCAGACAACAATAAAAAAAATCACTACGCAATTTCCTTAAAAAGACAATGACTAATTTGTAAAGTTTTTATCACATGTAACTTTACTAAAAATAAATCTAAATTTTAAGTGCATAAACTGCTTCTCCTGCTTCCTGGCATATAGTTCTCCATCAGTTTAGCCACTATTGTAACGATGATTTCAACCATGCAGACACACGCAGGTTTCTCCTCCAGTTGTATCTCCTGCTAAGAGATGCCAGATAAGTTGCCTGGCTGGGGCCTGCATCCTCACATGTGAGATGGGAATAGGTATGATATGCAGGGTCAGGGAGAAGGCACACAAGCCGCAATGCTTGGCACTCAAGTGAGCAATTAACAAATGATAGAGAATATTTACCTGTCTATATTTGTATATAAAATTTTAATGTAATATTTGTATATAAAAGATTTGTGCATAAAATGTTTTATCATATGAAAAATTAAATCCTAATTGAGAAATATTGACACTAAGAGTGGTTGGATAAAAGAACTGCAGTGCTTCTGAGTGTTTACTTTGTCTAAGATTTTAAAACACTACGAATAAAAATGGCTCAACAGCCTCCACCATGTACCAGAAACAGGAAAGAGCCATGAGACATTTAGGGGATGACTAGATGGACAAGAGCAAATGACATCATAGGAAAAAGATGGGAAAAAGCCTTGTTAAAAGACTATGTTGAAGGCTGGGCACAGTGGCTCATACTTGTAAATTCCAGCACTTGGGGAGACCAAGGAGGGAAGACTACTTGAGTACAGGAATTTGAGACCAGCCTGGGTAACACAGCAAGATTCTATCTCTAACAAAAAAGTGTTTTAAAAAATTAGCCAGTTGTGGTGGTAAGTGCCTGCACTCCCAGCTAGCCAGGAGGCTGAGGCAGGAGAATTGTCAGTCAAGGATGTTGAGGCTGTGGTGAGACATGATCATGTCACTGCATTCCAGCCTAAGTGAGAATGAGACCCAAACTTAAAAAAAAAAGAGAAAGAAAAACAAGACTATGTTGAAGATGAGAAGAGCAAAATGCCACAGCAACAACCCAGTGAAAGGATCACGTGGACACTGATAGGCTGCAGTGGAGGTGACTGAGCACACCGAAGAAAGACCTCCAGCTAGGGAACGCTGGAAATGATAGGAATGCTGTCCTGACACTGAGACCTCCCATGCGTGCCCACACACTTGCCTTTCATTACCAAAAGCAAGTGTCTTCCAAGTCTCCAGCCTCGACAGCAACCATCAGCAAGTCCCAGGACAGCAATGACAGAAAGGAATACCAATCTCCATACCCTAGACAGGCAACTGCCACCCTCAGGAGTCCCATCCCAGCCTCAGAGTCTGTCTCTAAGGAGACTGAGATACTCACGTGCTCACACACATTTACAAAAGAAGCGAGGAAAATACATTAATATTTTTAACACTTTATCAACAATGATTAAGATTCGCTGGAACAGCTTATATTACCCCAGGCACAGCTGATTATTTACACAAAGCCCAGAAGCGTGTTGCCTTCCCTGGGTGACAGTGAGTGTATTAAAGCTACAGGTTTGCTTAGTGACATGAAGCAGACGCTGATGTCATCTGAGCTGAAGTCTGAATTCCCACTCCCTGTTCATCAGCTTGTGGCCTTAGAGAATTATTTTATCTCTCTGGACCTTAGTTTTTTCATGTGGGATATAGAGATAATATTAGTAACCATCTCAAGGGTTATTGTGAATAGATGGGATATTCACAGTAACAACCAGCCAGACCTGGACACTGACCATCAGAACACACTGGCTGTCAACAGTCAGTTAGTGCCTAGTAAACACTGCTGTGGGCACTGTCAGTTTCTCATTTCTGTTTTTGTGATTTTTCTTCTTTCTCTGGTAAATACAAAGGATTTTCATGCTCAGAAAAAAATGTTTTTAAATGTTACCTTAAAATGGCAATTTAGGAGATCTGGTATTATAGAGTCAATTAATAAATACTAGGAAAGAAAAACAAGGGATTAAGCTCAGATGGCCTGAGCTATAAATGGGCACCTCTGGGCAGCAGTGGCCTCTGGCCTCCATTCACATCGGAAGAGAGTCTGGATCCTTTCAGAATATTCTGCTTGCAAGCACCCTGTATAGTGGGCCCTGCACCACCCCCTCCTGTTGTGGCAGCAATGATGAGCCTCAGTTAAAATACACAAGCCATCAAGTTCTAGCTCCAAGCTTTGCCGCTGGTGAGTGATGTGACCACGGGAAATGGAGTCTCCACATCCCCATCTGTGAAATGGGAACAAGAGCACCAGACCCAGCTCTGTGAATGATTCAGGGCTCACATGAGAAACTGGAAAGCACAGAGCACTGTTTGCAGCCAGGGTTGGATTTCAGTGATGGTGGCCTTGGTTGAGCCCCAGTGACACACAGGTGCCACAGCTACTGGAGATGGAATTTCAATGAAGAAACCTTCCCCAAGCAGAGCTGTCAGGGGGAGGCAAGAGCTTCCTGAAGTTGGATGGGGGCTCTTAGCCAGCAACAAACTAAGTGCCAGAACACTTAGAGAAAAATCATTCTTCCTTATCTTTAGTATCAGAACAGAAGCCTCAACACCCTGGAGACCTAAATCTTAAGGCTTTTGAGAGTAAAAAGGAGGCAGGAGATAGAAGAAGGAAATGGAAATCATGCTTCAGTCTTGACAAAACTGTGAAGTTGGGCAAGCATGGTGGCTCACACTTGTAATCCAGCACTTTGGGAGGCCAACATGGGAAGACTACCTGAGTCCAGGAGTTCAAGACCAGCCTGGACAACAAAGTAAGATCTTGTCTCCACTGTGTGTGTGTGTGCGTGTGTGTGTGTGTGTGAGCCGGGCATGGTGGCACATGCCTGTAGTCCCAACTACTCGGGAAGCTGAGGTGGGAGGATCACCTAAGCCTAGGAGGTTGAAGCTACGGTGATGCATGATCATGCCAATGCACTGCAACCTGAGTGACAGAATGAGACCCTGACTAAAAAATGAAAATAAAAATTGTAAAGTTGACCAAGTTTATTTTCACCATCTTTTTCACCTTTTCTTTCTGACTCCAACCCTGCTTCCTGCTGATTCCCTAAAATCTCAGCCCGCAGCTGAAAGATCAAGAGACCTCAGGGTAGCTCTCAGCTGGCAGGTGTACTCATGTGCTGAAAAGTATGCCCTCCTCCAACATTTGAGAATTAGAAGTTCTCCTCTCCCATTCCTGCCCCATCTGGAGTTCGTAAACTAATTCACAGGAAAGTAAAAGTAAACTAATTCATAAGAAATTGTCAAAGACCAACATGTTCTCATAGGTCATCCTTCAGTAGTCTCATTTTTAAAGAAAAGTCTAAGGATATAGTGTCCTGACTAGTATCCCCCCAAAGTGTCCTAACTAGGAAAGTAGACAAATACCTTTTTAGGAAACATCTTTTTTTTTTGGTAGAGACAGGGTCTCCCTATTTTGCCCAGGCTGGTCTCTAACTCCTGGCCTCAAGCAATCCTCCTACCTTGGCCTCCCAAAGTGCTGGGATTATAGGCATGAGCCACTGTGCCCTGATGTAGGGAGCACCTTTATCAGATTCCAGCTCTGCCACTTGCTAGCTGTGTGTCATGAGCAAGTCACTTAACCTTTATGTGTCCCTTCTGCCGTGTGTAAAGGGATGATAATGGCACCAACCTCAGGGAGGATGTAAAGATTGATGAGTTAATACACGACAAGAGAAGAGAGTTTATCACCGTACAGAAATTGGTATTTTCAACAGCTTTATTTCACAGTTAAACATTCCCTGCTCCTTCCAGAACAGCACCGTCTCCCAGGACCAGATGTTTCAACTCCCGGGGCTCTGCTCAGTTATCTCTACTGTCTTGTATCTTCAGAGTCTCCCTCCCAACTGAGACAATTCATGTCATCTACACACCTTCAAATGCTTCCTGCCTTTACAGCAAGCTTCCTTCAGAGGCACAGCCCCCGTCGTCCTTTTCTCTTCCCTCCTCACCACGGTCCCCACCCCGACCTGCTTTCTCCTTCCAGCCCCTATGCACTCTCTTTTGCTGTCACTGCTTCTGCACATTCCTTCTTTCCTTCCTATATTTGTACCAGGAGCAGCCTTCTGAGGACTAAATTGCAAGCTTTTCTTCTCATCCAAATTCCTAAGGGTTTATTACCCAATTACCCAAGTACTAAAGTTTGTTTTCCAACCTGACTCTGGAATAACATCACACAACAAATAAAGAAAGAAAATCAAAGCATTTTATGATCCTGCAAAGCCATCTCTCGGGGACTCCTGACTCCATGAAGCTTGTAAGACACTTATCTATCCTCTCTGAAGTCTGTCACAAATAGGATTTCATCTACATGTCAACAAACTTGGAGTTTTTCTTCTTCTTATCTCAATGAAACATCTCTACTGGTTCCCAAATTACTTAGATAGGAACTGCAAATTGCCAGTCAAGAAACCCTTAAATTCACCTATAACCCACACACAGCACTGAGCTTATAGCAAGTATACAGTGAATACTTATTGTCCAATGAATCAGCAACTCACATTCACTGCATGTGGGGACACAGGTGACCTGAAAGGCAGCAGGACAGCAGCAACCAAAACCCAAAAGCCCAGGCTCCTCACAGAGAGAGAGAGCTCACACCAAGACAAATACTTCACTAGAGATTTCAGTAAAACCAAAAGAAGTTCCCCACTGCAGAGCCCCATTACACAATGTTTTGTTTTTATTATAAGGCTGTTTTTCTTAAGCCACCAAGGACTCCAAAAGTCAACTAGTAAACTAGAACCAAACTACAGAACTAGGACAAACTAGAAAGCAACACATTACAGTGAGAAAGCAGGACTGTGGGCTACGGCAAACTTGGCTACCAGCCCAGTTCTACCACAAATTGACTGTGTGGCCTTGGGAGGATTACACCCACCTTCTATGGGCCTAAATTCTCTCAACTACTAGATGGGGAAAAACCCATCTAATAGTTGGGTTTTAATATCTCACTGCATTATAAAAACTAATTGTCAGAAAGTAGGCACAAAAACCTGGCTCAGAGGAGTCACAAGATAAAGTTAGTTCTTCTGTTGACTCAACAAACAGTCGAGTGGTTCCTCCAAGTCAGACATGGTTGCAGGCACTGGAGAGACATCAGAGAGTAACGTCAACATACGTTTTCATGTACCTGAGAGCACCCATCTTCAGCCACTGCAAGAGAGGATGCTAGCGCCCATTGCTCTCCCCATGAAAAATACAAACACTGTCTACACACAAATCACATCTAAAGTGGGAAAGGGGTCAAGAGCCCATTAAATCCTTCAGTTCCCCCACGTGACCTCAGAGTAAGTACCCTGTCCCCAGATCCATGTCTCTCAGATACACTGAGTAAGAACAACTCGGGCGGTGTTAGACTTGGGGGCCCGCTTCTGATGTACCAAAAAGGAACATCCTAGGGAGGGAGGAAGGAGATGGGTGTCATCAGGCACCCCAAGAGGATCTTACTGAATAAGAAGCACTGGACAGGAACTCCATCTCCAGCACACCTGGGCTTCCTGCTCACCTGCTGTGTTGCAAGGCTATTCATCAGACTCTTCTAGATCCCAGCACACAGGAGCATCCAACAAATACTTGTGAATAGAAGGGAAAATAATCTACTTGCAAGTGGCAGGAAATGAATGCTATGCCCACATACACTTCCCAGGTGACTAACACAAAACACCAACCCCATGGTTGAGCCAGGCAAAAGTATCTCCTACATGACTACAATGTGAAAAGGCAGGTTTCCTCAGAAAGCAGACAAGAACTGGGGGCATGAGTCAAGGCAGCACAGAGCACAGCTGCCAGGAGTTAATGACAGGGAGGTAGTGACAGGGCTGAGGCTGGGGACAGGATGTCCATCTCTAGTCCCATGTCCTGGTGACCAGCCGCTCCCTGTCCTCCACCCATAAATCACTGACCATCAAGCGGGCAGTAAACACATGCCAGACACAACCAAGTGCCCAGCACATCTACTGGAGCTCAGGTAGTAACATCACACCTTTACCTTCATATAGTGCATGGTCTCCCTCTCCAAAACAAAGGCAAAGCCCTCAACTTAAACATCCACAATTACAGCCTCAAACAGTAAGATTAGGGCCACCATGCATCTAAGAATTCTGTAGCAACTCCACATTCAAATAGTCTATCCCACGGACTCCTGGACATCCCAACATGGTGGCTGGAAGCCCCAACATGGTGGCATCCAGTCATGATCCCAAGACTGGCCTTGCACTCAGAAGTCAGCCTAACATAAGGCCTGACACCCACCATGTATGAGTACAACATGGTCCCTGAGGAAGAACAAAGCACTGCAGTCAACATATAAGGGGACATCTAATGCAAGACCCAACTCTAGAATCACACAGGGTTGCGGAGCACAAGCCTGACCCTGCCATCCTTAAAATTAACCATCCTAAAACATTCACAGCCTTCCTCAGGGTTCACAAGATGGGGTCCGAGGCCAGGTGGACCCTTCCCACAGACAGGGATGGCTTCCTACTCCAGCTAAACATCTTCTGAGGCCTTTTAACCTGGGCCTCCCTGCCCTGCCCCTGTGTTCTTGCCTAACTTTCCCTCAAAGTGAACTTCCCTGGCTGGTTGTTCTTACCTGATTGTTTTTCCATAACAACAAAACCATCCTGTGGAGCCTCATGACAAATTCTTCTACTTATCACAGAATGGAATGCAGAGGCTTTCTCCTGTATGACCATACTGGAAGCTCTTCTGGGCTCCAGTCACACCTGGAGGTCAACTGAGCTGGGTCTGGGCTGCCTTTGGCCAAGCCACTGGCCATCCTTGTTATCAGCAGCTCAATGAACTCACCTCTGGAGGCTGCTTCCTGCTAATCCCACCAACTACCTGCAGAGTCCCATTCACTTACCTATCCTACCTTATGAGCTCCTCATTGTCAGCAAATGATTAGCCCAGAGAAAAAATCCAAATACAGCAGAATGCTGAAAACAGTTGGGTGGCTCTTATAAGGTTAAAGCACATTGCTATATGACTTGGAAATACCACCCTTAGCTTTTAAACAAGAGAAATAAACTTAGGTTCACACACAGCCTATAGCAACTGTTTAAGTGGTTTATTCACAGTCACCAGCTACTGGAGATAACTCAAATAATGTCAGTGTGTGATGGATACAGTGCAGCATGTCTATCAGGGGAGCATTCCTCAGCAGTGAAGAGGGCTCAACTCTGACCTATGCAACAGTGTGGATGAGTCTCACTGCACTACATTGAGGGGAAGAGACAGGCTCAAATGGCAACACAGCATTATGATACCACTTAGAAGGCACTCTAGAAAAAGCAAACGTTGAGGGACAGAGTTCTGAGTGCCACTGTCAGGGGCTGTAGGTGGAAGGAAGGGTTGGCACAGAGGGGAACGGAGAAGTTTCCAGGTGTTAGCACATTCTGTGTCTTGATTATAGTAGGGTTATAAGACTATATGCTCACCAAAATTGAAAGAACTACAAAAGGTGACTTTACTGTATATAAATTATCTTTTTTAAAAAACTAAATACTAAGATAAAAATGATAGAAGAATGAGAGAGAGTAAAACACTTGAAATGGAGACTAGAGCTTCAAATCAATCATGAACAATTTGAATGATACTTTACCTTGAAAAGAGAAACTGAAGCTTATTTTATCTTATACTTAACCAAATTTAGGTTATAATTGGAAATATGTGCTAATACTTGGAACAAAAGAGTTGATTTTTAAACTGTTACATAACTCTTGCAACAGGATTCATGCCAGCAGGGCAAAGTATGTTTCATTTCACACTTGACTTTTCACAGCCCAATCGTAAAGGAGATCAATTTCTCCCCAAAACATTTAGGGAAAATCTTGTCACCAAAAACTTATTTTAATCCTTAGAAGGACTAATATCTCTCTCTCTCATGCTCATCAAGTAAACACCTTAGTCAAACTTCTCTTCTACAGTGGCTGCCTGGACCACCCCAGTCACGTCTCATGGGGTCATGGCTGTGTCTGATTCCAGCAGATTTCCAACATCACCATTACCAAGTCCATGAACTTCTTCCTCTTTTTCAAATCTGAAATTTCTCTTTGTGATCTACTTATTCTGCATGAATGTTGCATGGCTGGGCCCCAGTCAGACAATCTGAGAGAGACCAGCCTACACAATTTCTGTGCTAAGAGGCAAGCCAAGTTCCGGTAGAGAAAAATCACATTAAGCGACGAGTCTTTGGTGAATGCACTCATGTTGTGATTACTTTTGCTCCCCCCATTGCCTCCTAACTGCACGTAGTCAGATAATGAGCACAACTAACAGCACACTTTAAGCTGAGGATACCTTATATTTTATCAACCACCTTTCACATTTCATTGGTCTTACCCTGACTCTGGGAACCTATATTCATTCACTGAACACCCACCATCACACCAGACTCCAGTCTATCACAGGGATGTATAATTGCTATGAAATAGCTTTGGTGCTATGTGCGGCCAGAAGACAAGCAAAAGCAGCAGTGTCCCACCACCACCATGACCAACATTCTACTGAGTGTTTACTCAGCACTTACCTGACCAGCTCTTAAGGGTTGCCTTCACAGGCACAAATGTAACCTTCTCCACATGACTGTGAGGTCATTATCATTAATATTCCCATCTGATTGACAAGCCAGGGCATCTCAGGTGCTTGGTGAACCACCCAGGCCCACATCACAGGTCCTGGGCAGGGCTGGGCTCACACCTAGTCTGGCTATAGATCGTGCACACTCAAAAACAATGCCATAGCCAGATGCAGTGGCTCAAGTCTGTAATCAAAGCACTTTAGGAGGTGGAGGTGGAGGACTGCCTGAACCCAGGGGTTCAAGACCAGCCTGGGCAACTTGGTGAGACCTTGTCTCTACAATAAGTAAAAAATATAGCTGGACATGATGGTACACACCTGTAGTTCCAGTTACTTGGAAGGCTGAGGTGGCTGGATCACCTGAGCCCAGCAGGTGGAGGCTGCAGTGGCCATGAGCATGCCACTGCATTCCAGCCTGGGTGATAGAATGAGACTTCGACCCAAAAAAAAAAAAAAATGCATGAGCACTGTAACCCCAAAGGATGAACTTGCACCTGAACCACAGCAGGCCCGAGCCCACCCCACGCCCTGGGTCTAAAGGGTAGCTGTGACTCTGAGGGCCATACCTATGGCTCGTCCACAAACATCAGGTCACTCGAGACTTAGGGTTCACCAAACAGATCACCACAGATGCCTTCTCCATCAAGGGCAGCCACGAGAAGCAGAGGGTCAAGTTCCTCCTGGGCCAGTGCAAGGTGGTGAGGGCAGGAGGCTACTCTGACACCCACGGCGCAGCAGCGTGGCTGGCCACCCTCCCACGGGGAGGCGAGCTGTGCAGACAGCTCCTTGCACCCACATTTTAGGCAAATCTGACTAAATATAGTCAGTCTTGCTCTCCTGAGCCAGCTGGAAGCACGATGCCACTGCCTCCCACCCAGAAGCCTGAGAGGAGCCAGGTTGGCTTGCAGGAGGGTAGCCTTCCCTGAAGCCTTCCCACCTGCCTGGTAGTTTCCACAGGACCCTGTGTGAGATCTGAGGGGCAGTGGGGAGGCAGTAGGTCTAGCCAGTAGGTCTAGAAGGACCACAAAGACTCAGTGTGGGTGCCCCACACTCACCTCCTGCCCAGGAAGGGTTCGGCTGCCCAGGCCTGGGAGCCCACCAGGAACATACATCAGACACACATCACTCTGTCCCATACCTTTCTCCTTCACCACCATCAAAATCCTACTCAGCAGCCTGAGCAACACAGCGAGACTTCGTCTCTCCAAAAAAATCAAAAAATAAGTCAGCCGTGGTGACACACACCTGAAGACCCAGCTACTCAGGAGGTTGAGGCAAGAGGATCGCCTGAACCCAGGAGGTAGAGGCTGCAGTGAGCCATGATCATGTCACTGCACTCCAGCCTGGGTGACAGAGTAATACCCCAACTCAAAATATAATAATAATAATAATAATAATATCTCTACTCAAGGTCTAGTCCAATGCCACCCTTCCACTGGGCCATCCCACATGAGTCAGAATCAAACACTCCCTTTGTCCTCAGCTCCCACCTCCCACATGACAGGGTTTATACTTTACTCTGCACTCACACCACTCAGCCTGATCTGCCTGTCTCCTTCATGAGTGGAGGCAGGTGGGCTGGCAGGAGGCAGGTGAGCTCACTCTCTGCTCTAAAGGACTCCCACAAACCTCATAGCTTTCCTCACACATGGGCTTGACGGCAGAAAGTGCACACCCATGTGAGTACCAGGAAGGAGGGTCTGTAGCTCCCCATCTCTTGGTGAATACAGGCATGACCTCTGACCCTCACCAACTGCTTGGGTTCTGAGTTCCCGGCTGCCCTTCATGACATATCACCACAGCACCAGGGACTCTACACTACAGAGTGAGTTCACCCACAAAGGATCTGCAGCACCCTCATGCTAGCCCTGCCTCTTCTGGCATGAGAGTCCAGCAGGGCAGAGAGATAAAGGCAGGGTGGAAAGAATTCAGAAGGTGGTTAGACCCAGGCCTTGAAAGCTGCTGAAAGCCCAGGAGTCAGGGTGGTAGAACTGCAGCTGGGCTCAAAACCAGTTATGGGCTATGGGCCTGCCTGCTCATGCACCGTCGGTGGTGCGCTCTAAACAGCCCTCCTGTCCTCACTAGCAGAAGCTGCTGCTGCCAGAGGGCAGAGCCGGTTGCTCCAGTACAGAATCAAGTAAGGAAAAGCCCCTTGGGACATGTGGCCTGGAAGCAGAGTCAGCGGCTTAACTACAACACCTGGTTATGGCCACAGAGACAAACGCCGTTCTGGAAACCTGTTGTCCAGATGCTCTCACAACACCTGCTCTGCAGCTGGGAGGTCCCATGGAGATGGAAGTCACCCCAAATCCCCCCCATTCATCCAACCAACTCCATTCATTCAAGCTTCATGGGCCCAGCCTAAGACCTGTCCTCAGAAAGCACCTCCAGGCAGAAGAAAAACATTCAAATAATGTTCTCAACAAGCAAAGGAAGCTGGAAAAGAGTTGGGCCACCACTGAATCAGCAGGAGGGAGGGAGTCTGTTTCTCATGTGCTTGAGGGACATCAGAATGGTGCTCTGGCCTCTTTCCATCCTTGGCAAGGAGAAGCTACCTTCTGACGTGAAAATCTTCGAAAAGGCCTGGACCCAGGTGGCTGGGCTACCCTTCCTCCCTATCTCCCTCCTGCCCTCCCTCCCTGCTGCAGGGGTCCTCATTCCCTGCTCCTGGGCCACCAGTGCCATAAATGGAACCCCTTGTGAGGGGCAGTTCCCTGCTGGGTGCAAAACTATTGAGACTCCTTACTCTCCAACCCAAAGCCAGAGGACACAGCCCAATGCAGCCCTTCAGGAAAGACATGGTGCCTCTCCCATGGTGACTCAGTGGTAAAATCACACTGGGTATAGTCATCACTCACTGCACCCAAACCCAGTGTTCTCACAATGGCACCTCTTGGTCACAGGCAATGCCTTTTACCCAGTCACTATTGTCATGACTTGACCTTACAATATTTTGGTGATGGGTGGTTTTTGACTCTTATACAGGAGAAAAAACTATAGAATCTGAGCACTGATTGCTCAAGATACCAGCAGTTATTCATCACTTAGAATGGAACCTCAGCGCCATTCAGACCCACTAGTCTACTATATTAACACAGACATCGTCTCAGCACAGCCTTCCATTTGGAATCTTTTTCTTGGGAGCAGTGGGAACTGAATATTAAAAATGAATTGTTCTTCCACATCAGAGGTGCTATTCCCTCAGGCCTGGACACTGTGCACAGTGTCCATCATATACTTTCTTAGACCTCTGAAGAGCAAGAAGACTGGGGAGCAGGCCCCCTCTCCACCCTCCTGGCTCAGGGAACTGGACATTCACAAGTCATGCATTAAACAATTCCTGGGCCTCCCAAGCGCCAGGCACCACCCCCAGAAAACGAGATGAATACAACACTGTTTCCCATGAATTCGCTTTCTTCTTCTCTCTGAATAACACTACAACCCATTTCTGTTAGAAAACATCCCACCAAGGGGCACAGCCGTCTACACAGCCTGCCCATGGGGAGCGGATTACTTTGCAGTTCCTGCTGCCTCCTTCCTAGATAGAGGTCCTAGTTTGCTAGCTATTTGCAGTGATTTTTACAATATCATAGTTTTTAAAAATGAATGCCAATATGATCCTGACCACATGCAGACTGTAGGTAGCAGGCTGCCCTGCCACCAGAAAGCATGCTTTCCAGAGCCCATAAATGCAAACTGTGGGTCACAACAGACTAGGAAACACAGACAGGAGGCTGAAACTAAATTCAGAGAAGAAAACACCACCAGGGTAGTTTCAGAATAAATAAGGGCATCTCTTTTTCATCTTAAACACAAAGTGACAGGTTCAGCAAAATGAATGAACTACTTGCTACAACACTTTTACAAGTTCTAGTTTACTTAAGAAAAACATAACACATAGTAAAAAAACCTTCTAATTTGTTACTAATTAGAAATACTGGCTGGCATAAAGAAGTGAAAATTGAGAGAACATGTGCCAACAGCATGGCTTTTCTTAAGGAGAGGGCTGGGCAGACACAAGTCCCATTTGCTAAGGATGTGGGTTCTAGCACCCTTCTACAGACTTTCCTTCTTTATTTGATCCTCACGACATTCCCAGGAAGGACACAGCAGTGAGCCCATGTTCTCCGGATGTGGAGCCTCAAGCTCAGATGTGAAGTGACATGCACTGTATTCACTATTCCAGTTCCTGGAGCAAAAGCCTTCATTCTCTGAATCAGTGTTTCCTGATGAATTGGGTCAACTGGTCCTCACGCAGTCTTAACAACACTGCATGGGACAGCCACACACTGCAGGACATCTGGCATCTCCAGCCATAAGCAACATACCGGCAGCGCCCAGTAACAGTTCCTGTAGGTCCCAAATGTGTCCAGGCAGGACAAAGTCACCCAGCAGTAGACAAAAACCACTGCTCCAAAAGCCTCTTAGGAACATCTGAACAAAGGCTGGAGAGTATGGTGTTTCTCTTAAAAGTAGCCCCTACCTTCAGGTCTCCCAGAAGTCCTTTATTTTATGGCATTTAGGCTCCTAAAGAGGCCCCACACACCCTTAAACCAGTGATGAAAGCTCAATAAATACAGTTGCTGTGCAACTCATGAGCACTTACTACATACCTGTGATGGGCCAGGTATGGTGCTAGCAGCTGGGAATACAAAGTACAAGCATGCATGGTGCCAAGCCCCTTAGAGGCTCAAAATCCAGTGAGAGGCACATGGAGCACCAGGTGCCAGCACAGATACCACCAGCACTGGGGAGGCTTGTATAGGAAGCTCCCATGGCCCTGGACAGCATGCTGGGATGGCAAAGGGATGGGAGGGCTGGGACAAGCACCAAGAGGACAGGCCTCCAGAGGCCAGCGGAAGGGCAACCAGGCCAAGGTCTTTGCAAAGATGGGAAACATAGTTGCAGCAGAAGCTTCAAATCCATCCTTCTTTCTGTGAGTCCTGCTTGTGATTCAAACTCAGGGTCTCCTGTTTACGAAACAGGAACAGTAGCCAAAGAAGTCACTGGAAAATAAAATGATCTATGCGCCATCCAAATGTACTTCCTTTCCAAGTCATTGGTTTGTTTTCAAGGCCTGGCTTCACTGGAACAATCTCCCATTCCACAAGAAACATGGCAAAGTCTACATTTCTCATGGTGAACAGAAAGTTGTTTTCAAGAACACAGTGGGCTGGCAGGAGGTGGGAGTGTCCCTCACTTGGGGACACAGAAGTATGGAGAGACCAAATTAGTGTCACCTGATGGGTGACAGAGATGGGAGACCGGTAGGTCAACTTAGTCTTGGCCTCAAGCTCAAGATGAACTTTACCTTTATTTTTTGTTTTGATTTTTGGCATCTGATTTTTGCCCTGTTGGCACAGAAAAGACAATCTGAAAAAGTCTTTGGTTATTTGTTTTTTAATTATGTATGTGTGGAGAGGGAGAGAGGGAGAGGGGGAAGGGGGTCTTTATTTTTTTTCCTGCTTTGGTAACATTGGGAACTCTGAGAGTGGTCAGCTGTAGATCTCTGAGCCTGAGAAGCCCAAAGGCCAGAGTTTCCTGAGTTTCTTGGTGCTGTGAGTTTCTAGGTATTGAGTGTAGGACCAAGTTGGTGCTACTTCAGGTTGTCAAGATTGTCATCACGAGGACAGCAAGCGTCAAGTCTGCTCAGCATCTCTGTCCTGGTGCCGGGAGAAGCCGGCCTCATGGCTCCTCACACCCCTGCTCTTGAGGAACAGACTCCTTTCCCCTGGGCAGAATGCTGATGAGCTGGTCTGGCTGCCCACCTCTTCCTACCTCAGCTTCACATGGAACTGACTGCACTTGGGGACTGTAAGTCTGTAGGTGGATATGGGCTCCCATGTAGTCCTGCAGGCATTCATCCCACCATTCAAGCACAGGCTGACCTCCAGCTTGGCCTCACAGACATGCTTTTTTCCCCAGAAATGCAAAGCAGCACCCAGCACCATCGGTCAACAAACAAAACCAAACTCAAAAGTGGAAAAGGAAGGCGAAGCCGGGTTCGGTGGCTCAGCCTGTAATCCTGCGTCTTTGGGAGGCTGAGGTGAGTGGATTGCCTGAGCCCGCGGGTTTGAGACCCACCTGGGCAGCGAGACCTCATCTCTACAATAAATCAAAAAATCAGCCGGGCATGATAGTGCATGCCTGTAATTCCGGCTACTCGGAAGGCTGAGGCAGAAGGATCACCGCAGCCCAGCGGGTGAGGCTGCGGTGGCCAGGAGCGGCCACTGCACTCCAGTCTGAGTGACAGAGTGAGACTCCAACTCAAAAAAAAAAAAAAAAAAAAGAAAAGAAAAGAAAAGGAAGGCGTTCCTCAGAGAAAGGTACTCCTGGAATCCAAGTGGCTGTGGAAGTTTCTCCTGGTTGATCCCACACCATGTCTGTAACTTTGCTGGGCTAAGGGGCAGCATAAGCAGGAACAGGTGCAGGAACCAAGTCGCTCCCAAACCCCCATCCACCTGTCTAGGCTGGAGGAGGATGCAAAGGCCCGGGTCGAACCCAGGTCTCTGCTGTGCAATGACAGCCTGGCTGGGGCTCCACGTGTGGAGTCAGCAGGCTCTCCACCGGGTCACCAGAATGCCCAACTGGATCAACAGCCTTCCTGGGTCACCAGCCTCCCCGCCCGGGTCACCAGTGTGCCCAACTGGGTCACCAGCCTCCCCAGGTCACCAGCCTGCTCTGGCCACCAGCCTGCTCTGACCACCAGCCTCCCCATCTGGGTTACCAGCCCTGTGCCCAGGCCACCGGCCGTTCCAAGTCACCAGCCGCCCCGAGTCACCAGACCCCGCCTGGCCACCAGCCTTCCCGGGACCACCAACCTGCCGGGATCACCAGCCTACCGGCGGGAGGGAAAAAAAAGACGCCCCACGGCTGGAATCCCGGGCTGGACTCCACGGCCCCCGTCTCCAGTCGTCGTCTCGCAGAAGGGACCTTCCCCACCTCCCAACCCAGTCCTGCACACCTGCGCGTCGCCCCATAGCAAGTGAAGCGGGCACCGGGCCCCCTCGAGGCTCCGGTGGGCGATCACAGGTGGAGAAGGAGGAGAAGGGGAGGGACCGCTCTCCCCGTTCCGGTACCCTCCCGCCGCCCCAAGTCCCCTGCCCCCACGCCCTCCGAGCGCACCAGGGACGAGGGGACTGAGGCACAGGAAAGAGGATCTGGAGATGCCTCCGGCACCCCTTACCTTCCACCGCCATGCTCAAAGCGTCCTGAACGCGCGCATCCTGTCCCAAGCCGAAGCCCTACCGCCCGCGCCTCCAGCTCGCCCTCGCCCTAGCGTCCTGCGCTCCTGGGCTCGGGACCCACCTGCCGCGGGCGCTCGGCGCGGGGCGACCTGGGAAGTGTAGTTCCTGCCCGGCGCTGGGCAGCCTGGGAAGTGTAGTTCCTGCGCCTTGCTGGGACGCGGGAAGGCGTCCAGAGTCCTCCTCCAGAGCGGCACTCCAGTGGCACTCTGACGGCAGCACCGGTCTCAGCGGGCCCAACAGAGCTGTCCCTCCTAGAGGGCTAGTGAGGGGACCTGGAGAAGGGCCCCGGTGGGGCAAGGACTACATCTCCCAAGATGCCCTGCGCCGGGCTTCGAGCCTCGCTGAGAGGGGCCCGGAGATTGAACCTGCCCTACTAGGAGGGTCGAGCGCCCGGCACTGCGTGGGCGGCCGGGTTTGGGGGTGTTCCCTGGATATCCCGGGCTTGTCCGCCGGCCTCGGCGCCGCTCGCAGGCCCCCGAACCCCTGCACAAGTGCGGGAGAAACTCGCCCCTCCGCACTTTGGGTCGTGGGGTGGTGGTGACCCGACCCTCCTGAGATCTGGGACTAAAGGTCCCCAGCAGGCACATCACCAGGGGCGTTTAGGACGCGGAAGGCAGGCGCCCGCGACAGCCGCCAGGGGGCGTGGCGATGAGCTCCCAGGAGCCCTGCGCCCTCAACTCGGGGACCCGGTCCTGACCCCGGGTGCCAGGTCGCCGCAAGAGACAGGACCCAGGGAAACACGCGGACGGCGACCGGAGCCCAGAGCTGGGAAATCCTGGTAATTTTTAGTTTCCAAACTTTTTCCCAGCACGTGAAAATACACATGCAGTTATGGCTTCAGGGCATGGAAATGGCCTTGGGAACAAATCTGGATCTGGACGGTTTAAAAGCCTTGAGCTTAGAAATGCATGTGGTGCCACATCCACACCCCCCCATGTATAATTTTTTAAAACTACTCTGTAAAATAATCAGATACCTCCCATGGTGACTGCTTAGCTATTTCATTATATGTCTTGGTCATAAGGGGGGAAAAATTTTCTTTTCAACACAATTTTGTTCAAGTGTGTACGTGTATACCTGTTTTTTTGGTCACTAAGTACGTGTTAGTCGTCCTGTTGGGTGATATGACTATGGATAGAATATTTTTAAAAGAGCATGTATGTGGCCATAAAACACTCTTGGTGATACCTTAATACTGAGTCCATGGGAGCTATGTGCATATCAAGCCTAAGCTTTCCATTCTAGGTATAGCAGAGAGAGACCTATTCATTGAGGCACAGTTTCCAAGGAAAAATAATTTCCCAATCTAATATTCAGCCCAGCATTGTGGAAGGAACTGAAATCCAGGTGCTTCCCTCCTCCCTGGTGTATACCAAATCATCAAAGAATGAAGTCTTTTCTTGAACTGAATAAACAGGAAGAAAAGCCACAGGACAGGCTGAGTCAGTGTCTTCTCCACCTGGACTGGCATCAGCCCCACAAACACATATTCCTAAGCTCCATCTTTGTCTCACAGAATCAGGTCTGATGGAGATTTGGGGCACTTACATTTGAGAAACCCACAGGTGTTTCAGATCTTCAGTGAGGGTAAAAACCATTGGTCCACTTTCAAGCTTTTAAAGATCTGGGTGATATTAAGACATGAAAATCACTGAAATCCATTGCTAATTCAAAAACTTTGTTTTAGCTCAAGCCTTTAATAAGTTTCCCAACTGATGTGCATTCCAGTCGAGTCTCCTTTTTAGTATAAATATAAATAGGATGTGAAGGAAATACTAGTTTGAACCATATGAAATAGCCAATGTTTGATCAAGTTTTTCAACTTATAAATAGAGCAGTTTCATGTGTTTCAGCCTAATAAAAGATAAGCAACAGTTGAGCAGAGGTTTTGAAGACAAAATTACAATCCTTGGATGCTTTGAAGACAAAGTTACAATTCTTACCAGAATGGCCAAAAGAAAAAAGACACAAAACACCAGCTCTTGGCAAGATTGTGAAACAGTGAAGACTCATATATTGCTGTTGCTGTATAAATGTGTACAACCATGTTTGAAAGCCATGTGACATATTAACTTGAATATATGCTCCTCCTGTGACCCAGAAGTTCTTCTCCTACGTGTGTACCAATACCAAACAGGTGTGCATATACATGTTCCCCAAGAGACATGCACAAGAATATTTGTGGCTGTATTGTCTTAATTTCCCCAAATGGAAAACAACCCACATGTCCATCAACAATAAGTTGGATTAATGAATTGTGGTATAACCAAACAATTCTATATAGCAGAATCAACCAACTGTGGCCAGTGGGCCAAACATGGCTCACCAGTTAAGTATGAATTTTATATTTTTAAACAATTGGGAAAATGCAAAAGACATATGAAGTTTTGTGACACATGGAAATCATATAGAAGTAAGTATATAATACCCTCAGTTTTGTCTCTTGGCCTACAAAGACTAAAACATTTCCTTCCTGGCCATTTGCAAAAAAAAAAAAAGAAAGAAAAAAAAATTTGCCAAGCCCTGCTATAAAGTAATGAGAATGAAGGAATTACAACTATACACAACAATGTGGATGGATCACAGGCATTAGCTATCTACCACTGGAAACTGATGACCCAAAATACAGTGCTTAAAACAATACCCACTCACTAGCTCTGTCCCTCTGCGTCTGTGACTCAGGCACAGCGTGTCCTATGCTTCAAGTTCTCCTGCAGGCTGCAGTTGTGTATTGTTTCCATGGTGGTAGTTTTTGGTCTCTGATGTCAGCCACCACGTACAGTTCCTATCTGATACACCCAGCTTTAGTGAGGAACAAAGTCCAGAGCCCACCCCAGGCCTCCCAGAAGCCAAGTTCTTCATTCCTTATTATGCTCTTGTTTGTTTCTTCTGGTGCATAAGCACTTTGAGGGCTGGAACTGAGTTTCAGACTTTGTATCTTCCATCTTTTCGGCCATAATTGTGGTTACATGGTATGTACTCAGTAAATGATTTAGTAGGACTATTGTCATTATGTTGTTATTATAAGTAGCATTTATTGAGTAATTACAAGTGCAAACTCTTCTCAGCACTTTCACATACATTAGCTTCTTTAATCCCTACAGTTCTATCAGCTAGCACCCTTTCCCTAATGAGGAAATTGAGGCTCAGTGAGACTAAGCAATTTGCTCAGTGTCTCAAGAACACGAAATAAGGTAGCAAGGGGCTTGAGTGCTGAGCACAGAGCTTGGTAGCATCAATCACTCTGTCTAGATTTCTATACTGATTACCTGATCACAAATTCAAGTTCATGAACACTTGGCCAATTTGGAATTGTCAATAACACTAAAATGAAGGATTTTAAACACTTTAATGTCAGAAAGGATGACAGGTAGAATGACTCAATAATTTCTTTTTTTTTTTTTTGAGTTGAAGTCTCACTCTGTCACCCAGAATGGAGTGCAGTGGCCGCTCCCGGCCACCGCAGCCTCGACCTGCTGGGCTCCGGCGATCCTTCCACCTCAGCCTTCCGAGTAGCCGGAATTACAGGCATGCGCTGCCACGCCCAGCTGATTTTTTGATTTATTGTAGAGATGAGGTCTCGCTGCCCAGGCGGGTCTCGAACCCACGGGCTCAGGCAATCCACTCACCTCAGCCTCCCAAAGGCGAACTCAATAATTTCTAAATGCATCAGAAGGCACAGAAAGGGAAAAGGCTTATTAGCTTATAGCTATTTAAATTTAAAAAGAAATATTAAGATGAGACTACAGATTTTACCAGATCCTACAACTTAGAATAGTGTATGTAAGTATCTTATTGCTCTAATTAGGTTGCTATATTCACTACTAGTTTCTGTAGAAAGCATTCATAAATCTCAAAAGTAAATAGACTATCACATTTCTCTTCTGTCCAGGGAAATCTTGTGACTCTACCCCAAAGAATTCAAACCCTAGCGACTAAAACTTTTTACATGATGAAACAGAGGGAAAAAAAGTTTTTGTTATTAAAATGAAAACTATAACTTTCTTTATTCTGTATTTTTTGAGTTGAAGTCTCACTCTGTCACCCAGGCTGGAATGCAGTGGCATGCTCCTGACCACCATAGCCTCGACCTGGTGGACTCAAATCATTCTTCCACCTCAGCCTTCCAAGTATCTGGAACTACAGGCATGTGTCACCATGTCCAGCTAATTTTTTAAAACTTAATTGTAGAGGTGACATCTCACCAAGTTGTCCAGGCTGGTCTCAAAATAACAACTGTCAAATTCCCAAGTCATGGACACAAATGCCAACCATTCAAGTTCTGCCAGCTTTCTGGAAAGAGTAAGCAAGATTTCAGGGCTCATGATTTGAGCAAATGCATACTGTTGCTTTGTGCTTAACTTGCTTTGTGTGTGATTAAATCATCCTGTGTGTCACTTGTATTGTAATAAGCTGGTGAAATTCTGTGGCATCATTGTTTTAAACTACACTTTTGAAAACAAAGGCTCAAATGATGTGAGAAGAATCTATTTTCATGTTAATTGAAGTTGCCTTAATATTTGATTAAAGCACTAAGCATCATAGACATACAGGTTGCAATTCTGACCCCCATTTACTAGCTTTTCACTGTTGGCGAAGGTCTTTGGCATTTCTGTGCTTCAATATTCCTGCATGTCCCAGAATACTATGACTATGTAGTATACCTATTGGCTAGCTCACAGTTTGGTGCTCAGCAGTAACGAGAGATTGCAGAGTACTGCATAGGTCCTGGCACACAGCGAGCACCCAGTAAGTGTTAGCTCTTGTCATCACTCAAGGAAGCCCAGAAGCCATGCTCTAACAACATGGACACACTTCAGTTAGGAGATCACCAGGGCTCCAGGCTGCTTGCTAGATCTGAAGCAAGTCTATACTGGTCTGACTTGCTGTTAAGTCACAGAATGCACTTGATCAGCACAGAGGCTTCTCCGATAGGCAGAAAAATGTAGCTATGGAAGGACAGTGCCCAAGCGCCTGCCCCTTCTTCCGAAAGATTTTGGGAAGATTTTTGGTTGTGTAGGCTGTGGTGGCTGGCAATGCACACATTGTCTGAATGGCACACCTTTCAGTCCACAGCACTTTTGGGGATGGGCCCACACACTCCTGGTGGAAACTGAATGGTCTCTCGAGCAGAGGCGTGGTCATCTGGAGCTATGCATCCTCTGCACACACCAACCCAGCCCTAGAAAAGGTGTGGCTGGCTCACACGGCTGAATCATTGTGTCAAGAGGTGAAAACTCAAGGCTCAGTGGGCCCTTGCACCCCTGCTTCAGTGACCAGGAGCCTCTGCCAAACAGAGATGCCCAAGATACCTTGTTGCTGCTACTATTTTATTAGTCCCCACCCATCCCCTTTGTTCCCTGTTAATAATTATCTAACATATTTCTATACTTTCATTTTCATATGGGGTACTATAAGCCCTCACATACATTATAGAATTTCATCCTTGCATTGATCATGAGTGGACATTATTGACTTCACTTTGTCAGTGTGCAACAGAGGGTGGGAAGGACAAGTGCCTGGCTGGATTCAAGTAGCTGGACAGAGCCTGACGGCAGCACTTAAATCTTCCACATCCAGCCCAGCACCTCTTCTCTGCAGGAGTCAACATGCAGCTTACTCCACTGGCCTCCAAAAATGTATAAAAACTGCACTCTGATATGAAGAATTTCATTTTGGGCATTTCAATAAAATCCTACCTTAGTTGCGCAAAATAACCCACTGAGAGTGAAACTTTCCTTGAATGCGTTAAATACAGTGGTCTTCATGGAAGAGGTGAGCTGGAGGATGTTCACCTTCAGATCCATCAACCCGAACGCTGGCTTCCTCCTGCCAAGACCCTTGCAGCCATTCGTCATTCATCGGTCATGTAGTTCTTCCCTGTGCAGCCCCTTCTGACTGACCAACAGTCGGGATGGCCCAAACCTAATCCCTCCACTCTACTTTGACAGTTTCAGATTGCATCTTTTGCTCTTGGACTAAAGTCTGCAAGCTCTGACGAGGCACTCCTTGGTCTCTGGTTCTAGCATAGGCTTGTCCGTTCTTACAGCTGTGAGCCCTTCCTAAGGCACTATCTCAGCCTGTGTGGATATGCTTAGTGTTGTTCTCATTTAGATTGTGTCAGTGCCCCCAGTGGTTCTGTAGGGGTAAGGATGGACTGATGTGGCCCACCTTGGATGATCCAGTCGCGGGTGCTATCTCTGCCCCTTGATAAAAACTTAATACATGTACTATGTGCTTATGAAAGATGGCTGACTGGAAGAGGCACAAGCAACTTACCTAAGCATGACTAAGTCTTCATTTTCCCCAGTGAAACTGCAAGTTGATATTTCGGTTTTGTTTTCATGTTTCATGCTCTTAGATGGATACATTTGTTTTTGTTACTTGGAATCAGTTCAGAAATAACTTAGAGACAAGTTCCTTAAGCTCTCTCATGTCACAGTTGAGTCAGAAAACTGAAAAGGTTTGCCCAGCTCACACCACAGCAGAACAGCATCTAGAACCCAGGTTCAGGCCAAAGTTTTGTGTTGTTGGTTTGTTTCATGGTTTTGTTTTTGGAGGGTGAACTGGGGAAGGTTTCCATTGTTCTAGGCTTGGCTGGGCTCAGAAACTGAGCTTAAGGTCGGTAGGTGGGGCAGCTCTGCACAGGGCAGGTTTGTGTTTAAGTAAGGCCGCTCTGTGGAGGGGCGGTGGCCCCGGGAGAAGCCATTATCCTAGGAAGGGTGGAGAAGCAGGACGGCCACTGGAAGCATCAGGCTGTGAGGCCTGCCTTCATGCCAGGGCACTCTCACTTTTTCCCCTGTTTCATTCAAGTTGGGTCGTGTGGTCAATTCCAGTGTCCAGGCATGAGGCAGTCTGCTCTGCCTCTGCAGAGGCCATGACAACATGGAGGATACAGTAAGACTAGAGAACTGGGCTCTTTGCTCAAGCTCCACGATGACTGTGTGTTCACTTCCTGCAGCTGTCTAACAAAGTGTCACAAGTTGAGTGGTTTAAAGCAACAGAAATATATTCTTTCAGAGTTCTGACGGCTAGAGCTCTAGAGTCCAGCATTGGTGGGGTCATGCTCTTTCCAAAGCTCACAGGATGGGGTCCCTGTGCCTCTGCAGCTGTAGGGCTGAGGCAACCCTCGTTCTCCTGTTCTGCGCTGTGTCACTCACTGCAGTCTCTGCCTCCATTACTTCATGCCCTTTTTCTCAATGCAGCTGTCTTCCTTGTAGGGACACCTATCATTGGGTTTGGGGCCCACCCTCATCCAGTATTACCTCATCTAAATTTAATTACATCGGCAAAGACCTATTTCCAAATAAGGTCACAGGGACTGAGGTTAGAAATTCAGTGTACTTATTTGGGGAAGACAATTTACTGCACAGAACAGAATTCTGTATCATCTTTCAAAAACTAGAGCAGTTGTTCTCAATGTCAGGGTGCTGAACCCACAGCATAACATCACCTGGGAATTGGTTAGAAATTAAAATTCTTAGGTCCCACTTAGACCTTCCTAACTCTGGGAGTGAGGACCAGTAATGTTGGGGGTGACAAGTCCCCCAGATGATTTTAATACACACTAAAGGTTGAGAACCATTACCATAGAAGACAGCAGAACTGAGGCTTTACAAATATGTACATTATTTAGCTATTATTCTCATGAAAAGGTGATAAGTAGAATGTGTGTGTGTGTGTGTGTGTGTGTGTGTGTGTGTGCGCGCGAGCGCGCGCGTGCGTGTGCATGCACTTGTGTGCAGGTGCATGCACACACACATTTCTGGGCATTTGGGGATGTAGGAATAAAAAGGGGGGCATCTGTTGGGTAGCTAAAAGGCTGTAGACAGGAATTACTCACAAGAAGCAGGTACACCAAGCCATAAGAATGACCTGGATCCCACTGGCCTTTGGATAGGGGGAGTTGCTGCAGCTGTTATTAGACCCTCAAAGCCACCACAGTGAATGTTTATCTTCTGTGAAGGGAGGGAGACAAGAGGTTATCAGGGCTGCCTCTCAAGTATGACAGGAGCTTTGCTGGGAGGGGTCATGAGAATCATGGGCTCATTCAGGTACAGAAATGATGATGACCTAAGAACTGATGCGACAGTTGTCTTCACCCAGGTCTGGAAAAGACTGACTCTGAAACCCAGTGGCTGTATGTGCAGGGCTGAGAGAAAGGACCTCACCTGAACACGACTGGATACAGCAGCCACAGAAGTCACATTTTCTTCACAGTGTGTGAAGGGAATCGAATTGCCAGAAGTCCCTCTAAATCCTTCATGAGGGTCCTGGCATTCTGGCTTGAAAGCCACGTACTTAATCACCATTCCATGCTGCCTGCCTACTTGTTCACATGCAGTCAACCTTGAACAACACAGGGGTTGGGGCGCCAACTCCTGTGCAGTCCAAAATCCAAGTGAAACTTTTGCTTCCCCAAAATTTAACTACCAATAGGCCTCCCCAAAGCCCTGGCTCCTTGGAGATGCTGCCTTCCCTATGCTGGATACATTCCTGCCACTTCTTTTAGAGGCAGAGTGACAGAGTGGAAATACCCTGGACCCCGGAGACACTGGAGCTCAAAATCTACCTCTCTTCACATACCAGCGGGTGAACAAAGACAAAATAATGAGCATCTCTAGCAGTGACTTTCTCATCTATAAAATGGACAACAATCTATCCCTCACAGAGTCTTTTTGAAGATAGGCCACCTCTCTCTCTTTCTCTCTCTCTCAAATCTGTCTATCATCTACCTATCAAATTAATTCCACAACTTAGTGGCTGTGAGGTTTGATTGGGGGTGTCAGCTTGCCTGAATCAAGGGATACTCAAATAACTGGTAAAGCATTACTTGTTCTCCATGCCACAGCCAGCACTGAGCCTGTCTCTCTTCGGCTAAAAGGGAAGTCCAGGTGGTCTGGTGTTTGGTTAAAAAGATTGGGCCGCCCCAGCTATGTCTGTGGGGATGTGAGTCTTGCCAGAAGGGATCCACTAAGTCTAGCCCTCAGTGGGACAGGAATCAGGCTCCACTTGTTGAAGAGAGTATCTAAAGATTTGTGGATGCATTTTGAAGATTCACAAGAGGTCCCAGAAATAAAATTCTTGTCATAAAATAAGTGTTACATAAGTGAAAGCAATTATTACTTGAAAACTTAAAGAGCATCTTGTTCTACTTGCCCTCTCTGGGACATGCACAGGGCCTGGTCCATAATAGTCTTCTTAACTAATGAGCCAGACACACATTGCTGCCTCATGCCAGGTACTGTGCTACTCATTTTAAGTGGACTAGCCCATTTCATCTTTAAAATGATCCCAGGATATGGGCACCAGTCTACTAGTATCCCATTTGACAGACGAGGAGACTGATGTATGCACACAGGGGTGAAACAGTGTTCTGGAGATCGACACGTGGAGGGCTTGCTAGAACCAGCAACTGGTCCCAAGGAATCAGCTCTGTGATACAGCTTTAACCACCTACTGCAGATGTTTGACCAATACAGGCTTCCATGATTATTCATAGGAAATATACCTGCCTCTGAAACTTACTTTCCCAGGACTATTTGCAGGGACAGGAGAGATGACACCTGAACTGTGAAGTCTAACTTGAAGCCCTTCTCTCAGGTCTAGACCCCTCTGGAAATTCCCAGCCAACATCTCATAGTGTGGAGGATGAAACTGTCCCCTTCACACTACCCACCCTCCACCCCAGGCATGAGAAAACAACCACATCCCTCTCCCCTCTGTTCTACATTTTAGGTTTCTCTTTGGTATTTGAAGGGCCAGTGGCTACACAAAAGCGTGAAAACCAACCAATTGGATGACCTCACAGGGCATTTCCTGCTCTAGAGTCTTACGAGTGTATGAATTCTCCTTCCCCGGCCTTCCAATCTTTACAGAAATTTCTGACCAAGTTTTTCATTCCGTACTCCACACTTGCTCTCTGACTCTCCCTTTCTCCACTGTCTGTGTTCTACCTCTGATGAGGACTGGAGTGGAAACACTATAGCAGTCCCTTAGCAGGAACCAGAGTAGAAGCATTGTAGAAGTCTCTTAACAGGGCTGTGTGGGAATACTGTGGCCGTGTCTCACAGGACTATAGAGTGGGGTCACTGTGCCTGTCACTTATAGAGCCATGGAGTAGGGACACTGTGGCTGTCATAGGGCCATGGAGTGGGGACACTGTGGCTGTCACTTATAGGCCTGTCAAGTGGGGACACTGGCTGTCTCTAACTGGGCCTCAGCATGGGGACTCTGTGGCTGTCCCTAACAGTGCCATGGAGTGAAGACACTGTGGCATGCTCTCACAGGGCCATGGAGTGGGGCACTAGCAGTCCCCTAACAGGGCCATCTCCAGGGCTCTCGTGGCCAACTGACCTGGTATCCAACAGCCATGCAGTGTCATTTTTGGCTGTGCCACTATGTCGTGACACCCTTCAGCTGGCTGTGTCTCAGTCCCTCCCTGTGGTCTCACAGATATTGGTTCATGCCCACAGGCTGTTTTAGGAGAACATAGTCTAAGAGAGACTAAGTCCTTTTCTGTACTCCAAGGGTTTCCTGAGTCCCTTGATGCAATTGTGTGCTGTGTAGACCTTCCTGAGGGAAGAGAATACTACCAGAGGGTTTTCTCTGTGGACTTGTTTCTGGTTTCAGGTGGTAGAAGTCCCCTGCGGTGTTCATTTCAGGCTCCTCCCATCACTGCCTCTCTCCTGACTCATCCCGTTGAATGATGAGCCCTCCTCCCTGTCTGCAACCTGCAGCCATTCATGGAGGGAGCCCAGTCCCCAGCAGGCCAGTTACCTCACCCCCACAGCCATCCATCACTGAAGCCCACACCTGGGGATGGGAGTGTGAGGGACCTGGCCTGCTGGAGACAGTGGGCTCCAGTGAGGGACAGCTAGGGGATGTGTGAGGGGTCTAGCCTGCTAGGGATAGTGGGCTCTAGTGATGGATGACTGGTGAGGATGAAAGGGCTTGCCTGCCAGGGTCAGTGAACTCCATCCATGGACAGCTATAGGCCCTGACTCCAACACAGGGTAATGCATCAATGTGGCAATACTGCATTTGTACCCCATGATTAGATACAACTAAAGGATAAATAAGAAAGAGGGAAAAACATAAAAATAAATAAACAAACGCACCCAGCCTCTGGGTATAGATGCCATGTACACATTGGCAGGACAGCCACATCTCGGTGTTCTGACATGGTGGTCCTGGCAAGCCAAGGGCTGGACAGTGGGGAGAAACAGGCCACAGCCTGTGGGAGCATGGCCTTCTGGACTCCCGTGTGACTCCTGTGTGACTCAAACACTCCCTGCAGTTGTCCCTCACAGGCCAGTCCCCTCACCCAGCTCTCTCTGTCTTCAGGATGCATCATTTCACACCCTGCTTCTATGTATGCATGTTACTTCATGCCCACTTACAAGAGGGGACAAGTGGTGTTTGTCTTTCTGTGTCTGTGTTGTTTCATTTACAATAACAGCTTCTTGTTCCCTCCATGTTGCTGCAAAATTGAAGGACTAGATGATTTCAAAAGGGTGTTGCCACAGGGTAGAGGATTTGAAAACCATGTGCTGAGGTCCTAGATTGTGTGTGTGTTGACCAAGAAGTCAGCCCTCAGCTGGTCAGGTCCTCCTGGAGTCCTGCTTGTGCCCCTCCCTCCGAGAGATCCTTATCTTCTAGCCTTCTCCCTGAAATCCGTTCAAGTTCTGGAAAACCCCAACACCTACCCACCAGTCATTCCAGGGTCCCTTCCCCTAAGTCTAGGCTGTGCAGTCCAGAGTGGCATCTTTAGTTTTTATTTAAACAACCAATGGCTTCTCTTGATGGCCTAACAGCTGAGAATGTTTCGGGAGAGGGATCGTGGTACTGAGGGTCCTCCAGCATCACTAGGCAGGCGTGTATCCCCTCGGAGGATTTATTTGGATGTTTTGCCAAAGACATGCCTAAATCAACAATTATATTCCTAACTGTTAGGTCAGTTAGAACAGCACACGGGTTGCTCTAAAGTTACTTAAGTCCTCAGACAGAGCACAGTCTTTCTAGACCAGGGGTCCCCAACCCCCAGGCCACAGACTGATATTGGTGCTCGGCCTGTTACGAATGGGCCCACACAACAGGAATTGAGCCGCAGGTGAGCAAACAAAGCTTCATCTGTACTTACTCCTGCTCCCCATCATTCACATTATGGTCTGAGCTCTTCCTTCTGTCAGATCAGCAACAGCATTAGATTCTCACAGGCATTTAAACCCTGTTGAGAACGGCACACGCAAGGGGTCTAAGCTGTGTTCTCCTTATGAGAATCTAATGCCTGATGATCTGAGGTGGAGCTGAGGTGCTGATGCTAGGTGCTAGGGGGCAGCTGCAAATACAGTTGAACATTAGGTTTGACTTCATAGAGACCATAATCAATTGGTTGCTTGCAGACTCATCAAAATAATTAATTTCATGACATCAATAATAATTATTGCATCATATGTTACAATGTAATTATAGAAATAAAGTGCACAATAAATTGTAATGCATTTCAATCATCCCAAAACCATTGTCTTCCATGAAACCAGTCCCTGATGCCAGAAAGCCTGGGGATCCACTCCCACTACTCTAGACCCTGATGAAAAGCTAAGGATTTTTAACTACTTCGTAATTTGGAACACAACTTTTTCTTCTTTTGTGGGCAGTACATTGTGTGGTGTTGGTGTGTCCATCATTATGTGGAGTGTTGGTGTGTTTCTTCAGTGCTTTTAGCTTGTATCACTTTGAGACTGATAGAAAAATTAAGTAGCCATATGCCTGCTAAAGATTCCTTCCTTAGTCCCATAAGAGAACATTTGAGGACCGCCCAATTAAGCCAGCAGTCGGCAGCAAGCAGCCCTAGAGATGGAAAATGGATAGTGTCTGATTCCTCTCTGAGAGCTGCCCTTAAATGGCATTTATCTGCTCATTTGTCCACATGGCACATACATTCTGAGTACCTACTGCACCTGGGGTGGTAAAGAGTGCCTTCAAGAGTTGTGGACTGTGAACAGACATTCACTGGGGAACATTCTTGGGATATACACCTGAAAGAAAGAGCAGACAGACAGGAGAACTAACACTTGATACAGTGGCCACTGAGGGCCACGGCTGGTCCTTCCAGTAACTCAGAACTGTGGAGACCTGCTGGAGTTGTCCCAAAGAGGCAAGTGTGCCGGGTCTGTGTACGCCATGCAGTCAGTCACCCAGGTCCACCATTCTTGGGGAGGGTTGTGACCTTGGGCATGGTGGTGCTTGTGCCTGGGAGACAGCTTTGGCAGCTGCATCCCAGTCGTTGGGAGACGGGCAGAATCTGTGAGAATGCACACCCACTGTTGGGATGTGATGGGGACAAGTATGTCCTTACCTCTCCTCCTTTGAAGTCTACCTTTTTCTGGGCTACCTTATCTGCCTCCCGAGTCCATGACACTGTGTCTGAAAAAGCAAAAAATCTAGCAGGAGCAGGCCTTAGTACGGTAAGTCCTGGTTGTGAGGAGTTGCAGAGCACCTCTCATGTTAGTTGGAAACATAATGCTCATAATGGTGACACAAACAGTGCCTCTATCAAACGTTGACTATTAATCAAACTCTATGCCTGCAGTTTCACACACATAGACACAATCATGTGCTGGAGTAAATTGTGTTATTCACAAGCATTGCAACTTCTGTTGCAACAGTGTAGCCACTGCCACCACTCTGATTTCATTCTGAATCTTATCTGCTGTGTGGGATTCTAAGCACCACCTTTGCGTGGTCATGGACAACCCTGTGAGGCCCGAACGCCTCCTCCACTCTGGGATCGCTGGCCCCAGTCATGCTGCTTCTGCTCCTGAAGATCTGGCTCTGTCTAGAATCTTCCCCACAAGAGGGCCCCTGGCCAAGCAGCTTCCAAAGGTGGAAGGTCTTCCTGACTCCAAACACATTCCTGTAGATATGGGGACCTTTTGACAAAAGCCCAGGCCATGCTGCCAACTGCAGGGCTGGGGGAAGGAGAAGCCAGGATGCAGGGATGCACATCCTGGCGCAGCAAGACACCTCCGCGCTGCTCCCAGGCACAGCTACCTATGACAGGAGCAATCCCAGTTTGTTTCATTTACAGCTAGGTTGAGGTGAATCTTATTCCACAAACATACAAGCATAAAAGATGTCAGATGGACTGTGAGCAGAAGTTTACTGGGGAACATTCTTGGGATATACACCTGAAAGAAAGAGCAAACAGGCCAGGCAGGAGAACTAATGCTTGACACAGTGGTTACTGAGGGCCACAGCAGGTCCTTCCAGTAGCTCAGAGCTGTGGTGACCTGCAGATTTGTCCCAAAGAGCAGGTATGCCAGCCTGTGTATGCCTTGCAGTCACCCAGGCCCACCCTTCTTGGGGAGGGCTGTGACCTTGGGCATGGAGGTATGCAGTATGCATCCACTTGTGTGCAGAAAACTCTAAGGAATACACAAGAGAAAACTGCTGGAAATAAATTAGTTTACAAGGTCATAGGTCATGAGATCAACATACAAACATCAGTTGTAACTTTCTATATCAGCAATGAACAATCTGAAAATGAAATTTAGAAAACAATTCTATTCATAATGGCTCCAAAAAGAATAAAATACTTAGGAATAAATTTAATAAAAGAAGTGTAAGATTTGTACACTGAAAATTTTAAAACACTAGTGACAGAAATAAAAGATGAGCTAAATAAACAGAGAGAAATTTCCTGCTCATGAATCGGAAGATGTGAATTATCACCCAGTTGATCTAGGGATTCACCCAGTTGCCATCAAAACCCCAGCAAGTGTCCCCAGGGCCACATTCCTTCCCTCCTGGGAGACCCTGTGCTTCCCTCTCCTGGGCCATCCTGTCAGTCAGAGGCTGGGCCAAAGCTGGCTTCTCTGTTTACAATCTTTGTGCTTTATCAAGTTCAAAAAGTATCCATTGAAACTGGTTTTCTGATCATTTTTTTGTAGCCAAACCAGGCCCCTGCACATCCCAGGTGAGCAGATATTGTGATCATCATGGTGGGAACAAATATTGTGACCATCCATGTTGGAAGGGACTCAGAAGACATCACTAAGAAAAGGAAAGGCAAAGTCTAATGCTGACTTAAAAAAACTTTTTACAAATCATACGTCTCATAAAGGGTGTGGGTCCACAATATGTAAAGAGGTCTTGTACTGCAATAAGAGGATAGCAAACAACACAATTAACATATAAGGCAGAGACCTAAATGACCTTTTCACAAAAGAAGACATATGAAGGGCTAATAAAGACAACAAAAGATGCTCAGCATCATAAGTTATTGGGGGACATGCAAATTAAAACCGTACCGAAGTGCAACTTTGACTTTGCATGCACTAGAATAGCTGTAATAAAAGAGATAGAAGTGAGTGTGGGGGAGGATGTGGAGAAACTGGAACTCTCATGTTGCCAGTGGAAATGTAAATGCAAAATGTACAACCATTTGGAAACAGGTTTTAGTTTCTTAAAAAGCTACCATATGACCCAGTAATTCCACACCTAGAAATCTACCCAAGAGAAATGATAATATGTACAAAAAGACTTACTGATGGATGTTCTCAGCATTCTTACAACATAAAAGCCCCAAACTGGAAACAATCCAACTGTCTATCAACCTGTTAAATGCATAAACAAAAGTGGTATATCCATATAATGGAACATTACTCAGCAATAAAAAGAGTTGAGAAATTTATACAAAGGGAGACCCCAATTACCTGGAATTATCTTTTGGAGGGTGAGCCCCTTGTAGTACAGGCTTTCCCTGCTAGGTAAGTATTCTAGGAAGCCATCAGTATCAGTGTACCAGCTAACGTTGTTGTGAGAGGATGAATTTGGCTTCAGTGAGGTTTTTTTTTTTTTTTTTGAGATTCTTTCAACCATGTGTTCATTTTGTGATGGGTGAATTATGAGCACACCTGCCCACCCTATGCTGAGTGTTCAGCAGTTTTTGACCAAAAACAGACCTCTGTGCCCCACCCTCCCTACCCACCTGATCTTGCCCCAAGAGACTTTTTTTTTTTTGGTTTCTCCAGATGAAAAAAGTCCTTAAAAGGAAATGTTTTGCCAATGCAGAAGAGGTGAAACAAAAAATGGCAGAAGTACTAAAAGGTATCCAATTTGACAGTGATGGAAAAAGCATCTCAATAGGTGTACTACATCCAACAAAGAGTATTTTGAAGTTGACTGAAGTTTAAGCATGTAAGAATAAATACATAGTGTTTTTATAAATAAACTCCTGGTTTTTTTTAAGGGTCCCTTCACGTATGCCACAACAGGGATGGACCTCAAAAACATTATGTTAAGTAAAGGAACCCAGAAACAAAAATCTACATATTGTGTAGTTCTCCATACATGAACACTCAGAAGAAGCAAATCTGTAGAGACACAAATCAGTGGTTGTCTGGGGTTGGAACTGATGCAGGGGTTGACTGTGAAACAACACTGGGGACTTGAAGTGATGAAGATGCTTTAAAACTTGATTGTGGTGATACTGACCCACCAGTATAAATTTACTAAAAATCATTGACTTGTACTCTTGTAATGGGTGAATGTCATAAATGTTATGCCTCAATAACTGCTAGAAATTAGCACAGAACAGAGAGTGGGAGGTATGGATGGCACAAAGCCGGCAGCACAGTAATGATTCTTGAACATGGATGATGGGTCATTAGGGTTCCTCCCGATTCTCCTTCTCACTCTTTGTGTAGATTTGAAATTTTCATAATAAAAAATGTAAAAGAAAAGAAATAAAGGAAATGTCTCAGTATTTTCTTCATGTGAAATTAAGTGTGACCCATGACTTTTATATAATGGGGTTGGTGAGGTATTATAGTGTTATCCTTTCTGGAGTTGCTCAACAATCTGGGGGGTTCATGTGGTCCCTCATATCTTCAGACCCTGAGGGTCGTGACATGGCATCATCTGGTATGAGTAGCCTCAGAGAGAAGGGAGTCTTCATGCCAAGGCTGGTCTAGACCTCCTTTCTGAGGTCTGAGGTGCTCATGTTCAAGGCCACCCTTCCCAGGTCCCTGGGCTCAGGCTCCTGAATTTCATTCCCCTCTGTCTTTGTCCATTTGTTCCCAAGGATGGAAGTAGCTTTCTGACACTGACACTGACCCACAGCCCTCCATCTTTTCTCAGTCCTGGGAGTAGCTTCTTTGTCCCATTCCAGTTTTCTTCTCTCTGCCTCTTCCCTGGACTTAAGATTCACAGCAGCCAGGGAAGGTGTCTAGCTTGTGGCCAGGTTTTTAGGTTGTGCTAATGGACATGGTGTGGATGCAAAGCATGTTATCTGTGTTGAATGTGTGTATAAAATACAGAGCTAATATACAAGCAACCCCCATCTTTAAGTTTGCCATTAGCACGCACCCCTCGCTGCATCTTCTTATTTAATCATTTGTTCAACATGTATCTGGTGAGCCCCTCCAAGTCTCGCTAGGCACCATTCAAGGCACCACAAATATGACATTGAACAAAAACAACTGAGACTTTGCTCGGATGCGCTTGAGGGCTTGTGTTTTCAAGTGTTAGTGTGCATGAGAATCCCGTGAGATAGTGTGAACATGCAGTTTCCAATTATGTGAGGTTCTGAGAGTTGGCATTTCCCACAAGCTCCTGAAAGGCACTGGGACGTGGAACACACTTTATGCTATGAGGTTCTAAAGGGTAGAACACAAATACTAGTCAGTCATTCTCATCTTTTCTTTTCTTTTCTCTTCTTTCTTTCTTTCCTTTTTTTTTTAAAAATCGGGGTCTCACTCTTTCACCTAGGCAGAGTACAGTGGCATGACCATAGCTTACCATAGCCATAGCCTTGACCTCCTGGACTCAGGCAATCTTCCCTCCTCAGCCTCCTGAATAGCTGGGACTATAGGTGCACATCACCATACCCAGTCATTTTTTGTAGAGATGGGCTCTTACTATGCTGTCCAGGTTGGTCTGAACTCCTGGGTTTAAGAAAGCCTCCCTTCTTGGTTTCCCAGAGTGCTGGGATTACAGATGTGAGCCACAGTGCCTGGCCTCATTCTCATGTTTCTATGCTGAATAATTTGTGACTTGCTTCTCACCTGTGCAGAGTGATGGTCACTGACACTGTCCATCCTGAGGTCCACATACTTGTCGCTTGGCCCAAGTCAAGTACTGCTCTCTCTTGCCCTGGAGACCACCCTTACCTTCTCTCACCTGTTCCTACCCAGTGGCCCCTGATTAACTTGCAGGCCAGGACTCCTGTGACAGCCTTTCCCTAGGCATCAGATCCTGTTTGCACTTCAAAGACTCGTCTGGCCAATATCAAAGGTGTGTCTAGATCTTTGAGCCAAACTTGAGACTTTTCTGGTCTTATATCTAAACTCTTCCTACCCACGACTTCTCAGTTATGGTGTTGATGACAAGCAAATGGAAAGGAAGAAAAAGCTTTGAAATGCCCTTGTGTTTTGCTTCTTTTTAAGGCTTTGTTTTCCCTGGAAAGCAATTTATGTATGCATGAGATAGCTGCACAAAGTAGGTTAATTCCATGCAGTCATTGTTGCTGTGATTCAAATAGCAAACACCTTTAACACTGCGACTGCCCAGCATGTGGCTGGTTGCTACTGAGGATGTTGGAGGAGGTGAGACCCATGGATTCTACTTTGAGGAGTCCATTCTAAAGAGCTTACTGGAAAGGTAGATACACGTGTCCGTAAGAGGAAGTTCACATCATCATCACAACAGCAAACAAAGAAAAAAAGAAACAAAACCCTTGTATAGATATGAGCTTCCTGTTGCTACTGTAACCAGCTATTTTAAACCTAGTGGCTTTAAATAACACAATGGTATTCTCTCACAGTTCTGGAGATCAGAAGGCTAAAATCAGTTTTGCTGGGATTAGTCAGGGTGTCAGGACTGGGTCCTTCCAGGGACTGTGAGGAAGTGGCTTCTTCTTGTCATTTTTAGCTCTCTTGGTGGCCACTATCCTTGGCATGCAACCTCCTACCCCACATGCCTCACTCCAGTCTCCTCTGTCATCAAACCCTTCTCCTCTCACTTGACTCCTCTGTGTCCCTTTTATAAGGACCTGTGGATACACTGGCCCATGTGGGGACTCCAGGTTGATGTCCCCATCTCCTACCTGCATCTTTATTCTTCAGAACTGCACCTTAAGCACATCAGTGAAGTCCCTTTCACCATGTCATGTGACACTCATAGGTTCTGCGGATGAGAATGGGGACACATCTGGGGACAGTTATTCAGCCTACAATACTATTGAACCAAGGAAGTGACTAATTATGTGATGTCCATTGGCGTGTGACAGAGCCTCCACCTCTCTTCAGTGACACTGAATGAACACACACATCAACAGGACCCATCCACCGCCTCCATATTGGAGCTGACACCAGGTCCTGGACCTGTCCTGAGCCCAGGGACTTGGGCAGGAGCCAAGGCCCAGCTCTTTCACAACCTGTTCAAGGGCAGAGGCAGTAAGCGAGTCCACAAATGAACAAACTGGGTAATTCCAGCTGGTGACAAGTGCTCTTCAGCATGTGGGGAGGGAGGAGGAGGTGGCCTTGTGCAGGGGTTGTGGCAGGCTCCATGGGGAGGCCACATTTCAGCCAGGACCTAATGGCAGAGCTCCCAGGCAGAGGGGATCAAGGGTGCTGACATGAGGGGCAGCACGAGCCTGGTGTGTCCTGAGGACTAGGCAGCTACAGCTGGTGTGGCCCAGGAGCAGGGCCGGGCGGGCCAGGGAGGGAGGCTGCAACCCTCCCCTGCCTCTTCTTTTGCCCAGAGGTGGCCACATTTGGGGGTGCAGCCCTGAAACACTGGTGTTCCTAGTGACTCCAGCAGCTGGGGTGGGGCTGGGAGGATTGTGACGCTGTCCTCACTGATGCAAACCAAAGAGTGACTGAGACAGGTCTCAGGGTATTTAAAGGTTTATTCTGTCAAGGTTGAGGACACGCCTCCTGGAAAACACACACACACACACACACACACACACACACACACACACACACACACACACAATAACAGTGTCTGTAGTCAGTACCTTTTCTAAAGTGGGTTTTGAGAACCTTAGTATGTAAACAGAAAGAGAAGCCGAAGGAAGAAGAGGAAGATTGGGTGGAGTGGAGGGCAGCAATGAGGCAAAGGGTACATTCTTGTGAGGCTTTGATGAGGCTCATTAAATCTACATTTTATATTTGAAAGGGGGTAGAGGAGAAGTCACATGTACCCCTCATGCTCAGTAAATCTACATTTCACAAGCAATAAAATAAACATGTGGACAGAGAGAGCTGAGAAAGAAGTCAATTCTGCATGTGTCTGGGATGGACAGAGGGTGATTTCCAGTCCTAGCCTTGTCCTGCACCTGTGATCCAACAGAACTCTGCTTCAGGATTGGTCCACAGGGGGACATTATTCTGAAAGATTTGGGGCTCACCAAGAAGGGCTTTGAGAGTCACTGGTGAGGAGGCCATCTGGAGAGGCCTATGACCTCTATTGTCACAGCTCCTTATTGGGGAACAAAAGGAAGACAGGGTTTTCGAGTGTGTGTGTGTGTGTGTGTGTGTGTGTGTGTGTGTGTGTGTGTGTGTCAGAGAGAGAAAGAGAGAGAGAGAGACACTCAGGAGAGACTCAGGAGAGACTCAGTTTCCAGGCTTACCTTTCTCTTTGGCACAGTGAGTTTGGAGTCCCAAGATTCTGTTTTCTGTCACACCAATCAGGATAATGTTCACCTGCATTTCACAGATAAGAAGACAAAGCAGTAAAGAGGTGGAGGGATTTTCCAGTGTGTGCCAGGGACACCAGCCTCTGTCTGGGGGGGCGGGGTGGAGGGGTGGGCTTTGTGTGTAGTGTGGGTGTAGACAGGAAGATAGAGACAGCGGCATCCCAAAAGAAGATTAGAAGGAAATATACCAAGTGCATTGGAAGCTTTCTCTCTGAGCCATGGGAATATGTGCATTCTTTCTTCTTTGTGCTTTACCCCTGATGTGCAGGGGAATAATTAGGAAATAAAATCTATTGTGTTTTAGCACTGTGGTGTTTAGCAGTAGACTTCACATCACCTCAGCTGTGCTTTAGAAACAGAGAAAGGGTCATGGCGTAGTCCTTGTAGTTGAGATAGAAGTCACACCAAATTCAACTGTGCTAAATAAGACTTTGAAATTGAAGCAGACTGAACCCCAACTTTTAGGCACCATGATGGTGCCCACACCCCAGCCCAGGCATCAGTGATGTCTTCTAGGATGATTCCTGTTCAAATAACCGTACTTTTCCGCTTCTTCACAGAAACAGCTTTTCAGGCACACAGCCGGTCTATTCATTCAAATGGGGCCCCACATTCCTGGATCCTGTGTGCCGAGTTGGCGTCTTTGAAGGATGCCCCATGTCTGGCTTGACATCATTTAGTTTATTTATGTTGAAGAACCCTTGGGGAAGTGCTATACCTGTGTTATAGATGAGTGTATGTGGATATAAAATGCAGGACAAACAAATCATTAGAAGCAGAATCCACTTATCAAACTCCTGGCCCTCAAGCTGCACTGACATAACCACACAGCCTCCTCCCCAGCCTCCTTGGCCAAGTCAGCCAGTGAGAAGAAGTCTGGCAAAGTCCAACCAGAGGCTGGGGGACCCCAAACAACATTTCAGTCTCCACATCCTGAATGTGCCAGAAGCTAGTTTTTAAAAACTTAGGTTCTGGCCTTCCTGCAGGCAGTGAGCTGTATTTGGCTTCTTAGACAAGCCAATCTCTCCTCCTCTGTTGTCATATGTCTAACACTTGCCCGCACTCCACATTAAATTTTGCATGTCTACACCATGAATAGATTAAAGGGAAAAAAAGCAACCCTTACTATAGCACAAATAGACAGGAGACAGTAAAGCAATGGACTCAAACTCAGAGAGTGAACAAAGTGCATTGTGCATTGATACACATATACTTTTTTCTTAAAAACTTGAAAGCAATAGGTTATACAAATTTTCTTGCTTTTATACAGAAAATTTGAAAGATATGAAATGCATAGTATATTAAAAAGCTGATACTAAAAACTAAGGACAAAAGTTGAAATAAACCAAACTTTATTCATTAAACGTGGCTCTCTAAACTGGGCACAGTGGCTCACACCTGTTATCCCAGTTTTTTGGGAGGCTGAAGTGGGAAGATAGCTTGAGTTCAGGAGTTTGAGATTAGCCTAGGCAATGTAGCAACACCTTATCTACACACACACACACACACACGCACACACACAAATTAGCTGGACATGGTGGCATGCACCTGTAATCCCAGCTACTCAGTAGGCTGAGGCAGAAGGATCACCTGAGCCCAGGAGGTCAAGGCTGCAATGAACCATGATCGTGCCACTGCACTCCCGCCTGGACAACAGAGTGAGACCTCTGACTTAAAAAACAAAACAAAACAAAGCATGGCTCCCTGTTCATGATATTTTTTGCCACCTATAAAATCTGACTCATTCACAAGTGAAGGCAACCATTAGGTCATGCCATTTAGGCAGATGGCACGTCCTTGGCGGTAAAGTGATGATGAGGAATTAGAGTTCATTAACAACTGAGAAGCACAGAACAATGAGACTAGAGAAGCTTGTGGTAAGAACCGTCCTGGGGTCAGAGGGCTGCTGCTGTTGTACTTCAAAACAGACATGAGACAGATGAGGCCTGCTGACAACACCATAGTCTGGGTAAACCAGGAAAAACTGCAGTTGAGCGCGGTGCCGCTTCCTAGGACTTGTTCTGACAGATCCCTATGGGTGTGGCTGCTTGACCCTAGACAATGAATTTATACAAAAGGAAACAGAACCCCTTGGACATTCTTACTATAAATGTTCCCACTATGCCAGAACCCAGCGGTAAAATGAGGAGAGGCTGGGCAAGACCTGATTGCAGCCTCTCCTAGCAGTGAGGAGGGTGGGTTGGAGGAAAGCCCAATGGTCACTCCTATCACTGTGTGTCCTCCCAACAGGGTCATCAGTCAGACTCCATCCTGGGAACTGCACTGCTGTTGGGTGAAGCTCCTATCTGGCTCTTGAACATCACTGATCTAGATCATCTCATGGGCCGGCACTGTGTATTCCTGGTGACTCCCAGGTCCCTGAAGGGGCCTTGTCTTGTACCTGTGCTCTATGTGACTACCAGGTTGCTGGCATGGCCTTGTCTCACACCATGTATTCTCCATGTCTCCCTGGTTCCTGGTGGGGCCTTGTCCTGCACTGTTTCTTGGTGACTTCCCAGTCCCTCTCAGGGCAAGTGCTTTGTTATGCAACAGCAAGGACCAGCAGGAGAGCTGGAGCCTTGGGAAGGTGTGACGTAAGGAAAGTTAGCCACGGAGCAGGTGGCCAGACTCCTCCTGAGGGTCTGGGACTACCAGGAATGCTTGTTTCTGAGGAATCTCGGAGTGATCCCATTCGGGAATGGCAACTGGCAGTGAAGCTTGGGTGCCAGAACTTGTCACCATGACCCCGGCAGACTCGGGCCTGGAGGTCTTTACCTGTCCCTTTTAGGTCTCTGGACCAGTTGCCACTTTTGGAGTCACTGTCTGGGCCTCTCCCTCGATGCAGGCTGGCTAGGCTGTGCAGGGGCAGCATGGTGTGGAGGGGAAAAGACCCCAGGCTGTGCTGAGGGGGGCTGTTGACTGCTGTGCAGGAGGCAGATTCCAAGATTGCTTGAGCCCCACACCCTGCGCCATCTTCCCCAGGGAGAGTGGATGGAACCTGTGAGCGTATCTGGAGATCACTGCCATGATTAGGTTACTAACCAGTTGACTGAGTTAACCAAAGGGGAGATTATCCTGGGTGGACCTGACCTGATCAAAGGAGCCTTGAAAGAAAGTGGAACATCAGAGGTGCAGCCCTGCTGGCACATGGAGAACTGCTCATGGAGGTCAGGTGGTAAAGACTACATGTGACTTTTTCTAGAGGAGGGGGTCCCTTCCTGACGGCAGACAAGAATCTCAGTAATACAAGTGCAAGTAAATGAATTCCAACCTGGAGTTTGGAAGAAGACCACAATCTTCAGATAAGGATCACATCTCAGCTTGTGCCTCAATTTCAGCCTGGCAAGATGCCGAGCAGAGGACCCAGATAACCTCTGCCTGGACTCCTGACCACAGAAAGCGGAAGGTAATAAACTTGTGGGGTTTTAAAGTGCTGGATGATGCCAACATGTTATGCAGCAAGGACACAGCCTAGGAAAATGATGCCCTGGGTGACTGTGTGGCTTCGGGGTGGTCACCCACCTCCCTTGGGCCTCATTTTCCTTGTCTGTGAGACAGGTGTGATGACCAGATCCCATTGTAGGCCTCTGAAACCCGTCGTGATAATACACGCAGAACACCTGGTGATTCTTCACACGGATTAAGTACTGCATCCTACCCCCAGTGGCCAGCACCATCCACGCGATGGCTTTTCTGGAACATTCTGTCCTGGTTGCCCCTTCAGGCAGCCCATCCCAGAGTCAGTGTTCTGATGGAAATTCCCACTGTAGTGCTAACCACAAGGAGTCCAGGCAAAATTGCCTTAGGAGCCTTTGTGTGATGAACTTTCCTACTGTTTGTGGACACTTTGCCCTAGCATTTCCTGCTTAAAAATTAATGTGCTGGGTTTTTTATGATTAAAAACCAAGAAGGGGATGTTTGGGTGAGCCTAGGAAATTGTTCTGTGTGATCGAATGAGGCTTCTGAGTGGTAGGGGTGTGGTGGGCCCTGTTCTCCTCAGATGCTCTTCTCTTTTGTGAATCCCTGCTCCCTGACTCCCAGCCCTCCCCACCCCCACCCTTGAATGAGAAGAAAGACATGGGAATCAAAAGCATGATTTCTAAGCAATGCCCAGAGGCCTGTGTATGACAGGACTAGAGATCTGCTGAATCAGAGAGCTTTACCGCCAGAAGAAACCACCCTGGGCGAGCAGCCTGACTCCCTCATGCTACGGTGAGAAAACTGAGGCGTGGAGCTTCATTGGCCAAGGAGATACCTGTAACCAATGACTCTGAAGGAAACTGGGTCTCCTGACTGACACACGTTCCTTAAGCAGTCTGATTCCATGGCTTTTTTTTTTTTTATCCTATCTTTTATTTTTTTTTTATAATTAATCAGTATTTTTTATTATCGTTTTGTGGGGTACAGTTAAGGGTTATGTGTACAATTACGTTTCATTCAGGCACCCTGTTGATAAGAGGTGTTTTCCCAGTCCCAGATAGATATTAGCTACTGTTAATCCCATCCCCCTCACCCCCATAATTTCCCAGTACCGTCAGTCATTTTCTTATAGTATTACATTGGATGTTCAAGGTCCATTATATGAGTGAGAACATGTGATATTCTAATCTTTGTTTCTGTGAGAGGTCACTCAGAATTATAGACTCTAGTTCCATCCAGGTTGCTGCAAAATTCATGATTTTGTTCTTTTTTATGGCTGCGTAGTATTCCATCGTGTATATGTACCACATTTTTTTAATCCAGTCCTCTTTTGATGGGCAGCATGGTTGTTTCCAGGTTCTAGCTATTGTAAACAACGCTGCGATAAACATATGTGTGCAGGTATCTTTTTTATAGAGTGATTTGTGTTCTTCAGGGTATATTCCCAGTAGGAGTATTGCAGGGTCATATGGAAGGTCAATTCACAAAAGAAGACATTCGAGCAGCCAACAAACACATGAAGAAATGCTCAACCTCACTAATCATCAGGGAGGTGCAAATCAAAACCACACAGAGATACCACCTAACTCCAGTCAGAATGGCAATTATCAACAACTCAAAAAATAACAGCTGTTGGAGAGGGTGTGGTGAAAAGGGAACACTTCTACACTGTTGGTGGGAGTGTAAGCTAGTGCAACCTCTGTGGAAAGCAGTGTGGCGATTCCTGAAAGCTCCATGGCTCTTATTTTATGTGTGTAGAAGTTTAAAGACTCCTGAAATAGAAGGCACAAATGCTGTCTTCCTGGGGGTTCACCTCCATGTTGTAGCCAACGTAGACCCTGGGATCTGTAATGCTGCCAGCCATTGAGCTTCTATAGGGAAAAGAAAGACTCCGTTCAATAAGAAGAATGGATTTAAGTTAGATTTCAGGGATAGAAATATCTCAGTTGCAAGCACTGAGTCTCACAGGGGGTTGGGAAATAGCATTCTTTAGGACCATTGAGGACAATGTAGACTTGCACGTCCATCACAGGGATTTGCTCACTCATTACTTGGTCTTTCTCACTTTCCTTGTCTACTGCCCCAATGTATTTCTGATGACTGCTATGTGCTTATGACGACTGTCTGTGTTCCCTTGTACCGAGAGGAAAAAAGTTTGTCCCAAAGCTAACCAGCTTGAGATCACCGTGAAGCTTCTGTCTTGCTGGGACATTGACTGTGTGTGTAGGGAGGTTAGCATTATGCAAGCCTGGCCCTCGGCTGCCATCTGGAAACTCTGAGGACAAACAGCTCCCCGCACTGACATGAGGTGGCCCCTGATCAACAGGAATGGCTCACTGTGTTCCAACTGCCTGATGCCGCATGTGAACACCTACCCTCCTGGGATTCCGGGATTTCGGTATATGCCAGGCCATGGATGTTCCAGTGACCCAGCTCCCAGCGAAAACCTGGGGCACAAGTCTCTAATGAGCTTCACGGGAAGACACTTTACTTGTGTTGTCAGGATGCATCCTGTGAGTCCACCAGAGCCCCTTCAAGTCTGTGTCTGGTTTCCTGCAAACCCTGTCCCATCATCTCTTCCTTACATTGATTTTGCTTCCTGTCCTTTCACTGTAATAATTCTGAACTGTGAGCACAGCTCGGCAGAGTCACATAAATGCTCCTAGCAGATCATCTGACTAGGGGCTGGTCTGAGGGCTCCTTCTACACCTCAGGGGGAAAGTCCTTAATTTCCAAGAGGTCTCCCTACTACCGCAGAAGCAGCAGACCCTTGCTTAGGGAGCTCGGGTTCAAGAATTCTTGTGAAGAAAGACGAGCTGCTATGAAGCGTTCACATGAAATGTTGCCCTCTTCTATACCAGCACCTCGCTGTTCTGCCTGGCAGTCCCACTCCAGATCCCACGCGCTTTCTCTTTTAATTTTCTACTTTACTTTTTTCTTCTCTTTCCACTTTCTGTGGTTCGGTCTGTCCTATATGTATCTTGTGCTGTGAACGTTGTGACAGCTGAGACTATATAAGTAGAAAGTTAGAAAAAAAACAAAGTTTGTGTATGGAGACTCCATTCTCATGATCAGAAATGTTGTCTTCTAGTTAAAGGGAAATCACTAATATTTTTGTTCCTCAGTTTTCTAGTCTCATAAACGGGAGCTGATAGTTCCTCTCCACCTTGTGGTGTTATAAGAGGGCATCAAATGAGATAACTTTTATGCATGAGTTTTAAATATTCGAGCCACATTATAGTAGTGACTTCTCATTCTCCCAGTGCTCTGCAGGCACATGTGGGCTGTGTGAGAAATCCATGCTCTGAGATGCGGGCACACGCTCTCCTTATTTAGAAATGGACAGATGAGAGGGCATCAAGATTCTCATGGAGGATGGGCCACAGGAATAGTTCGATTTGAGAAAAAGAAAATTTAGTGAAGGTTGTGGCTTTTGTCTTCAAATATAGGAAGGTCAGATGTGAAACAGAAGCAATAGAATAGTTCTGTGTGACTCCCCAGGATTCAGCGGTGCTAGCGGGGGGAAACGAGGAGGAAAAAGAGGCCGAGTGAGGAGGGAGGCTCCAGAAGCAAGTCATGGGTGCGACTTGAGGCACAACTGGGCCACAACCCATCACCAACCACCCTCAGTGGACACAGATGACACACTGGTCTAACGAATGAACGTCTTTTTTGAACCACCCCCCGATGTTTGCTGTAGTGCTGTATGTGTACTATTGTTTATTGAATATTTCTATTTAAATGATTCATTCATTTTATTAGATAAATTATGTTGAATATTTGATGCTTCAGTTATTTTTTGTAATGCGCATTAAAATAAAAGCATAACTACAAAAAACTTACACTTGTCAGTAAACCCGAAGCTAGATGCCATCAAAACATGATATCCCAAGGAAATAGTTAAGCCAAATGAAAGCAAAAAAAACACCCCAAAACCAAAAATAAAACTACAGCCCAGGGTCCTGACTCTTTATTGTGGTCTTGGGGCCTGCAGCATTGATGGTCTTTCTTGGAGAGAAGGAGGGTGCCCATCTGTGGAGCCGGGAGTGTCACCCTGTGTCTCCCATTGGAGGTCACAGGTCTTCCCTCCTCCACTGAGGACTTTGCTGTCATGCTCCATCAGCCCTCCAGGACAGCAGCATGGACCAGGATTGCAGCCTTGGAATTTCCAGCAGCCCTGCTGGATCCTTGTCCTCGCCTGCCTGAGTCGGCACCCCCAAGATAAACATCAGGACTTGGCTCTTTGCTCCTGCACAACCATCTGGGATCAGTGGAGACACTGCTTCCCTCACATAGACACTTGGTCTGCAGAAGTTGTTATCCTCCTCCACACAGCCACAGCGATTAGAGCAGAGATAACACCTGACCCTAGAGAGAGCAGTTTTCTTGTGGGAATTTGGGATTTCGCCTCTAAGACCACGTGTTAGTTTGGTGCACTGGGTGGCCACGTGGGAGCAGCAGGATTTGAGCAGAAAGCAGGTTACTCAATGATGTGTTCAATGAGGTACTCAGTAATATGCTCAATGAAGAATGGGCAGTGGCTAAAATACAGCAACCCACAGGGCAAACATCCTCAGATGAGAGCTACCCGTGGAGTCCATACCTGGGACGATTGGCCTTGATTAGTCCAGACTGCAGAGATACATGGAGACTTCATCACCCATGTGGAAATCTTATGTACACCTTAGACACATTATATAATACATACTATGTGATGGAGACATGGAAGCCGTGTTTACTGAAGCAGCAGTTGGAAACAACTTGACCAGACAGAACTACTTCCTTCAACTTGGGCCATCTTAAGATCTGTGCAGGTCTTAGGCTTTCATCCCTGAAGGCCCATTTTGATAAAGGGAGTGGAACATTATAATTTTTATATGACTGTTTTAAGATTTGTCACCGAATAATAAAAAATACCTTCTATAGATATAATACCAGTATTTATTAATTCTTATTTTGCCATTTTCTCTTCCCATTTTAGAGCACATACACCCATGAGTTTGGAAATTATGTAGGCCCCAGGCATCATGCTTTTGGTGCCTGGTGGAAGAAGTGAACTTATTTGTATCTTAATGTCTAAAAAATTTTACTCATTCTATAATTGCATTTCTCTTAGCAAATGAAAATCATAAATTAGAAGTAGCATAATATTTAGATGGCTGCAATATTTGTTCTCAAAAAGAGAAAAGCATCTAGAAACAATCCCATGCTTCCACAAACATGAGAATTAGCTCTGTATTTCGAAAGCTGCCACTAATAACTTATGCAATGAAAAGTAATCTCTTATTTTAAAGAACAGCTTATTAGTATTAAGGCCAACTAGAAAGGCCATATTTCATAATTAGCTGATTTACATGAGCATCAATCTATTATTCCTGCTCAAAAGCACAGCATGTAATCAGATACTACAGGCTACTTAGGCAGTTTCTACACTTTTGACATAAAGTAAAGCAAAATTAAACAATGATAGTGAAATAAAAGGAAAATGATGAAATACAATTGTAGATATTGCATTTCCTGCTGAAAAATTAAAGACAACTAAAAATATTGCCATTTGCACATATTTTTATTTTTCCTAAATTAGATTTCATCCGAGAGTGGGCTCCCCATCACTCAGAGGATATGCTCAGAAATTCAGCACATTTACACAAGACTCACCTCCCAGCATCCGGTGGGGCTGGGTGCAAGACCAGCTTTGGGGAGCTTTTTCTCCCCTAGACTTACTATAGCATTTGTGTTTTGTTTAGCTTATGACTGGCTGCCATCTTGTATTATTTGCTAATCGCTTTCTGGTAAGCATTTGCAGGAGCCTCTATCAGAAGTATGGCTGTGTGTGACTTCCTGAAAATACCAGAACAGACATTGGCCTTGTGTTGCTCAGCTCAGGTAACTGCACTGTTCTCTCAACTGTGCTGGTCTATTATACATTCAAATAGACTGAATCAATATTTATTGATCTGACCCAAATTAATTCCTCTTTTTTCCTCAATCCATCAATTCACCAACCAACCAACAAGTATTGGTTAAACTCCAGCTATATTCAAAGTGCTATTTTCTCAAGGAGAAAAAATATCTATGTAATTCAGAATAAAGAGGATGAATCGAATAAATGCAAATTTAATGTCTACCATTTGGGGACAGACATCAAAAACAATATTCTTCTTTGTTGGTGAGTGTAAGGTGACACAAAGGGATGTATTCTCACATGTATGGTATGTGATCTTCAAACAGTCTGACAATGTTCATCAAAAGCTGTGCAACATTTCCCAAGAGGAAGCTTGGAGTACTGAGTAGGAGTGTATGCCTGCTGGCACATCTCTATTCCATCATGTAACCACTGAGATTTTGAGAGGTTACTTAATCTCACTGCCTCAGTTTTCTCATCTGTAAAATAACCTATAATAGTATCTATCTTTTATAAGGATAGCATAAGCCAATATCATTAATGTTAAGAGAGGTAACTGCCATCTAGTATGTGCTATAAATATCTTCTAAAATAGCTTTTGACCTAATATTTGGGCTCATACAAACTCTGGGAAAATAATCAGAGATGACAGCAAGGATCTGGAAAAAACTGGATACATTTTAAGTGCCAAACAAGATGGAAATGGTTAAATTCATTATGGTATATCCATATTGGAAAGTATTATACAGCCATTAAAATTATATTTTCAAAGTATATGGGAATGGAAACATTCTCAAATATGAGGTTTAATTTTGAAAACAGTGGGTAAAGTAAATTATCCTCCCTATGCTGTTAGAAGGCAGATAGAAAAGCGCTAAGAGGTAATGTTATTATTGATTATCTCAGGTTACTAAAATTAAAGATCATTTTTTATTTTGTTTTTTATCTTTTCTATAGTTTCAGAATTTTCCAAAAACATGTATTGTAGTTTTACATTTAGAAAAAAGAAGAAAAATACACTTTAAAGAAGTATACAGAGAAAAGAAAAATGGTGATTAATGAATCATATTTCCTAATATTATTTTCTTAGTAAACAGAATGAGAATCTCAAATACCTTCAAAGAGCAGCAACTTTTAAATACAGAAAATAAATCAAGGCCTTATTAATTAGAGTATAATTTAATAAACAGCATTACATACATGAGTGTGTGTGTATATATGTATACATATTCTGACCCCCCGCCACAAGCCCCCCAAAAGGAAAAACTTAAATGAATCGTGCCCTGGTCAGGAGGGGATGGAGAGAAAGCTGATGAAGTTTGGATAAATTCAGCAATAGCTCAATTCAGTAGATTGGAAGGAATCAAAGCCAAGTTTCAGGGGGGAAAAAAAACTACAGATGCGATCTTGGGAGTTGGTAATTTGCACAGGCTAAATATTATTGCAAATCTGACAACTGGCAGTGCTGAGACTCACTCCATCATCTGCCAGCCCAGTGACATAATCCCTTTGTAGGCCTGGGGGGCTACTTATTCCACCCAACAAACTCCCTTTCCTGAAGGTATGAGTTATGAGCTCAAATCCCCAAGTTTCTTAATGAAAATGGACCTTCAAATGCTTTGAACATTTTTCTCTTTTTATTTTCTAGCTTGGAGGAAGATGAAGTATGCCTTCGCAGTGGGTGTCCAAGGAATATTTACTGCCTTGGTAATTCCTATCCGGATTTCCTTAAAATAATAGGAAAGGAAAATGACTCTCTGAGTACTTGTAAACCTGCCCACTGACTCAGAGAATATAGAGACGCAGCTTGATGGCTAATGTAATAATTACTGGTTGTCATGGCGAAGGTGTATTTCTTCCTCATTTCTATAGTCACTTTGTGTCTCTGGTCCAGGGACCTTGGAGGAAGTTACGTAGCAGAGTGTGAAGGTGTGGGACCTATACTTTTCACAGGAGATGTGTGAGACACATGCATAGTCACCTTAAAAAAGAAAGTGACGTTGTAATTCTTTTGAAAAGAAAACCGTCTTAATTTACAATCTTTAAGAGAAACTGTCTTTGTTATGCTGCAGAATATTCTAAGAGTGTACCGTAGCTAATATTTTATGCACACATAGTTTCAGTTGAAGGCATTTACCATCACTTGGCTTTCACAAACTGTTCACATCTGTATCTCAGGGCATGGCACATACCCATTGTCCAGTTATAAATCTGCAGTTGTTATTGCACTTTCATGAATCTGATTCATGCAGACAGCATTATCCCTGCAACCTTAATTAAGGAGTTAGGAATCTTCCCGCTTGAATTCCTGGCATTCTGTGTGCTTTATTGCATCTTCCCTGTGAGCCTCAGATGAGATATTTGGATTACAGGTCCTTAGAAGAATAAAACCCGTAAGCTCCACGTCAGGATGGGTAAGTGGATGAGCTCCAGCTTCAGAGCTGACTTTGATGGCTCAAGTTGCAATGAGCCTCTTAGGACTGCATCAGTCACTAACATTTGACTTTTTAAAGTTGTGATTTTAGGTATTTATTGGTCTCAGGATATTAAAATGACCTCCCCCCCTTTGGATTTTCATTACTAGAAAACACTCCCATCTCTCACTTGGGCTCTACAAAAACTAAGATTCTGTTTGACCCAATACCAATAGGACAAACTCAGGTATGAGACAGAGGAAATGCATGTGTTATCTGTTACATTAGGTGCTGTTACTATGATAGAATGAGTTCGTGAATATATGTTTCTGTGTATATGTAGGTGATTTTACACAAATGCATAGAAATTATGTATTTCTATGCCATCATATCTTTAGGTTGGCTGCAGCTTTAGACATCTTGCAGTCCTGCCTCTTTCCTGATTTCCTGTTCTTGTGCTACAAATACAAACAATACAATAATAACAATCCTAGTTCTTAAATATCAGCCCTCGTTTAAGGGTTTTATAAAACTTATCCCATTGAATGCTTGTAACAAATCAAGAAATCATTACTATGGTTATCTCCATTTTATAGATAAGAAAACTGGGACAATGAGGGGTTAAGTAACTCTTCAGATCACAGAATCAGAGAATGGCAGAGTTCTAAGCCTGTGTCCAGGCAGCTCTGGCTCCAGAATGGTCTCAAGCACTATACTGTGCTGCCTGAACAAAACCCTGTCAGAGTGTGCCCATTGAACTCCTTTGAGCCAGCACTGCTCTGTCCTAGCAGGAAGGAAAACATGCTTAAGATGGTATCTTTGAGACGTATAGTCTGACCATGAGACCACAAAGAACACTTAGGGCGAGGTGCCTGCCCTGTTGGCAATGTCCACTGAGGAGTTGCTCTGTGCTTATTACCATACTGTTAACTAGTTCCCGGCAGTCATCTGTGGGAAAGGAGCTGCTTTTATCTCTGCTTCACAGGATAGGAAGCTGGGGATGGTGATGACGTCCTACAGCTGGTAAGTAGTAGAGCTGGGGCTTGAACTTAGGTGGTCTGAATCCAGAACTGCTGCTCTCCACCACTGCATCACACAAGGGTGACCACATCTTCAGATGCCTGGGGCAGATGGCAGAGAACTGCTCTGTGCTTAGCAAGGTGGGAAGACAGAAGATTCAGCTAATCCATCAGCTTGCTAATCAGGGAGTTGTGTGTGTTGGCCATCTTCCTTGTCCTCAGCCATACTGCTAAGCTGACTCTCTGTGCTCTGCATGTTCTCTTGTGTTCCCAGATCTCTGCATGTTACCCTTCAAGAGGGTCCATTGTTCCTGTGCCCACACACCATCCCAGCCCCAGCTTTCCCACCTTGGAAGTGACACTGTGTAACTGGTTCTCATTTGCCTGTCAGCTCTCATCTCAGATCCCAGGGACTCTGGGAGGCCTCTCTGCACCCCTGCCCTGTTACCCACCCCATCATAGCACTCTCCACACTGTGTCATGATGGGAGTGCTCCGTGTCCACTGGGACCCTTTATGCCCTGCTCTCCCTCATTACTCCCCCAGTTGACATGCCCTGGCCCACCCCACAACTGCCTCTGCACTGGTGAACAGGGTCTTCCTTCTCCTGTTGATTTGCAAGTCTCTAGCACAGTGCCCACACATCACAACTATCATGCAAATATTTCTGGCACTGTGCACAGAAAACACTTTGTAGGTGATGGACATTGGCTGCACATGAATTTAGTGATCTCACTGAACTCTGATAATAATCCTCCAAGATAGTATTTCTCTCTTACAGACTGAAATCTCAAGGACTGAAGCTCAATGACATTAAACAACACCCTCTAAGTCACATCATGAGTGAGGAGTTGGAATGAGAAATTACATCTGTCTGGCTCTAATCCTCAGTGGCATAAGAGCCAGTAGTTGCAATACAGTTTTTGGAAGTCATACTGTCATTCTAATAAGGCACACAGATGATGCAAAGTGATCAGAAATCACTTTCTCACGTGGGTGGGGAGGACAGCAGGGTGTTTGCAGGAAGGTGACCCTGAAGGGTAAGGCTGGGTTGGTTTGGGTGGGAACAGAGAGATCGGCAGGTGCACACACCATGAGCTGTGAGATGCCCCTGTCTCTTTCTGCAGTGAGTGGCAGAAGATTCCTTAATTTTCTGGAAGGAAGGGTACAGGGAGATGCAGCTGAGTGTGTGTTCGGTGGGGAGAGGAGGGAGTAGCATCCTCCTGCCTCCTTCTGCAGGGAGTGGGCAAGGAGTCTTCTGGAAGACAGGGTGCAGGGAGATGCAGCCAAGCCCCTTGGAATGGAGTCCAAGGGTGGAACTGATTTAATGTAAGGGGGGACTAGCAGGATTAGAGGAAGGATGAAAGCATGGGCCCTCCCTACTTCTAGGAGGCTGAGTGTGTGTTCCTCGTGGGAAGTGGCATCCCCAAGGCCTAGAAGGAATGCTGAGTTCACAGTGAAGTCAGGTGGGAAACCAGCTGGCAAACAGAAGGAAGTGACGATCTCCACACTGCATGAGAAACACGAGTTCAGTGCCTTTCAGTAATACTTCGAATTCCATGGAGTAGACAACTAACTATAGACCCGAAGGAGGGAAGGGACACTGTGGGCCTTAGACATTCCCTCTGTTCCTTCTCACTCTCTTCACCGCAACACATGCCGCTTTGTCTGTTGTCAGTACCATATTGTTAGTATTGTTGATGTTGCCAGACACCACGTGACACACATGCTTTTATTTATTTTGCTTAATTCTTCTATGGTAAAGGGTATAATTGTCCCCACTTTCTAGATAAGAGAGTGGCAGATCAGAGAGACTAAGAGAGAGGCCAAGTCCCACAACTGATAGGTAACAGTCAGATCTAACCCACATTTGTGATGTGATCTTAATCAATATCACAGCAATTGAATACATAACTACCAAGTCTCAGTGCCTTTTCTGAGTCAAACACTTCATCTCAATAATACACAGCACAGGGACAAGATACCTGCTCTGTCTATTCTATTCTTTCAGTCCGTTAATTCTTTTTTTTTTTTTGAGTTGGAGTCTCACTCTGTTGCCCAGACTGGAGTGCAGTCCACTGCAGCCTCGACCTGCTGGTCTCCGGCGAACCTTCCGCCTCAGCCTTTCAGGTAGCTGGAACTACAGGCATGCACTACCACGCCCGGCTAATTTTTGATTTATTGTAGAGATGAGGTCTTGCCAAGTTGCCCAGGCGGGTCTCGAACCCACAGGCTCAGGCAATCCTCTTACCTCAGCCTCCCAAAGCACGAGATTACAGGCTGAGCCACCGAGCCCAGCTCCGTTAATTCTTAAAAAGTAAAGATTTGCCTAAAATTCACTTGCTATAGATTATGTGCAGCAGTTTCTTCCCTTTTTTTTTTTCCTAACTCATTTTCTAACTTCACATTTAGAAGGCATGAAACATTTTGGTTATTTGCCCAGATATTAGAAATTCTCTTTTAGAATCTTGTATTTCCCTTTGAAGTCCTCGATGAGAGTCTAAGAGAATAACTTCATGAAAGAGCCTTAAAAATAAATGGGGTGCCTGCTGCACTCTTAGTCCCTTTAATGAGAAAGGGACAGGTTATTGTGCCATTATGGGGCCAGCCAGTTCCTGGAAGCCATCTTAAGCTGTTCAGGATAATGTATCTCTACACTGCATCAGCTTCTTTGTTCCACAGATGCTATTTTTTTTAGAGCTTTATGAACAGCAAATGGCTCCTTAGGAGAACATTGTCATCACTCAATCTGGATTTTCCAGCAGTCTTGGTATAAGAGATGATAAAATGCCTGTGGACAGTGCCAATTTGAGAAGGATGATTAACTCCAGATTTCACACCCTCAAGACATTGTGAATGCCTGGATCAGGGTCTGACGTGTTCCAGACGATGTGCTAGGATGAATAAGCTTTCAGGCTTCCATTAGGAGGACGACTGGGAACAGAAGAGTACATTTTTCATTCACTTAGCCAGTCAACAAACATATAAGTAGTGCCTGCTCTGTGTCAGGTGCTGTTCAAGGTGCTGGGGATACAAAATTCTTGCCCTCAAGGAGCTTACACCCTGAAAAGAAGATAGGCAATAAACCAATAAATATATCAAATTCTATCAGAAAAAAATAAGGAGTGATTGGGAAGACATGACTCTCTAAGTTTCCCTCTCAGCTGGAGCTTAAGGAAATCATGGGTAGACAGGCCAAATCTAGAGGTAGGGTGTGTTTAAAAACAGGGAGTGTGAGGGAATGCAGCAGGAGACATCAGCAGGGAGGTGGGATGAGAGGCAGGGAGTTTGAGGTGGAGGCCATGAGGGTTCATCTGAACCATGGTGAGGAAGCTAGATGGTGTACCGTGTGGGTTGGGAAAGCATGCAGGGGTCTGAGCATGGGATCGACATGTTCTGACTCCCCTTTTCTAAGGCCCCTCTGTCTGCTCTTTGTACAACTGGCATCAGGTGTATGTGAGGGCAGGGAGTCACCTGCAAGAGGCTGTGCCAGTCCATGTGGAAGATGTTGCTGCTGGGACCAGGTGACAGCAGTGAGAGGTGTCTGGCAGGTGATCAAACGCTGGAAGAGCTGACAGAGTTTTCAACAGGCTGGATGGGAGAGAGTAACCAAGATGCTTCACCTGCACTGGGAGGATAGAGGCGTCATGCAGAGAGGCAGGAGGATTTCAGGAGAGAAGGACTGGAGTGGGCATGATCTCAATGCTGATTGTGTTCCATGTGATGCTTCAGGACCCACGCAGAGCCGAGGAGGAGGCATCTAGGCAGTGAGCCTAGAGGTCAGCAAGGGCTCTGGGCTGAGGATTTGCACGTGGGTTTCATGCCCCTAGGGAACCCAGGAGACTAGATAAAACTTTGGAGGTCAGCACTGACTGGTCCCCTTGATGGATCCTTGTGATGTTGCCAGCTCGACATGGAATCCCACATGTTCTGCCTTCATATCCCATCCCTTCAGAGGTGTGGCACTCTTATTTTCCTGAAGCCATCTAGGTGAAGAGTCACTCAAGCCAACCACAGATGCTTCTGGGACTCCACAAGCCTGGGAGAGAACAGCAGGTGGTCAGCACCCTCTTCAGCAACAGGACAGTTCAGACAGTCTCCTGCTTCACCTATTCTGAAATTAATCCAAGGGCCCTGCCACAAGGTGGTGCACTCAGGATGCCCATTCCTCTCACACACTCACCACATCACACGAGTAGCCCTGGACGCTTTTCCGTGGGAAGGGAACTGGACACTCTCCGTGGGAAGGGAACTGTCAGTCAGGGTCCTGGAGCCATTCTACCTTGGAGTGGATGGCTTCACCCTAAGGGTACGCTTAGTGGAAGCTTGAAGAGGGAGAGCCGTGGACACCCCATGCCAAAGAGGCACAGAAAGCCACACCTCTGAAAGTGAGTGGGGCCACAGGCTTACCACTGTGACTTTTATGATGAAAGGATGTCACAGTGATTGTGAAAGGGAGTGTGTGAACCATTTGCACACCACGACTCTGAGATAAAATCCACTGTGTCGTGGATGAGAGTCAGGGAGTCTGACTTGGTGGGACAAGAGGATGAAGAGAAGGTCCATCCGCCAGGCTGGGTAGGTCCACGCTGTGCAGAGAGCTGCCATGACTGGAGGAAGGCTAATCAGGCAGAGGCATGCAGGACCTGTGGATACATTGTGGTAGATGGTACACAGTAGACAGATGGCATCAGCATGCAGAAGGTACTGACTGCACCATGGCCTGGCGAAGGCGGCATCAGGATCACAAGACTTGAGAAGCCTCAGCTGGGAGCTCCATTTTGGAGGAAATGAGCCACAGCCTGGGTCAGGCAGGGACTCCAGCGTCAGGACATGGGGTGGAAACCCCAGACTGTCAGGAAGAGCTGGAAGGGCCATCTGACCTTTGCATTCACTTAAACTTTAAGCTTGAAACTTTTACTTTATCTCCTGTATCAGAGTTGCAGCCAGAAAGAGCTGACACACTGAAAATTTTTGAGAGCCCAAGGAAGAGACTGACACCAAGGCACTGGTCACTTGTGGAGAAACACAGGGACAGTGCAATACCCTGGATCTCTGATGGGGGGCTGTTCCCATCCCTAGATCCTGAGGATTAGGGAACTATCAGTAAACTTGGAGTCAGAAGCCATGTGGAGAACTACATGACGGTTTTTTTTTTTTAAGTCAGAGTCTCACTGTATCACCCAGGCTAGAGTTCAGTGGCATGATCACGGCTCACCACAGTCTCGACCTCCTGGGCTCAGGTAGTCCTCCTGCCCCATTCTCTGAGAAGTTTGGACTACAGGCATCTGCCACCACACCTGGCTAATTTTATTTTATTTTTATTTTTTGTAGAGACGAGGTTTGCTATGTTGCCCAGGCTGTTCTTAAACTCCTGGGCTCAGGCAGTCTTCCCACCTCAACCTCCCAAAGTACTGGGATTACAGGCATGAGCCACCATGCCCAGCAAAGAACTATGAGGATCTAAGCTCTGACTGCAGAAAAGCCAGCTATGGTGACCAGCTCAGCTGGAACTGGGGGTTTACATCTCTAGCCCATTTCCCTGACCCTTTAACCTCCCACTATTGCTCTCCACTGGCAAACTCGATAGGAGGTCGGGGCAAGGGAGCACGGAGAGTTGTTTGCAAAAGCCAATCTCAGCAAGAAACAGGGGAGAGGTAAGGAGCCAGGTGTGCAGAGACTCAGGAGCTCCATGAGACATGGGAACAATACTCGGTCACATTCTCTCAGGGTCCCATTACTGCTGAATTTCTTGTAATGCATTTTGAATCGATTGTAGAAATTGTAGAAATAGGGCTATACTTCTCTTGTGACTGACACAATAATATTGTGTTGAACTTTTTTGCATGTTAAAAGCATCAGTTTCTTCAAAGTAAACATTTAAAGAGAGCCACAATTTAAAATCCCTTTAGGAATTGTGTGTGTGGGCACATTATTTTTTAAACATCTGAGAGTCTTGACCTCTGTCAAGCACAAGGACAGAGTCCCAGCCTCAGAGAGACTGGCCTCCTAGCTGTGCTTCCAAGCAGATGCCAGGGCAGAAGAGGAGGGCAGGGCCATTTGTCAGGACAAAGATGGAAGATAGGGAACTTGATAGAAAGACCAAAGCGGGCTAGGGTAGGTGGACATGGTGTCCTTGATGAAGTCTTGAGTTGGGATTCTTTCAATGCACTTCCACAGAGGATCAATTTTTCATTGAACCTGGAGAACAGGGTTGTGCCTGCACGAGGGTCCCAGGTGGGCCCAGGTATAGGTAAGAAGAGGAATGTGGGCCCAGGGAACTAAGCTAGTGGTTGCAGGAGCTTTGGACAGTCACTTCAAAGCAAGCCCTGCTTCTGGTTGTTTGCCCACCGGGAAGACTGGTGCTATCCAGAGGAGGAGAGTCAGGGTTTTCACAATAGTTTATTTGGGCTGACACCAAAATTGCATCTTCTAGAATAGCAAATTGAGTCACTCCCTGGATGAGACTGATAGAAACCAGAAATTTTATTTAAAGGCTGAGTTATTTCATACAGTCCTTTCTAGAAGTTTCAAATGTCTTGAGCAGTGGAGCCTGATTCTCATCCTGATGCCATCTGTGATGTCTTTAGTCACAGCATTTAAATGAAGGCACTGTGATTTTAAAATAGTATATATAAATGGTAAGTATACAGCAAATACTATGCATTTTTCCCATAAGTTCTATTACATGCAATAGCAGGACATATCCTGTGTTTTTTTTTTTTTTTTCCTGAATTTCTACCATGTGATTATTGTCTTGACTTAAAAAAAAAAAATCTCTTTTCGCTTCGTTATTTTATTTTAATTACTTTTATATTTTTGAGTTGGAGTCTCTCTGTGGCCCAGGCTAGAGTGTAGTGGCATGGTCATGACTCACCACAGCCTAAACCTCTTGAGTTCAATTGATCCTTTCTCCCCAGCCTCGTGAATACCTGAGAGTACAGGCACCACCACACCCAGCTAATTTAAATTTTTTTTTTTCCTTTTTTTGGAGAGAAAAGGTCTCACTATGTTGTCCAGCCTGGTCTCAAATTCCTAGGCCCAACCAATCCTATCACTTCAGCCTACCAAAGTGCTGGGGTTACAGGTGTTAGCCATCACACCTGGCCTATTGACCTTAATTTGACCACAATGTTATAGTTTGATACAATGATTAATTTTGTCAGAATTAAATATTGGTACTTTTTCAGCTCCCATAATTGATAAAACTATTGAGATTGTAACTAAATAATTGTCAATAATAATTCAGCTTTAAACTAAAATATGTAATTTAAAGTATTCTACAGAATACAGTTATATTATAGGAAATACAAGGCCCTTACTTTCGATAAAATTTTTCCAGAATGCTATATTTTATTAATTTGTGTGAGCTTTTAGATGGTGGAATACACAGGCTGTTTCTGCACTGAGAAATTAAAGAACAAGTTTAGATAATTATAATTTAGGTACTTAAACATTTTTGTTACAATATCCAGGCAATTGAAATCAAGGGACATTTGGTGAAGTTTTTAACTTTATTCTGTGAATGTATAAAGCATATGTGAAAATATGCTTATTTTTAATAGTTAATTAAAATTTGGTATTTCTTAATTAACCATGACCCCTTTTAAAGAAAACAAATATATTAACAAATGCAAAAAAAAAGAAAATAAAAAATGATCTGTAACCACACAACATGGAGATCACAGCTACTATCTACTGACATGTCAGTATATAATACTCTATTTTTTAAACGTGAAATATCAAAATGATCATATTTATACAGATTTTCAAAGACCATGACCATATATAGAAAAATATGACCATGTTTGTACATATTATAATAGAGAATATTTTTAATTACAACAATTTAGATGTTTCCCAGTGACTGTACCTTGTGTTAAAAGTTTTATTTTAGATTGATTCCAATTTCTGCTATTTAAAATGATTTACTTAAACTATATTCCTTGATTTCTGGTAAGCCCCAATTAACTGTGATTAACCTTAGAAAATTCTAGAATCTCAGAGTAGAAAAGAACATTAAAAGTAAGCCCGTTGACCCATAATTCTGAGGCCAGATGTCTTTTTCAGTGTTCTTGCTTGTGGTTAGCAAGCCTGGAGTTGGTTGTTTTCATTAGAAAACAAGTGAGAGGCTCACTTCCTTTGGGGGATGGTCCATCTTGAAATGATTTTGACTACTTGAAAATACTTCCTTATGTCGTTTCACAGTCTATCTCTATCGGGTCTCCAGTGCCCAGACACATCAGAGAAAGTCTAAACCCTCTTCTGGAGGACAACGACCTGACCACAGAAATTTCTTCATAATTTTTAATTTTAAAGATGTGGAGTACAATTCAGGGTTAGGTATACAAATATTTATTATGTGGGTACTCTTGTTGATGAGGTGTGCCCTACCCTCCCGGCAGTTTCCCGCTACTGCCAATCCCTTTCTTATAATATTAAGATAATTGTTCAAGGTCCGCTTATGAGTGAGAACATATGATATTCAGTTCTACAAAATTAAACACAGGCTTCGGTGTCCCCACTCTCTCACCTTCTTTCCTGAGTCTCCTCTTCTTTCGTATAAATGGTCACCATCCCCTCAGGACCCCTTTACATCTCAAAGTTTCAAAATACCTGACAAACTGTGTTATAAATGTCAGACAACATTATTCCGTTATAAAAGAAACCATCAGTTTTATCTTTATAAAGGTAAAGAATATCATTTAAATTAGATACAAATTTGTTATGAAAAACAATTGTGATATTTTTTCTAGAGAGATAAAATTCAATAAATTGTTATATTAAAATTGAGCAATGTAATTTGCAATATTTTTCTTTCAGTGATGTTTTATTGGGCTATTAAAACTCATACTTCATTCAATAAATTTGCTTTTTTAAGGTCTTAGATTTATTTGCTATATTTATGCACCACCAGCCATTGGATGGACATGGGATAATTCTGAAAATTTTAGCTCCTTAACTGTCCCAGCACATTGTTAATATAATATGTAATTTCACAAATTATCTAGTACCAAGATCTGGCCCTTTGAATACCCTGCCTTTAAAGGCAAAAGCTGCAAATCTGCATACTTAATTGTACTGTATTATCATTTCTATCCTGAATTCCTTAATCAAAACAGTCATTAGCAATGCAAATAATAAAGGAAATTAGATTATGAGGGAAATAAAGATTAATGACTCTAAAATCAGATATCTGGTTTTAGAAAGTCAGGTTGAAATTGGATATGATTTGATAATTTCAATAAACAATGTGACTACCTTGTCATAGTTTTTCAAATTTAAGGATAAAGCAGTAGGCATTTTTATTGGTTTTGATGAGAATTTTTCATGAAATCCATAGGCAACAAGGGATTAAATTATTATGCATTTTAACAAAATGACCTATAGCACATTAAGTCTCCCCAAATCAGGAGCCCTGCTTTTTAGATACTCCTTGAGAAATTGCTTTTTGGTGGAGTCAGTAAATGCTATTTCTTTTCTAGGCTCCAAGATTTTGACTAGTTGGTTGTGTGACTGGAATCCCTGCAGTTCAAGTATTTTTATTTTAACTATTCAACTGGAAGCAGTTCTTTACAGCAGAACATGAGCTCCAAATAATGCACCAAGCAGTCCTAGGAGGGCTATAAATAAAGTTAATTAAATCCCCTACCCAGGCAAAGATGGGCAACACCTTGGCATCAGCTCCTTCCTCTAAGACTCTGCCCAGAAGACTGGTTAGAGTCACTGGGCCTGTGTCTGCAGAATGCAAAAGCACCTTTGCTATTTAGATTTGGCGATTGTACATATTAGGTATATAAATATTAATAAAAAGTTTTTGCCCTTAAATATTACATGTCACAGTTAATATTCTGCACTATCTAGATATCTTCTTTTCAATATTTGCTGCTAAAACTTTATTAATAAATGTGAAGCTTTTTCCCCCCCATGTGTGAATTTTATTTGGAACACTATGTTCAAACGATGAAGGAAAAAATATTGGCCATTTGTTTACTGATGGAAGATAGATGTGGCATGTACCCTACAGTTTTAGCAATGCAAGGTGTTATTGAGATGAATGGAATCTTAGACACAAAGTGCTCCATTTTGTGTTAAACATGGCAGAGGAATGTTTAACTGTCTCGAGGGAACACCAGGGTTCCCTGTTCCTGAAGAGTTCCCACAGGTGCCCAGGATGCTGCAGAAGTGCTGCCTACTTGAGTGTCAGACTCGATGGCAGTGGCCCTCAAACAGGCTGCCCATTGCAAGCCCCTTGGGAACTTTAGAAAGTACTCATGCTAGTGTCCTAACCCCAGGAGTTTTGTTTGATTGGTCTGAGGTTATGGCTTGGACAATGGGATTTTGAAAAGTTTCTCAGGTGATTTTAATGTGCAGCCACAGTTGAGAACAGCTGTTCTGATCTCATCTAACTGAGATTAGAGATTGCCTCTAATCTACTTTGATGATTTTCAAAGCTATAGTCCCTAAAATAACTCCCAGACCTGAAAAATACTCTAGGGAAAGAGATTCTGTGGTCAAATGAACTTGGAAAGTGCTATGTATCTTATCATCCTTTTGGAGAAATTTGAATCACATTGGCAAACTAGAGTCAATGATTAATAAACATCTCTAATTCAGTGCTTCCAGAATTTTTGAGCAGGATTTTCATTTCTTACAACAGTTGTTATGATTCCATAAAACCAGCATTTTGTAGTTTATACGTTGGCCGTGCTACTTTAAGTTTTATTGAGTTATTTTTCCTCTGTGTTGAAAAAAGAAAATTCCCACTTGTGTTGCTTATTATCTATGATTACACCATGAAAGTGGGCCAAACTCTTCTTGCTCATACAGTCTTACACTGGTAATTCTTTTTATTTTATTTTATTTTTTCATGGTCCAAAGAATGGATTTTACACTGCTAATTCTAATAGCTGTGTGACTGTTTAATAAAAGTGCATACTGATATGAAGCTGAGGGTCTGCTCCGGGCCACTCCTTTTGGAACTGATGTTTATTCATGCTAGGAGCTAGCATTGAAAATATCCATCTTTAGTGTCCAACTTGATAATGGCAGGGGTGGGCTACCAGTCTTATTGGAAAGTTACCATTTTACCAGTGATTTAAATCCCCTCTGAATTGACCCTCTCTGCAGCTTAAATTATCAATTCCCTGTCTTAAAATGTCTTCAGATCCTGGAAGCATCACAGAATGTGTTTCTTTGCCTGGGAGAGAGTTGAAGACAGGAGATGAGGAGACAGTGGAGGCTAGAGAGATCTGGACTGTGAAGGGGTGGGGGTCACTCACAAATAAAAGTCAGATTGAGGGGTGATCAATTAGCCTTGAGACTGCAGGAGGTGGTAGACATGTCACTTATCATTTCTCCTTGGGTAGAGATGAAGATGTGACGAGAATACTCACCCAACGGCAAAGCTACCATGTTCCCTGTTGGCTTCACATCTCAGGTGTGGTCTGATTGGATTTTTGTGGTGGTAGGTCTGCTTGGCTACCTCCTCCTTGCACACCCCTCACTCCCAATCCCCGCCCCCCACTCCTGTAACCCTGGGCAACCCTTGTTTTGTCCCCATACGCCCCTGACATTGCATGCTCCTTCCAGCCTCCCCGGGTGGGCCAGGCATTCATAACTGTTGCTCCTGTGGTGGCCTGGGTCCACTTGCTTCCGATATGGAATGTTGTGGCTCTAACTGCTAAAAAGTTTCTTTGGTTTTATCTTCACTGCGTTATTTTTATATTATATATAACAAATTCCATGGTGTCACTCTATGTTAACTGTAATATCTTTAAGAGTGAGAAATGTACTATTCATTCATGCCTCCCCACATCAAGGCAGACATTTAACAGGGCATCAACAAACACTTGTTAAACTAAGTTAATTGATACCATGATCACTCAAGAGATGCAATAATGGCATGAAGTCAAGACCAACAAGAATAGTCCAAGGGAATAACGTTTCATGTTTCTAGTGTACATATTTTTTGTCACCTAAAAATATGGTTATATTTAATTATAGCACTGATGAATATTTGTTGTAGAAGATCTGAAAAATGAAGAAAGAAGGAACATAAAAACAATGCACAAAACTCCCCCCAAAGACAACCACTGTAGGTAAATTTCTGTATTTCCTTCTAGGCCTTTTGCTATGTATAAGTAGGAGTGTGTGTGTGTGTGTGTGTGTGTGTGTGTGTGTGTGTGTGTGTGTGTGTAATTTTTCTTATTAAAGAATTTGGATCATACTGAAAAAGTGGTTTTGTACCATTTTCATTCAATATTATATTCTTTCATTTGACAAATATTTATTGAGGGCTTAACATACTCTACTAGACACAATTTTAGACCCTGGAGATACACCAGTGAACAGTATATTGAATATTTTTCTGAAAAGTTTGATTTTGAATGACTCACTAACATTTTACATTTTGGTTAGCTATAATTTTTGTGTGTGTGTCAAAAATTTACTTTTATTAAGCTCTATTGTTACAGTTGCTTTCTATATGCACCATATTTGATTTGTCCTTTTCCAAGTGACTTAATAAATATAATCGTAGCCCCTTACATCAAAAAAGTGCAAAAATCTACATTTAATAGTATAGCTGACAATCAGTATTAGTTTAATGAAATTTTATGTGATTATACTGTTATTGTACTATTTCTTTTATAGAATTAAACAATCCGCTAGTAAAACCGTGCTAGCATAGTGAGAAAACCATAAAAAAAAACCTTTAAAATTGGAAAGAAAAAAGAGATACAGAGGATTGTAAACTTTTTTTTAACGTAATTTTTACTTTAAAATTGTGGGGTACAGTTAAGGGTTAGGTATACAAATATGCATTGTGCAGGTACCATTGTTGATGAGGTGTGTCCTCCCCACCCCCCCAGTCTCCAGACAGATACTGGCTACTGTTAATCCCATCTCCCTTCCCCTCCCTGCCCCCCCATAGTTACCTGCCACTGTCAATCCTTTTCTTTTTTTTTTTTTTGAATTGGAGTCTCACTCTGTCGCCCAGACTGGAGTGTAGTGGCTGCTCCTGGCCACCGCAGCTTCCACCTGCTGGGCTCCGGCGATCCTTCTGCCTCAGCCTTCCAAGTAGCCAGAATTACAGGCATGTGCTACCATGCCCAGGTGATTTTTTGATTTATTGTAGAGATGAGGTCTCGCCAAGTTGCCCAGGTGGGTCTCGAACCCGCAGGGTCAGCTGTCAATCCTTTTCTTATAGTATTACGATAGTTGTTCAAGGTTCACTTACGCGTGAGAACATGTGATACTCAGATTTTTGTTTCTGTGAGAGATCACTCAGTATTATAAACTCCAATTCCATCCAGGTTGTTGTGAAATTCATGATTTTATTCTTTTTTATGGCTGCGTAATATTCCATTGTGTATATGTACCACATTTTTTTAATCCAGTCCTCTTTTGATGGATAGCATGGTTGGTTCCATGATGTTGCTATTGTGAACAATACTGCGATAAACATACGTGTGCAGGTATCTTTTGTGTAGAGTGATTTAAGTTCTTCAGGGTATATTCCCAGTAGGGGGATTGCGGGGTCATATGGTAGATTGATTTTTAGAGCTTTTAGGAATCACCACACTGATTTCCACAGAGGCTGCACTAGTTTACACTCCCACCAACAGTGTAAAAGTGTTCCCTTTTAACCACATCCTCTCCAGCAACTGTTATTTTTGAGTTATTGATAATGGCCATTCTGACTGGAGTTAGGTGGTATCTCAGTGTAGTTTTAATTTGCATCTCCTTAATGACTAGTGAGGTTGAACATTTCTTCATGTATCTGTTGGCCGCTCGTATGTCTTCTTTTGAGAAGTGTCTGTTCATGTCTTTTACCCACTTTGTAATGGGGTTGTTTGTTTTTTTCTTTTCAGCACATTTGAGTTCCTTGTAGATTCTAGATGTTAGGGCTTTGTCAGACATGGAGTTGGCAAATACTTTTTTCCAGTTTGTGGGTTATCTCCCTGCTCTCTTGATGATTTCTTTGACTTTGCAGAAGCTTGTCAGTTTAATGAGGTCCCATTTATCTATCTCATCTCTTATGTCCCGTACATTCAGTTTTTGCTCAGGAATTAGATGCCAGTTCCAACTTCCATAAGGGTGTGTCCTGCATTTTCTAAAGTTCTTATGGTTTGAGGTTTTACATTTAGGTGTCTGATCCATTTAGAGTTAATTTTTGTGTATGGGGATAGATAGGGGTCCTGTTTGAATCTTCTGCTTGGCAGCCAGTTTTCTCAGCATCATGTACTGATTAGGTTCTCCTCTCCCCAGTGGTGAGTGGTGGAGGCTTTGTCGAAGATGAGTTGGTTGAGAAATTGGGTTAACTATAATTGATTTAACCAATTTCTGACTATTGTTGTTACCACTTCACACCATGATTAGTAATCTTGCCACAAGCAGCCTTATTCATAAATGATAAATTTTAACAATTGAGTCCTTCTTTGGTCATTCACTAGGATAGATGGGGAGTGAATGAGAAGATTGGTCATTGAATTACAAGTATGAACTTCTAGAAAAAAGTTGTCAAGAGACTCTTCAGTAAAAGGTTGTGACAATTTTTAATACCCAGTCCCTATTAGCACGTGAAGGAACCCATCCTGCCACCTTCACCGAGACTCATTTGTATTTCCACTATTAATGATGTTTGTCTGCCTATGCATTGCTTCACATTAGAATATATTTTATTCTAGTATATCTACCATTCACATTCTTACATAAAAAGCTGATCTTTGTTGTTCCATTGATTTTTGCTGATTCTCACCGGAAACCCTTAAAGTCCCATATTTAAGGTTTTCTTTTTCTTTTTGAGGTTCTAAGTTGTATTTTAGCCTCCTGTAGGAGTCTTGATATTTTCCAATGGCATCTTGCTCCTTGCTTCCTTGGTTAACACGTGCAGTTCAGGTGCTCACATTAACAGGGTACATTATGCAAGGCAGATGTTTGGTGAAAGTCAAGGACCCTTCAGAGAATACTAGCAGCATCCCAAGGGGTCCCTTCAAGTGTGAAACCTTCTCTAAGATGCAGCATATAACTTATGGGGGATCCTGAGGCATCAGGCTCTTTCTCAGCCTAACCTAGATTGATCTTTCTGATCTGCTGTCCATTGAGTGCTGTCTCTGTTGTACTCATAAAAAAGGTCCAAAGAACAGCTTCAATCCCTATCACTAATTAACAAATGCTCATGTGTCTGAAGGCAAATTATCAACTTCTTATAAGAAAGACACTTCTAAGGACAAGATGTGCATCCATCAAAGATTTCTAAGTGTTACTACAAAGGACCCTAAATAGAATGCTATTTAATTTAATTAAAGAAAAATAAAGCACATGTATGTATTCTGCATCTATGAGGGTCACCATGTTGATGATGCAATAAAAGAGAGTTAAAGAGACTTCAGCTGGTCTCCAGGACAAGGCATCTTTGCTCTTGGTACAAGAAGTGACGGCACCATGTCTGGGTGACCATAAGTGCTGCTCCTACCTTGCAGCCTGGAAGTAGAAGAGCAGACTCATGAAGTGTGAGTCAAAGTTTCTCCACCTTGGTGTCACTGGATGGGAGTGTGTTGGAAGATGTTTAGTATCTGTGGCTTCTGCCTACTCGATGCCGGTGGTACCCCTTCCTCCTAGCTGCAACCATCAAAAATGGTTTCAGTCATTGCCAAATATCCTAGGGGAGTGACGTCACTCCTGATTGAGAAACCCTAGAGTTAATGGCTTATCTACCTGCAGGATCCCTTACTCTGCCTCTTGGTGGGCTGCATGCCATTGTCTCCCTAGCACTAGGGTGGCCTTTCCTAAAAATAAGCTCTTGCCATTTCTCTGCTTATAACAGTTCAACAGCTTCTCGTGGCCCTACAGTAAAATCTGAGATTCTGTGACCTCCTATGTGGCCCTCCATGATTGTCCTCTGCCTCACTGGCTACCCCTTCTCTCCTCCAATCTTCTAAATTTATCCTAATCAACGTTACCCCTCAAAGAGGCCTTCCTTGCCCACTGTTAATGTGGCCTCTTCCATCTTGCAGTCACTCTGTTGTACCATGAGTTCTTCTTTTTTCTAAGCACCTATCACAGTCTGAGAGTGCCTGATGCCTGTTTTTTTCTGGTTTGTTGTCTTTTCCCAACCACAGCAGAATGAAAGTCCCAGGTGAGCTTTCCACTTTGTTGGCTGTCCCAGTGCCAAGGATAAAGCCTAGCACTTCATAGACACTCAAGAAGTATACAGTGAATAAGTACACAAATGGGCACAAAGAGGCAGAGACAGGGACTCAGTACATGCATATTCTCTTTTTCTGTATCTGTACTTTAACAACTCAGTAGTATTCAGATAGCCAAAAAGGCCCAGAGAACAAAGACATGCCTCCTATGCATCTACTATCTGGATAATGTGACCTTGAGTCACTAATGGCAAAGTGTACCATTGTGACATGACAGGATCGTCATGCGTATGTGGGCAATAGCTTGCAGGCAGATCACCAAGACTTCGTCCACGCATACAAACCAATGTCTCCATCTTAAGGGTGCGATAAGGATGAGATGCTGTGAATGGCAAGTGCTGGAGGGCAGTGTGGAAAAGGAGGGCACAGGACAGTCTGGACATACTCAGTGAAATGACGCACCAGGAGCCAAGGGTGCACTCAAAGGGCCTTGAATGGCAGGAGCTGGTGTGTGTGCCGGAAATCAGGAAGCCCAACAAAGGCGCCAACCCTCAGCATCCTGAGCTATGTTTTTGTGGAGAAACCCTCTCCTTGGGTCGTACAAGGAGGAGGAGGAGCTGGGAAGAAGCCGAGCAGTGGAACCTTCTCTTTGGAAGGCTATTGGTTTCCCCTGGCTGCTGCTTTCTATCTTTGCCGGGATGAATGAGCACTCCCAGGGCTCCCTCCTTTCAGAGCCAGCAGGAACAAGTTTTGCTTTGGGGAACTTCCAAGGTTTTCAGGCTGCCACCAATGACTTGTCCATTGTAGGAGGTGCATCTGTACACAAAGTTGTGGCATCTCACTGGGATCCTGCCCAGTCTCAGCACCACACTCAGAGCCTCCCTCCACCGTTGAGCATGGCTCCGTGAAAGTGGGCAGGGGACTTTCAGGTATTTTCCATCACTCCAAAATGTAGCTAGGATACTGAGATATGGGTAAGTAGTGGAATCCCATAAGAGTGTTTTTTAAAAGTTGCTTTCCAGAAAGTTTATGAGGTATGAATCCAGGACATCATTCTTTAGTTGAGCTGTTGCCCTGTGTGGTTCATCCATTGGGTGGTTTTATCTGTTGGGTCCTGCAGGGAACAGCCCCAGGACAGCAAGGTTCTTGCAGCCATTATCGCTCTGCAGTGCACAATACTAGAACTCAGAAGGCAAATGTCTCCTGGAGTGAATTAACCTATTAGGGGTGTTTCATGTCCTTGACTTGAGGGTGGGCAAGAAGCAATGCACTCTTTCCCCAGTTTCATTTTCCATGTGATTTCAAGTACATCAAAGTTACTTAGCTATCATCAACTGGGGGAACAGACACAGACAGAAGCTCAGACAGAAGGTGCCTGGGGGACTATTCCTCATTCCAAGATGCCTGGGTGACCACCCTGAAATCATCATTTTCTCCTCCCCTCTTGTTCTGTTTAGCATTTTTATCCATCCAAAGGAGAATATGAGAGTGGTTAGGCTCAGTACTCCTGGGTTTCTTCTCTACCTTCTACTTCCCCTACATTTTTCATTTTTGTTCCAATTTGTACCAATTTCGTTTTTGTTTTTTCTTTTCTTTCTCTCGTTCTCTCTTTCTTTCCTCCTTCCTTCTCTCTCTCTCTCTCTCTCTCTCTCTCTCTCTCTCTCTCTTTCTCCTCTCTCTCTCTCTCTCTCTCTCTTTCTTTCTTGGTGGAATCTTGTTTTGTTGTCCAGGCTGGAGTGTAGTAGCGTGATCACAGCTAACGGCAGCCTCCAATTCCTGGGCTCAAGCCATCCTCCTGCCTCAGCCTCCCAAGTAGCTGAGACTATAAACCTGTGCCAATGCATCTAACTTTTTTTTTTTTTAAGAGATGGGTTCTCATTATATTGTCCAGATTGGGCCTTGAATTCTTGGCCTCAAGCGATGCTCCCGCCTCAGCCTTCTAAAGTGCTGGATTACAGGTGGGAGCACCCATATCTGGCCTTTTCCAATGATGTGTTGAGATTAATTTTGTTTTTGTCATTAGCTGAATGCAGTTGGGGTTTTCTTGGACTGCTTTTGTGCCACCACATGTCCTTCAAGGCAAAATGGTCACATACTCAGCAAGATGGGGGCAGAGAATCACCAATGAGGAACTTCTCTTCTTCCTCAAGGATGAAAGACATCCACTTTCCCATCTCTTCCTGTCCCTGTGAACACAAATGTCAGAATGTGTATTGCTGGTGGCATTTGAGATGGTATATGCACAGTTTAGGAAGTGTTACTGTTTACCCATTAATCACTCTGGGCCAGCAGTCAAAATATTTTCTCTGCAGAAATGCCTTTCCTATTTTGTACCAATTAATACTGGATGGAACTCAAGAGTCACAGTTAATCTGCGGCAAAGCTTTTATTTGCTGTCAGGCACGCAGACATGAAAAATGCTTGATGTAATATTTTAATTAATAAAAATATGCTGAGAAGTATGTTTTTCTGAAGTAGATTTTCATTGCACTTCATTGCATTTCCAAATTTAATTGACACATATATTATGTCCTGTCACCATGGGAACCACTTCAAGACAGGTTTTTTATAGGGGAATGTAGTTATAAAACTCTCACAAAGACCGAATTGTTTCTTATAACTTTAAAAGAAGCTGTGCTCATTTACAGTATGTATAATTTACTGCAGCGCCTGCAGCAACAGAGAGGGTCTCTATTTGATTTAGAGACTAACACTTCTTTTTATGAAGCTCTTAAGTGTTAATTATTTCAAGTCTGTGTGCATGAAGATATGACTTGTCTCATTGTGAAAGCAAATAAAACATATACAAACTTTATAAAGCAGATGAAAAAGATGAAATTCTTTTTTGTAACTGGTTAAAAAGCCAAGCACTTTTAAAAAATAAAAATTTCCAAACATACATGTAAGTAGGAACTATAATGAATCCCAATATCCAGCTTCAATAACCATAGAATGTTGCTGTATCTATTTTATCTGCAAACATCACTTTTTATGGTTGAAGGATTTTTAAAGTAAATCCCAGACATTATATCATTTTACAATCAAATACTTTAGTATGCATCTTTCAAAAAAAGAAAGAGCAGCAGACTTCTTTGCCACTATTCAATGCATCCATGTAAACCAAAAACTATTTGTACCCCCTAAAGCTATTGAAATAAAACATGGGAAAATAAATAAATACGTAAATAAAAAAGATGGAGCAAGAAAAAGGTCTACATAGTGAACACTTTTTTATATTCGATAAAAATATCATAAAACATTATGACAAAACAGAGACCAAACATATAGATCACATCAACAAATGTAAACAAGCTTGCCTTATTTATTACAAAGAAAAAAAAAGATTTTCAGATTGCTCAAAAACAAATTCTTGCTCTACAATGTTTAAAAGTTATGTACCTAAACTTAAGTGATTTTGAAGGTTAAAAATAAAAAGATACTGTAGAAACACCAAAAGATAAAAATTAAAAAATAAAAAGATAGGCAACCAAAAACTTAAAAACAAACAAAACAAAACAAAACAGGGTTTTTCATATAGGCAAGAATTAAGGCCAAAAGCCATTAAAATAGATAAAGAAGGATACTCTATAATAGCAAAGACAGACAATCAGAAAGATGATGCAAAAGTTGTTTTCATCCAATAACACAGCAACAACTTTGAGAAAGCAGAAACTACTAGAGATGAGGAACAGACAGAGACGCACGAACAATAGATTTTAACAACTGTTCTCAATTCCAGGAAAGTCAGAGGACAAAACACCAGTAGGAATAGAGATGGCTCAAATAATATACCAACAAGATAAACCTAATATTTCTGAAATTTGATCCCTGATAGTAGAGGTAATGTCTTTCTTTTACGTAAGAGTCTGAAACTGAAATTAGTGAGAGTGATGGAGGGAAAAAGGAATTGTAGGGTCTGAACCCTGGCATAACATTGCATTTTCAAAGTTAGAAAATGTCTTCACATTTTCTACTCAAAATTATGCATGCATTTTCCATGTTCCATTCCCATGACTTGCTCTATCCCAAACAGAGCTCTGTTCTGCCCATGCATGATTTTCCATATTAAAAGTGAGCCATGGTGCTGATTTTTAGATCAGACAGAGCTGGGACCATTTTTCCTCAAAACTTTCCAACATTAACTTCCAGAGACTTATCCAGGTTAGCCACACATGAGCCTTCTGCCTTCTTTAAATGCCAGGAGAGAAATATGAGATTTCACAAACAGAGATTGCTTTCCATCAGTCACAGGCCATGCCTGACATGCGCGAGGGGCTTCTTAGTTAAACAGACAGGACTTTTTTTTTTTTTAACAGAAGGAAGGATTAACCTGTTTCTCAGGGGGCATTGTTTCCCTTTTTAGTTCAAGACTCTCCCTTCCCTTAAAATAATTGACATAGATGATGGGGTTTTGGAGGTCAATTTTCCTAGGGATGCAACATTTGTTGAAATGTACCGCCTTTAGGATATTTTAGATCCCTAAGGTGTAGCATTTTTTTCCTCCCAGTTTTCATAAGAGAAATATAAGCGAGTGCCAGGGAGCACAGATGACATCACAGCAGCCAATACTGGCGATAATGGGATTACACTGGGGACCAGCAATCTGTAAAAGGGTACAGAGCTGCTACCAGAGATGCATGGAAACCAAAACCACTTGACCTGAGTGGCTAGCTGCTCTGCCAGTTAAGAATTCATTTATTTGTTCGCTTTTATGTTTTTAAAAATTCATTTGTTGTTTTGTACTTAAAGTAGTCAAACTCATAGAGACAGAAAGTAGAATGTTGGTTGCCTGGGACTGGGGAAAGAGGATATCTGTGAATGATGGCGTCGGATTGCTCTGGGAGTCAGAACCACTTATCAGCAATGGGACCACAGCAACCCCAAATGAGGGTCATCTCCTGTAACATGGGAAACAGTAATGATACTCACCTATGGAGCTGTCATGGGGATTCGGTTGAAGAATTTCTGTGAATTACTTAGTGCTGTTCCTATACACGTGATACATTCTATTGGTACCAGAAGCTCCACTGGTAATAAAGATAATGCCTTTACTCCTTTTTCAAAGTAACTGTATCTGTGTGAGTCTATGCCTGAGCTATTCTGTTCCAGTGACTTCTAAGTCTATTCTTTAGTCAATACCACAGTCTTGATTACTGTAGCTTTAGAGTAACACTTGAAATTAGAGTATGAATCCTTCAACTTGGTTCTTCAATATTGTATTGGCTATTCTAGGTCTTTGCATTTCCATATACTCATAAACCTCAGAATCAGTTTGTTAATACCTGCAAAATAGCTTGCTTTTGATAGAGATTTTATTAAATCTGTAGATGATTTTGTGAGGTATTATTATCCTAAGACTTGATTTTTCCAATCCATGACCATGGAAAATCTTTTTTAGGTTTTCTATTTCTTTTACAAGAATTTTAAAATTTTGTGCAATTTTGTTTATTAGTGTAATTAGAAGAAGTGTTGTAAACAAGTATTGGGGAGGAGTGAAGGAAAGGGAACTCTTGTACACTATTAATGGTAAGGAATAATGGGTGACCTTTTTTCTCTTATCCAAATTCCTAAGAGACTTGGGGAGTTGCACCTGATAAGGACTCACTAGATGGGGTTTTATTACTCTGTTACCCTTGTACTGAAGTGTGTTTTCCAACCTGACTCTGGCATAATATCACAGCTGATAAAGTAGGAAATCAAAATATTTCACGACCCTGCAAAACTGTCTTCTGGGAACTCCTAGTCCCCGGACATCCTATCCTCCACTGATCTCCAGAATTCCTTAGTTAGACTCCTAGACTTTGGGCACATTATCCTCTACTAATTTCCTGAGATAGGAACTACAAATTGCCAGTCAAGAAATCCTTAAATCTACCTATAACCTGCAAGCCCCTGCTTGGAAATGTCCCTCTTTCCCAGGCCAAACCAATACAAGTGTCACGTGTTAATTTATTGTTTTGTAACTTCTGCCTACCTAAAATATGTGTAACCAAAACTGTTCAACCACTCTGGGCACAAGTTATTAGAATCTCCTGAGGATGGGTATTCCCAAGCTTAGTCACTCATATTAATCAGAATATACCGCCTTAAAATATTTTACAGAGTTTGGCATCTTTTCATCAAAAGTGGAAATGTAAATCAGCACTGCCATTTTAAAAAACAGCATGAAATTCCCTCAAAAAATTAAAAATAGAACAACTATATGATCTAGCATTGAGTATGTATCTAAAGGAAACAGTCAGAATATTGAAGCCAAATCTGTACCCTCATGTTCATTGTGGTATTATTCACAATAGCTGAGCCATGGATCAACGTAAGTGTTCATCAATGGATAGATGGATAAAGGAATGTGGTATACACATATACACAATGGAATACTATTCGTCCATGAAAAAAGAAATACTATCATTTGTGACAACATGGTTGAACCTGGAGGATGTTAGTCATTGAAATAAGCCAGACACAGAAAGGCAAATACTACATGCTCTCCCTTCTATGTAATAATCCAAAAAACTTGAACTCATACTCAGAAACAGAGTAGAATGGTGGTTACTAGGTGCTGGGGTAAGGAGAGAGAGGTTATGGAGACATTGGTCAAAGAGTACAAAATTTCAGTTAGGAGTAATGAGTACAAGAGGTCTAGAGTAGAACATGATGACTAGAGTTACAAATATACTGAATTCTTGAAAATTGCTACAAGAGTAGATTTCAAGTTGTCTCACCACACAAAAAAAAATGAGTATGAGGTAATACATATTTTAATTAGCTTGATGCAGCCATTCCACAATGTATGCATATTTCAAAACATCATGTTGTACACCAAAATATATACAATTTTTATTTGTCAATTTACAACAATAAATTTAAAAATAAAAATGATCTACTTTAAAGAAGAAAGAAGCACATTTAAAACAATTTATTAATGAAGAGAAGGATAAACATATTTACACAACTAAATGCATTTCAGTGGTTTCCATGCCATGCTAGAAACATACACTAGATCCAGCGGGCATGCAAGCAAGAAGTGGTCAATTCTGTAGGATGGCCTGAAATTTCCTGAGTGTTTCAGAGGAGATGATGCTCGCCTGAAAATATAAACAAAGAGAAAAGGAAGACAGAAAAGAACTTGGTGAGAACAGAAAAGTGAAACAGCACAGCATATTTATATTCTCTAAAAAAGCAAAAAAGAATTGTGTGGTTTTTCACATATAGATGCTGTACATGTGTGGCATATAAACCTAAATACAGTTGACCCGGGTTTGAGCTGTAGGGGTTCACTTATATGTGGATTTTTTTCAACCAGACACAGATCAGTATTCACGAGGGGGAATCCTGACTATAGAATATATCTGACTTTTAATACTCAAGTTTTACAAGGCCAGTGGCAGGACTTGGTTGTATGCAAATTTTGGTATCCTTGGGCAACCCTGAAACTAATCCCCATGTACACCAAGGGGCAACTGTAGGTCATTTCTTTTGTTTCTATTGTAAATAATATATTTTTTAAAAATTCAAATTTTAATTGTTTACTGCTGATATAGAGGAAAGCCGTTGATTTTTATGTATTAACCTTGTATCTTGGGACCTTGCTAAACTTGCTTATTAGTTTGAGGATTCTTTTCATGGATCCTTTGGGGTTCTCTGCATAGACTATCATGATGTCTAAGAAAAAAAGCAGTTTTATTTATTCCTTTAAAGTCTGTGTGCTATTTGTCTTTTTTCTTGTCTTACTAAACTAGCTAGGATTTCCAGAATTATGCCAAACAAGATTGGAAAGAGAGGATATCACTGCTTTGTTCTCCTTAGAGGGAAAGCATTCACTTTTTCTGCCACTAGTTATGATATTAGCTATAGGCTTTTTGTAGATTTTCTTCAACCTGAGAAGGTTCTTCTTATTCCTATTTTGCTGAGGAATATTATCATGAATGGTTGGGCTGCATCAAATTCTCTGTCTGCATATATTGATGTGATTGTATGATTTTTCTACTTTTGCTGGTTGTAGTGGGTTGCATGGATTGATATTTTAATGTTGAACCAGCCTTGCATATTTACACTTGCTTGTGGTGTAATTATTTTTATATATCATTACACTTTATTTGCTAATATTTTATTGAAGATTTTTGTATCTTTTCATAAGAGATATTGGTTTTTGGTTTTTCTTTCTTGTAATGCTTTTATCTGGTTTTGGTATTAAAATAATGCTGGCTTCATAGAATGGGTTGGAAAGTGTTCTGTCCACTTATATTTTCTGAAAGACATTGTGGAGAATTAGTATCATACATTCATTAAATGTTTGATAGAATTCACCAGTAAAACTATCTGGACCTGGTGCTTTCATTTTTTGGATGGTTAATAATTATCAGTTCCATTTATTTAATAGACAAGTTTTTCTTGTGGATTTAATAGTTTGTGTTTTAAAAGAAATTGGTCCATTTCCTCTAAGCTATCAAATTTGTAAATATAAAGCTTGTTATAATATTTCTTTATTTTCCTTTTAACATCCATGATATCAGTAGTAATGCCCTTCTTTCATTTTAAATACTGGTAAATTTGTATCTTCTCTCTTTTTTTCTGCTTAAACCTGGCTAGAAGCTTATTAATTGTATTGATCTCCTTAAAGAGCCAGCTTTTGGTTTTATTGATGTTCTCTGTTGTTTTTCTGTTTTTAATTTCATTGATTCCTGCTTTAAATTATTTTTTTCTTTTGTTTGCTGTGAGCTTACATTATTCTTACTCTAGTTTCTAAGGGAAAAGTTTGGATGATTAGTTTTAAATCTTTCATTCTAATAGATGCATTCAATGCTATAAATGTTCTTCTAGGCACTGTTTTCATTGCATCTATGGTTTTTGATAAATTGTGTTTTCATTTTCTTTTAGTTTCAATTTTTAAAATTTCTCTCAATTTATTATTTGATCTATGTGTCATTTGGAATTGTGTTGTTTAATTCCCACATACTTGGACAATTTTCAGTTTTCTGTTACTGATTTCTCATTTAATTCTGTTGAATGAGAACATACTTTGTATAATTTTTATTCTTTTGAATTTGTTAAGGTATATTTTATGCCCCAGAATGCAGTCTATCTTGGTAAATATAAAATTTTAAAAGTGATTTTGTTAACTAGTTTATTAATTTTATTTCTCATTAGAAAAATGCACTTAGATAAGAACACTTTTGCTGTTGAAAAACTTGTAAAAGTTCTCATTCTCTATTGGTTTGAAACCCTCTGGCCAGTGTCTTCTTTCTTCAAGTGGAACAACTGGTTTTATAACATGAGATTTGATAGTGGTAATAATTTTAGTAGCAGAAACAGCATTTACTAAGCAGCTACTATGTTCCAAGTATTGTGCCTTATTTTTTTTTCATGACAACCTTGTGGGGCAGATGCCATTAACACCTTCATGCTACAGATGAGGAAACTGGGGCTTAGAGAACCATGTAACTTGCCTGTTTCCCTATGAGGCACGTGGCAGAGGAGGAATGTCAACTGTGGTCAGTCTGACACTTTGGAAGCACTTACTTCACTGTTCTGGGACTTTCCTTGACATTATCATACTTAACATAGTACATTAATTATTGTAAAATTCTGATTCTTTAACACAATTTCTTAAAACTTCTTTTATTAACTCATTGAATACTATTTGTTTACCTGATAACTGTCAGGACCCAGAACTAAAATAATAAGCAAACCAGATATGGTCCAACTGTAAAGAAGCTTTAAGGACAATAAGACGAGACATTCATGGAAACACACAAAACTAAGTGTGAAATTATGTAATGTTTGTAACCGTGTATGGAACAGGTTGGGTTTGATGTGGTGTAAACAGAAAGTGATTCATCTTTTCTTCTTTTGCCTTTAAACACATTTTTTTTTGCCTTTCTTGTCCAAAGAAGTTATCTTTGGCATGTCTCATATGACTTTAATTAAAAATTTATGGAAATAATTTTAGATTTACATGCAGTTGTAAGAAATAATCCAGAAAGAGCCCATGTACTCTTACCCACTTTCCTCAATGGTGACACTTTACAAAACTACAGCACAGTATCACAACCAGGAGATTGACATTGTTAAAGTCCACTGATCTTATATTTCCTGTTTTGCTTATGTTCATTTGTATGTACACGTGTGTGTATGTGCATGTGTGCGTGTATGTGCATGTGTGTATGTGTATGTGCTTGTGTATTTACTTCCATATAATCTTGTCACATATAGAGGTTCATGTACATGTCACCATAGTCAAGATCCTGACTAGTTTTACCACCACAAGGACTCTTTTGTGTCACTCTTTTATAATAGCACCTACATTCCTCCCTGCTTCTAACCTTGATCTAACCCCTTGAGACCATTCATCTGTTTTCTACTTCTAAAAGTATCGTCATTTCAAAAAGTTATGTAAGTGGAATAATACAATATGTAATCTCTTGAGATGAGCTTCTTTCCCACTCAGTATAATTCTATGGATATTTACTCAAATTGTTCCTTATCAACAGTTTTTTGCTTTTTTTTTTTAAGGATTATTGTACTATTATTTATTTATTTTTAATTTTAAAGATGTGGGATACAATTCAGGGTTAGGTTTACATATGTTCATTATGTAGTTACACTTGTTGATGAGGTATGACCCTCCTCCCCTGGCAGTTTCCCACTACTGCCAATCCCACTCCCCCTCGGCAGTTTCCTACTATTGCCAATTCCTTTCTTATAGTATGATAATAATTATTCAAGGTCCGCTTGTGAGTGAGAACATGTAGTATTCAGCTCTTTGTTTCCATGAGAGATCACTCAGTGTTATAGACTCTAAGTCCATCCAAGTTGTTGCAAAGTTCATAATTTTGTCTTTCCTTATGGCTGTGTAGTATTTCATCATGCATATGTACCACATTTAATACAGTCCTCTTTTGATGGGCAGCATGGTTGGTTCCATGTTTTTGCTATTGTGAATAATGCTGCAATAAACATGCATGTCCAGGTGTCTTTTTCATAGAGTGATTTGAGTTCCTCTGGGTACATTGCCAGTAGGGAGATAGCTGTGTTCTATGGGAGGTCAATTTTTAGATCTTTTAGGAATTGCCAAGCTGATTTACACAGAGATGGTACTAGTTTACACTCCCACCAACAGTGTAGATGTGTTCCCTTCTCCCTGCATCCTTCCCAGCATCTGTTGTTTTTTGAGTTATTGATGATGATCATCCTGACTAGAGTTAGATACTATCTCAGTGTGGTTTTAATTTGCATTTCTTTGATGACTAGTGAGACTGAGCATTTTTTCATGTATCTGTTGACTGTTTGTATGTCTTCTTTTGAGAAGTGTCTATTCGTACCTTTTGCCCACTTTGCAATGTGGGTTTTTTTTTTCCTTTTCGGCATGTTTGAGTTCCTTGTAGATCCGAAATGTTAGACCTTTGTCAGATACACATATTGAAAATATATTTTCCCAGTCTGTGGGCTGTCTCCCCAATCTTTTGATGGTATCTTTGGCTTTGCAGAAGCCTGTCAGTTTGATGAGGTCCCGCATGTCTATCTTACCTCTTATGGCATGGGCTCTTGGGGTTTTATCAGGAATCAGTTGCCAGGTCCAATTTCCATAAGGGTGTCTCCTGCATTTTCTAAGGTTCTTATAGTTTGAGGTTTTACATTTAGGTCTTTGATCTATTTAGAGTTGGTTTCTGTGTATTGTGATAGGTAGGGTTCTTGTTTTAATGTTCTGCATGTGTTCAGCCAGTTTTTCCAGCACCATTTACTGAATAGGTTCTCCTTTCTCCTGTGGTTGATGATGGAGACTTTGTAGAAGATGAGTTGGTTGAGAAATTGAGGTTGTGCTTCTGGAATTTCTATCCTGTTCCATTGGTCTATATGCCTATTCTTGTACCAATACCAGGCTGTTTTGATTATTGTAGCTTTATAATAAAGTTTAAAGTCTGGGAATGTGATGTCCTGCTTTTGTTTGTTTGTTTGTTTGTTTTGTGCTGAGAATTGTTTTGACCATTCATGGACATTTATGTTTTCATATGAATTCCTGTTTTGCTGTTTCCAGGTCTGAGAAGAATGCTGCTAGTAATTTAATGGGTATTGCATTAAATCTGTAGATTGCCTTGGGTAGGATGGACATTTTAACAATGTTGAGTCTTCCAATCCATGAGCATGGAATATTTTTCCATTTGTTTGTGTTATCTTTCATTTCTTTGAGTAGTGTTTTGTAGTTTTCATTGTAAAGGTCTTTCACTTCTCTAGTTAGGAAGATGCCAAGGTATTTCATTTTTTTGTGGTTCTTGTGAATGGGATTGTGCTTTTTATTTGGATTTCTGTTTATTGTTGGTGTTTAGAAATGTGACTGTTTTTTTGCATATTTTTTAAGACCCTGAGACTTTACCAAAGTCCTTTATCAGTGCAAGAGGTTTTTTTGACAGATTCTTTTGGGTTTTCAAGGTATGGAATTATGTCATCTGCAAAGAGGGATAATTTAACTTCCTCTTTTCCTATTTGGATACCCCTGATTTCCTTCTCTTGCCTGATTGCTCTAGCTAAGACTTCCAATCCTGTTGAACAGAAGGGATGAGAGTTGGCATCCTTGTCTTGTTCCAATTTTTAGGGAAAATGGTTCCAATTTCTGTCTCTTTAGCAGTATATTGGCTGTGGGTTTCTCGTACATGGCTCTTACTATTTTGAGGTATGTTCCATCTATGCCTAGATGATAGAGAGTTTTTATCAAGAAGCAGTGCTGGATTTTATCAAAAACTTTTTCCTCATCTAATGATATAATCATGTGGTTTTTGTTTACATCTGTTGATGTATTTAATTATGATTATGGTCTTGCTGATGCTGGACCAGCCCTGCATCCCATGGATGAAGTCTACTTGGTCATGGTGGATGATTTTTGAGATGTGTTGCTGGATCTGGTTTGCTAGAATCTTGTTGAGAATTGGAGTATTTATGTTCATCAAGAATACTGGCCTGTAGTTCTCTTTCTTTGTTGGATCTCTACTTGGTTTGGGTATCAACAAATTTGTTTCTTCTTATAGCTGAGTAGCATTTATAGTTTGGGTGATCCACAGATGGTTTAGCCATTACTTGTTGGAGACATCTAGCCTGTTTCTAGTTTTTTCCATTTCAGATTAAATTGGAATAAATATTTGTGTACTGGTTTTTGTGTGAACATAGTTTTCATTTCTCTGAGATAAATATCCAGGAGTGTAGTTACTGAGCTAAACTGCAGCAGATCTTCTGGAGTAGCTGCCATTTTACATTTCTACCTTCAAAGCACGAGTAATTTTGTTTCTTTTCATCCTTGTTAGCATGTTGTGCTGTTACTTTAATTTATTTATTAGCCATTGGGTATTTTAGTAGTGTTCCTACTTTGCATTTTTCTGGTGCCTAATGATGTTGAATGCCTTTCATATGCTATTTTTCATCTATATGCCCTCTTCTTAGATGTGTCTGTTCATGTGTTTTGCCAATTTACTACTTGGATTGGTTTTTTTTTACTAATAAGTTTTTGAGCGTTTATATGTTCTAAATACTAGCCCTTTGTCAAATATATGATTTGCAAATTTTTTTCTCTGTAGTTTTTCTTTTCATCCTCTTCATGAGGAATTTCTCAGAGCAGAACTTTCAAAAATTTCGATAAGTTCTAATTTATTAGTTTTTCTTTTTAGGATTGTGCTTTTGTTGTCAAGTCTATGAATTCTTTCCTAACCCTAGAAAGGTTTTTTCTTTCAACCAGGACCCAAAGATTTTTAAGTTTTATTTTTTACACTTAAGCCCGTGACTCATTTTGAGGTTATTTTTGTGTGGGTTGCAAGGGTTATGTTGAAATTTGTTTGTTTTAATGAATGTCCAATTGCTCCAACCCCATTTGTTGAAAAGATTATCTTCTCTTATTGTATTTCTTGTGCATCTTTTCCAAAAATTAGCTGGGCATATTTGTGTGGTCTATTTCTGGGACCACTGTTCTTTTTCATTGGTCATTGAGTCTGTCTGTCTGTCTGCTAATATCACACTACCTAGACTACTATTGCTTATAGTAAGTCTTAACATCAGGTAGAATGATTCCTTCTGCTTTATTCTTTATCAAGATAGTTTTAGCTGTTCTATGGCATGTTCCCTGCCATATAAATTTGAGAATAAGATTGTCTATGTCTACAAAAAAATCTTTCTGAAATTGTGGTAAGAATTATACTAAACTTACTATTTTAAGTGTATTAATCCATGAACCCAATATGTCTCTCCATTTATTTAGGTCATTGATTTCTTTAATCATAATTTTGTAATTTTTAGCATACATATTCTGCATGTTTTGTTAAGTATACCTGTAAAAATTTAATTTTTATTGGAGCATTTGTAAATGGTATGGTTTTTAATTTATTTCTACATTCTCATTGTTCATATGCTGAAATACAAAGGATTTATGTATAATTTTGTATCTTATGACTTTGTTGAATGCGCTTATTAGTTCTGAGAGGTTTTTTTGTGTTTTTTTTGTAGATCTCTTTAAATTTTCTATGCAGGCAATCATGTCATATGCAGATAGACATGGTTTCTTTCTTTCTTGTAATATCTATAAGTCATCATGCCTGGCCAGTGTCTAGGCATTTTAAAGGGCCTGTTTTCAGGTACTTTATTAGTACCTGATCATATCCATATCCATATCAATCTCAATAAAACTTTCACTTTCTTACTCAGCTAAAAAAATTTTTTTTTTCTTTAACCATCTTGGACCAGACCCATGACCCCACAAGCCAGCAGAGGGAGGGGCACTCTATTCTTTCTTTCTTTCTTTTTTTTTTTTTTGAGTGGGAGTCTCACTCTGTCACCCAGACTGGAGTGCAGTGGCCGCTGAGGTGAGTGGATTGCCTATGCCTGTGGGTTCGAGACCCGCCTGGGCAGCTTGGTGAGACCTCATCTCTAATAAATCAAAAAATTAGCCGGGTATGGTCACGCGCCTGTAGTTCCAGCTACTTGGAAGGCTGAGGCGGAAGGATCGCCAGAGCCCAGCAGGTCGAGGCTGTGGTGGCCGGGAGCGGCCACTGCACTCCAGTCTAGGTTCTTGTTGTCTTTCTTCCCTCCTCCATCCTGTATCTGGAAGCCTGGGTCTTATAATTCCTCCCCTCTAGTAGACTATGCTCTAGCATCTGCTCTAAGTAGACTCCCTCTAGGGTTGCATGACTCAGTGAGTAGCCCCATGGAGCAAGTTATTTTAATAACATTCTAGCCTGGCTAATTTCAGCTTCATCCACTTGACCTTTGGAAGTAAATCACATCCTTGTCCTTTCAAATTCTACACATTCAAGCCTCTTCTGTTGCTGTCTTTTCTTATCATTTTGTTCCCAGGGAAAGTTCCAGCCAACTTCTCATCTCAAGACTTTTCCAGAAGAATCAGGTTCAGGTCTTTATGCTCCCTTCTTTGACTCCAGGAAACACATGTAAAGTGTTGTCCAGAACTCATAGGAAGTGGCAGCATGAGGCAAGTTCTACTTTCTACTGTCCAGCAAGCAGCTAACCAGGGAGCTGGCCACTAGCTTTCCCCATTAATATAATCCAAATCCAGGCAAGACATCTCACATTCTCTACATCTGCAAATTCCTGTCAAATACAATCTTTGTCTTCTTCTAGTTGCATATTTTGGCTTCATTTATATAGGCAGGAGTTGGATGGATCAATTTTGATCATTTTTAGCAAATCCTTAGGTTGTGTGTCTGGCACTTTGCTTTAGTGTATTGGACACCCATCCTCTGTTGTGTTAAACTTTGGGGCCTCATTTGAAGTTTGGAGACATGAGGACATTTCCACTTGGCATCTGATTGCACTGTGATTGATGTCACGAGCTAAGGTACTCTATAGTGCTTTATGCTAATGGGAGGAAGGTTCTGGGAGGATTTCCTGAAGAAGTGATGCTTGAGTTGAGATCTTTAGGATTAACAAATATTGCCTTGGCAAAGAAGGCACAGACTCACTCTAGAATATGGGTCCCCAACCCCCAGGTCACGGATGGCTACTGGTCCATGGCCTATTAGGAACTGAGCTGCATAGCAGGTCGTGAGCAGCAGGTGAGTGGGCGAAGCTTCATCTGTATTTACAGTCATTCCTCATTGCTAGTATTACTGTATGAGCTCCATCTTCTGTCAGATCAGAGGTGGCATTAGATTCTTATAGGGGCCTGAAACTTATTTTGAACTGCGTGTGCAAGAGATCTAAGTTGCTTACTCCTCATGAGAATCTAATATCTGATGATCTGAGGTGGAGCTGAGGCAGTGATGCTAGCACTGGGGAGCAACTGCAAATACAGATGAACATTACCAGTGAGATGTAACCGTACAGAGATCATAATAAATCAGTTACTTGCAGACTCATATCAAAACCGTATCAGTGAGTGGCAGGCACTTCAATTGTATAGCTGTATCTGGTGGAGGGCTTTAAGTCAGAATCCAATGCTTATTTTAGTCCATGCATGGTCCACCCATTATTTTATTTACCACTTCCATCCATACATCTTTCCTGCTCTGTGCACTTGTCTCAGTCACAGTTTTCATAAGCCCATAAACCCTAACCAGAATGAGTTAAAAAAGCAAACATCACTGGAGAGCTTCTTTGAAAAGGGGGAATGACCCAATGATGAAACAGCAGAAGACTCTAAGACTGCCAACGAAAAGAAAGCTGCATTCAAAAGAAAATACCAAGATTCCTACTTAAATTATAGTTTCATTGCAGCAGGCAATTCATACTCTCCAAGTCCGCTTTGTATAATATTTGTTGACTGGCTATCCAATGAAACCATGAAACCTTTAAAACTGCTCCCCCACATAGAGACCAACCATCCTTCATTAAAAGACAAGGCTTTGGAGTTTTTCAAAAGGAAAAAAAAAACATGAACATGAAGAACAGAAGCAATTATTGAAAGCCATCGCTTCATCAAATGTGTCTACCCTGAAAGCATCAGTCTTAGTGGCTAACCACATGGCTAAAGCTAGAAAGCCCTTTACTATTGGTGAAGAGTTGATCCTGCCTGCTGCTAAAGACATTTTTCATGAATATTTGGAAGAAGTCACAGTTCAAAAGGTGGCACTGTTCCTCATTTGGCTTGCTCCATAACTAGATGAAATGATGACATAGCAGAGGATATTGAGGCACAATAGTTAGAGAGGATTAATGAGTCACCATCATACCCAGTCCAGGTTGATGAGTCTACTGAGGTTGACAACAAAGCAACAATACTAGTTTTTGTGTGCTATATTTTTTAGGAGGATGTGCATGAGGATATGTTATGTGTACTTTTGTTTCCAACCAATACCACAGCTGCAGAACTATTCAAGTCTTTTCATGATGACATATCAGGAAAACTGAATTGGTCATTTTGTGTCAGTATATGAACAGATGGAGCAGCTGCCATGACTGGACGACTTTCTGGTTTCACTACTTGGGTCAAAGAGGTTGCTTCTGAATGTGAGTCTATGCACTGTCTTCCATAGAGAAATGCTGTCTAGCCAAATAACGTCACCTGAACTTAACAACATTTTGCAGGATGTGATTCAAATTTTCAACCACATTGAAGTACATGCCCTTAACTCACATCTGTTCATGTAGCTCTGTGAGGAGATGGATGCAGAGCATACACATCTTCTCTTATACACAGAAGTGAGATGGCTTTCTACAATTAGATCACTGGCCAGAGTTTTTGAGCCACTCCAGAGATTTCTTTTAGAAAAACAGTCACTACTGGCAGTATATTTCAGTGACACAGAGTGGGCCGAAAACTTGCTTACTTGTGTGACATATTCAACCTTCTCAACGAACTCAGTCTGTCACTTCAGAGGAAAATGACTACTGTGCTTGAGTCTGCAGATAAAATGTCTATGTTCAAAGCCAAGCTAGAATTATGAGAGTGACGAGTGAACACTGAGATTTTTGACATGTTTCAAACATCAGCAGAAATTTTGAAAGAGACTGAGTCAGGGCCTTCTTTCTCACAGCTGGTGCACGATCCCTACCTCAGATTTCAAAAGAGTTTGAGCACTACTTCCCAACCACAAAAGACCTTCTTGCCAGGTGCAAACAGTCATCGAGAAGCTTCCCAGAGAGGCACTTTGTGTGACAATTCAGGGAAGAGCGTTGCTCATACACACCAGGTGAAACTCAAGCTTAGAAGCTATGGGTCCTCTCTGTATGTCGAGTGAGGAACATGCTATCTGGCAATATCCCAGGGTGTGAATGGGAGGAGCTCTTTTTTGCTGGGCCACAAAAGTCATGAGCAAAAGGTAGGTTTCAGCAAGATAGTTAAAAACGTGGTCACTTAGTCGGTTATGGAGGGTGGGAGAGGGCTAGGAAATCACTAAGCAGCTTGAGGTGTCTTGAGGATAAGCAGGAGCCCATGTGGAATTTAGGGGAGATACATTGGGAAAAGATGTCCCAGCAGAGGGAGCCTCACATGCATAGGCACAGAAGCAGCTGCTGGCAATGTGTTGGATGGGGCACATGCTCGATGCTCACCTGCCACCCTGCGTGGAGTTGGCAGGTGAGCCAACTGGAAAGGAATGGATTTGAGACCTATTTGTGAATAATCAGGTGAATTGACTTTGTCCTAGAAGAGGATCAACTGCTTGCGACTGCTAATGATAGTGGTTTTAAAAGTATGTTTGAGACAACTTCAAATCTCCATACATTCTGGATTAAAGTCAAGGAGGAATATTCTGAGACTGTCACAAATGCACTGAAAAGTCAGCTTCCCTTTCCGATATCCTTTCTTTGTGAAACATGGTTTTCTGCCGTGACAGCAACCAAAACAAGATTATGGCATAGACTGGACATAAGCAACACACTTCTGGTGTCACTGTCTCCCATCATCTCCAAATGGGACTGTCTAGTTGTGGGATAATAAGTTCAAGGTTCCCACAGAGTCTGCATTATGGTGAGTTACATAATTACTTCATTATATATTACAACATAATAATAATAATAAAGTGTACAATAAATGTAATGTGCTTGAATCATCCCAAACTCCCACCACCTCCCCAGTCCATGGAAAAATTGTCTTCCACAAAACTGGTCCCTGATGCCAAAAAGGTTGGGTACAGCTGCCCTAGAAGAAAGGGACATGTGGCCAGGAACATGACACTTTCAAAGAATGAAAACAAAGCCAGAGTAAAGAGAGCTCAGAAAGTGAGGGTGCATCAAGAACTGTGAAGGGTATGAGATGCTCCCTATTCTCAAACAAACAAGTGATGTGTCACATTTCATGGAGGTGGGCAGAAGATATGAGACTCTAGGGTCAGAGACAAAGGGTGCTGTTACTCATGCCACAGAGAGTGGCAGGAGCTGCAAGTTTGTGTCATTCCTCCCGACCCCATACCCCAATCCCCTAGAGGTGACATAAAAGGGCACAGAGGGAACTGACATACAGTGCACTTGTATTACCTTTGAGGAATCCTGAGCTTTGGGAACCAGAATCTTCTAGAGCCTAGAGCGGGAAGTAAGTCTGCCTGAACTCTGATCTGGAGGGAAGGCTTGTCTTTATTACACTGAATTTAAGCAAAACTTCCTTCTGCTCCAGAGTGAGACACCATCTTTAACTTTCAGGACTCTATACCCTTACAAAGGTCATCTGGAACAAAAGGACTGTCATTGCTTTCTCTCCCAAGAAGCACAGAAACGTGGGAGATGCATAGACCAGTTGTCTCCTAACAGGATGTGGTGAGAAGAAACTGGAGGTGATGGGCCAGGCCACGCAGATCTTGTCAGTCACAGCAGGAATATCTCCAACTGCCCTGTGCACCACAGAGTACTGCCAACTTCACGCAGGGTGGCTGGTGAGCATCGAACATGTGCCCCATTCAACACATTGCCAGCAGCTGCTTCTGTGCCTGTGCATGTGAGACTCCCTCTGCTGGGACATCTTTTCCCAACGTATCTCCCCTAAATTACACATGGGCTCCTGCTTATCCTCAAGACACTTCAAGCTGCTTAGTGATTTCCTAGCCCTCTCCCACCCTCCATAACCGACTAAGTGACCACGTTTTTAACTATCTTACTGAAACCTACCTTTTGCTCATGACTTTTGTGGCCCAGCAAAAAAGAGCTCCTCCCATTCACACCCTGGGATATTGCCAGATAGCATGTTCCTCACTCGACATACAGAGAGGACCCATAGCTTCTAAGCTTGAGTTTCACCTGGTGTGTATGAGCAAGCTCTTCCCTGAATTGTCACACAAAGTGCCTCTCTGGGAAGCTTCTCGATGACTGTTTACACCTGGCAAGGAGGATTTTCAGGTGGGAAATGGGAAGGGTAGCTGGGGAATGAAAGGGAGAAAACCATTTAAGGGTGAAATTCCTAGGTTCCAGCTTTTTAAAATCCAGAATTTGTCTAGATGATAACTCAGCCAAGTTATGCAAAGCCACAAGCAAAACAATTCTTCTGTTTGTTTTCACAGACATTATTAGAAAGAGCCGATATTCTGGGCTTTATACCTGCATCAGACTTATTTTATCTCACTCCATTCCTTCACCTCCTTCCACATCTGCATTCTTCACATGGCTGTCCTGCCTCTTAGTTGGTGAAAAAGAGATCTAGAATTTAATATCTTCACTGGGTAGTGCCTGAATTTGCAACAGTATCCTCATTTTTATAAAGACCTTGAAAGGGAGGAAGAGAATTTGGGAGCACCAAAATAGAGAAATACTCACCCTCATCAAAACCTTCTAGGCATATGCCTTTAACAAGGCAAACAATCTTCCGTCCAGGTGACTACACTCATCTCTAAGCTAATTCAAAACAATTCAACAAATAAAACTTTACGAGGTTGTGTCACAAGCTTCACCGAAAGCCAATTATGAAACATCTACTTCATTTCCTTCAGCCATTGATTTTCTAATTTGTTGGCAAAAATCTATGGCTTCAGTCTGAAGTGATATTTTCTTTATAAGGCCATCTTATCTCCTGCTTATGATCTCATTGTGCTCTAACTGCTTAAAGATTTTTCATCTCCTTAGATTTGTTTCATTATATCGCTAGGGTAGAGTTTCTGAATTATAATAGCTGGCTCAGCTCTTCTTACCTGCTCTGTGAAGTGATCCACATCTGTTTTCCCCTAATCGCGTGGTGTGTCTGGAGTGCTTTGTTTAAAGACAATTATAAGCAATTCAGTAGATGTTTGTTAATTTTCTTACGATGTTAGGAGGCATATTGTCTAACCCAAATGTTTCTGCTTACATCTACTTGAGGCACTCCCCACCTGCATTTTGCCAATACTTATTTTGCTTTGTCTCCATTTTTCTTATTGTGTGAGTTTATTCTTCTTATTTGACTTGGTAAACAGGAGTTGAAAGATGACTACAATCATTTAGCTAAGTTTGGAGTCATAATAATTTGGTACTCTATCTTTTTATTAGCAGATCTGTCTTCTGTGGAGTTTATATTTCTCCCCTGGTAGATTTGTTTGGTGTTTTTCTGCTTCCATTTCCTTTTCTTTGCCTCTTAGTAGCATTCATTTTATACTGGATTTGCACTCCCATGATCAATTCTGACCACACTCTCTAACAGAGCAGGTATTTTCTCTCTTTCCTTTGCAGTCTTTCTCTGTGGGACCATAAAGCAAATTATAGACATTAATTTTTATGACTTGGAGACCAAAGTTAAAGAAAACTGTCAACAAGAATTACACAAATGACTATAATCATTTGCCTTGATAAGAACTTAAGATTTTAAATGCTGGCACTTTTAAGTCCTATCTGCAAGTGTGAAAAATCTTCACTTAGCATGAATCGAGTATTGTAGAAAATTGCAATGGCAACTCTAATATATCAGCAAGGGAAGTGGGAGAAAATGAAAGGGAGGAAATTAATCCCTACGTAGGTGTCATGGCTGACATGGTTAGAGCCTGTGCTCTGAAAGTTAGAAAGTCTACCGTATGATGAGCGTCTTAAGTTCTGGTTTTTAATAATAAATAGTGATTATGACAGTCTCAGTGTGGAGAATCTGTCTTTGGAAAAATGAACAAACAAAAACCTTGCAACAGTTGCATGCATGACGTCACACTTTTCAAAATGAGGTTGATCAAGGTGTATCGCCACCCCGGGCATCCACACATACTACACAAATCCGGAAATCAAGACTGGCAGGGCAAGTAGGCCAGAGTCTGCCGTCTGGATGGAGGCCAAACTGAGACTGTACCTGGACCTCCTTCTCAGCCGCTGTGTGCACATATGTGAGTATGACTATCTGGGAGTGCCGTCAGTGGCCCAGCCTGACTGAGTGCAGGGTACACACGAGACTCAAGGCCTCACCTGAATGCAGAGCTCCTGCTTGACTGGGGTGCAGTGAGAATAATCTGCCATATTGAACGAGAGTATCACACAGCTAGAGATGGGTGCCAAACCTTTCTTGAATCATGCTCCCGTCTTCCAACCTAGTAAGGCTTTGGGTTCCTGTAGGTCAGAGTTTAACCCTAAAAGCAGAATCACTAGTGCGCACATGCATACACACATGCACACACAAGCACACACACACACACACACACACACACACACACACGAGTGTTTGTTACAAGTATTTGGCTATCCTCCATGGTAGGAGCTGGCTATGGGCCTCTGCAGAGTTATCATCTTTGTACCTCTTACTGAGGTTTGGTGTCCACAGGGCAGGTGACCCTGGAGACAAGATGGGGAAGAGCAAGGTCAAGCTGCAACCCACAGGATAAGTGGAAATCTGCATCCATTCTTACTGCCTCTGCTCAGGGTGTGAGCGTCCACTGAAGCCAAAGACCCTTATCTCACGGACTTAGGGTACAGGAACAGAAGCTTGCACTAAAGAGCAACTCCATCTCTGTTGTGTGACTCTGAAAGCATCCAAGTCCCACTACTCCTCCTTCTCTCCACCCATATCTGGGCAGGCAGGTAAGAGAGCCTGGGCGCCCCGTCCTAGGGTGCTGGCAGGAAGATCAAATCACATCAGCCCCAGCCTACCCTCCGGCCACCATGCCAGTCTCCCTCTTGCTCCCTCTCGAGTTTTCTTCCAACCACCGTGAGCCCTACCTTGCTCTCCCAGAACACCCCATTTCATGAGTGTTAGACATGTCTGTTCCTTCTCAGTTCAACATCTGAAACACAGTTTATGTTTGTGTGGCCACTTCACCTCTGTAGGTAACACTACAGATGGCAAATTCAGGGCAAATGGACAGTTGCCGGCCCGGCCACCACCTCATGCCCACAGGATGTCACAGATCGCAACTACATCTAGGAGCTACCCAGGACCAAGTCTTACCACTGTGCCCTGGATCTCTCTGAAGCTTCTTCCTCTTGCCTGTTCTAACCTGAAACACATAGGAAAGGGGTTTTGGGAAATGTAGACCAGCCAAACCAACTTGACATGTTGCAAAGTCACTATAGGCCACCTATGATTTCTTCCTTTTTCTTGATAACCATACTATTTAATAACTGTCATAAACCAACGCATGATTTATAGTTTTTGCATCTCCTCTTTCCTCCCCTAAATGAGATGTTATTAAAGCACTCAACACTGGCCCTTCCACGGACTTACCTTAAAAGTCAGCTTTTGTTCTGGGATCTCAGAGTGTGGTAGGGTTTCACTGTCATTTGCAGGCTGATCTTCCACCAGCCACCAGAGGCTCTCATGGCTTCTCCTGCCTTGACATCCTCAGAGCATGAAGCTCAGGAGTGTAGGAAAGAATTTGCACCTGGGACAAATCCAGTATACTTCTGGGTGCTGCTCCAAATGGAAAGAATTCCTTTGTTTTTTTGAGTCAGAGTCTCACTTGGTGTCCAGTCTGGAGCGCAATGGCATGATCATGATCAGCCTTGACCTCCTAAGCTCAGGCAATTTTCCTGCCTCAGCCTCCCAAGTAGTTGAGACTACAGGCATGAACCACCATGCTCTGCTATTTTTTTTTTTTTTTTTTTTGCTGAGGTGAAGTCTCACTATGTTGACCAGGCTGGTCTTGAACTCCTGAGCTCAAGCAATATTTCTGCCTTGGCCTCTCTTTAGGATTACAGGTGTGAGCTACCATGGCTAGCCAGGAAAAAGAATTCTGATTCCCAACAGAAGTGGATTTACAGTGCATGAAGCTCCTGGGGCCAGGCACACCTCTTCTGTCTTAGGGCATGTATATTGCATGGGTATATGTGTTTCCTACACTGTTATTCAGTGCTTTCAGCCCTTGATTCTCCTCTGTGCCCTCTACTCTGGTTTTCTGGTAGAAGACTTAGTGTGTTTGATTTCAAAGAATCCAGTTCTATTAATTTTCTCAAGTCCATTTCAAGAGCAGAACTAAGGCCCTGGAAAAGGAAAACTAATGTATAGAGACTTTAATGAAATCCTGGAAGGAAATAATTCCTTGTTTTGCTGTCTTACAGTGGGAGGATGTTGAATAGCAGGGAGACAGGGAGTGTTTATTTGCTAGAAACTCTCTGCAACGCAGCTCAGGTCCTAGGAAAATGCACTCTGTGAGGGAGACCAGCAAAGACAGCTTTTATTGGGGAGGGCTTTCGAGATAGCCTGTCTGTGGAGAAGGAGAGGAAGAAGCAGGGCTGGACAGAGAGGGAGCCGGGCTGAGATGTGGTTTCGGTGGAAGTCCTGGGCAGCCCATGGGGAGCTCTGGAGGTGATGCAACCCCTGAAGCCATTTTCGGTGGGGTAAAAGCGCAGGTTGTCACAGGCCTGTGCTAATCTGTTGTTGGACATAGGCATTCTGGGGTTGGGGGAAGGTTGTTGCCTTGGGTGGGTGCTCTCTTCAATTTCTTGCAGTCTCCGGAGGCAGCCGGCAGGTGGGGACTGCTGGCTAAGGTCTTCCCTGCCTGGGGACTAAGACCCCATGCCTGATGGAAAGTCCCAGTGGTAAATCACAGTGTCCTGTATTCCTGGAAGGAAGGAGATACTGGCAGAGGGACAGTGTTCTAGAAATGCTGTTTTATTCTCCTATCAGGGAATAGTCTCTAGTAACCCGATATCCAATACCTACACCTTTCATGGTGAAGAATGTAATAAAATGTGTCCTTGATACTTTTTGGGGGAGTCTCATGAACAATTTCACATTTTCCCTCTGATGTCTCTGCACCAGAGTCTTACAGCCATGTCAGTGTGTTACCTCCAGAATGGTGACTTCTATAGACCCCGCTCAGGGGGAGTGACTGTTCTCTGCCCTCTCCGAGGCACGTCACTGTCCCTGTCAGGTTCAGGTGAGCTAAGTGGTTCTCTGGAGTCTGAAATGGAGGAGATGAAAATAGCTAAGTCACATTCTCTCTGCCCGCCTACCCTGATCTTTCTCTTCTCTCTGCTCCCTGCAAGGTTGATCCTTAAGGTCCATGTCTCCTAACTCCTTTCCTGTTGGCATCTCGTTGGGTTCAGTCAGCAGGAGATGAGAAGCAGGACTTGAGCTTGTGGAAGGAGGAGGCTTCCTACCACCTCCATATGTCAGCATCATTTCCCAGGGGTAGTGTCCTTCGATGGTTGCAGCCTGGCTAGCAGCCCCTCCCATGGAGCTCCAGCGACTCTCACTCAACTTCTTTCACTCTGGCCATCAGCAAAGGTGACAGGCAGGTACCAATGATGCACGGGAGGCCCCCTGCAGCATTCACAGGGACACCTGCCCTGCCCAGGCCATCTGGGGTCATATTTGTCTCTCTGCTTGGGTGGGTTATGTCCCCCCAGGAGATTTTCTTCATACTGTTTGTCCCCTCATAACAGCTGTTATTTAGGAACAGGGCAAATTGCTAGGAAGGACATAAGTTACAAGAGGTGCTTATGGCTCCTTTCTCTCTCCCGAGCCTGTTGCAGAAGTCAGCTCCAGGTTTCTAAGCCTCTGTGTCCTCTTGAATGGGAAGAGTCAGGAGCTCTCAAGGGTTGGGGCTGTCCAGAGGGTTCACCATGGCTTCCTCAGGAAGAAGGGTGAACGGAGCAGAGTTAGAGATGAGGATAAGATGAAGGCAGCAGAGATCAGGCCCTGTTGTGCCCAGAGGAGGAGAAGTTGTCCAATCAGTGAAGGGGAGAGCTTCTGGAGCTTATCTGGGGCATCTGTGGTTAGGAAGATGGACTGAAATATTGAGTAAGCCAAACATGCTCAAACCAGGGTCACAATGTGAAATGATTCCAGGCAGACATTTACTCCTTTATTTTAATGTGTATGAAAAATACATATACTTTTCAAAGCAAAACTGTGGTGTATGACTATTTTTTCTACTAATTAAATTGATTTGAATAACATGCAAAAACAAAACAAAACAAAACACCATCCAGATAACCCCTAGATGTGTAAATGCCTAAAGCAGGGAAATCTCATGTAGCCCAAAGGGCATAGCTACAGGTGGCCATAAACACTAAGGCCTGGCCCCTCTCCCAGTGTTTCTACCACATATTTCTAGGGTTCTTCTGTCAACTTATGGGCTGGCTGTGAGTGGGAGCCAGACGTTTACCACAACTGGGAGATGGAGACTTACAGCAGACACAACTTGACAGAGAAAAGCAGGTGTGCTGGTCACGTCACACGTCTCTATCAGCTAGCTGTCCACGTGCTCTGTGCCTTGGAAACTGTCCACAGGCTTCCTTGCCCTCTGGACTCAGTCGGGTTTGCCCAGGGACAGAATCAGGGTGAAGAGAGTGAGATCCCAGGGCCCTGTGAGGGCCTCTCGAATGCTGTGCATTGTCCTGGTTCCATCACCCCAACAGGAGACAGATAAAAAGGAGTAAGGCTGGGGCGTTGACCACCTAGTGTCTTTCCTGTGGGGCTGTGTGGGGTAGGTTGCTTTCCTGGGAGGCAGTGGTTCCTATCAGAACACTTCTCCCTGCAGCTTTTGTCCAGGTTCCCCGACCCTGGCTATGACTCCTCTAAGAGTGTGTGTGGTGGAAGAGGAGATGGTGAGGTAGGGAACATGGTGGTTATAGTTTGCTCTCTGCTCTCAGTGGACCTAGGACAGGATACCATTCCTGTGATGCCTTGGGCCTACACCCTTCTGTGTTGCTATCCTGGAGTCTACATTATTTCTTTTGGGAGTCTAAATCCTGCCCACACCTTCATAAATCCTCCCTTTCTGAAAAGTTCCCTCTACCTGCTTGAGTGTGCCATCCGTTTCCTGTTGGGGCCCAAAGCGACACAGCATGGAACATGTCTTGGTCCCTAGAACTATGACCGAACATTCAACTCTTTTACATTTAATAGATGAAATGATGTCCTTGGTGTCCATCTTTCTACTAGCTTGCTGGCTCCATGGTGGACAGATCCACTGTACCCTGCCACTAGTGTGTGTGTCTGCAGGGGCTCGAGTTTAGTATACCACAGAAGCTTAAAAAGTGCTTGTTACCTGATTTACTGTCAACACAATTTAGGTCACAATTTCCTTGTGTTAGGAAAAACAAGGGTTATTGGATACTTGTAAGTTAGGATAAAAGTCTTGCAGCAGAGTGGTAGGCTGGGAAAAGAGAGAACTTGTCCTCTGTTCCTGCCTCTGCCACAGATCATGAATTCCCCTGAGTCCTTTAACTTCTGCTCTGTCATTTTTGGGCTCTCATCACTCCTATCTGGTGCATGCGGCAAAACCATTTTCAGGAAGCCAACTTCGGGAGGCGGAGTAGGCTTGAGAAGCATGACCATGCCTATCCTTCCTAACTGCTCCATCTGTACCTGCTAGTCTGGGTAAAACTGGTCAGGGACTTGAAGACACCGCACCACCTCCTGGAGCCAATTAGAATAGTCATTCTCAAGTTACAGACGATGACATTTTTAGGTTTTGCAATAGGAAGACAAAAGAGCATTTGATTTATGTTAATATGGTTAATTTAAAGTTAGATTAGATCATCTGGTTAACTCCTAGGTTCTTGGCTTCTAAGACCAAACGCTATGCAGCATGTCCCTTTCCTGGTGCCATTTGTTGCTGTTAATAGTGGCTTACGACTCACCAGTTGGGAAGTCAGCCTGGAATACCAGACACGAGAACTATAAACCAAGAGCTATAGTGAACATAATTTTAAGAATAGAGCCACTTTAAAATAAGAGGCAGCTTTGCGTTGCTGCAACATAAACATGGTTATGATGCTTGAATATTCTGATTTATTTTCATATATGAATAATGTTTGTTATTTTAAAACCTTGTTACTTTCTCACAACAAGGAGCAGATAGAATGACAGAAAAGTTCAAAAATAAATAAAAGCAACACTGATAGTCCGTATTTGAGATCATCTCTGGGGACATGGAGGAGCTACCCTGTATCTCAAGATAAGACTCAGTAATATTTTTCAGTTGGGCTTGGATGAGTTTTGGTGGAAAGTCTAGCTTGTCTGGGGAAGGGATTCTTTGAACCACTAAGCCAGATTTAGAGTTGGTAATAAGCAACTGTAGCTTGCCTCTATAACTCAGACTGCGTGACTAGAAATCAAATTGAGCAAATAAAGTATATCAGTGGTATATAATTTTGGGACTCCTGAAGATGTTAGTATTAGAAGCCTAGGGTAGCAAGATGTGAATTTAATTTTCTTTTTACATGATCATGGAAATTCTTTAAAAAATTACACAGCACTGAGTAGACATTGGATTTTGAATTTACACATAATCACAACTCAGCTTTCAGTTCAAGCTCAAATACTGGCAGTAGCCTTTAGAAGTTCACAAGGTCCTTCAGAGGTGTGAAGTTCACACACTTTCCCTGGTTAATTTTCACCACTTTCAGGCTTTAGGTGTTCCTCTGACTGAAATTGTAAGGAGTTGACATTTAACTAAGTCCAGACTAATCAGGAAATTAATACACAGCTCATTTTAGTTCAACCTGCCTGTCCTATAGGTGTCCGAAGAAGAGCGTTCTTGATGATTTGTTTCCTGCAAAGCGAGTTTTCTGTATCTTTTGATGGCATTTCGATTATTGTTATTTTGTATGCCTATAAAAAGCACTAAAATATGTTTTTATTTAGCTCACTCTTGTCTTTTATAGCTTTAAAAAAAACAAGTCTTTTCTCTCACATCCTCTCAATTTCAAGTCCAATCATTTGAAGACATCTGCCTTTCATGACTGAAAAATGGAATTTTGAAGTTCAGTTTGCACCCTACCCATATAGGACTGAAAATAGTTAAAGGACTAAGTGGGAAAAGTCTTCTCAGCTGAGCAGCATGGGTCTGAATGTGAGTTCCAGTATGTGTGTTTTCATAGTCAGGTGGTGTTGGTTAAGTGGCCTTGGGAGCAGGAGATAGGTTCTGAGCAGATGAACCTGATGAGATTATACAGGAAGACTTTCATTCTGTAGCAAAAGTATTCGTGTATTACATTTTGCCCAAAAGCTCTTCTTTCTTGCTAAAAGCCATGGAATCAAAATCAGTAGCAACTCCCAGTATGTTCACAGGAGAGTCCAGCATTTCAGTGACCTCTTAGGATTAAGATAGACCAATACTGTCTCTAGGTCTAAGAGTCACAACACATCGATAAAATGGTGACCAGGAGTCCATCATAATAAGTGACATCCCGCGCGAGTCAACATGGAAGATCAACACAAATGAAAACCCCACTGGGAAGAGGAAACCAGTGAGCTTCCAGGCTGGAGATAGTTGAGTGGTCAACGATAGCTTTCTCTGGAGAAACATGAAGCCTAAAACCTATTGTCAAGGAAGAATGGCACAGAGGCAGCCCAGACTTAAAAAATAGAAGGAAATTGATTGACACGAAAGGAGACTCAAGTGAAAGTAGACACAAAGACATAGCCCAGCTGAGATCAATGGGTTTCACAGGGTATTAGACACAAAGACTTGCAAGGATTTGGATTACAAAGACAGCAAGAGGCTTTGACTTGGCAAAACACAAGAAGATGGATGTGAGGAAGGCATGAGACACAGGCTCAAATTTGGGATGGAAACTGTGCTTGTCCCAAGTGAAGTCAAGGAAACCAGTAGGAGACAGACACAGTAACAGACCTGGTCTTGGAGACAATCCTCCCAAGAAGGGAAGAGGATGGGGGGCAAAGGCAGGGGTGGAGGTTTGCAGGCTCAGAGCATGGCTCATTCCTGTCAGGTGAGATTAGACAAGGAAACCATCCAGGCAAAGCCTGACGACATGGGTCTTAATACAGAGGTCGTAAGTGGGCAGCCTAGGGTCTGTTTCTGGTCCACGGGCAGCTTTTATCAGTCCTGCTCCATGTTTAAACATGAATGAAAGAGTTGATAATGTTTTAAAACCAAAAGATTTCACATAGGTCACAATTTCCAGCCTCTGAAAAATGGGAGGATCTGGCAAATCTGGACGCAGATTCCTGCACCACCCTATGGGGCCAAGGGACTTCTTCCCTGTATAGACGAATTTCGTCCTCACCCTGTTCACCCAGGAGCCACTCCATTCCAGCCTGTTCCACTTGTACCTAGCTGCTTGGTGTTCTAGCCATTGAAGTTGATGAAGACCTTGGCTTAGTGTATGACACAGGTAAATATATACCATTTGTCTAGAATTGTTTGTGAGTGTGTGTTCATTCATTTTCGTACATTTCACAAACATTTACCATGTGCCTGCTGTGTGCTGAGCTAAATTCAACAGGAAACCTGGAGACAGCAGACCTAGACTTTGCTTTCAAAGGGCTTAGACTGTACTAGAAACGATGCCACATGGACACATGCCATGTATGTACCAGCGGTGATGTGATGTGTAAATACAGACACATACTGATAAAGATCTGAGCGAGGCAAGATCACTGCAATCAAAGAAGCCATCACTAAGGAAGAGACATTTTTCTAAATGAATGGCTTTATGTCCAAATGCTCTGGGGATTTCAGAATGTCATACAGGTGGTGGTGAATACAGAAACCCTGATCCTCCCTTGATAGAATTGTGAAACCGAGGCAAGACTGTTCTTAGTTGAGTTGGTCAGAATTTCAGGTGCAAACCTGCTTGATGCTCCCTGATGTTGGCCGACACATCTTCATACACTGGGGACGTGTGTCCAGGGGTGCTGAGGGCTTTTTGCACTAGTGCACCCTTTTAATAAACTGCCCTCTAAAATGTTGTTTAGGGTCCTCCTGAAACCTAGTGAGATAGTCCCACTCTGGGTGTGGCGGCTTGCTCCCACCCTGTGCGTTAGCTTGAGCCCTTCCACGATGATAACTGCAGCCAACAAAACGTGAAACTGTTGTGCTAAGAAGCACCTATGGTACCCACAGGGGGGCTCCACTCAAAGCTGCCCCAGAGTTCCTTCTCCAGCCCCACTTGGGCTCACATTTACCTCAGTATTTTCTTTCGCTTTTCTTTTCTTTCATAATTAGGGTGTGTTTGGGAAACAAGTCTGACCTGGTAGGAGCAGCCGTGTCCACAGTCCCAAATCACATATAATCCTGCATTCTGTCCCTATATTTTGTTTTGTTTTGTTTTTATTTTTTGAGACAGGCCATTCTGTCAACCAGGCTGGAGTACGGTGGCATGATCTCAGCTCATCACAGCCTCAACCTCCTGGGCTCAGGCGATCCTCCTGCCTTAGCCTCCTGAGTAGCTGGGACTATAGTCATGTGTCACCATGCCTGGATAATTTTTATATATTTTTTTTGTAGAGGTGAGATCTCACTATGTTGTCCAGGCTGGTCTCGAACTCCTGGATTCAAGTGGTTCTGGAGGGCTGGGATTACAGGCATGAAACACCATGCCCCTGCCCTCCTGTCACTATATCTTGAAATCATTTGGCAGTAACAGAACTGCTTTTCTGGCCTTACTTTCCTGGGCTGACTAAAAGATGCATGTGCACGTCTGGAGACACCTGGCTTCAGAGAGCACAAAGTCCTTCTCCCCTCCCCATCCCAAGCTGGAGGCCAAGTTTCCTCACACTGAACTCAGACTCAGCCTTGAATCCTCTTGGAACTGGCACTTGAGCAATGGTCAGAGTGGTCATTCAGGGATGGGGGAAGACAGCTGGAGGAGGGTCATGTGTTGAAAACACAGGGTGTTGCACCCTTGCTGGGCATTTCACCCAGGCGCTCTCTCAGTTCCTACCCACCTCAAGGGGCAGTTTCTTCAATCTCATTTTAAAGACCACAAACGGGTTGCCCAGCTGGGCTCCATTACCAGAGTCTGGATCAAATCTGAGTCTGTCTATCTCCAGGGTTGAGAATGCTGTTGTGCAAGACAGTCCCACCTGTGTACCAGGCTGTCTTCCTGGATTGTGGACAGCTGGGGACTGGGAAAGACATTGACCTTATTCCTAGCAGGCGTCAGCAGGAAGTCAATGAGCTGGAGAGAATGCTAAAGCCCCCACCCCCTCCAACCTTCTCCTACTGGTTGAGGGGCTCCTACATTATCCTGGCAGTAGCTTCAGCAGCACAATTTAGTTTTGTCACTTGTTGAGACCTGAGTCAGGCACTTAGATCATGGCAAAAAAGATGGGATTGGGAAAAGTGGGCTCTGGCGCATATCTGCCCCAGGCTGAACAGAGGAATGTGTCTCCCCTTCATGGTGGTACATGCAAGGACGTGCTCTCTCCCCGTCCTCAGTGCTGAAGGGACTCCTTCCTCCCTTAAAAAGAATGTGTGTAATTGTTTCTGATCCTGAATGTAATATATGCTCATTGTATAATTATTGAGCATTGGGCATATTGGGAAAAACTGGAATTATGAAAGATTAAAGAAATAAAATATAATTACATGGGTAAGTTTTTCTGTTAAAAAATAACCAAGAATGTCTGAGTGCATGAAAGTCAAGGAAGATCTTCATGGTCTCTTTTTGAATGATAAAAATCAAGTTTCAGCACTCTAAATATGTTCTGAATATGACTCTAGCATGACTCAATTTTCCTGAAATAAATACACATGAATCTGCCAGTAGAATAAAACTATAAAATGTCCAATTTATTTGAAAAAGATTCCTGGTCGGGTGCAGTGATTCAAGCCTGTAATCCCAGGACTTTGGGAGGCCAAGGTGAGAGGATTGCCTGAGTCCAGGGGTTTGAGACCAGCCTGGGCAACTTGGTGAGACCTCATCTCTATAGTAGATAAAAAAAATTAGCCCGGTGTAGTGGCACGTACCTGTGGTTCCAGCTACTTGGAAGGCTGAGATGGAAGGATCACCTGAGCCCAGCAGGTTGAGGCTGCATTGGCCATAAGCATGCCACTACACTCCAGCCTGGGCAACAGAGTGAGACGCCAACTCAAAAAAAAAAAAAAAAAAAGGAAAAGAAAAGAAAGAAAGAAAAAGGTTCTTAACTACCATTTACAGTTTCTACTACAAGTTTTTCAAAAGCCCCACCATCATGGAGTTTGTCATTTGAAAATAACCTTGCCACTTGGTGAGAATATTATTTATTATTTCAATAAATATGAACGCACACATACCAGCTGGATCTCGAGCAGTGGGTGGGAGGCATGGGGCCTGTGAAGCCTCCACTTGGGGCTTCCTGCACTCCTTCGCTGTCTTCAGTCTAAGACTTCAGACTTCAGCTTTTACAGATACAAAACGCCTTTCGAAAATTATAATTGTGTAATTAAGCAAAATAACATTAATCTCTTGTGTTGGAGAAAACCAATGTTAACATTTTGTTGTCTCCTGGCCTTCTCTTTTAAAAAGAAAGAAACCCTGTATCAAACCATAGAAAGAGTTTTGTTTTGATTTTTTCCACTACATCTATCATGAGTGCTTTCACAGATCATTAAGAACTTCTTGGAAATATTGTTTTAAATTACTTGGCGTATCATCATTTGAAGTTTCCATAATTTACTAGTCCTCAGGTATAAAGTGCATCTATAAATATCCTTGGGCAGACATTGTTTGTATCTCTGTTTCATTAGATCATACTTCTAGAACTGAATGATCTTTACTGCTACAAACCTTGATGGCTGGGCCTGCCAAGTGTACCTCAGCTTTGGTGTCACAGCAGACGCATGGGATGGCATTTCTTCAAACTGGCCCTTGGGATAAACTTTCCATGGGATGATATGTGTGAGGGCCAGCCCTCACTTTTAGGACCTGGCCTTGGGCAGTGATGCCACCCTGAGCATAGAAGAGGAGGTCCCATCAGGACCTGGAGGAACGTCCTTCCTTGAGTGTCTTGGTTGTGTCTACACAGAGAGTAGAGGCCGGCTGGAGTCCTCCTTAATCCCAGGCCATCACGGTGGTGCTTATCTCTTTGATGCTGCTGGCAATGACTATTCCTGTGTAGGATGTGATTTTTTTCCTTTTGTTTTAATTCCCATGATCACCCATGATACTCTTTTCATCTTTGAAGACTCTTTACTTTGGGCTTTCCATGACCTGGAAGCACTTTGGGCTTCCCACCACCTGGCAGGACCCACTTTTGCCAATCTCAGGATTAGGCTTTTGTTAGACAATAAATTGTCCAATTTATTTGAAAAGATTCATAACTATTTACATGTTTTACTGCAAGTTTTTCGAGACTTCACCATCATGGAGTTTGTTATTTTAAAACAACTTTGCTGTTTGGTGAGAATATTATTTATTATTTCAATACTTGGATTCTTTATGAGGTAAAGTTTTGCTCATATGCTTATTAATAATTTGCATATTTAAAAATTGAGCGTTTTCTTTGTCTTCTTTTTTACTAGTTTTTTCTTATTGAGTTATAAGAATCATCTATATATCATAGATACTTATCTTTTATCTATATTAAACATTGCAACTATTTTCTGTTTGTTATCTGCCTATTAATTTTATTTACACTGCTTCATTATATATGAAAATTTAAACTTATATGTAACAAATTCTTTTAAAATTTTCCCTTTCATTTTCTGCTTTTCTGCTCATAAAGTTTTTCTTTAATAATAGCTGTTAAATAATCTATTTTTTACACTTCACTTTTAATTTAATTGGATTTCATTCTGATGTATGTGAGACAAGTCTCTAACTTGATATATTCTCCCCAAATAATCCAGCTTCTCACTTCCATCTCCCACCCCCCACTGCCCATTAGCTGGATGGAGAGCAGAGATAATTCACTGAAAGGGAACACGTGATTGAGGACATTCACCTCTCCTGTGCCCACTAGGCGAGAGAAGCGGTATCTACCTGCTCTTGTCATTCAGAGAGGCACTGAGAACGCCACCAAGCTTCCTACAAGGGAAGCTTCCAGGCTGCCTTATTGATCCTAGACCATAGTAGGATGCTTATCTCCATGAGGCTGCCGGCAAGTATTTTTCCTGGTATAGGATGTGATTTTTTTTCTTTTGTTTAAATTCCCGTGGTCACCCATAATACTCTTTTTGAAAGAGATGGGTGAGATTGACTTCCAGACTTCCCTCTGCCCTGGAATAGAAGTCATGCTCTCACGATAAACCAAACAGAAAAGAGGAGCAGGAGTTGCTTGGACCAAAAATGAGCAACTCTCCCTCACTTCTTTCTGAACTTTCGGGGAGAAGTATTCGTGAGAATGAGTGTCTGACCTTGTGCCACTAGCTCTTTGTTTTCTGGGGACACTTCACATCCTGCAAGGTCCCATTTCACCACTGGACACAGCACCTTCATGGTGGCTCTTTCCTGGGGTGGGAATATGGCAGAGATCCAAGTTTGCCATATTTTCCAGCTGCAATCTGGTGTATTTCCATTATTCTGAAAGTTCTGGGGGTGCAGAAAACTTGGTGGGGAGTGAGATGAAGGGAGGACAGAAGTTGCTGGACACTGACTGGAGCTCAGCCTCTCAGGGATGTGGTCACCCCCATCTCTCCGCTTCTCTGGGTATCTCTCTGTGTAGAAGCCCGGCATGTGCATCACCGACTTGCCACTAACCTTATGCTGCCCTCCAGCGTAACTGTGAGAGCTGAGGACCCCTTCCATGGCATGCTTCTGGGGCAGGAGCTGTGATGTGGTTGGAGGTAGTGTGGGGTCCCAACCGTGCCCTCCTAGCATTTTTCATAGTAAGCGGACCATTTTTTAAACAAGTTATGAAAAGAATACTTTTCTTCACCAAGTGCCACTTGGGATACAGATAATGTCATGTTTATATATTTGTTTAAACCAAGTCAAATCAGGCTCCAGGCCTCTCCTTGCCAACATTAGTAGGAAGTCCACAACACCAAGGGTTCCTCTGGCCCTGCCATACCAAGCAGGGCTCCCCTCAGTGACAGGCCCCAGAAGTCATGTGGCCCTGTGGATTCGTGGTCCCATGGGGTAGATGGCTTCTGGCTGTTCTGCGTGGTCATCTCAGCCTCAGAGTGTCTTCACTGAGGTCCCTGAGGTCCTGTGCCCACCCCTGGGCACTGGCAAGTGCCACAGGATGCAACCCTGGGAGAGCTGGCTCAGGGGTCTCACTGAGTGAATAGTCACCTGGCACCATCAACTGATTAAGTTCAGGGGATCCTTTCTTGGGTTCCAGGTTCCCCTTGCCCATCTGCAAGATGCCAAGCCTCTTTAGGGGATTCTACATAGTGTCAACTCGAGCCTAGAACACTGGACCTGAAGTGTCTCTCCAGGAGTCCTCACTAGAGATTCTGCTGCTCCCTGCTCCTGGGGGAGGATGGAAGCAGGGCGAATAGAAGCCCTTGTGTCCAGTGACCTGGAGGACTTGGGGGGTGTAGATCCTGGGACCAGGTTCCTTTGGGAGGGTGGAGGCAGGGCCAGCAGAGGCCCTTGTGTCCTGTAATCCATAGGACTGGCAGAGGCCCTTGTGTCCTGTGACCTGGAGGACTGGGGGGATAGAGATCGGAGACTAGTTCTGGTTACTCTCCCAGGAGTGGGAGGAATATATTCTTGATTTTATCGTAAGAGATTGGCTAGGAGAAAAAAGAGCACCTTTATTTAATTTTTGCCTGGGTACTATTATTAGATTACACTTTGTTTTTTATTTTAAAGAGGTGGGGTACAATTCAGGGTTAGGTATACAAATGTTCATTATGCAGGTACCCTTGTTGATGAGGTGTGCCCCTCCCTCCTCGACAGTTTCCCTCAACTGCCAATCCCACCCCCATTCCCCTGGCAGTTTTCCACTATTGCCAATTAGATTACATTTTCAACAATTCACTGTGATGCGTGTGAGTGGACAGGACTAAGACACTGTGGAGGATGTGAGATGGTGGAGGCCCTTCACCAGCACCCGAACTTCTCAGCGGCTTCTGAGCCACCTGCGAAACCTAGGGAGGAGATGCCTAGATCTCAATCAAAAGCCATTTTGCATCCACACACAGTTATAATGACATTTTTGCCTGAGAATGTGAGTGACTGAGGACAAATGGAGCCAACACCAGTCCACCACCTTGGTGCTCATGTCACGCACACTGTGGGAGGGGAAGGACTCACTTTCTAAATGACCTCCTCGGAAAACAGGATACCCTCTTCAGCATCTTAGATTTCCTTGACAGGCACACATTTTGTATTGTATTCTCACTGTGCCTCAGGCTGAGTTTACGCACACCTGAAATTTAGAGAGTACTTCCACAGCACTACGTGAGGGGCGTTTTCCCAAACACATCACGCGTTGTATTTATTAACCTGTATTCATAAATACTGATGTGCCAGAAGCTGTTCTAAGAATTCAGTGAAGCCGGGCTCAGTGACTCAGCCTGTAATCCTACGCCTTTGGGAGGCTGAGGTGAGTGGATTGCCTGAGCCCGCGGGTTCGAGACCCGCCTGGGCAGCGAGACCTCATCTCTACAATAAATCAAAAAATCAGCTGGGCGTGGTAGCGCATGCCTGTAATTCCACCTACTCGGAAGGCTGAGGTGGAAGGATCGCTGGAGCCCAGCAGGCGAGGCTGCGGAGGCCAGGAGCGGCCACTGCACTCCAGTCTGGTTACCGAGTGAGACTCCAACTCAAAAAAAAAAAGAATTCAGTGAACGTTAATGCCTTCACTCACTGTAAGAACTTTCCAGTAGGTACTGTTATCACCCCCATTTTCCAGATGAGGACAATAAGGCACGAAAAGGTAAAGAGATTTGTCTGGAGTCACGCAGTTAGCTGGCCACACACCTGAGACTTGAACAGTGACAGTCTGGTCCCAGAGTTATGGTTATGCCCATATACAATCCAGCCCATCCAAGACTTGAGCAATTTGCTACTGTTGAAGGGAAGCAGTGTGAATTCAAATCCAGTACTCAGAGACTACAGCCTGTCTGAAGAGCAGTGGCTGAATCTTCAAGAGATAAATCTGGCAGGGTTACATGGCTGCTGAGGGCGGAGCCAAGAAGTATATCTGGACCTGCCACCTACGTCCATGTATTTAGAAGTCAATGAATACACAATAACTACGAGTTTCTTTAAAAATTTGGGAGAATATTTTAAATATTTTATACAGGTGGTAAAATAATGGTAGCTGGCATTTTTTGTGTTATGGTTGTATTAATGTACATGTGGTTTCTATTTATTAGGATAATACACGGCCAATATGTAGAAGAATATATAGAAGAAAGCAAAATGCATCAGAAATCTTATAGTCCTAAATAACACTCCCTTTCTGCACACATTTAATGCACTCACCATGTGTGCAGTCACATGACAGGAGCTGGATAAATCACACTGTAAATACTATTGGTAACTTGCTTTTCTCAGTTCATTCTTTTAGTCCAAATATTTACTGAATGCTTACCATTTCTAAAATGATTTTCTTCGAACAACATGTCATGTCTACTTTTCTTTTGATGAACAGAAAGATCAGTCTTTTATCCGCCTTGAGTTGTGTTAGTCAGAATAGGCAAGGTTACTCTAGTAACAAATGGACCCCAGCAGCACAAAGAATGGTGTCTTGCTCCCAAAGCTGGCTGTGGATCCAATCCTCAAAGGTGACTTGGAGACCCACACTTCTTTTGCCTGATGGTTCTCATCTCAACAAAGGACTTCAGGTCTCTGCAGCTGGGAATGTATGCTGGAACACGACACAGGGCTTCTGTGGTCTCTGTCTCAAAGTGAAGCCAAGCACTTTGTTCCTGGTCCTGAAAGCAGACATAGGCCATGGTGCACCTGACTTCGGGCACTTTCTGTGTGTTCTGGGAGAATGAGGCATGGTGGACACTATGATGCCGCTCACACAGAGTCCTGCTTCATGGCTGTGTCATTCCTGGTTAGTGAATCCCCTCTCGACGGACATTTAGATCGCGAGTGTTGTTTCTCTGTCATAAACAACACTTCTGTGAGCATCATGGGCTCTGATCCACTGGCTTCTCAGTTCACCTTCCTGGAGGAGGAATTGGGGAACTGAAGACATATTTAAATCTGAAGATAGCTTCAGAATCTACGTCTGTTCCCCTACCCTAAGTTCTATCACATCACACAGGGGTGTGAAGCCCCGAAGGTACCTTTCCCAGCCTCTTCTGACCTGTGGTTCTGTATAGAACTCACCCCCTTAAGGCCCTCACTCAGAATGGGGCAGGAGACGCCTTTGTTCTCTGGCAGCGGTTGAGGGCTAATGCGGGGACTTGGCTGTGGCTTTCTCATGGCTTTGAATGTCCCTGTGAGGACTACACACTGGAGTGCTGTCAACAGGAGGCTGGCAGAGTCCCCAGGTGTCCTCCAAGAGCATGTCCCCACACATTGCAGTGAGCTGAGCTGTCACAGTCGAACTACTCCTAGCCCTGCTCTTCTGTACACCCTGGAAGGAGCCTTCCTGATCTGTGTCCTCCAGCTGCCAGCTGCCAAGGGAGCCTGGTCCCGAGCTCCCACACCAAGCTGCTTCTCAGGAAGTGTCCCAGGGAAACCCTCAATCATGTAGTACGCCAGAGGGGCCATCTTTATGTTGCTGCACCAGGGCCTATCAGTGTTTCCCAGCCTCAGCAAAGTAATGCTCAAAAACAAAGAAATTAATGGTGATTTATATCTGCATTTCTTGACTTCAGAAATATTTACTCTATTTTATTGATTTTTTTTTCTTCGTTTGTGGATTAAGTTTGGCTGTCGTGCCTCCTATTTTGACTCACATGTTCCCAAATGCCCTCCTCTTTTATTCAAAACCATTTTGCCCCCTTTAGTATTCTAAGGGTTATCATTTGTTCAGAATGTGAGGCTTGGAGAAGAAAGGCGTGTGGGAACAGATGGCTCAGTCACCAGATGGAGGAGGTAGTCTATTGATCTGCATCCTTTCCTGCACTCGAGAGGACACACACTTCTAAACATATAGCATGTAGAAACCAAAGAATTTGGGGTAAGAACAACCTCTAGGGCTTCTTGGCAGTGTTCAATTCCGGCTCCTTCTTTCATCAGCTGTCTTCCTTGGGTCCAGACCTGGAGAATGTCACATCCTTCAAGGACAAAAGAACATTTCTGCTTATGAAGGCTTTTAGGGAGGAGTTCATGTTGTCCTGCCACTGCCACTCTGAAAGACGGTCACCTCCTGAAAGGGTCACATTTTCCTTTTGAGCCCAAGAGATAATAAACAGCAGCAAAGGTAAACTTTAAGCAAAGGAATGGAGGAAAAAATGCCAGCTAGCCATGGCCAGATAGGCACTGTCTGCTGGGAATTAACACAGAAGATAAGCAGCATTGAGGGTGGTGTGGACCCAGAAGCGGAGACAGGGATGCACACATCGACGTGACTGGCAATGGCTCCCAGAGAACCGGGTTGAGGTGGGCCTGAGACAGTGTCCACACTTGATGAGAATGGGGTCCTGTGGTCTCCAAGGATGGCTTTCTTGGTTCCAGGAGAGGAGGGTAAACAGGTGTACAGATGCACCATGCTCTGTTTAGAATGTGGCTTCCAACTGGAGTGAAGACAGGACCTCTCCTGAGATGAGACCAGGCATAGGCAGCATATTGCAACGACTAGAGAAATGACAACTTCCTGAGGTCACCCTCCCTACCCTGAGCTCCCGACATTGGCTGGCTTGATGGACAGGAGTTGAAGACAGGAACAAAATCGTGATTGATCTGATATAGGAAATGACTTGCAGTTTTCAATTCTAGAGAGGCCACAGGCAATGTCTTATGCGTTCATACCCACAAGACAAACATGAGCCCTTCTGGGAGCCCTGCTGATTGCGAGAGGCCCTGGTGAGTGATGATGTGAGTCTTGGTGCACACGTGACACCTTCATCACTAAGTTCCGGGGATGCCATTCATCCTTTAATCAGTGATTGCATTCAGACATTTTAATAGAGAGAAACTAGGAGATTGATTCTTGTATTCATTTCACACATAATTTTAGCTCTTAGCGTGTGAAAAGCATTGTGATGGGGGGACAGAAGGCATGGTTTATGTACTCAGGGAACACAGGTGACACAACTGGAAACCTGAACAATGTGAGAGGAAATGCTAGAAACGTAGATAAATCGCCATTTGAGCAGCACTGATAGGGAAACCTGAAAAGTCCTACAGGGACTGGTGTGCTCAGGAAACTCTCCACAGTGAAAATAGAAATAAAACATGGAAGGAAGGGGATTGCAAGAGCAAGAGAGAGTGCCAGTCCATCTGGACTGTGGGCAAGGTGCTGGAATAAGGAGAGGCATGTGTGCACCTGCGGTGGGGAAGAGGCTGTCCCCCAGAGGAAGAAGGGAGGCTGTGTCACGGAGGAAGAGAGGAGGCTGTCCTCCAGAGGAAGGGGGAGGCTGTTGCTCGGGGAAAGAGGAGAGAATGTCTAATGGAGGAAGAGTGGAGGCCATCTCATGGAGGAGCTGCAGAGGCATGTCAAATACACTTTTCTGCCTTGATGGGAATGTTCGCTCTTTGTGCTTTTCCAATATTGCAGCCACTAACTACCTACACCTTTTGAGCACTCGAAATACGGCTAGTGTGACTGAGGGGTTGAATTTTTAATTTCATTTTATATTTAAGTGTCAGTTAAAGTAGCCACATGTGAGGCTGGTGGCTACTGTTAGTGCAGACTTAAACTGCTGTCATTCTCATAAACACACATGCTCCAAGACCAAGCATTAGAATTTGTACTCCTAAATTAAGGGGATGGTCAAATGCTGTTTTCATAAACCAAAAAACATTGTCTTGGATGCAGTTTCTTGATGGCTGCTGGTCAGCTGTTTGCAGGACTCTTGGGCAGCTCTTCACTCAGGGTTGTCTTTATTCTGCTTTTGATTGGGGCAAGGAAGGGAGAAAGTGACTGCAATTCTCCACAGGAGTATGACTTCTGGGACACTTAACTTGCTATTAGAAACTGCCCTAGACTGAGCTTTGCTTGCATCTGAGGTTTTGAATCAATATACCACACTGATCTAATTTTAGAATCTTTTCATATAACGATTAGATCCTATGACTTACAACTCTAAGTTTTTAACAGAAAATAAGTCAACAACCTTCTCAAGGTTACAGTTTTTAAAAAAGGATTGCTGTTTGGAATCCCAGCACAACAGTGGGTTGGTCACTAGGGCACTTCCCCTTCTCTTTGGTTAAGTTGTCTCTCAAGCTCTGTTGTGGTAAACTGGGACCTGAAGTTGAATGCACCCAGTCTCATGTTTGTCAACAACTGCATGGCACTGAATGAAGATGTTAGTTAAGAAAGTTGGGGAACCTTTGTGAAGGAGGCAGCTTACAGAGCTCTGGATGAAATACTCTCTAGTAAATACTAGTACAGCTTTTATTTGTGCAGTAAAAAGGGGGCTGCATGCCCAGGAGGCCCCAACAGCGTCAAAATAAAGTGTTTCCATGTCATAGGGCCACGCTAAGAACGTCTTGACTGTGGCCAAGGTCAGCTGGAGAGAGGCTGTTGGTCGGCGGACATCTGCTTTGATGAGCACGTCTTAATTTTGAGGAGGAACCTGAACAATGGAAAGGAGATAAATGGCTACAGGTAGGATGGCAAAGGTACTCACTGAATTTCATATGATTTCATTTCTTGTCCGGAAGCCTTGGCTTGAAATTTGCATCACAATTCTCATATTGGGAGATTCAATAGACTCTAAGGCAGATGGTGATAAAATCAGCTTCTTTTTATATTAAACTCCAGCTTCATCAATATGATCTCTTAAAGAAAGTACATAAATTATTCCTTTCAATAAGAAACTCAGAAAAGTCCATTTGCATCGCATTCATTGCTTGAGGTCCAATATAGTCTTGGTGATTAATTGCTGTCAATAAGACTAATTAGTAATAATTAATTGTTAATACTAATTACTATGACACCATTACTAGTGGTGCCAATTCCAATAACACCAAAGATAATAATGATTAATGACTCCACATGGATGTTCCTTCTATCCCACGGAACTGCAGTGAATGTGATCTCTGAATTGTCTTGTTCAGTTCTAAAATACTCTGATTTCTTTTTTGCTAATTTAAATTTAATTTCATCTTAGACTCAGGGGTACACGTGCAGGTTTGACTCATGGGTACATTGTGTGATGGTGAGGTTTGGGTCTCTATGGGATCTGTCACTCAAATAGTGAGCATGGTGCCCAGTACATAGTTTTCAGCCTTTGTCCCTGTCCCCTCTCCGTCTCTTTAGCAGTCCCTAGTGCCTATTATTTTCATCTTTATGTCCATGTGTACCCAGTGTTTTGCTCCCACATATAAGTGAGAACATGTGGTGTTTGGTTTCTGTTTCTGAGTTAGGTCACTTAGGATGATGGTCTCCAGCTGCATCTGTGTAGCTGTGAAGGACACAATTTTGTTCTTTTCTATGGTTGTGTAGTATTCCGTGGTGTACGTGTACCACATTTTTTTTATCCAGTCAGTCGTCAATAAATACCTAGGCTGGTTCCATTACTTTGCTATCGTGAATAGAACTGCCATGAACATACAAGTGCCAGTGTCTTTTTTTTATATCAAAAAAATTCTGATTTCTATTTTAAAGAAAAGGAACTAACCTCTAGAAGTCAGAGGACCTTGTTGTAGGCCCGTTGCTGGCAAGTGGGTGAACTTACATTGGAAGCTGGCTGCATGGACACAAGACTTTGTTTTTAACGCTACGCAGTAAATGTTTAAGGGCTAAGGTTTAGAACATTGGCTTTAACATAATCTATGCACTGATTGTATTTAGTTAAACTTTTTACACAAGGACATCACAAATTAAAACAATTGAGAAATCAGTTCTAAAAATTTTAATTTCTTTGCCTTATTGTTGAGTACATTCTGATGACTATTTTGAAAAGTATAATGCGTAAAGAAAATATAAATGCCAAAATCAGAATGATGAACATAGGTGATGCAACACTTTCTAAATGAGAAGGAACATGAGGAGACAAGTTGGTTCCTATGTACAACTTCAGGGAGAAGGGAACATCGCCTTCTCCATGTCTTTTCCTGGACTTGCAGGTAATAGATTTACTGAGAGATGAACTGCTTTTCTTGCTCTGCCTCTGGGTCATGATGAACCCAGGACCATTTTGTACACATTCCTGGATTGTTTTCACTCACTTGTGATAGGCAGGGTGGGCTGACACCAAGGTCATCTGGCATTGATATTCTCTCCTGTCTCCTCACTTCCTGGTCTCATACAACTTCTGTTTCACTGATAGCTGGATTTGTGGCAGAGCTGGCTAAGAATTTCCTGGGGTATCATTTAACAGGGGAATGTGGTAGATTTATATTGTGCCCATCTAGTTCATTGGAAACTGCAGGTTCCAGCATCCCATTCCTGAGCAGCTCCAGGCTGGGGGTGCACAGAAGACATTGTGTACAGATTAGGAGGCGAGGGAGGTGCAACGGGTCTTCCTCTGGTGTCCATGCCAGCACCAGAATGAGCTTTGCGGCCCCTGTGCTGTCCTTCCTGGCCAAAGCCTCACCCCAAGGCTTGTGGCAGTTCTGGCTGGCCTCCCTCTCAGTTGTTCTGAACCTGGGTCAGGTGCTGGTTTCACTCCATGGCAAAGGGGTCTCCTCCTCTTCACTCTAGTCATCAACATTGGGGGCCTGGATGAGAGTCTGAAGGTGCAGATTCTCCTCCATCTTGGGGTCCAGCTGCCCTGTGTCTTCCTCTAGAGCTCGTCTTCCCCGTTTTGTCCTTCTGTTCCCTACAGACCCGCTGACCCCACTGCAGGAGCCCCATTGCACTTGCTGACTCTACCCACGGTTGCCAAGATCAGACACCTGCGATCAGTCTCTTACTGCTGCTGCTGCTCCGACCTCATCCTGACCAACACAGGTGACTAAAGCCACTCGGGACAGAACTTGGTGGAGTAAAGGGAATCTAGCAGAACTCATCTCAGGAAAACCTTGGATGTGATTGCAAATAATTACTGTTAGGTAATTTGGGGGAGTTGTTTAAGGGAAAACTAGGGTAACAACCTGTATTTGCCAAAACTGCCTTTAAGCAGGGGAATCCGTTTCTTTCTGTTTTTCTTCAGAATGGGGAGGCAAGTTCAGGGTCAGAACTAAATCGGTCAGGGTGTTCCTGTGACCCCCTTTCCTCATGGAGAGCTCGGAATCTTGTTCAAATACCTAGCTGAACCTGTTTTAGGACTATTGGCTTGAAGCATTTCCAAATGATGAGGCTGCCCGAGGCAATGTCACATCTTGTTGTGACTTCGAAAGCCACAGGAACTTTCTGCTCCAAGGATACCCAAAGCTCCAGAATGACTTTTCACAAAAGGCCCCTTTTTCAACCATTAATGAAGTGAACCCTCCTCTGCCCTTGGTGTATTGGGTGGGCAGTGGACCCTACTCCCCAGCAAGCCACCTTAAGCGCCTTCTGTCGTTTCATACAGATGATACGAGTTTCTTCACCCGTGCATTAAGTGCACTTGGGACTTCCTGTCCAAGCAGTTATTTGCTTCTTAGTTTGAGTAAACCTTCAAAATTTCAAATTCTGGGAAAATAATGTAGGAATTGTGAGGCCCAGGCATTCCTAATCACGTGGTGCTGTCTGATTCAATTTGTTCTTTTGTTCTGTCACCGGTGGAGTACAAAAGAAGCTTTGAAAGATTGGTGGAGGAAAATTCACAAGTTTAACCTTGACAGCACATATTAAAAATAAACATAATGATGGTGACTCATGATAGAAATCTGGGCAGTCGTATTTTGTGTGATTTCAGGAACTGTTCACTTTCGGGGGTGAGTGGCGATTAGAGATACACAGGGCGCTCATCACCCATGGGCAAGAGCTGTGTTTTGCCTGCAGGGATTGCAGCGACCTCTTTTCTCTGTCTCAGGTTTCCCAGAGCCCCCTTGTTAACAGGCTAAGTGGATTTTATAAGCAGTGTCCTTAGCTTGTCCATCAAATATGGATGAAAACATACAAAAAATTGAAAAGCAAGGCACAGTGTTCTGGTATTACTGGGCTTGTTGTTTAATAATAATAACTCATTTTCTTTTATCCTAGTACTTGAACCTTTTTGCTTCACTTTTCTCATGTGGTGGTTAATTTCTATATGTCATCCTGGCTAGGTCATGGTGCCTCATTGTTGTTAGGTAATTTGTTTTTTGGTCAAACGGCACTCTAGATGTGGCTGTGAAAGTATTTTCTAGATGTGATTAGCATCAGTAGACTTTAAGAAAAGCAGATGACCCTCATAATGTGGGTAGGCCTAAACCAATCGGTTGAAGGCCTTAAGATCAAAGATTGAGATCCCTTAAAGAGAAAGAAATGCTGCCTCCAGACTGCCCTCAGCCTCAAGGATGAAGCATCAGCTTGTGCTGGGATTTCCAGCACACCTTCCCATCCTACAGATTTCAGACTTGCTGGCCTTTACAATTTGTGAACCAATTCCTTACAATAAATCTATCTATACTTATGCCACCTATACCATACCTCTATATGTATCTCTCTCTCTCTCTCTCTTTCCTCCATATCACTATACACATTTCTATCTCTCTGTCACTATCTCTGTCTCTGTCTCTCTCTCCCCCCATCTCCATCTTTATCATTTATCATCTGTGCATCTATCATTTCTCTCCTACTGTTTCTGTTTCTCTGGAGAACCCCGACTTGCTCACACAGCTGGCTTAAAACCACTTAATCAGAGAGATGGGTAAGAGCACGGCCTTTTGAGTCTGAAGGCTCTAGGAACTGAATTCCAGTTTTGCAATTTATTAATTTTCCAACCTTTGGGATTTTTTTTCTGAAACTTCTTTAAGTCTCATTATTTAGCAGGTATAAAATAGGAATAATACAAATAATAACATCTGTTAGACTTTTCCTACATCGGACGCTGTGTTAAACATCTCACACATGTTGTTTGATGTTCACAGCGACCCTACAAAGCGGGTAGTGACCGGCCACATTTACCTCTCATCAAGTCACTGTGTGCCCCACAAAGAACCAGCGGGGCTGTGCGTGCAAGTGTGGGGAGGCCAGGGAGCAGCTCCACGGTGATGGGAGCCCTGCCTCGGGGCACAGGCTGTCTCAGCAGCTTTGAGGTTTGGTGGTTTCTCTTCATTCATCCCAGATCCAAACTCTAGCATTTACTCAGAGATTTGCCTGAGCTTAGTCAACAGATCTCACCAGTCCCAATGCAAAAATGACAAATAAACCTCCCTCACTTTTATCTGAGGCCCGTTCAGACTGCAGAATTCTCTCAGATTAGGCAGTGGATGGGCCTGATCATCTGGACTGAAGATGCTCTGGCTGCTGTTGACAACACTCTCTGAGGAGTTCAAAATGATGGCAGTGACTATGTGTAGTGCTTTCCAGTGCAGACATGAGTACTGCAGGTGTTTGCTCTGTTCCCTCCATCACCATGGAGGGCCATCCTCTCGTTCTCAGCAACTGAGCATGATTGGCCTTCTCACCTCCATGCTCAGGAAGCCGAGCTTCTCTGTGTTCTCACAATATCCCAAGACCCTAATGGGCCGCAGTAGAGATTTTAGAGGTTATTGTTAAGTGTGGGTGCTGTCATATATGTTTGTTCTCTCTCTTTTTAAAAATGATTCTTTATTTTAGATGCAGGGAGCACCAGTACATGGCATTTTTGTTACATGGGCATATTGCATCCTGGTGGGGCTTGGGTCTCAGGTGGTCAATTACACAGATGGCGAACACTGCACATGACAGGTCATTTGTGAACCCTAATGCCCCCAACCACCTCCCTGCTTTTAGTGTTTCCAGTGTCTACTATTTCCGTCTTTGTGAATCCCTCCCATATATAAGCGAGAACATGCAGTGTTTGATTTTCTGTTTCTGAGTCAGTTTCCTTAGGATGATGATATCCAGCTCCATTTACATTACTGCAAAAGGTATGATTTCATTCCTTTTTTCATGACTCTGAAATGTTCAAGGCACATTTTCTCTATTGAGTCCAGACTGATTATTCAATTGATGAACACTTATGTTGATTTCATGATTTTGCTATTGTGTATAGTGCTGCAATGTATATACAAGTACAGGTATCTTTTTAAATAGGATTTATTTTCCTTTGGGTAGATCCTCGATAGTGGGATTGTTGGATCAAATGGTAGTTCTATTTTTAGTTCTCTGAGGAATCGCCATACTGTTTTCCATAGAGGTTGAACTAGTTTTCAATCCTACTAACAGTGTATGAGTGTTTCATCTGCACCAACATATGACTGGTGTTAGATGACATTGCATTGGTTTTAATCTACATTTCTCTGATGACTAGTGATGTTGAACATTTTTTCATACGTTTGCCAGCTGCTTGGGTGTCTTCTTCTGGGAAGCGTCTATTCATGTCCTTTGCCTGCTTTTAGATTTTTGTGTGTGTGGTTGAGCTGTGTGAGTTTCTTATAGATTCTGGATATTTGTTCTCTTAAATCTACAGTCCAGTGTTTTTGCCTACACTCGCGACTTTCATTTCAGTTTTTAAAACATAGGGCTGGATGATATATAATAGGCTTAAGTAGAATGTAACTCCCTAGATATTCCTTCCAACACCCAAATTGCTTTAACAATTGCTTTACCTGTCAGTGTTGTTGGTATCAGAGTTCCAGCCCTGATGCACTATCCAATTTGAGATTCAGTCTAAAAAAGTGCCAATTCTTCTTTTAAAAGAAAACTGTGATTGTGGGCAAATGCTATCAGATGCATTGTGTATGTACAGTCATTCACTCACCACATACTTAAGTGCTTCATATGTGCCAGGTTTCATTGAAGGAGATGGCAAGGTTCCTGTTCCCACGGGCCTATGCTCTAATACTAGAATAGAGGCAACAAGTAAGAAAGAAGACGAGGTAACAAGATGATGGCAGATGTGACAGACGGTGTGAGACCTGTATAACAGAGTTCTTCGACAGGAGCGGGGAAGGACTGATCTCAACACGGTGTCAGGAAGTGGCCCTGCAGTGGGTGCTGTGTTCTCTGTGATGCTGACAGCGAAAGAAGAAACTGGATACACAAGTTGCTGGGACTCACAGAGGACTATGCAGATCATCCTGAGACCCCACAGAGGACCACTCAGGTTCAGGTTCCTGAGGGGAGCACCTGGGGGAAGGGAAAAGAGGTCAGAGGGTCTGTAGTTGATGAGCCATGGAGAGGGAGAGGAAGATGATGAGTTTAAAGAGCACAGGGACTCAGATCATGGAAGGGTCTGGAACCCTTGCTATGGGGCTGGGTTTCTGTTCTCCACGACACACTGGGGGTCTGCATCTCGGGAAGATCACTTCAACAGTGCTGTCAAGAATGAAAGGTGAAAGAGTGTAGATGGAGCAGGAGCCAACCGATGGGTTGCTGCTGTAGTTCCTTCCCAAGGACAGAAAGTGGAAAGGCCCATGCTGATGGGGACTGCACTGGGTTTTGAGCTGCTGCCAAGACGTGGAGATGGATCAGGTGTCGGGGTTAGGGTGCAGAGCTGCAAGGGAGCTGGTGCATCTGGGATTCAAGCAACTGAGCAGAAGCATGACCACTGACTAAGATGGGAAAAGAAACAGGCTTTGGGAATGGAAAGCATCATATTTACATAAGTATACAACATAATATTTGATATACACTCTGGGTTTTATAACATTTGACATTTCTCAGTTCTCACCATCATTCTTGGAGAAATTTGTGCTGATTAACAGCAGGTGGTGCTTCCGGGGTGTGATATGTTGCTTCTATGATGAATGAGGTCTTTTTGAGACGTTTCGTGTAACTCCACCATCAGGATGAAGTCCTTCCTGCCACTGTCCAATCACAGTCACCCAAGGCCTCTTCTTGGGTGTGGAAAGCAGCAGCGGCATTCCCCGAAGTCAACTGTGGGACCTTGTTGCCACTAGCTGTGGAGGAAGGACTTGGGGAGGAAAGTCAGCCCTGAGCCTGGGCGCCAGGCTCCAGCTACAAGGGTGTGCTTGTGCAAACATTTTTAGTGCTTGATTTTTATCCTCAAACATTGAGCCATGGCTTTTATATGAGAAAAAAAGAATTCTCTCTTGCCTCAAAAGTCAATGCACATGTGTGGGTCATTTGGGTTCCCAAAACACAATCTTTTCTTTTAAAGAGAGAGGCCACGGCCACTGTCAGTATCTAAAGAGGCCACGACCACTGTCAGTATCTTAAGGACAATCCCTCAACCTGTTCCTGGTTGTCATATACCAAGAATAAGAATTTTTCTCGAAAGAATAAGCATTTTCCCCTGATAGAAAGAGATATTGCTTGTGCTGCAGGAATTCCATCTTCGACTTCAGCTTGCTCTCCCGAATTTTTAGTGTCCCCCACACCAGGCTTTACAAGGTGGGATCTCGCTGTCAGAATCAATGGATTTCACCTCCTGGTGTATGGTGGTGGGTTCCAGGGGGTTGTGAGGTTGCGGCTGATAGCCCCATTTTGTCACTGCATTTGGCACCTGGAACTCTGCCAGAAACCCTATTTTCTACTATTCTAGAGCTTTTTCAGAGTGGAGTTTTTTTTATTTTTTATTTTTTAATTTTTTTTTTTAGTGTTAAAGATGGGCAATGTTTATAAAGAAACGTGTTCTTCCTGCCTCCAGAGGGAGTTTTTGCTTCCAGGTACCTGCTTCCTGATGGTTTTGCAGGTGGGCCATCCTGTAGTGTCAGGCCCCTGCCAGCAGATGGCAGCCACACCACGTCGTGGTGGTGGAGTCTCAGCCCCAGGATGCCAGGAATGTGTCCTTTTCGCAAAGGAAAGGCCTGTGCGCTCTGTGATGGCTTGGGGGTAGCTAGCACCAGCTAGGTCCCGAGACTCACTACACACGTCTGTGAATTTGGCCTTGAAGTTGAAGATATATTTAGTTGGAAAAAGAAACAAAACTGAGTTTTATAAAGGAAAAAAACCCCTCCTCATATAGATCTGTCAGAATAAGCTATGAGGCAGATGTCCTAAGGTCTGGGGGTCATGGTGGACTTTGTGTCATGGATGCGTGCTGCAGTGTATTCCTAGCCAGGGAGCCATGGGACGTAGCAGTGGAGGACACGAGGTGGAGATGACCAACCGCCAACCAATTTAATCGGGGGCATTTGCTGAGCAGGGGTGGCTATGCGGAGTGGAAGAAGCAGAGAAGGAACTCTGAGATGAAATTGGAAACATTAGAAGAGCATTTCATTCTTCCACAGACACGATGCAGTATTTCCACAGGAATTCTCTGCAGGAAAAATGAGGATTGTCCCCAACAGGAACAAGACACTGCGCACACTTCAGTGGTTCCAGCTTCGACATCCTCTTGCTTCCTGGGCGTCTCTGCCCCATCCCTGTTGGTTTGGTTACTCTTCCCTCCACAGTTGAGTAGTGGCTTTCCTTTGTGCTGAATGGTTACTGGCTCTGGGTAGGGGCAGGGCTGAATAGCATCAAGAGGACGTTCCTCTCTCTTGACCAGCAGTATGGGTTCTGGAGCTGAGTACAAGGCACACTTTGTCTCTGTGTTTAAGCTGGGCTTTTGAGACTGGGAGAGGTGTGGGAACAAGGCCTTGTTTAAGGGAAACGACCACAATCAGTCATCAGAAAGAAGCCTTGAGTTCAATGAAAATGGACCGCATGGGTCAGGGGCTCAGAAAGGTTTCTTTTCCCAGGGAAATATTGAAACTAAGATGGTTGTGGAATTCCACAGTGACAGAACGATTTGCGAAACTGTGATGAACAAGAAAGAAGGTGTCAGTAAAGGCATCAGCAGTTTCCTGTTTTCGTGGCCCTTCTTGTGCCTGTTGAGGATTGAGTGTTTGCTCGTGTTTCACTCTAATAAAATGTGCCCATCCATCCATGCTTGAGCAGGATTGGTTATACCATCCTCAATGTCCCAGTGAAGGCCTGGGCAGTGAAATGGCTTACCCAGGGTGCAGACAACCAGGGGTGCCTTACCCATAGAGAACTGGCAAACATAATGACATTGACCAAAATCTGATCTGTGTTTAAATTGTCACCATGCCCAGAAATTCTTAAGCACTGCTAGTAAAAAAGTCTCTTTTTGTTCTAATTTCCAAGCATTTGCTGTGATTGCAGCTGAGTAACATATATGCAAGCTTCAAATTAGCACATTTAAGTCACTTATTTAATAAACAGGGAATCCTTTGTGGAAGTGAATTGAGACAGCTCCAGCCACCCATGGCCCCCAACATGTGTGGCCTCACCACCACATTCGCTTCGAGAGGAGCTGAGTTCTGATGGCTCAGACTCCTTCAAGCTGGCTCTGCATGGCTTGTGTTTCCAGCTCTTGAAGTTCTGTATATGCTGCCTTAAACAACGTGTTGGAAGTAAACACCGATAGCTGCATGTCATTTTTATTTTCTGGATTATACTTATTTTCCTGATGTGAAGTTGTCGGCAAAGTTAACCAGACACAAAAATGTTTGCAAATAGTCAGAATCAGTTTAATAATGACCGGAAACAAGCTTCAAATGTGTTCCTTGGAGACAGGTGTAGAGAAATGGTGGAAAGGGCCATCAACTTGGGAAAATTTGAGGAATTGGGTATTGGATTGAGAAAGAAATCAAACTGGAAAAAAATACCCAGAGAAATAGCACAAGAGGCATGGCTTTTATAATGAGAAAAAATAAAGAAGAAATAAAAAGATGATATTCAAATGTCCTGCTCATGTTCACCAAGATCTGGGTGCTAGTTCTAAAGCAGAAAAAGCTCTTAGAAGTTTTTGCTAAATGTAATAGAAATCAATGATGAATTTCTGGTGAAAGTATTTTAGCGAAACTTTTTTGACTGTGAAAACATTTGAAACGGACTAGAATTGATTCCAGAGGAAAAAAGATATGGACACTATGTGATTTCTGGAATTTATTATGAAATGGAATTTTTATGAAGAATTGCCAGGCCTAGACTTATCTTAGCTGTTTGAATGTCTATTATTTCATGTGAAAGAAATGGCATAACATTAAATTAAAATGATATGTTCTTTCATAAGCTATCAAAGAAATATTGACAAAAAACCCATATTATCTATTTAACGTGAATATGTGAAAAAAATTAATTTTGACAAAATAATTGAGAAATCTCTATAAAGTTAAGACTAGAGAACAAACTGCAATTTTATTGTGTGCTATTACAATAGACCAAGATGTAGGTATTTCCTTTAAAAAACATAGAATGAAATTAGCACAATTTTTCTTATATAGATATATCTATTTGTATTAAAAATAAATTGAGATATTATATAAAATTGTATATATAGGTATATATAAAGTTGTATAAAAGAAAAAATCACTCTACTTATACTTTCTTATCATTTTTCTCTTGCTATGTGTGTTATGTGCAGTATTTTTTTCCTTTTGAGGAAGGGGGTGTTAAAATGACCCTCCTGACATCAGCAGTGCTAGGTAGAATATGCTGGTCTTTCGCCATATTTCTTAACCACAGTGGGCCAGGCTCTCCTATAGTCACAATTAAACTCTGAAATCTCAATGACTTAACCCAGTTAAAGTTTGTGGCTTGCTAGCCCTGAGTTGGCTATGGAGATTCCTGACTGGACGGCAAGCCCTGTCTGGAGGCTGCTGATTAGACAATGAGCTTCGTGGTTTTCTGCAATGAGAGGCTCTGGGACTCGCCCTCCTGAGTGATAACCCCAAAGTGATAACTGGCAGAGAGGACAGGAGGAATGGGAGATGAAGAAATGTTGAGGATTAGGCAAAATATGGACAGACCTGTGGATAGCACTCACTGCTCCTGTCTGCGGCCAACTGGTCCAATTCAGCCGTACTGCGCAGTGACCTGCATGGAAGGCTGGAAACCTAGAGAGCATGGGGCTGGGAGCATCCAGCCGCTCTCTGTTCAAGCTACTCATGCTTTTCAATTGCTGCAATGGCTTGAAACCACCAAGCTCGTTATCTAATCTGCCATCTCTCTCTGATCCCAGCCACCAAGAGTACTACAAAGCAGTCCGTGGTTTCCAAATCAAGTTCAGGACCTGTTTGTTTCCAGATGAAATATCTACGTGAACCAGTGCATGGTACATTGATGCAGGGTTGCTGTTCTGGTTGGAGGAGGAGTAAGCACGCAGAAATGACTAGCTGATCTTTTCATTGACTCATGCACACTTCCCCTCCTGTTCCATCCCAGTCACTCCTGGGACCTTCCATTGCCTTCCAGAACCCCTGGGCTGATCAAGCGGAAGCTGGAAGACATTGCTCTAGGCGAATAGGGTCACAGAAGCCCTTTGAACAGGGGATGTTGTTTAGGGAGAGTCAGGTTTGAACCGTGGCGTTCGGGACTGCAATGCCCTGCCCCACACGTTGCGACTTCATCCCTTCAACTTGACTTAATGTCCCCTAAAAACCCCCTTCTCATGTCAACCTTGATATTCACACATATGGCCTCATATTGAACTCATTTTTATTACTTCAACATTGAGTGCCAGGAGTCAAGAAAACTGTGATAGAGACACTAACTGCAAAGGAAACAATTCTCAGGATATTAAATTAAATTAAAAGATTTACAGACAACGTAGATATACAATGGGATGTTAATGATGTAGAAGGAGCTGTTTTCTCTCTATCTAGAGATATGTGTGAGTCTCCTGTTTATTTATCCCAACCCCTTAGCTGAGCTCGAGTCCCACAAGAGCGACCAAGCTAAAAGGCCAGCTGAACTGCCAGGAATCTGAGCTGGTCTGCAGAAGCCACCACACTGGGGGACAGAGGTTGCTCTCAGTTTTGAGATTTCCCTGCATACAAGAAACGCTCTCAGCATAGCAACATGACCACAAAGGTGTCAGCATTTTAGTTTATTTGTGCTGATGCATCAAGGCAGGCCTCTACCTGGAGCAAGCAGGTAGAAAGTCTGTCTTACTGATACCCCAAGACTAAAATCTTTGAATTTACACACATAAGTCCCCATGAGCTCTCTCAAGCCTTTCCACTGGGCAGAACCAGCTGACACACACTCTGTTCCAACTCACGGTTCACTTCATGTGCATGAAGCATTTTTCCTTATAATATCATTGACGTGAGGCAGAGGCTGATAACCATGGTGCCAGTTTACAAAGCAAGCATATTATTGCCTTTCTAGAGACCTTTGTTCCCCTGTTGTCTGGGACCAAACCATTCCTGTCTTAACACAGTCTTGTGATTCCAGTAATGGAAATATAGTTCCCAAGGAATCTGAACGCATCACAGTTAAACTGCTTCTAATTTTGCATTTTTATTTCCTTGAAATTATTTTCACCTGGAACAAGTCTATAATTACTAATTCAATTATTACATATTCTTATGATCACTTAACCACACTAGATACCAAGTGTCTACACTATATTATCACATGCTTCTTTTCTACATAAGATCATATAATATTTTTATTTATTCTGTTAATACGGTGAATAACATCGGCTGAATTAAAAAAGTTACAGTAACCTTTCACTCCTAGAATAAACCCAAATTTATTGTGCTGTTTAATACTCACAGATCAGATATCTTTACTACTTTAATATGCGAAATTATCCAGACTTGTTTGTTTCTTGTTATGTTCTATCTGACTTGTTACCAAGTTTATGCTGGTCGCATAAAATGAATTGGAAAACATTTACTTGTTTTCCTGTTCTCTGTTAGATTTTTGTGTAAGATATGTATAATTTATTTCTTGAATGCTTAATGAAATTCTCAAGAATTCCCTCTAGAGTTGGAGTGCTTTTAGTTTGGTGTGGAAAAATTTTTAATTACGTGTTCAATATCTCTCACAAATATAAAATTATTCTGATCTATGTTTGATAAACAATAGTTGGGACTAAAATTATTTGTAGTTTATCTGAAATCCTAATTTAATTGCACTTCCTATATTTTGTCTGCTGCCATGCCTTGTCCTCATTCTGTTTTGAGTAGCTGGAAAAACAACGGGTGTTCCCTTGTCTCCCCGTGGTAGCTATTCCTGCCTTTCCTCTCATTTCCTGATTGATCTCGCTAGAGGCATGTCAATTTAATTAGGCTTCTTAAAGCACTAACCTTTGGGCTGTTCATTGTCTTTATGGTATGATTTCCTTCCCATTAATTTCTTCCCCCCCCTTTTTTCTTTTTTTTGTACATAGCATTTAGTTTGCACATCTAACTTCTTGGAATATATAATGACTTTTCAGTCTTTTTTTCTTTTTTAATATACCTCATGCAAATTTCCCTCTTAATGTGAGAAAGTTCACAGAATGTCATGTTCAGGGACTTGGATTTTGTTTTGTAGATGAGAAGGAAGCATTCACTTTATGCTGAGGAATAACACCCTTTTATTTTTATTTTATTTTTATTTTTATTTTTTTTACTTTTTGACACATGCCATTCACTGTGCTGTGAAAGAAGTAATTTATGGAATGCTGCAGTATGAATGTTTGTGCCTCCCACAAAATTCACATATTAAAATCCTAACCCCTGAGATGATGGTGGTAGGAAGTGGGGCTTTGGGGAGGTAGTGGCTTTTGAGGGTGAAATCTTCATGAATGGGATCAGTGCCCTTATAGAAGAGGCCCCAAGGAGCTGCCTCGCCCTTTCCACCATGTGAGGATGCAGACTCCACATCTTCCAAGCCCTAGGTCTTAGACTCCTCAGCCTCCAGAACTGTAAATAATAAAATTCTGTTGTTTACAAGCTACTCAGTCTACAGTATTTTGTTAAAGCAGCCTGAATGGACTAAGACAGAGAAGCAGGAAACCTAAAAGTGGAATGGTTCTTGACTGATGACAGACTATCAAGGGACAGCCTTTAGAAAACAGACAACTGAAGAATACAGTCATCATCATTAGAAAGAAGGGATAATAGTCAGAGAAGAAGACCTCTGGTTCACACAGAGTCAAGGCCTCAGAGGTTAGAGGAGAAAGTTTCTTCAAGTTCCACATTTTACAGTTGTATTCTGTTGAAGATATTTCATTAGATTTTGAAATCAGAATATATGTAACAATATATACAGTATATTAAAACATATAGCAAACCTCTGAAACAAAGAGTACCTTTCAAGACTGTCTTGTCCATGGCTACACAGCATGCCGGTACTTGGCAACCCAGGCATGCCTGAGATCTACCAGCAACCCTCAGGCCTGAGAGGCCATGGACCAAATGCCTGCAGGACCAAACTTAGCTCTCAAGCAACAGTCGCCCTGAGGCTTCTGGACTGACCCAAGTCATGGATTTGAAACTCCAGCTCTCGTCCTCTCCTTCATCTTTTTTGTTTATTTGATTTAGTGGGGTAGATGCTATCCACAATGATGGAAGATAGCTTAAGCCAGTCTTCACTTCAGTTGTAGATAATGAAGAAGAAAGTGTTACCTATTTTTAGAAAGAATGGTTGGATTTAACCCACAACACACCAACTTCTACACTGAGTTTTTTTTCTGAAAGAGAAAAAGATTGGTCAGGAATAAAACTTTAGTGGTCTGTTCATGGATAAGGCACCCCTTCTTTACATGAAATGGAGTCAACTTTTTTTTTTCTCGCACAAAGTGAATAATGATGAAGCGTTTTCTTTCTGAATGGCCATCTTCAGAAACCAGAAAAGTCTGAGATGTCCAGATAAAGGAAACCAAGTATTTCTTCAAGAATAAATTGAGGTTTATCCAGGGGCCACAGTCCCACCACATTTCAGGTCTCTGAAGGGCTCGCCTCTGTCCCTTCCTGGCATACTGAGGGGAAGCTCAGAGTTTGCTTCCTTTTCCCATTGGTTCTTGAGACTCACTGTGTCTAGGGTTGCTCAACTGACACATCTGTGGAAAAGAAAACTTCTTCAAAGGAATCAATTTTTTGTGGCTACAAATTTGGGTGTTTGGTTAGGTATTGGTCAATTTGTCTGAAACTGGAAAACTTATTTGAAGTTCCCACCACCATGCTAATTCACAAGAAGTTGACATTTTTGAAAAGTTGTGGCAAAAAAAAAAAAAATCACAGTTAAAACCACAGAACACCATCCCATCCATACTCTATATGTCATGGTTCACTTTTTAATGACAAGGGATAGCTTCATTATGTTTAGTGCTCAGATGTGGGTCTGGGTGTGATTATAGGATAAAGGAGAAACTTCTTTTCTTGTCCATACTCACTTGGAACTCCTCTTGCATTTAAATTCAACACAGAGAATAAACTTTTATTCTGTTTTTTGTTTGTTTGTTTTGAGTTAGGGTCTCACTCTGTCACCTAGGCTGGAGTACAATGGCATGATCATGGTTCACCTCCTGGGTTCAAGCAATCCTTCCACCTCAGTCCCAGAGTAGCTGAGATGACAGCTGTACACCACCACAGCTGAAAGAGAAAAAGAATAATAAATATTTTTTTATTTTTATTTTTGTAGGGTCAAGATCTTGCTATGTTGCCCAGGCTGGTCTTCAACTCCTGAGTTCAAGCAATCTTCCTGCCTTGGCCTCCCAGAGTACTGGGATTATAGGTATGGGCCTCTGCACCTGGCCCGTTGTTCAATTTTACCACAGCTTTGTTTTAATAATAGAGTTTCTTGCTAATGACTTTGTCGAGAAAATCAAATAAGGAGCAGAATTGCTCAACTGCCCCTGGTGATGTCAGTGCACTGATTTGCTTTTCCGTTTTCCCACCCATCCATCTCTCTGTCCATGGGTGGCTGGGGGCAAAGACTCAGAGACCAGTTCACAGATGAGCCATCCTGATGACTGGGAGGATCTACACCTGTCTCTTCATTATCTGAAGCGTATCGATGCTTGGATGGAGACAGGTAAGACGAAAGACTTGTTTTTATGAAGCCCTGACAAGTAAGCAGTTAGGAAATCACGTCACCTATGTGAACATGGGCTGGTATGCAGGAGTTCAGGGGAAGAAGGGGGAAGCAGAAAGCAGAGTGGAACAGTGAACTTGGACCCAGGTGGCAGCAGCAGTGGTGCGAGGGGGAGGTGGAAGAGTATGCTTCTAGGAGAGGAAGACACAGAGACCACAGTTTGGCTCTCTAGACTCACTATGTCTGGGCAGGGCCTGGCACCGCCACTTTCCAGCCTACCCGGCAGTGCACTTAAGGCAGCTTTCAAAAATTCTCTGTCTCAGTTTCCTCATTTGTAAAATGAGGTAATTCTACCTACTTCACAGGGTTGTTGTGTGGATTAAACTAGATAATTTGTGAAAACTTCTTAGTATCTAATGCTTCAAACATAGTGAGTCAATCCATGTTGGCTATTATAATCACTATCAGTACTAGACCTTGGGTGAAGTCACACAGTGTGCTGAACGTGTTAGAGTTTTACTTCAGACAGTCTTGCATTGAAATCCCCTGACTCCCTTGTGCTATCTGAATGATGTCGGGCCAGTTAAGTGTCTCTCTGAGCCTCAGTTTTATCATCTGTGAAATGGGAATTATAGCCGTTATTTGGTGGGACTCTTTGGATCAAAGTATGAAATGGATCAAAGTATGAAAATAGTACGGTCCCACATGAAGATTCAAGAGATTGCGACCATTATCGGGGGTTGAGAGAGAAGAAGCTATGTAGGACAAAGATTTGTGGTATGAGTGATATGGGGGAAGTGAGGGGAAGGGTCTCACGAGGAGGAGGGACAGCCCAGGCTGAGGGGAGGTGAGGGGGAGGCGGGGTTGTGGGGATGGGGAGGCAGGGATGTCAGGGGCAGGGAAGTGGCAGCAGGGAAAGACACAAATCTAACTCCCATTCGCACACACCCATGCCTTCGGGAGCTTGGGATGATGGGCATCCCAGAAACCGAAGAGTTTGTGTGGTTAGTGATGCCGTGGCCAGGGGCATCAAGGGACTGATCTTAGCACTAGAGGAACACCTGACATGGTTGGTGCTTAGTCCCCTGGAGCTCTTGTTATTACCTCCATGGGGTTATCAATCACAGACTCTCCTGCCTGGTCCATGTGCTCCGGGCAACTGTGGGGAACAGTGGCTGCACAAACGGGCAGTGGGTGGGAAAATGAAGAAATGGCCAAATTGTTCACCTACAGACATCACATCAGTGCGATGTGCTGGGCTTTGCCTGGGAATGACCCCATCTTATTCCTCATGTCCTTCCCACACTGCCTCCACCTCCTGTTCGAAGAGGGGTCATCACGCTGTTTTTAACAGCTGTAGCCTAACAGAGATATTGGGATATGGCTTTAAAGATTGCCCTAAGCCAACTCTTTCCACTCCTTCCACCTCAGGCTTCTGGTTTTAAGGGTCTCCCTCTATCATACGCAAGCCCACATACATACATTGCTTGTGGCAGACAATATTTTTAATTTTTTATCATATTATAAGCTTGCCAAGCATATGAACACCTCAGATGTTGTTAATGAGAGTGTGAATTTCTCTCAGTAGCCTTTTTCAGAGCACTAATGTACATTTTATTTGACCTGGGAAATCCTGATTTGAGAAATACATCCTAGAGTTTGAAAAACCACCAAAATGCAAAGCTATATTCAGTGATATTTCCTGCATTGTTATTTATAGTGCAATAGAACTGGACACAACCTGAATCTCTCTCAATAGGAAGGAGATTGACTAAATTATAGTCCTCTTTACTATAGGACAGTGTGACCAGAGGGATGGCCACTGTGTGTTATTAAGGAAAAAGGCAAGCAAGAGATCCATATGTGTAAAGTAGCCCCACGTTGGGAACCTAGTCATCTCCTTTATCCACACTTGGGCATATCTTTGTGCAAACATACATATTTATTTTCAGTATAATTTTTAGATCATGAAGAACAGGCTGGAAGAATACATACCAAACTATTAGCCTTGGTTATTCAGGGTTGATGGAGGAGAAATGGGGTAGGGTGAGAAGGTTCATCTTTTCTCCCGTGTTTAGACTTGATTTTTAAAACAAGTTCGCATTACTTTTTAAGTTAAAAATAAACTGTGTCTCCAACCTGGGCAACATGGTGAGACCTCATCTCTATAATAAATAAATAAATAATTAGCTGGACTTGGTGGCGCACGTCTGTAATTCCAGCTACTTGAAAGGCTGAGGCCAAGGGTTGAGGCAGTGGTGGCCATGAACATGCCACTGCACTCCAGCCTGGATGACAGAGTGAGATTCTGATTCAACAAACAAACAAACAAACAAACTGTGTGCATAGAAGGAAGAAGAAAGCTCTCACACCATATGACGAAAAAATACACCATCTATTTGGAAACAGTGATGCCATGCACACAGTGAGGAATGAAATGGTGATTAGCAGGACTGAAGGAAGAAACTGGAGGTGAGAAGGCCAGCAGAGATGGGCTTTGCTGCAGGGTTTGAGGAGCCCATCTTGCTATCTTTAAACTGTCATTCCTAGAGAGGGTCTTCTGCTGTTTGGTCTGATGGCTGTGGGGTGACGCGTTAGGAAGTCCACACAGCTGCAGAAATTTGCTGAAGAATTTTTAGTGCTGGTTAACCATCTGAAAGAGCATGACTAGAAGGAATGGTATTTAGGCCAGCAGGTGCTGATGGGGTGGTGGGCATGGAAGAGGTGCTGGAAGCCCCTGGACCGCCACGATGCTCCATTCTGGTGGAATTCTATAGGTGGAAGATGGAAGGGGCCACTGGAAGGTAATGGGTGCCCTCAGTATATAGAAAGGGACAGGGGAAAGCATGAAAAAGATGATGGAGACCCTGCAACCTTGAGAGAGTTCCTTCAGTTCAGGGAGTAAGAGTTCAGAGGACAGAAGAAGAGAGACAGCAAAGGAGACAGGAAGAAGGGACGCTGGCACAGTGTGTCCAGGCAGCCAGACCAGCAAGAAGTTGTGGGCAGGTGGCAGGTGGACAGGGAAGAGATAAGCGTGGGCAGACAGGGAAGGATAAAGAGGCCTGGGAGTCATCAAGTCAAACAGGCCCCATGCAGAGTTGGTCTGACCTGGCCTTGCTTGAATTTCATCTAATTCAACAGCCAAGTATGTTCCTATGGGCCACTGACAGAGTGAGACAGTGTGAACTAACATCATACACGTACATGGTCATCTTTTATAATTGAGATGTCTTAAGCATCCAAAAAGTTTAATTCGGTTGGTGTATGCACAATAACTTCAAACATTATACAGCATATAACACGTATACCAGGTATGTTGATTGTTACATTTTCGTTAAGGCTACCAGTCCACAGTAGGCTGTCAGTAGTTAACTTCTGAGGGAGTCAAAAGTTATACAGATTTTCAACTGCACGAGGAGAGGGAGTCGGTATCCCTAACTCCCTCATTGCTCAAAGGTCAACTGTACTTGGATCGCTAAGATGTTTCATTCTCCTTTGCCAAAACAGATCTTCTTTTGTGAAAAAAAGAAATAGTGCTCATCAAAAAGTCGCAGTGAAAGTTCAAACTGTACAGTGTTGTAACAAGGACAAAGGAACCACAGGAGGACAAGAGAAACGCAGTTTTGATTTGAGTTGGCGTGAAGCAGTTTGACATCCTTGTAAGTCATTTACATTATTTCAGCCTTAGTTACATCACCTGTGAGATGAGGCGCTCTGTGAATTCTGTGCTCCTATGGGACACCCAACACTACTAAGCAAGGATTCTTTCAAAATGCGTGAACATGACCAATATCGGAGAGAGCAATGAGAGGTGACGACACAGACTTCAAAGTCATAGACTAGTCGTAAAGAGGTAGAGTTTGGAATCTTGCTGGCCTAGGCTTAAATTCTGACTTTACTACACACTAGCAAATGACGTTGGGAAAGTTTCTCTGTGTCTATTTTCTCATAAATAAAAATGAAATTGATAACAGATTTCTAACCTGTCCATGTGGGAGTGTTAAATGTAGTAATGTGTTATGTGCTTAATGACGCTTAAATTGGAAGAGCTCAGAATGTTGTAGAAAGCAAGGTAAAATATATCTGTTCTTGTAAGAGCCACACTTATCTTTTTTTTTGAGTTATTTTTTTCACCCAGGATGGAAAAAAGGGGTTCTGAATAAGTTGGCAGTAAAAGCACAAGTAAACATGGTAGTGATTTAGCAACACCCAGTAAACATACATTTCACAGCAGGAAGGAAGGAAGGACAGACCAAGGGTTGGACAAGCAGGAGAGGAATATTATCCAGAGAGGGAGCGCATCACCCCAGTGGCTAAGAAGACTGCGGGATTGTCAAAGAACTGAGCTGTTCCTGGGCCAGAACCCCTGTGATTTTACACATAGTTGATCTCCCTGTGGTGACCCTGTGACTTTTCCTCTTGCAGGGCACCCCTGGTTTTCTGCTTCACTGGGCCTACTGAGTAAGGTTTTGGACATTTCTCTGTGAGAATCCTGAGTGAGAAATGACCACAGCCATGCTGTCACTGCTGCCCCAAGTTCAGAATTATGTTCAGTGTGGACAACACCTGTCCTCTTCAGCTCTCTTGGGCTTGAGATGATGAGGAAATCCTCCCACTGCTGTGTTTATCTTAACATGAGAAGTTGAAGGGTTTCAGGGAAGGGTGACAGAAGAATCTACAGGAAAGCTGTGCTGTGTACCCATGGGAGCAGGTGGAGAATGCCAGGGTAAGTTGGAAAATATCTTCCTGGAATATTGGAAGAAGAACCTGTGTGCTAGGGTGGAATCAAATGCCCTTCTCCCATCGCAATGATAACTTTTTATTTGCAATCAATAGGATAGGCCCTGTGTTTTTTTTTCTTTCTGATTTTGTCTCATTCTACTGGCAAAGTTTGGGTTAAAATTAGCATGAGTGAAATCATGAAGGAATGGCACAAAAGCATGTACCACTGTGTGGGCTCAAAATACATCACAGACAAATTCTACTCAAAGTGGTTGTTTTCGTGGTCACATTATTCTACGTTCACCTACTGCCCTGGACTAGCAGGTCTGGTCTCCTGCCTTGACCCCATGCATGCTCACTCCACACAGAGGATTACAGGCCCTGAGGACACTGCACGCTAGGCCCCAGGAGTGTCCCTGTCGAGCCGTTTCATGTGGGTACACACAGGACTAGCGAGGAGAGAAGAGCCCTGCCTTTTCGGTAAGAGGCACATTTGATCTTTTCCAACCACTGGCAGGTTTCCTGGAAGAAGCTCGGGAGGGAAAAGGAAAATTAAAAGGCTTCATCTGAAGAGTTGGGGCTGTGCTTGCATACCTAATTGCCAAGGTCTCTTCCAAGAAGCGCGTCTGTCTGTGGTGTACCAGCCTTCAGCCGGGTGGCTCCTGGATGGTGTCTCCTTCAACAAGCAGCCAATGGCACCGGCACCAGCAGTTCCCTTCCAGGAACACAGTGTCTGTCCTCTGGTTTCTGTTGAGTTGGTCTGGCCCTACTTAAGAGGAAAATAATTGGCATTTTTTACTCCGGAGTTGGGCAGTCATTTCCTTCTGGGCCACCCTTCACATTAGGGCCAGCTCTCTGCAAAATTATGCAGTAGACAGTTTGTTTTTAAGCATTCTATTTTTTTCTGGTGCCCATCAGTCACATTAGCCTTCTCCCCTTGGCCCACATTTTCAGGGCCATGATATTTTCTTAGGACCATCAGGGATGTCTTCACAGTTATGGCTAGGGTACCTGTACCAAGCCAGCAGGCATCCTTCCTTCTAAAATTGTCAACTTGCCTTGAAAGTTACCCAGTCTTTTGCCAGTCACTATGTCAGGTGCCATGACTATAACAGGAAATAAGACATGGCCCTATGCTGTGGAATACACAGTCTCATGAGACAAATGGGTCTGAATATCTGGTATCATAGCAAAGCTACAAAGGTGTGAGGCAGCAGAAAACACTGGGAGAGATGTCACTATGGCATCACTAAAGCCCTAAAGACATGAGAGGGTTTGTCCTGGAAAGGCCACTGGGAAAGTGTGCCATAAAAGTGTGAACTTTATCCTGAGGGCTGTGGAAAACCCTAAGAAAGTTTCACAAGACAATGACGAGATCAGATTTTCAATTAGAAAGGCCTCTTTTCAGAATAGCATTAGGAAATAAGACCACTTGGCCGGGCTCGGTGGCTCAGCCTGTAATCCCAGCACTTTGGAAGGCCAAGGCAAGTGGAATGCCTGAGCCCACGGGTTTGTGACCCACCAGGGCAACTTGGTGAGACTTCATCTCTACAATAAATAACAAATTAGCCAGATATGGTAGTGCACGCCTGTAGTTCCAGCTCCTTGGAAGGCTGAGGCAGAAGGATCACCAGAGCCCAGCAGGATGAGGCTGCGGTGGCCAGGAACATACTACTGCACTCTAGTCTGGGCAACAGAGTGAGACTCCAACTCAAAAAAAAGGAAATATGACCACTTAGTTTATGTCAGAAATCTAGATGAGGGTTCAGATGACCTACACTAAAGTGGTGTTACCATAGAAAGAAAAGAGGGAACAGACTTGAGAGACATTCAGGACACAGACATTGCCTGGCTTAATGACTGCTTATTCCAGAGTCTGAGGAGATAGTGAGACAGACGGAGAAATCTAGAATGGCTCTAAGGATTGTGAGGAAGGGCGGGGCCTGGCGGTGTCCTTCCAGAGATACAGAATGCACAAAGTGGAGTTGGTTGGAGACTCTTATTTTGGTGATGGTGGGTGTCAAGATAAGTCTTGACCCAGGCTCAAAATTTTATGCATCAGTTCATCAATTACTTTCTCACCAAAATGGCATCAAATTGGTTTAATTACATTAAATACACATCTCTTTTATTACAACTTTGAAGAACGTAGATGATGCTGGCAGTTTTACAGACTATGAAAAATCAGTTGAGGACTGTCCCGTGGTTTAGAGTGGAGGTAGGAGCAGAGAGTGGCTGCCTGGGGCAATTTGTTTACCTGTGACCCACCTTCTCCACATACTCAGTGTTTCTCTTACTTTCTTCCCCTGATGTCTTTCCCTTCAGCATTTAATTTAAGATGTTATCCCTTCCTAATCCAGCATCATCAAGCCCTCCTCTCCATAGAAAGTATACTGGCTACAATATGAGAAGCCCCCCCACCTCTGGGCAGTTGCCCTCTAGGAGGAAAATAATTCTCTCCACGGACTCGGGCATCAGAGAATCTCACTGTTACCCAGTAAGATGTTGGGACAACGGGTGGTGCTTACCTTGGTGAGAATTTCCAAATCCTCACCATTCCCCAGGCAGAGAAACCCAATGCTGCTGATGACGCTTCGGGGAGCAAGACACTTGGGGAATGGGCACGCCTTTTCAGTGCTGAAAAAACTCTATGCTCCAGGTCTTTTGTTTCTATCACCACAACCCTTAAATACTCATTTTCTTTCTCCCTCTATTTCCTGATTTCTGGGTAATACATAAAAGTCTTAAGTTCCTAAGTCTCCTACTCCCACAGTTATGTATGTATGTCTTCCCTTGGGGGTCTTTTGAAATGCCAAAATAATTTATTTGCGCCCACAGTTGGAAAAAGCTAGTTTTAGAACTAGACAAATCGAATGGGAGACTTACTGCCAATGGCACCTAGAAGCTTCCCAGATAAAATCTGAGAAAATTGCTTCCATTCAGGAGATAAATAAAAAGACGCCCATCACTACCACTGGTCTGTCCCCTGGGCTTTGGTCCCTCCCTGGAACTCTCTGGGGATTGTCTTGGGGCCACTCTGAACCTCTTCTGGTTCTGGGGACTGCCCAATGCTTTAATAGTTCTTTGTTCAATCAAGTCCTGTCAAATCTAATATGTCCAAAGTTTTTCTTTTAGCAGACAACATCAGGTATGTGAGCAGAGCCCCCCAGGGTGCTGAGTGACCAAGGGAGGCAGGTGCAGGGCCCATTGTGTCCATGGCTCTCTCTCTCACAGACACTGAGGATCAGAGCTAAGTTTACTCTCTAATTCCAAAGCTCCACAGATTTATGTTTTGAGTTTTCTGAGTTTTGATTTAAACTGAGTTTGGAAGTTATTTCAGAAACTGGACTAGGTCTGGGTTGGGACCGGACATGATAATTAACTTGATTAGATCCAGTCAGAGGCCTTGGATGTCTGACTGGATCCAATGGGAGCCGATATTAACTGATTCTGCAGACATGCGAGTTCTGCTTAGAAAATTCACAGGGTTTCTGTGTTTTGCCCCCATTTTTCTTGCTTTCAGAAGCAGAGAAATCTCATTGGCTAAGTTGATCAAGGGAATCTGAGAGTCAAAGTCAAGATTCAAGCAAAAATAGGGTCCTTAATTTCCAAAAGACTGAGTACTCTAACGCCTGGCTACACCTGCACCGACATGTGGAACCATGTAATTATTAGGCCCTGGAAGCAGCAAATGCTGCCCAAAATGGATCTTTTAAGTGGATCATTCCAAGTGAACAATACTGCACTTTAGAAAGTACATTTAGAAATGAGGGCTCTGGAATTAGGCTTACCATGGGAGTTATGATTCGTTAGAATATGAGGGTAGAGATAGGGCAGCAGACTCTTCACAGGAGTTCAAGAAGGATTCGCAATGAACAGGAACAGAAAGATGTTCAACAAACAACATGGAAGCAAAAATCTTACAATTTCCATTAAACAGAGTTGTCAGAAGAAACCTTCACCATTCACAGAGCAGCATCTGGCCCTAGCACCCTGCGTTGTGTGGTGGGAGGAACACATCCACTTGTTACGCAACAGGCCTAGGAAGTGGGTTGGGATTGGTTTTGGCATCTTTGAGATGGTTTTGGATAAGGCTCTGTCATGAGAGCTAAACACAAGTTATGATTGCATGCTGTAAGAATGGCCTGTGTTCATTGGCTGTTCAATCCCCTAAGCCCACACTGAAATCCTGCAGGGTAATTGATGTCAGAGTCAATTTGGAAAGAAAAGTAGCCTTAGCTACTGAAAAATATGGAAATGGCTTTGGGTCTTGATTCTGCAGATGAGCAACACAATTGCTATGATAATGGACAATGCTCGGCTCAGCTTGGCAGAGGCACAGACCTCAGATGACTTTATCCAGTGGCATGCCAAGACCCCAGCAAATTACATGACATAATGGGGTAAGTATAGGAGAAAGAGGTTGCAGGACGCTTCCTCCAGTGGTGTTAAAGCAAGGAGATAAGTGATATTTGCTTGCCCCAATTTTTCAGCTGAAGCTGAAAGCTGATAAATTCATCAAATGTTATATAAAAAATAAAATTCAACAACCAATAATAGCTGGTCATTGAGCAGGAGAAAGAGGAAAACATATTCATGTAAACCTTTCACTTTTTTTTTTTAGAAATCCTTTGTTCATCTAAAATCTATCAAAATTACCACCACAATAAAATAATGAGACTGATTTTCCTGAGAATAATAATTATGTGTCTTCAATTTTGTATCTTTAGCACCCAAGACAGTTTATGGCATAGAATTAGTGCTCAATAAATGTCTGTGAGTTGGATATGTAACCAAATGGCTACATTTATGCACAGACATCCATATATTGCATTCATAGTATTTATATGATGATACTTACAGTAATAGAAACTGTGTCTACTCATTATTTATAACCAAAGTCAGCAAAGTTTTTTGTAAGAACCCAGATAGCAAATATTTTCAGTTTCTTGGGATAAAAGGTAAAACTGAGAGTGTTATATAGGGAATTATTTAACAAGAAAAAAATAATTTCCACACATTTTTTATTGGTTAAAGTTAAAATATAATAACAATAATAATAGAATGCACATTTTTGGAATGGAGTGGAAAGAATGGAATTCTTTTGGAGGAATTCCATTTTACTTATTTGGAGGTTTAGAGTGTTCTCTATGTTCAAAATGTGATGCAAATGTTATCTGTGAATGCTAATCTGTAATGAGATTTTAATTATTTCATTTAGAATTTGAATTTTATATAATTTTTGCATGTCATATAGTTTTATTAATCTTTTATTTTTTCTATCACTTAAAAATGCACAAGCTATTCTTAGCTCTCAGGTCATACAAAAGCGAGAGACAGGCTGAATTTGGTACGCTAGTTGTCCATTATCTGTACTTAGTTGGTTCTGAAAAACATCGGATTATTTATTTACTTATTTATGAACCTGCCATGGAAAGAAGTTGAATTAGAAACGTTGTCTATAATTACACTATTAGCAATATCTCACATACCAGAAAAGTCCCTCAACTTGGTTTTTCTTTGTTTTTTAAAATTATTCTTTCAGGTGGGCATTGGTCTGAGAGCTGTCCCCCTCCCCCCAAAAAACCACTCAGCTTGGTGTCCTCTAGGTTAACCTGATTACTTCACCCCTAAATTGAGAACATCTTGGCAAGACTGGGCTGGAAGACAAGGACTTCACAAGAACTTCCTCTCCGTGGGATAAAAATACAAGGACAAGGACAGAATCCCAAGGAACTGCCAAGTTCACTAGATGCCCAAATTCGAATCTATTTTTTCCTGTTGTCTTTGGTCGGAAGTGCTTGAAATGCCTCTGTGTGCTGTCAGCCTCGGTCCCCCAGTCACTTCCAGGCTGTCTGTCTGCCTTCCTCCCTCAAAACCCCAGGTTCTTGGACGTGCATGTCACTGGCTTCACTACCCACTGCCCTTCCCTGTGGCTGTCAGGCCACTCCCTCTGAATGTCCTCCCCTCCTGCACATCCCCCTCCACCTGTCCTCACCTATGCCCTGGTCATTTACTGCGTAGGATGAAGGGTAAGGGCAGAGAATCTGGAATCTGTTGACTTGGTTCAAGGTCTGGTTCTATCACTTACCAGCTGGACTCTTTTCTTAAACTGTTTTAGGCCAGGACTTTCTTACATGCCATATGTTTAATTAATTCAAAGTTGTATATCTAAATGTATCACGATAACTTGTTAACCTTGATTGTCGTAAACCTCCATAAGCCTAGGTTGTAAATTCTCAAATGTTATCTTAACGTGTCGGTGGTCAAGTACAAGAAAATGTCAGCATGATCAGGATGTCTTAAAGATGTCAAACTGCACATAGGCTCCATTAACTGCTGACTTGGGTGGATGAAGGATGTTGAACTGCTCATAGCCTAAGCAATGATTTGTAGCCTAGATAATGATTTCTCGAGACTCAACCTATATAATCCGCTTGGCCCCTTTGTTCAAAGAGTTAGTGGTTTTCAAAGCATTAGCCTAACTCTGTCTCCCATAGCCTGGGAAAGAATAAATTTCTCGCCTTTTTGTCAACTCTCTGCTCCTGGATTCATTGGGTTATGGGAGTGGAGACTGTTGTTGCTGATTACAAAACTTTGAAATGGTGCAACAGAGAGCCTGCCTTGTAAGGGCTCTGTGAATATTCAATGAGACTAAAAACAGGTAAGCACTTGGAATAGCGTCCACCCTGTGGTGATACTCAGTGTATTCAGAGTCTTCCTCATCATTTAAAAATAAAATAATAAGCACACAATACAAATGCAAATAGTACTAATGCCAACACTACTGAATGTTAGCATGTGCCAGGTTTTTTGGAAAGCACTTTATATGCATGAGCTTTTTTAGGTTTCACAAATACCCTATAGATTAGTTTATATAACTGTCTTCCTCTTTAGGTTGAAGACGCTGAGGAATACAGATGTCAAGTGCCTTATCCAAGGTCACCTGCAGGCAAGTGGAAGATCCAGGAAGTGATAGCCCCGACTTTCCCTGGCCTCCCAGCTCCATGACCTCTTAGCTCCAACTCTCTTTTTCTCCATTCTCGTTCCACCATCTTGTCATTATCACCATGACAACACTTCCAAAATATACACTCTTCCTCTTCTTCAGCTATGTTCTGCTCACTTCCTCACTTCATGCTCCAGTTTGCTTCCTTCATACTCCACAGCACATGTTCTCTGCCCTCATTCAGACTTTCCACCATCCTTCACCTCTATTCAGTTCTTACTTCTTGTTCTACCAAGCCTGCATTTTTCTTAGGCTGGTGCCATAACACTTTCTAGAAAACACCCTTGGCCCCCTTTCTCCATTCTCCCTCCATTCTACCACTTATCTGGCAAGACCCCAAACCCAGCCAAACCAAATTAACCACTTATTCTGTGTCAAGGCGCGAACAGTAAAAATATTGCTAAAAATCTGAACACTGCTAGACTGCCTCATAGTATTTCCCAAGAAAATGCACTTCCTCTCTCTCAGAGACTCAAACATTCTCCTCTTTCCACAGAGTGCAAAAATTCCCTTACTCTATTCATAAGACTGAAGCTTCTTTAGAGAAAAAACAAGTACGATTGGATATGAACTCTCTTGTCTTTGTACTGACAATTCTATCGACCTTTCAGCATTTGTATTCAACCCTGGAATTGCCCATCCTGTTCAAAGGGTAGATCTATTTCCGTTGTTAAAGGACCCACTCTCTACAGGTGTCTTAAATTTTACAACTCATTTTCTCGGGCATTTGGCACCTGTGATTGTCACTATTCCTATATCAATTTCTTTTCCCTTTTAGGATTATTCCCATTGGCATAAAAATATGTCACGATACAACCCATCTTAAAAACAAAACTAAAACCAACTGCACACTTCCTTGACCCTATATCCTTCATTGGAAACGACTGTACTGGTCTCTTCCCCTTTCCATCAACCCCTTTAAGCATATCAACTGTGCTCCCTGTCTCTGTTGCCTCAACCCCCTCCCCCTTCTCCCTCGGTCCTTACTTTAGTAGAACTTTAAATCTTTCTCTTGAAATTGCCTTGATAAAACTGTGGATAGACACTTCTGGTTGTTTACCCCCAAAATTCTTTCTTCCCCTTCCTCCTCCTCCTCCTCCTTTTCCTTTTCTTTTTTCCCTTGTGTTCCTCCCCCCCCCACTTCTTATTTTTCATCTTTGTCTTCTTCTACCCTTCTCTTAGATGAGTCTTTTATTATACTTGGACTTTTCCCCATGTGATAAGAGAAGACAACCAACCCCCTGCCCAGACCTTGGGGGTGTGAGTGGTGATTTATCTTAACCAAACAAGGTAGTTCTACTTTTCTTACCAATTGACTGGTTTAGACCTTGGTTAAAGAATAATCTAGGTCAACGAGTACTGAGTGGATTCTGCTGGGGCACTTTTGGACACTTCCTAATGAAGAGAGAAGAATAGGGAAATATCTTGCGGGGGATGTGGCCACACCTTCAGAACCGTCCTGGGGGAAAGCAGGTGTGAATGATAAGTGGGAGGCACCTTGAAGCAGGAGGTGCTTCTCACAGATAATTCTGGAAAGCTCTTATCATGGGCATGTTAGGAGATTAATGGGATTTGGAACTGAGGAGTAACAGGAAAAGAGATTGGCAAGGCTGAGATGGTCACAGTTTCTTAAGAAGTTCTAACTGGCTGATCTCCAGGGACTGATTTAAATAACCTTGGTTACTTCCCAAATACAACTTTTGATTGCTACTCTTAAATAAGCTTTTTGTTGTTGTTGCTATTTAACATATTCCATTGAAAGAAATGGTAAGGCACAGAAGATGAGAAAAATATATTTAAAAAATAGAGTAAGACTAGGAGCCAGTTGTCCTAGAAGAGAGGAATGTAAACATAGTATTCCTCTCCCTGTAAGAGAAGAAAGCTAGCTATGTTAAAATATTAGTTTCAATGTAATATAGGCAATCAATTCATTTTTTTGTTTAATAAACTTTATTTTTTTAGAGAGGTTTAAGGTTCACAGTAAAATTGAGCAGAAAGTACAGAGTTCTCATATTCTTCCTCCCCCTACAGCCCCTGCCCCCCCATCATTAATGTTCCATGCCAGAGTTGTACATTTGTTAAAGTCTTCCTTAACTTAGTAATATGCGTTTTAGGTTCCTCTGCATCATTTCATGGTTTGATAGCTCATTTTTATTTAGCGCTGAATAAAATTTCATTGTCTAGATATACCACAGTTTATACATCTACTCACCAATTACATCTACTCACCAACTAAAGGAATTCTTGGTTGCTTCCAAGTTTTGGCAATTATGAATAAAGTGCTGTAAACATCCATGTGCAGGTTTTTGTGTGGACACATATTTTCCATTCATGTGGGTAAATGTCAATGAATGTGATTGCTGGATTGTATGGCCAGAGTATGTTTAGTTTTGTAAGAAAATGCTAAACTTTCTCCCAAGATGGCTGTGCCATTTCATTTCCGACCAGTAATGAATGAGAGTTCCTATTGCTCCATATCCTTGCCAGCATTTTGTGTTGAGTCAGTGTTGTAGACTTTGGCCATTCTAATAGGTGTGCAGTGGCACCTGATTGTCACTTTAATTTGCCATTCCCTAATGACATGTGCTATTGAGCATCTTTTCATGTGCTTAATTGTCATCTGTATATCTTTTTTTTTTTTGAGGTGAGTCTCACTCTGTTGCCCAGGCTGTAGTGCAGTGGCACACTCATGGCCACCCCAGTGTCCATCTGCAGGGCTCTGGTGATCCTTCTGACTCAGCCTTCCAAGTAGCCGGAACTACAGGCGGGCGCCACCACTCCTGGCTAATTTTTTATGTATTGTAGAGACGAGGTGTCACCACATCACCTGGGCTGGTCTCGAACCTGTGGGCTCAGGCAATCCACTCGCCTCAGCCTCCCAAAGTGCTGAGCTTACAGGGTGAGCCACTGAACCTGGCCTGTATATCTTCTTTAGACAGGTATCTCTTCAGGGCTTTTCCCCATTTTAAAATTGGGTTCATTTTCTTATTATTGGGTTTTAAGAGCTATTTGTATATTTTGGACCGAAGTCCTTTATTAGATGTGTTCTTTGCAGATATTTTTTCCCAGTCTGTGACTTGACTTCTCATTCTCTTGACATTGTCTTTCCAGTCTATGTTTTTGAAATTGAAAATGTGACAATTTATTTTTATGCACCTGCATGACATACATCAGAGTTAAGAACATCTCAGGGCTGTGTGTGAAAATGGGCTCCATCATCTGACAGAGTTTATGGACAATATGTGTCTGTAGGTCAACCTGTTCAATCCAGGAGTCCTTCAGTGATGGCTATGTTTTTCATTGAATGTATTTGCTAGAATCAGAGTAAATAGAAATATTCTGATGATGAAATGTGATTCAGCCTTCAGTGATATCAACAAGACTAAGTTTTAGCATCTTTTTCATCATCAGCACAATACAAGTGTGAAGCAAACTGACTTCATCTTTGCCCACTGAGGCAAAGAGAAACACATGTCTTCCTCTCTGTGGAAACCACAGTGTGTTCTCTAGGAGAGAACCTAAGAAGCCGTGTGGGTCCACTGACATCTCATTCCACAAGGAACAACTCAGCATAACATTCTGCAAAAGAGCAACTCATTGTATTTGGTAGACATTCAGTGTCACATGTCCTCAGGTGCCAAGTTCACACGTTGTGTCTCTTGCAAGGATTCAGCTCCTCTCACCTGCACGTGGATTTTGTTCTGTTATTCATGCATACATTTTCCTCTTAATTCATCTTGATGGTTTCTCAGGATCTAGTTTTTAAAATAAGGGCTTGCTAGTTTTTGTATTGATGTTCTTTTAGAGAGGAGACCGACAGCTGGCTACAACACACTCACACACACAAGGCTCCAAGATAAAAGTTATGCAAGGTGACATCTTTTTTATTTCATGTTCCCTGGTGCTGAAATTGTGGGGTTTCAGACAAGTACACATACTTGAAAAGATCCAAGTGCTGTTCTGAGAAAAAAAAAACTTACTTTACCTGAGACCTCCCTGCTCCACTACACCAAAGAGATCTTCCACTACACCAAAGATTATGATTAGTGTCTCATGCGTGGCATGGCTCCATTATTGCCTCAGCTGCCAGGAAGCCAAGCGCCACTCTCGCCTGTGGTGGGAACTGATTCTGTTACTCGACTCTCACCTCTCGCAGGCTTCACCTGCCTGTGTGCCCTTTGGATAACTCTGTTCTTATCGCTTTTTATTCTAGCCAGCAGCATGTTTAGTTTTCAAGTAATTTGTGATTTCTGAAGAGGCTCGAAAACATTTCAGCAACTTTTTTCAACAAAAATGTCCTGAGTCCTGTGCAATCTACCTGGTTATATTGTCTCAGCTTCACACCCACCCTCTGATCTCAGTTTGGTGAGACCAGGTCTGGCCTGGACCAACCACACCTGGTAGGGCTGGGCTTCAGGTCAGGCCCTGCCCATAGAGGGTGATGGAGAGGCCAGAAAGCTGGAAGAAGGGATGATCTCCCTCCTCCCAGGGACCAGGACTTCCTTTGGGCTTCCTGACTCTCGCAGTGTCACCCAAGCCAGAGTCACCCTCAGCCAGCAGCTGACATCTCATTCCACAAGGAACAACTCAGCATAGCATTCTGCAAAAAAGCAACTATTTCAAGTGTACGGTTAGTTCTTCTACATGAGCAGAGCTAGGTCACTTCCAGTTGGACCACACCTTCTGCAGATAGTCCCTCTTCTTCACAAGGACCTGGTCCCAAGCCACCAGGCCACTGTGCTGACTTGACAACATCAGCCTGTAGCCTCCTCCTCAGTCCTGGGCTTCGGTTCTGCAAGGACCCTCCTCTAGTGCTCTAAGATCTCATAGTTTCAGCTCAAGAGGCTGCAGCTCCTCCAGCTCAAGAGGCTGCAGTTGCTACTCTAGGACACTTGAGGGATTCTCTTAGCATCCTCTCAGGGCCCGAGTTAATAACCTGATTGTTGGGAGCCAGCCATGGAGGCCCACTGAGTGTTAGGGATCAGGAAGGGCCGTTGACCCCGAGACCACTAGGATGCGTTCGGGAGCTATTTGACCCCATTTCCTCCCCCTTTCTACTCAGCACTAACCAGATTAAGCTCCTGTGAGCTCAAAATATAGAAACTCTGAGATCAGGATGAACACAAGCTAACTTTAGAAGCTCATTGCTCCCATTCTTCCACAAACTGCAGTTTTGACTTTCACACAACTTATAATTCAAACTCGTGTCACATCTAAGAGCCTTAGTATTGGTCACAGGCTTCTGGGTCATGATCTTAGGATTTATTGAAAGTGTAAATTGTAGAATACAGTTTTAGAAGACAGCCATTTTGTTGAAAGAATGCAGCTGGGTTACTTGCAGGTAGCCCACTGTGAACTTCAGACTGAGCCACATTCCAAACATTCTGGGATGAGCCACTTTTGTTTGTAAAGTAAATACTTAAGCTTCTATAGAATTGTTTAACTTGGCATAAATCAATCAGCTTAGGATGAAAAAGGTTTATAGAATATGTCAGTCACGGATTAGGTTATCCTTAGTTATGGGATTTTAAGATTATTATATGAAAAGGGTTTAAAGGCAATCATTGATTAAGTTTTCATGGATTAAGGTTTCTGGTGGGTGGGGGATGCCCCTCCCACATCTGACTTTGTGTATAAAAGACCCTTTGTAATTCCCAGTAAAACACATCGCTTCTGCACTAGACCGGAGTCTAGTCTCTTTCTTTCTCTCTTCTTCCCCCCAATCGCCGATGCCATCTCCACCTTTGGGGTACCCTGAACTGGCTGGAGCTGGTCCCCGGCACCTGATAAGGAGTTAACACTTCCTTATGTTAAATTCCCTCCCTTTGAATAACAGATGTAGTTTCTGGTAGTCCAGTGTCTCACTGAGGCAGATACTTAGGGTGAGTCGGGTATAGTTCTCGGTGCCAGGGAACTGTCATGACCCAGGTAAAGTCCCTTCAGAGGGCTGATCCTGTAGGGTGGGCAAACTACACACAGAAAATATCATACAGAGTTGGACTATAAAAACAAAATAAAATAAAACAGAAACAAAAGCAGGCAAGGGGAAAGACAATGACCAGTAACAGGATCAGCCTCTATTGTGTGAGGATGGTCGAGAAAGGCCTCCCTGGGCAGGTGATACTCAGGTAGCTCTGAAAGACAAGCAGGATCAAGCAATGTGGAGCAAAGTGCTTCCGGCAGAGGAGCAGGCCATGCAAAGGCCCTGGGCTGAAGCCTGCATTGCCTTGGAATGGCGAGAATAGTGTGTCTTCAGCAGAGGGTGCACGGAAGACAGGGGGGAGAAGTGGGCAGAGAGGTTTCTGGAAGACCAGCTTCCATGGGGCCCTGTGAGCTGTGTGAGGACTCTGCAACATTGTCCATGTGAGATGATGAGACACTGGAAGGTTTTGAACAGAGGAAGGACAGGCACATCCTCAATGACCCACATATCATGGTCAGCACACAGCACATCTGTGCTATGCCAAACACTCTTCTAACAGCAAATAACAGAGTGAACGAAACTGGTTTATTCCTGCCCTTCTGGAGTAGAAGGATGAGGAACTTCTAGCCAGTGTGGAATTTGCCAGAAAGTGGGTGCTGTGGGAAGGAAGAGCAGGACCAGGGTGCAGAGAGCACTGGGAGCTGAGCCGGGGGCAGCGAGGGAAGGCAGGAAGGCCATGCAGAGGCCATCACAGCAGTCGAGGTAGAGGCGGATAGTGGCTTTGACCACAATGGGGAAGAAATGTTTAAAAACGAGGTCAGGCTCTAGATGTATTTTACATGTGGGTGTTTTTGATGACTTAGATGACTCTCCATTGCTCACAGAATGAAATTCAGACATGATCACAGCCTATAAGAAAGATTCTGCCTGGTCCTTATCCTGCTCACATTTCTAAGCTCCTCTCTCTACTTCTCACAATGCCCTCTGTCCGTCCACCCTGTTGGATGCTTGCCAGGTCCCCCCAAGAGCCATGTCCCACTTGCACATGCCAATCTCCCTTGGGAACTTATGTACCTGAATAGCCATTTCTCCTCTCCTTAATGTGTCATCTGTTCACAGAAACCTTTCCTGTTTCCTGGAGGTGAGGTCAGATGTCCCTCCAATTGGCCAGCACCATGCTGACTTCTTTTTTAAAAAAATACACACTTAAAATGCTTACTGTTTCAATAACTTTATGCCAATAACTCATTTTAGGTAAACTGATTACATACAAAACTACTTTACCTTGTTTCTTTTTTTTAAATTTTAAATATGTGGGGTACAATTCAGGGTTAGGTATACAAATGTTCATTATGCAGGTTCCCTTGCTGATGAGGTGTGCTGCCCCTCCCCTGTCAGTTTCCCACAACTGCCAATCCTGTTCTTATAGTATTACAATAATTGTTCAAGGTCCGATTCTGAGTGGGAACATGTGACATTCAGTTCTTTTTTTCTGTGATAAATCACTCAGTATTATAGCCTCTAAGTTCATCCAAGCTGCTGCGAAGCTTAACAGATACATGAAAACATGCTCAGCCTCACTAGTCATCAAAGACATGCAAATTAAAACCACACCAAGATACCACCCAACTCCATTCAGGATGGGTATCATCTATAACTCAAACAACAGAAGCTGGAAAGATGTGGTGGAAAGGGAACACTTCTACACTGTTGGTGGAAGTGTAAACTACTACAGCCTCTGTGGAAAGCAGTGTGGCGATTCCTAAAAGATCTAAAAATCGACCTCCCATATGACTCCGCAATCCCCCTACTGGGAATATACCCAGAGGAACTCAAATCACTCTATGAAAAAGATACCTGCACACACAAGTCTATTGCAGCATTACTTACAATAACGAAAACATGGAACCAACTATGTTGTCCACTGAAAGAGGAATGAATTTTTTAAAATGTGGTACATATACATGATGGAATATTACATACCCATTTTGACATTCTGATAACTGATCACACGGAAATCTGTGATGTGCCTCTTAGATCACAGCTCTCTGCTTGGGCATGCCATTAATTCTGTTGTCGTTTCAGTGCTCTTGGCTGTGAGGAGATTTCAGAAGAACCCCTTTAAGCCATGAACACAAAGCTACAGCACCCAAGGCTACAGCTACCCAAAGCAATTGAGAGGCCTGGTCACATCACGCCATCCAGCTGAGCACTTGGTGTATGCATTCCTCAGTGTTCATAGTTAGAACCCACTTTATGCATTGAAGGACAGCTGGGGGAAATCACTGGATATTCTGTTTTAGAACCGAATGTGTTGCCATCATTGCCTTCACGTATCCCCCCATCTAAAGATTTCAATGTATTATTGGCGCTGATCTGAATGCTTTGCTTTTACTTTCTTGTGAACATACAACAGCTTTTAATCAGCAACTCAGAGTGCCTTGTAGAAAGAGTTATTGCTTCTTCTATTAAAGCAACATGTAAAATCTATCACATGTTCATTTCCTGAAGTATGGAGTGAATTTCTTCAAACCTTGGAAACATTCCACTTTCATGAGTGATAAGCTGCCCAGACTGGCACGTTCCCTGAGATGATCACACAGACCTGTGAAATAGAACTGAGAAGGGGTTAATATCTTGAGGCAACCCTGTTTCAGCAACCAGTAGAGTCTTCTGTGGACAGCTTTTTGAGAATTGATAAATCATCCAAATTCATCACAACTAGAGGTAAAGATTCTCAGTGCCTAATGTAGGTGCATAACGGGAGGATGGCTAACCTGGTTTGGTACTGCTTGCAAGAATTATTTATGGTTGGCAAAAAGCCTCTTTTCACATGTGGTTAAATGTCTCCATCATGTTTTTTACAATTTATTTGAAGTCTTCCTTCGAAATGCTCAAAATAAGATTGGTTTGAACAGGCCTCTCTCTGACAGCCAGGAAACAGCTTTCATCTGGGCCTAGTAGAAACCATGTCATGCATATTAATACAGTTTTCTCATTCTAAACCACTTGTGTTTCTCAGTTGTGGCCAAGTTTTCATTAACATACTTAAAGCAATCAATTGTCATTTTTTTTTTGGAGTAGCTACACAGGCCACCCCACCAAAAGTGAACCAACTTGAGGAGGAACGTATTTTCAGAGAGGTGTGTTGAAGGAGCTCTTTAGAAATCTTTTCTTACTAATGACATTTTAAACAACTTAATTTTGTAAATGTTATTTTGCTTGAGGTATGCACAACTTTCCTACTGATACTTACAAACCCACTTCTTGGTCGTATGACATGTTCCATTGGTTAGATTGCCCACCTAGCTGACAACGGTATTTCTTTTTTTCTTTTCTTTTTTTTGAGTCAATATCACCCAAGCCGTAGTGTAATGGTATGATCATAGCTCACCACAGCCTTGACCTCCTTGGTTCAGGTGATTCTTCCACCTCAGCCTCCCGAGTAGGTAGGACTACAGGTGCCCTACCATGCCTGCTAATTTTTTTTTTATTTTTTGGCAAGACAGTGTCTCACTATGTTGTCCAGGCTGGCCTCAAACACCTGGACTTAAGCAATCCTCCTGTCTCTGTCTCCCAAACTGCTGAGACTATAAGTATGAGCCATGTACCTGGCCAACATGCTTTCTTATGGGAAAAACAGATGGTCCTTCACTTGTTTAATAAAACAATTACTTCCCTTTAGGATGACCTTTCTGTTCCTCTTTGCTTAGATAAATCTCCCACTCCTTTTCAAGTCAGCTGAAATCTCATCACCTTGCAGCTTACCTAGCTGCTCCTTTACATTTTGGCAGATCATGGTATAAATCTTGGAGGTCCCAGGGTGACTGGCATGAACCTCAAAACAGACATTTCCTGGGTGTCAGAGATTTGTCCAGCAACAAGAGTTACTTATTTATTATTTATCTTAATGAAGACTATAGGCACTGGGATAAGTTTTGCTTGTTTGCTTTTGTAACAGTGCTGGGACACTTGTTATTGTAGGGACACTACTGCTTTCACCTTTCTCGAAGTCATTGACTATAACCAGGTCACAGTATGTCCTTCTTTTCGGTGCTGCCTCTAGCATAGACATGACCATTGGAGTAAATTAGCTCCATTTCCCAAAAGGAAGTTTTGGCAGAGAGGTCTTTATTCCACTGAACATGAGGCTATGAGGATATTATCTTTGCTTTCCAGGTGTCACTGGGGTAGAAAAACACACTTGAAAATTAAGCCATTTCAGATGGCAGGTCTATGGGGGACTTTATCATCGACACTGCTAGCTTCCTGAATCCAGGCGTGCCTGTGACCAGAGGCGCCTAGGTTTTTCAGATACACAGACAATATATGTCTTTTATTTTATTTATTTGTTTATTTTGCTTAGGCAAATATGGATGATTATTTTTTTGAGTCAGTCTGACTCTGTCACCTGGCTGGAGTTCAGTGACACAATCACGGCTCACTACAGTCTCAACTTTCTGGGCTCAGGAGATCATTCCATCTCAGCCTCCTGAGTAGCTGGGACTACAGGTGCCATCACAACGATCTAATTTTTTTTGTTTGTTTGTAGAGACAAGGTCTTGCTATGTTTCCCAGGCTAGTCTGGAACTCCTGGGTTCAAGCAATCCTCCTGCCTCCGCCTCCCAAATTTCTGGATTACAGGCTTGAGTCGCCTGGTCTGAGTTAATTTTTTGATGTTTGCTGTTGAAAGAGCTCTGACTATCTATAATTAGCAGTTCTAGTTCTACAGATGAGGAAATAAAGCTGTAGAGGTTTATAAAGCTGCAAAGCTAATAACCAACAAGACTGGAATTAATGATCAGATATACTGCCTTTTGGGATCCATTCCTGCTGTACAATTTTCTGGTATGTTTTGGCATCTTTGCTGATGTTTTGGCTTCTTCAAACATTTTTATTTATTTGTTTATTGGTAGATAAAGACCATTACTTGCAGTTTCGTCGTTTTCTACTAGAATTTTGGAGAAAGAGACTATGCGGGGCACAGAGCATTTGTGTTCTGAGGACTTACTCCAGAAGCTTTGTAAATTCTCGTTGAACTCTACCATGATTAATGTCTACCTTCTGTGGTTGTCCTATGGACTCACAGACCTTGCTGGAAGTCACAGTCCTTGTTCATAGAGAGACTTCTGGTCTTTGAATCAGTGTTGCTTCAGTGTCCCGTATTTGTGATGCTTGTTGCCATCAATTGGATTATTTTTGAAACACGAACAAGGGTTGAGTTACACCATTGCAAGGAAGATTATACTGGGGATTCTGGAAAAACTATAACCACTTCTAGACTGGGACAGAGACAAGGCTGCAAGAAATGTCTACATTTTATCCCTGGAATTGTCACTGCATTTCAGGGTGGCCTTGGATGAAATTATTTTTCTAGGTTTTGCCAAAAGAAAGGGAACAGGGGTGGGAGAGGAATGACTAAACAGCTCCAAATGAATATGTTTATTCTTTGCAGTGTTGAGTATTGTATTCCTGTTTTCCTGAAATGACTGTGAGCTCACAGGCTAGATCTCAGAGAAAATCTTTTGAAATTTCAAAAATAGCCCTTTTAACAAAGAATAAAAACAAAACTCAAAACCAAGCAAATAAAATACAGGTCTGGTGTACACACAAAGGCAGATGGACCATTCCGGTGGGTCAGTGTCATTTACTGAGACCTAATTAGCTGGGCTGCCATGGTGGCATTTTCAAAAAGGAAACTGGGATCCTTTGCCTGTAAATGTCTCTATTAGCTCAGTGTGTGTTTTCATTGGCCCTAACAGAGGGCTCTAGGTCTATTATGGTTTTGTTGATGGCTAACAGTGTTCTTGGCGCTGAGTGAGATATAGAAGAAGACACTGGACCTGCCCAAGGTACTTGCAACCTAAGTTAATAAAACAAATAACTCTCTATTGGTCTTGACCTTGCTGGAAATTGGGTTTAAATATCAGTGGCGTTAAATTCCAGAATTTCCATTTAAACCCTTCCGGGATGGGTGGGAATGGCGTTGGCGGAGCTACTATGTTGCTGCTTCCTTCCTTCCTTCCATTTTTAGCTTGTCCGATGGCATCTTTCTGGGCACTTTCCATAGCCGAATTAACCACATGCGTCATCTCTCAGTATCCACTGGTTCTGATGTGACATTTGCCCCCACTTTAATTTGCTATAGTCTGATTTTATTTATCTCCACCTAGTTGAGGCAGTAGAAAAGAACACTGCCCCCAGAAAATCCTAAATATGCATATATTTAAATGCAGGATCCAATGTTTGTTCATTTATGTAATTGTATGACTATCCATGGCACTTCAAGTAACATAACAAATCTTCAGGTAAAGACCCACCCAAGCATTGGTTGAATTACAGTCCAACATCCTCTGCCCATTACTGTAGAGAAGAACGAAATATTACACCTAAAACTCTCTGATCACACTTTTGAGAAAAAGGGCTCAAGACGGAAAGGTTGGGAGAAACACGGATAGATGACCACTGGGATCAAGGAGGAAAGATGGGGAAGGTGCAGATGAAGGACAACTGGGGAAAAGGAGCAGAGGTCAGAAGATGGTGGATGGATAACCACTGGGGTAAAGGAGGAGAGGCTGGGGGAGATATGAATGGATGACCATTGGAGTCAAGGTGGAGAAGTAGGAGAGGGCAGATGGATGACCACTGGGTCAAGAAGGAGAGGCCAAGGAGGTATGGATAGATGATCACTCGGGTCAAGGAGGAAAGATATGGGTAGGGCAGATGGATGACCACTGGGGTAAAGGAGGAGAGGCCAGGGAAGGGCAGATTGATGACCACTGGGGCTGAACCTGTGCAATGGAGGTAAGAATACATCACTTGAAAGCTCATGTTAATGGTGGGGTTTAGACTTGTGCCACGTGGAAGCCTGCATGAGAAAGAAGAAATGATGTCATTTAAAAGTTAAGTAAAGCATTGTCTTGCTTCTAGCATATGCACAGCTCCTGCATACAAGTGTTAGAAGTGTGCTAGACTTGCTGAAGAAACTGACTGACGTTGGCTGATGGGGTCTCACCTCACCAAGGAGAACAAAGGAACTTGTGCTGCTAGAGCCAGATGGTCTCACAATCACAGGTTGAGCAGAAGCCAGACACAAAAGATTAGAAGCCCATTAATTCCATTTAAATAAAGCTAAAAAACAGACTAGCTCACCTTTGGCATTGGAACTCTGTTTAGCATTACCTGGGAAGGACTGAGACTCGAAGCATGGGTGAAGGAGATGCTTTGGGCATTTGAAATATTCCATTTCTCTGGCAGAGTGACAGCGATATGGGTGTCCTCCTTTGGTGAGAATTCATCAAGCTGCAGGCTTGTCATCTGTATATTTTTCTGTGTAAATTGTTTACTTGATTTCAACAGATGACCTAAAAATTACTGGTGTTTATTAGAGAGATATTTTCATGTATCTATGTTGTTACAAAGCCATTAAATACTTCTGCTAAATATTTGTATTCGCTTATTTTTTCAAACGAGTAAGCTGAGTGATATTTGATTTCTGGGAGATATTTGTTAAGTAAATAATTTCTGGTTATGAAAAAGGAGTGTGTATGCCTTGGTCAGTAGCCTGATGGAAAAGCTGGCGTCATAGGGTGGTGTCAGCCTCATCACAATAAAGGGCAGTGAAGCCAGGAACTGAGGAACTCTAGTGGACGGCACACTGGTAAGAGAGGAGTAGAGGGACTGGATCATAGCAGATTTCTTTTGAAAAATCTTTACTCCACTGTCCCACAGATCATGAGATGTGTGGCAGCCACTGTTACCACAGTGTGACACCCATCTTCACTCCAGTGGCCACGTCACACCAACCTGTCTAGGAAAACATGTCCCCTTCCCTTCCCCAGTGGGAAAACCTACCCTGTTCCCTCCTCTCGATGTCCTGAATAGGAGAGGAGCAGGGTTTTGAAAGACCGTGGTTGACCTGCCATGTAAGGTCAGAGAGCGAGAGAAGAAATAGGAGTGGGAGTGAGAAAGGGGTGGAAAAGGGAGGGGTGGACTGGGGGAACAGACACTCTGAGGTCCTCTGGAAGCCATCAGCTTCAAAGAGATCCCAGTGAATGACAACAAAATGGTAAGGTCTCCACACTGTCCCATTCAGAAGCTTATTCAACACACACTCACTGTGTGCCACAATCCGCCCACAGGCTGTACACCCTCTGCTACTCTATTCAATTTTCATTTTACAAATGGTAAAATGGAGGTGTTGGGAGGATGTTGAACACAGTGCTTGAGACCACAGTCTAAATCCTCCTATTCAGGCACACTGATTAAGAGTAAGAACAGAACATGCTGGGTGCCTACAGCACCTCAATTTTGTCTCAAAGAAATGGTTCTTGTTTCCTCTGTTCAATAATGGTTTTGTTCCCACTGGTTTTCTCTGGGGTCAAGTGGGAGGGAAGCACCAGAAAGATGACCACCGGGGCAGAGCTGCAAAAGGAAAAGGAAGGAAGAAATGCCTCATTTGAAAGGTCACATGGCCGACGCACCTTCTCTGTGCCTGTTTGAATCGCTGCTTGTTGTTGTCATGACCTTATCACTTGGGACACCAGCCAGGGGACGGCCTGGACCTCATGGAGCCACTCCAGGCCACATGGACACTTCAGCCACTCTGGTCTGGACTCATTCCTCCCCACTGTCCATCCTCCCCACAAAGGCTCATCTGGAATGGAGCCAGTCCCAAGGGTAGAGATGGGTCACTGGGCAGATGACCATGGCCTTTAACTGCTGACCTTGAGTTGTGTGCACTGGCTTTGGGGCCGGATTCCTGTGGCTTCCTCTTGCCCTGGGCTGATATCTGAGGGAAGAGTGTATCTGCTGGCTCTTACCAGCATATAAAAGGATGGGCACAGACCACTGGGCATATCCCACTCACCACCAGCCAGTAGAAGGTAATGGTGCCCATGTACAGGAGACCAACCTGAGCGTTCATTTCATGCTTTTGTCTTCACACACTTCACACACACACACACACACACACACACACACACACACACACACACAAAGACAAAAAGTTTCATATAAACCAGTTGTAAAAAAATCACAAGTAGCTGTGTGTGACCAACATGCAGGTACTATGCCAGGTGACTTTGGGGGTGCAGAAGTGTGCTGTTGATGGCTGGAGTGAGGAGACCACTGAGACCAGGCTGTAGAGCCTGCACTGATGCAGGTGCCCAGGAGAAGGCGTTACATGTGGGCCTGTGCTGAGTCCACAGCGCAGATAAAGTCATCTTCCACATGGTCATTTCTACATATTTACAAACAGAAGCAATGATAACTGGTGGCTCATGTGACTGGATAAGTTAGAAGATGTATCCAGGGATCTCTACAAGAGAACCTTCCAAGATATTTATAACGCTACTTTTGAATCTCTAAGAGAGAGATGAATTTTCTGGTTTCTGACAATTTTTGCGACTTGAAAATATTTTCATATGCAACATCTTCTAAAATCGTCTTTTAAACGGCTAGGGATAATAGTTTAATGTTTTCCCAGTCATCATCTTTTCTTTTAAGTTTTCCTTCCACTTACATCTCAAGGAGAAAATCTCAGTAGCGTGATGCCATGGAAAACAACCAGAGGGTGGTCCAAGACCTGGACGGACCACTCAAGGCTGTTGTGTCTTCCCCTTCTATGAAAATAAATGACCTGTAGTGTCCTCAACCAAGTGAGTCCACCTGAGACTCAGTGACCCAGAGACTGCATTGGTCAAAAGATTTCAGGCCTCCCAAAAACTAGAGAGCAAACCCAAATCCAGTCATAAGCCCTTTAGATGCTTGCACAATATGCGTGTGCCCTTTCTTTTTCTCAGGACATTCAGCTCTGAGTCCATGGTCTACCTCATGTTCGTCTAGGACAACTGAAGGAGATGGAGTGGACTAGCTCATATAGCCGAAAGGGACATGCCATTTCCACCCTTCAGCTTGATAGGTAAGGGATTGAGACTTTCCTTGGTTTGACTTTCCCTTGGATTATAGTGCTAGTCAGTGTGATGAGCACTTAGGGCATTAGGGTCACCTGATTCAGAGCCTTTGCCATTTCTTATAGTGACATGCTGAGACCCCAAGCACATTTGACACTTGGGTTCCTTGATACCAGTCTAACAGATAGGGAATGCCCAGGGGAAACCCCCAGACTCACCCATATCCTCTTATTGTGTTCCAGCATAGCTCCTCTTCCCTCTTGGAAAGAAATATTCAGCATAAGCAACTAGGATGCAAAAGCCCCATTGGTCTGTTAGGGATTTACCTCTGTCTGAGAACTAAAACAAAAGAAACCCAGTGGACAGATCCTGGAGGCTGTGACACCGAGGGTCCCAGGAGATGACTGAGGTTTCAGAATGAAACCCAGGAACAAGCACGGCCTCTCTAAGCCTCAGGCAGTTTCTTGCGGCCACCAAGGCCTCCACAGAAGCGTTTTCCAACTAGTATATTTATACTTTCTTTACTTAGTATTGATTCTAAATAAGGACAAAACCCATCCTTGATGGGAAGCCTGTGAGTAAGGACAGATGAATTAGAGTTTGTTTTATCTTCCCACTTTCCTTTTGCTGTAGCCAAAAAAAGCCTCCCCTCCAGAGTCGAGGGCTGTTCCAGAGGCAGAGTCACGGCTTGGAATGGCAAGTGAAGAGGGGAAGATATCAGGGCGGCAGGAGCCTGGGCTCAAAGCAGGCGCGGGGCTTCTAGGATCTCCTTCTGTAGAACTGGGGAAAGCAGACCACCTGGAAGGTCTGTGGTTCCTGGAACTTCCTTGTCCCTAGCTGTATACTGATGCCCAAGCTTGCCCTTACCTCAACTCCAATTCCTCCTAAAATACCTGCTTTCCAGTCACTGATAAAGCAGTCTCTCTCTCTCCCCCACCCCTCTCCCTCCTCCCTCCATTCCTCCCTCTTCTCTCTCTCTCCCTGCCTCTGTCCCTCCTTCTCTCTCCCCTCTATCTCTAGGTCTCCATCCTCGCTCGTTCTTCTCTTATCTTCTCTACCTCTCCTCGCCTCTCTCTCTTCTCCCTCTCTCCTTTCTCTCTTGTCTTATTTTCTCTCTCCTTCTCTCTGTCTTTCCCTCCTTTCTCTCCCTCTTTGTCCCTCTATCTCTCTCTCCCCCTCTCTGTCTCTCTCTTTTCTCTTTCTCTGCCTCCCTGTCCTTCTCTCTCTCCTACTCTCGCTCTCTCTCTCTCCTTTTCTTGGTCTCTGTCTCCCTTCCTCTATCCCTCTTCCTCCCTCCGTCTCTCTCTCTCCTCTCTCTTCCCTTACTCCTCTTTCTGTCTCTCCTTCTCTCTCTTTATCTAACTCTCCTTTCTCTCCCTTGCTCTCGCTCTCTTTCTTCTCCCTTCTCTCTCTCCTCTCTTTCTCCTCTCTCTGTCTCTCCCTCTCTCTCTCTCTCTCTATCTTTTTTTTTTGAGTTGGAGTCTCACTCTCACTCAGGCTGGAGGCAGTGGCATGCTCCCAGCCACTGCAGCATTGACCTCCTAGGCTCAGGTGATTCTTCTGACTCAGCCTTTCAAGTAGTTGGAACTACAGGCACGTACCACCATGCCCAGCTAATTTTTTGATTTATTGTAGAGATGAGGTCTCACCAAGTTGCCCAGACTAATCTTGAACCTGAGGATACAGGCAATCCTCTCACCTCGGCCTCCCAAAGTGCTGGGATTATAGGAGTGAGCCACTGTGCCTGGCCCTGTCTGTCTGTCTGTCTGTCTATCTATCTACCTCTCCTTTCTCTCTCTCCCTCCCTCTCTCTTTTCTCTCTTTCTCCTTTCTCTCCTCTCTCTGTGTCCCTCCCTCTCCCTCTGTCTCTATCCCTCTTTATATGTCTCTCTCCTTTTCTCTGTCTGTGTCTCTCTCCCTCTCTTTCTGTAATCTCCTTTCTCCTCTCTCTCTCTCTCCTTATCACTCTCTCTCTATCTCCTCTTTCTCTCTCTTCTCTCTCCTCTCTCTCTCTGTCTCTCCCTCTTTCTGTCTCTATCTCTCCTTTCTCTTTTCCCTGCTCTCTCTCCCCTTCTTTCTCTCTCTCTCTCTCTCCTTTCTCTCTTTCACTCTCATCTTGCCACAGTCTGACTTTACCAAAATATTTGTGGATTGGTCATTGTGAGGATGAAGAATGATCTCTGGGTGATTTACTTTACAGGATAAATTGGATGGAGAAATTGAATGGTCAAGATATGACTATTCAGACATCAGTTGTTTAATTGTGTGTCTGTGTTCGTCTGTGTGTGCTGTGGGCAAACATCAAGTCAGACCTGCTTAAATAGATACTGTGATGTTTTTTCAAATAAAGGTAGGTTCGAGTCTATATTTGCTTCAGGTATGTAACAAGGCTTGTAAGGATACAGAAAACTGTGTCACAGCCCTGGAAACCCACTTCTACAGGGACAGGATGGACCCCGCTCGCAGGCTGTGCTCCAGGTCTCAGCACACAGCCAAGTGCCCTGGGAGTTGGCGCTGCTGAGTCTGGTCTGATATGTGCTTCCTGACGTCCCCTTTTTCTGCCCCTCCCTCCCCTCTATAATTCCACTTACTGTCTGCGGCTCATCTTAAATGCACTGAAGAAAACTTCCCCAATCCTCCCTCATGCACATTCATTGTTGTCTCTGAGTTCCATGATAATTTACTCATTCTTCCATCTCCCTGACACTGTAGCGAGATGTCGAAAGATGGGCAGTAAGAGATGGAGTGAGCAAGGTCTTTGGAAGTACAAAGGGGGTTCAGTTCACAAGAATTCTATCTGAAAACAGCAGGCAACTGGCTGAGTCTTCCTGAGCTTTCATCTTTCTCAAATGGCATCATAATTACCTTGCTGGTTTTTGTCAGGGTGAAATAAGATACTGTATATAAAGAACCTTCCACAATGCCTCTTCTGTGGTAATAAATATAAGCTGTTATTACCAATAAAAATTTTATAGAAATTGTATCATTTTGTAATTTTCATGGTGTTTTCACAATGCCTAGAAAACTGTACCTGCTTCAAAAGTGTTTGTTAAATAAAGAAATAACACCGTTGACACACTATCAAGTTCCTATTTTCCCTACATAGCTACCACAAAAAGTTTGAAAAATGTTACTAAATGAATAAAAATATAGTGGTTTACAGTCATACGTGGTACCTAATGCCTATAATCCCAGCTTTTTGGGAAGCTGAGGCAGGAAGATTTCTTGAGCCCAGGAATTTGAGACCAGCCTGGGCAGCATAGCAAGACCTCATCAATTTTTGTATTACCAAATTTTGTATTACCAAAAAAGAAAAAAAAAAGCCAGGTGTGGTGGTGTGTGCCTACAGTCTCAACTACTTAGGAGGCTGAGATGGGAGGATTGCTTGAGACTAAAATTTTGATACCAGCCTAGGTAACATAGTGAGTACTCAACTCTACAAAAATTTTTAAAAGTAGCAGGACATGATGTCACATGCCTGTAGTCTCAGCTACTTGAGAGGCTGAGGTGGGAGGATCATATGAGCCCAGGAGGTCAATGTTGCGGTGAGCCATGATTGTGCCACTGCACTCCAGCATGTGTGACACAGCATTACCCTGATTCAAAGATAGATAGATAGATTAGATAGATAGATAGATAGATAGAGAGATAGACAGACAGAAATTGAATGGTTTTGAATAGGTAAGCAGAGACATGGTGACATGAGAATACAGTTGTTGCAACCATTTAATGCATACATCAAAGTGGTAGCTCTGAGGGCAAAACTTGAGATTTACTTGTTAAATTGTACCTATCTGGAGAACAGTTTGATGCTTTAGGCACTGAACTTGGAGGCCAGCCACCCCCAGTAGTAACCGTTGATATTGCCAATTATTGAGTGTTATTACGTGTGTGGCCCTGCCCTCACAGGGTTTGATGGATGAGTTAATACAAGTGCTACCGGCAATAATCTGGGTTGATGGCATCACGGTCTCCTTTTTGCAAAGATAAAGGTGAAGTCCCAAACGGTGAAATAACTAGCTCAAGGTTACAGAGGTCTAAGTGGCAGACACTGATCATCAAATCCATTGCCACTAGCATGTTGTGTGGGATTTTGTCATTAGGGACTTCACACTCTAGCTGAATAAAGTAAATCGATGCAATGTAACACATGCCCCAATCCAGATAGTCTTGGGCGATTTGGGGCTCACAGAAGTGCTGTCTGGAAGTAGTGGATTTGCTAGGATTTCTGGGTGTTTTGTCAATTATGTCTCCAGTTATACTTGAAAATGTCTTGACTGGTCATTGCTGGGTTTTCCCCTCACTGTCCCTTAGAGCTGCTGGCATTCCTTTAGCAAAAGGTTTTAACTGAGAGGGAAAGTGCTGGCTTCTAGTCATGTTTACTGACTGGCTGTCTAGATCCACAGGGGTCATGAGTGGTCATCCAGAGGAAATCAGACATTTGGTTGGACTTGGAAGACACTGCTGCCGGCCTCTGAGGAGGAACTAGTTGACCCTCCATGTGTCTGCAAACGGTTCCGCAGCTGTTCCTACCTCACTTTCTGTGTGAACATTGATTCTTTCAAGAGTGGCTCTGGAAGAACCAAAAATAAACAAAAAAAGATACACTGGGATGGCAGCTGCCACTGGCAGGCTTCTTCAAACCTTACCTGTATAGCAGGGTTTCTCTGCAGTTACGTCAAGAGACCACAAGGCTCCCAGGAGGGAGAGCCATCCATGGACATCTCTCTCTCTCTCCCGTGCCTGATGCAGATCCTGACATCACTCTGTTACAGTGGCCCATATAAGGTCTTTGAGGCAAAGAGCTTTCCTGGAATTAAGATTTTTAGCCTTCTGGGACATTGATTTGTTAGGACCTTGTCTTAGGGGCTGCTTACCTAGTGAATTAATGCACTCACACCTGACTGGCTCTTGGCAGAAAAAAGAGCAGGGCTCTGCCGCAGTGACACTGGGGGAAGGTGTCGGAGGCACAGGGTGGAGAAACAGAGGTGTGCAGAGGGCACTGGTGACTGACGGGAAGGACAGTGTCTTTGGGGGAACAAAGGGTCCCAAAATGAGCTGAGAAACCATGAGGCAAATTTGCTTTACTTTAGGCTGGTCCAATGGACTTGCTTGTGACATTACTACCTTCAGTCTTTCATTCTCTATTCAGCATTGACTCTTTACAAGACACAGTGCAAAGCCAGTTACCTGATAAATACAAAGAGGAAGAAAGCGTGATCTGTCCTTTAAGTTCATGCTCTAGCAAGGAACCTGTGTGCAAATTGAAAAGAGGGTAGACCTGGTATGGGAAGGCAGGTAGATGCACAGTAGCACAAGCCATGGAAGCTATGTCCTTTTAACCTCAGTCCTGAGAAAGTGAAATGGAGGATGGAAGGTCAGGCACAGATGGGCTTGGGGCAGAGCTCCCTGTTCCCTTCCTGTTGACACAGTTGCCTGTCCTGGCACACTTGCCCAAGCTTGAGGAATCCTGCCTGTGGCACGCTGGCCTCACAGGAACTCATGTGACCTGTTCTGCTGATCAGTATGGCCATAGATGTGCAGATAGACCGTGTGAACAGTATCACTTAGAGATAACTGGTTTTGGTGCTTTCTACATGCCAGACACCATCCTGGATCATTTTGTAATTGCAGTAAGTCTATAGGAAGTACTTTCTCATTCTTGTTTTACAGGTAATGAAGCGGATGCAGAGGGCCGTTCGGGCTTGTGCTAGGGGTCACACAGGGGCAGAGTTGGGGTTGGTGTCCATGTCCAGCTGAGGTCAACATCCTAAGCTTTCATCGTGATGTTCCTGAGTACCCGGTCCTTCATGACACAAGGAGGGGAGTCCTCTTTGCAGGTAGCTCTGAGGACACGCCCTGCAGGGAACCGGGGAGTGAAGGGGTATAAAATGCTAATGTAGAGAGCGGCAGACAGGAGATCGTCCTGGGCTAGACATGGTCCTGTTGTTTTTTGGGAGAAGAGGAACCAAACAAGGCAGACCTCAGTGGTGTTTAGTGGTCAGGAGCAGGTGTATGATTAGAAGGAGGGTGTCTTCTAAGTGATTTGAGAAACTGAGTTTTGTATCCTGCTGATGATCCACTTGGAAGAGGGGACAGGGTGATGTTCCTTGAGTCTGAGACTCTCTTTTGCTAAGTGGGAAAGGCCTCATCTAATCATCTGAATGTTCAAATCCAACATTGGTGCCAGCTGAATAAGAAATCAATCATCTTTTTTTGTTTAATGGATAAATTTAAACAAATATTTGTGTTTGTCTATACAAAACTATAGTAAAATGAAGCTAGCCTTCCAAGCCCGTATGTTGCAAAGTATAATTAAGTACATAACCACGGTCACAGAAGATAGGACTTCATGAACCTCTAGCAAACTGTAGAGAGGAATTTCACAGTTGTCTCTTGGTGAGAATATGATCTATCCATGGCCAAGAGGGCAGTGCTTCCTTGACAATAGCTTCACTCTCATGCTTTAGTAAACATGCAACTGTGTATACTAACCTGTAAAAGTGTGTTTTCTGTTGAAGACAGAATTCATTTTGGCATTTGACATCAGTATAAAGTCTCTGATAAAAACCTCTTATTAAGTTTTCTGAAGTATCACCTTGATTGTAGATGAAAAATAAGCACACATTAAGGCACAAGAGAGAACACTGAGTCTGATCCTCTGCACGTGGGTTTTGGGTGTTTCTTCAAATGAAGGTGTGTCTAGAAAAATGTGGTCTTCAACCACACTATATCTCCTCAAACGTTTCAGCAAAGTGGGTTGAAGAGAGACTGCTCAAGTCATGTTTCTCTGGGTACTTCTGCTCTCTTCTGAATCCTCTAGCCATCCTTTCAATATCTAATGTATGTATGTGGTTGGCATGTGTTACACAGGGAACTGCAAAACCTAAGGAACTGCACAAGAAGAGAGTTACTTTCTTGGTTAATTGTAGGAGCAAATCTAGGAGGTTATAAAGATTAGTAATAGTTTTCCTGGATATAAGATTAATGTAGGCAAGGCGGAGTAGCTCAGCCTGTAATCACAGCACTTTGGGAGGCCAAGGCGACAGGATTGCCTGGGCAACTTGGTGAGACCTCATCTCCACAATAAATTACAAAAACTAGCAGGGCCAAAAACTAGCAGGTCGTGGTGGCACACACCTGTAGTTTCATCTACTTGGAAGGCTGAGGCGGAAGGATCCTATAGGCAGCGGAAGGATCACAAGGGCCGTGAGCGTGCTACTGTACTCCAGCCTGGGCGACAGAGTGAGACTCCAACTCAAAAAAAAGTAAAACATCCAATTGTAGATTGTGCACAGCCACGCATAGTGCCTGTAGGCACCTGGTGGATAGCATCCTACCAAGTAAAGATCCAGAGTACTTTACTTGGTTGATTCCTACTGATTGTAACAAATGAACAATACAGAATTATATGAGGCAAAGCAGAAAAGCTCCCCTTATTCCTCACTCTCTAAGGGCAAACTGGGTGTTGTCAGTCATGGAGGTGAAAATATTCACTGAGGCATTTACAAATTAACAGAGGCAGATTAGTTAAAGTGAAAACACCCTGTAAAGCAAGTAGGAGACAGAACAGCAGTGAGGATGTGTGTTGTCTGCACAAGATCAGTGGCCTGAGGTTCCTCCAGTTAAGTTTGACCTTCTCTTTGGTTAGGGCATCATGTATTTGGGTTCTTGCCATCCAAATACAGCAGTTCTGATTGGGTTGATGTTTGACCTTGATTGTCATAGGCCAGTTTTGTCTTTTAAACAGCAAGAGTTGACTAGCTGAGTGACTTTTTTGGAACTAGGAACCTGCTGTTAACTACTTTCTTTGTTGGCTGCAGAAAAAACAGCAAATGTTTTTCAGCTGGTTATTCAGCTTTTACAATTCTTGTAATCTCATTCTGAGATTTCCTTCCTCAAAATAGTTTACCCAATTTACCTGATCGATGCTGGTCTAATTGGGCCTCATGTTCTTCCACACCTAATCTCACTCCTTTTCCAAGTGTGATGTGTATAATTTTAGACTTTTTTTCTATGCATTAACAGACATATACCCAGATTATTTTTAAGTAAACATACTACTACTAAACATACTATTTTTTTATTTAGATAACATTTTTTGAGAAATACTTTTTTCTATTTTTTAGGACAAAAACAGCTACAAGGGTATTTATATTTGTTAATAATCACAAACTTAGTAGCTTAAAACCACACACATTTATGACCTCACAGCTGTGGGTTAGAAGTCTTGGAGTCTTGGATGTGTACTTGCTTAGCATCTCACAAGGCCAGCGTCAATATGACTATCACATGGGGCTCTTACCTGGAGAAGCTGGGAAGAACCTGCCTTGCATTTGGGTTGCAGGCAGACTCTAGTCCTCCCGGCTGTAGGAGTGAGGGCCTCACTGCCTGCATCTCTGTCTTTTGAACTTCATGTTATATGTTTTATATGTTTCATGTGCCTTCCACTAGTGCTCTATGTTCACATTTCACAATTGATTTATAAACTTAATTAGCACCTGGTCTCTTCTAATTAGTTTTAAAGCTTTAAAAATACATGTGATCCTTTCATTTATGCTTAGAATAATATAATAGTGGATTTTTCCCAAATTGATACCTAATTTTTCTAATGACATTTCTAATAGTATACTGTTTTACCTCAAGATTAAAGTGTCACTTTTATAACTATAACAATGTTTTGATTTGTTACATTATTCTTTTGATGCAGAACTTCTTGACTATTTTGCGGCAGGTACTCTCTCGAATGATTGCAGGATCAGTGAGTTCGTTAGAAAAGTCTCATGGAAGCTTTGATTGAAATCATGTAGTCTATGTAGACCAACTAGAGAAAAGAGATTCATCTGCAACCAAGGAGATCTACTCAAAGGATGTCTGCTATTAAGTGAAATGACTGAGAACTGGCACGTCTGAAATGTCTGGGTTGCTCAATGCACTTCTAAAGTGAACACTGAAGAACAATATACCTCTTCCTGACCTCAGTGAAAATCTAGTTTAAAGCCTGCTCCTTTCATCTACATAATGGGCCCGCAATACTGAGATGTCTTCTGGTTAAATCTGAGCACTGTTGGAGAAGCCTACTCATCTGGCTGTAGATTTCGTGGGTCTCCTGGATAGGTGAATCATGATGGGACACCTGCATGAGGCCAGAGTACTGAAAAATTCTGGAACTTGGAGTTAGATTCATTCGATTGGATTTGTCATATTTTCACTGAAGATCAGTGATGTTGGGTTGTGTAGCTTTCATTTGAGTTAATGCAGGCGCATCTCCAAGGGTGCTACTGAATTCGGTTCATTCCCACTCAGGAAAATTATCATAAAATTCAATTTAAAAGAAACTTACTAACATACTGTTTGACATCATACACAACAAATTACTAGGTGAACTAATAAACTTTAATTCTCTTTTTAAATTTCTTTCCTTTTTTTCCAATAATGTCTTAATTTATTTTCAAAAGATTGGAGAAAATAGGTACCATTCTTCAAAGTGTAGTTTTTATTTATTGTAGCATTGTGATTCGTACAAATTGCAGGCAATCTAAATGTTCAAAACCACTTGGGTAATACATCCGTATAGTGTATTTATGCAGTATGTTAAAACAAGGAGGAATTTTAGGTGTAATGACGTGAGAGGTTTAAATATATTATTGAACAGAACTGAATCAGTCTGTAGGACAGCTCATTTAGTATAATCAATTTTTTGTTTAAATAATTTATTAATATCTGTTAGGTTACAATCCTGGCAGGGCCTCCAGAATGTTAGGTCAGACCTGCCGGGGGTGTAGGTGTCTGGTGTGCAATTCGGTGCTGTGTGAAAGATGCAAAGAATTACACAGAAGTTAGACAGGAAAATATAGTTTATTTAAAAGGTAAATTAGAGAGAGAGAGAGACAGAGGAGATGAGATTCACCTCCTGAGGTTGGGGAGGGGACCAAGGCTAGGAAACATGGCAACTGTGACTCAAGGAGCCACATGGTCAGACCATGGTTTAGCAAAGCAATGGCTGCTAACTGCTGAAAGTCAATTCCTTTTTAGACTTTCTCTTTGATGGGGAAAGGTCATTGGGCGATTGGGTGGTGGTCTGATCCACGTAATCATGGAGGGCAAGTAGGCACAGGTACTGATATCTGGTAATAGACAGAAGGTAGATGAATGTGTTAGTCACATGAGAGTTGTCATGTTGATGGGGTCTCTTGTCATGAAGGTCATGAAGAGTTGATTCGGTTAACTTGTTTACAAAACAAGCTGGGAGGGAGTTGGTTGTAAAGCAGTTATCAATTGCTACCTCTGAGAAATCTGGTTCTGTCCTTGCCTAGAGGGTAAAGTGAACTGCTAGAGAAATATGACAGATCCAGGCAAAGTTAAAATGGCTGCTCATTGAGTATACTGACTCCATGTTATGACCTTTCAATACTTTGTAAAATGTCATGAAACTTCACCCATGTCAACGGAAAGATGTTAAACTCTGTAAAATATTTTAATATGATTTTTTTCTGAACCAAATTTGAAGACCTAAGCATGCGAACACCCATTCTCAGGACGTCCTGAGAATGCATGCCCTCCCGTGGTTGAATGGTGGTTTGGTTATATACATTCCAAGGAAGTTACAAGAAACCAAAAATCAATACATGTGAGATTTTCATTGGTTTGTTCAGAAAGGAGGGACATTTCTAAATGGGAACTTGCTGGTCATACGTGGATTTAAAGACCTCTTGACTGGTAATGTGTAGTTCCTACCTAAGGAATTTTGGAAATCAGTTGAGGATATGTTTTATTGAGATAAGAGGACCCAGGGTGTGTCTGGGGGGTTTGTTGATATGTAGATGAAGCCCTACATGTGGAAGACTTTAGAGAGGATAGATAGGTGTCCCACAAGGTCCTTGAGTATGGAGTTCCCAAGAGACAGCTTTGCAGGGCCATACAATACTTTGATTTTCTTCTTTATTTGGTATGTGACGTTGTGCCAGAGTCAGGTCAGAAAACAAACTTTAGTATATTGGGTAATCGGGTAATAAAACCCCATCTGATGACTCCTCAGGCCTCTTAGGAATTTGGATAAGAGACAAAAAAGGTCAGCCTTAGTCCTTACCAATCTTCCCAGAAACTGTACAAATTTAAATCAGTTTCCCATAGGATTGAATAGCCTGAAGACTGAGTGTCTCCAGGGCTCTCAAGCTGATGCGTGGCTCAACAGGATCCAATTTAGGAAGGCTGCTAGCAGGATCTTTTCAGGCTCCCACAGCTTCTCACATTGTTGAAGTGGAGCTCTCACCCAGGATGACTGCAGCAGCCTCAGCAAGCTCAAGGTTGGCTATAACTTCAGAAACAGTTTATGGGAAAAGCCAGCTGTCCAGTCATTACTTCTTGAATTCAGAGACAGAGGCTTTCTTCACCTCATCCAAATGCTGAAGTGTCAAAGAGTTGAATGCACTAATTTCAAAATGCAAAGGGCGCTTTCAAAAGGACATAGGGTAACCTGAGGGACCTGGACGATGCTGATCCTTCTGTTCTCTCTGCACTCACATGGACACCCCTGAGCTCCAGGAAGTCTTCCCAGAATAACAGAAATAGTGAATTACAATATTTGATGAGGAGAAAATGAAATGGAGAGAAAAAGATAAAGTCTCTCATCAAGGGCATACGTGACATTGCCTGTGATCTCTAAGATAGTTTGGTTCATGCAGGCTAGAGAAGTTTATGAGATGTTTCATTAGAAGTGTAGTTGGCATTTAACTTGGAGATTTAGAAAACAATCTGTATTGGTTGAAAGAAGAAAGCTTTATTGCTTTCCACTGTTGGTTCTTTAAAACAAAATAGCCAGGACTACACTCTATCCATTTACTTTTGTGGTTTTGATATTACAAATTAAAATGACAATACATTTTCAGGTAGCTTTAAACAAGGTAATTGACAAAATTATGTTGGCTTTGTTATCATGCCAGTGTAGTCTTTGTCTCTAACCTACCTGTTATCTTCAGATGTATATCTATTACAAAGATAGATTTGACCAAAAAGAGGTCTGAATTCTACCCCTGAATCTGCTATTAAATTTTTGTGTGATCTTAGAAGAATCATTTAAATTTGAGGTCCTTTAATTCTTCATTGGTAAAATGAAGTAATAATGCTCACCTTATCAATCTCATATAATTTGTTTCTCAATAAGATGACAAAATAATATCAAAAAGACTCCCAGATACATATTTAAAACCTATGTATAGATCCAAGGTAGCATTATCTTAGTGAGTATCCTTGGATTTGCTTTTCAATATCTAGTGATATAAAGTTGCTCAGTTCAACCAATATTAAATGGTCTTGGTCACTGAATCAGATTCTAAGCTGGTATAAAGATTTAAAAAGAAGGCTATTTTGGCCAGGTACAGTAGCTCACACCTGTAACCCTAGCACTTTAGGAGGCCAAGATGGGAGGAGTGAAGGTGTTCAAGACCAGCCTAGGCAACATAGCAAGACCTTGTGTCTTAAAAAAAAAAATTAATTAGCTGGGCATGGTGGGATGCACCTGTAGTCCCAGCTGCTTGAGAGGCTAAGGTGGAAGGATTGCCTGGCTCCAGGAGCTTGAGCAGTGATTGTGCCATTGCACTCTAGCCTGGGTGACAGAATGAAAACCCAACTCAAAAAAAGAGAGATTATTTTGTCCTTTACAGAGTCAGTTGACTTATTGTCATTGAAATGCCTTACTTTGAAATATACAAGAGAGGTGGACAGCTATCTTTTTCTGCCCACTGTTTCCTTGCAGTGTACTCAATAAATCTGATATTTTACTCTAAAAAGAAATACACAAGAAGTATCTCCATTTGCTAAGGAGTCGCAGGTCTCCTGTAACCCCAGTCTATGGTTGAAGAAACTCCAAGCCATTCGTTGCTTCACTTGCTTTATAAAATATCAATCACGCTAGGCACTGGAGACATAAACATGGATCTATCTAACAACACATCAGAAGAGGGCTTAATAAATAAATTTAGTCCAATACAAACAGGTACTTTTAAAAAACGCTTCACTTTCCACTTCTATCTTTGGCCCCACACACAAAAAATGTGCTGGCCTTTCCAAAGTCATCAGAGTCTTTTACTTCCCTTCGCATTCCTTTTAATGATTTCTAGATATCTAGGCTGGGGGCCATCTCTACTCAAAAGCAACAGTGTTAGAAGTCATTCTATTGAGGTGTTGATTTACACACACCCAGCATCATATTGAGTGAATAAATGAGTTTGGGCTGTGTATAGATATAAAATCTTATGTGACTTTTAATACTCCCACATATTTTGGCTCAAAAGAAAGCCAAGTACAATAAGAGAGAGAGGAAGGAGACTATTTTAGTTCCCGATGAACCAAAACACATATTCCTTTTAGATTTGCTGCCTCACTTCCTTTGGAAAAATCCAAAGTAATATTAGTGTTTATTTCTTGAAGACATGAACTCATTGGCCATAATTTGCCATAGTTATTGATTTAGTCATTCATATTTCCAAAAACTTTTGCCTCGGGGGAATAAACTCCTAAAAGAATAGTTTATGCTTCCCTCCATAGTTTGAAAAACTCACTGTGTTAGACACATTTCTCATGGTGTAATTTCAGTCCTCTTGCATAACCAGTAGTATGGAAAAAGCTTGATCTTTGAGATTTCTAAGTGTCCTCCTCCTGCCCCTAACTTTTAGGTGATGACCCTGACATGCTGTTAGCCCTCTCTGAGCTTTTCTCCAGTTTACAGAATAAGAACCTGCCAACCTGGAAGCGTTAGTGTAAGTATCACCTGCTGATATACGTAAGACACCACCTGTCAGAGCTCCTGATTGTGGTCATCAGCTATTCAGTATAATTTAAAATTATTTTATTTAATTTATTTTTATTTTTATTTTTTTGAGTTGGAGTCTCACTCTATTGCCCAGACTGGAGTGCAGTGGCCGCTCCCGGCCACCGCAGCCTCGGCCTGCTAGGCTCTGGCGATCCTTCCGCCTCAGCCTTTCAAGTATTGGAACTACAGGAGCGCACTACCACACCCAGCTAATTTTTGATTTATTGTAGAGATGAGGTCTCGCCAAGTTGCCCAGGCGGGTCTCGAACCCGCGAGCTCAGGCAATCCACTCTCCTCAGCCTCCCAAAGGTGTGGGATTACAGGCTGAGCCGCTGAGCCCGGCTTAAAAATTATTTTAAACATAATCGAATGTTTCTACCTGTTCTGAGTCACTCCTGTGATAACTACTGACTTCTTAGTCCATCATGAGAAGTTACTTTCCTTAATCAGAATTTGAGTTGAATTTAAAAAACATAAAAAAAGAGAAAAAAAGGTCAAAAGGGTAGGGTTTCTACTGCCTCATTTCCTTTTTAAATCATGGAGCATTTAGAGAAAGTTGTGATAACCTTGTGAGATAGGCTATTACACTATATTTTATTCATCTTTGAACTCCAAATACTTGGCTGCCATGAACTTGATGACCACTAACTTTCTTGAAAGGGACTCTTTCTATTTACCGTGAGAAGACACTCCAGACACTCTCTCAACTCACTTCCTCCCACCTGCCCCCTTTATATGAAGTGACTTGTGCAAGGTCTTTTGCCTTTCCAGTTGTGGAGCTGAAGCTAGAACCCAGGTCTAGTGTCTCCTGGTCTGGTTCCATCTTTCTTCTTCATTCAAACAGTAAAAACCCAGCATGGTGAAAATGACATTCTACTTAATGCCAAAAAGCCCTTCAAAATCATGGATGCCCTTGATGACAAACCAGATCTTAAGTTTGGAAGTTCAGGAGAATAAAATGTCAAGAATGGAACTATATTTTAGTAGTTTGGGCTTAGGGTGTCATCCTCTTGTGTTGATTTGCTCATATTAACTGAATTTCCGTGACTCTGTCCTTTGGATTGCAACTGTAATTATGTAGCAGTTGACATGGTCTCTGGGCCTGGCACATCCCATAATTAGCTATGTTCTCTCCACAGCCCATGACTCACCCGTGTGGTTCTTCCATATCAAAGGCAGGGTGGCCAGATTTCTCTGGCCACAACACTAGGACATGTAGTGGCAGATGGCTGTGCAACTCGAGTGCCTCAGGCCTTTTGAAGAGCAACCTCACCCTAAACAAGCAAGCAAACAAACAAAACCAGATCCTGAGGATTATTTTTGAAAAAAGAAAAGAAACTTCTTGGGGATGTTTCCAAACACTGCATCATTTTGAAAGAAAAACATGTCTTTTTTTTTTTTTTTGAAGAACTAAAATAGAAATAAATGAGTTAGAACTTTGAGGTCAGCCTTGATCAGGAAGGAGGGCCCTCTTGGTCTCTAATCAGAGGTTTGTGGCAGTTTACTCAGTTGAGCTAGGACACTGGGTACAACGTGGTGTGTGCTAGAAAGGACATGGGTCCAGCACTCAGGAGACCCAGCTTCTTGTCTTTGCTCTGCTGATAATCAAGTATCTGAGCTCTGCTGACTCCAACACCTTCTAGGTAAGGTCATTTATGCATCATGTATAGAAATATAAACTCATACAATTGGACCAGTTGAGCAGTAGACGACGCCAAGTTCCCTTCTGCACATACACATTCATCAATATCTGCCTTTGGAGACCCCAAGAGAGGCAAAGAACTGAGCAGCTGCCCTGGTAAGCTTGCAACAGGCTGAGTGAAACTTGAGGCAGGGGATTCCTTATGATATTCCCAATAACATGTCAGAATGGAGAATGTCTCATTCACCAGAATTCATAGAGGAAATCAACCATGTTTTCTGTGGAAAGCACTTTGGATGGAGGCTAGACCCATTGGGCATGAGCATGAGCTTTCCTGCTCGGCACTTTGTGAGGGAAGAGATTTTCCTGTGACCCGTCCGAGGAGGGAGAAGAGGAAGCACTGGTGATGAAGGCAGCAGGATGGGGAGGTTGGCACATGGTCTGCAGCACGACCCTGCCCCTAGACCTCAAAAATGGAATTGTCCTCAAATGCACAAATGTTAGTGTGTGGTATATATACACAGGAGGCAGTAGGCTGAGAGGGGAGTGTGAAAGGATCCTGCTTCACACTTACATCAATACCTAATGATAGCAAGCTCAGATACAGAAACCAGGAGGTAGGAAGAATGCTAGTGTGTGATGTGTATACACGAGGAGCAGTAGGCAGAGAGGGGAGTGTGAAGGGTCCCGGCTTCACACCCACATCAGTCCTGAATGGTAGCAAGCTCAGACACAGGAGCCAAGAAGTAGGAAGAGAAGAGAAAACCAGTCTTGGGGACTCCCAGTCTACGGACTTGGACTTCAGATCAAAGTCAGCAGATCTTAAAAATATATTTATAATGTAAACACACTCCTAACACCTGTGATTTGTGTACTTTCCACACTCCAGGTACCATGCCAAAGGTCCGGAGTGTATTTTATATATGTATATACATACATTTTATGTATATACATATACACATACAAACACATACACATTCATGCAGCAAAGATGATTCTTGTTCTTTTGACTAGTGCTGCAAAGTGGGTATTATTATCTTAATCTCACACATGGATAAAATGAGACTCAGAGAGGTTATATAAATGGTCTAAGGACACACAGCTGTGAGGTGCAATCTAGATTCCAAGCATGCTCTAACATTAAATTTTTAATTATTCATCAATATAAAATGCATGAAGCGCTTTATCTACCAGCCATCAAAGATTCTAAGGAAGTCTTGCCACAGGGTGTTTCTGTTCTCATCAACAAGGGCCATAGGATGGGGATGGAGCCATGCTACCAAGGCAACATCAGTGGGAGCCAGGTGAGAGGTTGAAACACTGATGATCCTGGAGGGACTGAAGCTCTCGCCCCCTCCCCACGTAGTTGAGGCCTTTTCTCTCGTAATGCTGGAAAAGAGCTAATGTATGCTCTGAATATGACTCCTAGCCAGATGTCCTCTTGCCTAGCAACACCACCATGACAAGGAACCCACCTCTTCCTTCATGTCTTACTTCTGATGTCTCTACCAAAGTCCTTGAGGGTACAGGCTGGCGTTCCCTCCAAAAGCCCACAGCCTCTCACCTGTCCCCCTCCACATGATGCTCTCCCTGTCCCAGAGCTCCCGCCTTGGCTCCCTGTCTTCTTTACTTGCCACCTTCCTCCTTGTCTCTGGGGAGCATCCCCCCTCTTCAAGCTCCTCCCTCTACACCTGCCATTCGGGTCCTGCTTTAGAGAGATCTTAAGGAAGCATTTTTTCCACAAAGCTTGTCTCTTGTGATGTTGCTAAGGAAATGCATTTTCCGTAGCTTCTGACTTTTTTATGAGTTAAAGACCCTGCTGAGTCAGTAGATCCACAGGGGCCTCTGTTCCTCGTTAGCCCCTATTTTCTGAGACTTCTCCGAGATCTCCACCATCCACCCCCCTTCTCTGATCTCCACCGTCTTGACAGTCCACAGCCCAGCCCCTCTGTAAGTTCCCTAAATGTTACACAGGAGTGTACAGACAGTGTGGGCACTACCTCACCAAATGTCTTTATGAAAGATTTGGAGGGAGAAGTTACAGTAGCCTGGAGGTCAGCATTTCTTGATTTTCCCCATTTCATCAGTTCTAAAGTGATGTTCCCTTTGCAAAGGAAAAGGAAGCCCTTTCTTGACATATTGGCATGAGATGATCAAAACCACTTTGTGTTTTGGAGCCAGTACTGGACCTCAAGTCAGCTAAGTCACTTCACAGTTCTCTGACTTGAGCAAGATTGCATTTAGCCACTCTAACTCTTAGTTTTTCCATCTGTACATTGGGAGGAGAACTCTGCATGTACTTGGTAAATGTACTGCACGGGCCAAATAAGATCAATGTACATCTAGAACACAGCAGATGCCCAACAGGTGGAAGTGACTGAGGACGCTTGGAGCTAGAGTATGTCCATCAGGAAAGCAGTTCTTACAAAACATCCGCATTCCTAATTCCCATCCCCTCTTCAATCTCGTACCACCAGGAGAAAAGCTGTGCACAGGTTGACTGATTTTGTTGATCCAGTTGTGACTCTGTAGTTACACAATAAGAATGTCCATAATTGAGTCAAAAGCCTTGCCAACGTAGAGAAGGCTGGCTTGGCATTCAAGAGGAGAATGAAAACCCCACCCTTGAGTGGGAACTGGATGTCTGGGATCCATTTCCCGGAAGCCTCTCAACGATGTGATTAGCCATAGCTTCAGGCCTTGTTATGAGTTAAAGTCCCTGCTGGGTTCCTTCTCAGTTATGGCAGCTGCTGGCACAGGCGACTTGCATGGTTGGGACAGAAGAGAGGCTGGGACTTACCAGTGGCAGGGGGGCAGATTCTTTGCAGCACCCACCTGGCAGTACAGCTTCTCGGAATCTCAGATCTCCGTGAGGACGTCAGCAGAGGACCACACATAGAGCATGCCGGGAAATTAAAGAGCAATGCCAAATGTAATACAGCTTCAAGGGACAGGAATGCCTGACACTCACCCTCGTGTTTTATGTAGGAGACAGCAAGATAAGTCCTCAAAAGCAACTTTCTAACTTTTCCTGGTTTCACATGCTTAAGTCAAATGACTTCACATCTGACTTGAAAGGGGTGAGGAAAAAAGATTAAAGAATGACAAGTAACTGTCACCATGTATTGAGCAATGTTTATGTTCTCTTCAAAATTATTTATGTTAGGTACTCTTATTTTTATTTTACAAATGAGTGTGAGGTTTACTGATATTAAATGACTTGCCCAAGTTTCAAGAATTAAGACGTTACTTCCAAGAATTCATTTGTTCAATAATTTCCTTTCATCTAAATAATATATACCATTAACTGTTTGGTCATATCATTTGCCTTTATTTTTTCTTATTAGTTTCAAAGGATATTTGCCAGTGACTTCTATTTAGCTTGCTTAAATGTGGAAGAATCCAGTTTGGAAGGCACAATGAGCCCTTAGCTTATTTTATACATAGCTGTCCAAGACAGCTTCTAAAAATCCATGTCTATGAAAAAAATTCTTTGGCCCTACAAAACCAAGTACCTCGTAACAGTACAGGACAGTCAGGAGGAAGGTAACACCATCCAAACAAAATGAGGTCTCGTCCTTTCTAGAATTTAGTTTCCATCAAATGTGAAACCTTATCTTTTTTTTTTTTTTGAGTTGGAGTCTCAGGCTGGAGTGCAGTGACATGCTCATGGCCACCCCAGCATCGACCTGCTGGGCTCAGGTGATGCTTTCACCTCAGCCTTCCAAGTAGCCAGAACTACAGGCATGCGCTATCATGACTGTCTAATTTTTTAAAATTTTTATTGTAGAGATGAGGTCTTGCCAAGTTACCCAGGCTGTGCTTGAACCACGGGCTCGGCAATCTGCTCACCTCGGCCTTCCAAAGTGTTGGGACTACAGACTTGAGCCACCGTGCCCGACTGAAACCTTATCTTTGATACTCCAAAGCACCCATTACAGTTTTAGCAAAATATATGCCTTAAAAGAAAATTTGAGTGAACAGCATATTAACATCTCAGACATCTCAGAAAATCTTATCTTCAGGTCTTTTGTGATTGTGTCACAAAATAAATAAAAAACAGCAAACAGATAAACTCCCCTCCAAATGTATAAAATAAGCCAATTAATTAGGGAAAGTAAGACTATAAATGTTACTATATTGAAAGATGAGAACTCACCTGGTTGACTGGTTACCATGTAGCAGGATTTTCTGGAGGTTAATTCCTTTTCCACAATGGTCATTCCCATATTGTTGCCAAAGAAATACAGGCTGAGCGATACATAATAGATTGCCTAAGAAAATATACCAGGTTGAATAAATGAACAATCATTCAATTTAACCAACACCTAACCAACTAGGTTGACTTGCCAATCCCTTCACAACATGTTCATCTTTCTCAGTACTGAAAACCAGTCCTGAGGTTCAGGATAACTTCATCTTGACAGAGATTGTTCATAGATCAAGTAGCAGCCCCCAGAGCTCTCTGCACCAGGTAGCAGCTGTACATGGGAAATGTTCAGAAATTCACAATCTCAGACCTCACTTCCTACCAACTGCACAGAATCTACATTTAGCACAATCTACTGATATGTGTATATTAGTGTTTAGAAGCACTACTCTAGTGTTATGGCCTCACCAACTGCACAGAATCTACATTTAACACAATCTGCTGATTTGTATGCATATTAGTGTTTTAGAAGCACTGCCCTAGTGTTATGCCCCTATAATGCCACACAAGGTTTGTTTTTAGGGGATAAAATAGGATTGTGCCATTTCAAACAAGCCTTTTTACATTCTTGTTAGTGAAAAATATTTGACTGTTATGATTTCTGCCCAGAATATGGCAGATGATCAAAAATGTGTGCTTTGGACTCATATACTAATTGACTCTGCCAGATCGCTTTTACGTTATCAGTACTGAGGAAACCAGGCCTCGACAGAACAGTTTCTTACCGAAGGGTCTGACATGCACAGTCCCTCCCATAGGAACCTGATGGGCCTGGATAGACATCACACATTTGGATGGCATAGCTGCTATAGGCCATGAGCTGCCCTGCAGCAAAGGGGGACAGCTCTGTGCTAATTTTTTAGAGTCTTCTTAATTAAAAATGTCAAGGCAAAGTTCTCCAGTTCCACCAAGAGGACTGATTTCTGTTATCATCTGTGAAATGAAAGCCAATTCAAGGAGCTGCTTATTTTTCTTAGTCTTTGTTTCTGGTTTCCTTGACCCTAGTTTTCCTATTCTGGAGACATTTCAAGGTGAAACCCAGTTATTACAATTGATTAACTGTCAAGTTTGCATTTGAAGTCATCTTGGAAGAAAGAATGGACACCATTTGCATGGTCACAGATGCCACATCATAGCCTGAAATGTCCAGGGCATCAAACAGTCAGCATTTATTTTTGACATCACGTCTGTGAGTTAGTGGGGGCCCAGCTCACCTAGAAGAAGCTTCTCAGACAGCTACCAGCTGTGATCTAATTCATGTCTCACCTGGCTCCCAGGACCTGCAGGCCAGGCACACTTCTCAGAGGCCAGGAGAGCATGCAGAACTCATGGCACCAACTTGCTTCCTAGGGCTCAGAGAAGACACCATCACTACTGCTGCGTGTGCTTGACCGAAGCAAGTTGTGTAGACAGATCCCAAAGCAGAGGGCAAGAACATATGTTCTACTTTCTTCACGGTGGCCACAAAGTCATATAGCAAAGACTATATGGAGGCAGAGAGGAAGAGCCGAGGCCATCAATCCAATCTGTGTAACCTACCACACTGACTGTTTCTCGGATCTTATATAATTCGAAGACATCTAGCCTCCTATTTCTGATAACAACAGGCGTTCTGATGCAGACAGCATGGAGAACATTGCATGACTTGGTTCACACGGTGCTGAAAAGGGAGCTACTTTAGCTCAACTTTGTTCCCAGTTTTTTTTTTCATTCCTATAGTTAATGTCACATTATAGGAAACCATGTCATGCTAATTACAAAATCACTTAGGTGGCCCAGTGTTATAGATTTTTCCCTTTCTTGATAATACAGCCTTTCAGAGGAGGTCAGGCCATGTGGGGAAAATCACTGAATATAAATGTTGGTGCATAATTCAAACCCCAGTCATGAATCTAGGAAGAGGTGAATTCGGAATGGGAAATGCACGACACTCTTCAATGGATTAATCATATCAGAATCCTGCTTTTCAGCAACTCCTTCAGATTAGAAAACAACCTTCTTTAATTTTCTGCTTGAAGTACCACAGGAAGAAAATGTTTTCCCGAGTTTTGAGAAATAACGGGAAGATTTCACCTTAAAGGTGAAGCAAGATAATTGTCTTAGAAACTCTAATTTGAAGGTTCAAAAGTCTCCCTCACAGCTCCTAGTGTCTAAATTTCTGCCCTTAGAGAGTCATTCTTTGAGCCAAGGTTGTATTGCTTTTTAAAAAGACACTTACTACTGTTTACATCACTCTTCCCTTTTACTACCCTTGTTTTATCTCCCTCGTCCCAGACCGGGCTATTGTCTTGCCTTTTATAAGCGAAAGTCTCATTAATAACCATGGCTAAACAAAAGAGCAATTTTTCCTTAGGATGGATTCTGTTTCTCCCCTAGAGTTGTGCCTCATGAGACTACTGTAAGAACTGAGGGAACTAACACATGCAAACCACTTAGAAGACGGCCAGACACACAGTAGACCCTGTGCTAAGATTATTTTGCCCAAAGAATCTGCATCACTTCATTGCATTTATTTTTGAGGTTGTCTGTCTTTTCTAGTTAGATAGAGGCTTTTTGAGCCACCTAGATATATCTATGGCAGATGATATACCTTAAGTATTTATCAACGGAATGAATTTGGTGAGAACTTATGAGGTGCCCAAACTAGTGCAAAACACTGGATTTGCAAAAGCTATCCATGGTGACCTGCCTATCACTATGCTGGACCTGCTCATCACCTATGAGAAGAGGCACAGGTCTACATAAACTGCAAAATATGCAATGGGTAGAATGGAGGAAGACAAAGAGTAGTATGGATCAAGAAGCAAAAAAGACACTCAGTGATCCCATAGCTTAGGCTGGACATCAGGAATGTTGTCTGGGCAAATTAAGGAAGTGAGTTACAGCAGTAGCTCCTGAATTTAGCATGAGTCAGAATCACCTGGGAGGACTAATAAACCAGATTGCTAAGCCCTGGGCCCAGAGTTCCTAATTCAGTTGGTCTGGGATAGGCCTGAACATCTGCATTTCTGACAGATGCCCTGCCCAGTTGATGCCAGAGCTACTGGTCTAGGGAACCCAATCTGAGAACTACGTAGGAATGGGAGGTAGCACTGTAAACAGAGGCAGTTTTCTCAAGTCAGTTAACTGCAGGGCAGGGAAAAGTACAGACGTTGGAAGAGGTGGAGAAGGTTTCTGATGTCAGGCAATTTATGATCATTCTTGGATATTCCTTCAATAGTATTGAGAGAGGTTAGTCTATGAGGCACGTGGTCCAGGCTAAAAATTATTTACAGAATCTCTGGGTTCACACACACACACACACACACACACACACACACACACACACACACACACACAAACACATACACACAGCACATGCAACTCGTGTAGGCAGACGGGAGCTCTGCTTCACATAGTCATGCAGGGGCCTGTTCCTGGAAGAGCTACCATGCCCACTCCTCAGGGCCAGCCATATTCAGTGACTGGACCACGGGGGGGGGGGGCAGGCAGAGGATGAAGGCTTGGCCCACTTTCCCAAGGCTGGAACAGCTTTGAAGAGCCAGTTCAGTTCTAGGACTTGATTGGATTGAGCATACTTCAGCCTGGACCCCTGCAGGTCCCTGTCTTAGACCAGGTCCCACAAGACACAGACTTGGATATTTTTTTGTTCAGGAAGTGTGTTAGGAGGAGGTGTTTTCAGTATCAGCATCTGGAGGGAGTGGGACAGAGAAGAGGATATGCGTGGGTGCTGAGTCAAGCTGGATGAGACCAAGTAGGGCTGCCTGGATCAGGGGCAGTGGCCAGGGCCAGCACAGAGGGTTGTGCCCGCCATGCAAGTGAGGAGGGCAGGCTCAGGTGTGATGGGCTGAGCCTTCAGGAGCCGCACTGGCGTTCCCCAGGGGGTCTCATTGTCCTCCCCGCTGACCAGACACCTTGTTGTGGTTCCCACGTTCTCAGAGCATCACCATCACCTGGAGGAAGTTTTTCTAAGTGTATAATCCTGACTCTGCCCAATGACGCGCTCTCTGCCCAGCATGACCAGACTTCAGTGCTGTTTCATTCTGGAAACGGAATCCCCCACAAAAGAGGCTGATAGGGATGGTGAAGGTCTACAAAACACTTCAGAGAGAGGCATTCAAGACAGAGAGCCTACAAAGGAGACTTGAGGGAACTGGGCATCACCTCAAATGCCTAGTCCAGCCTGTGAAGAGGGTATCGACTCCCTCTGGCTCACTGAAAAGTAGTCCTAACTAGATGTGTGATCTCTGAGGACCAGAGATCCTGTCTATCACAATTGTCACTGTATCCCTGGGGCCCTGCATACTTCTTGTCACAAAGCAGTTGTTCAAGAAACATTGGGTTAAATTTAAAAATTGAATAATGGTTACAAGGGTTTCTATTTCAACTTGATAGAATGCAAGTTTGCTCACGCAGGACTCTGATAATAGAGCTGGCTGCTTCAAGGTGAGGGCTCATCCCTGAGAGGCTCCAGATGGTGAAGGGGAATGGGACTTTGCAAGATTCAGTTCCTGCACTGTGTAGGAAGCTGGATTTCTAAAGCTTCTTTCAGCTTGAAGATTCTTTGTCAAGGAAGAAAATGACTGTTTCTGTGGAAAGAACTGCCAGAAGTCATAGTAGCCACCGTAAACAGAAATCTATGAATTTCTACTTGTGCTAAATTCCCACAGAGATTCCAAAAACACCTTGAAGAAAGAAACATTTACTCTGTGTCATTCAACTTAAAGCATCAGTGATTAATGTCTCAATTATTTTCTTGCACTCAGAGATGGCCTTTTGGTGAACACTGTGGGCTCTAGGCCCTCTGGACCTGGTGTGGTAGAGGGCCTACATCTCTCCATTTTTCCCTCATATCTTATATCTGGAGTTGAGCATGAGTAGTAGAATTATATTTGTGAGAAATTTCTTGATTTGCTTTGCTTGCCGCTGTCGCCACGCTCCCAGTACTCCAAACCAGTGTGAGAAAGTGCACTCCCTTATACTGTAACCCAGGACAATGGGATAAAAGCAGAAGTCCTGGGGCAAGGTCTGTGGGGTAGGAGAGTGTAATTTCTAAATTCAGGAATCACAGTTATCTCAGAGAATTTGATGAAAACTTGTGTCAAATATATAAAGAAAAATGCATGTATAAAATTTAGTAAACATGGACCTCTTAAAATTCATTCATCATTTAAGAGCCCATGGGATAAAGATTGAAGATTTCAGAGGTCTCTTGTCTACTGGGTATTCCCTTTAAGCATAGAAAGCTACTCTCATTCCCAATGCTCTAAAAGAAAATAACATTCAGGGTGTGTGAGAGCTAGCCAGGCTTCCCCTATCATTGCGATAGTTCACCCTGAGAGGTAGCAACTGGGGCTCAATCTTAGGAATACATTGTCTGACAATGGAACTGGCTGCCTCAAGGTGAGACCTCATCTCTGAGAGGCTCCAGATGAAGGGGATCATATTGGGACCCTCCCAGGTGTGACACTCCACATGGGTAGAGTGGGTGACATACCTATGGACATGATTAATGAGCAACAATAGCCCTGTTCACTGGAGGGTGTGTACAACCAGAACACGTGCCCACTTGAAATTCCTACCAATACGGTGGGCCCTGAAGGAACTTCCAATGATTGCCTGTTTCATAGCGAGAAGGTGAAATGTGACCCAGTAGGCTGTGTGGCAAGATGGGAGGGACATGGCTTGAGGGACAGCTACAGTGGTTTGAATTTGGCTTCAGTACTCATTGGTTCTGTGACAGTCTTGTCAGTTACTTGGCTATCCTGAGCCTCAGATATGCTATGTGTGGAATGGGCTGAGAGTGACAGTGTCACAGTGTGGCCGTGACGGAGTGTGTGATGCTCAGCTCATGGCCTGGTACGAAGATGCTCTATCTCTCTCTCTTCACTCTCTTTTCATGCGGGACACTTCTGGGTGGGGATCACCCAAACATAGGTTGGTTGCAAGAGTTTCAAGGAGATACACATTAAACAGCTTCTGCCAGGGGGGTGGCCTGCAGAGAACACTGGGAGTGCGGGTGCCAGGAAGACAGAGCAGGACTTGAAGGACCCCAGCTCAGTGAGCAGGGTGGGTGACAGTGTTTCCTTCCTGAGGATGTTTTTCTAGGGCCAGTCTGAGTTCTCCCCATACTGCTTCAAGGTCTGCCCACTCCCAACTCTTAATGTTTCCACCTGGATTCTTCACTTTGACTTAGAGGTAATGAGTCAAGACACGAGTCCCCTCCCATATTCTCACTGTATCTGCAGGGATCCCTGCCCTTACCAGGAGAAAGAAGCTGGTATGGAGGACACCAGCAGAGCACCATTGAAGGCTGTGCAGCATCGGGAGTGAGTCAGATGTCCTGAGTGACCAGGATCAATACCAACAAACAGTGTCATGAAGATGCTCACTGGAGGGTTGTGGAAAGTCATTTCCGAGGAAGGCAGAGGCAGTGGGATTTTTGTGCTACTCTGTGAACTGTACAGGAACTGTGTTTCTCCAGAGAGGCAGAATGGACAAAGGCATTTTCCCTTTTCTGCAAAAACGTTGTAACATTGGCCAATCTGGTTTGTATAGAAGAATATTTAACACTAGGTTCAAACCCACCCATTATAGAAATATCCAGTGACTCTGTCTCCTCCACGCCTACATCTCTCCATTTTTTCCTCATGTCTTATATCTGGAGCTGAGCATGGGTAGTAGAATTATATTTGGGAGAAATTCCTTGATTTGCTTTGTGAAAATTATGCAAATACTATAATGTAATAAACCCACAGGGAGCTAACTGAAGAGGAAAATTAAGTGATTCTGAACTTAAGTAGATGGTGTATGGGTAAGTGCTGCAAAGAGGACAAGTTCTAGTAGCAACAACAAAATCCCTACAAAGGCTGAGAAGAGTTAAGTGGGTTGACAGAGGTAGTCATCTATAGCCCTGCCTTATGTTTACCACCGATGATGGTCAGTGGGTGTCCAGTATACTTCTATAGTTATGGAAATGTTACACATGATGGGATTATATATGTGGTATGTGTTTGTGTGCATGTGTCCTGCCTTACAATGCTTTCCACTGATGATAGTCAATGGGCATCCAGATGCTTCTATAGTTATGAAAATATTTACACACAACAGAATTACATATGTGGTATGTGTTTGCATATAATGTGTGTTTGTGTGTGCATGTATAGACACATATTATGTGGTAGGTATTTTAAAAAATAAATAGAACTACATCACCTTACACATATCTTCTGTATAAATATACAATGATTTAACTGATTTCCTAGTAATCCTAATGGTTAGCAGTATAAATGCTTTGATGAAAATATTTATCCAGTCAGCTCCCCGTGTCCATGGGTGCTGCATCTGTGCATTCAACCAACTGCATTCAAACATATTCATAAAATATCAATAAAATAACAATACAAAAAATTATATAACAAAAATATAATGTAACAGCTATTTACATAGTAGTAGGTAGTACTACTAATCTAGAGATGATTTGAGGTATGGGAAGGATGTGAAGGTCACATGCAAATACCACATCATTCTATATCAGGACTTGAGCATCTGCCAATTTTGGTATCTGCAGGGGCCCTTGAACCAATGCTCATCAGATACTGAGGGCTGACAACATACATCTTTGCACATCTGTCCAATTCTTTTTCTGAGATAACTGTTTAGAGGTGTAACTATTATGTTAAAGAGCACATAATTTTAAGATTGTATTTCCTTCAGACAAATCATCTTTATATGAAATATGTCTGAGGCGGCCAGTTTCTCCATGTCTATGCCAACACCTGGTTCAGTGCTCAGTTAACCTAAATATTAGAACTGATAACTTAGAATAGGAGTTTTAGGATGGCCGGATGAATAGAATATTAAAATTATTAACTAATTTAATATTTTGAATGAATGCTTAAGATACAAGAAAAACACAAAATGACTATTAAGTGCCTACATGCTCAGTGCTTAAGATAATGTTAGTGAATTTTTATAATTTTAAGGGGCATGTTGTATGATTATTTATTGTCACCATGAGCAAACGATCAGGGATGCAGGCTAACTCACTCATATCTACACGGCTAGTCTTGCATTTCACACAGTTTGGTCCATCTGGCTCCTAAGCCCCGATTTTTCTTCACATCCCCTGTCTCCCACAGTTTGGAGCCCAGATCAATGGCGCCCACATCACCCCCAACTGAACACTCACAGCCACACCAGACAGGTCGTTCATCTAGATTTGAAAAGGGAAGAAGAAAAGTTCTTCTAAGTAAAAGTTTTAAGAACAATAAAAGTCCACTACAAAAGGAGCCTCTGGGGATGATTCCTGAAAGGCTTCAGAAAGTCAGAGGGTTTGGACAGCAGTGGAGACTTCAGGGACAACTGGACTGGCCTCTCTCTCCCCACCACAGCCACTTCCATTTATAACCAGAACGTTGTAAGGAGGCAGGTGTCAGTGAGATTCAGGCAATCACCAATCCAGTCACAATTTTACAGCCCCAAAGCGAATCGCTAAAATGTAAGCTTTCATTCAGGTAGAAAAATTTCAGAATAAAATGGAAAATCAAAACTCTATTTGAAGAAATTGACTTTGAGGATTGAAGTAAATGAGGACTACTATTTCCGGGAACTGAAAGAACGACTTACTAACGTTAGTAAGCTGTGCCCGTGACCAGAGTCTCAGGGAGGGTTTGATCCAATGCTCACAGCCCTAGGGGGAGTTTGGTCTGAGCTCCCAGCCCCAGAGAAGACTTTGCAGACTTTGCTTGATGTCTACAGCCCCAGGAAGGATGAGATCTGATGCCCACAGCACCAGGGAGGACTCGATCCAAGGTCCACAGTCCCAGGGAACACATGATCTGAGGTCCACAGCTCCAGGGAGGACTTGACCTGAGGTCCACAGTCCCAGGGACAATGTGATCTGAGGTCAACAGCCTCAGGGAGGAGTTTGTCCGATGTCCACAACCCCAGGGAGGATTTGATCTGACATCCACAGCCCCAGTGAAGACTAGATCTGAGGTTCACAATCCCAGGGAGAACTGATCCAAGACTCATAGCCCCAGTGAGGACTTGATCTGAGATTCACAGTTCCAGGAGGGCTTGGTCTGCCGTCCACAGCCCCAGGAAAGACTTGATTAGAAGTCCACAGTCCCAGGGAGGATGTGATCAGAGGTCCACATCCTTGATCTGCTCTATGATGACTAGAACCTTTAATTAGGTTGTATCAGTTAGCTGATTCAGCTAGGTTGGCATAACTGAAGCTGTGTGTCTGGGGCCTTGATCCTGGCCATCAGCTGGGTTCCTCAGTTTTTGTCTACATGGCATCTACCAGTGTCAGAACATCCACGATGGCCTTTTCACTGATTTATCTTTCCCTGGGCTGGGATGGTTGAAACAGCAAAGGTTACCTGGGTATCACTTCCTCTCCTCAAGGTTAGCCTGGGTCTCCTAGTGTCATGGTGACCTCAGAGTAGTTGGACAACTTCCACAGTGACTGGTTCTTCCCAGAATAAGCATTCCAAGAGACCAGAGTGGAAGACACAGTCTTCTTCCAACCTAACCTCGAAAGCGACACAGCATTATTTCTGGTGTGTCCTGATGGCCACAAGTAAGTCATAGGTGTTCAATAGGTGAGGGCTGGCTGCACAGTCAGTATTCAATAGGTGAGGGCTGACTGCACAAGGAAGTTAATACCAGGAGGTGGTGCAAAGGGGTGTTATTTTTAGACACTAGCTTCCACAACATCTAAGCCATGTTCTTACTGAGGTAATTAAGGTTCTTCGCTCATCTTACCTGCTTACTCTTTTGTTATACCTTTCAATAGATTCAAATTGAGGCCAGAATGAGTGGAAGTTTAGAAATCTGCAGTTGCTGCTATTTGTCTTTGCTGTATGGCATGTATCAGAAAAATCTTAATTGTAGACAGCATTTAAAAAATGCTCTGTGGACTGGCAAATGAGAGGAGGTAAATGCATCACTAAGATTTGGGATGTTGCCTAACATCATGTTTTATACACAGATGACAATTACACCTTAGTCAGGAAATAAATTATATATATAGAAATTATAAAGGCAAAAAGGAATTCTGAAAACCAGAAAGCTAATACATCCTGCTGCCTTCCCATTCCCAAATTCAACTTCAACCCGTCCTCCTCATGGGCCAAGTGGCTGTTGAACTGGAAGACAGCCTTGACCTGAAGGGTTTGAATATTTGGGCGCTCGCAGGGATTGCCCCCTTTAGGTATCATGGGAGTCTAGGGACAGGAACAGAAGAGCCAGGTGAGAGTTGAACCAGGCCCAGAACTTGGGTCTGCCCTTTATGTTCATCTGAGGAAAAGAAGATAGGTTTCCTCAGTTGATCTCACAGAAGTCAGAGAATCTGCTGGCTATGCCTCTTTATAGTCCCACGGGAGCAAAGTCCACCAGGCTACTGAAGGTAGTTCCACGACTGATCCCAAATGTGCAGACAGAGAAAAATAACATACTAGAGGATTTTCATTGCCCAGGAAAAGAACACGTATCTCGGGCATAGGCAGCCCCTGCTGCATGAGAGCTGGGGATGGTGTGAAGAGGAACTTGGAGAATAGCAAGTAAGGACAGATGAGGAGATTTCATGGCAGCACAGAAATAATTCTGGGAACAAACGACGTTATTTTTGGACAAAAAGATCACTGGATAAATTGAAAGAGTAAACAGTCCTTACTGAGATTCAGAACTAGAGGCCAGGAATACCAAATGGAGGAAATTTTCAGAACTAATCAAACTTTGTAAAGGGAGAAAAAGCAAGAGGGAAAAATGAGACAAAGAACAGAGTACCATTTGTTCTCACTCATAAGTGGACCTTGAACAATTATCATAATACTACAAGAAAGGGAGACTTATGCAAATAATGAGTTCAAGAAGAAAAAACAAAAAAATCTGGCAGAAGTGCAATAATTAAACAAATAATAAAAGAAAAATATCCTAAGTTGAAGACCTGAGTAGGCAGAGAAGCACACTGAGACAAGTCCTGATAAAAGTTCTAAATTCCAAGAATAGAAAAGTTTTATAGGCTTTCAGGTGGAAATAGCAAGTTATTGTAAAGGTTAATTCACAGATTCAGGTTGGCGCTGGAATTTCCATCTTCAGAACCAGGAACTAGCCAACCGCAGAATGACTTTCACAGACTACTTAGAGAAAAGAAGTACAAGCACAGGTCCTATATGCAGCCAAAATACCATTCCACTAGAATAATGAAAGAAAATATTTGTAGATGCACAAGAATTCAAAGTATACATCATTCAAGTACTTTATAAAAGGAAAATTCTGGAGAATGAGCCACAACTAACAAACAAATAGAACAGAGATGAACGTGAGGTGCTTCAGAGGTGGTTGGGAGAGGTTGAATCTGTGAGTGGGGTTAGGAAAAATAGAAAATGCCAGCAATCCAAACATCTTATCCTAAGAGGTACATGAGATACAAAGGGAAACAGTAGAGGAATTAAGCCATTGGTGAGGAATTTTTGAAGTAAAATCAATATTAGAGAAAAATGAGATTAAATAATTGCCAGAAAAAGAAAGAGGATCATCCACACACTAGCAAAGTAGAGTAAGATCCCAAATTAATAAGTAGTTCTACTTATGAATGAGCTCCAAATATAAATAGGAGGAAAAGGAACATGTCAAATTAAAATACTTGACATAGTGTAAGATGGAAAAAATGAAAACAAGCGCATCATTATATGTTGTATTAGTATCTACAGCTGTGTAAGAAATTAATGCAAAACTTGGAGGCCTAGATAGAAGAGCAGTTTTTGGCAGAAGCTGCGGTCATCAAAAGGCCTAAATGGGGTTGGATTTATTTACATAGGTGTTGGCAGGAATCCTCAGTTGTTCACCTAACACCTCAGAACAGCCCTCTACATCCAAACTTCTATTTGAGCCTGCATTCCTTGCCAGGTCTAACTAGATTACCTGACTCTACTGATAGAGTATTTGTTTTATTGCCTAAATGTTGGTCCCCTCCTCTACCTTGGGGAAGTAAATCGCCTCTCTCTCTCCAATTTACTTTCTAAATAAACTATATTTTCTGATCTAAAGAAGGTAGAATATTTGTTTTATTTATATAGGAGTGAAACTTTCAGGCAAGGCATTCTTTGGAGTTCTTAAAAGTTGAGCCCGTTTTCACCACAGCCTCTCCAGCAGCTGTTATTTTTTGAGTTGTTGATAATTGCCATTCTGACTGGAGTTAGGTGATATCTCAGTGTGGTTTTGATTTGCATCTCCCTGATGATTAGTGAGGTTGAGCATTTCTTCATGTGTTTGTTGGCTGCTCGAATGTCTTCTTTTGTGAAGTGTCTGTTCATATCTTTTGCCCATTTTATAATGGGGTTGCTTGTTTTCTTCTTTTCAGTACGTTTCAGTTCCTTGTAGATCCAGGATGTTAAGCCTTTGTCAGACCTAGAGTTTGCAAATACTTTTTCCCAGTCTGTAGGCTGTCTCCCTACTCTCTTGATGGTTTCTTTGGCTTTGCAGAAGCTTGTCAGTTTAATAAGGTCCCATTTGTCTATCTTCTCTCTTAAGTCCTGTGGGTTTCGGGTTTTGTACAGGAACACTTCTACACTGTTGGTGGGAGTGTAAGCTAGTGCAACCTCTGTGGAAAGCAGTGTGGCGATTCCTGAAAGCTCTAAATATTGACCTTCCTTATGACTCTGCAATCCCCCTACTGGGAATATACCCTGAAGAACACAAATCACTCTATAAAAAAGATACTTGTACACGTATGTTTATCGCAGCGTTATTCACAATAGCAAGAACCTGGAAACAACCATGCTGCCCATCAAAAGAGGACTGGATTAAAAAAATGTGGTACATATACACGATGGAATACTACGCAGCCATGAAAAAGAACAAAATCATGGATTTCGCAGCTACCTGGATGGAACTAGAGTCTATAATACTGAGTGACCTCTCACAGAAACAAAGATCAGAATATCACATGTTCTCACTCATATAATGGACCTTGAACATCCAATGTAATACTATAAGAAAATGACTGATGGTACTGGGAAATTATGGGGGGGGGATGGGATTAGCAGTAGCTAATATCTATCTGGGACTGGGAAAACACCTCTTATCAATAGGGTGCCTGAATGAAACGTAATTGTACACCTAACCCTTAACTGTACCCTACAAAACGATAATAAAAAATACTGATTATTAAAAAAAAAAAAAAAAGTTGAGCCCGGGCTCTGTGGCTCAGCCTGTAATCCCGCGCTTTGCGAGGCTGAGGTGAGTGGATTGCCTGAGCCTGTGGGTTTGAGACCCACCTGGGCAACTTGGCGAGACCTCATCTCTACAATAAATCAAAAAATTAGCCGAGTGTGGTAGTGCGCGCCTGTAGTTTCAGCTACTTGGAAGGCTGAGGCGGGAGGATCGCCAGGGCCCAGCATGTCGAGGCTGCGGTGGCTGGAAGCGGCCACCTGCACTCCAGTTGGGGCAATAGAGTGAAACTCCAACTCAAAAAAAAAAAAAAAGTTGAAAAGTTTACTGAGTTTAGAAAGACAAAATGTGTGACCGTTTTTATTCCTGACTGCTAAACAATGGTTGTATGATTATTTTCATTTTAATATACAGTCTGTTAAAGATTATGTGGAAATAGACATTTAGCTCTTATCCACTTCTAGTTGGGGACTATTAATATGAATTAAAATGACAGATAATTGTAAATGGTAAAAATGGATTAGTGAATATAAAATGTCACTTCCCTCAAACTCAAAAGAATTACAAATACTGTATTCTAGATGGTCAAATATTTGAATCATCTCAATTATAATAAAAATCAGCAAAACTTTTAAAAAGAGGTTTTAAAAATATTTCTTTTTATAGATGGCACAATTATATAGCTAGAAAATCAACAAGATTATATTGCATCAATTAGAATTACAGTTGACTCTTGAACAACAAGGGGGTTAGCGGTACCGACCCCTTTCATAATAAAAAATATGTGTATAACTTTCAATTCCCCCAAAATTAACTACTAATAGACCACTGTTGATATGAAGCCTTACTGATAACATAGTCGATTAACACATATTTTTATGACGTATATAGATACTAAAATATACTGCATCCTTACAATAAAGTAATCTAGATAAAATGTTATTAAGAATATCATGTCAACAAGAGTAGCTTCACAGTGAATATTTGTATACCTAACCCTTAACTGTACCCCACAATTTTAAAATAAATTTTTTTAAAAATAAAAAAAAAGGATATCATGAGAAGAGAAAATATATTTAGTGTTCCTTAAATGGAAGAGTATAATCAGAAAGTCTTCATCCTTTTTAATCTTCATGTTGAGTAGACCAAGGAGAAGGAAGAAGAGAAGGGGTTGGTCTTGCTATCTCAATGGTGGCAGTCGGAAGAAAATCCTCATATTAGTGGATTCATGCAGTTCAAACCTGTTCAACGGTCAGCTGTAATAGAAATATTTGGCATGGATACAACATAAATATATAAAATATATTAAAAACAGCAGATTTTCTGCATAATAATAACAAGAAGAAATAAAAAGAGAAAAATATTTCACTCATAACGGTGACAATAATAATAATGTACTTAGAAATGAATTTAAGAAAAAAAACAAAAATAAAAGAAAAAAGCATCAGAACTTAATAGAAAAATTTAATAGAAAATTTATAGAAAAAAATTATAAGTTCTTACTGAAAGACAAATGGATAATCAAATAATTAGAAATATGATATGTTAGATGAAAACACTTAAATAAAATATAGATTCTCACTAAACAATATAAATTCCAACTGTAATGGCAAGAAGAGTTTTTGGTAATTAGGGGAAGGATCTTCCTATGGAAGAATAAAAAATTTTTTGCCATGATAAGGATATTGCCTTGCCAGACATTAGAAGGTGCTTTAAAGCTTTGGCATTTAAATGGATAAATAGGTGATAGGTCATAAGAATAAAATAGAAAATCAAAAACAAATTCTGATATAACAAAGTTGACATATTATTTTCCTGAGGAAAAGATAGTATATTTAAAATGGTTACAGCATAGCTAATATTTAATTCATCTGGAATGAAATAAAGTGGGAACCCCATCTTGCACCATATGTACAAATAAATTGGAGCTGAATCAAAGACAAATATTTTAAAAATTAAAATAATTAAATAAGATTTGTTGAAAATCTAGGTAGTTACATTTACTGCCTAGGTGTGGAAGATGACTTTTTGACTAGGTCAGGAAATCCAGAAACTGTAAAAGATAGACATATTTAAATATGCATCAATTTATAACTTTTTATAGCAAAAGATACAAAAGTCAATAGAAAGATGACAGATCTGTAAAATGTATTTGCAAGAGAGATGCATATAACAATTTAAATCTACAGAGTACAAAGAATACATGGAGAGGATTCATACTAATAAGAAAGCACAGTTCAATATTACTATGAGTACAGGATATAAGTAGGTAATTCTTAGAAACACAAAGCCTTAAACTCACAATTATCAGAATGCATCTGAATATAGAAAAGGATGGGGAAGGTGTAGAGAAATAAAAATAAAATTAAGAGCAAAATAGATACCGAAGAAAAATTTTGTCAGAATGTTTGATATGAACCTGAGTGCATGAAATCTTCAGTGTATGTACATCTATGTATAGAGTCTTGAAAAAATAGATTGAGTTAGTTGTGTATCTACTATTGGTCATATTGAATATATATGATTAGCAAAAAATCCACATTACATAGTAATGTGCTTACTATGATTCTATTTTGTTAAAAACAATAACAACAAAAGTCCCACCGATGTGCATACATGCATGTGTAAATTTGATGGGGAAGATGACTTGGAAGGACACACACCAGGCTGGTTACTTTGTGCATGTGTGTGATAACTTTGGGTGTGTGGGTGTGTGTACATTAGGCTGGTTACTCTGTGCATGTGAGTGTGTACACAAGGCTGGTTATTTTGTGTGTGTGTGTATACCAAGCAAGTAACTTTGAGTGAGAGTGTGTGAATTTGTGCATCTGGCTGGTTACTTTGTGCAAGTGTGGACACCTGGCTGGTACTTTGTGTGTGTGTGTGTGTGTGTGTGTGTGTGTGTGTGGTCACATACCAGGCTGATTACTTTGTGTGTATGTTTTTGTGTGCACACCAGGCTGGTTACTTTGTGTGTGTGGGTGTGTATACAGTGACCTGGTTACTTTGTGCATGAGTGTGTGTACTCCAAGTTGATTACTTTGCAAATGTGTGCACACCAGTTTGGTTAGTTTGTGTGTATGTGTGCACACAAGCCTGATACTTTGTGTATGTGCACCAGGCTGGTTAGTTTGTGCGTGTGTGTGTGCACCAGGCTGGTTACTTTGCACGTGTGTGTGGGTGTATGTGCACACCAGGCTGATTACTTTGTGTATGTTTTTGTGTGCACACCAGGCTGGTTACTTTGTGTGTGTGGGTGTGTATACAGTGACCTGGTTACTTTGTGCATGAGTGTGTGTACTCCAAGTTGATTACTTTGCAAGTGTGTACACACCAGTTTGGTTAGTTTGTGTGTATGTGTGCACACAAGCCTGATACTTTGTGTATGTGCACCAGGCTGGTTAGTTTGTGCGTGTGTGTGCGCACCAGGCTGGTTACTTTGCATGTGTGTGTGGGTGTATGTGCACACTAGGCTTATTACTTTGTGCATGTGATGGGGGGTATTTGTGTGTGCACACAAGGCTGGTTACTTCATGCATGTGTGTGCATACATCAGGCTGGTTACTGTGCATGTATGTACACACCACGTTGGCTACCGTGTGTGTGTGTGTGTGTGTGTTTGCACACACATGTGCACTCCCCAGGCTGGTTACTTTGCATGTGTGTGTGGGTGTGGGTGCACACCAAACTGGTTACTTTGTGCATGTGTGTATGCACTATGCACACCAGGCTGATTTCTTTGGGTGTGTGTGTATACTAGGTTGGTTATTTTGTGCATGTGTGTGTATGGGTGTGTGTACACCAGGCTGGTTACTGCGTGTGTGTGTGTGTGTGTGTGTGTGTGTGTGTGTGTGTGTGTGTACCAGGCCGGTTAATTTGTGAGTGTGTGGGCAGGATAGGTGTTGTTGAGGGTAGCAGTAGCCAGCAGATTTTCTTATCTATTCTAATGTTTTTACATGTTATAAGAATATGTTTTATGCTGGATAATAATACACCATCAGAAACACTCATAATGATATTTTGATCAATGATGGATGAACCATGTATACTATGGTCCCATAAGATCATAGTGGAGTTGAAATACTCCTACTGCCTAGGTCACCATAATGCTGTAGAGCACATATCACTCATGTGTTTGTGGGGATGCTGGTGTAAACAAACCAACTGAGCTTCCAGTCTTCCAAAGATATGGCACATACAGTTATGACCAGAATATCATACTTGATAATGGTCACAAATAACTGTTATTATGTGTTTGCTATCCTATACTTTTTATCATTACTTTAGAACATATTCTTACTTATACAAAAATAAGAGTTAACTGCACAACATTCAGGAATGTTCTTCAAGAGGTGATCCAGAGAAGGTATTATCACAGGAGATGGCAGCTCCATGAGTGGTTTTGCCCCTGAAGAGCTTTGCATGGGACAGGATGTGGAGGAGGAAGACATTATTGATGATCCTGACCCTATGTAAGTGCTGGCTAATGTGTGTGTTTGTGTCTTAGTTTTTAACAACAAAAAAAATTTAAGTAAAAATAAAAAATTTTAAAAGTAGAAAAAAGCTTGTAGAATAAGAATATAAATAATGAAAATATTTTGTACAGTTGTACAATGTGTTTGAAGCTAAATGTTATCACAAAAGTGTTAAAAAGTTTTTAAAAAGTTAACAAGTTAATGAAGTTAAAAAGTTACAGTAATCTAGGGTTAATTTATTATTAAAGTATTTTTAAAAGTAAATTTAGCATAACCCAAGTATACAGTGTTTGCAGAGTCCTCAGTGGTGCACAGTAGTACCTTAGGCTTTTACATTCACCATCACTGACTCACCAGAGCAACATCCAGTCCTGCAAGCTCCATTTATGGCAAATGCCCTGGACAGGCAGCCATTTCTTAACTTTAATATCATATTTTTAGTGTACCTGTTTTATGTTCAGATATTTTTAGAGACACAAGTACGCACCACTGTGTTGCAATTGCTTACAGCAGTCAATATAATCACATGCTAAACAGGTGTGTAACCCAGGAGCAACCGGCTGTACCACATAGCCCAGGTGTGTAGTGGGCTACACCATCTAGATGTGTGTAAGTACACTCTGTGACGCACACAATGATGAAATTGCCTAATGATGCATTTCTTGAAACCAACCCATGCTGTTAAACAATGCGTGCCTGTCCTGAAAAAATAAATATGTTTATATTCCAATTACAAATGCTCTATTAAAACAACGAATAAACAATAAATGCTAGAATTATAAATTAATGCATAAGGTAATGTTGAGTATAGTCAGAATTATGTTAAAGATCTCTTATATCATTTGTGAAGTGTATAAGACATGGTTTTCACCACACAAAGTGGAGGAGAATTTTATAAATTAAAGTTTGCAAGCAAAATCTCCTAAGGAGGAATGAAAGAGTCTCTCGTCAGGCGTCTGCCCATGTAACCACTCTGCTCTGACATGGCCATAAAACCCTGGGGTGAGTAGGGGTAAATTGTGAATTCTAAAGTGCTCCTTCTTTTTTTTCCTCTCTTTTAATTTGTATTTAAAATTGTGGGGTACAATTCAGGGCTAGGTATACAAATATTCACCATGCAGTTACCCTTATTGATGAGGTGTGCCCCCTCTTCCCCAGGCAGATATCGACTACTGTCAATCCCACCTCCCCCCCGCCCCCCGCCCCACTCTCTGCAGTGTCCCTCCACTTTCAATGAGTGATCTCTCACAGAAACAAAGTGCTCCTTCTTGTCTGCAGAGTTTACACCATTCAGGCTTAGTATTAAGTTTCTAAGCCATAATACATTCATGAGAATAAAAATAGTCAACCTGCACTTTTATTAGTTTGAGTTCCAAAGAGTTATGTGATTTGGTGATTTTATTTAACTGTATTAGTTGACAGCTCCAACCCAGCTGAAAAATTAAACATACCTACATATCAGGTTGCTGAACTAAAATTACCATTTTACAAAAAGAAAAAACAGCTCTGAGGCTTTAAGTGATTTATCCAAGGATGTACCAAGTAGTAAGAAGCACAGGAAAATTTAAATCCTTACCTGCTCCAAACCTAAGCTCAGGCCATGCACTTCTTTGCCTGCACCGACTGCAGCAGAAAGTCCAGAGAAATTCAGCAAAACCACTTATAAACCCATCCATTCAGATTCCAAAGAAAAGAAGATGCAAGAGGCAGAGCAGGTGGGAGGCATATGTGTGTGTTCTGGGGGCGAGTAGACTAGGGACAGCTGTCCAGGATAAGTAGGATAAGTGCATGGTGGAGGTGAAAGGAAATGGACTTGGCTCAGGGACGTCTAATTGGCCTGGAGGTGAGAACTGTGGGTGACTTAAAAACTGCAGTGGCCTCCAACTAGTAATTTGTGTTTCTTGTCCAAAGGGAGGAAAAAGGCCTTGAAGAGCAGGAGTAGGAGGGAGAAGAAAAGAAAGCTGGTGGGAGGCTAAGCCAAGGTTGGCTTCCTTCCTGGCCCCACCCTCGCACCCCCTCTTCCTGTCTGCCCTCAGCTCTGCCAGGCAGAGGCCGCTACAGGGAGCTGGGTTTCTCCCAGGCTTCGTAGGAAGGGGCTGGGACTGAGGCCTTCTGGGCAGCGGCCATTCTCTCCTCACCACCCTGTTGAGTTACGGGGCAGCAACAAGAGCCTCTGTGACATAGGTGTCCCTTGAAGCGAGTGGAGAGTAACAGTAGGACCTTCGTCTTCTTTTTATTTTATTTTATTTGTGATACAGGATATGAGTGTTCATGACTGCAATTTTCTAACTTTTTGAAACACCAGTTGGCATCCAATAATTGACTTTTCTTCTGACACAGACCCCCCCCCCGTTAGCATCAGACTCCACAGGGGTAGGAGTGAGTCCCACAAGACTACCTCCCTTCAGATGCCGTCTCAAGCACTGGGTCCCCAGGATACCTGCATTTCTTTCTGACTTGGCTACAAATTCAAGGTTCCCAAACCCCCTTTCCATGTTCTGTAATTCACTAGAACAACTCACAAAACTCAGGAAAGTGCTTACCTGTCACCAGTTTGTTATAAAAGATATGACTCAGGAACGGCCAAGTGGCAGAGACGCCCAGGACAAGATATGGGGATGCATGGTGCCCTCTCTGGGTACCACTTCCAGCACCCTCAGCACCTGGTCACCAGTCAGGAGCTTCTCTGAACCCTGTTTATGGGTTTGATAGAGGTTCATACATAGGCATGATGGGTCATTGACCACAGGTGATTAAACTCTTTCTCCAGCCCTCTCCCCTCTCCTGGGAGGTCAACAGCTGAGATGAGCATTCTAACGCGAGGGTCACGCTTTGGTCTTTCTGGAGCCCAGCCCCCATCATGCAGATCTCTAGGGCTTTCAAGAGTCACCATATTAACATAAACTTTGGCATGGTTGACAAGGGCATGTTATGACAACCACACAATATCCCAGAGTACCTGGGACAAGACCAAGTAAATGTTTCTCATTATACCATCATGACATTTTGATATTAAAATGAAACTTTTTAGCAGATAGGGTTAACATTTCTTTGTTACATTAGACTAAATCTTTGATATATAAATTTATATTTCCCCCTCAAAAAATATATAAATTTATATTTCCCCCTCAATAAAAAAATGGAATTTCTGTTCTGAGTAAAAGTCTTCTCACTCTAAAGACAAGGTCAGAGCCCCTTGTATAAATCTGCTTGGATGGCTGTGACAAAACATCACCAATTGGCTGTTTAAGTGACAAAGATTTACTGTCACAATTCTGGAGGCAAGAAGTCCAAGAGTAAGGTATGGACAGAGTTGGCCCCTTCTGAGGGGCTGTGAGAGGAGATGCTCCAAGCCTCTCCACGTGTTGTGGTGGACACCCAAGGACTCCAAAAGCAAAGATATTGTGTCAGAAAGGCTGATAAAATGACACATAGACAATGGACAAGACACAGATTTCATTCAGGAACTTACGTACAGGGAAGGTGGTCCAGGAGCAGGTGGTGGGACAGGAAAAAAAAATGCTCTGGATCGTAGACGCCACACAGGTGATATAGCTACTTATACAGGGCAGTGCGGGGTTAAGCATGAACAGAGTCAGGTTTCTAGTGTGCAGGCATAGTGGGAGAATGCACTTGTACATACGTCGCATGTATATAAAATGGCTGTGCTTTCTCTCCAGCAGTGGGATTTTTAGTATTATCATGAACTAAAGGTGAACTAAAGGTTACGAGCATTCATCCAGGCATGGCTTACCTGGTCTGAACCAGCCCGGGGAACCGACCACCTCAAGGAAGAGTATATGAGAACATTTATTGTGCACAGCTGCAAGACATATCAGCAGGTGGAGGACACCCCAGTCATGGCTTCAGAATCACCTGCACACTCAGACCCGAGCCTGATGGGAAAGAGACATCCTGGGCTGGCCATCCCCAGGATCCCTCCCCAAGCTCAAGTCCCTTCCTGGAGCCGTCTCCAGGGTGTGCTCATGTTGTTACTGAGTCTGTCACTCTACACCATGGTTTATGCAAGGTCCTCTTTCAAGTTTCTTGACATTGTCTTTGCCCTCCTGCTAGGCTTAGCTCTGTGTCCCAATTTCCCTTTCGATAAGGACAGCAGTCCTACTGGCTGAGGGTCCACCCAAATGTCTTCACTTTAACTTACTGACCTCAGTAAAGATCCTACCTCCAAATAAATCACATTCTTTGGAGCTGACTGGGAAGTCAGGACTTTAACGTGAATTTGGGGGTCACTCACACCATCCCCCTCCCTTGCTAATGGTTTGGCCTTTTAATGTGTGATGAATATTCTTTCTGAACCGGTTCCTAAGGCTCACTCTGTGAAGATTCAGTGTAGAATAGTTAGAACCACAACTCCTTGACATCCTTCGTTAGCCAGAATTGTAAAATGGCAGGATTCAAACATTTTCTAAGCTCCTGGTACGGTTTGGATGTTGTCTCTCCAGACCTCATGTTGACATGTGATCCCCAGTGCTGGAACTTGGGGCCCAGTGGGAGGTGTCTGGACCATGGAGGTGGATCCCTCATGAATGGATTAATGCAGTCCCTGGTGGGGAGAACTGGTTGTATGCTCCATGCTCCCTTTCCCCTCCCACCACGAGACTTTCATCAGAGGCCCTATCTTCCAGCCAGCAGAGTTGTGAGCCAAATAAGCTATTTTTCTTTATAAATTACCCAGTCTCAGGCATTTCGTTATAGCAACACAAAACAGACTAAGACAGCACACAGTAAGTTATATAAAAGTTGCTGTCTGTGAATGTCTGGGATAAGGCAGGGAAAAATACATTTTTTAACTTCTGTCAGAATTAACCCTTTCAAGACACATCCATTTTTCATGTGTCAGGAGAAGGTATAGTTCTGACAGCCTGTTTATGTGAAATATTATGCATATTAGATAAAGTTATACCCCAGATATAGATAAGTACTCCATCAGAATTACACTCCAAACACAACTGACATTATTTTGGGGAAGTCCACATTGCAGAAGATTTGGGTGTAAGTGCTTCTGGTCTTCAGAATTTTTGCTAATTAACATAAGTAGGGTATAAAACTGAACTCTTGTGTTGAAGTAAATGGATTCTATTTCCACTGTATATGAATGAGTTGATTAAAATATTTGAAAGATTCCCCCTACCTTAATGTGCATTGGGGAGATAACTGAGCCTTGGAGCCTAGGTTGAGTGTTCAGGCCTTGATTTCTAAATCAAACTGGCATGCAGGAATTCTGATTGCTTGATATAATTTGGGATATGGAAGACTCCTTCCAGAATAGTATGTGGTTGCCCCAAGTAACCTTTTGTGTAATGCATGACTGGAGAACTTTTTTAAAAAGACCAAGATCTGAAACCCCTTTTGCTTACAGACCCAGTTGTGTAAAATCTTTTTGTGCTTACATTAATAGTAAACTTGTTAATAAATATATGGAATGTGCTGCAAAATTTGCTTGCACCTGGATAGCCATGTTGTGTGTGGTGGAGTGACTAATCTCCATCCAAAGGTTCGTGGTTTGCGTGATCAAATGGGTTTAGGTCAGTTCACAGTTGAGGTTTGCATCCTGTCCTTAAGTTCCATCTTCCTTTAATTCCATTTTGGGCTGGTGGTCACTTTGCCATTGGTCACCTCCTGGAAATCCAGACGGCATCTGTTCTTATAAAGAGGCAGCCCCCAGTGCAGTCCATAGAGAAGGGAAAACAAGACGGCCTTGCTCTGTCCATTATTCCACACTTCCCTGCGATACCCCACCTAAGTTTCATGGGTATATCAGACCTTATTAATGAGTCCGGGTTATCTAAACACAGTGGCAATGACAAGTAAAAATAAAAAAAGCATCTGCAACAAGGCTGAGGACATGCAGTGCGAACACTTTAAGAAAAATGTCTTGTAAGTTATCTCTTTCCCTGGGAAGTCCCTGCATGGACACAAAACCTGCCATGTCAAGCTACTCTGGGACCCTTCATTCTACCTGCACACTTTGGGGCTCTGCCCTTCCCCTCCCCCCCGCCATTCACAGACGCGTATTTGGCCTTAGTGCTTCTCATCAATGTCTTCACAATACACTGGAACAGAGTAAACCTTAGCTACATATTTCCCAAACTGACACCGTCCAATTGGAAACATAACTCTGTCCTATTTATCCATTCTGTTTAGGAACAGTGGTCTATTTCTCTCTGGGCCACATTTCAGACCAATTGGATCAGAATTTCTGATTTTTTAAGTCCTCTCCATAATTTTACAAGAAACCAAAGTTAAGAACCGGGAGCTGACTTTGACACTCCAGGTACAAGACACACATGCATTTCCCAAAAGCAAACACTAAGTGTCAGAGACAGCACAGGCCAAATACATACCATGACAAAGAAATGCTTTCTAACTTTGAAATAATTTAAGCAATTGTCTCTGCCCACAACTGATGGATCACTTACCTCGTTAAAAGCGGAAGCTCTGGTTTCTGTTTGCTGATTGAATTCTTGATTTCAGACTGTGCCTTGGTGGTTTTTGGCAAATATAAAAAAGAGTTCAGAATCTACTCTTAGCTTATTGAGGTTTTAAAATAAAAATATTTTCATTACTTTTTTGGGGATATTTCATGTTTTCTTTTGAATCAAATTATACATTCACATAATTTAAAAGGTGAAATTGTTCTAGAATTATTTATTAAGAAAACAACTTCACCAGGCTCGGTGGCTCAGCTTGTAATCCCGCGCCTTTGGGAGGCTGAGGTGAGTGGATTGCCTGAGCCCGTGGGTTCGAGACCCACCTGGGCAGCGAGACCTCATCTCTACAATAAATCAAAAAATTGGCCAGGTGTGGTAGCGCATGCCTGTAATTCCGGCTACTCGGAAGGCTGAGGCGGAAGGATGGCCGGAGCCCAGCAGGTCGAGGCTGTGGTGGCCGGGAGCGGCCACTGCACTCCAGTCTGGGCAACAGAGTGAGACTCCAACTCAAAAAAAAAAAAAAAAAAAGAAAACAGCTTATTTTACACCCTTCATCTTATTTCCTTTTCTCACAGTAAAACGTTACAATAAAATTAAATAAAACTCTATGAAAATACCAACATCGTTTTCATGCAACTGGAAAAAAACATTCTTAAAGTTTATGTGGAACTAAAAAAGAGCCTGAATAGCCAAAGCAATCCTAAGTAATAAGAACAAATTATACAAGGCCACAGTGAATAAAACAGCATGATACTGGTATAAGAATAGACAGATCAACGGAACAGAGTAGAGAACCCAGAAATGAAACTATATACCTACAACCAATTAATCTTTGACAAAATCAACAAAAATAAACAATGAGAAAAGGACACCTTATTCAATAACGGTGCTGGGAAAACTGGCTAGACACACAGAAGAAAGAAACTGAACCTCTTCACAGTGGCAATGTCAAGCAAAAATAAATTTATAATTTTTTTTTTTTTGAGTTGGAGTCTCACTTTGTTGCCCATGCTGGAGTGCTGTGGCACACTCACGGCCACTCCAGCATTGACTTGCTGGTCTCTGGTGATCCTTCCACCTCAGCCTTCCAAGTAGCCAGAACTACAGGTGCACACTACCACACCTGGCTAATTTTTTTAATTTATTGTAGAGACAGGTCTCACCAAGTTGCTGGGGCTGGTCTTGAACCCGTGGGCTCAGGCAACCCACTTGCCTCGGTCTTCCAAAGTGTTGGAATTAAGGCTGAGCCACCGAGTCCAGCCTAAGCTTATAAATTAACTCAAGATAGATCAAAGACTTAAATGTAAGGCCTGAAACTATAAAAAAATCCTAGAAGAAAACCTAGGAAATACTCTACTGAACATCAGCCTAGGTAAAGAATTTATGATGAAGACCCCAAAAGCATCTATGACAAAACCAAAAATAGACAAATGGGACCTAATTAAATCTGCACAGCAAAATAAATAATCAGCAGAGAGAACAGAAAAACCTACGTAATTGAGAAAAATATTTGCAAATTATGCCTCAGGCGAAAGACTAATATCCAGAATCTACAAGCTACTCTAACAACTCAACATGACATAAACAGCCCCATCAGAAGTGGGCCAGGAACATAAATAGACACTTTTCTTTTTTCTTTTTTTTTTGAGTTGGAGCCTCACACTGTTGCCCAGACTGGAGTGTACTCACGTTCCCGGCCACCGCAGCCTCAACCTGCTGGGTTCCAGCAATCCTCCTGCCTCAGCCTTCCAAGTAGCCGGAACTACAGGCACGCGCTACCACACCCAGCTAGTTTTTTATTTATTGTAGAGATGAGGTCTCACCAATTTGCCCAGGTGGGTCTCAAACCCGCGGGCTCAGGCAGTCAACTTGCCTCGGCCTTCCAAAGTGGTGGGATTACAGGCTGAGCCACCGAGTCTGGTCTTAAATAGACACTTTTCAAAAGAAGACATGTAAGCAGCAGCAAACATATGAAAAAATGCCCAACATCACTAATCATTGGAGAACTGCAAATTTAAACCACAATGAGCTATCATCTTACACCAGACAGCATGGCTATCGTTAAAAAGTCCAAAGTCAACAAATATTGGTGGCGTTGTGGAGAAAAGGGAATGTCATATACTTCTGGTGCAATTGTAAATTAGTTCAACCTCTATAAAATACAGTATGGAAAGTTCGTAAAGAACTAAAACCAGAATTACCATTTAGCACAGCATCTTCACTACTAGGGATCTACCCAAAGGAAAATAAATCAATACATAAAAAAGATACCGTACTCATATGTTCATTGCAAAACACTATATACAATAGCAAAATCATCGTACCTACCTAAGTGCCCACCAATGATTGACTGAATAAAAAAAAGTGGACTATATCCACCATAAAATACTACACAGTCAAAAAAAGAATGAAGTCATATCCTTTGCAGCAGCATGGATGGAGCGAGAGAACATCACCCTAAGTGAACTAACTCTGAAACAGAAAATCAGACACTGCACATTCTCACTTATAGATGAGGGCTAAATGACCACAAAGATGGAAATAACAGACACTGGGGATACCTAATAGAGGGGATGTGGAAAGGGAATTTAGAGTTCAGCAATTGCCTATCGCATCTAATATTCATTGTCTGGGAGACAGAGCACCTGAAGTGCATTCTCCCCCAGAACACAATATGTTCATGCAGCAGACATGTGTGTGTATCCTCTGAATCTAAACTCAATAAACAAAATAAAACAATATCGTTAACATCAAAGCAGTTTCTGCTTCATGTCCTGAGTGCTACATGTATTTCAGTTCCCTGTCTTCCTGCTCTCTCTCACCCAAGCCGGGGTCTCCACATCTGCTCACATCTGAGAGGTGATGGACTCACAGAATAACCTGGTGCTGATTTTTATCAGTCTTCATTGTCTGTAATGCATTTTTTGGGTAGTTGTTCTTATGTAAACTTTTGTTTTCTTTTATCTTCCTAGTTTTCTCTTACTTTCTTTGTTTAGGTCTTGTGCTGCTTCCTTTAAGAATTTATTAAGGGAAAATCACTGAACAAAAACCTAATGTTTACGAGTCAATGGCATTTAGTACATTCAGAGTCTGGTGAGGCCAGTACCTTTATCTCATTCCAAAATCTCTTCTTCCCCCAGAGGAAGTCCAAATACTCAGTGTGCTGGCTAACTATGCTGCGTGACAAATGACCCTACTCCACACGGCTCAGCCAGAATGACATTTCTCTCCCTGCATGTTGGAGGGTCAGTACTCTGGACCCAGCATAGATCCCAGCTGAGGGATTCCCTCAGTCTGTGCTCAGGGTGCCAGGAGCCACTGACCCATCAAGGCTGGTAGGGTGGGTGAGATGGGGGCCTTGTCTAAGTTCACACATGTGGGTGTTGGCAGAATCCATTTGCTTGCCTGCAGTTGGCCTCCATTCCTTGCTGGGTTTGGCCAGATGCTGGGCTCAGTGTCCTGCCATGGACCTGTCCCCAGAGAAGCTCCTATCAGGACAGGGACTCCACCAGAGTGAGTAAAAGAGCAGTGGAGACGGGAGAGACAGTCAGAGAGAACCACATGGTAGAAGCCTTCTCATGAACAGCCTTGGAAGTGACGTTGCATCGCTTTGTCCACATGCTATTGTTAGAAGCCATCATTGGGTCAAGCACACACTCACAGGGAGCTCTGAGGTGGCAATTTGAGGATCTATTACCCGATTTTGAGTAATTATTTATTACTAGAGGGTGGTTTCATTTTTCCCCATTATGCATTTCAAAGAATTTAAATTAATTTAGAGGATAAAAAATTTACATAGGTAAAACTCACAACAGTTAAGACCAAGCAAAACAAAACTTTGCACTTGTGCCTTGCACATTAAAAAGGCTGTCAGATGGAGTTGAATAGCTGTTATAATCCTATGCCCAAGCATCTGTCTTCGTAAATCCAAGACCTACATACTAGATCTGGAGCAGAATGAGCTTGATCATCAAGAAGGGAAAAGATCAATACTGGCTGCAGATATTAAGGAGGGAGCAGACTTAAAACATGTCTCACTTAAAATAAAATGAACACCATGGCGAGATTTAAAACTAGCAAAGGAACCAGACGATGTTTAACAACAAGAAGAGAATGTTTTGTGAATTTTGGCGGCTGTTTTGAGAACTGCCAGAATGAGAGGACTCTGACATCTTTGAGTTTCTCTGGAGACAGACATAGAGCCTCAGGATAGAAAGTGCTTCCTGAAGCTCTAGGTTTTGTATCCTGCACTCCCAACCATTGCCACCAATCAGCTGTGTAACTTTAAGCAAGTCTCCACTTTCTTATATGTAAATTGGGATAATCATTGTATATGTCTCCAAGAGTTGATGAAATAATAAGTTTGTGGTAGAGGTTCAAGGATACATTGTACTTATTGCTGCTTATATCTAACCTGGGCTAAGTGGAAGAAGCACTTTGAGGAGGGGTTAGGTTTTGGCTTAAAACTGGGAAGAAGGATTATCATTTAGAGCAGAAACTAACAAACTCTGTTAGGAGGATTTGGACCAGGACCTTTTTTTTTTTTTTTGTAGGAACTGTCATTGGAGTTTGGGTTTTAGACTTTCAGAGAATTGTTGAAGCAGCAGCAACAAAAGCAACAGTGGAGAACCGTGTGGCCCACACAGTCAATACTATTTGCTATCTGACCTTTCACCCAAAAAAAGGTAGCCAGTCCTGGAAGGCTTTCTCAAAATAAAACAGCCTCCTTGGGGAGCGATGGGTTTTCTGTTGTTAGAGATGCCTGCGTAGGGAGTAGGGTGATGATGCAGGAAGAAATGATGACATGAGGAAAGAATTTAAACCCTAAGGACAACTGACAAAACAGTCTCTGAAGGCTCCTCCACTGTGAGATCCGTGAATTCATGGCAGCCAGCTCCATGTTTTGAACGCTCTGGCCGTGAGAGTCTTTATATATATATATATATACATATATATATATATATATATATAAATGAGATTATATATATATATTGAGTTGGAGTCTCACTCTGTCATCTAGGCTGGAGTGCAGTGGCATGCTCACAGGCACCCCAGTGTAAACCTGCTGTACTCTGGCGATCCTTTCACCTCAGCCTTCCAAGTGGCTGGAACTACAGGTGTATGCTGCCATATCTGGCTAATTTTTGATTTTTGATTGCAGAGTCGAGGTCTCGCCAAGTTGTCCAGGCTGGTCTCAAACCTATGGACTCAGGAAATCCATTCCCCTCAGCCTCCTAAAGTGCTGGGATTATAGGCTGAGCCACCAAACCTGGCAGTCTTTCCTTATATTAATAGCAGACTGTTTCTTTGTAAATTCCATCCATGCCTGCTCTGTCTTCTGTCTTCATCCTTTGCTGCTCTGTGACTTAATGCTGTTGTCAGAAAGATGTGGGGGAAAATGGAGTCTGGGGCATGTCTGATGTCTCAGAACAGATTCACTCACGTTTTATGGCAAAGCATTGGAGAGCCACAATGCTGAAGATAGTGCAGGGACAAAGGCAAGAAAGAAGCCCATCTTCCTGCCAATAGTAAGAAAAATAACTTAAGAAAAGGAATGTAGATATTCATTCTGATAGACGAAATGTTATAAGACATATTAGTAATAACAACAAAAATATATTGAGTATCTATGTACCAAGCATTGCATACATATTATCTCATTTAATCCTTAACAGAAACACAAGGGATTCCATTATAATCACTACAGTAATACAATACAATAAGAGAAGAAGAATCCATATCCAATGAGATGGGCACTATTATTTCCCCCATTTAAAAAATAGACAAAAGAGGCTTAAAAGCGTTAACAAGCCGGGCTCGGTGGCTCAGCCTGTAATCCCGCGCCTTTGGGAGGCTGAGGTGAGTGGATTGCCTGAGCCCGCGGGTTCGAGACCCGCCTGGGCAGCGAGACCTCATCTCTACAATAAATCAAAAAATCAGCTGGGCGTGGTAGCTCATGCCTGTAATTCCAGCTACTTGGAAGGCTGAGGCGGAAGGATCGCCAGAGCCCAGCAGGTCGAGGTTGTGGTGGCCCGAAGCGGCCACTGCACTCCAGTCTGGGCGACAGAGTGAGACTCCAACTCAAAAAAAAAAAAAAAAAAAAAAAAAAAAAAAGCGTTAACAAACTTGTCTGCAGTCAGGTAAGTGAGGAGCAGGTCTGGACCCAAGCCTTGACCTGCCTTCTCCAAAGCCTGCTTTCTTATCTCGGTGCTGGATGTATGGTACCCCCTGCTTGTGACAGTTCTGAGTAATGTGAGCACCACCATCCAAAACCTCCTCCTCCCTCCCTCTAATCACAATACAAAATTCACTTGTCTCATTTTATGTATTTTCCCCACCTTTAAGTTGAAGGAGCAGAGTCTCTTATACAGGATCTTCTCTGAGGGCCCAAAACACAGTGGGTATTTGCCGATGTTTATTTTGTTATCTAGCACTCTGTATACGGGGAAAAGGATGGTATGAAATCCAACATTCTTCCTCTGCTGGTTTTGGCCAAAGAGTAATGTTTTTCAGGTCTCCAGGCAAGTGTAATGAATATTTTTTAAAGAAAATACTATCTTGGAGCTACCTGAATCTATTATGTATGGGAAGATTCCACATTCCCTCCCAGCTGTTTTTCTGCTTCTCTGGGAATTTGACTCTTCTGCATTTCTTTGTTACTCAAAAGAAAGTCTGTGGCTTTTTATTTCTCTCATCTTAAAAGTCATCAGGATTTTAAAAAGTTGGATACCAGGTGCACTGGGGACATTTAAAAAATTCTTTGTAAAAGATGACTCTTCCAGGCCAGGCGCAGTGGCTCAGGTCCATAATCTCAGCACTTTGGGAAGCTGAGGCAAGAGGATTACCTGAACTCAGGGGTTTGAGACCAGCCTGGACAATTTGGTGAGACCTCGTCTGTACAATAAATCAAAAACACGCCGGGCATGGTAGCACATGCCTGTATTTCCAGCTACTTGGAAGGCTGAGGCGGAAGGATCACCTGAGCCTAGCAGGCCGAGGCAGTGGTGGCCTGGAGCGTGCCACTGCACTCCAGCCTGGGCGACGGAGTGAGACTCCAACTCAAAAAGAAAAAGATGGCTCTTCCTGAATATCGCGTATACAACAATGAAAATGACCAATACAAGGTGTGCACAGAGCAATGACTTTTTTTGTTAATATTCTGTAACCAAGAGACAAAGATTTTGCTAAAGACTAGAAACATTCTTGGTTAGGGGTTAGGGTCATGGAGTGACACTAAGATGGGTGATTTTTTTATTTTCAAGGGTTGGTGGTGGAGGTACGGATGGTAGAAGACCAAAGCCTAGAAGGAGGGTTTTTCTAGCAGGGAGAGCAACCTAGAGTGTCCTTTGTGGGTTTGGGATAAACTGGATCCGAGCTGCAAAGGAGGGTGGTCTGTGACCCCACATCAGCTAGCTAGATTCACTCTCCCAGAGCTTGAGTCCTCAAGAGAAGGCAGAGCTGATGAGTCATCCCAAAGATCCCCTGGGAGAAGCTGTCCTTCAGCTCCAGGTTTAGGTCTGAGGTGAAGCTATAGGGCTCAGGCACACTTGTCTTGGCTCAAGGGCAGGGAAGGCCTTGATCAATGGAGCAAGTGAGGTTGCAGGCATGAAGGAACACAGAGGGAGGAGAAGCAGGCTGGAGTCACCAAAGCAAGAAGGCCTGTGCACAGGCAAGTCGCGACACACTTCATGATGCACGCATCGGTCACACTCACTCGTTTTACTCCTAATCGCCATCGTTGCCTAGACTGAAAAGTGCCTTACTATGTATTTATTTTAAATACAGATTTCTTCCTTGCTATCTTCCCGATGGACTGTATTTACATTTTCTGTAAGGGTTGGTGACACTCCCTCCGGCTTTTATTTTAAGTTGGGGTCTCACTCTGTTGCCCAGGATGGAGTGCAATGGCATGATCACAGCTCCCCACAGCCTCCTGGGCTCAGGCGATCCTCCCGCTTCAGCATCCTGAGTAGCTGGGACTATAGTCCCATACCACCATGCCTGGGAAATTGTTTTGATTTTTTTTTTGTAGTGGGATCTCTCTATGTTGCCCAGGCTGGTTTTTAATTCCTGATTTCAAGCAATCCTCCCTCCTTGGCCTCTCCAAGTACTGGAATTACCAGCGTGATCCACCGCCTCAGGCTGACATTCCCTTATGAGTTCGTGCAATATCTTCTGTAGGTCCATGCCTTGAAAGAGATAATATCTACTTGGGCAACCAAAAATAAAATATGAATAAAGAAGATTATCAGCCAATATATCCTCAAGTATTACAGTAAGGATACATTCATTATGACTGAAGGTTTCGAGAGGTGAGAACTGACTTGAGTGAAAGTCAGTTCTAGCAGTTGTGGGGACAGGATGGAGGTTTGCTGCAGTGAATCTTCCAGTGTCATCACTCTCATGTCGTCTCTCTCTCAGATGCCGAGTTATTCTCTCCAGATTCAAGACTTTGCTTCTCCTCCCCAAGAATACTTTGCTTTACTTTGACACTTCTCAACCATGACACAGAGGTCTTGTGTCACCTCTACTGAGTTCTTCCCAGGCAGTCTCATTTGGGATGACTATGTTCCTTCCTAATACCTAAATGCTCCATGCAATATCTATCATTGTTTCTGTCATGTGTTATTACAATTTCCTATTTATATGTTTATCTCTTCCAGCTATCCTGCGGCTTACTCTTCTTTTTTACAGAATAAAAAAAGATTTTGGAAGACCACAGACTGAAATGAGTCCCCTTTCTGAATGGAACTAGTTTCAGGTAAACAAGCACATGATCACATAAGTGACTTGGGTTAAATTGTTAAAGAAGCCAGACACAAAAGGTCATATATTAAGTGACTGTACACATATGAAATATCCAGAATAGGAAAGTCCATAGAGACAAATCACTAGTTGTCAAGGACTTGGGGAAGCAGGAAATGGAAAGTGATTGCTTGATGAGAATGAGGTTTCCATTTGGGGTGATGAAAAATTCTGGAAAATTCTAGGTAGAAAGTAATGGCTATAACTTATAAATACCACTGAATTGTGCACTTATACATACCACTGAATTGTGCACTTGAAAATGGTTAGAAGTAAATCTTATGTTACACTCATTTTACCTAATAAAAAAACAAACAAAAGAAAAATGAACAAAAATACAAACAAAAACAATAACGTTCTGACTGGAACGTCTCAACTGCCTTTCGAAACCTTGATTTTTTATGACGTTCTGTGGTGAGTCTATAACCTACACAATCTCCACGATAATCTTCTTCTCTACTAAAGTCCCCAATATGGGGGAAAAAAAAGAGGATTTCTGTAAAAAAAAAAAAAGGGGATTAAATATTATCATAATGGGGACGCTTATTAAGTACAAGGATTGCGTTTCCTTTTCTACTTATAACTATTTTAATTTGCAAAGTGATAATAGTCATTTGAAAAACAAGAACAGGTATATTAAGTCAAAAGTAATTTTTAAAATCTCTTCTGACTGAGGCAAAACTATAGAGAACCAAATTGGAGCTCTGCTTTTCTTTTTCTGAGCATACAACTACATTCCCTCACCTCTCTTGCAGTCAGGGGAGGTACTGTGTGGTTGTACATTGGCCAAAGGGCTGTGATGCTCTGTAACCCACTTCTACACCTGGTTTCAAAGGCAACGTGTTTGAGACAGTGTGATCACAAGTTAGAAGGATCCTGGACCAACAGGAGCTCACAGCTTATGCCACGCGACTTGCACAAGCCAGTAGACATAAATGGGGGAAAACAAAAACAAAAACCCATGCAGTCATCACAGTAAGCTTCTGAAATTCAGGGTCCATTGGCCATTGCAGCGTAACCTCCCCTATTTTGATTCATCTGCCCCTCAGACTTACTCATCAGTGGGAACTATTGTTTATCGACTTTATTTTCCAATCCAAACACAGATTGTTTCAATGCCAGGTGTGTTCTTATTCTTTCAGATAGAGCCCAGATCTCATTTGAGTGATATACTCACTGCCTTGAGGCTATGTTTTTTATAAATCAAGGAAGGGTGGCCCACTCCCCTTGCTGGGCATTTGCTTAGGAACGTGTGTGGTGTGATTCTGGCCAGGGGAATAAAAGGAAGCTAACAGAAGGCTCTCGGAAAGATGTTTCCACAGGTTACACACAATGCTCTTCTTGTGCTCTACACTGGGAGGATGCTTGATTTGTGGGATCACGTGTGAGTGAATGAAAGTGTGGGAAAGCGAGGCTCACCTGCCGGCTGAGGACTATGGTGGCATCACCCGCCATGCTTTACGAGTCGTTGAGCCAGTGCATCAACCAATACAGAGATGCTTTTCCCATGACTTTTAAATGTATTTGTTTATTTATTTTTATTTCTTTATTTTTATTTTTTGAATTGGAGTCTCAGTCTGTTGCCCAGGCTGATGCCACCGCAGCCTTGACCTGCTGAGCTCAGGTGATCCTTCCGCCTCAGCCTTCCAAGTAGCTGAAACTACAGGTACATGCCATCACACCTGGCTATTTTTTTTTTTTAGGGATGAGGTCTTACCCTGTTGCCCAGGCTATTCTCAAACCCTGGGCTCAGGCAATCCTCTTGCCTTGGCCTCCCAAAGTGCTAGGATTACAGGCGTGAGCCACCATGCCCAACTATTTATTTATTTTTTGAGGTGAGGCTGGCATGATCATGGCTCAGTGAAGCCTCAACCTCCTGAGACAAGGAGATTCTTCCACCTCAGCCTCTTGAGTAGTTGGGATTATAGGCATGCATCATCACGCCCAGCTAATTTTTTAAAATTTTTGTGCAGATGAAGTCTTGCTATGTTGCCTAGGCTGGTCTCAAACCCCTGGGCTCAAGCAGTTCTCTAACCTCTGCCTCCCAAATTGCTGGGATTAGAGGCATGAGATACCGTGCCCAGCCTCCCATGACATTTTTGACACATGTGATAATACAATTTTCTTGTTTTCTAGCCACTTTAAGATTTTGTTTTCTGTTATTTGCAGCCCAAAGTATCCTTAAAAATATTACTATTTAATTTTTTCCGATATTTTTAGTAGTACTAATAATATCTGCAGCAAATAAGATCATATATTTACTATTGATTTTGTCCATAATTCTTTCTGTACTTGTATTTCTGGGCCACAGAGAATGCACACATACATTCTTTATAGATAATACCAAATTTTCCTCCAAAAATGTGGGCTTCCTTTGGGTTTTAAATATGTCTGTCTGGATATTATCAATGCATTTAATTTTTCCAATCTGAAAGACAAAAAATATCTCCTTGTTTTACTTTATATTTCTTTTGTTATTAATAGAGTTGAGTGTCTTTTCCTACACTTAGTGACTATTTGCAGAGCTTTTGTAAGCTGCTCGTTCAAACCTTTAACTATTTTTCTTTTTTTTGTTTTTTTTTGAGTTGGAGTCTCACTCTGGCGCCCAGACTGGAGTGCAGTGGCTGCTCCCGGCCACCGCAGCCTCGAACTGCTGGGCTCTGGCGATCCTTCCACCTCAGCCTTCCAAGGAGCTGGAACTCCAGGCGCGCGCTACCACGCCCAGCTGATTTTTTATTTATTTATTGTAGAGATGAGGTCTTGCCAAGTTGCCCAGATGGGTCTCAAACGCGGGCTCAGGCAATCCACTTACCTCAGCCTCTCAAGGCCTGGGATTACAGGCTGAGCCACCGAGCCCGGCTACCTTTGACTATTTTTCTAATGACTTTTATATTTTTCTTATTGTTTAGTAGAGATCTTAATAAAACAGGACTGTTAACCCTTGCATTGCAGATATTTTCTTCCAGTCTATTGTTGGTCATTTACTTTGCTTATGACATGTTAAATGCTTTTGACATTCAACATTTTTAACTCATCACTTTCATCACTCTTACATTAGATGCCATCCCAAGTTTTGTATTTTAAAACCCAGATATTGTTCCTCTCAATGGCATTTCCAAGGACCAGGAAGTACATAAGGAGCAAACAACCCAAATTTTAAATGATCAAGATGATATTTAAGGGGCTAGTATATGGACAAATACTTCTTAAATTATTCCATATAGATGATTGATTGTCCTTTGAGGGCCCCAAAGAGAAGGGAGGATATTTTGTTGAATGCTTGCTGTGTTAGGCATTATCTATGTGATTTGGATGTGATCTTTTCTTCTTTTTTCAATGTTAATCTTTGTGATTACTTTGCAATTTCTATCACTGCTACTTCAAGAGAAGCACAGTAAATAGCTCACACGTGGTCACATAGACAATAAGCAGTCAACTTCTGCTGAGTCTACACCTCCCTAGCTTCTTAAGATCATATTGCAATTATAATACTATAATACTGTATTGTCATTGTAATACTTAATACTAGGTGCTTAACAGTCTCTGAAAGATACATATATTTTATAAATATAAAAAATAAGTAACATTTGTATTTTGTCCTTTCACACTTCTCTTTTTGATACTTTTTATATTAAAGCCAGAAATTTAAAAAAAACCACTTAGATGACACATTTTTTTTCATTATGCTATGATGTCTTCCCTTGAGCTTTAAAAAAAGTAGGACTTTAAAAAGTGTGTTTAGCTGTTTACATCAAACCTTTTTCTTCTGCAAAATTGAATCAATCACCACTGTTATCAGGAAAATTTTCATGATGTCTGTGACTAGATACATGTTTTTTGAGACTCATCAATTCAGAGTTGACTTTGTCCTGTCTGTCACTAGGGTTTGCTTGTTAGGGACTTACCTTGCTGAGTTTCTGCCTATGTGAACAGTCACTTCCTCCTGTCTCGGCTGGCTGACTTTGATGTCTAGTACTGTCTGGTATTATTTTTAAGATGAGTGTGGGAAGAAAAGAGGAAATGTGTCTGCATAGTGTACCAACCTCTGATCCACGAGAACTTTCCTCCTTCTGAATTTTAAGATGTATTCTACCAAGGGTTTAAGTTTCTTTTCATTCTAATCCTAATTTGAGCCTTGCCTAATAACTTTTTCTTAAACAAACATTCATAATAGCCAAAATAAAAGAGCCTTTCTTTCAAAGATGAAACGCCTTGAAAATAGGATCTGGAAAAACCCTAACCAAAGTTTCTTCAGAACTGCCACTTTTTTTTTTAACTTACTAAAGCAGTTATAAATCTAGGTTTCTAATCTTTATTCTGCCACGACTTTCTGAGTGTACTCGGGCAGGTCACCTAAATGCCTGGGACAATAGTGTCTCTACACATACAGCAGAGGAGTGAAAGCAAGGTGTCCCCAAGGTCCCTTCTGGTTATTCAGTTTCGTACTGGAATAGAAGAGCAGTCCTAGGCGAAACTGGAAAGTTGCCAGAGTCAGTTCTTCGTGGTTTTATCTTTCCTTCGATTCCTTTTTCTTCTCTCCACTGATAGTTGCGTGTTGTTATCTTGCTTCGTGGGTGTTTATGTCTTCTGATTCTGAGTTCTTCTGTTCCAGTTTTCTCAGACATGATCTCTTGCTCCAAATGCTTTCATTTTTACAGTTCCTAGGCCCTTCCTCCTTGGAATAAAAATGATATATTAATCCATGCTAATCAGTTAATGAGTTATTCCTTCTTAGTATCTTGCTTGCAATCTAACAAGGATTTTAAATAAACATATTTAGTCCAAAGAAGTGACTCAAACAGTGAAAATTGCAAGCACTTTTGGTTGGGTCAGTGGGAAAGGCTGAGGGTGGAGTGGGTCAGGGTCCTCTCAGAAATCCTTAGATAATGGCCTTTTAACTTGCCCTGTTGAACAGAACATATATGGGTGTGGATATTCCCAATTTTCTTGAGGTGACTATCTGACCTTGGCATCCTTTTTCTACTTTTAAAGCCTGATGCAATCTAAAAAAACAAAGCATAGTTTATACACCTTGAAGGAGAAATCAGGGCCAAGGTCTCCTATTAATATTAACTGAGAGATGCCTGAAGCCCTGTCAGATGTCACCTTTTCACCATAGGAAAGTGGTAAGTTGGTAAAAAGTGATAGATATGCTAATTAGCTTGATTGGCTCTGTAATATATACATAGATCGAAACTTCACATGTACCCAAAAGGTATGCACAGTTGTTATCTGTCAATTAAGAGTAATTTAAAAAGTGTATATATATATATACAAGAAAAGATCTGTGAGGAGCGACTTCACCTGTTTTTTTCATAGTTGTAGCCCCTGGACCCTGAAGTTTCCCTGCACATAATCATTTAGTAAATTTGCTTCATGAGAAAATGAAGTCTCTCAACTTCCTTGTCTCTATGTTATCATACATAAATCGAGTAATAACCTTACTTTCTTTTTAAAAAAGATTTATTATATATAAAAGATCTTGGTAAACTTTAAGGTACAATACAAACATAAAGCAATTTAGCTTTTTTTATAACTCCAACCTTCAAGAAATTTTCTAAGGGCTTTACATTTAAATACTAATTAAATTATTTTTCTTTTCTAAATTGGATTGCCCTTTCACAAAACTTTTTATGAATTTTCCTTCACAGTCCAGGGATAAAGTCATGATATATGAGATGAACAGTAGTGATGACTAGACATATTTATCTATTTATACAGGTATAAATAGACATATAAAGAGATAGCTAGATACGTAGATGTGTAGACATATTTATTTGGAGAAGTACAAAGCCCTGTTAATTGGTTCTGTTTTCCAATTTTCTTAGTCTTTAAGAAGATCAAGTCAAGGTCATGATTCTAACTATCTTTGAAAACAAGTAAATTTTCCCCGTTTGTCAGTGGTCAGCACATCCCAAGAAAGAACTCGTGTTAGGTGGCAGATGACACACTTGACTTCACACAAGAACTGCCATATGCCGGTGGGACTTCTGTGAGAAGGTGGTGGGCTGTTGGGTATCAGCAACTGGTGGGCAGAAAGACATCAGTCCACATTGCTTTTCTGGGTTTCATCTGGATGAACTGATGGAGTTAAACTTGAAAGCTGCCCACTACCCCCATGCAAGTTCAATGTCAAAACACCAACTTCAAATGACATGTAGTGCGAAGCGTGGAACACACGCTAGACATCATGCTTTACGATTTTCATGCGTTATTTCATTTCTCATAATAATCTGTGAGGAGGGGGCTCCTATGATCCCCATTTTTAGTTGAGGTGACCAAGGATTAATGAATTGATTTGCAGAAACCCACAGAACTGTGAGAATAGGAGTTGGAATTCAAACCCGAGTTTGCCTAGCTTGAAAGCCAAAGCTTTTTATTATTCTCTCAGATTGTGTAGTATGCAATTTATGCCATAAAATCACATATTCCTTTTTTTTTTTTTTTTTTTTTTACTACTAGCTCTTTTCTTTTACTTTTTTTTTTTTTTTTTGAGTTGGAGTCTCACTCTGTCGCCCAGACTGGAGTGCAGTGGCCGCTCCTGGCCACCGCAGCCTTAACCTGCTGGGCTCCGGAGATCAGGCATGCGCTACCACGCCCAGCTGATTTTTTGATTTATTGTACAGGTCTCGCTGCTCAGGTGGGTCTCGAACCCGCGGGCTCAGGCAATCCACTCACCTCAGCCTCCCAAAGGCATGGGATAACAGGCTGAGCCACCGAGCCCGGCTTACTAGCTGTTATCTTAATAGAGGATCTGAATGATAAAAGTTGGGTATAGATGCTGGGTTGGTTTATTTTTGTTACTTATATAAAGTAAATAAAGAATGAGATGATGTTTTAAAGGGGGGGCTAACCTTTTAAACATGGCATAAAATGGAGTAGATGATACACGTCCCTTGAATCCCCCCTCTCCCACTGTTATTTCATCTTTAAAAATAAAATTTGCTTTTAAAAGCATTGCTTTTAAAAACACCTTTCTGGTGTTTTGTTTTGCCAGGGAAAGAAACTAAAGAGAATTTTGTAGGAAAAGTTATGAACGTAAGACAACTTTGGTCTTTAAAAAAGAAAACTAAACTAAACTAAATTCTAGACTTTAAGTATTTATCGACATTCTTTCAAAATTCACATCAGTCAAGCACAAATTCTCAGCAGGAGGACTGTCCCCTTGGAATGCATCACGTGAGCAGCCCCAGACGTCGTCGAGACGCTCCATGGTTTCAGTGTTGTGGCCTCTCAGAGCAGAACCCAGGGCGGACCAAAGGGTGGTTCCACACTTCCCGTGCATACATAAGGTATTCCCGACATGTCCTTTGGGAAGACGTTGCCCCCTCTTCAAAGTACCAGTACACTTGCATGTGACTCCATTTTCCTGATGAGGTTATGTCTATCTCTGAAAGTTTTGGGATATGTGTTACATGTACTTTTGTTTCTCACTAAGATAAACATAACGTGCATATTATAACTGAACTGAAATAGTTCCTGGCATGAAGGCAAAGGATGGCGAATGTAGCCTCGTGTGTGTTGTTGAGAAGTGTGCCCCCCTGCATCTGCCTCCCATCCTTCCCTTGCCTTCTTCCCACGCAGGTCTAAGAGGGCATACAGCCGTGCCAACTCGTACTAAATAATTCAGCACAGCACCTGTGACTGGTCACTAGTTATTTGTCAGAATCTCAGCAGGGAAGAAGAAGGCCAGAGAGCTGCCAGGCGACCAGGAAATGCATTTAGACATACGTTTATTTTCTTTGTTGCTCTCAAAGATTTAGTTTCTTTCAAGTTTTATAAGTGTATTCTGGGGGAGTTGGCAGAAGACCCTGTTTTCATTTTCTCCATTAGATGCTTAGAGGACAGATGCAACCCCCCCACCCCCGCCCCCAGGTTTAGCGGTAGGAAAGGTGGTGTAGGAGGTAGCAGCCCTGGAGGTTCCACATGCACACACATGCACACACATACACACATACATACACACACACACACCAGGGGCAGAGGCCCTGGAGGTTCCATACACACACACATGCGCATGCCCCTGGGGTAGCTGGAGGGAAGAGGGAATGTGAGGACTCCAGACAGGCCAGGTGTTAGCTGGTAGCTCCCCTTGCACTTGGCTGTGATTTATGGCTAAGTTTCAGTTCTGGCAAGTGGAGACAGAGAGTGGAGCAAGGTTGGAGACAGAGACTCTGAGGAAAGCAGAAAGAAAGCAGCATTCAGAACCAGGATAAACAGGTGAGGGTAGGCCATGCAGTAGCTGAATTCCCAGTATTTGGTTGGAGCAGTTTATTATTGCCTATCCTCTGTCAGAACTGAAGCAAGAAACTGAGATGGAGACTGCTTCTGTAGGGAGTCAGATAGGTCCAGGCACGAAGCACTGCCTTTTGCTTTGAAGTTTGCATTTTGCTACACCTACAATGACTACTACACCATACACAACGATGCTGAATTGGACAATCAGGCCACCGAGTAATTATGAGACATGCAGAATTCATCAAAACATACGAATGAGCAAATGTTTATCTAACTCATAATTATCTTGAACAGTTAGGGTCCCATGAAGAAACAGGGGGCATATTCAAATGGTGTAATTGAAAAGAGTGTAGAAAGAGGTGGTCTTCAAGGTAGTAGGCAGGGTGCCGGGAAGGTAGGCACAGATAGAGCAGCACCCTAGGCTGGGGACAGTGGGAGCCCGGACCATCCTTAGGCTTCTAGGGATGGAACCTGAGAACAGAAACCACCTGCATAGCCTCAACTAACATAACTTTGCTTTGGCAGACAGCTCTTGCCCATGAATTTTAAAATAGCATAACTGCTTGATTTAGGAACTTTCTACAAGTCTATTTGCCTCGAAATCACCTACCTAACTCATCCTCATAGGAGACTTCATCTCTACAAAAAAATTAGTTGGGTGTGGTGGCACATGCCTGCAATCCCAGCTACTCGGGAGAGGCAGGAGTTTGAGGCTGCAATCCTAGCTACTCCTACTGAGACAGGAGTTTGAGGCTGTAGTGAGCCATGATTGTGCCATTCACTCTTAGCCTGGGCAATAGAGTGAGACCCTGACTTAAAAAAGAAAGAAAGAAAGAAAGAAAGAAAGAAAGAAAGAAAGAAAGAAAGAAAGAAAGAAAGAAAGAAAGACAAGTAAAGAAAAGAAAAGAAAAGAAAAAACTAGTTTTAAGTTCTGAAAGTTGAAAATCACATATAGTAAAAATTACCCTGGAAAATCCCTAAATTGCCCATAAACATACAGCACAAGATTCTGGGTAGACAGCCTTGTTACACTAATATGCATGTGTGACTGGGTGACACACACAACATGCAATTCCATACAAGGATCAGCAGCAGCAGCAAATGATTTGAGGGCTTTGTAACACTTGCACAATTTTATGGAAATTCCAACTTCTAGTATTCCTCATAATTTTCACATTAGATTTTAGCAATTTCCCCAATTCTAGTCAATGTTTCTCTAGGCCTTCTAGTAAGTATTTTATTAAACAACTTTTGATCTTGAAGTAAGTTCCAACTTAAAGTTTTATAGAAGGACAAGGAACAACGGTATATCCTTTACACAGATTCACTCATTTTGAATATTTTCTTATTTATTTCCTTTTATCTCTCCCCACATACACACACTGGGTTTTTGTTAAACCACTTGGGAGTAGATTGCATGCATCATTTTTTAAAAATCCCTTAATACTTTAGTGTGTATTTCCCAAGGGTATTTTTTTCCAAAGCCACAATCTAGTTATCAAATTCAGGAAATTTAATATTGCTACAACGATGTTACATAATACATAGGCCATATCCAGGTTTCACCAATTATCCCAATAATAGCATTCCCAACAATTTTTCTTCCAGTACAGAATCTAGTCCAGGATCACATATTGCACTTAGTTGACTCAATCAGGACTTTTCTGGTCCTGATGTTTTGGAAGATTAAAGGCCAATTGTCTCAAACTCCTGGCCTCAAGCAAGCCTCCTGCCCTGTCCTCCCACAGTGCTGAGATGCAGGAGTGAGTCACTGTGCCCAGCCAGACCAGTTGTTTTACAGATTGTCCTTCAGTTTGGCCCACCTGGTGTCTCCTCACCACGTGACTGGGGTTAGCATTTATTGGCTTGCAAAATAAATGGTGTCATGTCCTTCTCAGGCTGTCATGTGTGTGAGGACGTCATGTGTGTCTGCCCTTTATTCATGGTGTTGACTTTCGTTACTTAGCTGAGGTGCTGTTTGGCTTCTCCATTGTATTGTAAATTGCAATTTCTGTAAATTATAATTTGTGGGGATGTATTTTTAGATGATGTTAATAACCTGTTTCTCATCAACCTGGCCTCATTACTTCTTTAATTTCTTCCTATAGAAGGAAGATTCCTTCCTCATCATGCATAAAACCTTTTAATGTTTGATAATCCCTTGGGAATGGGCTTGGGAAATCACTGAGACTCCTGGATTTATTTTAATTTTTGACCAAGCTGATTGAATTTATGCAAATTAAATGTGAATCTGCTGAAACTCTATTATAGTAACCATAAAAGGAAATTCCTATGTATGGAAGCTATATTCAGTCACATTTGATATAGACAAAATGATTGACCAGTAAATCAAATGTTCAGTGTACAGTTTACAGAAAAACAATCCTGATGAATATAATTTCAATAAAGTAAACATAAAAATGTTTTAACTGTGCTGAATAGAAAATTCAATAATAAATTAGAATGGCCTAATGATATTTGCTCTGCAAAATGCTTGCTTGACAAAAATGTTTCAGTGGTGTTATAATTCTGAATAAAATGTTTGCCTTCATAAAAATGGAACCTGGAGAACCATGGTGAGAATCGTGAATGAGGCAGTGTGACTGCATGTTTTTCATGTGGATGTTGAACCTGGACTCCAGGCTTGGAACTTCCTTCTGCTACTTAGTAGATGTGACCATGGGCAAGTTACTTCTCCTTTAGCTCAAATTCTCTTTCTGTAAAATGGGAAAAGAATACTATATGACCGTATATGATTGTTATGGGGACTGAAGGATCTATACATGTAAAATTCTTGGAACTGTGCTGGTATGTGTTGGTCTCAGGAAGAACCACTGTCACCATCACCATCATCACCAACTTCATCTTCACCTTCGTTCTGTGTGTTTCACAGTTAGGCTATTTCATGGCTGGAAACCTTGGGGATCTCTAACAGGTACTATTGAGAAAATAACCCAGGATGTTGCTTCTCACTCTTTTATAGTAATAATGCTGTTGTGGCCATTTGCCAACCGAGTACAGTATTACTATAGACTTTCCTTGGCACAGGTCACTGAAAGAGTGGTCTTTAAAATATACAGATCCCACCTCTCAGTGGAGTTTTCATCCCTGGAAATATCATTTTGACACCACAGTCATTGCTTTCAGTTTTAATGCCTATGATATGCTGTGAGCTTAAACCAAATTATCTCACTCAAACTTGGCAGCATCTTTAGGAGGGGGATACTATTATTAGCCTCATCTTATTAAGAAAGAAACAGGTTTTGAGAAGCTTCAAGACTAGCCCAAGTTGATGCATCTTAGCAGAAGAACCAGAATTTGAACCATTAAGTTACCAGGCCATGTACTGAGCAATTGCACCGTACTACTTCCTGGAAGTACACTGGGATTGTTGTCAATGCCATGTCATCAACTTTGCTGGTATGGATCTGTGGTTCTTCAGATTTGGGATTGCAATGTTTATTCGCCAGGTTTGTCAATTAGGGTCTTGGAAGGAAAGGAGATGCTGTCCATATAAGAATAATCAAAGAAAATATAATAAAGGGACTCTGTACCAAGGAATGGATGTGGTTTAGGGATTCTAGAAGGGTTGGTAAACCCCACTGGGACTGACAAAGACAGGAAGTAGTTACAGTCAATGTGGGCAAGGGCAGGAGGCAGTTGCTGGCACCTGGAGGGACCTGCAGACATGTGACAGGGCATCTGATAAGCCCACTCAAGGTATGCACCTGCTGATTGGCCACCCAGCTAAGAGAGTGCAGGGGCAATAACACCCATCTCTGTCTCCTAGGTCATCTGTGTCATGTAAGTGTCTTCGACTGGCCAAACCCAACTTAAAGCAGAAGGCGAGGGAGCTGAGTTAACAGGGTGATGGATGCTATGGCCCCTAGGTACACGTGAAGGCTAAGGTGGGCAGAGAGTCAGCAGGCTGGGGATGGAGACTTCTTGTCACACCAAACACACCCAAGATGTTGTTCTACATCATGATCACTTAGCACGATAACAACAGAGAAAACTAAAGGATTAAAAAGCAAAGACACAATACATGTAAATAATTCACTCTTCTAAGCATGCAAGAAAAAGTGCCTTTTGATGAAGAGAAGACACACTCAGAAAAAGTCACTGCAAGTAGGTGGGGCAAAAAATGGCCAGGCTGGACCAGAAGACTTCTACAAGTTGTTCAGATGTAAGATGAGTCCTCAGATGGGTGGCTATCACTGCATTCTGAAGAGTCTGACAAGGCTTGCAAGTTTGCTGCTTTGTACTCAAATTGGCTCAGCATCTGGGTGCCAGTTGGGGTCCCCAGGTTAGTGAGAACCCAGCTCTGTGTATTATTCTCATTACTGTGGACCCCTCACCATGCTTCCTGTACTGTCTCCAGTGATTCACATGTGCCCTGTGTCTCCCATGATTCACATGTCTCCTGTATCCCACATCTCTCATGTCTCCCATGTAACCTATGTCTCCTGTGTCTCCTGTCTCTTGTGTCTTTCATATGCCCTGTGTCTCCCATGATTCACATGTCTCCTGTGGTTCACATGTCTCTCGTGTCTCAGGTTTTGTCTTCTGCGTCTCCTGTATCTCCTGTATTTCCCATGTCTCCTGTGATTCATGTGTCTCCCATGTCTCCATGCAGGTCTTCTGCTGGGCAACACACTGTCATCCTGTCTCTTCATGCATCCTGTCTCCTTCTTCTTTGGAAGCAGCCCCATGCCCCGGGCCTCCTCTGAGCATTTGGTGTATGCGGAGAAAATGAAATGAACATGACCGGATTTTGTTTTTCACTCAGATAGAAGACCGTTCTTGTGCCTTCATTTTGGTCTGATGTCTGCCATCCTTCCTTTTAGTTTCAGATTCTTGGACCCCTAAAGTCCACTTCTGAATTGAGACATTTTATACTCTTGCCAGTATGTCCATAACAAAACAAATGCAGTCTTGGTCATGTCCTTATGGGTCCCGAGGCCGAGTCTAACTCCAGAGGAAGCCCCAATGGCAGAAGAGAGCTTATCTGAAACTCGTGAATTACCTGCAAAGCTGTGTTCACTCAGGCAGAGTGGTGCAGCCCAGTCACGGCATAAAGTCTTTTCAGCAATTTCTCCAATTTACATCATACATTCCAATGGGGAGGAATTCCTGGAGCTACTCTAGAATAAAGGGAACCTGGTAGTTTAAAAATTAAAACGAAGTAAAAAGACTCTGCTAGGCTGAGCTGAGTGAGGAGAAAGGAAGGCCTGGGGTTTTATTCTATGGGATCTGTTTTGTCAAAATTCCCCCATTTTTAATTCCTCTTATTTTAATTTTTCCAATGATAGAAGTAATTTGTTTAAGACAAATAATTATACACCGATAATGAATTACTTAACTAGGAAATGCAAGTCAATGGCAACTTCCTATGAAGGAGCTGTGTGGTCTGAAATATTACCAGTATGTCATTTGTTCTAAGTGTGGCTTTACTAAATGACGGCTTCTAGGAATGCTAGTCACATGTCAGTGCAATGAACAATAATTTTCCATTTATCTCAGGCACAACCAACTAGCACTTTTTTGTGCATCTTATATCTATTATAATGAGACACTAAGAAAATAAACAGATTGATTCAGAATAGCAGTAAAATAACAGTTTCCAATACATGTTATGTAATATTCGCCTACTCCATATGTCCTAATTGTTCATTAATCTCAAATGATAACATATATACATACAAATATATATACACATATATATGTATGTGTACATGTATAAACAATGATCCTTTAGAAGAGCTTTCAGTGGTTTTTGAATGAACAAAACTAAGATTATGTTGTGTTTGATTTTGTCTTTGTTTTGGTATTCTGATACTTTCCTATGACAAGAAAACAAAAATGCAGAGCCATGAAAATTGTTTAATATTTTCTGTCACTTTTAGAGCAAAAAAACTTAATATTGGCAATGGGTCCTTAGTTTATGCTCCTGAGTCTTTTGTTCATCAGTTGTTCAACTTTGAGTGAGTCACTTGTGTAGTAATTGTCATGTTTCCAGATTTTTCTTGTCCACATCCTTTCCTGTGACAACCCTGTGCTAAAGGTTGCTTCATATCTTTATCAAACTCTTCTCCTCTGGCAACAGTGGCTTTCTACCTAAGCAGGATCAGTGGAGCTCCTTTCTTGGGATGTGGCCTGAGAGGGCTTCCCTGCATTGGCTGGGACTTTGTGACTTCCAGCTCATGAATGTGAGAAGGTGGGTCAGCAGTGAGAGGGAACTGAGGCTTTATGCAGGAGAAGCAGAGGCTGACACGCTCCTGGAGGGCCACATTTTTGGGTATGATTGTTCCTAACATCCCTCTGCCTCCTGGCACTTCCTGTGCCTAGTCATTCAACCCCACTTGGTTTTACTTATTCAAGAGAAGTTTCATCTTGTTCAGTCTAGATTAGAATATCAAACCCTCACTTTTACGAGCCACACCCAAAGTTCTGTACGTAATTTTGTGTTATTTTCATTTAAGATAGTTCTCACAATTGTGTAAGCTTAATGCCCCTATAAAACCTGGAACCACTTTTGATCCTAATTAATACAACTTGACTTCTCTGATTTTCAATGAACTTGTTTGTAAAAGATAGGAAATCAAGCCCGAATATGACAAAAATCCTGTGACTCTACTAATGTGCAAAGTATAACTTTCCTTCACGCTTTGTTCATCTTCACAGCTCACTGGAAAATACTCCTTTTGTTCAAACTCCCAGGGAGGCCACACCAGCGGCCATCAATTAGTAACAGAAAGAATTTTGAGGAGGAAGTGACCAGGAGAACTGGAAACTTGAGGGAATTTTAGGTAAAATTCTACCTGCCATTACCCCTCTGCAACAGACAAAGGGTCTCAATATTGAAGGTATAATTGCTGAAATAAAAATTCTAGGTATTATACGTTGGGGATTTTTTTCGTTAAAATATCATACTTCCTCCCTGGTACTTAGATGATTCTCAGAAGTTTTGTGGCCTAGGGTTTGATTCTTTCTTCTGCATTGTTTTGAAAATTTTATTTATAGAACATATAAAAAATGCAACACCTTTCAGATGTGCAAATATGCTGTAATAGTTTACTATTGGAAAAGCATTTACTATCAGGAAATAAAAGTTTCCTCCACTGTTTTTGGTGACTGCTGTCACCGCATCCTTAGTGTACAGTTCTGTCACTCTCGATCTTCTTAGCTTTCTTAGTGTGTAAGGCATCTCAACATTTTCTGGCTTTGAAGGTTATTACTGTGTTTTCATTGATATGATCTATGGCTTGTCTCACTTTTAAGGAAGAACTTGGAGTCACAGGGTGATAACTAGCCAAAGATTTTCTTCAACTTTAAAGAATTAACAATATAGTTGATATATGGGTTAAAAAATGTAGTTCAGACATTTTTAAAATGTGGTTTTGTTGCCAATGTCCGGTATAAAAATTACAAGACCACTACTTTAGTCACAAGTAAAGTTAACTAGGGTCAACTTTACAAACACATGAAATTAGCCAGGTTAAGATTAATTGATGGAACTGATTACTTAGAATCCAAAGCAGTGGAGGAAAACGTCTGCGTCTGCCTACACCTAGATGCCAAGACGTAAGCTTAGAGGGTCTGGAGAAGGACAAATGGAGAACGGTTGGTGTTAAGAGAGATCCATGTGCTGGCAAAAGTCATAATGGACATTCAACAAATAATGCATATGGAGTTTTGGAGGAGAGGAGAAATAGGTTGTAATCCAAAGATCCAGCAGTGATAGTAAGATAGAGGACCCAAAAGAAAATTGAGTGAAATACCCATCTGATGTAGGGTAGAGTAGATGAAGGACCAGGAAGAAGCTCCCTGACTTTCAGAAAGGGAGCAGACAAGGAAGGGTGAGTCCTGGTGGTCTGGGCTAGCCCAGGATCCCACCACTGGAAGACTAGTGTTAAGCAGACCGAAGTTACTTCAAGGTCAGGAAGGAGGATTTTGACACTCCTTCCAATTCATTCTTCACACAGGTGTCAGACTCACAAAATTAATTATATTCTTCCTCTGTCTAAACATTTTCATGACTTCCATTGCCCCGAGAGTAAGTCTAAATCCTTTAGCATGACCCCAAAAAAGTCACTTTTAGCCTGGCGTATGCCTCCACAGCATCCTCAAGGCCCAGTTTCCCCTCTCGTTCTCTGTACTGCAACACCCAAAGCAATCATAATTCCAAAAGAGTGACTCTATATTTTATGCCACTGTCTTTCTGCACATGCTATTTCTTTGGACTATAAAACTTTCACCTTGAAAAGTCTTCCCTGTCCTGAAGTCCTAACTCAAGTAAGACGTCCTTTATGAAGCCTGTCTGACTCATTCTCCCAGTAGAGTTGGTCCCTACTGTCCTTATATATTCTCAAATTACAGCACATTGTACCTTGCTAAAATCTTATTTTACATGGTTATCTCTTATGCTAGAAATATCTCGTTGTGGATAGACTCCATGTATTATTCATTAACCCTCATGTTTAAGGTTATGCCTGACCCATCTTGAACCCTCAATGCTTACAGAATAAATAACAAGACAGATTTTTCATGAATAACTCTTGGGAATAAAGCGGAGGTACAAGATAAGAAGAAGTAAGATCTGGTTAGAGAAATCAGAAAAGTTGTGCTGTCCCAACATCAGCCCAGTCTGCTGTTGAGTAGAGACCTCTCTAACTTCCTCCAAGCCAGAAAAAGGTTTGTGTGTGTGTGTGTGTGTGTGTGTGTGTGTGTGTGTGTTGTGTTTTGTTTTTGTTTTTGTTTTGATGCAGTGGCAGAGTTGAGCCTGCTTATTCATCTGGATTTAAGGAACAGTAAGGCCATAGGTTAGAAGGATGTAGACACAGAAGCCATAGGCCTGATTAGAAAACCTTCAGAAATACATTCTTCTGCCTTGAAACACTAGGGAATAGGAAGAGCCTAAGCTCTGGGGTTATGAAAACATGATTCACATTCTTTTTTCAAGTGTGAGATGTTGACTTTAGTTCTCTGAGTCTCAGTTTCCCCAATTTAAAAATAGGGACGATAATCTTAACCATAGAGGGTTTGTAAGAATGAACCGAAATCATAAAATGCAAATATGATAAAATGGGCTTCAGAAAAGTTTCCTGGAAATTGAACAAACCTGAGAGACAGGCATTATTTTGTGAAATGGTTGGGCCAGGTCCAACAGTTTTCTTCCTCTTCTTTCCTGATACCAGGGAGAGGAAACAACTTGGGAGAGGCCTAAAGGTAAAATGCCATATTTTGGGGTGAATTTCCCTGTTCCCCTTCAGGAGTGAGCCCTCAGTACCAGCAGTATGTGCCCTGCAGTGAGTCTCGATGCCTGCTCTGCCCTTCCAAGAGCAAAAAGAGCGTGCTAATGCTCCATCTTAAGAACTACGCAAGGAAGAAATCTTGAGAAACATTGCTCCAGTGGAGTGGTAACCACTCATTGCCATTTCGGCTTTTGAGAACAGTTCTAAGCCCTTTTCTCTCTCAGCCTACGCTTGAAAGATGTGTTTTCCTTTCAAATCTAATTGTGTCCCTGCTTGAGAGACACCAGAGGCTGATCTTGGAATAGGAGAGCCTGGAGACTCTTTGCTCACATTGGGTCTGTACCAGACAGTTCTCCAGGTGAATGGCAATTCGAGATGACCGTCGAAGTCAGGTCTGTTCCCTGGGCCACTCCCAGAAACTCTCATTCCTTTTTTTCCCTTAAAATCCTTTATCCAGAGCTGAAACTTTTGAAAGGGATTCTTTGAGGCCTGAGCCTGGCTACTTCCCCACCTGCTGGCTTTGGGAATAAAGTTCGCTTCCCACTTGTTTAATCTGTCCTGGAAGCCATGGGAAATAGAACTTGCAATCTACAGCAGAGCTGAACCGACGTACTGTGATCCACCACATTCTAAATGACTGTGTGAAATTCCCACGTTATACTTTAAATTTCTGCACCTCATCTGCTCTCACCTGTGTCCTTAAGAGAAAATCTTCCCCCTAGATGCCATAACTCTCCTTATGAAAATGGAGCTCCATTTACTATTCAATAGATAAATGAACCCAGTGTAGTGTATCATTTCTTCCTAGCTGTGCCGGAGCGTCTCTTTCCTGGTTGGTGGACTCCCAGGACTTGGCATCATGCACAGCATTTAGTCCAACTGCCACAAGTCTTGGTGAATGCTGCTGGCCTGGCTCTGACAAGTACAGCCTTGCTTTTTCCTCCTTTCTCTTGAGCCAAATCTTTCATTTTGCAAATGCAGATGGGTCTGTATTGTACTGAAAACCTGAAATGGATTAGTGAAGCATCCTGGATCACAGAAAATGAATTTATTGTCTAAATTGAAAGCAATTGACACTGCTCAGCTCTGAAGAAAGATGTGGAAAGCCATGCCACTAGCGAGAATTTACGCATTTGTGCATTTTATACAGATTTACTTGTTTGTGTACTTTATACAGATTTAATAAGGCATTGCATTAAACACTGACTTTCATATGGAGATTATGAAGAGTTTTGCCAGATTTGCAAATGAAAGTTGAAAGCGTAGAGGCAGCGCACGCGACCCTTCTACTTAGGAGCTGATCCTGGGATGGGTGCACCAGGCAGCAGACCGGTCATGAGGAGCTGGTGGCACAGAGACTGGGAGAAGGAAGTCTCAAGGCTGAAGGCCAGCAGGGTGCAGCGGAGTGAGGTCAGGTGAGTACTGTGTCCCTTCTGCACTATCGTTTCCTGCAGAAATTTAGAACCTTCTGCAAAACAGTCAACACAACCATTCTTGGGGAAAGGGTAGGACAGCACTCATAGCTTTGGCAGAAATGCCTCTGGGCGGAGAAGAGAAGGCAGACCAGCAACTCTGGAGCAACGGTGTGAGGGCAGGTTCAGATCTCGCACCTGAGAGACTCTGGCTCTTAGAGATGGAAGGTGAGAGTCAGCTGCCGTGTACAGAAAGGAGAAGTTGGCAGCCACATCCAGCAGCGTTCCCAAGGAGCCTCACTTAACTCATGACACTCACAGCCATTTCACTATCACCAGAGCATAGCCTGGGAAGGCCAGGACCCACCACATACAGGCAATGTTCAGGTTCATCTCAACACCTTTATTCTCCCTTGGTAGTCATTTTGCCCAATCTCAATTTCCATGTGAGGAACCTGAGACAAATGACAAGGTGTGACATGTTAACCATTCCATTACAATACTGTTAATAGGGTTTAATTACTCCCACAATTGTATTGTGGATACTATAAAACGAACACAGAAATCTCTTCCAAGGTTGTTCATTCCCCAGACATGCACTGAGTACCTGTGTGGGGCCAAACTGTGAAGAGAAGTAGAACCTAGACTCACTTCCTTGCCTCAGACTCAGGGGATCAGGCAGTAATTAGGAAACGTCCCCAGGGTTTGCAAGGTCATGGACCATGAACATGCTGAAGTCGGCTTTAGGCATTTGGCTGCAAAACTGAGAGGATTTGGTAATTTGCTTAATCCAAGAATCTTTCTGATTAGCTGATGTACTCAAAATCTTTAGCATGCCCTCAAAGCATCACTGTGTTTTACCAGCTCATTTTGAGAACCTTAATGGAGACAGTAGCTACTCTAACTCAGGGTATAGAATTGCTTTTTTCAACAAATCTTGCATTAGTGGTTAGTTAGCAATTAATGCAGCAGAAGGGTGATGGGATTATGAAAGTAGTTTAATAAAAAAAAAGAGAGTGTCCAAAAACACTTTTCTTTTAGTTTCTAAGTCATGGAGGTTGAGAGCTCAGCAAAAAATAAACTTTAGCAAGTACAGTTGACCCTTTAACACAGACTTGAACTGCATGAGTCCACTTACTGGCTTTTTTCAGTAAAAGTTACTCCAAACAGGCCTGCTGTTCTATTCTTCCCTCCATCTCTTCTGCCTCTACCTTCCTCCAACCACCGCTGAGACAGCCAGACCAGTTCCTCTGCCTCCTCAGCTATTCCATGTGAAGACAAGAATGAAGACCTTTATGATGTTCCACTTCCACTTCACGGTTAGTAAATATAGTTTCTTTTTTTTTTTCTGAGTTGGAGTCTCACTCTGTTGTCCAGACTGGAGTGCAGTGGCACGCCCCTGGCCACCGCAGCCTCGCCCTGCTGGGTTCCGGCGATACTTCCACCTCAGCCTTCCAAGTAGCCGGAACTACAGGGGCGCACTACCACAACCGGCTAATTTTTGATTTATTGTAGAGATGAGATTTCGCCAAGTTGCCCCGGCGAGTCTCGAACCCGCGGGCTCAGGCAATCCACTCACCTCGGCCTCCCAAAGTACTGGGATTACAGTCTGAGCCACCGAACATGGCTATAGTTTCTTTCTTATGATTTTCTTGGTAATGTCTTCTTTTTCTCTGGCTTTTTTATTGTAAGAATATAGCACATAATACAGGGAACATAAAAAATATCTGTGAATTGACTATTTATGTTACCTGTAGGCTTTCAGTCAACAATAGTCTATATGTAGTTATGTTTTGGGAGAGGAAAAAGTTATACACAAATTTTTGACTACATTAGCATGTGACCTCTCTAGCCCCCACATTGTTGAAAAAGCAACTGCACTAGTTAAATGGATACAGACTTATGGAGTCAAAAGATGGTGAACTTTGGAACAGACTGCCTTTGGCTTAAATTCCAGCTCTACCATTTAATAGCTATATGACTGGGTAAAATCATTTAATAAAACCTAGTTTTATCACATGCAACATGAAGATAAAAATACACCTTTATAAAATTATTGTAAAGAATAGTGTAATGGACTGAATGTGTACCCCCTCACCCACAGAATTCTTATTTGAAATCCTAATCATAATGTTATGGTATTTGGAGATGGGGCCTTTGGAAGGTAACTAGGTCATGGGGGTAGGTCTCATGGGTTGGATTACTGCTCTGATAAGAAGAGACACAAGAGATACGATTCCTCTCTCAGACTAATAAGGATACAGTAAGGAGGAAGAGATCTCTCAGCAAGCACCAGATCTGCCAGCACCTTTTTCTTGGACTCCCCCACATCCAGAATCATGAGAAATAAATGACTGTGGTTGAAACCACCCAGTTTACAGTACTTTGTTATAGCAGCACAAACAGACCAAGACCGTGATGACATCTACTCAACATACCCAGCTACATGACTGGGTAAAATTATTTGATGAACCTAGTTTTAACCCTTTCTTGGGTTAAATGGCAATGAATTCAAGATCAAATGCCAGTTTTCTTTAGACTTCCTATTCCCCTCTCACCTCCTCACTCCCACCCTTCAAATGACTTGTTTTATGGATAACTCTCTAATTGAAATGCAATTGATGGCTGGAAGCTCCCAGAGAAGCAGACCAATACAAATGTTCCCAAACAGTTCATCCTGTTAGAGACAGTATTTGAGTTATTTTGTAATTGTGTTGGGGGTGGATGCTGCCTGTTTGACACAGGTTTAAGTAATGGAAACCCAATGAGCCTTTTCTCATCAGAAGGCTCTCTCTACCTCAAAACCAAATGTATCTGTGAAGAGTCAATTATTTTTATGCTTTCTTGGCCAAACTTGGGATGATCAGTAAATAGCAAGAATTATAATTAGAATACTGAGAGTATTGTTTCATTTTTGGACCATGGAAATTCTGCAACTTTGCTAGTAAGATACAGGCACAAGGAGAAACACAAACGAAGAAGCTTGTGCCTTCAGATTAATTTAGATATATTCACATGCTTTTGATTAATGTTGGAGTTCTTGTCCTTCTAGATGAACTTGTTAATTCCTTTGGTGGAATCTGATCCATCTTGCTTAGAGAAGAGAAATAGGATCATTTGCAAAGGATACAATGGAGGCCAGAGCTCCACATTTGTTTTAATCTCTGGTGATATACTGCATTGCAACTGAGAAAATGCCCCATCTTTATTTCCTGGAGTTGGTTTGACATTTACCAACCTAATGCTGATTTAATGGGGAGTAGGATGAAAGTGAGGAATGGAAAATATTCTCAGGGGAAGTTGAAAGAGAAAAAAAAGAAAACGGGAATTTGGGATCTGACCATTAGCTACTGTTAATGAATCTGTTTAACCGATGAGATACCATGTTTTAATTACCTGTATTATTGCAGGAATTCGAAGGGGGGAGGACTTCTTCATTTCTATTTTATTTTATCTATTTAATTTAATTTTATTTAGACAGGCTTTCATTCTATTGCCCAGGCTAGAGTGTAGAGACACGATCACAACTCACCGCAGCCTCAAACTCCTGGGCTTAAGTGATCCTCCTGCCTCAGTCTCCTGAGTAGCTGAGACTATAGGCATGCACCACCACACCCAGCTAATTTTTCTATTTTTTATAGAGACAAAAATGTCACTTTGTTGTCCAGGCTAGTCTCGAACTCCTAGCCTCAAGCAATTCTCCCAGCTCAGCCTTCCAAAGTGTTGGTATTAGAAGCATGAGCCACCACACCAGGTTCATTCCTCTTTAATTCAGACTAACAATTTGTATCTTTTTGATCTTGGAGGAAGGTTGGTATTAAATGATAATGGAAAGAATTATCCATAGACTCATCTCTTTTCTTTTCCTATGGTGTATCTATTCAATAGAAGATGAGGATAAAGAATGAGGTAAATATGCTTATCTATTAATTCAAATGTATAAGTATCTTTTGAGTGTTTACTGTCTGTTGGACATGAATTAGGTACTGGAAATGAGAGATAAATGAGTTATTTCTGTTCTTATGAATTTCAGAGTTTAATAGGAGAAACAGAATATTTGTCACAAAAATCATTGTACTTAGAGCTATATCTTAGGTCAGATTTCCTGTGTAGGGGACTGTGTGCAAATGATTCACTGATGAGATGTCATCAGGAGACCTATAAAGAAGTGAGGGAAGAAGACGAGGGCAGGGGAAGATGTTAGGCAGAAATGTGGTGTCCCCTGAGTTTAATCTCAGTCTGACACCCAAGGGGTCACTTAAGTCAAGAGGCTGAGACTTGATGACCTTGAATCATCTTGTCATTCAATGAGAGCTTCTAGGCATGCCTGGGCTCTCTAGAGAAAGATAACTACAGACCATTAGCAGCCAAGCTCACTATAGCTATAAGGTAAGGTGCGTTGCACAGCAAAGAGGCCCAGGCTGAGGCAGCATCCACTGCTGGACCCAAAATGCCTATAACTGGCTTTGCACTAGGGCAATGCAGTGTCTCATCGTATAGATGGTCTGTAAGCACACAGCTACAATACAGGATGATAAGTGTCATGATAAGAGTTTATATGTGTGGCATAGAGGACAAGGATTACCCGATTATACATTCATTGGCACTTCCTCTCAGTGCACTGGAGTTTTAAAAAATAATTTTGGAGGTAAGGAGTATGGTCATGGAAGTCTTTTTGAAGAAGGCATTAACTGAAGTAGATTTACGGACTCAATAAACGCAATACTGTAGTATGGAAAATTATTGAGTGCAATGTCTCATCCATTACCCTGAATTAAATCTCAGTGGAAACTCTTTTTCAACCATATTGCCATCTGTATATCTGTATGTATGTGTGTGTGTGTGTGTGTGTGTGTGTGTGTGTGTGTGTGTGTGTGTAGCAATATATAATATAAGTAAGTGAGGCTTATAAGACAGGCTTTAAGAAAGGAATACGATCAGGTTTAAGGTCACTTATAATCTGATGATTAAAAACCTTTCCAGGAAAACACAATGATACCTTCTTTTGGAACTAAGAAGGATGCTGTCAACATGAGACACATGTTAATAAGTCAAGATTTCTTGGGAGATACAGATATATTTTTGTTTAGTAATGTATAAATATCTTTTGAGTGTTTACTGTCTGTCAGACATGAATTGGGTACTGGATATGAGAGATAAATGACTTTAACGATTGAGGTGTGTTTTCGTAAAACACTTTCCAAAGGTACTACACGCTATCCAGTGATATTTTCACTTAATGTTACACTGTTTGACTTGACACATGTTGGAAGTAATGTAGGCTGTAGGTTTTTAGAACCTCCAGGGAAAACAGGTCTAACTCAGAACTAGGAGCATCTCTAGCTGGTTCCAGGTTTTCATTTTTTGGTCTTGTACTCCTCCAGTTTTAATTCTTTTGATACATTGAAGTCCTGTTTCAGGGTATTTAGCTGATATACTGTTCACTCAGATATTCACGTTTTAAGAATACAACAGAATTAGGCAAGAATTCTTCATATGTGTAGCTCAGTATCCATTTCTATGGTTTTCTTATTAACTTGAAATCCTGGAATATAGCACTTGGCTTAAAGGTTGAGAAACTGACTGGTCATTTATTTAATTGTGTTCATTATTTATTACTTGAGATTTTCCTATTGCATATCCTTTTTAATGGTCTTCCAAATGTCTTTTCATAATGTTCTCTTGATTCATAACCTGTAAATGTATGTTTAATTGAAAGACAAAAGAAGAGAAAGAAAATTTTCTGTGACCTCCATAATTACCTTCCACATTTGCTTATTCTGTCTTTTCATGTGAACATTTTTAAACTTGCCTGCATATCTGACATTCCATTTAAGAAACAAAATCTCATTATCTGTGTGTAGTGTTCATCCTCCGTGTTTGACAGCTCAGGCAATAGATTGCCAAATAGGAAAATCCTTAGGGAGCAAAGGAGAGAAAAAGGAACACACACACACATACACAGACACACACACTTGTCATAGGTCAACAACCCCAGGACTGATTTAAGTGCTATTTGGAGCTTGCCATCAACAGGATTTACTGCTACTCTTACACAGGCTTACAGGACAAACCTGAATAAGAAAGTATTGGAAATTTCCATTTTTGTGAATTTTGTTATTCTTACACATTCTTTCCTGAGAGAATAAAGTACATGAGGCCTTATACAAATACAACAAGGACAAACAGGCCTGGAAAAATTGACCCTTATTTGTATAACTTCTGTCTTTTTATTCAAATACTTCCCCTGGAGTAAGTAAATAGTTTACATTTTGGGACACATGCCTTTCAGAGCTGTGTCTGTAGGCAAAGCAGAAAGTTTGCAGTGAGCAACCAGGTAATTTCTGAGAGGGAAGAAAGAATCCTACAAAGAAATTCTGCATTAGCCAAATTGTCTATTAAGGGAAACCCCGATTAACCTACTTAAACATCTACTTTTTTCACCGACACACAATAATTGTACATATTTTGGGGGTACATGGGATATTTTGATACATACAATGTGTAATGATCAAATCAGGGTAATTGCAATACCACTAACATTCATCTTTTCTCTATGTTTGAAGTGTTTTAATTCTTCTTTTGTAGTTATGTTGCTATGTCCATTTAACTGGCAGTGTGTAGACCCAAATTTGTGGCATCTATAGCAATAATTATTCCTTTGTTGTTCCAAATAAGTTAAATCAGACTAGGCCTTGAATTGATGTGTTTGTTTTTTGTAATCTCCATATTTTGGTTCAAATAGGAGAAAGCAGGCATTTGGAGGTGTTTTCATTGCTTTTGGTTAGGAATCTTATCCTACCTTGGTCATCCACAGTTGGTTTGGTTCTTTAGGGACTCATAGAAATTTTAAGGCATTTTCTGGAAGCAGCACTCTGACTTTCCTTCCACAAATATTTCCTCTTTCACCCTCAGTCCATGTGGCTTGGGTGAGGCTAATCCTGGCTATCCCATGCCCTCACCCATCTCAGCCACTTTAGGAAGTCACATGACCCAGGTTGCTAACAAAAGCTTCTCATCTTCATCTTCAGGATAAGCTCAAGAAATGAAGTTGAGTCAAACCATAGTCTTGTCTTCATAATTATTCAGCTACTCAATGAGCACTTCCTTAGGAAAGGGGATTTTTCTTTTTCTTTTCACTCATATGTAGTTATAAACTAACAGCCAACAGTCAAATGAACAGTCAGTTTCTCACTCTCATTCTATTATTAAAAGTAGCATGTCAGGAGCCTGCTCACCACTTGGTACATTATTTAATTTCCATAAAAACTTTGAGATAGATACTTCTATTATCCCCTTTTTGCATACAAGAAACTGAAACCTCGCCATATCAAGCAGCTCCTTGAATCACATGCTAATATATGAATAGTCTGGCCTGAACTTAGTCTGATCTGAAGCATGTCCTCTTACCCACGACGCACCATCTGTAGGCATTTTAGTAAGAGGGAGGAAAGCCCACATCCAACATGTTGGTAAACATCAAAGTAAAATGTGTGTTTGGAAGAAAGGAATGAATGAAGTACACAATGGAGTCAAAGGAACCTTGGTCTATCAGCTATTGGAATCAGTATATAAGCATCTTGAACAGTGGTTGAGCAGAGATGGGTGGCACTCAACCAACTTGAATCCTGGCTTAGTACCTGCCAGGTAAGTCTATAGCCTGAAGCAGCCCAGCTCTTCATGTCACCGTCAGCATGAGGGTCATGTACTGGAGTGTTCTAAAGCTTGCTAAACTAAGTGATGAGTCTAGCTTGGTACATTGTTGTTCATGTGTTTGTACATTAATTAGCTCAGTCATGCTTCTAGTTTTTGTTAACCATCTACTAAGTGACAAGTGTGACAAGTGTTATCTGTCTGAAATATATCAAGGCACCTATTCTCTCTAGAACATGTAGTTGTAGAACTGATCATTCAATGATAGAACATATGTCAAAAAATAGTTGGTGCATAGTAGATACTCAAAAAGTGTCAGATTCTCTTGTCTTTTCACTTAGATTTTTAAAATTATAAATGGTTTCCTATCTTCACTGGCAAAATATTTCTCCGAAAAATTCTAAGAAGAAAAAGCCTCACATGTAGGAATAATTATATTATTGACTCAAGGTCAGTAAAAGCTTTTCAACTTGCTTGGAAAGACACAATAATACATGATTAGAGACAAAAGAGAAAGCATATCACAAAGACATATAATGTATAATGAAAATGTAAACAAGACTTTAAGTAGGATAATATATGTGTGTACCCTCAATGGCTTGGTTAATATTGTTCTAATCTTATAAAATAAAAGCAATGCTTTGGAACCATAGACAATACAAGGACAAACAAGTTGTCTTATTTGTACTGTGGAAAATGTGATTTAGAAAAAAAAATTTCAATTTTTCACATGCATTTTTGTCATATTGGGTCCAAGCCTGGCGGTCGATAGTTTGGTCATATATAAACCCTCCTTCTGCTGAAAAGTGGTTATCTACTCTAAATCCATTCTATTTTCATTTATGGAGAATGATGAATAATGCAGTGTGCAATTACTTTTTTCTGATTTAATACTAGCATGGGAACTACTCTCTAGTATAATATCCAATTAAAATTCACCATGGCAGATGTGGGTTGTGGACCTGGTCAAAAGGCATAAACTCCCAACCCATCTTGTGATTGTTTCAGCAGAGGATTTTCAGGCATTACTTCAAATGATCCCAGCCATGCATTGCAGGTAATGAAGGAGGCACAAGTTCATACCCGGCTCTTTGACTCCTTGGCTGCTGCTGAATATGACTTTATTTTCCATTTGTTGGACTGGAACATCCCCTTAGATTAGAGAGAAGGCAGTCCTCTGCAGTTTATAAGCACAGTTCTCTTAGGAATGAGTAATAACAGCATGGATTCTGATTTTTTATAGTCATTTTTATTTCTGCTTTAAGGAACAAATTCTTCATTACATTTGTAAGCAGAAGCAGGATGACTCTTGGTAAAAGTGAAAGCATGAACAGTACCAGCAAGGATAATTGAAGTCTACACATTTAAATCCAATTCTATTTTGTTTCTTTCCAAACAGGTATTAAGCCCCTACTATATGCAAAATATCATGCTCAATGCATATATGTTGAATTAATTATGTCAATAACTGCTATTTAGATTGGTCTACCTACATTTACTGTAATCTCAATTTTATGTAGTTATGCAATTCAACTAGTCATAGATAAATTTGATTTCCTTCTTGTCTTCTTATTGTTACCCATGAAGCTTTAACGCCATTTCGCATTCTCAGAATATATTTGCTTAAATAAAAGCTAATTTCATAAGGGAAATCTCCTGTTAAGATTTCAAAAGAACATCAAAGAAGCCACAGAAGAATTTTTCTAATTTGTCCAGGCTCTTTCTTTCTTATCAGGATCATCTAAGATTGACTAGTGTGACAGGTAAATTCTAAGATGAATCCTGATGATCCCTGCCTCCTGGCATTCACACACTCATACAATCCCTTCCCACTGAGTGTAGGATTGCCTAGTGACTTGCTTCTAACCACTAGAATAGTAAAAAGGTAATGGAATGCCACTTCTGTGAATAGGTTACATAAAATTGCTACTTCTATCTTACTAGCAGATTCTCTTTACTGTCTTCTCAGTGTGTACTCTGATAAAGACCTACCATATTAGAAAGGTGAAAGAGGCAAGGAACTGGGGTATACTTCCAGTCAACAAACAACTAGAATATAACCCTCAGCCCAGCAGCCCCTGACAAACTAAATTCCACCAAGGCTTTGAGCTTTGAAGCACCTCTTTTCCCAGACAAGCCTTCAGATGAAACCACAGCAGCGCTGGCCACCACCGTGATTACAGCCTGCCAAAGACCCGACTAAGCTGACCACAGAAACCATGAAAGAATAAATGCATGTAGTTTTCAGCTGCTTAGTTTGTAACGCAGTCGTAGATGACTAATATCATTAAATAATCCCCAATAATTCTCATCTGAACCTATTCAAATAATAAATAACTTTATTTTTACTTCATTGTCTCTTCATTTTTACTTCATTCTCTCTTCATTTTGCTCTTGCTTTTACTATTTTACAACAAATAGTAAAATGGTCACAAGCCTGAGGAAGAATAAAAATTGTTTCTGGAGTCTCAAATATAATTTGTTCTAGATTAACCACAGGAAGCATGACTGTCTAATGATATACCATAAGTGATACTGTGGAGAAGATTTTGTTGCTTATTTTTTTTTAATCAATATTTTTTATTATGATTATGTGGGGTACAGTTAAGGGTTAGGTGTACAATTATGTTTCATTCAGGCACCCTGTTGATAAGAGGTGTTTTCCCATCCACAGACAGATATTTGCGACTGTTAATCCCATCCCCTTTTCCCCCCCATAGTTTCCCAGTACCGTCAGTCATTTTCTTATTGTATTACATTGTATGTTCAAGGTCCATTGTATGAATGAGCACATGTGATACTCAGATCTTTGTTTCTGTGAGAGGTTACTCAGTATTATAGACTCTAGTTCCATCCAGGCTGCTGCGAAATTCATGATTTTGTTCTTTTTTATGGCTGCGTCGTATTCCATCGTGTATATGTACCACATTTTTAAAATCCAGTCCTCTTTTGATGAGCAGAATGGTTGTTTCCAGATTCTTGCTATTGTGAACAACACTGCAATAAACATACGTGTGCAGGTATCTTTTCTATAGAGTGATTTGAGTTCTTCAGGGTATATTCCCAGTAGAGGGGCTGCGGGGTCATATGGAAGGTCAATTTTCAGAGCTTTTAGGAATCGCCACACTGTTTTCCACAGAGGTTGCACTAGTTTACACTCCCACTAACAGTGTAGAAGTGTTCCCTTTTCACCACACCCTCTCCAGCAGCTGTTATTTTTTGAGTTGTTGATAACTGCCATTCTGACTGGAGTTAGGTGGTATCTCAGTGTGGCTTTGATTTGCATCTCCCTGATGATTAGTGAGGTTGAGCATTTCTTCATGTGTTTGTTGGCTGCTCGGATGTCTTCTTATGTGAAGTGTCTGTTCATATCTTTTGCCCATTTTATAATGGGATTGTTTGTTTTTTTCTTTTCAGCACGTTTGAGTTCCTTGTAGATCCAGGATGTTAAGCCTTTGTCAGACCTGGCGTTGGCAAATACTTTTTCCCAGTCTGTAGGCTGTCTCCCTGCTCTCTTGATAGTTTCTTTGGCTTTGCAGAAGCTTGTCAGTTTAATAAGGTCCCACTTGTCTATCTTCTCTCTTATGACCTGTGGGTTTCGGGTTTTGTTCAGGAATTGGTTGCCAGTTCCGATTTCCATGAGGGTATTTCATTCCTTTTCTAAGGTTCTTATGGTTTGAGGTTTTACATTTAGGTCTCTGATCCATTTGGAGTTAACCTTTGTGCATGGGGATAGATAGGGGTCCTGTTTCAATCTTCTGCATGTGGTCAGCCAGTTTTCCCAGCACCATTTACTGAATAGGTTCTCCTCTCCCCAGTGGTAGGTGGTGGGGGCTTTGTCGAAGATGAGTTGGTTGAGAAATTGAGGTTTTGCTTCTGGAATCTCAATTCTATTCCATTGATCTATATGCCTGTTCCTGTACCTACCAAGCTGTTTTGATGATTGTAGCTTTATAGTAACTTTATACCAGAGTATGGATGGTAATGTGATACCACCTGTTTTTTTTTTTTTTGCTGAGGATTTTTCTGGCTATTCTTGGATGTTTGTGTTTCCATATGAATTCCTGTGTTGTTTTTTCCAGGTCTGAGAAGAATGTTGCTGGTAATTTGATGGGTATTGCATTGAATTTGTAGATTGCCTTAGGTAAGATGGACATCTTCACAATGTTGATTCTTCCAATCCATGAGCATGGGATATTTTTCCACTTGTTTGTGTCATCTTTGAATTCTTTGAGCAGTGTTTTGTAATATTCATTGTAAAGGTCTTTCACGTCTCTGGTTAGGAAGATGCCAAGGTATTTCATTTTTTTAATGGCTATTGTGAATAGAATTGTGTTTTTTATTTGGGTTTCTGTTTGTTTATTATTGGTATAGAGAAATGCTTGTTGCTTATTTTATGTTTAACCTCTTCAGTCCTCAGTTTTTCAAATTTATGAAATGAAAATGGTGAGATTAAACAACTAGCCTCTGCTGAGATCTATATTATATTGAATGCTTTATATTCATCATCACCTTTAATCATTTTAATTAGTGTTCCTATAATCTCTGAGAAAAAGATTAAAGGAAAAGCATATTATCAGTAAAGAGTATATTATAAACAAAGTGTATATTATTAAAGTGACATGAGCAAGATGGCAGAATAAGAAGGCCTAGACTTTACTTCCCCCAATAAACACACTGATTAAACAAAACATGGACAAATTCCCTTTGTGAGACATCGATAAAATAGTTGAGAGGTGAATATGAAACCAGCCACATCAGAGTAGGTGTGGAAACTTGAGACACTTTCTCTCCATTATTCTTACCCCTAGCAGAGTGTCATACAGTTGAGAGGAAATCCCCAATTGGGAGCTTCTCCCTGGAAAGGAAAGAATTTGACCTCAAGTCCAACACCCCAACTTTTCTGTGGGCTGCCCAGAAGATTGACTTTAGTCTTATCTGTCTTGGAGTACTGTCAGAACTCGGCATACTCTCACTGCCTGGAAATCAGTGAAAACACCAATGGCAATTTGGGTTGTCAGACATTATAGCTATTTGTGCCAATTTGGCACAGAAAGGTAGATAAAAGTCTCAGCTTCCAATTTCTCCCTGAGGAGGAAAGAAGTTTAACCAAGAATACAACACCTCAGCTTTTCAAGAGGACACACAAAGGGCTGTTTTCTGTCATGCCTGTCTTGAAGCACTAACAAGATCTAACATATTCTTGCTGTCTGGGCACCAGTGAGAACACAGTTGGCAGTTTGAACGAGCAGCCACTGTAGGCTAGGCCTTCCACTTGGCCCACACAATGCAAACAGGCAAAAATACTAAGATGACAACTTCTTCCTGGGGAAGGAAAGTGTTTAACTGAACGTCAAACTACCCAACTTTTCCAGAGGCTGCCTGAGAGATTGACTTCAGTCTTGCTTGTCTCAGAGTATGGATGAAACCCAACACATTCTCGAAACCTGAGGACCACTAAAAACAAATAAAGTGGTTGGACTAGAAGCAAGGTTTAAAAGGCTCCCCAAATATCCAAATATCTGGCTGGATTGATGGACGAAAGTCTTCCTCCATACAAAGCCAGATCATGAAGACTACAAGAAGCAGCTGTTGTCTCCAACACGGAGATATCAATACAAAGATTTAAAAAAATGAAGTGACAAGGAAATATATTTCAAAACAAAAAAATAAAATAAACTTCCTGAAACTGACCTTAATGAAACAAAGACATATGATTTACCTGACAGGAAATTCAACATAACAATCATAAAATTGCTCATCAAAGCCAGGAGAGCAATGTATAAACAAAACAAAAATTTCAAAGCAAGAGGTAGAAAATATATTTAAAAAACAGAAATCTTGGAACTGAAGAATACATAACTGAGCACTAGAGGTTTAACTACCAACTAGCCCAAGCAGAAGAAAGAATCAATGAACTCAAAGACAGATCATTGACAATTATCCAGTTAGAGAAGCCAAATAATAATAATAATAATGAAAAAAGTAAAAAGAATAATAAAAGTTTAAGGGACTTTTGGGAATCATTAAGCAAACCAATATATACATTATTCATTTATTTATTTTTTTGAGTTGGAGTCTCACTCTGTCGCCCAGACTGGAGTGCAGTGGCCACTCCCAGCCACCGCAGCCTCGACCTGCTGGGCTCCGGTGATCCTTCCGCCTCAGCCTTCCAAGTAGCCGGAATTACAGGCATGCGCTGCCACGCCCGGCTGACTTTTTGATTTATTGTAAAGTCAGAGAAGAAAATTGAGAGAAAAAAAGAGGCAGAAATATTATTTTTTAAATGACTGAAAACTTCTCAAATCTGAATCCAGGAGACCCAACAGACTTCAGATAAGAGGAATTTCCCCAAAATCTATACTTAAATATGTTATAATTGTCCAAAGATAAAGACAAATAAATTTTCGAAAGTTGCAAGAAAAATGACCTGTAGCATATGAGGGAACCTCTATATGACAATGTATGAGCTGTTTTCACAGCAAAAATTTGCAGGCCAGAGGGAGTGGGATGATAAATTCCAAGTGAAGAAATTAAAAAAAAAATACCAACAAAAATAGTATACCTTGGATGAAATATATACTTCAAAAATGAAGGCCAGGTAAAGTTTTTTTCCGGACAAATAAAAACTGAAAGTTCATCACCACTAGGCCTGCCTTATAGGAATGTTTTTAAGTTGAGAAGAAAGGATGCTAAACAGAAACACAAAAACATATGAAAGTATGAAACTCACTGATAAGTAGATAGACAAATGCAGAATGAAGTAGTACTCTGACAGTGGTGAGTCACTTTTAATTCTACTGGAATCATTTAAAAGAGTATTATAATAGCAGTAAATATAAAATTATGTTAATAGCCATAAAATATAAACAATGTTAATTGTGACATCAGTAACATAAAGTGAGGAGAAGTAAAAGTGCAAAACATTTGCATGTAATCTTAGTTTTGTTATCTGACTAAAAGTAAACTATTGCAGAGAATTTATATAGTCCATGGTAGCCTTAAAGAATAAACCTATAGAAGATACACACACACACACACACACACACACACACACACACACACACACAGAGAGACACACACACATGAAAAGAATCAAAGCATAGCAATACTATAAGAAGTTCGGCTCCAGTAATGACTCCACACCTGGCCAGGACCAAGAGATTTATTAAAGTGGTGGTTGCAAGGAAAAAGGGAAAGGGTCTGTGGAGAGAGAGAGAGAGGAAGTGGGAGAGAGGTGGGGAGAGAGCTGCAGAGAGGGAGAGAGTGACAGAGAGAGACAGAAAGAGAGATGAGCGACAGAGAGAGAGAGAAAGAGACATGAGAGAGAGAAAGAGAAACAGAGACAGAGAGAGAGAGAAACAGAGACAGAGAAAGAGAGAAAAACAGAGACAGAGAGAGAGAGAAACAGACAGAGAGAGAGAAACAGAGGCAGAGAGAGAGAAACCGAGAGAGAGAGAGTTGTGGGGAGAGGGTTGTATTTATCAGCCCAACAGGGGCCGGAAGGGGCCGTGCTATGCTCCTATTGGAGGAGCTGCATGGGAGTAGGGTGGGGCCAATGCCGTGTTATGGTCCTATTGGACACATAACAAAGCTGGGTACTGATTGGAGGCTTGCAGGTTTGAAATTGACACATGCAGGGAGGTTTGAAATTGGCACGCACTGGGAATTGTGCTCACAGAAGCCGGACTGAGGGCCTTTGTTGTCTGGTGTGTCGGCGCCATTTTGGGAGCCGCCCCTCTGGTCACTTCCTGCACCCTTCAAATACAAAAAAGCAATGAAACACAAAAACAAAAACAGCAAGGGTGGAAAAGAGGGGCAAAAGAACAAGACAGAAAACAACTAAAAGGCAGCAGGAAGTTCTTCCCTATCAATAATTACTTTGAGTGTAGATGGTTTAATCTTGCCAATCAAGGCACAGAGTGACTGAATAGATTAAAAAAGCAAGATTCAACCATATGCTCTCTGCAGGAGCCTCACTTTAGACTTAGGGACACACATAGTCTAAAGTGAAGAGACAGAAAAGAATAGTTCATAAAAATGGTAAACAAGAGAGAAGAGGTGGTTATACTTATACCAGACAAAATAGATTTTAAGTAAAAAACTGTCACAAGAAGCAAAAAAGGGCATCTATAATGATAGAAGAGTCTACTCATCAGAAATAAGTTATAAATGTATATGTATCCAATATCAATATCAGAGCATTTAAATATATAAAGTAAACATTAACTGAACTGAAAGGAAAAATAGATAGCAATACTATAACAGTAGAAGACTTTAACACCCCACTTTCAATAATGGATAGAACATCCAGACAGAAAATCAATAAAGAAACAACTGACTTGAACACTACATAACAATAGGCATATACAGATCATTCCACCCAACAGCCACAGAATGTAAATTATTCTAAAGCGCACATGGAACATTCTTCAGGATAGATCATATGTTTGATCACAAAACAAATTTGAGCAGATTGAAATTATACCAAATATCTTTTCTGATCACAATGGAATGAGACTAGAAAACTATGCCAGAAAGAAAACTAGATAATTACAAATATGTGGAAATTAAACAACATATTACTGAACAACCAATGAATCAAAAAGAAATCAAAATGGAAATTGGAAAATACCCGAAGACAAATAAAAATGGAAACACAACATAACAAACAAACACTGTGGGATACAGCAAAAGCCACAGGAAGAAGAAAGTAAGAGATGAGGTAGCTAGAGGATGGCTAGGCAGACAGACAGAGTGGGTCCTCAGTAACAAAGTAGCAAACTTCTTGCAGACCTCTCTGACTGAAACACTCAAGCTGCCTGCAAGCCCCTCAGGTTAGAGTAAAGACATTCACTACTGGGATTGGAAAACAAACCAGTCAGCTCACTGCTAAGTGCCAACCAATCAGCTCACTACTAGGCCCCTACCTCCAGTCGATTGGTTCTTAGTACTGACCAATCAGCACAGCTAGTGCCAACCAATCCACTCACAGCTAGTGCTAGCCAATCATCTCAGTCTTAGGGCTATACAAGCACTGGTTTCAGTTCCAAACTGGCTAACCCTTTGGGTCCCCTCCCACTGTATGAGCTTTTCTGTCTTCTCAGTAAATCCTGCTTTCTCACCTTCCAGACATCGTGTCCCTCATTCCAGGAACCTGGACTTTAAGAGCTGCACCTGAACAGGGCTGAAGAGTCAACACCCTAGAGGGTAGCTGGAACCTGCTGACCTGGAAGACCTGCCTGCAGAGAGCAAGACTCCAGAACTGAGACACTTCTCAGAGGTTGGCTTGCCAGTCCATCAAACCAACAGCATTCTTGGGGCTTGACTTGCCAGCCCATTAGAGTCAACACTTTTGGGGCTTGGCTTGCCAGCCCATTGTGTTGACACTATTTAGGGCTCAGCTTGCTGACCCATTGAGCTGACATTCTCGTGACCAGCTGACCAGAGAACAATCTGTATCAAAAGTTTATAGTGATAACCTACATTAAAAAAAGAAGAATTTTAAATAAACAATGTAACTTTACACCTCAAAGAACTAAAAATAAATAAATAAATCCAAAAGTTAGCAGAAGGAAGACAATAATAATGATTAGAGCAGAAATAAATGAAATAATAGAAAAACAATAGACACAATCAACAAAATTAAGAATTAATTTTTTGAAAAGATAAACTAAATTGAAAAACAAGCTAAGAAAAAAGAGAGCAAACTAAAATAAATACAATTGGAAATGAAAGAGAAGACATTATTGATGCTGCAGAAATGAATCATAAGAGAGTACTGTGAACAATTATATGGCAACAAATAGGATAACATAGAAGAAATAAATTCCTAGACATAAAACCTACCAACCTACCAAGGCTGAATCATGAAGAAATAAAAAATCTGAAAAGATCTATAACTAGTAAGGAGATTGTATATGTAAAAAAAAAAAAGGAAAAAGACTCCAACAAAGGAAAGCTCAGGACCAGATGGCTTCACTGCAGGCCACTTCTCAATAAGTACTGAAAAAGCACTTGATAAAATTCAATATGATAAAAACTCTAAACGAACTAGGAATAGAGAGAAATTACCTCAACATATTAACGGTCATATATCAAAAATCCACAGATACAGAAATATTTTTCTCTAAGATGAAGAACAAGACAAATGTGTCTACTCTGACCACTTCTATTCAACTCAGTATTCGAATCCATGACCAAACAATTGGTGAAGGACAAAAATAAAAAGCATTCAAGCTAGAAAGGAAGAAGTAAAGTTGTGCCTATTTGCAGATAAATTATATATATATATATAGATAGATAGATAGATATAGATATGTATTTCTAAAGACTTCACAAAAATAATTACTAAAACTAATAAATGACTTCAGTTCAGTTGCAGGCTATCAAATAGTTGTATTTCTATACATTAAAAAAATTACTGTCGAGACCCACCTGGGCAGCGAGACCTCATCTCCACAATAAATCAAAAAATCAGCCAGGCATGGTAGCGCATGCCTGTAATTCCAGCTACTCAGAAGGCTGAGGTGGAAGGATCGCCAGAGCCCAGCAGGTCGAGGCTGCGGTGGCCGGGAGCAGCCATTGCACTCCAGTCTGGGCAACAGAGTGAGACTCCAACTCAAAAAAAAAAAAAATATACTGAAAGGGAAGTTAGGGAAATAATTCCAATTACAATAGCATCAGAGAGAATAAAATGCTAAAGCATAATCTTAAATAAGCAAATGAAAGAATTGTACATTGGAAACTATAAGACATTGATGAAAAAGTAAAGAAGACACAAGCAAATAGAAATATACCCCGTGTCTGTGAACTGGAAGAGTCAATATGAGGAGTTTTCAAGAAGTTTATGGAAAATGAGTTTTATGTTTTATGAAAGAACTATGCATTGACTTCAAAATTTGTCTGAACAAAAATAAGCTCATACTAATTTGTTATAACATGTCTGAACAGGTTCTAGGTTTGAAGCAATAAGCAGATAAAACATCAGTTTGAAAAAAATCCCCTATCAGAGTCCTTATGAATTCTGTTAATATTGAAACAAGAACAAATATCAATTTATGGTGAAACTTGGGTGGAAGAAGGGTAAAATCATGATGCTTTACAAAAAGTGTATGGGACAAGCCCCCAAAGAAATCAGCAGCTTACAAATGGATAACTCATTTTAAGAAGGGATGGGATGATATTGCAGATGAAGCCCACAGCAGTAGACCACTCACAGCTTTACCAGAAAAACACCCAGGAAAACTTTGCCACTGCAACAATGCTCCTCCTCATTCCTCTCATCAAAGGCAATGTTTTAAGGGTTTCAGTGGGAAATCATTAAATGTCAACTTTGCAGTCCTGATTTAGCTCCTTCTTACTTCCTTTTGTTTCCTAATCTTAAAAAAATCTTTAAAGGATACCCATTTGTCATTGTCATTAATGTAAAAAAGACAGCATTAATATGGTTAAATTCCCAGGACTCTCAGTTTTTTAAGAATGGACTAAATGACTGATATCATTGCTTACAAACATATCTTGAACTTAATGGAGATTGTGTTGAGAAATAATGGTCATATTTTAAATTTTTATCTTTTTATTCAATTTTCTACAAACTTTTTGACAATGTCTCTTGTTAAGATATTCCTATTACTCAAAAAAATTTATAGATTCCATGCAATTTCTATCAAAATGTCAATAATGTTTCAGAAATTCATACAGAACCACAGAACATCCTTAATAGCAAAAATAATTTTGCAAAAGAAGAACAAAACTGTAGGCATCACATTTGTTGATTTCAAAATATATTCCAAAGGGCTACAGTAATTAAAACAATATGGTACTGCTATTAAGATAGACACATTGACCAGTGGAACAGAATAGAAAGCCCGGAAATAAATCCATTCATAGATCATCACTTGCTCTCTGACAAAGGTTCCAAGAATACACAACGGGGAATAGTCTCTCCAACAAATTGGGTTTGGAAAACTAGATATTCTAATGCAAAATAGTGGAATTTCGTCCTCATTCTAACCATACACAAAAATCAACCCATGCTGGATTAAAGATGTAAATGTAGGACCGAAACTATAAAACTCCTAGAAGAAAGCAAAGGGGGAGTCTCCATGACATTGGTTTTGGCAATTATTCCACACATGTGACACCAAAAGCACAGGCAACAAAAGACACATTATACAGGTGCGGCTACATCAGAATAAAAAACTTCCACACAGCAGAGAAACAATCAATGAGTGAAGAGGCAACCTATGAAATGGGAGAAAACATTTCAAACCTTATATCTGATAGAGGGTTAATTTCTAAAGTATATAAGGAATACCTCCATAGCCAAAAAAAACCTCAAAACCAAACAAAAATAAAACCCTGATAAGCCAATTAAAAATAGGCTAAAGACCTGAATAGATATCTTTCCATCTTTTCAAAGGAGACATACAAATGGCCAGCAGGCATATGAGAAGATGCTCATCATCACTAATCATCAGGACAATGCAAATCAAAACCACAATTAGATGTCACCTCACACCTATTAGAACAGCTCATGTAAAAACAAACAAACAAACAAAAACAGGTGTTGAAGAGGATGTGGAGAAGTTGTTACCCTTGCACACTGTTGGTGGAAATGCAAGATGGTTCAGTCTCCATGGAAAACAGTATGGAGGTTCTTCAAAAAATTAAAAATAGAAATACCGTATGATCCAGCAATCCCACCTCTGTGTATTTGTCAAAAAGAATTGAAATCAGGGTCTTGAAGAGATTAGCATTCCATGCTCATTGCACCACTATTCATAATAACCAAGATGGAGAAATGCTCTAAATGACCACAAGCAGATGAATGGATAAAGAAAATGTAGTGTATACCCACAGCGGAAGATTATTCAGCCTTATCAAAGAAGAACATTCTGCAATGTGCAGCAACTTGGATGAACCTTGAAGATGTTATGCTAAGTGAAATTTGCCAATCGCAGAAAGACAAATATTGTATAATTCTATCTATATGAGGTAAATAACCAAACTCAGATGCAGAGAGTAGAACGATGGTTTCCATGGACTTGGGATGAGGTGAAAATTGGGAGTTGTTATTCAAAGGTTCAGTTATACAAGATGAATATATTCTAGGCCAGCTGTAGTGGTTCATGCTTGTAATCCCAGCACTTTGGGAGTCCGAGGCAGAAACCTCACTTGAATAAGGATATCTGCATAATAAATATTTGTATACCTAACCCTGAATTGTACCCCACACATTTAAAATTTTAAAAAAGGTAAGAGGAAAAAAAAGAAAAGGCAAGACTTGGCTGAAGGAAAACAAAACAAAACAAAACCAAAATCACAGGCATCATGGTGAGATGCTGTATCAATTTTAAAAACTAAGGTGAATACCTTCTAGAATTCTACTGTACAACATTGTGCCTAGAGTTAACAATACTGTATTGTACACTTAAAAGTTTATTAAAAAGGCAGATCTCATGTTAAATGCTCTTGTTACACTTCTTGTTTTTTAGGAATATGTCATCAAGAATGACTTCTGATGGCAAATGAAACTTAATCCTGCTGGGGAACGATGGGAAACATAGAACACACAGCTCAGTTTGCTCAGGGAACAAGGTGCTCAGTGATTATCCACCCACTCTCTAGCAGTGTTAGAGTGAGGAATCTTGGAGGAAGGTAGAGGGAACTCATTCCCTCTATAATGTCTAGTCTTGCCGACCTATGAAAAGAGTGGAGAGGGTCCCTGGTGAGAGGAAAGAGTCTGGCAACCAATCAGAAGTGCTGGCAACAGGGCATGGACGAGGTCACACACTGAATGAATGCGGACAGGATATCAACAGCATCTGCCACATACTAGGTGTTACTATCGTTCCATTTTCCAAAAGGAGAAACTGAGAAAGGAGGGGCTACATCTTTGCCAAACCTCCGAATTCGTCTAGAGCAGAACTGGGATTAAAAACCCAGCGGAATAATATCCCAGAGAAATGCTGTGAGGCTTAACCACTCTTTAAATGCACCTAGCAAGTAGAGAACACTTAGAAACTAACGTAGTTCATGATTGTGTTGCTGTTGGATGCCTGGAGTTTTCTGGCAAGAGACTACACAGCATGGCACAAAAGCTGCAGGGTTTGGAGGCACATAACTCACCTCCACAATGCAAACAAACAGTGGTAATATGGGGGTGCTGAGGCAAGTGACCCATTTCTCTGTGCAATAGTAAAAGGAAAGAAGGAGGAAAAGCAACTCTTCTTTCTCTTTACGTGTAAATTTAATGATACCAGAAAATAGTAATATTACTTGAAAATCTCAAAATTAAGGAAAAATTAAGTCACACAAATTTGCAAATCTCAAAATTAAGGAAAAATTAAGTCACACAAATTCTCTTATATTACTATTGTCATTTTTGCATATTCCTTTCGTGGTCCCTCTTTCACATGTACATATTTTTATCTGGTTGTGATCAGAGTCTCTATACATTGCTGTATGCCACATTAAAATGGAAATTTGAATAACGTGAGAAAGAAGCCGTCTTTCTACACCATGACAATCTAGTGTGTTTCCAAATTTTAAATCTTTTCTGACAGATAAAAATGGCACTTCAGTGTAATTTCTCTTGCTTATAAGTTTGAAATATCTCTGCATATGTTTAAGGGCCGTTGTTATTTTACCTCTTGAAGCATATGCATCTTCCATTGAAGGAGACAGAACTCAGAGATGAGCACTGAACCAAGCTGACAACTTGATTTCAGCCTTGTAATACCCAGAGCAGGGAGCCTGGCACGCACTTCCAAGCTGCAGAGCTACGGGGAAATAAGTGAAGTTCTAAAACTGCTGTGTTTGTGGTTATTTGTGGCCATAAAAAAGTAGTGCACCCATGCCTCTATATAACTTTCATATTTATTTCTAATGTCATCACAGGGTGTGTCATCATTTTCAACTGCTGTAATTAACCATTTTCTTAGGTTGAGCATTCATCTTGCTTTTGTTTGCTATTATAAATACTGCAGTGATAAACATGTTCATGCATACAGTTTTATCTATTGTTTTTAGCATTTATTATTTATTGTAATTGCTTTTATATTGAACAGGTACTGTATTACTTGTTCCAAAATTCAAATGTACAAAATGATAAACAGTGAAGAGTTTTCTTTTCACTTTTGTGCTTTCACTATACTTTCTCACCCACAAAACAATCCAGTATTAACTTATTTGGTTCCTTCTAGAGATATTTTGTCTAAATGATAGTGTTTCATATCCACTGTTTTGAACCTTGATTTTTTCATTAAACAATATATCTCAAGATTATTCTATATCAACATCTAGAGAACATCCTTTATACAGCTGAACAATGTCCTCTATAAATGTATTACATCTTATTTAACGTCATTGCTCTTTAGCCATCATGTTACCTAACTATCTAATAATAGTTAATAAATTATTCATTTATTCTATTGCATACATGTTCCATGGTTTTTATATTGGCAGGCATGTAGGGTTTTTTGGAATTTATTTCTGTGTATGTGGACTAGATAATGAGGACCAAATTCCCATTAGGAATTCCCATTAGGGCCAAATTTCCAAAAACCCTGGACAAATATTTTTAAAAGTATGACTACTTTTTTTTTTTTTTGAGTTGAAGTCTCACTCTGTCGCCCAGACTGGAGTGCAGTGGCTGCTCCTGGTCACTGCAGCCTCGACCTGCTGGGCTCCGGCAATCCTTCTGCCTCAGCCTTCCAAGTAGCTGGAACTACAGGAGCGCGCTACCATGCCCGGCTAATTTTTTGATTTATTGTAGAAATGAGGTCTTGCCAAGTTGCCCAAGCGGGTCTCGAACCCGTAGGCTCAGGCAATCCACTCACCTCAGCCTCCCAAGGCATGGGATTACAGGCTGAGCCAACGAGTCTGGCTAAAAGTATGACTACTTGAAGATATTAGAAAGTTAAAAAGAGAGTGTGGAATCACCTGGTCTGGAGCCAAAGGACATAGAAACCCACGCCATGGACCCAGCATTGGAAATTGCTTTTACCTGGGTAATGAGATGCTAACCATGGCCTTTGCCTTTACATAGTGCTAAGAGGAGTCACGGGTCCCCAAGGAAGGGCAACCCTGGGGACCCCTGGCTCCTGACTTTGGGCAGCTACTCCAAAGGGACACACCCTAAGAATGAGATGAATCCCAATTGAGCAACCCTCACAAGGGGCAGCAGCTCAATGTCACATCCTCTTAATTCCTGGAATTGAATGCAAATGATCTTAGATTACTCTAGCTGCTGCAGAAGCAAAGCAAGTCTCTAGAGAGGATAAGCAGCTAGTCTTCATAATTTTTTAAGAAACAATTTTACAGATACAAAATTCCAACCACAAAAACCAAACAAACAAAACAACAGTCAAGTGAGGAGACATGACAACTGAAAGAAAAATTAATTGAAACAATAGAAAACAAATACAGATCCACAGGGGCCCTAGGAATTCAGATACTAACTTGAAAATCAAGCCTTGTTCCAAAGCACAAGGCAATAAAAGGAGAACAAAATGACAGTGGAGAGTTGGAAACTGTTGTTTTCAGTCTTTTACAAACGAGGCAGGCCAGGTTCGGTGGCTCAGCCTGTAATCCTGCGCTTTGGGAGGCCGAGGTGAGTGGATTGCCTGAGCCCACAGGTTTGAGACCTCATCTCTACAATAAATCAAAAATTAGCCAGGCATGGTAGCGGGCACCTGTAGTTCCAGCTACTTGGAAGACTGAGCAGGTTGAGGCTGTGGTGTCCGGGGGCAGCCACTGCACTCCAGTCTGGGCGACAGAGTGAGACTTCAACTGAAAAAACAAAAAACAAACAAACAAACAAAAAACGAGGCAACAGTGAATATGCTTGTGCAAGTATGTTTGTAGAAGGAAAACATAGACGATGTCGATGGGAAATTTCTATGTCAAAAATATATACAATTGTAACTTTGTAGCTACTGATACATTGCCCTCCACAGAAGTGTCACCACTTTATACTCCAAGCAATGGTGTGGATGTTTCCCTACACCCTTGAAAACTCGTGTATCTATAAATTTTAACATCTTTTCTAATATGGTGAAAATTGCATCATACTCTAATTTTTATTTGCCTTTATCTTACTTGTAAAGTTGAACATAATTGCACATGATTAAAGGTTATTGTTATTTTTTTCTGTAACTTCCCCTTCAATTTTTCTGTTGGATTATTGGTGTTTTTTGAAAAAAACGATTCCTGAGAATTCTGCATATTTTAGGAAAATTGGTCCTTGTTGTCAGGGCACACTCTCAGAAGGGCCTCCTGGGGATGTGGTGTCTGGTGTGTGATCTTATGCCAAATGAAAGATGTAAAGAATTGCACAGAAGTTAGATTAGAAGAAAATATAGTTTATTTAGAAAGTAAACCTCATCTCTACAGTAAATCAAAAAATCAGCCGGGCATGGTAGCGCATGCCTGTAATTCCGACTACCCAGAAGGCTGAGGCGGAAGGATCGCCGGAGCCCAGCAGGTGAGGCTGCAGTGGCCGGGAGCGGCCACTGCACTCCAGTCTGGGCGACCGAGTGAGACTCCAACTCAAAAAAAAAAAAAAAAAAAAAAAGAAAGTAAACTGGAGAGAGAGGAAGAGAAAGAGGGGATTCAATTTCCCCAAAGGAGGGGAGGGAGCCAAAGCTTAAGAAAACATGGCCAGGTCATAGCGCAAGGAGCACATGGCCAACCCATAGCTTAGCAAGGTAATGGCTGCAATGGTCTGGCAATGGCCTTGACAATGGTAACTAGCTGCTGGATGTGGAATGCTTTTAACCCTTCCCTTTGATGGGGGAAGGTCATTAGGGTCATTGGATGGTGGTCTACTCCACGTCATCATTGTCACGAAGGGGCAGATAAGCACAGGTACTGATGTCAGGTGATGGACAGCAGGAAGATGGGTGGGTTAATCACATGATTGCTGCCATGGTGGTGGGGTCTGTGTGTCCTGAGGGCCGATTAACTTGGTTACCTGGGGATTAACATGGTCAATTTGGGGATTTGGGCCCAGAAGCGTGTCCATCCGTACACCACCCCCCCACCTCCGCTCGCGCAAGAGACCTGTCATCTGTTTTCAATTCACAAGGTGGTCTTATTATCATTTCTATGGTTTTGGTCAGCCAAGAGGTGATCTTTGACCTGAAAGTTTCCTAGAGATTATTATGCTAAACCTTGAATTGAAAGGTTGGACTATAGGACCGTCCTTGTTTGGCATCTGATAGAGATTTGCTGAGGGGGTGGGTTAGGTAGCTGCTTGATCTGCAGTAAAATGTAATTTTAAAATCTCTGAGCACCTCCTAAAACCTGTCTGTTGAAAATTTATCTTATCTATGTCTAACCTGTGCTAGATTCAAGTGTGCCGGGGGTAAAGTCTAAGTAAAAATGGTTATGCTAAAGCAAAAAGACTATGCTAAACTAAGTTTATTGTAGGTCTCCATAGGTATCTCCTTTTACTTGTTTTCTAAGATGTAAATTGCAAATATTTTTCTCATTTTGCCCTTGAGCATTTGGTTTGGTTATTGTGGGTTTTGCCATGTCAATTTTCTTTCTTTTTTTTTTTTTTGAGTTGGAGTCTCACTCTGTCGCCCAGACTGGAGTGCAGTGGCCGCTCCAGGCCACCGCAGCCTTGACCTGCTGGGCTCCGGTGATGCTTCCGCCCCAGCCTTCCGAGTAGCCAGAATTACAGGCATGCACTACCACGCCCGGCTGATTTTTTGATTTATTGTAGAGACGAGGTCTCGCCAAGTTGCCCAGGCAGGTCTCAAACCCGCTGGCTCAGGCAATTCACTCACCTCAGCCTCCCAAAGGCGTGGGATGCCAATTTTCTTATAGTCAAATTTTTACACTTTTGTTTTTTACTTTTAGTTTTTATATTGTGTGCATGAAGGATGTTGCCATGCTGATGCTCAGTAACAAAAATTGCCACCATGGTTTCTTCTTGCATTTTTATGGCTTTTTTAAAAACTATATTATTGATCTAACTAGAGTTTTCCTTTAGATGGCCAGCCAGTTATTCCAGAATTATGTATGGTATCATCCTTTTCTTCACTGGTTTGAAATGCCACCTTCATCATAAACTTAATTCTTAAATGCACTTGGAACTATTTATTGAGTTATTTTTGTTACACTAATTTGTTTATTCATATATCTATAATATATTTTGTAAGTCATTTTGCTTTATATAATATTTTAACATCTACTAAGGATTATATCTTCTTAATATTCTATTTTAGAATTGCTCTGATTATTCCTATTTTTTCTATTATACTGACTTTGAAGACAGTTCTTTTGTTTAACAGATGAGCCTGTTAATATTTTTAGTGAAATTATACAAAATTTATAGATTAATTTGGAAAGAGTGGACATTTTTTACCATGTTGCTTCTTTCTGTGTAAGATCTTTGCATGTCTGGACATTTGTTCAAGACTTCTTTGTCTCGCAGATGTATTTTACAATTTTATTACTCTAGATCTCAAACACAAAGTTTCTTAGTTTGTTAAGTCTTTCTTTCCCCAGCATGGATGGAGACTCTTCCCATTATACCTATAAACCAGTGCTTGTTCCCATTTATGAAGGTTATTAATTTGCAAACTTGAAATTTTTGCCCAACTTTCTTGCAAAATTTGCTTTTCCTTTGTAGCAGTCTATTCTCATTGATTGTCCCAAATATACAAAATAATAAATTTCCTTCTCTAATTTGTATACTTTTAATTCCTTCTTTTTCTAAACTATATAGGATTATAACTCCAGAATTAAAGTTAGACAGTAGTGCTGGTAATTGCTTATTTCCTAGATAAATGACAAAAATGGGGTTACTAATTCAAATAAAATAAACTTTTTATTGTTGTAGTAAGTGAGAAAGGGACTTTATGTTTTAATTTGCATTCATTTGATTACTACCAAATTAAAAAAAACTTTTAAGGGAGGTTTTATACTTTTTCGGGGGCTCTCCAGTATCGAGTTTCAGGTGATCACATTGCTCATTTCATGGGATATTATCGTCTATAGGCCACATGAGTCCTCTCTTTGCTTAAAAAAAAAATTTCAGTCACTTCATCACTGTACTCCATATTTCTCTTTCCTTCCACCAAAGGTTTCCATCATTGTGTTTTTAATATCGGCTGCTTTGTTTTGGGTTGTATATGTTGCTGGACACTTTATTTTGAGTGCATGTATTATTACACAAGTGATTTTGCATATTTCTCACTAAGCATTATGTTTCTAAGACCCAACATATTACAGGTGAAAATTTTATCTGTAGCTTCTGTTACTATAATAAATGTCCTGGGTACTCATACTCTAACTGATGGAAACCCAAGTCACCTCCAACTTCCTTCCAAATTATCGTACTTGCTCTTTGTAGATTGTGCAAGATTTTTTTTGGGGGGGAGATAATTATTTAAAGTCTTGGGTTATATGATGCATGTGTGGTTGATAGTTCCAGATGGCTCTTCAGAATGCCATTCTCAGTCTGCACTCCTGACAACAGGGCGTGAGAGCTCAGATAGTCCTATCATTCCTAACAACACCTGCATGAGAGCTTTTCTATAATCCTTCTCCTGTGTCATGATTGCTCATATCTTTTTCTTTCTTCATTTTTAATGTATCATATACATATACATATATATATATATATATATATATACACATATATTTTAATGAGTTGGAGTCTCATTCTTGTCGCCCTGGCTCATGGCCACCGCATCCTCGACCTGCAGGGCTCAGGTGATCCTTCTGCCTCAGCCTTCCAAGTAGCTGGAACTACAGACGCATGCCACTATGCTCAGCTAGGTTTTGTGATTTTTATTGTAGAAACAAAGTTTCACCAAGTTGCCCAGGCTGGTCTCAAACCCTTGGACTCAGGCAATCTACTCACCTCAGCCTCTCAAAGTGCTGGGATTACAGGCTGAACCACTGCGCCCGGACCATATATTTTTTATAAAAAAAGATATCACATCGATTTTGTATCATTGCCGACAGATTTTTCAATATATTATTTACATTAGCAGCATCTGTGAGATTTCTTCAAGCATTACACTTTTGAGATTTGGAAAAAAATGTTTATATTAAGAGTCTCTGACTTTTTATAAAATAAATTTACTTTTAATTTTTCCATGAGCTGCCTGTTTAAATATGACAGATAAGTAAATTAGAATGCTAGAATAACTAGATGGTATGGACTAAGGGCTTGGGCCCCCTCAAAATTCATATGTTGAAATCCTAGCCCCCAGTGTGATGGTCTTAGGAGGAGGGGCTTTTGGGAAGTGATGAGGTCAGGAGGGTAGAGCCTCAGCACTGTCACAAGTACCCTTGTCAAAGAGGCCCAAGGAAATGTTTTGCCCTTTTTGCTACCTGATGATAAAATGGAGGTTAGTCTGCAAGCTGGAGAGGGCCCTCACCATAGCCTGATCATGCTGGTGCCCTGATCTCAGAATTTCAGCCTCCAGAACTGCGAGAAATAAATTTCTGTTGCTGAGAACCCCCTCCCTTACCTCCACCTTCAGTCTACAGTACTGTGTTATAGTAGCTGGAACAGACCAAGACACTGACTGGTGAGGAGGGAACAGAAAGCCAATGCAGTCGCAAGTCACTTCAGAAAATGATTTCCTCACTCACTCAAACATCTACTAAGCTTTTATGTGCTGAGCACCATTATAGATGCATATTACACTGATCTGAGTAAGACACAGTCACCTCTGTGAAAGCACACACGTCTGGCGGGGGAGAGAGGCACATAAAAACAGGCAAACTGCAAGTCTCACTACAGAGACATTAGTGGAGGCCAGAACAAAGAGACTTTTTCCAGGGTAGGACTCAAACTTTCCAGTGTCAGACTAATTTGTTTATTATATTGATGACACATTTTCAGTCATACTAGGGGAGGGAAAAAAAGGAAAAATTGAGATTAAGTCATTGACTTTTGGATTCAGTTAGCTAATATTTACTGAACGACTCATTTTTGTGATTGTGCCAGGTGTTTCAGATTTAAAAATTGAGCAAATGTTAAGATAGTCTCCCAAGGACAAAAAGTTACTGCCTGATTTTAAACCTTCCAGGAGCAATGGTTTACTGTGATCTGCAGCACAGTGACCCAGGAGGGTTAACACATTCCTTTGCCATCCATGTTGAACGTCAAGGGTCATAATGTGTGTATGTAGAGGGGGGTGAGCATTTGATTTTGTGGTTGTTCTTACATACCACCAATTCCATCTAGTTTTGCTAAGAGTGGACATAGAGGAACTAAACAGAAGAAATGTTCCAGGTGAGGCAGGTGACATCGCTTGACAGATGGTGACCTGTCTCTTCCAGGGTCTCCTCAGGCAGCGATGGAATGAATATGGTCAGTTCCAGTAATACACCACCACTGCTACCTCAGGCAGAGGGATGACTTCATGTAGGAGAAGCACGTTCAGATCTGTTGGCATCCAACAGCAAAGCAGAAGCAGGTTATGAAAAATCTATGAAGAAGCTTAAAAGCTAGAGGTGGTATAGATTTTAAATGTAGATATAATCACTTTATTTCTAAGGCATTGACAGAGTTCTTTGAAGCCCCGTGATTCCAAGAAAGCAATTTTAGATGGTTTTTTCTTTAAATCCCCATCAGAAAATACATTGGTGATGGAAGCTGCCTCTTATCCTTCATGCTACTCTTCCCTCATCATGTCTTGGTCAAAACCTTAGACGGAACTGACTCCATCCCTACATCAAGTAGAGTAATCTCATCCTCGTTACCACAGTGATTGATTCTTTTGGAGCCTGGGAAGGCTGCATGGAGGAGGACATTTGAGCTGGAATTTGAAGAGTAGAATTTCGATAAGTGAAAAAACAGGAATATGCAAGGTTTGTTAGGAACTGTGAGCAAATCTTTTTAACTAGAGCAAAATGTAGCACTGCTTTTATCTCCCAGAACTGTCTAGGCGATTGAACTCAATTCTTACATTCAGCAAGCAATTATTGAACGGTGCATAGCACTGCCCTAAGTAATAGACAGGCTTCAAAGGAAGCTGCTTTGGGGTTGAAAAACCTCTCGGCAAAAATAAACACATTGATTTTAGAACTAAAAGCACCTGAGAAATAACCTAGCACAATCCATTCATTTCCAAGTACAGACACCAAGGCCCAGATAGCGTAAGTGGACGGAAGCAGCAGTGCATGCAGGGAAAACCATAAACTGTAAGAGTCACTTAAGCTGTCCCTCTTTGACTCCAGACCCAGCAGAGTGGTGGTACAAACACAAGCAGCTGTGGCTGGCAAGCAGGAGATAGCACATGCAAAGCGTCAGGCCTGTGACATTACATTACTTGTCCATTACTTGTCCTTTCATGCTCTTAATTCACGTCATTGATGGCAACATGGTGATTTTGTAGCAGAGTTAGAAATAAGAATGCATGGCCCGACTCCCAAGAGAGCTTCCTTTTTCACAGTACAACCATCCTTTGTTGGAAATTCCATGAGAACAATCCTCAAAGGCCTCCAAATTTCCCCCCAAAGGAGCAGCTTTCTGCACAAACTCTCTTGTCTCATCTCGAGTGCGAGTCAGGCTCACTCTCTTCTCTGATCCTATGGACACCTTGTCTCTAGACCCCCACACCTGCAGGAAAGTTTTTCTTCCTTCTTTCCATCTATCCAAATCATCCATTCATTTTTTTGTTCTCATTCATTCAGCCAGTCTGAATGGGGTCACTCTGGCACTAAACATGTGCTGGGCACTGACTAGGTTTGAGTCTACTGTGCTGAAGAGAATAGCCCATCTTTAAGGACTCCAGCTGGGCAGTCTAGCTGGAGACAGATATGTCCACCCAGGAAAGGTAACAGGTGATGGTGTGGAGGCACCCACATGAGTACCTCGGGAATGTGGGCGAGGGGAGATTAGTTCTACCCGAAGAGGCCTCTGCCATCATCCTACCCTAGTTACCCTCTTCTGCCTCCTATGACCTGCAGAGATGACTGCACACCACCAAGCCCATGAGTGTTGTCATTGTCTTGGTGCCAGGATGTGCATATAAATAAGTATAAATAAGACAGACCCACCCCGAAAGGACCAGGCAATCCAGTCAGGTACCTCAAGCTAATCCAGAAAAGGAATAAGCCATGCCCAGTCATGCCATGAATAATTCCTTCACCAACAAGTGTTGCTAGGGGCCCTTCTGTAGGGATTTTTACACCTTGCTGGCATGGGACATTCTCTGGGGAGCAATTGAGAAATACAGATGTCTAGGCCCAGTCCCATGCTTAGAGAAACAGGATCTTTTAGGCTGAAGTTCAGGCACATGAGTTTTTAAGTATCACACAGTTGATTCTGTTGATTAACTATCAAGGGTGGAAGTGGGCTTAGAATACAGACATGAATAAAATGCTGGAAATCCTACTTCTGCCTCAGAAGACTGACAATCAGATGGAGAGACAGGCAGACCAACATGCATGGAAGCAAAGACCTTAGGAGGGGATAGGCACAAGGTGAGGTTGGAGCACGAGGTTGAAAGAGCAACTCACTCAGGAAGGGGAGGAAGCTTCCTAGAAGATGGTGTGTTTGAGGTGAGCTAAGAAGGACTTGCAGGAGTCCCCCAAGTGCAGGGAATGAAAAGGACATTCCAGGCACAGGGCTGAGCCTATAGCTCCCACCAGGAGTGCCCAGCAAATCTGGATGTGCCTGGGTTAGAAGAGTCAGGGCACTGGACTCAGGGGCAGGGCTCCAGGAGAGTCTGAGATAGAGACTGCAATGTTGATCACATCCGTCATGAGTTACACCTGTTTCACATGCCATCTTTATTTCACTCCATCAACGTTTACTTGGTGCCTTTGTACCTAGGAGATATTCCAAAATGGGATTTGCAATGGGGGACACATAAGGGAACAACAATTCTCTTGGATTTGAAGTCCAAGAAAAGCTTCCTGAGCGAGAGGATACTGAGGGAAGTCTAAAGCCTGAGCTAGAGTTTTCATAAAAGGGGGAAGGGTGGAAGGGGCAGAATGATTCTGTAAGTGCACGGCACGGCAGTGAGCAGGCTCTGCATGTCCAAGGCTTTCAGCCCAGTGTGGCTAGAGTACAGCCTGGGGAGGAGACAGCCATGGGCCTGTTGGGGAAGGTGCACTCCAGGCTGTTAAAACTTCCTCATGCTTTGCTGAAATCTGGACTTCATGTACCTGGCACTGGGGAGCTGTGGCTATGCAGGGCTGTGATGAGGTCCTGATGAGGACCAGGGAGCTGTGGCTAACGCAGGGCTGTAATGAGGCTCAACTTAATCTCCAAAAGGTCATTCTGTGCAGGTACATATTTTCTTTCTCCGACAGAATTGCCAGCATCCATCACCAGGGAACCTATCTTGCTTCTTATTTCTTTTTGTTTCACCACCAGTGCTTAGCAGAGTAAGTGTGCACTCGTGGAGACAATGAATGATCAAGAGGTACACACCCAGACTTGGGTTAATTCTGGGATACGGATACCATCTCCTGTCCTGTGGTTGGCACCTAGCTATCCCAAACAACCTTAAACTGTGCGTCTTAATTTTGACACACACTCGAATCACCTGGGGATCTTGTTAGGATGGAGACTCTCAGTTACTCGACCTTGGGGAGTGCCGAAGATTCTGTGCTAGCAACAAGCTTCCAGACACCGCTAACTTGGATTTTCAGTTTTGAGTGGCAAGGATGTTAAAACTCAGTTGCCTTTTTTGGAAAAGTTCTGACAGTGGGGTTGTTTGTGAACTACGGAACTTTCCACAGAGATTTTACAAACGGAGACAACCTGCCATGTGAGGCTCCTCCTCAGTTGAGATTCCAGAGCTCCGTGTGGACTGGTCCTGATAATGATGGTCTTTCATGCCCTTTGGGGAGACATCAATATTCTTTACCTTTAAGGGACTTTCTGATGTCACTGCCAGTCTCTTCCTGGCACTGCCAACTATCGAGTTCTACAGGAAAACCCATTAGTAACAGCAGAGTTGATAATGGAACGGTAGATGAAGCCAGAGAACTCTGGAGTGGCATGCTGCTAGCATGTAATTTTTCTAGGCTGATGTAAACTAAAGTCTTTTCTCATGAATTTTCAAGTTTGAATTTTGATTATGGGCCAGTTTCTCACTTCTTGATATCTTCCTCTTTTTCTGTGTCCCCTGCCACAGACTTGATGTCTTATAATGGTGATATAGGTGTCTGTCCCTTGGATTTCTGGTCACACTGGTTGGGCTGTGGTCTGCCGGTGTGGTACCATCATTGCGATGGGGAGGGGCAGGCCCTCCTCTTAGGCCCCTAGAATGGCTAGTGGCACTCCAGAGACCCCAGGCCATGTCTCCTGTTGTCCTCAGTGTCAGTGTGGCTGTTGCTCATACTTTCCTAACGTTTATCCTTGACACATGGAAAATACTTAACAAGCACCATGGTCTAGCCTGGGCAAGGTTCCTCTTAATGTCACCACAGAGCAACTGAGGCCAGTTAATGAGACTTGATGAGATGGGTCTAGAAGCTCAGGGTTGACAGAAGGAGAGTAAAGTCAGAGGAAGGACAGCTGCGACTCAGTATGGAGATGTTCATTCACTACGGCCCTAGTCACATCTTCTGGGGTCCTTCTAGGGCCTCCCTGCCTCCTCACCGGTCTGTCTCTTCCCTGAGGTCAGAAGAATGTCCTTGACTCCACATGAACTCCTTGGAGCAGGCGTGGAGATGATGTCACTGCCCTTAACCTTTCCTCACCTTCCCTGGTCCTGGATGACGGGAATTCCCAATCACTGAAAGACAAGCTTCACGTACCTGGGTTGTTGCTTTACCTGGAGCAAAGGCCAACATCTCTAGCACTTCCAGTCTCTCTCCAGGCCACTCTTCCTCCTCTTCAGACGACACCTTTCTGCCGACTTGGTTCATGTACCATCTGCTTAGGCTCATGGAGAGAGGAGCCCTTATGATCACATACCTAGGGTTAAACATCTTTTCCTTGCTCCACTGTCTCCAGAGTGACCTTTCTAAAATACACTTATCACTCTGCTTCCATGCCTGATGCTCAGGAGACATAACTCATGCCAGCACATGCAGTCCTTGTGCGTTTTCCTACGCCTTGTTTCACAGGAAGCACCAGTCCCACCTTCACAGAAGCACTGATCTGACCTCCTCTGGCTTTTTCCTGACCCTGGTTGCACCCCATGTCCCAACCAGGCGCCCTCCACCAGGCCCAGGACATGCTGTCCATGACTCCTCCTCCCTGCTGCATGTGAGAATCTGCTTCAAGCCCTGCTTTCTCCATGAGGGAAACTCTGTGAGGAAGGATGCCCCTTGTTAATTGTAGTGCCAGCATGCAGCATGGCACCAGCCATGGTGTGCTGGGGAATAGGCTGGCACATGTATTGAGCCCTTGACAGAGTCCTCCTTGGTGAGCACTGAGCCTTACTTGGGGGACGTGAGACTCATGGGCAGGTGTTGCTGTGGTCTCCTTCTTTGGTTTGAGAGAAAGGGGTTTACAGAGCCAGACTCCTTGTCCAGTCACCGTGTCAGCTGAGTGAGGGAAGAGAGGGTAGGTTCAGACTCAGTTCTGTGGGCCTGAATTCCCGTGTTCCTTTTCACACATTGTCACTGCTTCCTTCCCACAGAAACTAGATCCTGGTAGGGAAAGGGCAAGACCTGAGAGAAAACAGGACACAGGACCAAGGAGGAGCTGGAGAGGAGGTGTTACACTCAGATATCACAGCTGCAGAGTCCTGGGACTCGTGGTCAAACTGCTTGCGTGTGACAAGCTGGGGCATGTGGTTGTCTGACTTGCAGACTTGAGGGAAGAGACTGATTAAAACAAGTGCCTGGGAGGACAGGAGCAACACATGAAGGAGGCTTCTGTGTGAAGCCAGATTGACTGAGAAGCCTGATCACACGCCTCTTCTGGGAACCCCACACCTTTCCTTAGCACTCTGATAGCTGTAGGGGATGATGGGCGGTTTTATAAGTCTTAAAGCATCATGAAGAGGTTAAAGACAAAACAAATAAACATGATGTCCTACAAAGCTGAGAATAAGCTCCAGGGAGCGGGGAGGTGGTGGAAATAGTGACAGGGTGGGAAGGAGATCACAAAGTCCCTTGTGTCGAGGCCCACGGACACTGGGCAGGTGGGCAGGTGGGGCTCAGCTGAGCGAAGGCAGGGCCCGCCAGGATGAAGGACTCAGAGCTATTTCAGACTTTGGGCCAGTGTCCATGCAGACCTAGAGTGACGTCATTGGAACTGTCTGGACTTTGGTCCCCTCCTGCCAGATGCGGTTTCCAGAAAAAGGATCCACGGCATATTTGGAAGCCATCAACTCCGTCGGCTGTCACTTCGGTGCGTGAATCTTTTCGTGGATGAGGAGCGTGTTGTTTTGCCTAATTATGGGCTCTGAGGTGGAGCAGTGGAAAAAGGCTGGGCACTGGCGCCAGCAGGACCTGGGTCTGGACCTTGGCTCTGCTGTCTGCCTGCCGTGGGCACTGGCCTGCTGGGCCTCAGTTTCCTTGTCCATGAACTGAGAACACTCTTGATAGAATTAACGATCTTGGAGGGAAGTTGCTGGGTTAGATGGTTAATGCATGGCAGGAATCTTGTACTGTTCTGCTAGTCAGACATTTCACAGTCAGTAGCTGTTATTCATAAAGTCTCTGACTTTTAACACAGTAGCATTTGACAAATGAGATTTCTCTTTCACTCCAAAAGTATGGGTGTAATGGTATACATCATCCCCTTTTGCCCAAAAAATACTGCTTATATTAAATTTTCATTTCCCCAGGAAGTTTCTTCCCTAGAGACTTCCTGATGCTTATTTTTTGGACTTTGGAAATTTGTTGTTTTTAGATACTTGTAGTTATTTTATCATCATCTCTGTCATGATTAATTTTATGTTTCTCAAGAAAGGGGACATATCCCGAAAGAAGATAAGGTCAGAGCCTTCATCTCCATCACTCAATGGGGCTCATCATTCAGTCACTCAACACCTGAGATTTTACTTCTTTGTCTCAATTATGGGAGATAATGTTCAACTTACATGTATCTTATAGAGGTTTTGTTTTGTCCCCTCCCCCCCCAAAAAATCAGGTAAGATCATCAGTGACAAAGGATTTTGTAAATTAGAAAGGATTCTTGCTGCGGGGCACAGAGTGGTTCATGCTGTGGCTGCCTGCCTTGTGCTGCTGACGAACTGATGTTGTGTGCCTGGGATCAGTTTGAGGTTGCCCAGAGACTTTTCATCACTGGATGGAAGGAGATGGGGCAACTTCTTGAGTAATTGGCTTTTCTGACTCGTGTGTCTTGCATTATGACCTAGGTGCTACCCAGGATGGGCAAGGAATTTCCCCTAGAGTTGCTTAAGGAATCGCCCTAAACTTCCAGTGCCCCCTTTTATCCTGCCTCCTCCAATGTATCCCCCTCAGCAGCCACAGAATGAGCACTTGCTGCTGCAGCATTTCAGACCTGCTGAAACGCATATATACGTTTCAGCAGAGAGAGTCCCTCACAAGATTCTCTTCAAGGATGTCTGATCCTCTGTGAAGGTTCAGTTGGGGTGTAGAGCATGGTTAGCATGATGTGGGCACCCATGAGCAGTCAGGAGTTACCTCTGGGCTGGACGTTGCCATCTTTTTTTTCCTTTTTGTCTCTGGTTTCTCTTCTTGCATCTCTTCTTTTTCCTTTCTCTTCCTTTGCTCCTCTCTCTTGACGGTAGACCAGCCGTGGCCTTCCCAGGCATGAGTCAGTACCCTTGATAGTCCAGGTCTGAGTCTCTTGCTATGTGTGGCATTGACCTGGAGAGCTTGAAAGATATAGGCTCTTGGGTCCCAATGGGTCAGTAACTCTGGGGGTGGGGTGGGCCATATGCCTGGTGTATTTTAAAAGTTTCAAAAGAGATTATAATGTACATACAGGTTACATTGTCTGCAGACACTCAGGAAGCAACGATTGACAAAACTACCTAAAAATAAAACAAGAGTCTGTCTCAAGGGCCTGTCATCCTGTGATCTGTTCACACTCATTTGTTTCCTCTCCATCAAATGGCACATGTCTTTTGAGAGCCACAGAAAGAAAGGAGTTGGTCATGCCCAGGCAAAGCTTCTAGGTGAGCTTCAAGGGCAAATGGCCAGGAAGCATCTAGAGCTGATACTGGCTGAATGTGGACTCTGAGCTGTGTGTAATGCAGGATGCTAGTACCACGCATGGTTTCCTGTCATCCTTTTGATGACTTCACGAAGTTTACAACTTGCAGGTTTACAAATGAAGGAGAGGTACCAGGCAATCACCCTGCTCACTCAGGCCCTGACCACTCACTGGAGGTGAAACAGAAGATTTGAACACACAGAGTCTTTCTTTTAATCATCATTCTCCATCTCCTATCTTCAGTGACAGGCAGATATAATAAAATCACAAGAATTTGCTAGGGCAGGAGTTCTCTGTCTTGGCTGTATACAGAATCATTGGGGAGACGAGAAAAAAAATTCTTTACTCATGTCATATCATGGACCAATTTAATCCACGTCTCTCAAGAATGGGATCAGGCAGTTTTAAAAGTGACCCGGGTGATGCCAAGGCACAGCCAAGATCGAAAAGTACTGGATTAGAGGAAAGAAAGTGCAGCAGGTGAGAGCCTTCAGGGAAAGTTTCCCAGGTAAAATGATACCTGAACTTGGCCTACTGTGGGCAGAACAATACCTTCCTCTGCCCCAGTGTCCACACCATAATCCCCAGAACCTCTGAATATGTCACCTTGCATGACAGAAGGGGAGGAAAGTTGCAGATGAAAGGAGGGTTGCTATTTCTGCTGTCCTAAAGTAAGGAATTTGCTGGGATTATTCTGGCAGGCCCAGTATAACCATGTGAGTTCTTAACAGTGGGAGAGAGATGCAGGACTGGGATCATCAGAGAAACGACTGCATCACAAGGTCTTGGCCAATTTTGCTGACTTTGAAGATAAAGAATACACTTGAGGAATGCAGTTGTTCTCCAGAAACTGAAAAAGGCCAGGAAACAGATTGCCCCCTGGCACATCCACCATCTGAATTTTAACCCAGTGAGACCCATTCTGGGCTTCTGATCTCCAGAAATGTAAAAAGAAAAAAAATTGTATTGTTTAAGCCATTGTTTGTGGTAATTTGTCTCAGCAGGAAATTAATATAGTGGCTTAATAAAAGGTGGAATTTGGATAAATTTGTGGTGAGAAGGAAAAATATCCATCTAGCTGCAGATTAGATTTTCTGCTGCAGCACAGTGTGTATTTTGGAGAAGAGCATGAGTCCTTAATAACCAGGCATAAAATGTGGCTACAATAATAGAGGGAACTGTATCAGAGTTTAATAATAAGAAACAATGTATACTTTGGATTGTCTGCGTACTAGGCACCTCCAGTTCTGCTCTATGAAATACCTGTACAGCATAGACACTGGTATCTTGCAGTTGAGCCAGGATTCAAGCTTAAGCCTTCTGGACTCCAGAATCGGTGCTCATTTCAGTTACCATGCCATGTGTTTTTCCTCCTTGCTAAGACCTTTGGAAACTCGCTCTTCTGATCTCCCTTCAGCACATGGTAGGGAATTGTGATGTCAGAGGAGACCTTGCAGTGCAGAGACAAAAGGCTCTCGCATATACTTCTTGTGGGAACAAGTTACTGATAAGTTCTGGGATGTTTGGAGAGGTTTGATGTAGTAGTTGTGTGAAAGAAGGCCTGAAGGTGCAGCTGGGGCAGGCAGGCTAGTCAGAAAGTTGGACAATTACTTGGGCTCCTGAGGGCAGTGGAGAGAAGAGACGATGAGTCTCGGAACCTCAAAGAAGGAAGCCAACCCAAGGAAAAATATCCGACTCGAGAAGGGCAAAGGCAGGGCAGAGTCAGAGATGGCACAAAGAAAGACAAGATGGGAGGATGTTGAGTGTTACCCCTGACAGAACAGGGGATGCTAGAAAAAGAAACAAGCTTGGGGGGGTGGTGTAGGGTAGGGTGGTGTTGTATAAGAAAGGATTGGGTTGGCCTTTGTCCCAGGTTTCTGGGAGGGTGACTCTGGCTCCTTGGACTATCAGAAATGTCAAGAGGGTCTTTAGTATGCTCATAAGGGGACTTATGGTGGGCCTCAAGATAATTCTGTAACAGGGCTAGTCACCAGAGAGACTAACCATGCTGATTAGTATGGTGGGACTCTGACCTGGTCTGACTTCAGGGGAACAGAAAAGGGCTGGATATTGTATTAAAGTCATATAGCCCATGACTTAATAACGCTCATGGGATGAAACCCCAATAAAAGCTCTGGATGGTAGAACTTCCTGGTTGGTGACATTATTGATGTTCTGGGAGGGCAACATTGTTAATTCCATTGGGAAACGGTATGGGAGCTCTAGACTCACCCTGATCTCAACCCTGTGGGTATCCTTTATAATGAAACTGTCCTCCTGAGTTCTGTGAGCTGTCCCTGTGAATTATCAAACCCAACAGGGCTGTGGGAACCCCAAGTTTATGGCAAGTTGGTCAGAACTGTGGGTGGCCTGGCCCCTCTAAGACACATGGCTGGCATCTGTAGTGAGGGCCATCTTGCAAAGAGTTTTGCTCTTTACCCTAGATAGTTAGTGTCAGAATTGAATTTCAGTTCACACACTTGGAGTGGAAACAGGACAGGTAGACACTAAGGTGCTGTGAATATCTATCTGTGGGCAAAACTCAGAGTACTGTGAAATCAGCTTCCCCTTAGCCCTGGGACAAAAAAAAAAAAAAGTCAGAGAAAATGAAACACAACTTTCAAATATTCACTTCTTGGTTCTTGAGTGACCTCTCTCTGACTTTCCCAATGACTTTGGGCCAAAGTGATGGAATGAAATAGCCAGGATTTTAAAGACAGAATTGAGTTCAAATTCCATCTCACTTGCTGTGAAACAGCAGGCTTGTAACTTATTCTTTCTGGATCATAGCCCTTTATCTTAAAATGAGATATGAATGCCTAATTTGTAAAGCTGTTAAGAGGATGAACATAAAAAGGTAAGATCTTGGCACATGAGAGATGACCAGTGAATGTTATTTTCTGCTGTCCTTTAAGATTATTTCCAGCTGGAATGGTTCTTTCTCTGAGAGATTTTCTTTTATCCAGATTTATCAAAAGGGGGTCCATGTGATTGATGTGACTTCACAGTGCATTTTGTGCTCTCTGACTTGGGGATGTGCTAATTCATCCTCTCAAATGTCAGGGCTGTTAGAGTTTGGTCCTGAGGAGTGTCTTGCCGTCATGGAAGACGTCATCATCACTGTGAGGCATGGGGAGGGAACGCAACTCTGTGACACCTCTGTCTGCTTGGTGCCACATTTGTCACAGACTGTTGGAGCTACAGGTGCAATTGGACCACCCTGAATTGCACTGCTTCAAGGGGCACACTGCAAGCTTAAGTGATTTTCCAGGGAGTCCAAACAAGTCTGCAGCCCAGAGTGAAAGTCAAGCCTGTGGACATTCCTTGTGTCCTCAGCCGTCCTGTCCCAACTCACCTCTCTTCTGTCCAGCAGTGGAGTGGCTGCAGCTCTGAGCCAAACAAGCAGCCTAGTCATCGCCCTCAAGACAGTTACATGAAATGTCTGTCTTCAGTCTCTTCTGTGAGTTTATCTCTTGTGAAGAAATATGTTTTAAAACATGTATTTTTTATGTAAATACTGTGGTAGAAATGTACAGGGCCATCCAGATATGATTCTGAGGTTTCACTCTAGCTATTATGCAGATAGGGAGGCTGAGCCCACAAAACTCAGTGACTTCCTCAAGTTTCACTTCATGAGAAGAGACAGATTAGAAATCAACCATGTTTCACTCCAAAGTTATTTTTTAAAGATTGCAACTTATATCTAGGTGGGATCTTTCTTATTTTCTTTTTATTCTCAGAGCCTGTCAGGTTTTTTTTAAAAGAAACATTATTATTATTATTATTATTACTGTTGTTTTTGAGTTAGAGTCTCACTCTGTCACCCAGGCTGGAGTACAGTGACACACTCATGGCCACCCCAGCATCGACCTGCTAGGCTCTGGCGATACTTCTGCCTCAGCCTTCCAAGTAGTTAGAACTGTAGGTGCGTGACCATGCTCGGCTAATTTTTGATTTATTGTATAGATGAGGTCTTGCCAAGTGGCCCAGGTTTGTCTCAAACCCACCAGCTCAAGCAATGCACTTGCCTCGGCCTCCCAAAGTGCTGGGATTACAAACTGAGCCACCGAACCCGGCCTAAAAACATTATCATGACAGTCTTTATTTCTTAAATGTGCCTTAGGCAGCAGAGCTTATTTTCAAAATACTTGAAAATAATATAGAACTAGTTACACCCAAGTGCTAGTCTGCTGGCTTTACTTAAAAAAAAAATCTCAGTCTTGACTTCAGGGTTTGGGTTTAACTGAAATTTACTCTGGAGGTTTTGGTAAGGTTTGCTTCTTTTGCCGTCTCCTCTTAGTAAGCAAATCCTGGATCCTTTCCTTGCCACAAATGCTAAATGGCAAAGGACATCTTGTCACCATCCAAGGCAGATCCTTTTGAGTGATATATTCTGCCAGTTGAAGAGGAAAATCTGACCCAGGCCCCACAAACAGCAGATCTATATTCTATATAAAACCTTGACTCCTGGATTCCTGGCTAGTAGATTTCTGTTTTTCAGAATTTTAACTTTTTGTCTCTTAACTCTTGATGTCATCACATTTCAGGGGTGTTGTTTGACTTCTCCAGCTTAAATTTAAAGGTATAATCAAAATAGACGTGGTAGGAAGTATAAGAGTTGGGATATTTGGGACTAGGAGATCAGGCAAACTTTACGTCCTGTCTAGGCAGTAGACAGGGGAAGGGTCTCAATAAATGGGCAGTAAATGTCAGGGGAGTCAGTGGCTAAGGCTGTTAGGGTTTAATGAGGTGATAATGATATAATAAATGAGAAGGAGAGGTTGGGGAGACAGATAATTGGATCATTGAGATTTAATGAGATGATATCTACAATTGTCTTAAGTGCAGAGCTGTGCTCCTTGCAAGTTCTCAGTAAATGGCACTTACCATGAGGACCAAGGTCAATGTGGGAGCAATTGCAAATCAGCACAAAATGAATCCATAATCTCTCTCTCTTTCTCTCTTTAGCTTTATGAAACTGTTTTCTGGGAATTTATATGGGCTCAGAGTCCGGGGAGAACAGGAAAGCATTTAGTAAATGATGTGATTGTTATTATTATTATTAATTCCATTAGCTTCAAGGGAGACAGTTCAACTGACAATTAAAATGTTAGGTGACAAAGTGAAGCAAGAGATGCAGGCATTCAACAGGAAAAACAGATAGTTCTTCATCTTTATTAAGGGACATGCAAAATTAAACAAGAGTCTTGATAGGACTGAGGCTTTCTGAGTTCTACCACCAGCTGAGCAATTTAACTTCTTGCAGTCTTATTTGGATCCTTAAGTATGAGCTAGAATGATATTTTCTAAAATTGCCCATAAGAATCCCAGCTACGCACTCCTGATCTATGAAATCAAAACCAGCATAGAAGGCTGCTAGGAATATGCATTTTGAGCAAATATCCCAAGTGATTCTTGTGATCAGTAAGTTTGAAAATCAGTGATCTACCATCTATAAAGTACTCCCTGCCCCACCCTAAATTCCAAGATAGTCGGAGTTTCTACTAGTTAAAAAGCTGTTTTCTCTCAGTTCCAACTTCTGAGTGAGGGCTATTAAGTTCTGGAATTATTAAGTGAGAGCTATTAAGTGGAGCGGTCTTCTCTCTCTTTTCCTCTCTTCTTCCTTTCTTCTTTCTCTCTCTGCTCTCTGCTCTCTCTCTCTCTCTCTCTGGCTGTCTCTCTCTCTCTCTCCTCTCTTCCTCTTCTCTCTTTCTGTCTCTCCTATCTCCTTTCCCTCTTCTGTCTCTCCCTCTCTCCCTTCTCTCTTTTTTCTATCTTTCCTCCCTTCTCTTTCTTTCTTCTTTCTCTCTTCTCTCTCTCACTCTCTTCTCTATCTCGTTCTCACTCTCTCCCCTCCATCTTCTCTTTTCTTTCTCTTTCTTGCTCTCTTCTCTCTCTCACTCCCCATCCTCCCCCTCTCTCACTCTGTGTGTGTGGTGGTGGTGGTGGTAGGGGGGTAGGATCACTATAGTTATAAGATTTTTTAAAAAATGGTTAAATCCTGAGTCCCCTAAGTTTCCACTCTCCAGTATGATTAGGCTATGACTGAACCAAAGTAAAAGAAATGAAGAGATGACCTCATATTATCTCTTAGAAACCTATGATTCCAGGAGAATAATACAGTCTTGATGCAGAATCTGCCCTGTTTACCTCCACTTGTCTGAAGTCAGTGAGTCATGAAAAACCAAAATTGCTATAGAAATGTCAATCTGGAAGAGGTCTTTGTTTTAGTCAGAAGAATTTTTGTGGAACTATGACTTAAGCTTTTGTGTTTCAAAAGATGAGGTGGATTTCCCTGGGAAAAGACTCAAGACAGCCCAAGGAAATGGAAGATTTATTTTCTATTAAATACTTGGAAAAAGACAGAAGTCTCAACCTGTTAGTCATCATCAAATGCCCGGTAGTGGTGCTCCTCCTCTTATGACTCTTCTGGAAAGATTAATGTCTTAATCTGACCCTCCCTTTCCACTCTGGGCTCCCACTCTAGTCTGGGCTGACTGTTTACCTCATGACAGTGCTAATAGTGAACCACCTATTTTAATTGTCTCAAGTCTATTTCTGCTCCAATTTATTCTTTACTCCATGTCTGCAGAAATAACCTTTCTGAAATGCTGCTTTTCAAATAATCAATACTCTTTTTAAGATCCCAATGGCTTCTATTGTGTTTAGGGGTAAGCATTATAAAATGAAAGATTCTCAGGTGAACAGAACCTCACAATCTATCATGAGAGTCAGCTCCCCAAACCCAAACATCTGTGCCTGACATTCAAGGTCCTCTTACTCCACATATTAGTCAGGACTCTTGTTTATACGTGCCAAAACCGGCTTGGGTGAAAAAGGAAATTCAATGATTCACAAATCTAAATACCAGGAAGAAAGAACATGACTGGAACCAGGGACTTGAGCATCATCAGGATTCTTTGCCTGCCTCTTCTCCCTTCTTCTTCTGTGAGATCCCTTTGTCTGTGGCATCTGGCAGCTTTAGGTTCGACACCTTTCCATTTTTCTTTTCTTTTTTTTTTGTTGGAGTTTCATTCTGTTGTCTGGCGATCCTTCCACCTCAGCCTTCCAAGCAGCCGGAACTACAAGTACTAGCTACCACGCCTGGCTAATTTTTGATTTATTATAGAGATGAGGTCTTGCCAAGTTGCCCGGGTGAGTCTCAAACCTGTGGGCTCAGGCAATTCGCTCGCCTTGGTCGCCCAAAGTGCTGGGATTACATTTTTTCTTTAAGCAGAAAAATTCTCTTACAATTTGAAGTGTACAGATCCCAAGAAAGTTCTTTGATTGAATGCCTTGGGCTAGGGATAGGGAAGAATTGGGGTTATCCATCCACATTGGAATTATATGGATAAGTTGGGTGTAGGATGCAGGAGAGCAGTTCCCTAAAAGGTATTTACCAAACAAAAATGGAGTTAGCTTTATCTATTACAACCCACAGTGTGTTAGCAATCAACTTCTACGAGCTTACGCTTGAACTACTCATTCAACTTTTACACAAGCCATATGGATCTACCCAATGTTTCCCTGGCATGTGATAAACATTTTTTCTACAAGACATAGCTGAAGCAACTGCTTCTTGGCCTACCCCAGGCTTGAGAGGTGACAATTGATGACTGTGTGATGTTTAACAACTCAGTCGGCACCAAGCACATGCTACCTGGTGTTAGCAGTTACTCTTCCATGTGTGTATCCTGTTTCCCCAACTAGATTATAACACTTTCAGGACAGAAGTATTTAAACTAAGTTACAGAAAACATTGCTACTGGCTGTTATTATGGGTAAATCCCTGTTTTCTAATTTTCTGGATTTGAAAAGAGACGTTTGGAAAACAACAGCAAGAAAGTCATAAAGAATTAGAACACAGCTGTATTCAACACTAACCTTTACAAATTATACTCACTCTGAATAGGTAATAACCACTGGGAACTCTGATCAAGGGGAAAGAAGAGTAAAAGTTTATCCCTCCAACTGAGTTTGGGCATCAGTTCTGGAAGCAGCTCCAAAGGGACTAAGTATTATGGAAAATAACTCTTTCCAGGGCTGGAGGTCTCTGCATTGGGAAAGTATTAGGGCTCTCTCTCTTTCTCTCTCTCTCTCTCTCTCTCTGTCACACACACACACACTTCTCTCTATACCCATGCATCAATACCTTCTGCTTGACAATAATGGTTTCAAAAATACCAAATTAAGACAACCAAAGGTTCTATGCTCCTGAGTATCATAATGGTAATGGTATATCCTGTTTAGAACTGAGGATACAGTATGTTATCTTGAGTACTCTAAATTTGTCACTCAAAAACATATTTTCAATTAGTTAACAAATGAGAGTTTCAACATATGAGTAAAAAAAAAAAACTAAAGCTGGTCTATTGAATAAGACATTTAAAATAAGTAGAATAGGCCGGGCACATTGGCCAAGTCTATAATACCAGCAAATTGGGAAGCTGAGGTGAGAGGATTGCCTGAGCCCACAGGTTCAAGACTAGCCTGGGCAACTTGGTGAGACCTCATCTCTACAATAAATCAAAAAATTAGCCAGGCATGGTAACACATGCTTATAGTACTGGCTATTTGGAAGGCTGAAGTGGAAGGATCGCTGGAGCCCAGCAGGTTGATGCTGGAGTGGCCATGAGTATGCCACTGCACTCCAGCCTGGGCAATGGAGTGAGACTCCAACTCAAAATATATAATAATAATAATAATAAATAAGTAGAGTAAAATCTAATGATTATATAAAGACTTCATAGAATGTTTTTGCTGACACATTTTGAATAAGGGGTTTCAATATTGTTTTTTAGTATCAACATTTTCAAAATTTTATTTTAAAGATGTGGGGTACAATTCGGGATTAAGTACATAAGTGGTTATCATACAGGTAGATTTTGGGCCTCTCTTTGGTCCCTACTTCAACTGGTTTGAGATAGGATACCCTTATTGATATTACATCCCCCCTTCCCTCCCAGTCTCAACATTTTATTCTATGATACTAACTCATCAGAAATACTCCACAACTTGTAGGTTTCAGGATGGACAAGAAGGTATAGTGGATCTGGACTCATTGGAATAGTTTTAATTCCAATTCAGTCTTTTGCATCCAGTCATTAAACAAATTAAACCCTGATATCTATAGAACTAGAAGATGTGGGGAGCTACTATTAGTGATGCTCCCAAACTTATGACAAAAAAGAACCAAACTAAGTTCAAATTCATGACTTTTAAAAAACCCATTAAAGAACTGAGGTCACAGAACACACAACTGATCCAAAATCTAAGAGACAATGACTCCATGGAGAGAAAAGATACAAATGTATGCCCAGCTGGGGCCCATGCAACTAACCATCAGGAAGAAGAACCCAGCCATGACAGCTGAAATGTGGATGTAGCTCTAGTGTGTGTCAGTTGTACAATGTAGAAATCCCCGGGTACTACAGACTTGGGGGAATCTGAACCCTTTTCCAGATTCTTTCTCCATCAACTCTACTGAACTCTCAAAATTTAGATTAAAAAGAGCCATGTGACCTTGGAGGGCAGTAGCCCTGTAGGAGGAAGGAAAACTCACTTAGAGAAGTGTTCATCCATGGGGGAAAAGCAAAACAGCTGACTGTAGGATCTTGAAGGCCACTCACTGCTGAAGAAAAAGACAAAGAGAACAAACCCCACTCCTGGGAAGAAAGGCAGGGTTGAGTGCTGAGTCCACAATTATCATCAGTGGGTGGGCAGGAGAACCGAAGAGGCCACACATCTATTAACACACACTTAACACACTGCCTTATCCAGAACAACAAAGGCTGACCTCACACCCTCTACTATGAGGCTAAGAAGCTGTAAATAGCTACTATCAGCAGAATACTGCAGGGAAAGGGACAGGAGAAGAACAAGAATGTGCTAAGGAACCTCTGAGGCACAGTTCAAAGAAAGACCCCCAAACTTAGAATCAGATAGACATCGCTCTGATATGCATTCACCACAACAGAAACAAACTAGTGATAGGAATTTAAAATCTGTGGTGCACTGAGAATAAGAGGGGGAGAAAAAAACTCAAACCTGTCCAATTCCTAATCAGATTAAAGCAAAGTCCTCCATAAAGGATGTTGCAGGAGGAAAGAAAGTCATGCCCCGTTGCCAGGTAAAAAAAAAAAATTGATCTTCCTTTCTATTGATACTCTCAACCTGCAAGGCTTTTAATAAAAAATTATGAGGCATACTAAAAGGCAAGAAAAGACAACACATTCCCAAGTGTCAAAGCAACCCTCTGAAATAATTCCAAGACTTACTATGAAGCATCAGTAGTTATGGCAATGTGGCACTGGTGAAAAAAAAAGACAATAAATTAATGGAATTAAATAGATATTCCAGATATAACCATACTAATATTATCAACTGGTTTTTTGTTGTTGTTGTTGTTTGGTTCTCACTCTGTTGCCCAGGCTGGAGTGCAGTGGCATGATCATGATGATAATTGCTCACAGCAGCCTGGACTTCCTGGGCTCAAGTGATCCTTCCAACTCAGCCTCCCAAGTAGCTGGGACCACAGACTTTTGCCGCCAACCCCGGCTGATTTTTTTAATTTTTTTATGAAGATGAGATTTCACTATGTTGCCCAGGATGTTCAACTGACTTTTGACAAAGATGCAAAGGCAATTCCCTGGAGAAAAAATCAATCATCTTTTCAAAAAATCATCTGGAACATTGGGACATCCATATGTAAACATAAAAGAAGATAAATTCAGCAAATATTGTGAAAACATTAACTCAAAATGGATCAAAAACCTAAATTTTTAAAATTTATTTCTTTTTATTTTTTGAATCAATATTTTAAATTATGATATTGGGGGTACAGTTAAGGGTTAGGTATACAAATATGCTTCGTTCAGTCACCCTTGTTGATAAGAAGTGTCTCCCCATCCCCAGAGAGATATTTACTACCGTTAATCCCATCTCCCTTCCCCGTCCCCCCTATAGTTTCCTACCACTGTCAGGCATTTTCTTATAGTATTATGTTGGATGTTCACGGTCCACTATGTGTGTGAGAACATGTGATACTCAGATCTTTGTTTCTGTGAGAGGTCACTCAGTATTATAGACTCTAGTTCCATTCAGGTTGCTGCAAAATTCATGATTTTGTTCTTTTTTATGGCTGCGTAGTATTCCATCGTGTATATGTACCACATTTTTTAAATCCAGTCCTCTTTTGATGGACCGTATGGTTGCTTCCATGTTCTTGCTATTGTGAACAATGCTGCGATAAACATATGTGTGCAGGTATCTTTTTTACAAAGTGATTTGAGTTCTTCAGGGTATCTTCCCAGTAGGGGGATTGCGGGGTCATATGGGAGGTCAATATTTAGAGCTTTTAGGAATCGCCATACTGATTTCCACAGAGGTTGCACTAGTGTGTACTCCCACCAACAGTGTAGAAGTGTTCCCTTTTCGCCACACCCTCTCCAGCAACTGTTATTTTTTGAGTTATTGATAATTGCCATTCTGACCGGAGTTAGGTGGTATCTCAATGTGGTTTTCATTTGCTTCTCCTTGATGATTAGTGAGGTTGAACATTTTTTCATGTGTCTGTTGACTGCTTGGATGTCTTCCTTTGAGAAGTGTCTGTTTATACCTTTTGCCCATTTTATAACGGGGTTGTTTGTTTTTTTTCTTTTCAGCACGTTTGAGTTCCTTGTAGATCCAAGATGTTAAGCCTTTGTCAGACCTGGCAAATACTTTTTCCCAGTCTGTAGGTTGTGTCCCTGCTCTCTTGATGGTTTCTTTGGCTTTGTAGAAGCTTGTCAATTTAATGAGGTTCCACTTGTCTATCTTATCTCTTATGGTCTGTGGGTTTTGGGTTTTGTTCAGGAATTGGATGCCAGTTCCAATTTCCATGAGGGTATGTCCTTCCTTTTCTAAAGTTCTTATGGTTTGTGGTTTTATATTTAAGTCTCTAATCCATTTAGAGTTAATTTTTGTGTATGGGGATAGATAGGGGTCCTGCTTCAATCTTCTGCATGTGGTCGGCCAGTTTTTCCAGCACCATTTACTGAATAGGTTCTCCTCTCCCCAGTGGTAGGTGGTGGAGGCTTTGTCAAAGATGAGTTGGTGGAGAAATTGAGGTTTTGCTTCTGGAAACTCAATTCTATTCCATTGTTCTATATGCCTGTTCTTGTACTAATACCAAGCTGTTTTGATGATTGTAGCTTTATAGTAAAGTTTGAAGTCTGGTAATGTGATACCACCTGCTTTGTTTTTTTTTTTTGCTGAGGATTGTTCTGACTATTCTTGGTCATTTGTGTTTCCATATGAATTCCTGTGTTGTTTTTTCTAGGTCTGAGAAGAATGTTGCTGGTAATTTGATGGGTATAGCATTAAATTTGTAGATTACCTTAGGTAAGATGGACATCTTCACAATGTTGATTCTTCCAATCCATGAGCCTGGGATATTTTTCCACTTGTTTGTGTCATCTTTGATTTCTTTGAGCAGTGTTTTGTAGTTTTCATTGTAAAAGTCTTTCACATCTCTGGTTAGGAAGATGCCAAGGTATTTCATTTTTTTTGTGTGGCTGTTGTGAATGGAATTGTGCTTTTTATCTGGGTTTCTGTTTATTATTGGTGTAAAGAAATGCTATTGTCTTTTGCACATTTATTTTATAGCCTGAAACTTTGCCTAAGTTCTTTATCAGTGTAAGGAGGTTTTTGACAGATTCTCTACGGTGTTCAAGGTACACGATCATGTCATCTGCAAAGAGAGATAGATACATTTATGATTTTCCTCTTTTCCTATTTGAATACCCCTGATTGCCTTCTCTTCTCTGATTGCTGTATTCAGACTTCCAATACTATATTGAACAGGATGGGTGAGTGGGCATCCTTGTATTGTTCCAGTTTTCAGGGGAAATGGTTCCAGTTTTTGTCTGTTTAGGAGTATGCTGACTGTGGGTTTCTCATAGTTGGCTTTTACTATTTTGAGGTATGTTCCCTGTATGCCTAGCTGTTCGAGGGTTTTTATCAAGAAGGGATGCTGGATTTTTTTTTTTTTTTTTTTTTGAGTTGGAGTCTCACTCTGTCGCCCAGACTGGAGTGCAGTGGCCGCTCCCGGCCACCGCAGCCTCGACCTGCTGGGCTCCGGCGATCCTTCTGCCTCAGCCTTCCGAGTAGCCGGAATTACAGGCATGCGCCACCACGCCCAGCTGATTTTTTGATTTATTGTAGAGATGAGGTCTCGCTGCCCAGGCGGGTCTCGAACCCGCGGGCTCAGGCAATTCACTCACCTCAGCCTCCCAAAGGCACGGGATTACAGGCTGAGCCACCGAGCCCGGCTGGGATGCTGGATTTTATCAAAAGCTTTTTCTGCATCTAATGATATGATCATGTGGTTTTTGTTTTGACATCTGTTGATGTATTTAATTACATTTATGGTTTACAAATGTTGAACCAGACTTGCAACCCAGGGATGAAGCCTACTTGGTCATGATGGATGATTTTTGAGATGTGCTGTTGAATCCAGTTCGCTGGGATCTTGTTGAGAATTTTAGCATCTATGTTCATCAAAGATATTGGCCTGTAGTTCTCTTTCTTTGTTGGGTCTTTCCCTGACTTGGGTATCAATGTGATGTTAGCTTCGTAAAATGATTTGGGGAGAGTTCCATCTTTCTCAGTCACCTGGAATACCATCAGTAGGATTGGTATAAGCTCCTCCTTAAATGCCTTGTAGAATTCTGCTGGAAAGCCATCTGGTCCAGGGCTTTTTTTTGTAGGTAGTTTTCTTATTACATAGTCAATTTCCTTGATTGTTGTTGGTCTATTTAGTGTCTCAATTTCTTCTTGTTTCAACCTAGGCAGGTTGTGTGATGACAGAAAGTCCTGCATTTCTGAAAGTTTTTCAAGTTTATTTCCATACAAGTGTACATAGTAGTCTCTAATGATCTTTTGTATTTCTTCAGGATCAGATGTGACTTCATCTTTTATGTTTCTGATTGTGTTTATTTGGGCTTTTTCTCTCTTTTTCTTGATCAGTCTAGCTAGGGGACCATCGATCTTGTTTATCCTTTGGAAGAACCAGCTTTTTGTTTCATTGATTTTTTTGTATTATCTTTTTGTCTTCTATGTCCTGCATTTGGGCTTTTATTTTTGTGATCTGGATTCTTCTGCTGAAATTAGGGTTTTTGTGGTCTTGCTTTTCCAGCTTTTTTAGGTGACTTGTTAGGCTGTTAATTTGTGATCCTCCCATTTTCTTCATGTGCGTTTGTAGGGATATAAATTCCCTTCTTACTACAGCTTTCTTGGCGTCCCAGAGATTTTGGTAAGATGTTTCTTCATTTTCATATATTTCCAGGTATATTTTAATCTCTGTTTTGATTTCATCATTGACCCAGGAGTTGTTTAGCATCATGCTGTTTAGTGTACATGTCTTTGTGGGTTTTGGAGGGACCTTGTTTGTGTTAATGATTATTTTTATTCCACTGTGGTCCAAGAAGGTGCATGGTAAAATTTCGGTCCTTTTAAATTTGCTTATGCTTGATTTATGGCCAAGTATGTGGTTGATCTTAGATTACGTTTCATGTGGTGATGAGTAGAATGTGTATTCTGTTGTCTTTGGATGGAGGGTTCTGTAGGTATCAATTAAGTCCATTTGATCAAGAGTCACATTGAGGTTTTGGTGATTTTTTGTCCTGATGATCTGTCTAGGGTTGTGAGTGGGGTATTAAAGTCCCCAGCTATGATGGTATTGGAGTCGATATCTTTTTTTAATTTACCTAGGAGCTGCTTTATGAAAGTTGGTGCTCCTATGTTCAGTGCATATATGTTTAGGATGAATATTTCTTGTTGATGGATTGAACCTTTTATCATTATGTAGTGGCCTTCTGTATCTTTTTTTAATTTTTGATAGCTTAAAGGGTATTTTGTCTGAGATTAAGATCATGACTCCTCCTTTCTTTTGTGTTCCATTTGCCTGAAACTTTGTTTCCCATCCTCTTACTTTGAGTCTGTGAGTGTACTTTCTAGTGAGGTGAGTCTCTTGAAGGCAATAGATTGTTGCCTGGTGATATTTTATCCATTTGGCCATTCTATGTCTTTTCAGTGGTGCATTTATTCCATTCACATTCAAACTAATTATTGAAATGTGAGAGTTGATCCCTATCATAATGTCCTTACTGAGTTGTTGTTCTTCCTGTTTGTGTGTTGTCTTTCTTTTGGTTTTAGAGTTGGATCATGTGTGTTTTTAATCTTTTGCCTGTACTCTTGTAAAGAACGTTGTTGCTCTTTTTTCCTTTTCTTCTGTGTTCAATACTTTCTTAAGTGTTTCTTGTAGAGGTGGTCTTGTGGCAGCGTAGGCTCTTAGGAATTGGATATCTGGGAAAGATTTCAATTCTCCCTCACTGATGAAGCTTAGCTTGGCTGGGTAGGTTATTCTCAGTTGAAATTGTTTGTCTTTTAGAACTTTGAAGATAGAGCTCCAAGCTCTCCTAGCCTGGAGGGTTTCTGTAGATAAATTTGCTGCTATTCTAATTGGTCTTCCCTGGTACATAGTCTGACCTTTTTCTCTTGCTGCCTTTAGGATTTTTTCTTTTATACCTACTTTGTTTAGGCGAGTTATTATATGTCTGGGAGTTGGTCTTCTCATTTATTGTCTTGCAGGGGTTCTCTAAATCTCTTGTGTTTGAATTTTTTCATTCTTGATGAGATGAGGGAAGTTTTCTTCAATGATTTCATGAAATGTTTGTTCCAGTATGGCCTCTGTTTCTCTCTCTGCCTCAGGAAGGCCAATTACTCTTAGGTTTGGTCTCTTGAAGTGATCGTTCATCTCTTGAAGATTTTACTCTGTCTTTTTGAGCTTTTTTTCTATGCTTTTGACAGTTTGGGTTAGTTCTGTGTTTTGGTCTTCAAGCTCTGAGATTCTTTCTTCTGCTTGGCTAATTCTGCTTTCCATGCTTATTAGTTTGTTATTTATTTCCATTACAGTATTTTTTACTGCTGTTATTTCTGACACCAGGTCCTTCCTATTTTCTTCTTGTCTTTCCTCAATTTTTTAAATTCTCTCTATTAATGTCTTGATGTCTGGTCTGGGTTTGTTGCATGTGACCAGTCATTCTGGGGGCTCTTCATTGTTTGTGTTCCAGAATCTGTTTTCTCAGTGTCTGATCTCCCAGGAGTCTGTATGTGACCTATATTCTTCTTTTGGTTTTTCTTCATTTGTGTGGGTTTTTCCCCCTCCCTACTTTTTCCTTTTCTCCACATCACCATCTTCTTTAATTCTGTTATTCAGGGGTAGAGGGATTGCTTTTACTTCTGTTTGTTCAATCTCCTATTCTTTATGTATGTCCTCTTACTTTGTTCAATTCTGGAGTTGCACTGTAGGTTGGGGGTGGTCCTTTTTGCAGTTTTGAGATTTACTTAAGTGGGGAACTGTGATTCAAAATCTATCTGCAGGTCCTGGTATTCGCCGACAGGTGTATGGATAATCTGAAATCCACTTCCCACTGCCTTGGAATCTGTCCTTGCAGTGGGGCTGTAGGTTTACTCCCTGAAATAAAATGTGGTTAGCAGAGGGAAGAGAATGGAGCAGACAGTGGGGGGAAGAGGGGCATGGAGAGAGAGAGGAGTAAGGGGGGAAACAGATGAGTGTACCAACAAATGGAGAGAGAGAGACCTAAACTGAAACAGATAAAAACAATAGACCACAGCTACAGACTAACCAACTCCCATACAAAAAAATAAAACATACAATGATGCTAACATACAAGCATACCAACCACCTTATTGGTTTGCTGTTCCTCTATACAAAGATATGGTTTACAGAGAGGAGAAAAGAGAAGAAAAGGAAGAGGAAAAGAAAGAAAAAAAGGAACAAAACAGTAGGAATAGAATTAAGTCATTAAACTAACAGAACCAATCGAGCATACTCTGAGACTTTTCATTTAAGTCCAATGTCCTTTCAGCTTTGATTTCTAGCTGTCTTTTCAAGCTGGTAAATTAGTTCACAGTTAGGGTCAGATGCCCCTGGCCTGCTGTAAAGGACAGTTCAGATCACCCTCAGTTCCCCACTCAAATCTGGCCTGTGTCTATTTTTCAAGCTTGTTTCTCCCATTTCAGTGTTGTTAACTTGAGTCGCCAGCAGGTGATGCTATCTCAGCTGCTCGCCCCAGAGGGGGTGGAGCTGGACAGGAGTCAAGCAGAGGCCGGAGATGGGAGCCTGCCTCAGTGCACATGGGAGGAGACCCACGGCTGGCAGGATGTCACGGTGGCAGCAGAGGTGGTAGCGATTCTAGCAGATCTTGCTTGCAGGGGCTTCAAGGACTGAAGTCGTGGATCGCCTCAGGCACTGGTGGCGTGATGTGCTATGGCCACCACAGAGGCCACGGTGGTGCCGGCGGCTGCTGTGTCTGCGGCTGAAGTGGCTGACCCAGTGGTGGCGATGGTCGAGCTCCGAGTGAAGAGCAGGCTGCCAACATTGGGATCAGCAGCCCCCGGGGAGAGAGCCAGAGACCCTCTGCATTCTCCTTTGCAGAGAGTTTCATAGACCTGGCTGCCCCATCGCCATCTTGTCAGAAGTCAATTTTTAAAATTTAAGATGTGGGATACAATTCAGGATTAGGTATATAAATGGTCATTGTACAGGTAAAGCTTGATAAACCTACATTTGAAATATCAAAATATGAAAGAAACAGAAAGAATCTGTATGACTTTGGGTTTGGTGATGAGTATTTAGATATGACACAATAAGAACATCCATTAAAAAAACAAAAACGAAAAAACAGACAAACTGTATCAATATCTGAAAGTTTTGCTCTGTGAAACACACAGTAGGAGTATTAAAAAGTAAGCCACTGATTGAACATCTATGTTTGTAAATCACATACCTGAAAAAGGGTTTGTATCCAGAATATGTAAAGTACTCTTGAAACTCAGCAGTTAGAAAATAAACAATACAATTAATAAGTGGGCAAAGGATCTGGACAGAAAATTCACCAAAGAGAATATACAAATGGCAAATAAACATATGAAAATAGACTCCTCAATATCAAAAGTGTTATGCAACAAATTGTGTCCCCCAAAACTTGTATGATAAAGCCCTAATCTCCAATGTATTTGAAGACGAGGCCTTTAGTGAGTTAATCAAGGTTAAGTGAAGTTGTAAGGGTGGAACCTCAATCCTATAGGGATGGTCTCTTATAAGAAAAGAGACACCAGAGCTCTCCTCTGCTCGTACCCAGTGGAAGACCTGTGAGGACAAAGCAAGGAGGCAGCCATTGATAATTCAGGAAGAGGCCCCACCAGAAACTGGCCCTGACAGCACCTTGATCTTAAACTTCCAACCTCCCGAACTGTGAATAAATTCCTTTTGTTTAAGCTATTCAGTCTGTGATATTTTATAACAGCTCTAGCAGACTAATACAATTAGTCATGAGGCAAATGCAAATTAAAAGACAGTGAGATACCACTCTGCAATATAAGAACGTCTAAAAATAAATAAATAAATAAAAACCTGACACTATGAGGTGCTGGCAAGGGTGTAAAACAATAAGAATTCTCATTATTCTTGGGTAGAATGCACAATAGTACAGCCAAGATGGAAAAGAGCTTGGCAGTTTCTTACAAAGTTAAATATACACTTATTGTGTAACCCCATGTTACCTCTCCTTGAAATTTATCCATGAGTTGAAAATGTATAGTCACATAAAAATCTATATGTAAATATTTATGACAACTTTATTCATAATCACCCAAACAGAAAACAACCATGCTGTGCCTCCACAGGTGAGTGGATCACCAAAACTGTGGTTTGGATGGGGTTATTTTTAGAGGACTATTACTCAGAAGTATAAAAGATCAAATTAGTAATTCATATAACAGTATGGATGGACTCTTAAATGCATTTGCTAAGTGGCATATTTTTATGTGCCATTTGTATATTTTCTTTGGTTTCTGTCCAGATCCTTTGCCCACTTTGCCCACAAAAAAGGGCAGCGTATTGTAGGATTTGGTTTATACAACATTTTGGAAAATACAAAATTACAGAAATGTAAAACAGTTCTGTGGTTGCCAGGAGTTAGGGGTTGGCAACAAGGGAGCTGCCCATAGACACTGTCAGGGTGATGGATCCATTAGGAATGGTAACATGCTGGTGGATTCCTGATTTTATGCTCTTGTAAAAATCTTCTGTTTGCTACAAAAAGTAAACTTAATTGTGTGCAAATTTTAAAAATCATTCAGGTTATAGAGGGATCCTAGGATAGAATATAAACTGTAATGAGCAAATGCAACTGTGTTTCAATATATGGCATAGCTTTGCAGAAGGGAAGTTATATGGCATAACTTAACTCCTGTGTCCTCACTCAGGAAAATGGTATTTCAAGAGAATCTGGCAGAGCTGAAGATGAAAGGAACAATAAAATAACACTGTATGGTAAATCTGTTCCTCAACAGGGCACAGAAATTCTGAAAATACTTCACATGCATCTGTGGTTAAGTAAATAAATGCATAAATAAATAAATATATGATGAGAGCATGTTTCTCACAGAAAGAAGTCACAAATAATCAGGGGGGTTGGAGTGAAGGCCAGATGAACCCAGAAATTTCTAAATATATTTGTGTGTGTATTACATGAGATATGTATGTATGTAGATATAGAAATATATGTGCATATAGCATGGGTTAGGATGCATGCATGTATTTCCTAGCTCTGTCCACTGGGAGGGCATGGAAGCTGTGGTATCTCAGGAACAATGAGCACACCTCACACATGGATCTTGGTTTCTAAGCATCATTCATTCTCCAATAAAAAGAAAAATGTCTGATACTAGGGCTGGGGAGGGGAAATGCAAGATGGGCATGGGGAATCCAGTAGTGCCAGAAAAAACAAAACACTCAAGATGAAAAAAAAAGAGGAGGAGTGGATTGGCATGTTGAAAGGACACGAGAGCCAATGGCCAAAGCTGAGCAAGAGAAATAGTGATAGTATTGGGATATATTCCAAAGAGTAAAATCAATATTTCTGACTCCATAAGTATATAGACAAATGACTGAAACAAATAGGTTGAAGAGAACAAAAACATTTAAATGCAGGAGAAATGAGAGAAATAGAGAAATACCATTAGCAAAGTACAATAACAATTGCTTCAGGCAAAATTCATTGATGAATGCTAAAACTCAGGGTGAAATTTTAAGAAGAAACAGGATTTTTTGAGCCTTACCTCCTCCCCAAAGTTACCAAATCTGTGGTTTTCATAAATTACCACAAATTCTTGAAATCTCTTTCCCCAACATGAGCTGAATTCCCCCTCCTTAATTGTGGACTGGAACTTATGTACTAACAAATACAGTATGTAAAGGAAAAAATAGTAACTTTATAGTGGCAAAGCCTGGCAAAAACCATTTCACCAAGTTTGAAGGTAAGAGTAGTACACACAGTAATTAGTCATGCTGATATCATCAGCCCCTGATAGGACACAATGAGGCAGGCTATGGGTTTTGTGATATTCTTCCCCAAACTCATAATTTCGGTCTATTCACAAGGAAACATCAAACAAACCAAAAATGATATATTTTACAAAACAGCTGGTTACTTCTCTTCAAAAACTGTCAAGTTGAGGAAATATAAGAGAAGACAGGGAAACTGTCACTGATTGTAGGAGACCAAGGAGACATGGTAGCTAAATGCAACGTGAGATCTTTCACCGATCCTGAAACAGAAGACGTACTTCACTGGAAGGACTGGAGAACTCTGAACCAAGTTTGTAGTTTGCTTCATAGTATTGCACCAAGACTAATTTCTTAGTTTGGATAAGTGAATAATGGTAATGAAAAACAGTAAGTTTAGAGGAAGCCACGTGAAGGGTATACAGGAACACTATTTACTAACTTTGCAATGATCTGTACATCTAAAATTATTTCAGAATTAAAGGCTAAAAAAAAAAAGAAAGTGAGCTGACATGACTTTAAGAATTTTACCTCCCTTGGAAGAGAAACTCGAGGTAAATTAAACCCAGAGGAGCAGCCAAGAGACGAATCAGATAATCCTTTGCATAATTCTTGGCCTTGTGACATTAACTTCCAAACTTTTCCTAAGCTTAGGTGGGTTGTGTAGGCCATTTCATCTTCTGCAAAGAGGTGCTTCGAGGGAAGGATGGGAGACTCTGAAGGAAAAGTGCAGGCTGTTGGCCAGCTCACTCTTATCCTCTGCTTCTCTGTCAGCACTTAATTCACTTTTTCCCATCACGTGTTGCAACATGGGAGGACTGTTCCTCAGGTAATGTTGTTTGGATGTCATCCCTTCACATCTCATTTTGATGCCCAGGATTGGAGGTGGGGCCTCAAAGTGAGTGGATCACAAGGGTGGATCCCTCATGAGCGGTTTGGTGCCCTACCCGTGGTGTCAACTGAGGTCTCGGTATTGGCTCACACAAGAGGGGAGTGTTTAAAAGAGCTTGGTCTCTCCTTCTCTCCCTCCTGCTCCTGCTTTCGTCTGGTGACATGCCTGCTCTCTTTCCCCATTCTGTTACAAGTAAGAGCTTCCTGAGGCCTCACCAGAAGCAAATGCTGGTGCCATGCAGAACCATGAGCCAAACGCACTTCTTTATAATTCGCCCAGTATTCTTTTGAGGCAATGCAAAATGGACTGATACACCAGGTTAGACCTTCTTCACCTTTGCCAAGGTTATGAGTCCGCGTGACATTTACCTGGACTGACCTTATTTCACAAACAAGGGTTGCATTACTTTCTGGGTCATAGTAAAACGGAGTGGGGGGACCTGGAGGGTGGGTTGTGGCCAGAGGAACGGTGACGGAGATACCTTCTTCTTGGGAACTGCAACCGATAAACATGATAGACCTTCATTGCTGCGTCTTTACCTCAACCTGACCTAAGGCAATTAGAGTCTCTCCCCTGGGAACTTTGAACTGAAAGATGTGCAGGTGTAAGACTAGGATGAGGAGTGGCAACTTCCCTTGGGGAAGGGACCTGGTGCTGCCTCCATTTGGCCCTTGCTGAAGCTTGGATGATTCCTCTATTCATTTTCTGTGACTGTTGGAGCAAATCACCACAAACCTGGTGGCTTAAAGCAAACCCCCCCAAAATTCTTCTTGCACAGTTCTGGAGGCAAGAATTCTAAATTAAAGATGACAACAGGGTCACACACCTACAGAACTCTGGGCTCTGGGCAGGGGAAGGAGATCTGGTCCTCACCTCCCAAGCTTCCTTGACTTAACAGCAACATCACTTTCATTTTTCCATTTGCCTCTGTCTCCTCTGTCTCTTCTGTGTCTCTCTTATAAAGACACTTGTCACTGGATTTAGAGCCCACCTGGATAACCCAAAATGATCCCCTCATGTCAAAATGCTTTACTTTATGACATCTACAGAGACATTTTTTCTAAATCAGGTAACAAAGGTTCTGGGAATATGATATAAACATATCCTTTGGGGGGCAACGTTCAACTGAGTCAACACACCTGTCTCTCCAACTATTTGTTTCTTTTTATTAAACTGAATATTGCCAGTTTCTACTATTTGCAACCAAAAGAACTGACATGGTTTGGTCTCTCAGTGCCAGTGGCAGCAGCTAGGAGTGGCTTGCACTGTCTGTTTACTAAGCCTGACTTCATGAGTTCTCCAATTGTAGTGCAGTAAGAATTACTCTGAAACTAGTTAAAAATGTATGATTCTGCTCTCATCCCCAGAGTTCTTCCACTAACTGGTTCAGGGATCTGGTTTTTAACAACACCCAAATGTTCCTGGTGATAAAAGAATAGGGAAACTGTGAAGGCTCAGACCCATTAATGCCCCTTTCAAATAAAAGCAACAGGAAAAGCAATGAAAAATAATTTGAAAACTTTAATGATGTTGCTTATATAGTAAAACCATAAAATCTTTTAAATAAGGTACATTCAATTTCTCAGAGCATCTACTATTCAGATAATTTATATTTCATACATTTTCAAACATTAAACAATTGACTAAATAATAATTTTCTATAAAATGGTATTACAGCTTAAACAGTTAAATTTATAAAAACACTCCACACAGAAAAAAATGGTAGTACCTATTAGAAAAATGCTATAAACTTTTCATTAAAAAATATATTTTATCTCTTTCATTTGTCAAAATAATAAACAGAATATAATCTTTTTCTTTCTAAAATTAAGTCTTATACCATTTCTCTTTAGGATGATAATATATACAAATCTTAATCTTGATGAACATAAATAGCAATACTATAATAGTGTTACAGATATATTAGTAACTTTTACAGAAAAGAAATATGGCTTTCTAATAACCCTCTAGCGCAGCAGAAATCTCAAAGCTATTTAAGTCTGACATTCCATATTCAGTACAGCACAACGGCATCTAGTTTGTTTACTTCCAGTTGAATTACTGTAAGCAGTAATGAAGGGAAATACAGTCAGTAGATATGGGACCAGATCTGATAACCAGCTTAACTATCTGGGGTTCATTAAAGCTTCTGGGGAGACGTTAGCTCTTTCTCCACATCATAGTTTCTTTTGGTGCCCTGTGGCAAAATGAGTCATTGGTGATGAAAATGAAGTCCCTGCACCCCTCAAGTGCCTGAAAACAATGTACTCAGCCAGGGATCTGGCCCACTGGGGAGAGAGTCAATGGCCATCCCAGTTATAAGCAGCTTATTTTTACTGACTGGACCTGGTTCCCTATCATTTCTAAGAACAGCTTCTGATACAGCTTGTACATTGTGAAGCTATGCAGGAACCTGATGGTCTTCTTCAGGCTCTGGGCGACGACTTTGGGGAAGTGGTGGGTCTTGGCATGCTTGAGTGCATGCATGAGGCCCTTCAAGGTGTCTTGGTCGCCATTTTTAATTCTCCACAGGCTGAGAAGCTTCAGGATCTGCTCATGGGATCGGCATGCCTTCCTCGTCTTGTCAATGTCTTCCGTTCCCACTTTCTTCCCTGGCAGGCTCTCCATCAGGCTACGGAGCTGCTCGAAGGTGAGGTTCGCGTGCCCAATGTGCTTCTGCACGCTGCTCTCACACAGGTCAATATCTGTACAAGCAAAAGCCCAGAGAAGTGTTGCCATCACTTGGACTCATCCAGTGCCAGTGTGAGCCCAGCCCTAGGCAGCAGGCCCTCACGAGACTTCACATTTTTATTTTAGGGATAACCTTTCCTTTTCTTTCTTTGGGGGGCACTAAGTGACACCAGTTATTTCTAAAAACTGAGATAAATACTATTTTGCATTGTAGTAAGATAATATGCTATATATTCTTGGCATCCAACAGAGCTTTCAGAGAAGCCCCTAATTTTGAAAACTAACAGTAGAAAATGACAGACCCACCACTCAGTTTTTAAAAAAACGTCTGAGAAATTAAACCATGGCATTTCAGAAAAACAGAAATAAAGTGTTCAAATTAGCTACTTTGTAATAAAACTTTTGTGAGTTGGTATCTGACATAGGCACTGTTTGATAAGTTAGTTGCTTGAACTAGTCTTTAGAAAATGTACGTAGCACCAAAGCATTGCCTCACTGAACGGAATATCTGAAACCCAAAAATGTGAGGCCAAGGTGATGGGGGAATGCAGCCTAAACAATGTTCAATAATGAGTTAGGACATAAACCTAGGGGAGAAACGAACACGCATTTCTCTAAATGACATGAATCATTTAGTGTCTGTGAACCCTAAGGCAAGGCAGTTCATCTTTCTAGGCTGAAATGGCCTCATTTATAAAATAGGGAATTTGGTCCATTTTGATTCTAACGGTCTCTGATTCTCTACTTCCCTGTCTTTTTGCTTCAGGGCTAATTATATGTTCAAAGAATACTTTTGGTTTGCTGAAAACAGCACAAAAGTTTACTCTTTGCCAGAGCATTCAGCTGTCAAAGACATTTGTCTCCTAGAATCTGATGCCCCAGTTTCAGATATTTGCGGTTTTTAGGGTAGTGTAGGATGGCTCAGTTATTTAATGGCTGGAGAAGAGCAGAGTGAGTTTCTCGCTGACACTGCCTGCATAATGAAACCCGCCCTCGGTTGCCCTGGCAGTTGTCCTCCCAGTGATCCCAGTGCTCGGTTGTCCTCCCAGTGCTAACTGAAGTCAGAACCCCTTTAAGTACACATCCTAGTGTGTGCAGTCCATACCAGGTGAAGGTCACCTCTTCTCATTGGGTTCTCTTCCAACACACACACACACACACACACACACACACACACACACACACGCATGCACGCACTCACACACAAGTCTCTCTCTCGCATTACTTTTAACGGAGATTCTTTATAAGTCTCTAACATAGAAGAGTATTTTTTTAAACTAGCTTTTTCTTACAAGAAGCTTAAATCCTTTTCAGACTTTCATTAATCCTCACAACATATGCTATTAAAATGGTAGTTTTAATAGAGGCTACATTATGAGGATTAAGAAGAGAACATTTATAAGACAGGTAGACCTCTCTGGAGGAAATTACCAAGGAAATACAACACAGCTTCTTGGTAGAGATGCAAGATAAGAACCAAAGTGGTTAAGAAACGTCTTGTCATGTAGAGGGACTGCTAGCAAGAGCTGAATGAGCTGGAGGCAGATTCCTTGAGATCTGTCCTACACTGAGATGCATGTCTCTTCTTTTAGAGTGTTCAACACACTTTACTAAGAAACTGGGAGGCAAGGATGAGAGTAAAACCTGCATGACTGCTTTAGGAATCACATCTACACTATAAACGGGTGAAATGTTTTCAGTGCAACGAGGATTCCAGAAGGGAAATGCCACCCACACAGCTAATAGGCATGTAGCCTGTTCCAGTTTCAAGATGAACAGGTTTCTTGGATTTCTCACTGGGCTCTTTATTTCAGAGAACAATACCTTGGATGATCTTCTTGACCATGTCTTGGTCTTTGTTTTGATGTTTCCATAACTTCAACAGCTGGAAAGTCTGTTCCTGTGAGCTGTGCCGCCGTTTTATCCTCTCGACAGTCTCTGCATTGACTTTGGTGCCAGGCAGGTTGTCCACCAGGACACTCAGCCAGTTAGGCGTGAACTTCGTAGGAACTGCAAATCTGAAGAAGGCCTCCTCACACAGGGTGACATCTAAGGGAAGTGGGAAAACCATAGAGTTGATCAACAGTGGGATTCCTGAAAGGCTTTTGAACATAAACAGAAAGTCGGCACAACTGAATTTTCCAAGATGCAATATGCTAAAATGCAAAGTTTAAGTAAAATCAACCTTGTTTTGGCTGGTCTTGATGGCACAGACCAAACTGGACTTACATGCCTTCAAATGTTCTTTGGAGGCATTGTTTTCCAGGGTAAGTTTAATAAGGGTATAATTAGAATATAATATTGCTATATATTTAGTCCCAAATTCTATAACTTAAAGTAATTTTTAACATTCTGTTAAAAGGTTACTGTGTCCACAGAGTACTTCAAGATTAGTCTCAAAACAAATGTAATCACTGCCTTCAAGGAATATGAACAGTAGTCTGGAATAGTATGTTATTTATGCCCTCATACAGACACAAGTATAACTTTGGAAACAAGGGTGGGGATAGATTGAGATGTATAAGTATGCACTAAGTGAGAAAATAATCAAACATTTAAACATATCATTTAGGTAAGAGTTGCAATGGCCTGAGTGTCTGGGTAGGGTATGCATGTCTCAGGAATTAGAAGTTTGTTTTTGGATCCATCAGACCTGGGTGTGAATTGTGGCTCTGCCATTCATCATCTATATTGGTCTTCAGCCAGGTTCCTGGCACATAGTAAGTGCTCAATGAATGACAATAATAAAATAATAAAAAGTTAATAAAGTTAAAGAGAATGTTAAAGCTAGAAATCATTCCTTTTTCCACCCCTTCCTTCATTTCATTTTTTAGATAAGAAAGCAGAAAGGCTAAATGACATGTCTGGGATTTTGAAAACGTGGTGAAAAAGATGTTGGAATTGGGCTGGAATCCTACATATATCACCCCACAGTCCTGTGCTTCATAAACCGTGTAATACACACATGTGTCTGGGGAGACTTCAACTGGTTCATGCCACTGCTTGATTAAATGGGAAATGGCAGGTCATCACCGAGTTATTAGTCCTCAAGTGAAGGTCTGTGCTCAGCCCAGTGTGGGAGCGACAGGTGACAGTGTACTTTGGCCTGAGAAACGTGGTCGCTAATGAGGACAGATTCAGATAACTTGAGCTTGACATTGGTGACCTTCACCCAGTAACAAGGGTGAAACAGTCAGAGGAGCATGGACCGTCTGCACAACAGATGCACTAATCCCACAGGTGATGCAGACAAACATACATTTCTAACTTGTCGTCAGTTTATGTCACTTCGCTTAGCAAATAATGCAGACCTTCTTGAAAATGACTATACATGACATAAATTCCACAATTTGGACTCTGCTAATTTGGTCCTTATAGCAAACTGGACAATGCTCTGTCCTTCACCCACATGAGGGATTTGATTTGAGTATTAAAGAAAGTCGGCCTTTGGGGTGTTATCTGGGAGAAGGTGACTTTTTGAGAGAATCTGGTTGTGGCCTTAGCAATGGTGCATTGAGAGTAAGCTCTGCTGGTTGAGATTCAAGAAAGGGAAAATGCCAGGTGGACCAAGAATGTGGCCAGAAGCTCTTATGCTCAAGGCAGAGAGAGATGGTCTACATACACATGGCATAAATGCTGACATATGGCACAAAGGCTGATATAAGGGAATAAAATACCTATTCCACATTTCTGTGTTGATTCACTATTTTCAGAACATATATTGTCATGTGTTGCATTTCCTTTCCGGGTTAGCAGGAGACCGAATACACTGCAATTTGTGTGTTTTCTACAGGGTGCTTTAGATGACGTCTCATTCGAGAAGAATCCATCTGGACATCTCTTGCAAACTGTGTCGCGCTCTGGGGTTCCTACAGAAAATACAAAGCAATTTAGTACCTTCTTCTAATACTTTCCCAGCATACCCTCTTACCACGGTTTCAGAGACTTTTCACTTGGTTTTTACTGCTACTATTATGTTGCATGAAACTTGAGGCATTTTCATTTTTCACTTCATTAGACAGAGAGAACAAGCATCCACTGTCACCCCCTTGGGCAGATCCCCCACTTGTAAAACAAATACAAGTTAGTTTTGTGTTACCTACACAGCACTCATGGAGAGAAAGGAGGGAAAGGTGGGAAGGGAGGCCTTGCTGTCAGTAACACTCTTCACACAGTTATTCCTGGAAAACCGTCAAGGTAACTGCAGTGTGTCTGCTATAATATCAACCTTAGAAATTGGTACCCATTGAATGCTGCATCATTAAATTCCAATCAGTTCCTGCTGAAGTTCTTTCTTTCCAGAATCCTAATTGTGAAGCAACTCGTAAGTATGCTAACCTTGAGAAGTAAAAATTTACAACATCATAATAAACTTTTGAAGGTGGCAATAAAGTTGGCCGCTGACTCAAAAGCGGAAGCCTGCAGTTAAGCTACACAGTAAACGGAAGATGATATATCGTTAGCTTAAACTATTCAAAGCGCAGTCGTTACAACTTCAGGAAGGGTGACTGCAAGGGCACTGTATTTCATGGCAAAAAGAGATTTGATCAATTTGGAGAGATCATCGGCAGGAAAATTTGAACGAGTCAACAACTAAAGATGCTATTAAAAATGAGTATCTTCAAACACTTGGCTCTTATGCACGGATAGATCATACATTATGGTGTAGCTGAATATGCGAATATCTCCATCTAGTGTAAGCTAGCTGAACAAATTTAGACCTTACATTCAAATGCAGATTTTACAGGCCAATTCTGGCTTATGCAAGATAACAAATACAAAAGAGACAAATGAAAGTACAGAAAGTTATTAAACTTCATTTATTAAAAATCTCAACCTCCTACTTCATTGTATCTTTTACCAAAAAAAAAAAAAAAGAGTAAGATGGATTGGTTCTGGCTTTATCTCCTGTCTCTTTCCTTTCTAAAGGGATGGAGTGATTCACTGCCCTGTAAAAATGACAAAGAGCTGGCAGAAAAAAGAAGGGATGGGAGCACCATAGACTGGAACCTCCACATATTAAATGTTATTTCAAGCAGTGCAATGACGTTATCTTCGGAACCACCTGACAAAGCAAAGAGGGATTTTTGTTGTTTGTTTTTAAACTTTCTTACTATTCCCAGCTCCTTAACGTGCTGCAGCTCCATGCCAAATTCTACACCATCATAAGTAGGGGTACTTGGGCAGGGAAGCCGTGGCATTTGTTCATTGTTCATTTACTGGGCATAAGTGACTTGGACATCTGGACCTGCATCCTCTCTTGCCCAGTGCTATGAGTCCTACCCAAGGAAGACCTTGCCATTCTTCAGGTACATATTTGCAGCTTGGGTCTCCTCACACATCCTCACAAGAAGAATAACCTAGCTGGCAAAATGTGAACTACCACAGTGGTGGAGGAATGTGGTTTTAGAGCTTAGAAGTCACCATACTGGCCATAAGTAATTTCATAGGAATCACAGAGCTAACTCGTAGAGAGTGAAGAAAATAAAATATGGAGAGGAGACCATCTGACTTCAAAACAAGAAGAAAAAATGGTTATTAAATACTTTTTAGGATAGTCCTACATGGCCCTTCCTTCTCTTTGGCCTGGAAATCTCTTATTTTCTGAGAGGAACCAGCGTGTGGGCTTTTAGAGAGGGAAAGGTAAACACATCCCACTGTGGTGCCACAGAATAAAATGTGTGTCTTTGCCTTAAGTCTCCTGGCTGCCTGCTTGCTTCATTCCGCAAACAGATGCTCATACTTGCTTGAGAAAGAATCTTGTTCTTTCCATTATTTTTCAAAATTTTCTAGTTTCCAGGCTGCATAGTCTGGACGTTTACTTTTTCTACATATACAACTTGCTGAACAGCGGTGAACAGATTTGTTTGTGTTGGATGGGATTTCTCCTCCTACAATGTAATTTAGCTTTTGAGCCCCAAAGTGTCATTCAGTGAAAAGTAGGAAATGCTGCCCAATCCCTCTCTCCAGACCTCTTGCTGGGAGGCATATTAAGGGACTCACAGTTTGCATTTTCAATTATTCATTTTATAAAATTCACCACTTAGGAAACTGAACAGATTTCAGTTTTTGACATGTTTCCTTTGTGTGCCTTTAGAACTAAAGTATGTGCCATCTAATAATTTAGACTTGGCATATCACAACTTTTGAAAGTTAAAAGTAGTTACAAATAATGAGCATCGGTGGGCCTGTAGTTTTAAAACAGGGGGAGTTTCACCAGTCAGAGGACACTTGACCATGTCTTGAGACATTTTTAGCTGTCACACATTGGAAGGGCTGCTGTTGATATCTAGCAGCCAGAGCCTAGAGATGCTGCTGAAACTCTACAATGCATAGGACAGTTGCCCACAAAGGGATTATCCAGCTCAAAATGTCAGTGGTGCTGAAACTGAGGAACACAGATGCATACTGAATCATCAGAATCTCTACTGATTATCAGTTCCTCCAGTCAAGTAAGTGAATAATCTTAATTTTCCCAAGGTATGAGTAGTTACAGGCGACACTGACACTTTGTGAATATGCTAGAAACAAAACAAAACAAAATGGTAATCTTTTAAACTGCAGCTTTAAAAGATTTGGTGCACGGGCCCTAAACCATGCTGTTTGACATGCAGGATGAGGGAGTACTTTCTTTGTAGACAAGTGCTCACTCTTGGCCTGACAATCTGCTTTGTCTACGATAAAGAGGAAACTCACCAAGGAGCCCCACTCTGTATCATCCTCCAGGCTTGACTCCCAGGCTCAAGGAGAACTAGCTGCACTTTTAATCATGAAATGCGTTCCCCCTGCCATTCTCATTTTTTCATAATTAATTATACCTGCTCTGTGTTTGCATTCCAGAGCCTCATTAATACCAGCATAATTGCTCTCTTGCTATCTGAGCATTTCTGATGCTCACCAGAAGCACTGCTTGACTGTCCATGCTATGGTAAGACATGGAGGTGGACATGGTGGTAGACATCAACTCAGTCACGTGCCTGAGAGTGATCCCAAGCACAGCAATCCATCATGCATTCAGAGACATTCACTGCATTCGGGACTTGTCAGGAAACTGCCCTGTGGCGGCAAAGTGTCCTCTGGGACGTGGTCCCTTGGGAACAAGTCAGGCACACAGGCCCACCCAGCAAGTGCCATCACCTTGCAGGGTGCCATCCTGCAGTGGCGCTGGTACAATGGTACCACCTCCTCCCTCCCTCCTCCCTAGCCACGCTCTCCTGTCAGTATGGCCTCGGGAACACCCACCAGCCTGTGCCACTCCAAAGCCTGGGGGGCAGCTGCGATGCTTCAGGCAAAACTCCAGCTCCAGGTAGCGGCCCTCTGCACACTCACACACGCGGTCGTGTGTGCGGTTGCACTCCTGCCTGATGCGCTGCAGCTCTTTGCACACAGGCCTGCAGTACAGACACTCGTCGCTGGTGTGCCAGCTGTCCGTGTAGTGGTGGTCGGGGCACGGGGCGCACACTGTCTTCCTTTTTGCCGTACAGTGCTGCTGGAGGAAGGTGCCGGGAGGACACTTGTCACACAGCAGCTGGCGAGAGGACTCCAGGTCGTAGTGGAGGTACTTCGGGGGTAGAACCTCCTGGGCAGTCCACTTAATGGCTATGTCCAGGAACTAGAGGGGAAGGAAAGGAACACAGCAGCTTCTTAGATGAAAATAGGGCTGGGTTTGTATGCAAAGGCATCCCTCTACTGAGAGCCCTTGACTTCCTCAAGCCTAATGCCTGTCCTGCCGAGACATACCACAGAGTAAGCTCAGAAGCTGTCATTTTGCCTTTGGCACTCAGTCTCAAAGACCAAGGGTGTAGCCAGCAGCCAGCACATAAAGGAAATCCAGGCTAGGGACAACACATAGAAAGCTCACTGGAATAGAGTCACAGCACCTAGAGGACTGCTGGACAGTCACAGCCCGAAAGACACTTGTCTTCTGGGTTCCAGGATATCCTCTAGGACATCACCTGAACTCCATGTTAAACAAACATGGACTCCTGAGAGTCACACCCATAAATAATCTTATTCCACTGCTATGGGATTGGACCTTAAGGATTCTTATTCCACTGCTGTGGGGCAGTGCTCCCGGTGAGTGGGGTGCACAAGAAATAATCTGGGTTTCATTTGTGCATTAGAAGAACAGTTACTGAGCTTTGTTGTGTGTCAGGCTCTGTTCTGGGAACTCGAGATGCAGCCCTGAGTGAAACATGCTAGAAGCCCGCCCCGCCTAGAGTTTACAATCCAACTGGAGGAGTAAGAAAATAAATATATTATGAACAAATTATATGTTAGAGGATACATATTGTAAGAACAAAGCAGGTAAAGCAGACGGGAAACATGGAGAGGGAGTGGGCGATGACTATTTCTGAATGAGGTGGTCATGGCAGCCGTAATTGGGACAAGGTCAGATCTGTTTTTCATTATTCATTCTAAGGCATAATGATGCCAAGTAAAGCGTGATGTGTGAAGGTGCATGATCACAACTACAGTCATTCTTGCCATTCTTTTTCATTCATTCATGCCACAGATACATTTTGAATGCCTACTCAGTGTCAAGCCCCAGGGATGTGCTGGTGAGTGGAACGTGGCCTCCCCATAAGCTTGTCGCCCCCTGAGAAGAGTCCTAGAGTTTTAAGGTTGACATTTTCTCCAAAGATCAAATATACGGGCAGTTTTGATGCTCACAGGTAAATGACATCCAAAAATCCTAATTAATTTAAGTAAATGGAGCAAGTGGCCAAGTCTCTTCAAGTTAATTGGGGTGATCTTCAGGGGGCAGGCAGGGTTTCAGAAGTCTCCACACACCACAGCAGGGAGGGGGTCCATGCTGCAGAATGAGGTTCTATGGGCAAGGGTGTGTGTGGAAGGATAGCTTCAACTGGGTATTCTATCTTGGACTATAGGCCCCGAAAGGGATTCCAGGGAGCATTGCAGTAGTTCTTCACACTAATTACAGGAATTGCACGCTTGGAAGGATCAGTGTTATTTGTGTGTAGGGGGTGGTTTGTTTGTTTATTTTTGACTATTTTCAGGCTTTGGGGAGGTGGTAAACCAAACACAATATTTTTTTCCAAACTCTCTTCTTTGCAGAATTCAGGAAATCTACAGAAACCCCCTGACCTGAGGAAAGCATGCCAAGCTAAGGAAACAGCACACTCCTTTGAAAGATAAGGAACGGGCTCCTTAAAAAGCACTTGAGTATTTTCCCTGAAGTAACACCATCACTTCTTACAAGACAGTGGCAAACGTCTAGGTTGATTAGACCTAACGCGAGTTGATAAACCAGAAGAGAAGAACAAAGCATCTCACCCAGAGTCACAGACCTCTTGACAGAGACAATTTGCAAAGAGAGACAGCACGATTTCATAAGAAACTCCCAACCAACAATACATAGAATTCAGGCAAAATCAGAGTTGCGTTGGGGGCCTATTTGGGACACACTCTTGACCAAAGGGTTTCTGAGGAACACATGCTCTTGAACTTCCCTGGGGCTCAGATGGAGTGGGACAACATGATGTGACGAAATGCACCAGGAGTGAGTGGAAGCTCTGGTTTGCTCTGAATCTTTCAGAAATTGATGGAATCTGGGTACAATGTGCACAGGTGGGGGTGGTGGGTACACTTGAAGCCCAGACTTCTTTGCCACTATACGATGCAAAGACCATTTATACTCCCTAAAGCTGTTTAAATAATGAAAAACATTTTAACAAAAATTTCTTTTTGTTAAAGAAATAGAATCTATTTCTTCATTCAACACACATTTATTGAGCATTTACTAGTACCAGGCAGTTTGAAGAGCCTTACCATGTGGTAGGGAATAGAACAGAGGAAGTCATAGTTTAGTGAGGATGAGAATGACAGGAAGTATCAGAAGCAGTTACAGCAAATAACCACAGACAATGGCTGATGCAATGAAGAGACACAATGGGAAGAAAGACTGTTGCTAGCAGGCCACTTGAATGTAGAGTCTTGGAGGACTCACTGGGTAAGTTGGGCTCAAATATTTCTAGAATTCTCAGTGTTAGCAAGTGAGGTTTCCTGATTCAACTTGCTAAGACACCGGGAAGCATTAAGAAAGACTGTTTTATTTCACTGTTCACATTCAGTTTCCAGGAAAGTCAATTCTGAGGGTCCTGTTTGCCTTCAAGAAACCTAACTGGGAGACCACAGGCCTCCTGTATCTTGAGCACCCTGCAAAGTGAACCGCATCCTGGAGAGGAGGGGTCCTGGAAGTTCCTTCTAGAGCTTCCTGTCATTCCTGAATGTCCATGGGCTCAGGTGTGCCCGCTGGACCTTACTGTCCCTTACAAAAGCAGCACGGACCCAGACATTAAGCTCACCAGAGGGTGTCCTGCTGCTTCCCAGAAGGAGCCAGCTAAACACAGATGTGACCAAAGATGCTGATGCCATGTATATGTCTGTAGGTAACCGAACATAATATCATTGAAAACCAGGCTTTGGAAATCTGTTCTCATTTCTTATAGATGCAGAGAAGGTGGGGTGAAAAGAATCCACAGAGAAAAACCCATAAATCAGGCCGACCTAAGGATGGCAGGTATATGAGTGGAGGACATTTCTCCAAGGCCACCACATGGAATGACCCTACACATTTGTAAACATAGGAAAGCCTCGAGGAACACTCAACTTGTTTTCAACCAGTTCAATCGGGTCTCTATGTTTTATTTGAGAATTTTCCACTTTGGTAAAAAGACAGACTCTGTGTGGCCAAAATTGAATGTTTAGGTCTCAATCTCTGGTTAGCCCTAGTTCCCACACAGAATTTCTGGAATTGGTTACTGGGCAGAGGATGGGCAAGATTAATCAAGCTCTTCACCCCAGACCTTTCTCTCACTTTCGCCTGTATTTCCTGGAAAAGCAATAAAAAAGATGCCATAGGATGGATCATTTTAACACTGGCTATGTAGCTCCTTGACCACCTTATGATATTTAAAACCTAATAAGAGTCTGAACACACATTTTTTGTGTAAAATGTAGGCCACAAGTAACTGCTGATGAACATCTGTGAAAGCCAGGACCCACGGATAGACCTGGGAGCATCTGCAAAAGTACGGCATGCTTTCCACAGAATAAGCTCCTCTCTTCTCTGTGTTTTATACTTGACTTTTACAAAATAATTACATGGATTTTTTTCTGTATTTTTTTTTGTCATCCTCCTCCCATTCCCTGTCTATCCAACCTTTGGTATAGACCATTTGTGCATGGAAGGAATCTAAGAGTTCTACCAAATGCTTCCTACCAGGCTGGGGTTTCTTTCTGATACCCCCATGACTTTTCTCTTGAAAAGATACTTCAATAGTTAAGGTTGCATATCAGATAGCTTTGTCACTCTCCTAGCTTTTTTGTTTTTGTAGAGACGTGGTCTCACTATATTGCCTAGACTGGCCTTGAACTCCTGTCCTCAAGTGATCCTCTCTCTTTGGCCTCCCAAAGTGCAGGGATTACAGGCTTGAGGCCACAGCGCTTAGCCTAGACTTCCATTTTTATGTTGGTCAGAGTTAAATAATTTTCTATTTCAAGCCTTTCATCTGTCCTCACCTGTGAAATGCTAGCAGATTTTGGGAGTGGGTGAAAATGCTGGATGAATTGAATCAGTTGTTTCCTAGTGCCTTTTCTACTCTACCATTGTACCATTCTGTGGTTTGACAGATTAATTTGCCAATGAACTTGGAAACAAATGTTTTGCTACATCTCCTTCATACTTCTTTTTTTTGTGAAACTCCTCTTTACAGAATTGTCTTGATCAGTCTCGCTTCTCAGAGTTTGGCCACGCCTTCCTTCCCCCTGTGAAGCCACTGGATGCCCAGCCTGGGTCTTTTATCCAGCAAGGGAACCCATGTCTCATCCCATCAGAGAAGCCGGATGCTTGACAGAGTCAACTGCATGTTTGCAGCCAGGTGCTGAGCCTGTTTCTGCCACTTGTACTTATAACTATTATCAGACAATTCAAGTAGATAATATGTAAGGCAACAAACATGAGACGACTTGATAAAAATGAAACCCTTCCAAACAAAACAACAAACAACAGAACAATCTACCACAGAACTTAGAGCAGGTAAGACAAGTGTTGAGAGAGAGAGATAGAAAGAGAGAGAGAGGAAAACATCTAGAAGGTTTATGTAATCAATTTGTTTCATAAATATCTTTAAGTTCAAAAACTGAGTGTGTGGATGTTACTTATGGATGGGGGCTTTGAAAGGAGGTGGTGTGAGGCTCTGGTTAACGAGCACAGATTCCAAGAAGGACTTGGTCGTGTCTCAAAAGACAGATGAGTAAATGTTTACTTCAGTGTTTTAAGTTAAGATAAAATATTTAAGATGCATGTGTAAAACTGTCATTATTAAATGCCCTGATTTTGTAAGTAAGCATCCAACTCTTGGTTCCAAACATAAAATTTTTAGCGAGACTCCCCCATGCTTTAGAAAGTAGGGTGGTAATGGTGTGTGCAGACAGAGAAAAAGAGGACAACATAAGAGGGAATTCTGTTCTGTCTATTCCACTCCAACACACAGGCATTAAAATCTGCTCAGTGTCAGGCAGTGGACTAACAAATGTGGTATATAATATTTTGATTTATACCTGCTTTAGAATGTTTAACCATTATTATTATCAATGTCTCCACCAATTCTGTTTTGTCTATTCCATTCAAACACACTGTTATTAAATACACTCTGTGCCAGGCATTGGGCTAATGAATATGGTATATGAATATTGATATGGTGTATCAGCATATGAATATTGTGGTTTGTGGTACTTTAGAATGCCTAACCACTATTATTGTCACTAAGTCTCCAACAGTTATAACAATAAGTCTTAGGAAGCATAATCAGCTGGTCCCACATCATAGTCATTTGAGCAGGCAAATTCAAACCTAGAGCATGCGCTATGTAAAACTATTTTGGGGGGGTCAAATCCTTTAACATTTACCAAATGCTTTCACTTGTACTCTCACCTTCATGCACAGTCCAAAAGTCAGCCCTAAAGTGCTTACTTTCAATTGGTCTCAAGGGCATAGAGTTAGGAGATCAACCAAACCCTTTTATAAGTCCAGATAAACTGAACTTGACTTTGCTTTCTTTGCTAAGATTAGCTCCTGTCCAAAGCTGCTGAGTTGGAAACTTCTCAGATGACAAGTGCTTTGACTCTAGTCAAATCTACTGTAGTATTCTTCTTCTTAAAGGATGAAAGAAGAGTACGCTTCCCCGGTATGTTTATTTCTGCATTATGCAACACAGCCAGTCCCATACTACCGGCTATTCTCTGGCATGCAGAACCATGAGTGACCCAGTGGGTTTCCATTTATGGAAAATTCATTAAAAGAAGCCCACGCCATGCCTGAAATAACCACTTGGGTTGGGAGTTCCTCTTGTGATCCTTCGCCATGATCTTTGCCGCAAAGAACTATTTGAGGACTAGCCAGAGTTAGCCAAGCTTCTGGTCAGCTTGGAAACCTGCCATTTACAACTTGTCTTTGCCAAGAAAGGAAAGGTCTAGGGTATACACCATGGTGCACTTCCTAAAGAGTGCTTGTAACATAAATCATGATGATTATTAAAAATAAGCTATTTCCCTTTGAGGATCCATTTATTTGATTTTTTAAAAATAGTTTTGCAAGCCGGGCTCGGTGGCTCAGCCTGTAATCCCGCGCCTTTGGGAGGCTGAGGTGAGTAGATTGCCTGAGCCCGCGGGTTCGAGACCCGCCTGGGCAGCGAGACCTCATCTCTACAATAAATCAAAAAATCAGCCGGGCGTGGTAGCGCATGCCTGTAATTCCAGCTACTCGGAAGGCTGAGGCGGAAGGATCGCTGGAGCCCAGCAGGCGAGGCTGCGGTGGCCGGGAGCGGCCTGCACTCCAGTCTGGGCGACAGAGTGAGACTCCAACTCAAAAAAAAAAAATAGTTTTGCATTATAGCCTCTTCTCCTTGTACTCCATTCCTGAAATCATTCATTTATTTATTCACATTTATTAACTCAATAAACAAACACTTATGGAAACAGCTACTGTGCTCTGGACATGTGGCTAAGCCATGGAGTTGAATAAGTTAATGCAAACATTCATCAAAAAGCTCAGTCTTATAAATCACTGTAAAACAACTAGAGGCATAAAAGAGGAAGACCAAAAAGAGACTCAACAGAGAAACAAGACTGAAGTTATGAGGGGCACTGGTGATGGAGAAAGGGAGGAGGGGATTAACGGGATGCATTAGCTGGTTGCTTTGGGAGGTGATGATGCTAAAAGGAGCACTTGAGGAGCATGTCCGTGGAATTGCCTTAAAAGCCTGACAGCAGGAGGAGCTGACGGTTATGGACAAAGAGAGGGATTTTGGTATGGAACAAATCCATCTCTGAGACTCAAGCGGTCATATTTCCTGAAAAATTGGAAGTAGGTGTTGGAACTCTGGACAGAAACATGGCTAACAGAGTCACCAGCACAAAAATGGCTCTAGAAGCAGAGAGAGCAAGTGGCATCATCCAAGTTGTATATACGCAAAAAGCACCCTAGGACTTATTATTATCCTGTCTTATTATCCCTTGTACCCGAGACGGGATGAAAAAGAGATGGTTAAAAAAAAGGACAGCCCAGAGTATTTCAAGAAGGATGCTAAATGGGTAATGAATAGTAGATGCTGAAAATGTGCTTGGCAATTAGAATTAACAAAAGCAATTTCAGTGGGTAAACCTGTCTTTTCCAAACCAGTTGCACCACTACCCCAGTAATCCTGGGTCACTAGCTCACCTCCATAATGAGAAAAATCCTTGCTTTGCCTATCCCAATAAAATTGTTACAGTTCAAATTGTGAAGGGACATGAATAAATTCAGTAAGAATTTAGGTTCCAGACAGTCATAAGATGTTCTTACATAAGCTAATTACATGGGGATGGGAAACAAGAAACAGATTCATTTCTAAAGACATTTCGAAGTTTCTTGGTCAGTAGGAAACAGAACACCTAAAATGTGCCATAAGCTGATGATCTTCCCTGTTTTTAATCATCTGCAGAAAAATCATCTTGGACTTGTTGATGAAATTAGTACCAGTATTCTCCCAATTGGCGTCATTTTCTTGGTGTAGGTCAAATGATTCAAGGCAGTTCCATTGCTTTGCAAAGAGGGCTTAGAAAGAAAAGGATGTATTGTCACACTTCTCAAATGTTTAGCATGGCATCTTACACACAACAAGCATTTGACCTATCCAATTTAATTACATTTGATGCCACAGATGTGTTGATTACCTTCTATGTGGGGTCAAGTTCACTGAGGTTCCACAGATGTAGAGAAATATCCACCTTGGAGAGGGTACACTCACAAGGACAGCCCTAAGCCTGCAATTTTCTCATCTGTAAGAAATGGTGATGACAGAATCTGCTTGAAGGAGATTATTTTCTTTCATCTCACATGTGTTTTGCATGTACCATTCCATTTGTACTTAGCTTCTGTCTGAAAGGTGAATGGAGGATCACATCTTCAGGCAGGTGGCAAGGGGCCATGAACCAAGTCTGCTCATCTGTCCAGAGAAGAATTGCTGCCAACAGCCTTCCCAGGAGAACGGGAATAGAAGACCACATAATTATGATTGATTCGATAAGTCATAGGCTAAATTCCACACCATGTTGCTTCCCTTGAGGTTGAAAAACTGCCTTCAGGTAAAATTTAACTTTAAATGTAATTTCTGTTTCCTTGAGCTGTTTGAGAGCTTTTAAATGAATTAGCAATACTTTGTGTTTGGAATCCATCATAATTGTTAGTATGAATTTGCTTGTGATCCTTCTGCTACTTCAAAGGAGTTTTATAAACAATTAACATTTGTGAGACTAGCAAATGAAGACAAGGGAAAAAAAAGCCTCTGAGAAAAAAGAACTTGCAATGCAGATAAACATAAAACTTTCCAAAGAAGATAGATAGAAATCCCACATCTTTTGGCTCCTAGGTCACAGTATTTCTTCCCTAGGACTTTTATGAATCATCAGATTTAGAATTAACAGTAAGACTGAGCCAGGTGCAGTGGTTCATGTCTATAATCCCAGCGTTTTGGGAGGCTGAGGTAAGAGGATTGCCGAGCCCAGGGGCTAGAGACCAGCCTGGGCGATTATCTCTATAATAAATCAAAAATTTAACTGGATGCGGTGGCTCAAGTCTGTAGTTCAGGCTGCTTGGAAGGCTAAGGTGGAATGATCATCTGAGCCCAGCAGGTCAAGGCTATGGTGGCTGTGAGGGTGTCACTGCACTCTAGCCTGGGCAACAGAGTGAGACTCTAAAAACAAAACAAACAAAACAAAAACAGCAAGACTGGCTGAATTTTTCTACAATGCTGTCCACTCAGTGTCTCCCTTGAAAACACAAGGGTGGCATTGCTTCTTCAGGGCTGTTTAGTTATAGTATGTGGCATTCTGGGCTCAGACTTGGCAGGATATTTTTGTATCTTGAGATTTTTGAACATTGACTTTTAAACTCCATTTTATTTCTACAGTGCTGTTCTTTGAAGAGTATACATTAATCACATCACCTTAGGAAGCCCTTTTGTTACTAAAGCCCAATCAGTGTATGACTAGGGACAGCTGATGAGAGAAAGTTAGCTATAAAAACCATGTTGTGATGAAATGGAACTGAAACTAGAAGAAGAAATAGAATAAAACAGCATCCAGGTTAAGCATGCAGATATTTACTGCATACCTATGATGTGTAAAACATACTAAAAGCCCTGAGTGAAATGGTGATCTAGGTATAATGTAGCTTAGTATACTATGATATTATTATACAGCAGAATCTGTAAGGTCTTTTTTCATATGCTATTATACATTCCCTCCAACCATTCCTGAGAAAATGTGATTAACCCATTTTACAGATATAGAAGCTAAGTCTCAGAGAAGCTGAGTGACTTTTCAAAGCTATCAGAGATATTGCACATTCAGGCTGAGATTCAAATCCTAAGCCCTCAATAACTGACTCTTCCCTCTGGGAACTTGAAGTCATATGAAGAAGAGAGGCAAATAAATGATCAACTACAAAAAAAAAAATACAAACCATAAAATTTAAAATGATCTAACCTCTCCCTCTCTCTCTAGTTCTCTGGCTCTATCTATCCCCTTTGGCTATCCATCCATCCATCTACCCACCCTGGTGAATTCTCCTCTTTTCCTCTCTTGCCCTGAAGTGCAGTACTTCCCACAACCTCTCTGGACAATAGTCCTGAGGCTGAACTACCAGTTGCACTTCACACTAAGTGGACGCTTCTTGGTGCCATGCTCCCTCAAACATGCCCTCTTCCTTCTCTGCCATACTAATCACACGCTCACTCCTGCTTCCCCAGAATTGCACCTTGTAAGTAGGCATTGAAATATATGTTTTCTGTCTTCTGCTATTACTCAGGGAAACGGAGCTTAGATTCATGTCCACTAAGATAAGGGCATTTAATTGCAAAAGAAAAAAAAATACGGTGACTCCCTGGATCTTAAGAAGGAGCTGAAAAAGGATGAAAAATATATGGAGATAACTTTGTCCAAGACTTCAACCCTCATGAGCCCCGCTGTGGGCATTCTCAACCCCAACAAAAAAATCTGGGTTCAAGGTGCCCATAAAGGCTTTGCTCTGATTGATGGATATTTTTTTATTGGACCCAGTCACTAGATGTAAACCAGTATAGAGCAGAAAAACTTCTCAGTTAGGTAACCTCAGGGAACTTACTTGGCTTCTCTGAACCTCAGTTTCCTTGTCTGTGAAATATAGATACTAATCTCTGCATCATAGGATGCAGAGTGAAAATGAAGTGAAATATTGTGTGTGACATCCTTCTGTGGTACCTATTCTAAAAATGACCAGTGTCTTTCTATGTCATGACTTCCTCCTTTTGGCTTGACTAAAATGGAAAGAAGCTGTCCATAAAGATGTGAAAACTTCTACAGAGGAAGGGTCAATTGTGAGCAATGAAGAGAGAAAGCACGATCCCTGTCCAGTCACTATCGTCTAACAGGGTGTTTGATCTACAGTTGATGGTTGGGTGTCCGTTGACCTTCTCACTGCATCCCAGGTGAAACTTTATGTGACCTTAGTTGCCTGAATGTTAAATTTTCAGCAGCAAAAGAAAAAGAGATCCTTAGGGCAATAGCTTTGATGAAAGAATTTAAACTGAGACTCTAAAGTCACAGGTTTTCTTCTCTAATTTGGAGATGCCCCGTGCAGTTAATGCTCCTTCAGTGATCAGATGTAACTGGTTTGGCTACCAAATAAGGCAGGACTGACTGGGTTTTAGGCTGGGCCGATAAACAAGTGCAAATCTCAGTGGCCTAAAATAAAACAACCAAGGTTTATTTCTTCAACATGCGACCACCCTTCGCTGGTCTGTGAAGGCTCTTAGCATTGTCCCCTTTGCAGAACCTGGGATGGTATCGTAGCTGATATCTGGAACATTGCTGATTTGCAAGGAGGAGGAAAAGAGACAATAAAAACATTTGACAGGGTGATGCATCAGCTATTAAGTGCTCTCATTTGGAAGTGATTTATATCATTTTAACTCACAAGTTATTGGCCAGAACCACTCACATTCTCCCCCACTCTGTCATCCCCAGAAAGGGACTGGAAGGCACAATACTACCAAGTTTCTGGTGGAAGAACAGAGAACAACTAGCAAAGAGCACAACGACACCGTCTTCTTTTCTAGTCAATGTGCATTTTAGCACAATTAGTTGATTTTTTTTTCCTTTTTAAACAATCATTACAAGGGGAGATGGGGACAGAGTGTGAGAGCCTGTCACTGACAGGTCTCTGCCTGTCAGTGGTGTGTCATTTGAGTGTGATTATTAATGGTTGTGTCAACCTACCCACGGTCATCGCTCATTCTGCCTGAAATTTTGACATTCATTTTATAGGGCACTGTGCAGTTGTCAGGTATTTCTTTGTGAATACAAATTCAAAGACAATTCTCCTCAACGAGGGCAAGGAGATTATGAGTGACCGTAATTACAACTCTTCAGTAAGTCCTGAGGGAATATCTCGAACCTGGCTTTCAGCTAAATGCAATATGAATACTATGTACATTGACAACGTCTATGCACGCCGGCTAGAGACAAGAAGTGTGTGTTTCAGAATGATAAAAACTTTCCTGGCAAAAAGAATAATTTGTGACCCTCAAATACATATGTCATCCTACCTAAAAGTAGGTAACATTTCAAAAGCTGCTTTCTTTTGTGGTCTCATTGACTTAAATAGGCCTTCTTATACATGAACTAATGGTGCAAGAGAAACTTTAACAACTGTAACAAAATAGATGATTTTAAAACACTGTTATAGGGCATTGTTTTTTATAAACAAATAAGTCTGTTTGATATTTGTATGTTTTGAGTAGAAAGTAGGGCACAGTCAATCTTTTTTTTTTTTTAATTCGAATGACAAAATGTAAAGTTAAAGCAGATGGTCCATATCATGCCTGGCCAGCATCTCTGTTTTAGAGGTGGGAGGAAGTAGGGCCCAGAGAAAGGAGTCACCTGTGGGAACTCAGAGATAAGCAGGACCGAATCTGCCACTGCCATCATTGAGTGTTGCCACTGTGCCACAACTGTACTCCCAAAGCAGTTTTTGTTGGTGATGATGGTGGCATCGATGCAAACTGATGGTTAGGAGAAAATTTTAAAGACTAGAGTCCTAATATCCATATTTCTCAGAATAAAAAAAAAGTTTTTTGAACAAGAAATGAATATTACACAGCAAGGGAATTGAGGTTTCTGGATCAAAGAGCAAAGAAGAAAATTGAATTTACTAAAGGCAGTCACAAAGCTTAGATAAGTCACTGTCTTGTTTTAAACCTAAATTCATCTTGACACCTATTTTCCTATTTTATTGGTGATTATTTAAGATGATCTTACAGAAAATGCTGCTAAGGCCCAGACTGAATTGAAGTGCAAATCCTAAGGCTATTCTTTTTTATTTTCAAAGGAACTGCCTCAAGGAAATGAAACAATGCTTTCATAGTGTTGACTACAATTCTAGAGAGGCGAGTACATATATATATGTTTAAGATCATAGTTTAAAAAATGGTAAACCAAGGCCATTGACAGCTATTGCTTTTGTGGAAGGACTTCAGGGAGGACATTTCACCTCATCCTATACCCCTGTTCCCTGATGATTGGCGGGGTTCAAGGGCTTCTGAGAAATTGGGCGAAAAAAATCTACTCAAGCACCACAAAAATTATGACAACTTGTAGCTAAAAGATACCACTTTAGGGTGTCTGTGGATGGTCCCAGCCTCGAATGCTAATTCAGAAGGGTCAGGTAAATGTGAGAGAGTGGGTACCAGGCGGTTCCTTGTCTAACGTACTGAAACACTATTCTTATCCCTGACAACTGTCTTAAAAGGATGCTTTTTAAAGACTTTCTATGCTAGTTACCCCAAAATATTCTGTGGTAGTGAGTTCCAAAATCTAATTACATGTCACATAAAAATACTGTCCTTGTATCTATTTCAAGTTGGCCATACCTCAGTCTTTCTTCTCGCATGGATAGCTTGCGGATGTTGCTGGGACTTCCGATTCACTAGTTCCTGCTAGTGTGGGTTGCCAAGTTTTATTTTGATTGTTGTTTTCTTTTCTAAACATGGATGCTGTTGCTGTTCAAATTTGCATTTTGTTTACTGACTATCGATATCAGAACTACGCTCTGTGGCACTGTCACCCTTTCCTCTCTTGCCATGGGACTGCATCTTTCTCTATGGCTCTAAAATCTTCTCTAGGCTGATGACCCAGATATTTTTATATCCAATCCCGGCCACTCCTGCACTATGAACATTTTTATATCTACAGGCCTACTAGACAAGTCCACTGGGTCATTTCACAAACATATAACATTTATCAAACCAAAATGAGCACTGCATGTCCATTCTGATACCACATGTTCTTCACTAAGTACCTGTGTATACCTGTGTTCTCCATTCAGTATATGTGTATGGCAGTGTTCTCCATGCCGTTCGAGTGCATGCCTGTGTTATCATCCAGTACCTGTGTAAACCATTGTTCTCCATGCAGTACCTGGCATACCTGTGTTCTTCACTCAGCACTTGTGTATACCTGTGTTCTCCTCTGTGTACCTGTGCACACCTGTGTTTACCACTCAGTACCTGTGTATACCTCTCTTCTCCACTCAATACATGTGTATACCTGTGTTCTCCACTCAATATTTGTGTATACATGCATTCTCCACTTAGCATATGTGTATGCCAGTGTTCTTTGTGCAGTACCTGTTCATGTTTTCCTCTGAGTACCTGTGTATGCCCATGTTCTCCACTCCATATCTATATCTATATATCTATATATATCCATATCTATATATCTATATATATCTGTGTTCTCAGATACACTCAGTACCTGTGTGTATCTGTATTCTCCACTCAGTACCTGTTCTTTCCCCTGTTCTCCACTCAGCACCTGTGTATATCCATGTTCTCCACTCAGTACCTGTGTATACCATGTTCTCCTCTCAGCACCTGTGTATACCTGTGTTCTCCAATCAGTATCTGTGTATACCTAGGAAGACAAAAACCTGTGCTTGCAAAGAGCTCATTGTGTGTTTGCCATGGAGGTGGTGCTGTCCCCTTGAGGAATTCTAGGAGTCAGTGGGGGTCTTTCTATGGTCACAGTGACTATGCACCATTAGACGAGCTGAATAGTGAAGAACTATTCCATATCCTACACATGCTCAGATGTTTTGATGACAACTGATATAAGTTAATTTAAGTGAAAAAACTATTGATTGTTATCTGAACCTAGGTCAGAACGCCATTTTATATGCACGCAAAGTGTGTTTTGTATTATTGTTATACATATTTAATTTTTCAGGAATTTAACAATATGAAGTTTGATGGAAGATTGAACTTTGTTCTGCCTAAAACCTTGGCAAGATTTGTTCCTCATTTAAGAAAATCCCAATGCTAGAGCCCACACTGACTGGGCTTCTGCCTCACCAACACCACACATGCATCTCGGTTTCCTTCCCTGGTGTGTTCGTGGCACTTCTATATAACAATGCTAGCTATCACTGTTTCTTTATGTCTTCTAGTGGAGCTTAGTTTTTTATAAATTACTTTCCCTTTATTACTCCTTTACAGTATAGTTATGCCAGGATATTGATTTTTAAAAATTATACATGTAGGTAAAATATATGTACTCTGAATTTCATTTTGGGAGAGCAAGTAGGTTGTTACAAAGGATTTATTGCAAAAGCAATAAATAGAGAGATTAAAGAAACCTGATATAACTGAGAACCACCACCCTGCAGTAAACACAAATACACAGATCATCCTGGCATTCCTGTTCCACTGTGATGGCAGAAGGGACGGCCTGGCATCATTACTTGAGGCCCTAATTCATATATGCATTTCTATAGGATTACTCTTTCTCTTGGATATATTTCTCAGTCGTTTTTTTTTTCTTTAAAGGAGAAACTGAAGCTAAAGGAAATGCTGTTGGTTAATGAGATGCTAAAGAAAGTAATGCTTCTTACAGGGAGCTTTTACACAAAGGGAACAGGTGGGTGGGGCGGAGGGTTGCCAAGAGCAGAATGGAGCAGAGTTAGAGGACAGCAGGCAAAAACGCAGGAGTGTAGCTAAGCTCCCTTGATCCACACTGCCACAGCTCTTCTTCCACAACTAACTGCATACAACATCTGGTACAGAATGCTTACTTCTCCTTTCAATGGAATTTGACAACTGTAGGTTTAGCCTAAGAAGTAAAATTCAAAACCAGACTGAAATTTGAAACTGTGCTGTAGGTTGCCAGGTGACCCAGGCCAGGAAGGTTGCTAGGGACAGGCTTGGGGCGGCTGTGGATCAAGAACATGTCAGAGTTTCCTAGAAACTCCAGAGTTTTCATTCTCTTTAAAGAGGAGAAAAACTGGGCAAACACCCAAACCCAACCACTAAGGGAGGGGCAAGGAAACCAAACGAAACAAAAACAAAACAACAAGAATGCAGAAGCCCAGAAGGCCTTATCCTAAGAAGAACAGACAGACCAAGCAGTTGTCCTGAGAAAAACCATTTCCTCTCTCCCCCACCCCAACTCCTAATATCATAGCATTCCTTTAGAACTTGGCTGAGAAGCTCAGCAGATGGTCTGGCTCCACATGCTGGGAAGTCTCAGCATCAGCTAAATGCTAGGTCTAGGCCAGGAGTCTAGGCATGGGGGAGTTCGTGGACAGCCATGAGAGAAACGCCTTGGTGTTATTAGCCGAAATAGCAAGCATTCCTGAAAGCCCACGACTGTGTGTCAGTTCTGACAACAACACCCCGCCCCTTCCTCTGCTCTCAAAGAGTAGAATTTTACTTTGCTACACATTTTGCCTTCTCCCACTTCTCGGTCATTGAAACATAGCACCCCTCCTTCAAGGGCCAGTACATGGCCACATCTCCCTCCTCTGAATGTTCACGAACACAATTCACCTGGCTTCCAGTTGTCCTGCAGCTATCTGTGACAGTCATTCTAGAGGCTAGTGTTAAGGTGAAGTGGAAACTTTATGTGGATGTTCTGTAGGTGTGCATATCACTATTCTCATTCTATAAAGAGAAAATGACAACACAGAGAAAAGTGACTTGGCCACAGCAATCTTCAAGTAGGTAGTAGAACTGGTGTTTGAATTTTGGTCCAAGTAATAACTGTGGCAGTACAATGTTCCTTCTGATCCTGGAGAGCAGATCTCTCTAATCCCAAGTCACCTGGCACTTCCTTATTTGTAACTCTGACTACATATACAATTACTTGTCCAGTGTCTGCCTCCTCACTAGGCTGTGAGTTGCAGAGGATAGGAATTGTATGTGTGTCCACATATACATATACATGGGGAGAGAGAGAAAGAGATTATATATTTAGATTTTATATATATAGTATGTGCATGAGTGTATGCATGTGTGTGTGTGTGCATGTGTGTGTGTATCCCTCCCTTTTCCCTCTGTCCTCTAGTCTATGGTATGCCTGGTACCAATAACTATATGTCTGTGATGGTTCCAGTTCTTAGAAAAAGGATCAAAAAGGCATTTGGACTATGTGTAAGTACAAAGGGTCCATTCCTAGTCATTTATAAAATAAAGTCAATTGCAGAAGCTGAAGAAAGGGAGGGAAAATTTTTTTCTTTTTAAATTATTTACTGTGTTCAAGACACACGAAGTTTCTTCTTTTGACAACGCTATGTCATCTAAAGCTAGTTTTATCTACACTCCTATCCACCTTCCTAGACAGATCACATGGAAAAACATTTGTCTGTTACATAATTAGGAACATAAATTATTTAGTGGAAATTTTGATGAATCGTATGCTTAGTACTAATTAAATATTCAACAGGATACAAAAGGCTAGGAAAAACAAAAGCTTCCCTATACTAACAGCAGGGGTATTTATGCTAGCCAAAACCAAGAATGACTAAATCAACTCTGGCGGATCCATACAATGGAATACTACCTAGCAATGAAGATGGACGAGTTATACATCCAACGGCAGTGATGATTCTCATAACAGAATTTTGAGTGACAGACGACAGATACAATAGCATGCATAAAGTCCATTTATGTGAAATCAAATGCTAGCAAAGCTCAACTATGGTGTTCAGTACAGAATACTGATTGCCCAGCCATGGATGTGGTAGTGACTAGAATGTTGGAGAGCTGATACATTTCTCACTTGTGTGCTGGTCACATGCGCTCACTCAGGGAACTTCATTAGGCACTAATGACATGTGCAATTACTGTGCCATATTTTAATAAAGCCTTACTTTTTACTTTTAAAAAGTTCTCCCTAGTATCCGTATGAATGAAGATGCACACACACTCACACACACACACAAACACGCACATGCATGTAGACTCCTGTCCAACCCACCTTCTCTTAGTGCCTTTGCTATGCATTCCCTCACTTGGGTCTGTGTGTTCCGGGAACTAGGTAGAAGCTGACCTATCCTTCCACTCACATTTGTGGATTGGAGGTTGGAATTCAAACATTTACCCAAACACATCCAAAACCCACATGTGGCTTAAGCCCAGATTCTCCTAGCCTCACATGAATGTTCGATTCATGTCTGATGAACTCCACACTCTAGTGACACAAAGAAAGCAAGTCATTGGTTGTAGAGAAGCCTACATCCTAATTGTATTAACTTGATTGATCAAAATCTAAGCTTAAAAGAAAGGAAGAAGCTACACAAGGCAGATTCTTTTCGAAGTAACATTTTTAGAACAATTTTTAGCCCTATTTAATGCTGAACTTCAATTATTTAGATATATTTTTCAAACATGATTAACATCATCCTACCAATATTTTCCACATTATGTTGAAATAGATAACTGGAATAATCCAACTTAATAATGCGATTTTACTAAAATATTTCACTGCACAGTTAAGGGGAGGGGAGAGAGAGGAGAGAGATGGGGAGGGAAAAAGAGGATAGAGGAGAAAAGAGAGAAGAAGGAAAGAGAGAGAGGGAAAGGAGAAAGAGGAGAGAGGGAGGAGCGGGAGGAAGAGGAGGAGGCAGGAGAGGGAGAGAGGGAAAAGGAGGGGGGAGAAAAAAAGAGAGGAGAGGGAGGATGGGGGAGAGAAGGAGAGAGGGAGAGAGAGAGAGAAGAGAGGAGAGGGAGAAAGGGAGAACAGGCGAGGAGAGAAGAGAGAGGTCTTTTCTCTGGTGCCAGTTATTCAAAATTTCCCACAATATTTGCACAAGGGAATGCGGTAATCTACCATGTCTTGTCAGTGCATCCAAATTGTATTCTAATGACAGCAGTTTTAAGAAGACTGACGTCTTCTTGCACCTTACTCTGAATTTAAGGGAACACTTCATTGTCAATAACATTAATACAATAGTAATACAGTCCAAGTGCGCTAAACAGAGGTAGGGTGAGGCACCTGAGCACGTCAGTGATCTGAGATGAGACTGTCTATAAAATGGATCAAGTCCTTCCAACGAGCCGGTTCTGCCCCCGGCAACCAGCAGAACTGGCCTGTGAAGGGCCCCCAAGGACGCACGCGGAGCCTGCCGGGCCCCTGCTCCCGGGCTTTCCCGGGAGGCAGGAGCGGAGCCTCCCCCAGCCCGCGGGCGCCGGGCGGGGCCGCAGCCTCCCGCCGGGACTCACCAGCAGCGCGCAGCCCAGCAGCGAGTCCATGGCGGCGGGAACCTGGCGAGCGCTGCGCGGTGCGCTCCCGACGTTATATAGGGCGTCGCGGGAACAGGAAGTGTCGCCGACCTTTCATGGGTCATCTTCCCATCCTGGACCCTGCACCTTCTTTTTTAGGAACCTGGGGCGGGAGCAGCGGGGGCGCAGCAAGCTCCCGCGTAACGCCGTGGGGCCGGAGTGGAGAGGCCCCCCAGAGGGTGGGGCGCGGGGGCGTGGGGTGGGCGGGGATGTCTGGGCCCTGGAAGGGGAAAAAAAAAAGAAAGAAAGCCACCGGACCAGACTGCGGAACAAAGCGGCCGCTGTCTCTGGGGCCCAAGGTGTCAGGCCTCCTGGCACCAGTTGAGGAGGAGGCAGGGCAGGGTATACAGGATGGTCGGCGCGTTCAGCCTCTTCCAGCCGGTGCACCCCTGCAGTCAAGATCTGGACCCGGTGGAGGGCGCCCCAGACATTGTCCTCCCCCCAAGAAGGCTGTCTCCGCTGGGCGGGGTCTGACTCCTTCCTCTGGAGCTCCGGAGTGCGGGTGACAAGGACCCCCTCTGCGCCTGTCGCTGCTTCTGAGCACTGTTCAAGGAGTGCAGTCACTGGTCTTGAAAGTTCACATGAATCTAGCAGAAGGAAGTTGTCTTTTCTTTCCATTAAAAAAATAATTCAATAGCTTTAGGGGTATGTGTAGTTTGGGGGTACATGATGAACTGTGCCCTGGTGAAATCTGGACTTTTAGTGGCCTCGCACCGGAGAATGAACCTTGTACGGGACAGACAATTCTTCAGCCCTCACCTCCGTTGGCCTCCCAGACCTTGGGATCCTCCATTGTTCTTGCACCACACATAAACTTTTGCATCTGGTGACTTAGCTCCCAAACCTACCGCTGGTTGTCCACCCACAGGAAAGTGGTCACTATGCAGGGAAAACACTCCCGTGCCTGTTTACTGGACACAATTCATACTTGCAGAGATGTGGAACCAAACTAAATACCCATCAACCCAGTGAGTGGATAAAGAAATGTGGTGTATACACACCATGGAATATTAATCAGATGTACAAAATAACGAATCAGTGTCTTTTGCAGCAACTTGGATGGACTGAAGGCCATTATCCTAAGTGAAAGAACAGCAGGAACAGCAAGAACAGGAAGCCACACACCTCATGTCCCCAAGATAGGGTCCACGGAGGAAACTTTTCTAACTCACATCCAATGAGCCTAAAACCTGTATTGTTCCTGTTCACCTTTTGCGTCTGGGGACTTAGAATGGCAGGAGGATCCACCCAGGGAGCTTCACTGCCCAGGGTAGGGAGACCTGCAGGCCACTGTCCCCTCCACCAGCACCAAAACATTGAGCACTGTGGATCCTTTGGCTCCCACATGCTGAACTTGGGAGTGGCCTTCTCCAGGTCCTTCCACTGCCCTCAAGCTGTGGACAGATTGATGCTTTGCATAAGGACTTGTATAAGGGCTTTGGTGCTTTGCGTTAGGGCTCTTGTTCCCCTCCATCCCACCAGCCACTGGTCTGGGGTTTGATGATTCCAAAGGGCAGCCCAAGGCACTGCCTGCGGTTGGGGACTAGAACTCTCAGGTTGCACCGAAACTCTCTGGTTACAGATGGCTGAAAAGTCCCACAGAGCCACTTTCTTATTGGGCAGAGTGTTGAATTGTGTGTCTCCTGACAAGAACCTGTCCTGCTTCAACCCAGAGTTCAGGGAGAGGAAATTGATGAGTCAGGTAAGGGTCCTGCAGAGTGAGAATGGTTGTAGGATCACAGCAGCTGCCATTCAAGGAGGCGTCCTTTCACCAGAGGTTCAGTGAACCCACATAAAACACCTAGAGTAAAAAGTGTGTGTGCTTCACTCTGAATCGCAGGAGATGGTGTCTTATCAGCTTTGTCTCTAAGGGGAGAGAACACAACAGCCTGCTGCTTTCTCAAGTGAACTAGTGAATTTGTGCAGGTCAGTAAGTGAGGACAAGACTGCAGGACTCCAGAGCCCCAGCTCCTGTTTTGAGGATCAGTGTGGACACCTACCACCTGAGACCCAGCACTCAGACTCACGACAGGACTCAAGTATGTCCGCGTGCTTGGAGTAAAGCACTGCATAAGGAGCAGTGCTCTTGTTTATGCTAGTCATATTGGTCTAGGATGTTATATGAGGGTATTTTCTCAAAACATAATAAGAGGTCAATATGTGGGAGTCAGACCTTTGGAGAAAAGGAATCAAGGACTGTGTCTTGCAGAGCTAATCCTGGGAGAAGCTCATGTCCACGTCTCTGATTCTTCAAGACTGGTCTTGCAGGAATGTGGGAGGAAGAAATGAAAGTGTGTTTAAAATGTTACAGAAATGATGAGAGCTGTGAGCATGAAATACTGATGCCATGCATGCCAAGGAACTCAGTGCAGCGCCTGGCCTGTGGGCAGTGTTTGCTAAATTATAGCCATGATTGTTCTGGGGGAGTTCCTGAGGCCTCAGAGCCAGACACCTGGATCTCAGCTCCAGCCCCACTTTCTCCTCCTCAGCACCCCCCCGCAGCCATGCACAGCCAAGGAACTTCCTGCCTCTTGTATGTGTGTGTGGGGCGGGGAGGGGACAGTAGATTCTCATAGGAGTGCAAAGCCTATTGTGAACTGAGTTTGCAAAGGATGTAGGTTGTGCACTCCTTATGAGAATCTAATGCCTGATTATCCTCCTTCCCCATCCATGGAAAAATTGCCTTCCAAAAAAAGTTGGGACCACTGGCCTAACCTATCTGTGTTTCCACTTGGTTTTCTGAAATCTCCGTAATGAGGATTATAGTCATACCTACCTTGTAGGACTATAAAGTTTATTATAAGGATTGAGTTAAATAAAACATGTAAAGCACTCAAAATAGTGTTGAGCACATAGTAAGTGCTCATTAAGTGTTAGTTATTATTTTCATCATCTGAGGTTTTCATGGGGGGTATTTATATGTGCACACGGCGAACCTAGATTATAAGCTCCTGAGGGCAGGAACCGCATATTTTCCTGTGGTGTTCCCTGAAGCTGTTGGGTCAACCTCTGGTTCCCTGTACTTTCAAATAAATATGGAGGGTTGGTGGCAATTTAGGGGGTTGCGCATTAGCTGTAATCTGGAGACAGGTGGGAGCACCACAGCTCTAGAATCACAACACAGACTCTGAATGGAGTGTGTGTCTCAGGACTGTTTATTCATCACCCTCTGACAGGAAACTGACAAAAACTGAGTGATCGTTATTCACTTGTATTCCTGGAGCAATCTTATCGACCCCAGAGTGTTCCCAAGTGACCCACGTCTGTGGGCAGCAGGTCCTGAACACTCAGAGCTGGAGTTCATCTTAAGACTTTCTTGGGATGGACCCAAGGAT